>OX382328.1:17833144-19244719 GCA_947507615.1 Hemithea aestivaria
CAATTAGGGCTTGAATACATGAATGTTAAAAAGGTAGGAAAAATTCTGAAATAACAGTCGTTGGGAATATTTCAAAAATTGTTATTTCTGTATAGAATTTACAGGATATTAAAAAATCTTCCCTAATACATTTAATGCATATATGGATGGATGTGTAGGTATACATATGTGTGTATTATCACCACGCCTAAACAGCTGAACCGATTGAGATTTAATTTGGTGAGTTAGAAAAAGAAAACTTTTTGATTTAAATTTCAAAAGCACTAAATTATCTTAAAGTTACAGTCCACAAGTGGACCCTTTTACAAAAATATCTAAAGTAATTCCATACAATAAACATAGCAATGTAATATAATAACAGTGGTTCCAGTCAATACGTCAGCGTCGCCTGTCCACGTTGTACAATTAGTGCGCGGGTACACTAAGTACTCAATGATTAAGTACCAAACAAGAATATAATACTAACAGTAAACACAGCAATGTAATATAATAACAGTGGTTCCAGTCAATACGTCAGCGTCGCCTGTCCACGTTGTACAATTAGTGCGCGGGTACACTAAGTACTCAATGATTAAGTACCAAACAAGAATATAATACTAACAGTAAACACAGCAATGGAATATAATAACAGTGGTTCCAGTCAATACGTCAGCGTCGCCTGTCCACGTTGTACAATTAGTGAGGATCCACTAAGTACTCAATGATTTAGTACCAAACAAGAATATAATACTAACAGTAAACACAGCAATGTAATATAATAACAGTGGTTCCAGTCAATACGTCAGCGTCGCCTGTCCACGTTGGACAATTAGTGCGGATCCACTAAGTACTCAATGATCTAGTACCAAACAAGAATATAATACTAACAGTAAACACAGCAATGTAATATAATAACAGTGGTTCCAGTCAATACGTCAGCGTCGCCTGTCCACGTTGTACAATTAGTGCGCGGGTACACTAAGTCCTCAATGATTTAGTGGCAGTGGTTGCCGGTGGACCATGTCAGAAGAAATTATAAGATTGGACACGTGCGATGTGTACGCGTTATTTGGTCGAAAAGATGCATGACTTTTTACTGGTGTGGCAGTGAAAATTATGTTTATTCACCATGTGTAAATTTTGCACCGAAAAGAACCATGAGGTATGCATTTTGAAAGTGAATTTGCAGGAAACGTGTTAACTATAATATTACAGCGATTATATTTAGTCAGAGGGATATGCCACTCTTGCCTATCTTCATTTATCACCTGCCAAGACTTAGTTTGGAGCGGTGGCAGGTCGTTCTCTGGTTAGTCTTTTACACGACTTCACATTCGGCGAGATCAAAAGCCTAACATAGCATGTAGTGTACCTACATCTTAATTTAAGTCTGAGGCTACGAAAGTATAATATGGCTGAACTTAGTTGTTATTATGGCTTGTTGGACGGTTCGCCTCGTATTTGACAAAAAACATTGCAACTATTTATTCAGCTGACCATCCGGTTTTGGTGCAGTTTCAACACAGCGCGTATAATATTTGATCTAGTACTTTTTTGTTTCGGTCAGCTGGATGATGACTGCACTGCAACCGCAATGTACATGCGTAAGTCTAGATTTTATTGCATCAAATCGCTACATCTTATGACATGCCTATGAGTCACGAGAGCGGGCCTCACTTATTGGATACGCGTTCGGTTATTACAGCTATTAGAGCGGCTTTCAGCGGTACACATAACATGATTTCAACACAATACTGTAATAATAACTCGTCACAATCACTCGACGACTTTCCAGGATTTGGGAGCTTAGTCTCGTCTACTCAAAGGGTGCTGTAAACTGTAACTATTTGGTGTGATTCTATCTTTTTCTGAACCGACAAACCACTTTTCATGAGCCTTGTGTATATGTAACAACGCAGAAAAAGAACTTAACATCTTAGCACTTGAGTAATAAGCGTTGATGCAGTGCACCTAGAATTTAACATCAAACTCAAACTCAAACTCAAACTCAAAATTCATTTATTCAAATAGGCTACAATGGAGCACTTTTGCAAGTCAATTTTACATTTTATTTTAATATTCTACCGCTCATTCGCAAGGCACCTCTATGAGAAGAATGAGCAAGAAACTCATAGGGATTGCTTTTTTTAAATATGTGTTTACGATTATTATCTTGGTTACATAATTTATTTACAGGTGGTTGCAGAGGTTTCCAGGCATCTTTGTCTTCTATGTATTGGCTAATTTTATAATAGGCTTTCTTTTGTAATATGTCTTTAACACGGCTTTTGAATTTACCTTCTGTGAGCCCCGTTATTTCATCAGGGATTTTATTATAAAAACGTACACAATTCCCTAAAAATGATTTATGGCTCGTTTTGGACAATCTGAATCGAGGTACAGCTAACTTATTCTTATTTCTAGTATTAAAGCTATGAGTGTCACTATTTAACTTGAATTTATCTAAATTTTTTCTGACATACATAATATTTTCGTAAATGTACAAAGATGGTAGGGTCAGTATATTTATCTCTTTAAAGAGCTCCTTTAAAGAGTCTCTTGGGCGCATCTCATAGATGGCACGAATTGCACGCTTTTGCAGTATGAAAATAGTCTCAATATCTGCTGCTGACCCCCACAGTAAAATACCGTATGACATTAAACTATGGAAATATGCAAAGTAAACTAATCTCGCTGTAGCTACATCTGATAGTTGCCTGATTTTATACACCGCATATGCTGCAGAGCTCAATTTCCCTGACAATACATTAATATGATTACCCCATTGTAGCTTAGAATCTATATTCATGCCAAGGAACAAAGTTGCATTGTCAAGCTTTAGTATTTCACCGTCAAGAACTATATTAGATTCTATGTACCTAACGTTAGGTAATGAAAATTTCAGACATTTAGTCTTTTTCGCATTCAATAACAGATTGTTAGCTGCAAACCATTTAGATATTACTATTAACGCGTTATTTACATGTATAAGCTCACTATCTTTCCTATCCACTTTAAATATTAGCGAGGTATCATCGGCAAATAAAACGATGTCTGCTAGGTCTTTAACCATGTAAGGGAGATCATTTATATATGCCAGAAACAAGAATGGACCAAGGATTTACCCCTGTGGCACTCCTATTCTAACAGGATGGCTTGATGAAATGACACCGCCAATATCCACTTTCTGCTGTCTGTCTGACAAGTAAGATTCCACCAAGTTCAAGGCATTTCCCTGAATTCCGTATACCTCCAACTTCCTCAGCAGTGTGCTATGATCCACACAATCAAAAGCTTTAGAAAGGTCACAGAATACGCCAATAGCATCCTGTGAACTCTCCCAAGCCTGAAGGATCAGAGTCATAAGGTGACTACCTGCATCTGTCGTAGATCTACTCTTGGTGAAACCATACTGACTTTTATGTAATATTTTGTATTGATTGAAGTGAGACAGCAGTTGGTGCAGCATCATTTTTTCAAAGACTTTGCTCAAGACAGGAAGTACCGAGATCGGCCTATAGTTAGAGGGATCAGTTTTGCATCCCGATTTAAAGATTGGGGTGACTTTGCTAACTTTCATCAGGTCCGGAAATGTGCCTTTATCTATACACAAATTAAACAATTCTGATAAGTAAGGAGCAAGGGTGTCTATAAGCGACTCTACCAATTTAACCGATAGGCCCCAGAGGTCTTCAGTGGCTTTTACATTTAGGCTTTTATACGTTTTTCTAACATAATTTGCCGATACATGTGTAAAGGAAAAGTCAGGTATATCATGTTTAAAATTTTCCTTTAGATAAGTTACTGCTAAGTCGGGAGAAGAGTCAAGTGACTTAGTTGAATTTAACGCGATGTTAGAAAAGAAGTCCGCAAAGATATTTGCAATTTCTTCAGAACTTGATATTAATTGATTATTTTGTAATAATTTATATTCTGTATCCTTAGTTTTACTTTTACCCGTCTCTCTATTAATAGTATTCCAAACTGCCTTAACTTTATTGGTTGATTTGCTTATTCTATCTCTAATCATCAAGGCTTTAGCTTGGATGCAGACGGCTTTGAAAGTCTTTGAGTAACATCTAACATATTCTACAAAGGACTCTGAATTATTATGGGCTTTATCGCTGTACAATTGGTACATATTATCTCGGCTTATTCTTATTCCCTTTGTGGCCCAGTCGGCAAACTCTAGTTTACCATTACCCTGTAATTTCCTCTTAGGACATATCTCCTTGAATTCTTTACTTATTACTGAGAACATGGTTTCGTAATTAATATTAGGGTCCTCCGCGGTGAGGTCAGTATTTGCTAGGTTTACCTCTACGCTGGTATTTAGTTTTTCTAATCTATACTTAGTGAGCGGCCTATGCTCAATAACAGTCTTACTTTTAGTATGATTGGTTTCAAATCCTAATGAGAGTGCTCTATGATCGGACCTAATACCTGATGTTAACGTTAAGTTATTACATTCACAGTTAGTAAAAATATTATCGATACAGGTCGAGGAATTGCCGGCTACTCTTGTAGGCTCACAGAATAAGTATTTCATGCCAAAGGAATTGAAGAGGCTAATTAAATTCATTTTATCTGAGGATTCTACCAATATATCAGTGTTAAAGTCACCGCAGACAATTATCGATTTATTGCTCCTTGATATTTTATTAAGTATAGTTTCCATTGCAGATAAAAATGCCGAGAAATTTGAGCTTGGCGGCCTGTACACACATAGTAGTATGTGCCTTCCAACCTCAACACAAGCCACCTCGCAAGTGCGTTCGACAGAACAGCCGACAATGTCAGTTCGTTCTTTATATTTAATACATTTTTTTAACAGTATAATGGAACCACCTCCCTCGGCGGATGTTCTGTTGAACGTACTAGCTACTTGAAAATTATTTACATTAAATGCCATTTTGTCGCTTTTCAACCAAGTTTCACAAAAACATAATATGTCATAATTAAATTTATCTAATAACAGCTCAATATCATTTATTTTGCCAGAGAAGCGATTTATATTTTGATAAAATAGATTTAATGTATTATTGCCGCCCTCTGTTGTCTCATGATTTAGTTTAAATTTTGTTCCACAGTGAATTCATTAGTACATAATATACTAACCACTGTGGAGTCATTATAAAACTTAGTTATACTACTTATAACTATGTGTATATTATATGCCAACAATTTGGCAATAGTTAACATAGATTTTTTCGAACAATACATATTATTCGAAGTCAAATAAAAATTAGTAATAAACTTATTACTATCAAAATATAAAAGTTTGTCACTATGACGACATGTCAAATTATGAAACAGATTGTTAAGGACATGTATGTGCTTATTTTGATCTGACGTTAATGATGAAGAATAAGGGAGAGCACACAAAATGATCCTAGAACAATCAATTTCAAGAAGAGAGGTTATGTTATTAATAATCTCCCTTTTGTCAATACTTAAACTATGTCCTATCATTATTATTACAATTGTGTTTTTGTTTATACAGGAATTTGCTTTTATTTTACTACATATTTGTGAATATGATGCACCAGGGAAGCATAAATTGGTGACATCACAACTAGACTCATTACCTAATAATGGACCTAAACCTACACTGATTTCATCAGAATACACAAATACCTTATGTTTACTACTATTATTTGTACAATCATCTACCCTCTGAGCCGCCGCAGGAGTAGTGCATGGCGGTGACTGTGAGTCAGGCACCGGTGACATATGCGGTTGTGACTGGATGTGGGTGTCACATATAGATGACATACACTCTGTATTAGTTGTTGCCAACTGCACTAGGTCTATGACAGTATTGTAGTGTTCTGCTAGCTGAGTCTGAGTGGTAGCGTAGCTTTTGAAGATATATCTTGGAGTGAGTGTTCCCTTTGCAACAGCTCGGAGCGTAGTGCCAGTATGTCCTTATCATATATTTGTTTTAATATTTCTAACTCCTCTATACAATTTTGGAGTTGTTCTTCTAAGTTAAATTTATTTTTAATTAGTCTTACATTTTTTGTAAAATATTTTTTACATTTTAATTTTTGTGTATACCTCCGGACCAGTTTCTTAACTCTTATATATCTTTTAATTTTCTTATGACTTTTAAATGTAGGAGCTGAGCAAACACAAGATGTTTCACTAGTGAGGTCGATAATGTCTAAAGATTGAGGGCACTGAGTTTCACCATCTACTATCTCATTGTACATGCATTGTGTGTGGGCAACCTGTTGAACATCAATTTTTGACTGTAGTTCTAATATTGTCAACTGAGCAGTGTCTAGTTCGCGTTCAAGGTCTTTTACACGGCTTAGAGTCTTCACATAGGTAAGTCCACACTCATCAAAGGAAAGCACAATGGTCTGTAGTTGGTCACATTTGTTTAATGATTCTGTGTATTTAATGTCCAGCTCGGCCAACTCATCCTTTAGGTCAGCATTTTTTGAAACAATCCGCTGAACCTCAATCTCACTATCTTCTCTCTCTCTGAGTAGTTGCTCATTGAGGTCCTTGCAGGTTTTGAGTTCCAGTAATGCAGCTCTGAGTTGCTGCTCCATGTCTCTGACAGCAGCTCTGCGGGTCATCATGGTGCAGCTTCTGAAAGTTATTAATAATTTCTTTAAGTACTTTGAAAAGGTAAAGATTTGGTCACCTTCCTGTATGTCTCATGTAATAGCGCAGTCATACAACATTAGGGTTCACTTTGACCATTTATATCAATAATGATTTATAGTATTATTCAAGTTAATAGCTAGATCCGTGGTATAACTAAAGAAAATAAAACTAGGTATATAAATAATTTTATGACAGCAGAGAACAATTTGGCCCAGACCAGCCCCCGCTTGCGGCACCCGTTCACGAGTTGACACACCTACCAGCGCCGTCCTCCTCAACCATATTTGAGGGAAGAGGGCGGCCCACCAGATGATGCCACCACAAGCTTGAGCACTTTAGTGAGAATGACTGTGCCAAATGTTCTGTGCTAACAATATTATTTTACAATGCACTATTTTAATGTACATGAAGTAAGCAGTATAAATTAATGGTTAAAGTGCACCCTCTTTAAGCCAACCTCAATTTATAAAGTTATTTAAAGCATAAACTGGATACTGGAACAATGGAAATATTAGGTATGATGATATTTAATATTTACAGAGCTTAAGTTATTAAAATGGGCTGGATTTCATCTACAGATAACACAATGCAATCTGTTTCTGTAACAATATTATTTTTAGGTATTCATAATAGGATGTTATCACAAAATATTAATGAATAAATATAAAAAAAAAAATTATTAATTTTAATAGTGTCAATGTAGGTAGGTACTTTACTCACACTTGATAGTATAAAATAATGTAATTAAAAGATTTATTTGTAAAGGAATCTGTCTGTAGTGCAGTTTTATGGTTAATTTCCAGCTGATTGTAGCCGTTTTACCATTCCATTTAGTAGTTATTCTGTTTATTTATGCAAAAATTGAGTGCTAGAAACCGGCGACAAAATTTTCAATTGTCAATAATCATAAGGCGATTTTTTTATGTATATGAGTAAAGTTCCTAGGAAACATTAATTTTGATGTGTTAATTTTCACAAAATACTCCCCGGGTTTCATGTATTTTCCTCCAGAATCCAGGTTTCGGCGTCGTTTCGGGCCTCTGTTTGGTGATGAGGTTATGTTGTCATAAAGTCAACTCTTTTCACTTTACACACAGATTTACTTATATTAAGTTGAAACACAATTGATTTAGGTAAATTTACTGTTAAAAACTAATAATTAATTAATTAAAAATATTAAAAATTAATTCTAAGATTTTTTGGCGGTTTACGCCAGTGTTGCCACACGGCAAAAAAAATCATCACCCTGAGTAAGCCCTGTGCTGATAATTGGCAGCGTTATCTCTTACCATCTGGAGCGTATTGCTCGTCTTCTTACGTGTAGAGTATTCACTTCAAAAATTGCACCCACCTTTCTCACAACCAAACATAACATGTAAGGCCCACTAAACTGGACGAATTCTTCTCTATTTAAACAAGTGTACCCAAGCATCTTCCCATCCATATAATAAACAAAGCATTCCTCCCTGTGGATTAGTTAATGTCTTGGCGCCATAACTGTCGGTCCCGGTGACATAGCAGGCATAACCGCCGGATGAATTATGTAGCGGGTCACGACATCAGTCACTTGTCGACCCCACTCCTGTTTGTGCCTATTTGTACAAGGTCAGGGAATTACTGCTCACCACTGCGGTCATAAAGAATTTTCCGCTACGAAATGTCGAAATTCAAGGTCGATTCGCTGCTCACCTGTGAAAAAAAAACATGCTTTATTTGAATGAGAGAGGACGAAACTAACATCTACATAACTTGAAATAAAATTTCTACCTGGGGGAAAGTGTAAACGTAAGTTATTGTTTAAAAAAAACCAAATCGGTGCGGTGCAAGCGTCTATGACTAAGCTTTAAAAATACTTTTAAAAATAATTCGAGTAATTATATTGTTAGCCTCCTCTTTGTTAAAAGTCGGTAAAAAGCAACAACCTTTTAATACAAAAAATCATTTAAAAAACATTGCAAGATCCTTCCGACTGCGCCATAAATATTTTAAAAAGGGACTCTTTTAAAAAGGGATATTACCTTCATCTTTGTTTTATAAAAAAGTATAGGAACAAAACTATTCCATGAATTAAAAAACAAATTCAATTCCCTCAACTTTTCAAAATTGATGATATCCCCACTAAGTGCAATCAACGGATCTTTAGAAAAATAATTTCTAAAGGCTACTCCTTACGAGGATCCCATTGAATCGGTCCTTAAGACGCTTATTACCCTCCATCCAATTGGCCCTATCATTAAATACTTACGAGAAATTACATTGAAAAGATTACATCGAGTCGCGAACTGGGCCCTCGTTAGCCTGCCTTTTGAAAATAAAACCAACGGGAATCGCCATCATAACTTAGAGCTGCGATTATGCTGTACTTTACTAATAATTATTGGCAGCGTTATACCTTTACCATCAGAAAAGCGGCCTGCTCTCTACAGCAGCTTCTTACTTCTTTGTATAAAATAAATATCTGCGAATTCGCACGAATTTATCGTAAGAACTTCGCGTCGCATCACATCACATCATCAGGTTTTGTGTAAGAACCCTCAAATCAAAAGAGCGCAATATTGATACCGCACTTACTATACAATTATTTACTCTACTACTCTTTACTACTATTTATCACTCGAAATCACTCACAAAATATACGCACACGAGTTGTGTGTATCACAAGGATACTTGTGTTATGACAACTAGTATTATAATAATTTTCAAAAAAATCCGACTAGGTCACTAAAGTCGAAGCTAGAAAAGTCGAGAAAAGTTTTTGCAAATTTAATACGAGAATAACACGCGTTTAACACGTAGTTTTCAAAAAGTTTTATGCCCAGGTGTCTCTTTTTTGCAGCGGGGGAAGCCTGACAGTAACGTATCCAGTTGGATTTGTCATCTAAGCTGCACTTAGACAGTTTTTATGGGGCCGTATCTGTCTCTGAGTCGGTTATATCTGAGATTATTCTGTATTATTCGCTAATTCGCATCTACTCGTTGCTTTTTACGATAATCCCGCCTATTTGAGTCTGTTTACGAGCGATTGGCATCAGTTCTTGTAATTTTGGTGCTCAGTTTTGTTGTTATTGTTAAATTATTTTTGGATAGCATTTGCAATCATGAGATGTCTTTCACATTCAAATTGCGTTCGTTAATTTAAATAGGTGTCTCTTTAAAGACACGTTGGTTAGTCCAGCTTAGAATTTTATAAAGATCTAAGAGTTGTACAGTTTTGCAATAGCGCACATATCCGTCGAAAACAATTTACCATCAGGGTGAGTGTATTACTTTTTTGCCGCTCTTCATAAATTAAAAAAGCTTAATTTAAAAAAATTATGTTAAAGTATAAATACTCGTATATAAACCAAGCCCGTCATCCAAATCTTTAACTTTTCCTTCCAAACCTTCAAACCGCAAACCGGTACTTCCTATGGTAAAAACTTATCTAACCCTCGAGTCCGGAACTCTTTCCATCGCGGTACTGATAAGGGTTAGTAACGGACGGTTTATTCAGGCGATGTAGGGTTATCTGCTAAACTGTGGAGAGGAACTTTGATAAGGCGTGGACGGATTTTACTTGTCATTTTTTGAAGCTTCGGTAGTCCAGTGGTCGCTCGTCCAGTTAAATTGGAGGCCCTGAGTTCACATCTCAATTTGTGGAAAACTTTTAGTTCGAATCTCATAATAGAATGGTTTCAGATAAACACGTTCCTTTGTCATACGATATAACCGCGTAATTCGAGAGTAAAGGAAGAGTTTTTATTAGACGGTTCATCTCTAAGAACATTTTATTTTTAATCGGAAGAATCGCCACTTGTGTATAGCCAATACGGACTCCGATTTTTTTGTGTAGGTATTTAATAAAGAGAAAAGAAGAGAACGATGTTAGAGAATTTTTCAAACAATATCTTACTAATATAATAAACGTGAAAGTTTGTAAGAATGGATGTCTGGATGTATGTTTGCTACTCTTTCACGCCTAAACGGGTGGACCGATTGGGCTGAAATTTGGTACAGAGATAGCTTAGACAAAAAGCTACAGTAAAGTGTGTAAAACCGCTGGGCGCAGCTAGTATATAATAAAATAATGTGGCATGCACTACATTACAAAATTACAATTTCAATTGATTTTTAAATGTTTATGTAGATATTTTGACATAAAAATTATTATTATGAAAGAGAGTTCATCACTTTTGGTCTACGTTTTGTCTTGAACTTCTGTACACGACCACGCCCAAGAGGCAAACAATTAAGTTTCAAACAAAGCTAATTGTTCCCAGAACACAAGCCTCCCTCGCAGGTTATCTATTGTAATGAAAACTAGGACAGGTTCTATGTATTGATTGCATTATAAATAGAAACATTGTAGCCTAAAGCTTTCAACAGTAAATGGGCGGGCAACGACTTTGGAATACCGGACTTTGATTTGATGGTGTTTTGAGTATATAATATGAGGTTTTTTCTAATGTTAAAATGTGAAGGTATGTGTTTGTTTAATACTGGCCTACCCCCGTCTAAACCGAATTAGCTGAAATTTACAGTGCAGTATAGGTTGTCTATCAGTAGGTAAAATCACCGAGCTAAAACGCATAACAAATTTCCTTCCTAACTCATGAACAGCAGTAGGGTTTTCAATTCAGTTATAGAGTTCCCAAATAGAAAATCTGCTTTCCTATACAGTTCCAAAATAAGCTTTAAATTGTTGCCGCGGGTTTCCTGTGTAAAAGTGTGTGTTTTGTGATTTACTTACTCGTTATGAATGAAAGTTAATTTTTAACACTACATTCTTCTTAAAGTTTGGACATTATAACTTTCGTCTAGATCCAGGACAATTTTTAATCAATGAAGGCAAGTTAAAACAATACCAGTTAATCCGGAATCCATTACGCGCATGGATTCGGTGAATTTGTTAGTTATATCAATTATACCTAACTAATACATTTAACCTATGCCACCCACATTTCAATATTACACGAAAAACTGTTTTGGTACCTTACAAATATTTTTTTTTTAAATAATAAATTGGATTTATTTTTGTGCTAGAAAATGAACGAGACGAGCTTTAGTGTAATTAAAGTTCATCATTGTAAATTAACGGCATAAACTCACTTGTATTTACTTCGGCTTCGTGCCGACCGTTTCGATTAAAGTTGTGCGTTCCCATCCAATAACTTATAAGCTTTATATATTGGTTATTTCTAAGCTTTCGTATCTTTGTACTGAATTAAATCATAAAATAAATGTATTTAAAGTCAGTGATCAGATATCGAAGTTAAGCAATGTTATGGGCGGACGTATTTGGATGAATTTGAGTGAACCAGTGGCCCCAATTAAATTTTTGCTATTTTTTTTGTAAAAAAAAAACCCTGTGTTGGTGTCATAAAACATTTCTGACAAAGAATCATCGATCTATCCTTAAGTATTTATAATATTGGTGGGACTTTTTCCTAAAGCTATTAAAATAATTGCTAATAAAATCATCAAAGTATCAAGAGAAGTGACACGCGTCCCAATAAGGGTCATTATACACTAGCGCGTCACAGGCGCGGCGACCGGCAGCGGTCAGGTGCATATTCATGAGATTAACCGACCGACGGACCGCTGCCTCAAATATTGTCGGTTCGCACTGGACGGCGGTTTACAAAGTAGAGGATGTAGAGAGAAGGCGACAGCTGAATAAAAAGAGCAACAATTTCAATTTTAATATATTCAAAAATGATTTATGTTTAGACAATTTTACCAGAAAAATTACTGGGAATGACGAGTTTTAATCACATAAAAAAAAACATTTTGACCGAAGTTAATTCGTTATTTCGCCTTAAATGGCCGTAAATGGCAACAGACTTAACCTAGAAGACGGTTAAATCTCCTATCTTAAAATCATCAAAGTATCAAGAGCCGTCAATATTTGTTTGAACTACATAATATCTATAAAATTAGATAAGAATAATCTTAATTAAAACTAAAATAAAAAAATTAATTTATCTTATTACTACGTAATTCATTTTGGTCTCCAATAATGGGCGGCATTATCGCTGTGAGCTATATATTTTCAATTTAAAAATATGTTCTCAATGTCCATTGACACAATGTGTATGGTTTTAATCCTCATATTTCATTTATCTGCTGATTTTGTAACGGGATTTGTGAGTCGCAGTCGCGTGAAAAGTCAATTTTGAAGGCAAAACGCGTGGTAATTGAGTTGTTCCGTCAAGAGGCGTTCGTTGATTTTAACATGCAATGGCACTTTGGGGGCGAATACTCTCTGTAGGAATAACTAGCACCGTTCGGCGGTTTTACTGTTAATTTTTAGTTAAAAAAAAGCAATTTATTGCCAGTAGATAAACAGAAAAGATACACATGAAAAAAGTGTACAATTTGAACAATTCTATTATCAAATGGGATAGACTCAGCTTTGTGCGGCACAGGGAGTAACCACTGCGCAGCGCTGGTTTTCAGTCTATCCCATACTCGAGCGCCGGTGTTAGTCGAGTAGTTACAAAAGTAGTTGTGTATTTATTTTATGATTATTATGATTTGATTTGTTTAATTTCTAAATAATTTGTGTAATAATTAGAATGCATTAGAGACAGAGCATCTATTACAGTAACAAGCACTCGCAACTTTTTCGTAACTCTTTGAAACTGTTTTACATAATATCTTTCGATGATCTGAACTTTTAAATGGATGTAGATTGTCAATTTAGACCTTATTATAATGTATTTAGGTTTGGTGCAGTCAGATATTTTACTTCTTACTAATGTTATAAACGTGAAAGTTTGTAAGAATGGATGTCTGGATGTTTGTTACTATTTCACGCCTAAACGGGTGGACCGATTGAGCTGAAATTTTGTATAGAGATATCTTAGACCCTGGAATAACACATAGGCTATAGTAGTACAGCGGGTCAAACCATTGGGCGCAGCTAGTAATATTATAAAGTAGGTAGTTGAAGAGAGTTACAAGAAAGTTGCCAGGGACTGTTGTAGTCTTAGACAAAATAAAAATAGACATAGCCATTTTATGTGTGAGAGTGATGGCAATAGGGAAAATTCTGTGTGAAGAAAAAGGAGAACCTATTTTTTTCCATCCCTTTCAGCGTGGCCGGTTTATGCTGTTTGTCAAACTCTGTCAAACTGCTTCACTTTGACAATAATACCTACGTGTTTCGTTTTTAAAGCAATTTTAAAGAAATTTGAGACAATACAATGATATTCAACTAGTTTATGACCTATAATATCAATATATCGCGTATTTTCATAAAATAATGAAAATCCGTAAACTGTTTTTTGTCACATCGGTGGCCACGCTGATGTGATCCCCTAACAGTAGCAAATAGTAAAGTAAAAACAAACAAAAAAGTTTGCATCTTAAGAGTTCATTATTTTACATCTTCAAAAACATGTCTATATGTTTTCATCGACATTCTAATTCTGTTGGCAAGCGACCGAATTTCGCCGAAAACTTTCGGTGCATTTATCGCTTGTTTTCGCTGAAAACCTGCATGTTTGAGCAGAATAAATTTACAGAGGTTCGCAAACTACTTAGCCACTGACATACTTGCAGAACTGATAATATTCATGTTAGATTTTAAACTTGTGATAATATTATGGTAACCAATACACGGCGTTGTAGAGGAATAATGTTTTTAACATACTTCAAAAAGAGGAGAAGGGTTCGTTGAAATCTACGAATAAGGAATGTATGGAATGTTTTCTTATATTTTAAATCTTCGCCTTTAATCCGAAAACTCCTAAACCGATTTAAAAACTTGTTTTTATTTGAAAGAAGCTATGTCCATCTGCTGTTTTACTTGCTGAGAGATGTGAAAGATGACGAAGTATCTAGTGGAAATTAATTTTGACATTCTAAAAGTATTCTTTAAATTTTCCCTAATTCGTTGTTTAAATGTTACAAAATAATAATTAAAAGTGTTCAAATTATAGCAATAATGTTTGTTTGTGCTATAATTTTTATACACCATTCGTCATTGGGTCAGTAAAAACCAAAATAATCTCGAAAAAGATTTTTTTTATACAATGAAGTAAGAAGACGAGCAAGACGCTCTCCCGATGGCAAGAGATAACGCTGCCCATATATAATTAGTACAGTGCTGTGCTATCCAGTATTTTACAAAGGTAAAATTCTGGGTGCACTGCGCCAACGCTTCTTACTTGAGAGTCATAATATGTTAAAACTCTTCAGCCCTGTAATTATTTGTATTTTTCATCTAAACCTATCGGTTATTAGTGTAATTATTACCTACTCCACGAGCGGAAAAATCTACCAATGGTTAGTTCCTCTCGGTGTAAACTAATGAACTAATACATAAATCATTGTAAGCCTTTTTCTGAGGCTCATTAGCTATGTCGTCCAGGTACCTCAGGTATTTTTCCGACCTAAATAAACCTGTCAATCTGTGTGTATTCGACACTCGCCGCGGCAACTGCGGTGCCACAGTTTAAAATTATAGAACAGTAGGTTTTTAAACGGTTTTATTTAGCTTACTCTGTTTGTTTTATTATTCTTTATTCATTTTTCTTTTTTCTTGGGTCAAATTTAGTAAATGAAATTTCATCCTCTTCCTGTCTACCGATTGATTTGAAATTTGGTATACGCCTTTGGTTCTGGTGACAATACAATTATGTATATTCAATATTATTGTAAATCCAAGATGGCCGCCGCTACAAAATGGCGGATAACGTATTTTTTTTTAATCATATCAATATGGGTATCAAATGAAAGGGCTTGATAAGTAGAATACAGTGCACTATACAAAATTAAAATCCAAGATGGCCGCCGCTACAAAATGGCGGATAACCTATTTTTTTTCAATTTCATCAATATGGGTATCAAATGAAAGGGCTTGACAAGTAGAATACATTGTACTAAAAAGCCTTAAAATAAAAAAGTAAAAAAATTGTTTTAAGTTAAACGGTTTTATTTTAAACATGTACTAAAAGCTAAAAAATAAAATCGTGAGGCACGTCAAATATCTAAATCTCTAATGAACATTTTCTCTGACAATTGTAGTTTTTATTTTTATTATAGGGGATAAACATAACCTCAAAATTTTATTCATATTGTTGTTGTGACAGGCCTCTATTACCTATGGAAGTTTCTTTATTGCCACACCTTTGTCAGTTATTCATTCCCCAAGCAGGAATACCGGACTGAAGGGCAAAAACCGAAATTACTGGCATAACGAAATTCAACAACTAATCTCAAATTAAGTAACATGGATGCCCTGCAGAATCTTCAATTTCAATCAATAAATTGGGAAATCATGATGTGTACCATCGGGCACCTAAATAATTGGCTGGTCCTGTCGCTCAGTGCCATAAAAAACAAACCCAAATGAATTTATTCCAATTGAGTACAATAATATTATTATAGAGTACTTTTGTAAGTCATTTTTACACAGAAATATTATCCATTTTAGTACTCTACCGTTCATTAGTTACTTCTTGATGATATCATTTTGCCAGGATGTAGTCACTTACCACGGCCGAAGCCAACCTATTGGTTTGTTTCTCATCTATGAAACCAGCTTCATTTATTAATGTTCCTCATGTGTGTGAATATGTCCTTCTACAATAGTTATTCTGCGCAAGAGCAGCGGTAATGGAGCCGTCCGTCACCAGGCCGCTTCCGCTCCGGGCCGCACCGACCCTTGGAAAGTGCTCTTTACTTTCCAACGACCTTTTAATGTATTGCTTCTGAACTAGGTATTGTAGTGTGGTTATTTTAGTTTAAAACTAGATAAAAAATCTGTAGTCTCGACGCTTTTTTTATGCAAAGAAGTGAGAAGACGAGCAAGTCGCTTTCCTGTTGGTAAGAGAAAACGCTGCCCATAATCAGTATTACAGTGCCACCGTTTTACTTAGTTTTTTTTTTTATTATTTTTGTACTTTGCTTTTATTATTTTTAATTGAGTAAGGAAAACCGACCCTACCGATGGGGGTTGCCAGAATACCAGCGCTGTGTGTCACTGTACACACGCAGCACAACGTTGAGGCAGTTCCCATTCGGCGGCTTAGTAGATGCTCATGTGCATTATTACTATTATTATTGTCTTGCGTTTTTATTTGTGTTTTATAAGCCGTCAAATATATGTTTTTTTTTCTTTCTTTCTTTACCGAGTGAAATTCTAGGCGCACCGCACCAACACTTTTTTATTGTTGTGTGTGAGCATTCGCGTAGATATTCGCACCAAGTAGAGCACCGGTTTACTCCTGGGCTATTCAGATTCTATCAATGTAAATTAGATTTTTTCGTGCATTTTTATTTTATCAAAGTTTTAAAATTTAAATAAAATGTTAATAAAACTTGTTTCAAAACTTACAGGTCCGTCTTAAGCTACACCTTGAATAAAAGAATCAGTAATAGTAAAATTCCGCCGGTGGATTCGTTTAACTTTTTTAATTAAAGTTTATCTAAATAGCAGAATATACCAAACCCAGCTGAGCCGAGAACGAACTATAATCTCATTCTTGTGTACATGCAGCCAATAGTGTTAAGCACAGTTATATTATTAAAACTTGGTGAAATTTACATTATGCAGTCATAAAAGTGTTGCATATTAGCCATAGAGAAAATATCCACATATTAGCACATACATACGCATCTATAGTTTCGCATTTATAATATTTATCGAGATTGAGAAAAAGATAAGTCATAATGCATTACAGTATTCGTCCATTGCTGGACATAAGCTGGACATAGGCCTCTCCCAATATGCGCCACTGAGTCTGCAATTTTTTTGCAAATCGTCATCCCACCTGAACACTGGTCACAGGGTGTCTTACACAAAAATTATTATTGTCTAAACATGGTGTCAGGTGTCCACTCCAGAACTCATCTATTCCAGCGGCTATTGATTTTTTGATTATTTTGCAACTTTTATCTGTCCTCCTCCTCATGCCTGCAACTGCAAAGAACCAATTTCTTGTTTAGTCGCAACTGTTTCTTTCGAACGAATAGTTTGAAATCAAATCGAATCGGAACTTAGTTTTCAGTTTAAACTTAGTTGCAACTTACTCTTTCTTACTTATACAGGCGGATTCGTTTGATTTTTTTTAAACAATAACTTATGTCTCTCTCTCTGTTCTTCTTTCTCTTTAATATAATTTTTGTTATAAATTGTATCTAATTCTAAGTTCTTTTTATATAATTGTGATGTTTTAAGAAAGTGTTTTCTATTTTCTATTCTATATTCTTATAAGACGAACAAATCAGATCGTGCCTGATGGTAAGCACCATGATTGGCCATATCAGATTTACGTACACAGATTTACCCATAGTGTTCTGAAATACAAAATTATTAGCGGAACTACGCCTGACATCCTAAAATATTAATAACTAATGGACACGCGCACTTCGTAGCGAAATTATCAGTGTTGCTCTACTAAAATATGCAAGTATTATACCTATAAACCTTCCTCTTGAATCACTCTATCTACTAAAAGAATCAAAATCTGATGCATAGTTTTTAAGATTTATGGATACATAAGGACAGACAGACAAACCGACTTTGTTTTTTTCTACTACGTAGTGATTAGTTAAATTGAATCCCGAGAGGCACCTAACGATCCTCAAATATTGGGTGGCTTTAGCAGATATCAGGTAATTTTACACTAAACGATTCGTGAGTATTTAAATTCATCTTTGTAAATAAACGGCATAAACTCACTTGTATTTACTTTGGCTTCGTGCCGACCGTTTCGACCCTGTACGAGGATCTTCTTCAGGGGAGTAGCTGCGGTTACGCGACGACGTTCGCGCCCCGCTTAGCACTGCGCGCAGCCGCCCGGAGCACGCGCGGGGCTTGGAAACCCGTGCTGCACACGGTATCTACCGCTACGAGCCATGATATTCGGGCTGACGATGTGGTGAGTGCAGTGTGTACGAGTGCTTTGTGCTTTCAACATCAGCCGCCGCGACAAGTGACGGCCCCTCCCTCTCCGCGACCCGTAGAGCAGTCCTCGTACAGGATCGAAACGGTCGGCACGAAGCCGAAGTAAATACAAGTGAGTTTATGCCGTTTATTTACAAAGATGAATCAGGTAATTTTATTTATTTTAGTCAATGCTGTACCACTGCAAAGATCTCTCCTTATAATTCAAAATCCATGAAAAAATTAATTATTATTTTCCCATAGTGTAAATAAATTCAATAGGTACCTATAATCTCAGCAAGCGAGTGCCCGTTCCCTTGTGCTCCGGATTCCGTTGATCCTCTGTTTGTTCTATAAATCGATGTTTGGACTCGGCGCCGCTTTCAATCGCTTGGATCATGGCGATTATAAACTAACTAGCCAGCCCAGCGGTTTTACTCGATGAAAAGTTATACATTTGGTGTTATTCTAGAGTCTAAGAAACCCCCGCGAACGCCGCTTTTTTATATTAGTTTGCTTCCCTCATGTGGTAGGACCACGTGCCAAAATTTCAGTGAAATGTTATCAACAAGTGAATTAAATTAAAAATTTAAAAAAACCCCCAACGCAATACGTAATTTACCATTTTTTGATGGCGGCCATCTTGGATTTTAAATTTTATATAGTGGGCTGTATTCTACTCGTTAAGCCCTATCATTTGAGATCCATATTGAGGGGGTCGTGGAAGAAAAAAGTAATCCGCCATTTTGTGGCGGCGGCCATCTTGGACCGATTTTCACCAAACATGGCTAAGAACACTCTCGACTAACTCTACTTTTAAACAAAAAAAACTAAATCAAAATCCGTTCATCCGTTTGGGCGCTACGATGCCACAGACAGACACATACACACACACACACACACACACACACACACACACGCACACGCACGCACGCACGCACGCACGCACGCACGCACGCACGCACGCACGCACGCACGCACGCACGCACGCACGCACGCACGCACGCACGCACGCACGCACGCACGCACGCACGCACGCACGCACGCACGCACGCACGCACGCACGCACGCACGCACGCACGCACGCACGCACGCACGCACGCACGCACGCACGCACGCACGCACGCACGCACGCACGCACGCACGCACGCACGCACGCACGCACGCACGCACGCACGCACGCACGCACGCACGCACGCACGCACGCACGCACGCACACACACACACACACACACACACACACACACAGACAGACAGACAGACAGACAGACACGTCAAACTTATAACACCCCGTCGTTTTTGCGTCGGGGGTTAAAAAGGAAGTAAAAATCATAATATTTTGAGCAGTGCAATTATTGAACTTACCCGATATGTGAGTCTAGTCATTATTTTAATGAAGGACCAATGTCTAGATCACTCCTAGACTTTGGAGCGTAAATAAAACGCCCTAGAACTGGGGGACTGTATATCCATAAAAAAGAGAGCATATTTGTGTAAAATATATATTATGATATCAAAAGTTGTTCTACATTTTTCACTCACTGACACTTCATGTCAATCATTTCTTTTTCTTATTATTTGCCATATTAGACCTCCTCTGAGCTCTAACATAATGGATAACGCTCGTGTTAGTTTTCAAAATCGTATTGCATTTTTATGGCGTTAAAAAAAGCGAAAAAAAACTGGGGTAACACTGTACCTGCACTGTGCTTACTATTTGGCTTACCGGTTTTGAACATCTCGTCCCCTTCGCTATAAAAATGTAAAATCTCTTCGTAAGTCGTCAACCAGCATCAGGTGCGTGTTAATGCGTGTCAATCCGACGTGTGACGTCACACGAGGTGTCTGCGTCACGTCACATAAGCTCCAATTACTGGAGATTATACACGCTGCGCGGAAAGTGAAGAGTCGTGAGAATCGTGAGCTCTGTCAGTCAACCGACCTACCGGCATTTGATGAACGGCCTAGGCATTCAATTAACAGGCTGGGTAATTATTTTAGCCATAAAGCTGCAACAATAATATATACAAACACAAGTGATTAAAAAAAAAACGAAGTTACAATACCCTAAGACGAAATCCAAATAGATTTGAAATATCGTGATTAACCGATTTTGATAAAATTTAAATAAAACCGACATTCCGGACTTTTGAAACAAAAAAATCTTCTGCGATCTTTCTTCTTATCCATATTTTATGGCCATGTTTAGATTGTAGAGCCGTGATTATTTTTTGAACTTTTTTGTCATTTAAAAAAAAAAAAATGGTCAAGTACGAGTAGGACTCGAGCACCGAGGGTTCCGTATAAACCTACGGCATTCTACGGAACCCTAAGGAAAAGTGGGTATAATTTTATATACTGTAGGTTTTGATTCCCTTGCGAGTACTTGCGAGTTTGAAAATATGCGGCTAAAATTGCTGTTTCTTTTGATTTCGTTGACATAGATGTTTGATTTTTTTACAGCTTAAAGGTATTATAAAGCTGAGTATTTGGTATGAATTTCAATTTAATACCTGTACGCGTTCTTGAGGAAAGGGATAGTAAATACAAAATTATTAAAAATATTTTTTATATGATGTAACTAAAAATTTACAGTTTTCGCAATTTTTCCTGTGCCTGTTTTTTTTTTTTTATTGATATAGAATACAAAATTTTTGTTGCACTCTATTTAAAATACAATCTAGCCTTAACTTAGGCTAATAAGTACTTTACATCTAACTTAAACTACTACATAGACTTAAACTAAGAATGTGTCCAATAACACGTTTCTTATTGTCTATAGAGGGAAGACACTTTGTTCATGTGTTCTTTATGCAAAATGCATAATATTATAGCACTTACACTACTTTACACTGTACACTATAATAGAATTTAAACGACTTATTTTGTTGAGTCTTCATAATTTTTATAAATCATTATATTATGTACGTTGACATTTTCTTTAATTTGGCTTGCTTATAGCTCATGCTGATCTTGAGTATTTAATTTGCAATCCACTCCATATTGTTAGTAATTTAATGTTTAATAGTAGCCGATTAAACCCTATTTTCTAATTTCTTCAAACGTTCGTCGAATGATGTCATCAAGTTTAGAATTAGACTTAGTTTTTCGTCAACGTCAGAGCTGCCTTGATTAGGTATAACTTGACGTTGTGGTTGTGGGTTTGACTGAGTTGTGTGACCACCTTGTGTGACATGTGCGTAAGAACCATTATTGTTGACGTTTCTAACGGGGGCACTAGTAGACTTGTTTGTCTTTTCACTAGTTCTGCTGGTGGCTTGGTTAGATCCTGTGCCTGTGATTTAAGACGTTGCTGCGAACCAAATTTTAAGATTTTGAGTTAACGGCAAGTACCCTGTAGGTTTTGATTCCCTTGAGAGTAGTCGCGAGTTAAAAAATACGGCTAAAATTGCTGTTTCTTTCGAATGCGTTGAGATAGAGGTTTGATTTTATTACAGTTTAAAGGTATTATAGACTTCAGTATTTGATATGAATTTCAGTTTAATACCTGCACGCGTTCATGAGAAATAAGGTAGTAAGTATGAAATTATTAAAAATATTTTTTTATATGATGTAACTAAAAATGTACAATTTTCGGAATTTTCCCTTTATCTGTGCTCTAAGGAATTGCTTTTTACCAAATTTCAAGATTCTACGTTCACGGCAAGTACCCTGTAGGTTTTGGTTTTTTGAGAGTAGTTGCGTGTTTAAAATTTCGGCTAAAATTGCTGTTTCTTTTGAATGCGTTGAGATAGAAGTTTGATTTTATTACAGTTTAAAGGTATTATAGGCCTTAGTATTTGATATGAATTTCAGTTTAATACCTGCACGCGTTCATGAGAAAAAGGGTAGTAAGTATAAAATTATTCAAAATATTTTTTTCATATGATGAAATTAAAAATTTATGGTTTTCGCAATTTTCCCTTTATTTGTGCTCTAAGGAGTTGCTTCGTGCCAAATTTCAAGATTCTGAGTTCACGGGAAGTGCCCCGTAGGTTTTGATTTATTTGGTAATGTCGAAAATTTGCTGAAATTTGCGACATATTCGACTATATCTTTTGATTGCGTTGGCCTAGAAGTTTGAATTTTTCACAGCTCTAAGAAGCAATGGACCTTAGTATTTCCTATAAATTTCAGCTTGTTACCTCCACGCGTTCCTGAGAAAAAGGGTCTTGACAGACAGACGGACGGACGGACGGACGGACCGACGGACGGACGGACCGACGGACGGACGGACGGACGGACGGACGGACGGACGGACGGACGGACGGACAACAAAGTGATCCTATAAGGGTTCCGTTTTTTCCTTTTGAGGTACGGAACCCTAAAAATCAGTTTTATATTCCATTTGAAACGAACTAGCAGCTGCAATGAGAGCAAAAGTCACAGAATGTATTACATTTTTTAATTCTACAAGAATTTGTTTAAAAATATCAATAGAAATACACATGAAAAAATATTGCACAGAATTATATTATTCAAAAGATACATAGAGGTAGATAATAAATGCAATTAATATTAAAAATACGTAATTATTCTCTTTGCGCACAGGATTCTCTCAGATAATTGTTTATCACATTTTAAAGCCCCGGCATTAAGCGCTTGATGGTGCTTGAAGCGCTGATGGCTTGCGAGTCGAGGATGTTTATAAGCTGGAAGGCAAACAAGGACGGTACTCCGAACACTATAGGTGGTGTATTTTCAATGTTCACTAAGTATAAAATTACGTTACAGTTATATTTTACGGTAAAGTTTTAAAATATACCTGTTTTTTGTGGCAAATGCCTTTATTGAAAAAAAAAACAAACTAACAATACAACAGCTACTACAGCAATAAAGAACACTTACCTACTAACCACAGATCGGCCACAAGCCGATCTACAGAAAATCCAAGTGCTCCAAACCACTGTCAGATGGCAGAGTGTCCAGAATGCTGGCAGTATTGCCAACTTGAATGGCAATACTTACGTTGGGCCAAATATACCCCAGCATTTCGGTCACACGTTATAGCTAAATTGATGTGTGTGATAGTTTTTTGTTGCAATCAATATTAAGAATTCCACAAATTCTCTGTTCGCACAGTATTCTCTCAGATAATTGTTTATCACATTTTGAAGCCCCGGAATTAAGCGCTTGATGGTGCATGAAGTGCTGATGGCTTGCGAGAATGTCTATAAGCCTGGAGGCAAACAAGGACGGTGCTCTGAATACTGAATATACTAGGTGATGTATTTTCAATGTTCCCCTCGTTGGTTCTATCTTATATTGACGGTATAGTTAAAGGAAATGAATGAATGAAATATTTATTAATGGACTAATCTAACCAACAATTTTTTACCTGGGGTAGACTTCCTTTGCAGGAGGTCGACTAAGTGCGGGCTCCCCAAGAGCACCAGTTGTTCTACCGCCTGAGTGATGTGCAAATATTACTGTGCTTCGGTGGCAGGGCACTAAAGGTAGTGAAATTACGTTAGAGTCTTGACATCTTATGACTCTCAAGTAAAAAGTTGGCGCAGTGCACAGAATTTTACCTTTGTAAAATCCTGAGTAGCACTCTATTATGGGCAGTGTTATCTTTAACCTTCAAGAGAGCGTTTTCTTATATGCTTAAAAGGTAACGGATATCAGCAACCAAAAAAAGCAAGGATTAGTCTTAATCAAGTACCTACTTGTCGCGACATACGTTTATCCCAACAGGCGCGGCCAATCCGTGTCGTCCCGGCTATTAGCCACGTTCTCGAGCCTTTCCCCGTGTCCTGTCAATACACATCGGATTCACTAAATCCTGACCGCCAAATGTGTTAAAAACGCCGAATGAAAAGTATACTTTTAGTCCAGTAAAAGAAGGAATGTGGATCGAAAAGTCGAAAGCAGAAAAACTAACTTAGTAACTTTGTTTAGACTAGTTAGGAGATAAACATACTAAAAGTCCCCACCCCTCCGAGGTGAGCCCGAGGGGGGGGAGGCCGAAGAAGGTCCCATTTTTAGGTTTTTTGCTTATATGTCAAAAACTGTGCGTTGTACGATACTTTGTTGTACTACATTATTAAACCTCATAAAATTTTCTACAACTTCGACCTTGACACATTTTATCTATATCCAATCGTTGTCCAGCTATGAGCTTCCAAACATGGTCTATTTTGAAGACGCTTAAATTAGTTTTCTATACAAAGTCGGTAAAAAAATCTTACAAATAAAATTTAACCAACTTCTGGTTGTCGTATCATAATGAAACTTTGCAAATGTCTAGAAATCTGATGACAGTTTAATAATCTGGTACCACTGAGCTGATCTGATGATGAAGCCAGGAGGTGTCTACTGAAACTCTTCAACGGCTATTACTAAAACCGGCGAGTTTAGGCTCATTACATTCGGATTGATGAGACGTAGGCACCTCCTGGTCCATTATCAGACCCTCGACAGCAAGTGTTATGAAAAAGTCTCATCGATTCGAATGTAATGTGCCCAAACTCGACGGGTTTACTAATAGCGATTGAAGAGTTTCATTAGACACCTCCTGGCTCCATCATCAGATCAGCTCAGTGGTACCAGATTATTAAACTGTCATCAGATTTCTAGACATTTGCAAAGTTTCATTATGATACGACAACCAGAAGTTGGTCAAATTTTATTTGTAAGATTTTTTTACCGACTTTGTATGGAAAACTTATTTAAGCGTCTTCAAAATAAACCATGTTTGGAAGCTCATAGCTGGACAACGATTGGAGATAGATGAAAAATGTCAAGGCCGAAGTTGTAGAAAATTTTATAAGGTTTAATAATGTAGTACAACAAAATATCGTACAACGCACCGTTTTTGACATATAAGCAAAAAACCTAAAAATGGGACCTTCTTCGGCCTCCCCCCCCTCGGGCTCAGTAGGTGAAAATTGGGGGTTCTGCCTCAAATCTGTAATGATGATCTATTCACTCCGACAGGTTGAATAGATGATCTGTTCACTTTGGTAGTGAACAGATCATCTGGTCACGTCATCTATTCGGTTCACGTCATCGGATCCCGAAGTGAACAGATCATCTATTCAACCAGTCGAAGTGAATAGATCATCTGCTATTCAACCAGATTGTCCAAACTGGTCCTTCAAACCGTGTGTAGCAGATCATCTATTCAACCAGATAGTCGGAGTGAACAGATCATCTATTCAACCAGTCGAAGTGAATAGATCATCTGCTATTCAACCAGATTGTCCAAACTGGTCCTTCAAACCGTGTGTAGCAGATCATCTATTCAACCAGATTGCCAAAGCTGTTAGATTATCTAGTCTCAAAACTAGGCTGTTCAGGCCATCGGATCATGAAGAACAGAAGGTAGGTACACCGTATGTCGTGTGCAAGTCCAAGATATTTAATAATAATATATATCTATCGTTACCTAATTTTATGCGGGCGAACCGAAGGAATTTTGCCGCCGTTGCACATATTTCGCTCGACGCTCGAGTGTAATGATGTATATGTAGGTATTTCAGATCAATCATTTTTGACACAACATAGATAAACTAAAGTCGCTTCATATTGTTTGTATGCTTAGATCCTTAAAACTAAGCAACGGATTTAATGCTGTTTCTAGTAGATAAAGTAAATTAAGAGAAAAGTATTAAAATGTACTTATAATAGATGCATAATAATATAGTAGAGAATACACAATAATTTAATTTACGCTACGAAGTGCGCGCGGGTAATAGTTAAAATAAATATTAGAATGATTGATCTGAAATATCTACATTTACACGTCTTCTCGAGTGTAATGATGTACATGTAAATATTTCAGATCAATCATTCTAATATTTATTTGTAACTATTACACGCGCGCACTTCGTAGCGTAAATTAAATTATTGTGTATTCTCTACTATATTATTATGCATCTATTATAAGTACATTTTAAAACTTTTCTCTTAATTTACTTTATCTACTAGAAACAGCATTAAATCCGTTGCTTAGTTTTAAGGATCTAAGCATACATAGAGGCATACAAACAATGTGGAGCGACTTTAGTTTATCTAGTATGTAGTGACAAAAATGATTGATCTGAAATATCTACATATACACAAATAATAATTCTTTAGTTCCTTTCTCAAGTAAGTTAAAAATACGATTTTAAAAATATTTCCCTTTTATAACATAACTGAACAGATACTACCTACTCGTAACTTGCAGTTTATTCTAGATCTTATAAATCAACAAATGAAACAAAAACATAATATTACGTCAGAAATTTATTTCAATAATTTAATACATTGTTTTCTATTTTAGTGACAAGTTCTTTTACACATTTATAAATATTATCATCATCCATATAACTATTCTTAATAACATGTTGCACACACACATCAGCTTTACACTGACACACGCCTGCAAGTTTTTTTGTGTCAAGATCACTCTTCATAAGATCATACAATTCTATTTTTATTAATTTCATACCACCAGTGATAGGTCTTTTAATACATGAATAGATTGTTATGTTATCATCGGCAATTGTTCTTTTGCGGCTCGTAGATCCACGATTTTTATCCATTGGAATAAAGTTGAATAGTGATTCTTCGCTGTCCTGTAAATAAAAAGTAAATTAAAATAACTAGCTGCGGCCAACGTTTGTATTGCAGGTACATAATATACCTTAAATTAATTTATCTATTATTATAAATTATACTTACAGCCATTGTATAAGCGTCTTATTTTCTTGATTGTTTCAAAAATATTAATATTTCGGTAGTACATGTACCAGAATTTAAAGACAATTTTTTGTTGCTATAAAGTTCAAAATTGAACAATATTTCATTTTAGCTGACACAACGATAAAATCATGGAAAGTTTCTTCCTATGACTGCGCCTAGGTACGAGTAGATACTTGCCAAATTAGGTCTTCCAACGCATTCCATAACAAACCTATGTTTGGATTTTTAATAGAGTCAGCTATTATGCACAAAAACATCGCTCTATCCGTATTTACACACACTCTCAAATTTAGTGCAATAAATATGACTGGAACCAGGATCGAAATTATCAGTTCCGGCAAGCAAGGCGCTAAGGGTACACCAGGAAATAAACCCTCCACACTTCAAGCAACATGTAAGTACCTATACTCATTTTATAATTAATTGTTCTATCATTCAATGTTTTGTATTATACTAAGAAGCAAGAAAAAGAGCAAGACGCTCTCCTGATGTTAAGAGACAACGTTGCCCATAATCAGTGCAGTGCTACCCAGGCTCTAGGTCTAGGTTGCCCATAATCAGTGCTAGTGCATGTAATAATGATCTATTCAATCAGATTACCGAAATGAACAGATCAACTATTCAACCAGTCGGAGTGAATAGATCATCTGGTCTCGGTGGTCTGGTATTCGGTTCAGGTCATCGGATCATGAAGAAAATACACCGGTTATATTATAAGAGATAACGCTGGTCATAATCAGTACAGTGCTACCCAGGCTCTAGGTGCACTGCACCAGTGCTTCTTACTTAATAGTCATACGATGTTAGACGCTTTGCCTAGTAAATTCACTAGTCAGTAATTAGGCGTATCAAGCTATTTTTGTTTTAATTATTGTATATTTTACAGGTCCAGATCAATGCCATTACTCGGAGATGAGGAGTTTCCGCCATCAGACGATGAGGTGAAGGCGGTCGAAAAAAAAAGAATATCTCACTACAGTAGAAGAGCTGATAGTGAGACAAAGAAGAAAGAAAAAAAACGGTAAGTTGTAGGCATCAAATTATAACTGTTTTGCTCATATTGTATATTAGCTTTCATAGAGCTATTATATAATATGGATTTTTTACATACATTATTTTAGTAACATCTATTAATTGTTGCACAGGGTACATTCACCGGTTTCTGAGGACGAGGAGCCAAAGCCGATAGTTGACAGGGAGCGAGAAAAGAAGCAACCAAAAAGGTTAGTTAACTATGTAATTAATTAATACTTAAAGACTTACACTTTTAGCCTCGATTGGTTTAAAGCCCTGTTAGATAGATAGATAACGCTTTATTGATACAACATAAATAACTTAGAACTAAATACAATTTGTAATGTTAACAGTGTAATAGTGTTAGTATAACCGAGAGGGTGTATGTATATATAATATTAGTGTAATAATTTATACAGATATACGTGTTGTAGTTTACAGGCCTCCATAGTATTTACTAATAATTTAATTTTTTATTCATAGATCACATACATCTGTTTCCGGAGATGAGAAAGTGTCGTCCAGACGGCCTTCGACCTCGCATCCACCGAATAAGAAAACGCGTCCGGTGATCAAAGCTATCACAGCGAATAAAATTACTGCGGTTGACCTTTTCGGGGAGGAAAGCGAAGATGATGTAGAACCTTCACCAAAAGGTACACCACCACCACCACCACTGCAATCTGTGTTCGTTAACAGGATCGCAACAGGATTATCAAAACAAAATTTACCTAACAAAAAAGGTACCCACTACGTGGAGTTAAAAGTCTATAGATGTAATGAAATAGAAAATGTTATTCCAATAAATAGATGGCGTCACTCCGTGTCCACACTAAAATTAAGGACGGACACAGACACTGTTTTCTGGCAGCATCTTACTAACTTAATAAGTGCTGCTAGGAAGGAGTTCCGAGGAACTCCTAACACATTCACATCCAACTTCAGCTTACAACAATAATATTATTTAATAGTACTAAACAACTTACTAGTTTGGTTATAAGTCTATAAACTTTTATCTTCACGTATTGGGTACATGTTATAAATGATAATATGCAAGCTAAATGTATAAGTACATAATGTAAATGTATAATAATAATGTGATTGTTTGTAATACATAATAGTTATCATTAAAATATTATATATCCAGAAACGTTCTTTTTTTACAGTTATCAACATCAATCCTTCTCCAGTGCCAGTTAATGATGAGATTATGAAATGTGATGATTGTGATATACAAGTAAAAAGAAATCGATATCAATGTCATATGAAAACTGAAATACATAAATTGAATTCACTGATAAAAACAGATTTTGAGAATATTGATATTTTGAGTACTGCATTTAAAAATCGAGTTATAAGTTATCGCATAAAATCTGACAAAAAGTTGTATTCGATACCAGAATTGTTTTTATATGATTGTGAAACAGATATTTATAGACTTATAGAAATGAATTTACAAAAACACAAATGTCTTAAGATACAGTTTGAATTATTTGCATATTATTTATTACCAAAATCTGAGGAAAGGCAATTGAAATCTTTTAATACGAAATATGAAATAATACATGATGTTGATGAATTGAAAGAAATATTTAGAATGAACACTGTTGATACGATGAAACGAAAACTTAGTGAATTTGAACACTCTGAGTCCGGTTGGACATTTTTATCAGTCAGTCATTTAGAAATCAATGTAAATAAATATTGTCCTATGCAAGGTGGTACATATATAAAACTACCTCCTCGCGTGTACAATACTAAGAGCTGTGTTAATGTTAAAAATAATGATGAATTTTGTTTTCTTTGGAGCATATTAGCTGGGCTTTATCCCTGTGATAAAAACTCAGATAGATGTAGTTCTTATCCAAATTTTTTAAATATATTGAATGTAAATGGAATGATATTTCCTCCATCATTTAAAGATATTAAAATTTTTGAAAAGAATAATTCAAATATAAGTATTAATGTATTTGGTCTAGACAAAATAAATAAATTTGTAACTGGGCCTCTTTATATGACTGCTAATAAAAGAATTAATCATTTCAATTTATTATATATAGAAAGCAATGGAAAAGGTCACTATTGTTTAATAAAAAATTTACTGAAATTAGTACGAAGCCAAGTAACGAAGCATAGAGGAGATGTTTATTTGTGTGAGGCATGCTTACAGACTTTTTGCAGCGACAATAAATACAAAACACATAATTGTTCCAAAGTATTGCAAGTATTACCAAAACCCGACACTTATTTATCGTTTAAGCATTTCGAAAGAAAGCAAAAGGTTCATTTTGTAATATATGCTGACTTTGAAAGTTTGTTACAGAAGTATTCAGATAAATCACAAAACACAAACACTACCAAGCTTAAAATCCATGTTCCATCATGTTTTGCTTATTATATTTGTTGTTCATTTGATAGCTCCTTTAACAAATTTGTTTCGTATCGAGGTTTAGATGCAACGGAAATATTTATCAAAACATTAATGGAAGATGTGAAATGTATTAATGATTTGATTAAAACCAATAAACCAATGATAAAATTAACTGAGGAACAGCAAAATGAATACGATAGCAGTGTGTATTGTCATATTTTTTTTTTTTTTTTTTTTATTATTGAGGCTGTTGATTGGCACTTTGTGAAAGGGGCTTGAGGCTAGTGGGATACTTCTTACCCCCCTCGTGCAGAGATAATTTAAATGAGAATTAGTTGAAGTAGAAGTATGCGTTATCCCCATTGTATGTTATATGTACCTATATGTACAATTTCGCACAGATGGCTAGGTTAACCTATTATTACTTATTTACAATATTAAAATATTACTTAACACACTTTCACATTGTTCTTGATAATTGTACACTTTTTTTTTTTTTTTTTTTTTTTTTTTTTTTTTTTTTCTTTCTTAACTTAACTTAATTTCTACGTTTAGGTCTTAATCAATTCACATAATATTGTCTTAAATAATTAATATTATACAAATATCCTACTACATTACGTTTAGTTTTACAACTTGGACTTGGCCCTTAACCTATAAGTTAGGGACCTATTCTATTTATTATACTCTTTGAGATTATTTACAATTGTTATTATTAGTTCTACGAATGATTTTATAGTTATGTCGTCTTTTATGAGTTCAGAGATGTTATATATACGAGTATTTAATATATCAAAATGAGAACAAATTTGTTCGTGTTTGTGTCGAGCACTTGAGAACCGGGGACACTCACTCAATAAATGATCCATTGTTTGGACAATGTCGGAATCACAGTTACATTTATCAGTCGCGGATATCTTAAACCTATGAAGGTATTGGCGGTGATATCCGTGACCGGTGAGCAATTGTGTGAGATGGAAAGAATACCCCACATATTTGTAAACATTTATTATTTGGTGACAAAATTCGTGACCATGACCATGTTACCGGAGAGTACAGAGGGGCAGCGCATTCATATTGCAATCTCATGTTTAAAGTATGTCCATATATACCAGTTGTGTTTCATAATTTATCTGGTTATGATTTACATTTATTTATAATGGAGCTAACTAAATACGATGGTTCGATTAATGTTATACCAAAGACTAAAGAAAAATACATAACAGTAACGAAGGCATTTAATCAGAACGGAAACAAGTCTTCTATTCAAGTGAAATTTATAGATTCTTTCCTATTTTTAAACGCAAGCTTAGATAATTTGAGTAAAAGTTTAAATGATAATGATTTTATTCATACTTCAAAAACTTTCAACACTACTTATCAATTTGAGGTAATGAGAAAAAAAGGGATTTATCCTTATGACTACATGGATAGTTTTGTTAAATATGATGAAGAGTGTTTACCTCCTAAACGGTTATTTTACAACAGTTTATCAAGGCAAAATATAACTGATAGTGAATACACACATGCACAAAATGTTTGGAAAGAGTTTAACATTAGGAACATGGGTGAATACACCGATCTATATATAAAATGTGATGTTTTATTATTAACTGATATATTTGAAAACTTTAGAAACATGAGTTTGCATTACTATAACTTAGATCCAGCTTATTATGTTACAGCTCCAGGCTTGAGCTGGGATGCGATGCTTCTTTATACTGATGTCCGATTAGAATTAATTACTGATCTTGAAATATATGAAATGATAGAAAAAGGTGTTCGAGGTGGCTTGGCACAATGTTCGCTGAGACATGCTCAAGCTAATAATAAATACTTACCAAATTTTGATAATTCAAAGCCATCAAGTTTTTTAATATATTTAGATTGCAATAATTTGTATGGTTTTGCTATGATGAAAAAAATGCCAATATCTGATTTTAGATTTTTATCACCTGAACAGATTAGTAATTTAAATATTGAAACCATTTCAGATGATAGTGAATACGGATACATTTTGGAAGTTGATTTGGAATACCCTTATTACTTACACGATGCTCATTGTGACTTACCCTTTGCTGCAGAGAAACTTATTCCACCAGGCAGTAAATCACCAAAACTAGTGGCAAATTTATTTAACAAAAAGTGTTACGTAATTCATTATATTCATTTAAAGGAATGCTTAAAACAAGGTCTCTTATTAAAAAAAATATATCGTGTAATATCCTTCAGACAAGAAAGTTTTTTAAAGACATATATAGATCTGAATACAAGTTTACGTCAGATTTCAAAATCTGACTTTGAGAAAGACTTTTTCAAATTATTGAATAATTCTATCTTTGGTAAAACCATAGAGAACAAACGAAAACAGGTGAATGTGAAACTAGTATCTGATTGGGAAGATAATAACAATGTAACAAATAAACTTGTAGGTGCTCGGAAACTAATTGCTAAACCAAATTTAAAATCAGTATCAATATTTTCCGAAAATTTCTTAGCAGTACAGTTAAGTCTAGAAAAAATTACTTTAGATAAACCAATCTATGTGGGATTTACTGTATTAGAGTACGCAAAGACACATTTATATCAATTCCATTATAATTATGTTAAAAGTAAATACGGTGAGAATGCTAAACTTTGTTACACTGATACTGACAGTCTCTAAATTTAATTTATGCAGATGATGTATATAAAGATATTAAACAAGACATTCAAGTGTTCGATACCAGTAATTTCGATAACAATAATTCATATGGAATCCCAAGAGTTAATAACAAAATACCTGGCTTGTTTAAAGATGAAATGGGTGGTACACTAATTACGGAATTTGTAGGATTAAGAGCTAAACTTTACTGTATCAAAAGTACTAACAAAGAAATGAAAAAGGCTAAAGGTATATCTAAGTCTGTAACAAAATCTTTAAACCTTAAACAATATTCAGATTGTTTATTAAATAATATTGATTTAAAATGCAAAATGAACACTATTAAGTCTTTGAAACATACTTTGTATTCACAAGAAGAAAACAAGTTAGTATTAAACCGAAATGATGATAAACGTCAAATACTTTCGAATCAAGTAGAAACTGTAGCATGGGGTCACTATGCATACCTTTAGCTATAATTAAATTCTTATTATGTATTTTAGTAAGAATTTTGTAAGAATATGTACATATTGTTTGAAGTGTAAGGGTTTATTTCCTGTGTATCTACAAACATTGTAATATAAGTAATAAAAAATATAAGCTTATTAATTATTACGGTCTTTCATTATTTCACCTTTATATATTCATGACGGTTGAATTTTCGAATCGAATTCACTCTAGTCTGGAGTGGGTACAATATATCTATATAAAATGGTGCTCAAGAACTAATATTCATCATTCAACTAGCAATGAAGCTTAAAAAACAATCGCTCAGTTTGGACGTCAGTCCAATTGAAATTGAAACAAAATCTCATTTAAAAAAAATAAATCATAGTCCATTATTTCCTAATAGTATCCGATGTTTGGTTTGTGGTCCATCTAACTGTGGTAAAACGAATGTAATGGTCACTTTATTATTACATAAAAACGGTCTTAAATTTCGACATTTATATTTATATACCAAAACACCATTTCAAAGTAAATATTGCTTTCTGAAAGAAGTGTTTTTAAATGTTCCTGAAATCAAATATAGTGTATTAAGTGATAATAGTAAAGTTATACACCCAAATGATGCTTTACCAAACACTGTTATAATTTTTGATGATGTGGTTTGTGAAAATCAGGTTAATATCCGTAATTATTTTACAATGGGGAGGCACAATCAAATAGACAGCTTTTATTTGTCACAGACATATTCAAAGGTATCAAAACAATTAATTCGCGATAATGCAAATTTATTATTGCTTTTCAAACAAGATGAAATCAACCTGAAGCATATATACAATGAGCACGTGAATTCCGATATGTCATGGAAAACATTTAAAGATATATGTCACAATGTTTGGCAAGAAAGATATGGCATTTTAACTATAAATAAAGATTGTGAATTAAATAAAGGTAGATACAGAAAAAATCTGGACACCTTTATATATTTAAACTAAAATGTAATATTGTCATTTCTAATAGAAAAGTGAAAGCGACAGGACAAAATATGAGTCTTAATATCAAGGAACAGATAATTGCTTCAGCAAATATCATAAAAAGCAAACTTAGACAGTTAAAAGATATGGAAGATCAAAACAACCAGGAACTTAATAAAATATTCAAACCTGTTACTGAGCCTTTAACTCAAATGTTGGAATCGAATCAAAATAAAGTGAGGTGTGATTTTAATGTTAACGCCATAAGAGTGCCACTTACATTAGATGAGGCCTTATTAACATCCACACCATCGACAGCTACAAATAAGCAATCATCAGATGAAGATTCAGAAATAGATCAAGACAATGCTTGTTCTGACACAGAATATTATTTTGATACGGATAATCAAGACGTATCTATAACAAAAAAATATTTAAGTAGTCTTTATGACATTAATATTCCTTTTGGAGTCCGAAAAGTCAATGATCAATTAATGATAGGCAACTCTGTGGTTAAAATAATTTCCTCAGTAGACGGCGACCGAGAACCATGTCGAATTAAGATTGATAGTGATGAATATCAATTAACTGCAGGATTGAAAGAAGTCTTATTACATAAAAAACCGAATCTAGAAATAGTAACGGAGAGTGATAAAAGTGTATATAAAAACATTTTGTTAAAAACAAATGCTCATAAACGTGATTTTGACGATAATGGACAGTTAAAAGGAGACAAAGGCGAAAAATATCGACTGATTATTAAGCCTATGTTCATTATGCAAGCTCCTGATAACAAAAAACTTGGTGGCAACTTAAACATCTTAAAAAGATATAGAAAAAATACTGATTTCATCTACTGGGATGATCCTAATGAACTTGTCGAAAGATTGAAACTTCTGATCGCTTCAAAACAAGCAGGAAACACTAATCAAGATAATGAAATTATATCCATAATTGAAGAACTAAAAGAAGCAGGAATTATAAAATCATAAATAACGTGATCATAGTAAACATTTATTCAGTCGCTATATGTATATGAGCAATTATAGAAGTTAAAATGAGTAAAGAAGATGTGGTGAACGAAATACATAAAAACGCAAGGATTAATTATTCTCGTAGATGTGTCGTACTCAGAGATATAGATGATCTTTGGCAAGCTGATCTGATTGATGTACAAAAAATATCGAATATTAATTCTAAATATAATTTTATACTTATTGTAATTGACTGCTTTTCAAAGTATGTTTGGGTCAGACCGCTAAAAAATAAAAAGAAAGATTGTGTAACAAAAGCATTTCAATCCATATTGTCTAATGGTAGAGTCCCTATAAATTTACAAACAGATAGGGGTAAAGAATTCTACAATGAGAGTTTTAAAAAGATGATACAGGTGCATTCAATAAATCATTACTCGACCTATTCCACTAAAAAGGCTTCAATAGTTGAACGAGTTATACGTACTATAAAAAGTAAACTTTATAAAATCTTTAGTTTGAAAGGTAATTTTAAATGGATAGATGGAACTTTAGATATAGTTGTAAATGATTACAATCACACCAAACATAGAACTATAAGAATGTGTCCTGCTAATGTAAGTAAAGATACAAAGCACATTGTGATGCAATCGTACAATGTTTTGAATAAACCAAAAATTAAAAGAAAAAATATTTTTGCAGTCGGAGACGTAGTACGAATAAGTAAGCATAAAGCAAATTTTGACAAAGGTTACACTCCAAACTGGTCAACTGAATTATTTAAAATAGTCTATGTTCAGAATACTAATCCACCAACATATATATTACAAGATTCAAGGAAAAATAAAATACTTGGATCGTTTTATGCTCAAGAGCTTCAAAAAACAAAAAATCCAGACATATATTTAGTTGAAAAAGTTCTTAAGAAAAAAGGAAATAAGGTTTTTGTTAAATGGTTAGGATTACCGTCTCAGGAAAACAGTTGGATAAGCAACACTAATATATTATAGGTTAAGATATTTTTTTGTCATTAATCGCCCATGCATGGAAGGGAAAGGTCTTGTCAATAGTATTTTATTTATTTATTTATTTATTAAGGACTCCCAACGGAGGATACACAATGAAATATCATTCTTAAGATAAGAGAATTATGGTATTGTGTTCCCACAATTATAGGGAGCCACAGCATGCACAGCTAAACATAAAATATAAAAATTAAAAAAATGTTACATTTCAAGGTTATTAAAGGTAATTATAACATTATAAAAGTTAATAGCATAAAGTGACAAAATTCAATACTATAGGAAAATAGTTACATAGAGAAAAATGTGTAGGTCCTTTAAACTTAAATATAAAATAACAAAATTAAATTAAAATGTATCCTTCTTATTTAAGAGATAAAATAACGAAAAATAACAAATTCTTCAAAATAATAAAAAATCTACAAAATTCTAAAGTTATGGTAACACTATCTGTTTTAAATTTCTTTTGAATTTTGGAGTAGGATCAGTTATATCTATTGTATCGCGATGATTTTTGGACATTATGTTGTAATTTCTGCAGAGACGTGAAATGGGAGAGTTGAAGCCAAGATTTGTTTTTGAAAACGGTATTGTAAACAAGTTGAAAACTTGTTTTCTTGGAAGTCGAGACGGAGAATTTATTTGGAGGAGATTGGTTAACTCGTTGCAGTTTACTATTCCATTGAAAATTTTATGTAAATATATCATATCTGTATAATTCCTTCGTTCAACAAGAGATGTCATGTGATAATGTTTAAGGCGAGTTTTGTAACGGGGAATTTTTTTTGCTAAATTATCGGCATAAGTTAAGTGATAGAGAAAACGTTTTTGAACACTTTCTATGCGCTTGGAGTAGACCTCATAAAAGGGGTTCCATATTGTACTGCAGTATTCTAGAATTGGTCGGACTAATGTTTCAAATAATATTATTTTTGTTCTTGACGACTTGAAGTCTTTGCTATTTCTTTGCTTTTAAATCATTTACCGTTTGAATTACATCTCCCGGGCTATAATTACTGTGGGCCAGGAACAAGACTGCAGGAGAGACTTATTAGAGGAGATAAAGGTGTTAATCAACTTGATGAGTATTGTAAACAACACGATATTACATATACGAACACAGAGAACTTGAAATCCAGACACGAAGCAGATCGAATTTTAATGAAAATGGCTAACAAAAGAGCATTATCCCGCAAAGCAAGTGCAGGAGAAAAACTAGCGGCAAAAATAGTTAAAAATGCAATGCTAGCGAAAGTTTCAAATGGATCAGGACTTAAGAAAACTTTTAAGAAAGTCGTTGCTGCTGCAAAAAGAAATATTTTTAAAGCAAAACCAAAATGTAAAAAGTTGGCTATCGATTTAGCTATTGCTGCTATTAAAGATATTGTATCCGATTCTGATGTGAAAATTCCACGTGTGATACCACTACCAAAAACAGGAGGATTCTTACCATTAATACCAATAATCACGGGGCTATCTGCTGCTGGTGCTCTAGTTAATAAAACATCAGCTATAGCACAAATGGTTAAAACATTTCAGGCGGCACAAAAAACATGGAATGAGATGAGAAGTCTTAATCAGAATTTTGAGCCAGTATGCCTAGGCAAAGGATTAGAGCTCAAACCGTACAAAGGTGGTTTAGGTATTTACGCTTCGACAAAAAACTAAATAAGCGGCTACCTAATCGTCCTCTTACCAATATTGATATAATGAAATATTCAAAAAACTATATCCCATATTTTCGAGGAGTGTTCATGAGAGATCAATTACCTATACGTCCTCGCAAAATAGAATGTGGTATTATTAATTTGGATAACTCTAAAAATCAAGGTACACATTGGGTAGCATATGTTAAGAAAAATGATTACATTGAATACTTTGACAGTTATGGTGATCTAAAACCACCAACAGAGTTTATCAAATATGTGGGGGACTGTATTCAGTATAACTATAATAATTATCAAGGCAGCCATCCATATAACTGCGGTCATTTATGTCTTAAATTTCTTGAAAGTTGTATGCTTTAGATGTTTTAAATAAATTGTAAGATCGAAACGTAATAGATCAGTTTACGTTTATACTTTGAATAAATAACCAGATTTTATTTGTCTGACAAATAATTAACTTGCTAAATATGATCGATTTCAATATTAAAAAAAGTAAGAAAAGTGGTAGTAAGCCGGAAAAAGTTCATAGTTCAAATCGTAACTTCAATAAACACACACGTGTTGTACCAGCACTCAGTGAGATTAATAAAGAGTTTTTAAGAAATTTAGGATTTCAGCTATGAGTATCTTGCAAATTAACGAAGCACCGCATTTTGACAACTCTATTGAAGGTTATGAAGTACATTCCTATTCTCCGTACACTAATAGCTTCAAGGAAAATGATGAAATACGAATACCGATTAATCAACAAGACATATATTTACTACCTTCAGCCAGTTCTATTTACATAGAAGGATGTATACAAATATCTTCTAAGGATCCTACTGGAAAAGTAGTTGTAAAAAAGGAGTGTCAATTTAACAATAATCCTATACCATTTCTTTTTAACGATATTAGATATGAGATAAATGGAGTTGAAATTGATCGTATTAGACATGTTGGTATTACTTCTACAATGAAATCTTACGTTTCGATGAATGAAGGAGAGAGCAAGCGAGCTGCTTTATGGGGCTGGAATTTAAATGGAACAACATCTAAGAATGGAATTATTAATGTAATATTACCACTAAGCAAGCTATTCGGGTTTGCTGAAGATTACAACAAAATCATATTAAACTGCAAGCATGAATTAATTTTAACACGTTTTAAATCTAATCTCGCAGCTCTCATACTTGATAAGAATGATCAAGTGTCAGTAAAAATTAACAGAATTCAGTGGCGCGTACCTCATATTAAAGTGTCTGATCGTGAAAGATTACTGCTCTTAAAACAATTGGAGAAAGATAAACCTATACAAATAGCATTTCGGAATTGGGATACATATCGGCCTTTCTCCAATTAAGCATTCTTTGCCTAATTCCCATGCCTTTTTTGATTTTTAATTGGATTGACTCAAATACATTAAAATATGAAAGACATTAAATGTACAAATTTAATAATTTATTTGGTTTTTGTCCCGTCATAGTGGTTTTAAAGTTATTGAGATTTAAAAATTACATGGTTATGGAAATGAGAAAAGTAAAAATAATTACTGCAACGGAAATGAGAATTTTGCAGCTGCAAATAATATATTTAATTTTGATTCTAAATGGACCACTATTGTCGTTGACGTAGACCAGGATCTCAATAGAGTGATGGAAGTCTTACGGGAAGAAGACGCTTAATTTAGCGAGAAGAAACACACACGAAACAAGCACCGAATAAAACAATATCCACGGGAGTAAGACGTCTCGTCTTACTCTCGTGTACTCCGGAGTTCCAAGTTCCAACACACGCACCATTTAGGAACCAGATCTTCGTGAATAAATTTGGAAGGAGCCTGCTGACGAAGTTGAAAAAGCGTTGTAGTGATGTTTTTCAAAAAAGGTGATAAAACTCTTTTGAAAAACTACAGACCTATTTCACTTTTGAGCCACGTCTATAAGCTTTTCTCAAGAGTCATCACAAATCGTCTCTCACGCAGATTCGACGAGTTCCAGCCACCGGAACAGGCCGAGTTCAGAGCAGGCTACGGGACCACAGACCACATCCACACAGTGCGGCAGATTATACAGAAGACCGAAGAGTATAATCAGCCCTTGTGCCTAGCATTTGTGGACTATGAGAAGGCCTTTGACTCCATTGAAACTTGGTCTGTTCTGGAGTCTTTGCAGCGGTGCCAAGTTGACAAGCGATATATCCAGGTGTTGAAAAGTTTGTACGATACCGCCACAATGACTGTCCAAGTACAGAACCGGCAGACTAAACATATCCCTTTAAAACGAGGTGTGAGACAAGGGGATGTAATATCCCCCAAATTATTTTCCAACGCTCTAGAGGATGTGTTTAAGACGCTGGACTGGACTGGACAGGGCATCAATATCAACGGCGAGTGTATTTCACATCTGCGATTTGCGGACGACATCGTCATAATGGCGGAAACGCTGGAAGATTTGCAACAAATGCTGACCAGTCTAGCTGATTCCTCCCAACGTGTCGGTCTCCGGATGAACATAGACAAGACTAAAGTGATGTTCAATGAACAGGTCGCTCCGGAACCGGTTATCGTTAATGGACTGCCTATTGAAGTTGTTCAGGAGTATGTATACGTTGGGCAAACAGTGCAGTTAGGTAAAAACAACTTCGAGAGGGAGGCTATTCGAAGGAAAGAAATTCAGCTGGGATGGGCTGCATTTGGAAAACTTCGTCGAGTCTTTTCGTCACGTATACCACAGTGTCTGAAGACTAAAGTCTTCAACCAATGCGTCTTACCTGTAATGACATACGGAGCCGAAACGTGGACACTTACGGTTAGATTGGTTCACAAGTTTAAAGTTGCTCAGCGAGCTATGGAGCGGGCTATGCTCGGCGTCTCTCTAAAGGATCGCATCAGAAATGAGGTGATTCGGCAGAGAACCAGAGTTACCGATATAGCCGAAAGGATTAGCAAGTTGAAGTGGCAATGGGCTGGTCACATTTGCCGCAGAACCGATAACCGATGGGGTAAACGTAGTGTAGGTCGTCCTTGGGCGAGATGGGGTGACGATATCCGGAAGGTCGCGGGGAGCGGGTGGAGGAGGAAGACGGGGGAACGAGTTGAGTGGCGTGCCATGGGGGAGGCCTATGTCCAGCAGTGGACGAACACAGGCTGATGATGTATGATGATGTATGTATGTATTTCCTCCAAATTGTTTTCAAACGCTCTAGACTCAAGAGGATTTATTTGAGACGCTGGAATGGACAGAGGAGAGGGCATCAATATCAACGGCGAGTACATTTTCACACCTGAGATTAGGGGACAACATAGTCATCATAGCAGAATCACTGCAGGACTTGCAACAAATGCTCATATTAATCGATAAAAATTGACTCTTTATTGAAATTGTTCAGAAATATGTGTATTGATGATGTTATACCTTGAGCAAACAGTACAATTAGGTAGTAACAACTTCGAGAGAGAGGCCAATCGGAGGTTTCAGCTGGGATGGCCGACATTTATTGAAAAGTTACTTTGAGTGAAAACTAGTGCATCTTACCTGTTATGACGCACAAAGCCAGGATGTGGAATGTGGATACTGTAAGACTGATCCACAAGTTCAAAGTTGCTCAGCGAGTTATGGAGCAGGATATAGTCGGCGTCTCGTCAAAGGATTGCATCAGGAGTAAGTTGATTCGGCAGGGAACCAAAGTTACCCACATAGCCGAAAAGATTAGGAAGCTGAAGTGGCAATGGCTGGTCACATTTGCGGCTGAACCGATAACCGACGGGGTAGTTGTGTTCTAGAGTGGAGTCAGCGTTTCGGCAAACGTAGACGACGAGAGAACGTAGAGAACGTGCGAACGTGAAGGGTGACGATATCCGGAAGGTCACTGGAAGTTGTCTGGAAGCCATATTTACTCGTTCATAAGTGCATAAGCACTAGCTGACGAAGAAGAATCACGCATCAACCAAGAGCTCATCTTCAAGTCCTATGAGTTTCAGAGAATAAGATAGGCATGGCATACATAAGGATGTCGAAAGAAGGTTTGCGTAGTGGGTAAACTCACCACTGCACTGGAAGAGGTCGCCAGGGTTCGCTACAACTGAAAAAATATTGTGTAAGAAGCCAAGACCTGCAAAGGGTTGTAGAGCGAAAGGAAGAAAAAAGTATTGTGAGTATATCATACCATATAAACCATGGGAAAACTCTCTACTCGGACCTTCACAATAGCAAATTGGTTCATTTTACTAGGAAATTTTCATACAATGGTACTTATAAAAATATGGAAATTAGTATACGGTAATTAGAATATAACAGGTTTTCTTCAAAATTTTAAAAACTTTTACAAAGAGCAAATACTGGCTTATTATAACGTAGATAGACTAAAGAACTGGATCTATTTAAAATACGACCTACTTTCTAACATAAATAATTAGGTGTTAAAACCAGTAAAATGGAAATTATAAAATTTCGAAACCACGGGTACGGAAATTAGATTCTCATTTGCTTTATTGGTAGTACACTAAGGTGAATGACCTGCAACAGCTGATGGGCCGCGGTACACACTCAGGGCTCGCTAGGGATGCGATGTTGATGTACGAAATACTGTTATTTAGGGATGTACGCCCAAGAACACAAAATATCATGGAAATTATAACTTTGACACGGACAAACGTTTACTTTTTTATAATTATTTACAGACTGGTTCTATCACGTAGATATTTTGCTAGGTAATACACCTAACATTGAACTATTTTTTAAAAATAATAAACTATATTAAAACTGTCCACGATAAAAAATATAGGCATATTTTCACATGAAGTTGGTGTCAGGACACGTTACGGAAATTAGAAAACAGGTGCTTTTTGAACAAAGATTAATTAATTACACGTTAACTAATTACAGCAGAAGTCAAAGGTTTTGTGTACAGATAGATATGGGTGTTTACTACCGTATAAAAATATGTGCATGATTACATTTGTTATTATTATGGATTTATTGAGCCAGGACACATAAAATTTACTGCTCGGAGAATGGCCGATATGAATACCCACTATTACCTAAAACAAATAAGCATTCATGGTCGATTAAGACTGCCTCTCAACTCGAGAAACCTAGATATGTTATATTTGGTCTTCAAACAGCTAAGAAAAATTTGAAGGATGAAAATGACTCCCTATTTGATCATTGTAATTTAACTAACGTTACATTATTTTTGAATTCACAAACATATCCATATGATTCACTTAAACTCAATTTTGATGACGATAAATATCATATATTATACGAAATGTACATCAGATTCCGTCAGTCTTACTACAATACTCCAGTCGACCCGTTGCTTAATATTACAGACTTTAAAGAAAAAGCACCTTTGTGTGTAATTGACTGCTCAAGACAAAATGAAACATTAAAATCTGGTCCGGTTGATGTCAGACTAGAAATAGAAAGTGATAAAGATTTTCCTGACCAAACGAGTGCCTATTGTATCATTATCAACGACCGTATTATAGAATATAAACCTCTCAGCAGTACTGTTCGCAAGATATCATGAACTTAATACTCGATGTGCAGGGTTTTAAAACCGAATCAAATGAGTTTATACCCAAAGAAATAGCTATTTTGAATAATAAAGGACTACAAAGTTTTTTAATACGACCACCTTGTCCGTTTTACGATTTAACTACAAAAGAAAGGAGACAAGTTGACTGGATTGAGAGAAATAGAAATATATATTGGAAGACGGGATTTGTAAATTTTTCAAATTATAAATATTTAATTTCGCCCCTGTTGTTTAATAAACGTATTTATGTAAAGGGTGAAGAAAAAACAAAATGGGTTAGAGAAATGTTTTTTAATTATAATGTTATAAACTTAGAAAACTTAGAGTAGTGTCCTAATTTCTTTACTTTATATAATTTATACGACGAATGTAATGATATATATTCCTGTATTTATCATACGAATATTTGTGCTTTGAAAAATGTAACATGTTTAAATAAATGGTGTACCGATAATAAAATTGTATTTGATCTTTAAACTATGTGTTTTATTTATGTCTATCCCTATTAGTACCTACTTAGTTTAATAAATTAATCTAAACAATCGATCAAACGGTTGTTGATAGAGAGAAAGAGATATTTGCAGGCATTAAACAGTTTGATTAAACCCAGCTAATATGTTACTGTTCATGATTTGATGACCTGAACCGAATAGTTATAAACTAGATGATCTATTCACTTCGACTGGTTGAATAGATGATCTGTTCACACCGACTATCTGGTTGAATAGATGATCTATTCGCTACACACGGTTTGAAGGACCAGTTTGGACAATCTGGTTGAATAGCAGATGATCTATTCACTTCGACTGGTTGAATAGATGATCTGTTCACTCCGACTATCTGGTTGAATAGATGATCTGCTACACACGGTTTGAAGGACCAGTTTGGACAATCTGGTTGAATAGCAGATGATCTATTCACTTCGACTGGTTGAATAGATGATCTGTTCACTTCGGGATCCGATGACGTGAACCGAATAGATGACGTGACCAGATGATCTGTTCACTACCAAAGTGAACAGATCATCTATTCAACCTGTCGGAGTGAATAGATCATCATTACAGATTTGAGGCAGAACCCCCAATTTTCACCTACTGGGCTCACCTCGGAGGGGTGGGGACTTTTAGTATGTTTATCTCCTAACTAGTCCAAACAAAGTTACTAAGTTAGTTTTTCTGCTTTCGACTTTTCGATCCACATACCCTTTTTGGGCACTCATTGACTGGGCTATTTGAGGTGTAGTACTTAATCTTCATTAGTAGAACAAAAAAACCGGATTTTTAAGGCACTAGATTTTGCCTTTGATTTCCTTTTTCCATTATTCTTTTATACCGCCTTCAAGGTTAAGTATGCTACTATATTTGGTCGATCATCTCTGAAGATCAGTCGAGATCGTGGTTAAAGACTCACCTATAATTAAGGAATTAATAAAAGTTAAGCAGACAGGATATTGTTCCGGTCAGCTAGATGAACCTGACGCCAAAAAGACGCGGGTTCGCGCGGAAAATCGGTCGCGATCTTTGTATTGTTCTTGCCCGCGTCCGCTTTATACATTATGTATGACGTGGTGCGTAGATACAAATTTGATCAGGACAAAAATTCCATCCCGCTTTCCCGCGCGATCTTGCGGCTGTGTAGCATCACTTCTAATATAATTTAAATAGAAACCTCCTCGGTAAATATAGTGTAGGGCGTCCTTAGGCGAGATGGGGCGCCGATATCAGGAGGGTCCCTGGGAGCGGTTGGAGCAGAAAGACGGAGGACCGAGTTGAGTGGCGTGCCATGGGGGAGGCCTATGTCCAGCAGTGGACGAACGTGGGCTGATGATGACGATGAAATAGAAACCTAGTGACATGAGGCACTGTTTTCTTCAGCAATGGATTATCATGTCCACCGTCCTCTACGAGCAGACTGTCAGTGGGCAGCGGACAGCTGCGAACTAACATGTGCTTAAAATGAACAATCAGTAGTAAGAGGAACGGCCTTTACGAACGCATCAAACCGTGATAGGTTTGATGCGCAAAGCATAATATTCTGTATCTGTTGCGGTTAGAGCCAAAATGTACCAAAAAGGTAATTTGCACTTTGGTCTTTAGCCGTGACATAATGCGTTTGTGTCTAATGTATTTAAAATGATTTAATTATTATTTCTACTAAAGATAATTTATAATATTATGTCTGTTACGCCGATTATAACCGAAAAGAAACCGAACGGATTTGGATAATCTATGATTAGTTGGATTCGTCTTCTTTCAGGTTTTCAGAAAAAAATACTGAAACGTTGGTGTCGTGCACCTAGAATTATACCTTATTGTGAAATCCTGGGCACTGTACTTCTTACCATCAGGAGAGCGGCTTACTTGTCTTCTTGCTTCTTTGCATAAAAAGGAAAAATAATCTACTCGTATAATATCAAAAAGTGCATTACAAATAAAATTCGCTACCTCTATTCCTGATTTTGTTGGATTAGCCTAATCCATAATGGCTAATCTAATAGTATAAAGTAATCTTCAGTAAAACCCACGCAGAAAGGTTATATTGGTCAGTAGGCGGCACTTAGAGGTAACCTGATCAAATCAGAAAATATATTTTTGTGAGGATTTACACATGATGGGTTCGAGCTTAATTCCACGGATTACTTTTAATAATCTCATGAAAATACATAAAAGCATAATGTATTTTTATTTTACGCGTAAATATTATATTTTATGAATGAAATTATAGTGGTAAAATCTTGATTATTTATGTACGTAAATTAGACCCCAGAAGTATTTTTTTTCTTAAATAAATGCCAGGGGAAGTACCACACCTTTGACTGTGTGATTACTGTGATTACTGTGTTCCAGCTGTGACCAGCGAAATTCATCATCCACAGGTATTTGTTTCTGGTCTCGGTAGTTTTCATATACATACAAGTATGTACCTATTATCCTAATTTACCTAATCATTCAGTTGCTTAGCTTGGGGTTAGGTGGCGCTGTGTGAAATGTCTGGAAATATTTATTTATTTCTCTTCCAACCGCTCCCAGCGACTCTCAGGATATCGTCGCCACATCTAGTCCAAAAACGCTAAAAAGTCATACTTCAACATCAACATTATAGTCAGCAATAAGTCATTTAACAATTAAATGTACTCTGGTCATATAAGTAGGATTATAAAGCCACGGTCACAAACGCCGCAAAACCAGACGTCGGTTTTCCAGAACGATTCTCAACGACATTTAATCTCCATCTACACGCCCCCTAATTCCATTATTGCTATCGGAAAGGAGAATCTATTCTCATTTTATATCAGAAATGAATTATCAAGCGGTACCAAACGGTCCCTTACAAGATGGTTCCAACAATGCCCTGAGCTATTGGCCCATGGAATTTTTAATTTGGCCCTTATCCGGATGAGTATATACTGGGGACTTGAACCATTGATTAGTAAGTTTTAAGATGTCGCACATTATAGGTAAGTCGTTGATCTCGCGTGATGTTTAGCGACGATGCGGTCGTAGATTATAACAGACTGAAGCTAGAAGTCGCGATAAATACCTCCCTGGCTTCACTGAACACTGAACATAATGCTGGAACACGGGCATAATGACCGCATGGCGACACGGTTTTGTCCAGTGAGTGTGTAACCATCCACGGCCAAAATCCACCACTCTAGATATAGATAACACTTTAATGAGACACAGAAAAATGTACAAAGTTAAACTTAAATCTATGTGTTACAATTGGCGGTCTACCAGTATATCAAGTGGAAAACTGCACATAACTGATTATTTGACTCATTAGCACTGGACCGGGATTTGAAGATTTTATAGACTTCTTGGCAACTTAGAAGTTACAAAAAAATACATAGATGGCGTAGCGGCTAATAATTCACTGGCCAGTACTACAGTGTTTTGATAAATTTTGCTCATTTCGACGGAACCAGGCTGAGTTTCACATAGAATCTGACTGAGTTTCACATCCGACACAACCACACAATCCACCTCGGTTAAACATCACTGGCTTAGACCGTGATCCTGACAGACGGATGGAGAGACCTCTGGCTTGTCTTTTTTATTAGGGGTCCGTAACTAGAACCCCTATAAATTAGGCCCACTCGTTTATCTAGCTGTCAGGAGGAACGTGAAGACACTGTTTAGGAATAAATGTACTAACATACATACAATACATTAATATACATAAGCGTAAGTTTGTGTGTTTGTCAGTTCTTAACACCTAAATAGTTGTACTGATTGTGTTGAGAGGGATTTTTTATAATAAAGCTATCTTAACCGCTACAGTTTTCCTGGAAAGTTCATGATTGAAAGCATATTCTTGATTTTTTTTAGTTTTTTTAAAGCCAGTAGTTTAGATTTTAGAGGGGCCCCCCTCCAACCAACAAAAAAGTTTAATCTAGAACGCTAAAAAAGTTTTAAACTAGAATATCTTTTAAATGGATCACTAAATTGAAAAAGTTTCTTAGCAACCCATCCCTCATATATATTATCTATTCAACGATACCGCACGTGATTAGATCAGGCAGAAAAAAAAACATCCCCATTTACATGTTCCCAAACATGTAAGATGGGGATGTTTTTTTAGGTATACCCTAAATAAATTAATTTTAAATTTTTGTGCACCATTCTCTTACCCTTACTTATTGCCCTTATCTGTGCAAAATTACAGCTTTCTATGACTAATAGTTTCTCTGTAAAGCCGCAGACGGACAGACGGACAGACGGACGGACGGATAAAGCGAAACTATAAGGCTTCCTTGTTGACTACGGAAGCCTAAAAACAAAGTACTATTGTGGGTATACCACGTTACATACAAAAGTCTTCAAACCCGATAGTCCACTAGAACTCTAGACTCACAACCAAGCGCACCAAGCGTTTTGCTTCGTCGTTCTTATTGAGAACTGCAGGGCTATGATGCGCACGTCGACATAATATCGCGTGAAATTTGATTTAATGTGAATAATACTCTATATGGCTGTCATAAAGTCGAGATTTACGCACCAGTGAAATGATTTTGTCGTTAAAACTCCTATGTCAAAATGATCTCACTGGTGTGTAATTTTCGACTTTATGCCAGCCACATAGAGTATTATTCACATTAAATCAAATTTCACGCGAGATTATGTCGACGTGCGCATCATAGCCCCGCTGGTCGCGTTTGGAATACTTTGCCGTCATCCGTGTTTCCCGAGCGGTACAACTTAGGTATCTTCAAGGCACGAGTGAATAGGTACCTTTCTAGGCATCATACGTGATCCATCGCCGACCGCACTTTCACTTTCCATAATAATAATAATAATAAAAAAAAAAAAAAAAAAAAAAAAAAAAAAAAAAGTCACCGCTGACAGCCGTCTTTTGAAAATATTTTTCCGAAATAATAAAGAAAATACAGTTTAATAGCGATATATACATCAAAATACAGGATTTGCAATATACAGGACCACACCAGTACAACGTAATATATACATTCCGCATTTAAAAAGAAAATACCAAATTTCAACCATGTCAAACAGCGAACAATATGCAAACAAGGGCAAAGACGAGAGCAGAAGCGGATGGCACACAATACGCACGCCCACCACCGCCCGCCTCACCAACGGCGAGCTCTTCGTCGGAGGACGTCTTCGTGACGCCCCCCGGCAGCTCGCTGAGCAGTGAGAGCGAGCCGCCGACACCTCCGCCGCCACCTCCACCAGCGCGACGGGGACGACGGCCACCGCCGACACGCTTGGGACCCACGGGGCGCACCGCCCCACCACGGGCCCCCGCTGCCGGTGGTGTAGTGCGACGCATGCGATGGACTCAAAGCATGAACGAGAACTGCATGCGCGCCTACTATAGGGCCACAGGAGGGGGAACTAACCTGACTGCATTCCGTGACAGGATGCTTTCTTTTTTTCAGGATCTTGAACCGACCGTGACCGTTAATAAACAAAGACTAGCGGATCAAGTACGAGTTATTCAAACACACAAGTTTTTGAATGACTCTGTGCTTGAGCAGCTCCGCCTGGAGGGGCTCGCTGCTCGTGCCGCTACTGCCTCGACGCGGGATCAGCCCGGCATGTCTGCACCGGTTGCGGGACCAACTCTGGCCCCCACACCGGTGTCACCCCGTGTTGATCTCGGTGACGACACCGTAGACTGTACGAGTATTATAGTAAGTCCCCAGGTGAGTGAGCAATTGAGGAGAACTTTGGACGACGCGATTATACGATATAGGTCTACACAGGAACCTAGGCCCCGATTACCCCGCCTACCCACGAATAAACGCAATTTAGCGCTAATGGGAGCCATGGATTCTTTACTGACCCCGTTGCTACGGGACAGCCAAGATCTCACCGATACTCACTCAATTCTGTATTGTGGGGCCATTGCGATATGCCAAGTGGCTCGGGTGAAGTTTCCAGACTTCAACCGATCCCCGAGGCCTACTAATAATGTCCCCGAATGGCAAAAACGGATTGAGCGACGTATCGGGTGGGCCAGGACTCTCATTGGCAAATTGATCTGTTTTAGAGCGGGCAACCACCGCCCCAGAGTTAAGCGCTTCATAACCCAGGCTTTTGTAGGCACCGGCATTAGCTCTCGGGACTACATGGCCAATGTTACGGAGCGCATCGACTATTTCAAACAGAAAGTCTATGCGTGGGCAGGCCGTATTCGGCGCTACAAGGAACGTGTAAACAGATATCAACAAAATCGCCTCTTCCAAAGTGATCAAAGGATAGTATACAGAAGGTGGGAGGGAACCGACCGTAGAGTGTGTGATGGGCAACTGCCGGATACCAATGCCATGACGAGTTTCTGGCGCAGTATTTGGTCGGTGCCCCTTGAACACTCTGAGAGTGACTGGATAAATGTTGTTGAACGTGAATGTGAGGGCATCGAGACCATGGAGGACGTTACCATCAGTCCCCTGGACGTCCGCTGTGCAATCAGTTCGGCGCCAAATTGGAAAAGTCCTGGACCAGATGGGATGCACAATTTTTGGCTAAAATGGTTTCGGGGCTCACATTCGCGCCTGGCAACACAATTCCAAGAAGCTCTTGAGCTCGGTTCTCTTCCAGCTTTTATGACCACGGGTCATACTATCCTGCTCCATAAATCTGGTAGCACCACGGAGCCCAAAAACTATAGACCGATCACATGCTTGCCTACCATCTACAAGCTCCTTACATCCATTCTGAGATCTAAAATAGATTCGCATATTATTGCGAATAACGTTTTGGCACCAACTCAGAATGGATGTAGGGCTGGGTCCCGTGGTACTAAGGAGCTTCTCCTCATTGACACGACCATTTGCGAACAGGTCCGGCGAAATAGAGGGACTCTTGCCGCTGCATGGATTGACTATAAGAAAGCCTATGACTCGGTGCCTCATACTTGGCTTCGAAGGATCTTGGAGTTGTACAAAGTTAGTACATCACTAAGATCCTTTTTAAGCATGTGTATGGAACAATGGGCCACAGTTCTTATTCAACCAGGCAGCGGCGAGACTCTGTCTCAGCCGCAGGACTTGATAAGGATCGAGCGAGGTATATTCCAGGGAGACAGTTTGAGCCCATTATGGTTCTGCCTGGCTCTGAATCCCCTCAGTACTCTACTGAGGAATTCAGGACGGGGCTATCGGCTTCGGAGAGAGGGTGAGGTTATTTCTCACCTGCTGTACATGGACGATCTCAAGCTCTTTGCAACAAAACGACAAGACCTAACGACACTACTCAATATCACGAACGATTTTAGTAGTGCCATTGGGATGGAGTTTGGTGTAGACAAGTGTGCGGTCGTTCATGTACAACGAGGTAGGGTTGTAAATTCAGAGAATATACAACTCTCTGAGACTATAACACTCAAATCTCTCTCTGAAACCGAAACCTATAAGTACCTTGGTATGCCAGAGTTATTAGGTATGGCTGACAGAGATATTAGGGAGTCGTTGAAGGAGCGTTTCTTGTGTCGTTTGACAAAAGTTCTGAAAAGTCTTTTGTCCGGTGGCAATAAGGTTCGTGCTTTTAACGGCTGGGTGATGCCTTTGTTAACCTACTCCTTTGGAATACTAAGATGGACTCAAACTGAACTAGATGCCTTGGACAGGAGGGTGCGTCAAATGCTTACGACATTTCGTATGCTACACCCACGCTCGTCAGTGATGAGATTATACATCCCACGAAAGTGCGGGGGTCGGGGGTTTTTAAATGCCAAGAACCTGCACAATCGTGAAGTGTGTAATCTCAGGGAATACTTCCTAAGCAACGAGTGTGGGATTCATCGAGATGTGGTAGCAGTGGACAAAAACCTCACACCGCTCTCCTTAGGCAAAGAGAACTGGCGGAAGCCAGCGGTACTAAGCACTGAAGAACGCAAGAACATATGGAAGAGCAAGGAGCTGCACGGGCGCTTTTACCGGGCCCTCACAGGGTCTGATGTAAACTTGCTCGCGTCGGTGAACTGGCTACGTTTTGGAGACCTATTTGGGGAAACCGAGGGTTTTGCCTGTGCAATTGCTGATGAAGTTATCATGACGAATAACTACCGGAAGTATATCCTGAAGGACGGCACTGTTGACGTTTGTCGAGCCTGTCGCCGTCCCGGAGAGTCACTCAGGCATATAACTTCCGGTTGTTCTCATCTTGCTAACACCGAGTATTTGCACAGGCACAACTTAGTAGCCAGGATCATTCATCAGCAACTTGCTCTTCGATATGGCCTTGTTGACTCTGAAGTGCCGTATTATAAGTACACGCCCTTACCAGTTCTCGAAAATGGTCGTGCTACGCTCTATTGGGATCGATCTATTATCACGGACAGGACTATTGTCGCCAATAAGCCTGACATCGTGGTGGTAGATCGATCTCAACGCCGCGCAGTGCTCGTCGACATCACCGTCCCCCATGATGAGAATCTCGTGAAAGCTGAGAAGGATAAGCTGAGCAAGTACCTTGACTTGGCGCACGAGATTACCGCCATGTGGGACGTTGATTCGACGATCATTGTTCCGATTGTCGTATCGGTGAACGGTCTAATAGCGAAGAGCCTCGACCAACATCTCGAGAGGCTCGCGCTAGACGGTTGGATCAAGGGCCTGATACAGAAGGCGGTAATCCTTGACACGGCACGCATTGTCCGGAGGTTCCTCACCCTGCGGCCCTGACCACCGGCAGCTTGGGCTTTGGCCCCGCTGACGGCGGGTTTTCTAGGTTAGGTTTTTTACAATGTTTTTATGTTTTGTATATATTATTTTTTAAAAATATTGTAAAAAATTTAATTTAAGATTATAAATTTATAATAATAATAATAATAAATTTATTTATTTCCAATCTACAATGGTTCTTAATCTAAAATGGTTCTTATATCTATTACAAAAGTATTTAGATGGAAATAGTTACTTCGTATCTTAAATATACTTAGTACTATAATAACAGTTTAAATTTGACTTAATTATATTACAGAGATTGCTAAGACAAGTTCACGTATGGAATGTTCTGATCCCTGAACTAAGTCAAGGACTTGTATTTCAGGGATCAGTGTTCCTCCGTAGTATCAATACAGTACGTACTGTGTCTATGTTAGCTTGTATGTATTATATGTAATGTAATGTTGGGCATGAAAACATCAGGTGGGATGTGGTCAAACGTAGGCCTATCTCGTATAAAAAAAAAAGTAACATAAAAACTACATTTCAGTGGGTAGAACCGTTGGATGCGACTTGTTCAGGCCCACTCGTTTATCCAGTTGTCAGGCCAAACGTGAAGGCTGTTTAGGATGGACAAATATTTCTACATTTTGTACAAGTGTAGATGTGTCACGTTTGAAGACACACGACTCTTTGTGTTGGATGTTTTTATTTGTATTTTTTAAAAATTAAATCTTTTTTGCTTCTTCCTTGGTTGTCTAGAACAGATCGCTATTAGAGATTAGACTATCAATTGTAGCACTTTTGAAATCAAATGTATTAAATGTTGAATACAAGTTGTGGCGTGTGTAATTATAGTGTGCTATAAAGAGAAAGAGAGACAGAAAGAAAGAGAGAGAGGGATCTATAAATTTATATAGCATGATTGATAAAATTTGCGTGTATTTTTTAGCAGACGAGCAAGACGCTCTCCTTTGGGTAAGAGATAACGATGTCTATTATACGTAATATCCGTGCCACCCACGATCTCACAATGATGTAAAATATTAGTTGAACTGCACCAACGCTTTTTAATTAGGACTGTTACTCTTCAGCCCAGTAATTTCACTTGCTACAGTGCCCTCCTACCGAAGTACAGATACACGTGTACGTAATATACTTATTTTATAAAAGAAACATATTTTTGGCATATATTTATATAAATTTTAAACGTAAAATACAGTAGGTAGTATTATGTTTTTTTTTTTTTAATTTTTAAAAAGAATTTTTACTATGTGTTTTTGAAAACTAACGTAAGTGCTATCCATATTACTATGTATGCAAACAAAGAGAAAGAATAATAATAGAATGTACACTAATTAATTAAAATGATTACAGTAAAAATGAAACTAAATAAGCCAAACAAAAGCCATTGTTGAGACACAACTGCGAGTTGTTAAACGGCTAAAGCGCAAACTCCGGATAATTAGAAAGAGGGCAAAGAATACGACTTTAAATAAAAACAGTATGACTTCTCTATACAAAACAATAAAAAAATATATTTAGTGGGGGGTTTATATACTACTAGCTTACGCTCGCGGCTTTGCCCGTGTGGCAAAATCCTTTCTTAGCTGAGGTTCTTTGTTCCAAATTTTAACCCAATCCGTCCAGTGGTTTAGGCTGTGCGTTGAAAGATCAGTCAGTCAGTCACTCTTTCCTTTTATATATGTAGATAACAGAACAGGTAACCCTGCTTACACAGTCAGAGTCAAATCACAATTATAGGTTGTGTGGCCAACCTATATGTTACAGTTTTAGATCACCAAGATTCTTACGAGGCCTGCAATATGGTCTAACGACTGTATTACGAGCCGGAAGTACGACCACTGGTACATAAACGCTTATGTACCTCTAGAAACGGTTAAGCCAATGGAGCTTAAATTTGGTGTGTTGGTAGCTTAGACCTTGAAATAATACATAGACTAGTTAGTCAGAAAAGCTGTACTGCGCAGCTAGTAAGTCATAACCTAGGAAAAAATCGCAAAAGCGCTACGAACTGCTACGGATGCTACGAAGGACCTTATACTTGCTGCAAAGTGCTACGAAATATGCTCTACGAATATGTGCTACGCTTTGATTTTACCAATGCATTTTCCAAATGCGCTTGAATTCTAAACAAATCACGTCAAAATGAGTGTTGTCTCTCATCAATTGCTTTGTCGAATCGTGAAACTGTTATCAAACCGGTAATACTTTTAAAAAAATTTTTAAAAACAATAAAAAAAGCATACATTAAAGCTTTATTTTTAGCCTTGTTTGTCCCACTGTTGGGCTAAGGCCTCCCTTCTCTCTCTCTCTCTCCATTCCTTTCGGTCAAGGGCTATGGTTATCCAGCTATTGCAGAAGGAATCCAGTTCATCCCATCTAACTCTTTGTGGAATAGGTTGGTGATTTGACTGAGAAGAATGCGAGAGCGTACCTCCGTCGTCCTCGCTGAACAGCGGCTGGAAGGGCCCCGGGGTTTTTAGTGATTATATCCGCCGGGGAGTCCCACATATCCACCCTGTGAGCTAGCGTTCTGCTCGGGGTTGTATGTCTAAAGCATTTCACCGGGGAATAAAGGAAAGGTTGGTGGTTTGGGCCCAATGTTGGCCAGACATGCGGGGCAGACGTGTCCAGCTTTTCCGTGAGATATTTTTGCAACGTCATTTCTACGAGTTTATATTTAAAATTTATCATATCTCGTGCACGTAAGGAAGATATGATACTGATTAATATTATATTGTACTAAATATTTAAGGAAACGGTGAAATAATTATTCTCATCCCGTTGCCTATAAGTATACAGTCCTATTTGATGTTTTGATGCGCTCTAATAAGATTTATTATAATTAGGGAACAAAAGTGCCCTGAATTATGGCAGGTAATAAAAAATGAACGGCCGGCCTTTCTGGCCCAACGATATCTTTGTAATTGTTTTGGCGCATAAACATTTTATATCGTCTATTAAAATAATAATAACGTACTTACGTTTTTAGAATGGACGGCGTAGAATTTTTATATATTTTTATTTTTTAACCCCTGACGCAAAAACGACGGGGTGTTATAAGTTTGACGTGTCTGTCTTTTTGTCTGTGTGTGTCTGTCTGTGGCATCGTAGTTCCCGAACGGATGAACGGATTTTGATTTAGTTTTTTTTGTTTGAAAGTAGAGTTAGTCGAGAGTGTTCTTAGCCATGTTCCGGCAAATTCCGGATTATTTTTTTTCTAAACGACTCCCTCAATATGGGTATCAAATGAAAGGGCTTATCTAGTAAAATACAACGCACTGTAATAAATTTAAAATCCAAGATGGCCGCCAACACATAATGGTGAATTACATAATATTGCTTTGGGGTTTTTTTTAATTTTTTATTTAATTCATTTGTTCTTCAAGTTTTGTGAGCAAAATATTTTATGCTTGATACATCAAACTACATCCCACCTGATGGAAAGTACAAGTACAGTTACGGTCGACGATGAATCACCTAAGATTCCTAAAAAGGTAGTGAATAGGTCAACAGGACTTTTTTTAAAGTAGCGTGAGCTTTGTTATAATTACCGACTGAACTTACAATTATTAAGACAAAAATTAGTAGTAACGATGTCGCTTTTATTTGTAACCAAGGGGTAAATTGTTAAATATCTTGAAATAAATAGTTATAAGCTGAATGTTAAAATCTGGCTTATTGAAATCTAGATGGCCACAGGCTTCTTTGCCTATTAGATACGGTGGCCTCGGCATTCGCAAAATTTCCAGTGTGGCACTCCCAGCGTTCCTATCTTCTGTTCACAGCTCTGCTACTCTCGTAGGTAATATTTTAAGGAATATTCCTTCAAACTACGAAGTAGCGGGTTTGAGCGATGCTAGGAACGCTTGGGCAGATGCTTGTCCGGGCCAAAATTTTCCTACAACTGTAAAATTCCAACGGAGCTGGGATGATCCGCTTTGTAAAATTGTTTTCGATAATATTTTAAATTCAAGTTTCGGCCCTAATCGCGCAAGAATACTAGCTGTCGCCAGGAGGGAGGCTGGGTTTTGGCTCAATGCCTATCCTTCTCCGGCAGCTGGTACATTCTTGGACCCAGAAACTCTCCGCATTGCGATCAGTCTCAGGTTAGGGGTGCCGGTCTGTGTGCCACATAAGTGTCCCTGCGGCTCGGTCGTCGACCAACTTGGACACCACGGACTTTCTTGCCAGTTGAGTGCCGGCCGTTTATCACGCCATGCCGCACTCAACAACATCATTCGCCGCTCTCTTGCCACCGCCAATGCTCCCGCAATTCTCGAGCCTAATGGGATTTCGAGAGACGACGACCGGACGGAATGACGCTGGTACCGTGGAAGATGGGGCGGGTGCTTGTTTGGGATGCCACCTGCGTAGACACATTGGCCCCGTCACATCTTCCCGGTACCACAAAAAGAGCTTGCTCAGCTGCTGAGGCGGCTGAAGCAAGAAAAATTAATAAATACCTGGGTCTCGGCAACCAATACATTTTTGTCCCTTTTGGTGTCGAGACCCTGGGTCCGTGGGGTCCAAGCGCTCAGAAGTTATTTAAAGATTTATCTGAGCGTTTGGTTGAAGCGACCGGTGACCAAAGGGCTGGCAGCTACCTCGGACAGCGTATCAGTATTGCTATCCAGAGAGGTAATGCTGCCAGCATTTTGGGCACGATGCCGCGGGGGCCCTTTTTAGATTTAGTTTAGATTTAGTTTAGTTTTTATAATTTAGTTTTAGATAATATGATTTCTGAGTATTTTTAAGTTTTAGACGATAGGTTAGTTTTTAAGGTATTTTAATTTATGTTTTTCTTCTAAATAAATACGTTAGGTCGAGATAAGTAACAAGTGAATTAAATTAAAATTTTAAAAAACCCCCCAACGCAATACGTAATTCACCATTTTTTGATGGCGGCCATCTTGGATTTTAAATTTTATATAGTGGGCTGTAATCTACTCGTTAAGCCCTTTCATTTGATACCCATATTGAGGGGGTCGTGGAAGAAAAAAGTAATCCGCCATTTTGTAGCGGCGGCCATCTTGGACCGATTTTCACCAAACATGGCTAAGAACACTCTCGACTAACTCTACTTTCAAACAAAAAAAACTAAATCAAAATCCGTTCATCCGTTTGGGCGCTACGATGCCACAGACAGACACATACACACACACACACACACACACACACAGACAGACAGACAGACAGACAGACAGACAGACAGACAGACAGACACGTCAAACTTATAACACCCCGTCGTTTTTGCGTCGGGGGTTAAAAAAAAAAAAAAACAAAAATACACAAATCTAGATTGAATTTGGTTGTTCTTTTTTTATAAAATTTATTTTAAAATTATAATAAGGAAAATTAAAGTATGCAAATCTATAAAAAACTGATGACAAAAAAAAACTTTTTGTTCAAATTCGATTTTGATCGTGATTCTCAATATTAGCCAATTTGTATACTTTTCCAATTTTCCGAAATAAATGAAGTGGTTAATAAGGTCAAAGTTAGAAAACAACTTCAAAGATTACATTTGACCGCATCCTGATCATTTTTAAACTTATTTAAATAAAGGCCTGTATTTATAGACCGTGGGTTAAAAAATTAAATGTTATGTACAAATATCTCTTATTTTGTCACAGCCGTCAATTTTGTCCGTGACTATTTCATAATGACATAAATCCGGAGTCACTGACTTCGAAACTCAGAAGGTGGTTTTTTTTACGCCTTGACGTAAAACTTGCAGTCGTTAGGACATCTTGAAGGTTTCAAAGTTCAAAGTCATTTATTGCGAGAGTAGGTATACAAAGGATAACAAATTATATAATTATATCATCATGTAGAACTTGAAACTGCAGCATATAGGTTGGCCACTTAACCTATAACGGTGATGTAATTTTAATAGGGCTAACCTGTTTTGTTGGAGTAGTCACACATTTTATTTTTGATCACAGATGTAATTTAAAATGGTTTATCGAGCTATATTTCTAAGAGTATAAAAAAGAAATAGCGACTGACTGATCTATCAATGTAGACCCAAAACTACTGGACAGATTGAGTAATTTGGAATAAAGATAAGTTTTAAGATATAGACCTACGCTAAAAAAGGAATTAGCCACGCGGGCAAAGCCTTGAGACAAACTTGTTTGTAATATTACAAGTCGTTCCAAAATACGGGTCCAAAGTGTTAAAAAGTGGAAAGCGAATAATGGCGTCCCCCGTCACATCGGCCGTAACAAAAATTAAAACTGAATTTTAAATTGTGCGCGTTGACAGTTTGGGGGAAATTAAATACTTTCCTAACGGCCGCCCGACCAACTTTTGATAGAAAAAGTTCACTCCACTCGTAAACAGAATTAGAGCCTTTATGTGATCGGATATTTTGGAGGTTGCCTTCTGGGTAATCTTTGCACGTTGTTACACAAACCGGTTTTTTTTTCATGGGAAATTTTCCGTATATGAAACTGGGTGTATTCTGTTTCATCCTATCAAACAAAGCCTATAAGAAATATTGGTGCCAAAATTGTGTGGGTATTCCCACCGCGCCCATTTTAGGGGAGCCTCACATACCACGACAGGACAAAAAATTTCTTTACCTAAGATACTTAGGTATTTTTTTTAAACCTAGTAAATACCTATTGACCCTCGATTTGAACATTCCTAAGTACAGCTTAGCAGCTTACAGCTAAATTTGCTAAGTTTAGAAGTTTATACAATAGTAACTGATATAAAACATGTAGAGGTAATAAACACTATGAATGTGAACTGATCAATCAAAGTACAGATCAAACGCAAAAAGTTGAAATTTGATGAAAAATTTGAACTATCTCTTCAATTGTACTAGTCCTATAGTCAAGCGCCAATAAATGCTTGTAATTAACTTTAAAAAAATGTTGATATGACAGTGGGTGTTTGCTTTTTTTTTATATTAAATAGGACTGCGTTTGACCACAGTCTCACCTGTTGGTAAGTGAAGACGTGGTCGAAGCTGTTACTTACAGGCCTAGCAAATACCTATTAACCCTCGACTTGAAGACACCCAAGTTGTAATTTTCGGGAAACACTGAAGCGGGTAAGGAGTTCCAAATCTTCGCCGTCCGGATTATGAAGGTCGAAGCAAATTGCTTCGTGCGGACAAACGGAATATTAACCATGTAGCGATGGCGCCGTACCGTTTCTCTAGATGTTCGGTTGTAAAATGGAGACGACGGAATCAGATCATGCAACTCCTGAGCGCATTCATTTCATTCATTTTTCTTGCATTGCTTTTCTTGCAATGACTGTCTTCTTGTGGATTATGTTTATAACTTTTAGACATGTAAACGGCTGGACCAATTGGGGTGACATTTTTATGAATATAATGATATGCTTTTTTTTATTCAATATACATAATATTATGTAGGTTAGCCATGACCATGATCTCGAGTGATGTTAAGCGTAGATGGTAGCAGACTAAACCTAGTAGGCGGGATAAGCCTCTACATTAGAATCGAGAATAACAAAATATATTTTTCAGCAAAAAAAATAATTTTAAACTCCCACTTATCTTCACCGCCCACGCAAAACTCCAAGGATGAAATCCAATAAGTGTACCAAAGAACCCTTCACCAAATCCCATTAGCTCACACTTGGTTCCTCGATACTTCACCTTAATTAATCAAAACCTCATTTTCGTTTGCCTTTGTTTGTTGAAGTTATTTCGCCGAAGGGGCGGTCCGGTCGGGCCGGTGCCTGAAAACCTGGGGCCGCTACTGACGGTTATATTTGCATATTTTTATACACGGGTCAGCTACTATACTGTACGAGTAAATGCAGATACCACGTTTTAAATACGTGTTTTTGGTGCATATGAATGACTTTGCTTACTTTTCTTGCTCCCTGGGTAACAATTTTCATAAATACACGCTGAGTTCAACGGTTATACCCGCTGAAAAGTACCTTTTTTGAGTTATTCCAGGGTTAAAAGTTAAGGCGCGTGCTAAAATATACATTCTCATATATAATAAGAATTCTTAATTGGAAGAAGGCGTATGTTAATTTTAATAATCGGGACTTATCGCGTAGATATTTTTACGTTAGTTTTACAAAACTATATATTCAGTTACTTGAACTGTTGTGTTCACAAGATCTCTCATATTATTGAGCCGAAGCTTTATGGTTGGTTTTATTACACTTTTTTTTTAAACTGAGACTGACTTTATGAGTTCCAATGGCGAAATTTTAAACTGTTATAAGGAGGATTTTGTTTATGAAACAAATACTAAATAATAAATGAAAGCGGCTTCAGTTTTATTTTTGGTGTGATGTGCCTATTTTTAATGCAATAGTCTGTGAGGTCAGTTTATTTCGTTATATTCGTATTCCCGCACACGCGGGTTTTTATAAGATAACATCTATGGAAGCTAACCTCGTAATTGGTCCGATGTCCTTTGTTTTTGGATGCAAATTGTGTATAAAAATAATAAGTTTATTTATTTTGCTGAAATGGCGAGATAAAATTGAGTTTTTCAATATTCAGTTTTTGTGAAACAAACGAAACAAAGAAATAATATTTACAGTTGAATACAGACAAATATTGTGATCTGTGAAAACAAAGAAAAACAAAATAGGTGCAGTCAAAGGGAATTTTATTTTAAAGTAAAATTCAATGAATAAATTTCAGATTGATTGATAACTGGACTTATCACAAAAATAAAAAAAGCGGCCAAGTGCGAGTCGGACTCGCCCATGAAGGGTTCCGTAGGAGCAAGTTACATAATATAAAAGTTCTTGTAGCTCGTTGTAACTTTTGAGTTGATTAAATGAAAGGCACATTTAAAAAAGAAAAATTTGAGTTTCAGTTCTAAGTATGGGGAGCCCCAAAAATTTATTGTTTGTTTTCTATTTTTGTGTGAAAAAATTAATGCGGTTCACCGCATAGTTCTCATAGTTTCGGAAAAAAGTGGCTGTGACATACGGACGGACGGACGGACGTACAGACATGACGAACTTATAAGGGTTCCGTTTTTTGCCATTTGGCTACGGAACCCTAAAAAGTATAATTTATTCAAATAATAGGTAAACTAAGTGTGTCGAGACGTTTCCAAAGAAATCTTTACAATGTAATTTATTTTTAGACTATTTCTACCCATTCGGAAAGTACCACTGTGGGAAGAACGAGCAAGAAACTCACAGGGGCTATTTCTTAAACTATTTTTGAAGTGAAAACTTCTTTAGCGGCGCTGAGCACTTTTTTTTGTATGGGTAAAAACTTTCAAACTCGCGTCAGGGTCACGTGATGCTGATCGAAAAAGCGTAAGATCGAGGGGAAGGGAGAGGAACTAGTATCTCTCACTCTTTCTACCGTGCTTGAGTGTGCTGCTCTGTGAATTTGGTTTAACTATGTAAAATTTTAGCACAACGAAATACAAAACTACTATTGATGCGGTCTTTATTAGACACTTAAATAGGTTCGAATCAAAACTGTTTGTTTCTTACTTCAGTTATCATAAACCAATTGTATCAGTTGTAAAAATTTGCGATGATGATTCTGATAATAACGATGGTGTAAAAGTCGTCGAAATTATGGATGGAAGTTGATTTTTCTGAGAGATAAAATTTAATGTAATATATAAATAACGATATAATATTATAAATAACAACATATAAATTTTCATATTTGTGTACGATAGCGCAATAAATAAACATTGTATTCTACCTCATAAATGATAGTATTTTTATACTTATAATTAAACACAACGTTAATATTGAAGTTTTCACTTCTGCCGGCACTCCCGGAGTGCTACCTTTTTTTTACACTAAACGATTCGTGAGTATCTAGATTCATCTTTGTAAATACTATAACTATATCTTATTTTATCTTTGTAATAACTATTTTTTTACTTTAAAGTGCGTGTTATACAATGCCACACCTGTTCTGCATAAATTGATTTTTAACGCAGTGTCAAATTCACAATTAGGTACTCCGATAAACATAACCCTCCTGTTAACGCAGTTAGGTAAAAGGGCAGCGTTTGAAGGGCAAATAATTTTTTTTATTTTAGGTAAGTAAAGTGACATCAGGTTTAGGGTAAATGCGCCAATTTGCGGCCTCATTCCGTCACATGTGTACCCATATTATACCGCAGTGGACAAAAACTAAGGCTCTGGTGGCGCGAATTAATCATTGTTTTTGGCCTCAACGTTTCTGATAAAAGTTGAGTTTTTTTTTTTTTTTTTTTTTTTTTTTTTTGTGATGAAGTAGAAGACGAGCAAGACGCTCTCCTGATGTTAAGAGATAACGGCTGCCCATAATCAGTACAGTGTTACCTAGGATTTCACAATTATGTGAAATCTAGGAGCACTGCACCAACGCTTCTTACTCAAGAGTCATAAGATGTTAAGACTCTTTAGCCCAGTAATTACACTAGCTACAGTGCCCTCCTACCGGAGCACAGTAATGTTTGCACATCACTGCTCAGGCGGTAGAATAACTGGCACTGTTGGGGTACCCACCTAGACGACCTCCTGCAAAGGAAGTCTACCCCTGGTAAAAAGAGTGAGTTTGTTACGACATTTATGTATGTTATTCAAGTTATGTTTAAAGTTGTTTTATTGATTTTGTTTGTAAAAGGCTTATATTAATTTTAAAAATTGTTCGTGGCAAACATAATATTATTATAGCACTCTTATTCAAATTTTAAATTAATAAGAGTGCTTTATAGTCCCTGTATCCGATAAAAAAGAAAGATGTAACATTTTTGGAACAGCGAAATATTTTATTTCATAGGACAATACTAAATTAAAAAATGTATTTATTTATTGATGAGATAAGCAGATAGCTCAAATCCACAGTGTTACACAAGTGTTACAATGTGAAGAGCAATGTTATGAAAAGAAAAATGTAATAATATATTTACAAATTTAATAAAATTATTAAACAAGTACCTATAGAATTAAAAGTGTATAACTACATGTACTCGTATGTCCAACATTTTGGATCTTCAAATCCAGAATTTCCGAGTTTATGATATCCGGAAATTAACACACAAGCAATATATTTTAACCCTACATTAACTAAGTTATTCTTCATCAAATAAAGAATAGAGTTAAGTGGGGCAATAAATAACATTCACACTCATTCCATTCGACTCAAACTTCCCAAGGTAAAGAGGTAAATGAAAAATGATATTTTCTCCGTGATTCCACCTAACCCAAAGCGACCTTTCCTGGTTTTTAATGAAAAAAACATTTTCTTTAGACCCGCAGTAATAAATGTGGGTAATTCGAACCGCGCGTGCTTTACCCCTCCTTCCTGTAATAGTTGTTTGGATAACCGAATGAATTAGAATATGGTTTAGCGGTTTCTGTGGTACATTTTGCGGGGCGCTCCTTTTAGGGTTACACTGGACCGTGGTTAAAAAATGTTTTAAACGTTGCATCAATGTTTACATTTGCGTATAACACTAATATTGTACCTCAAAAGGCAAAAGTTTGTGAGTGTGTATGTGTTACTCTTCACGGCTAAACGGGTGATCGATTGAGCTGAAATTATGAATATACCTAATCTAAGTGTGCCAATCGGTTTTGTTGCTAACTAGCTGGCGCCCAGCGGTTTTACCCGCTGTACTGTAGCTTATGTGTTATTCCAGGGTCTAAGCTACCTACACACCAAATATTTTCTCAATCATTGTAGCCGTTAATTCGTCACATACACTCACACACACGTCCATATATTTATTATTCCATGCATACATTTATTATTACTTTGCTTACATCCGTTGTAAAAGTGAAACTTTATGAAATTACTTCAAGAGTTTTTTACCTAAATTATCAACCACAGCTGTTAGTTTTTCCTATATTCGTATATTACCTTTTTCCGTAAAAAAACTGGTGCAAGTCACAAAGTAAACCACCACAGGTCTCAAAAAACATTTCCCCGTAAATCTCGTAAAAAAAGGTTTTTCACCTTTTTCATTTAAAATCATTTATCTTCACCAAGCCCAGAGGCTTACCTCAAAGTAAATGTTAAACTTTCTAATTTTGTATAACCCTGCCGGCTTATATCGGGCGTGCTTTAAAATTCTTTCAATTTTACTCAGAAGTTACCTTGTTATAAAGTCGCATTAGTGGGAAAATATTAATTTATGTTATTATTTGTCTTTTGAAAGTGACTATGACTTAAAAAACAATAGGTGTTATTTAAAAAAAGTATAAAGAACCTTCTTAAAGGTTCTTTACTTTTGAATTAAATCTTTCATTTTAAAAGTACTGAGAGGGCAAAGACATCGATCACTGAAAATAATTATTTTAGGCACGATTTTTTTTAGGGCAGAGTACAAATTTATTAATAATTGGATGATTCGTTCTCACTCTCAATTATATAATATTTTTAAATTACACTTGATCAAAATACATTCCAACCTCCTCAAAAGCTTTGAAACTCACTTCTGTGTCAATCAAAATGCATCAAAACGACGTATAACATGTCGTAGTTCGTTTTATAGAGCCTATTATATATTCTATATGCAGCCTATATACATCCTATATGCAACCTTATGCTTGTATAATCGAGCGTAGATTTACATAGAGATGGGAGCTGCGGTTGGAGGGCCCTTCACGTCGCCGCCTGATGCATCGGGACTTACATGTGTATATAGTACCTATATAGTAGGTACTGGTACTATACTAGTAGTATATGTATGTAGATGCCTATGATATGTTATGTTATATACACTTGTACGAGATATCATTGAAACTGGGAGATTTTCACATACGACAATCTTTTAAGGCTTCTACAAAGCTTTGCCAACATTTTTTTTTGTGTTTGTTGCCGAATAAATATTTCTTTCTTTCAAGTGTATAAAATTTAGTATACAAGAACATATTTGCATTTTATGTTTGTTTTCCAATTTCACCATAACCTCGTTTGTCGTCGTCGTTGTCGTCTTCTTTTGATTGTGCAGAGATTGTTAAAAGTCCAACTCAAAAGCGAGGTTGATTCTGTTTAATATAAAGTAATTTAATTGTAAAATAAACATTTTTCTTAGAGAACATTTATACATAGAAACACAATCTGGTTCCCGTTGGGGTAGGCAGAGACTATTTGTACCCGTTGCCCCGGCATTATGGCGTCCCGCAGGAACAGCTCCAGGTTTTTAGTGGGTATCCCCACCGCTTCCATCTTTGGCGGGGGAGTCCCACATACCGCCCCGCGCCCCCTGGTGTGGGGTGATGATGCCTAAAGCATTTTTCCTTGGATAAAAAAAAAGGCAGAGACTATTTCCCTCCACTTAGTACGATCCAGACACATCTTTTTCGCTTCCTCAACTTTCACCACATTCTTCATACACGCTCGCCGGTTCTTGATACTCATGGCCTTTCCTTAGTTTATTATATAAAGCAGACAAATCCACGTGTGTCAACTAGTCCAGCATAATATCGCATGACAATGCAAGTGTAGACCGGGCGAGCCACTCGACCCAGTTCACTGCAGACTTGCAATTTGTGGATCAACTATCGAGTGATCTCCGGGATCGGTGTAATTTTGTACGCTACGATTCGGGTTGAGATTTGTTTGAAATGTGAGGAGTGGTATATACTTATAGACAGGTAGATATTACTATTTTTTGTTTGAAATGTAAGGGTTAGAAGATACTTAGATACGGGGTGATCATTATTATACACTTATTGGTACGAGTGCTACAATTCTGGATGGTTTTTTACTGACTTCAAAATAAGGACGTACACACACAGTAAAAAATGTTGAAATATCAATGATTATTGACGAGATTTCAACATTTATCAGTCTGTTATTTCAATATTAGAAAAATATTACACACGTATTTTTTGGGTTGATTGGGTGGGGCGCGCTACGTCATTGGGGGTATATGGGTCTCCCTCGTAGAATTTGGGTTATTTGTTACCTCTTCATGCCTTCAAGACTTGATGGGTCTTATTTTTGGGTCTAAGCTTTACAGTGGGTAAAATCGCTGGGCATAGCTTAGGATCCATTTATTCATTAATCATTAGTTGAGACAATTTCAACGAAATCAATAGGAGAGTACACCCGTCAAATTCAAACTCAAAATTCACTTAATCAAATAGGCTACAATAGTGCACTTTTGCAAGTCAAGTTTGTGTTGAATTTGTGATTATTCCTATAATGTTAAAATACTTATAACATGTTTAAAAGCGCATGTTAAGCTCTTGTAAAGTTACATTTATCGCATCTCCGAGTGTTTTGCATAAACTTTCTGCGAATGAAACTTGCTCACGAACGTAAAAGTGGTTAAAACTTTAACACTATGTTTCGGAACTGTATGGCTTATTTCGTTTTATTTTTACCCAACAAAAAGTGATTCTATTTAACATTGGAGAAAAAGTTCACATAGGTATATAATAATAATTATTTTTTAAAAATGAATATCATTGTATTATCGAAATTGATCAAACAGTAATGAAGGTATGAATTGTTAAAAAACACCGCAAGAAAACCTTTAGCCGCAATTATTGAAATTAATATTTTGTAAAAAGAAATATAAAGCTTGTGTTTGTTCCCTCGAAGTAAAATATTGCATATTTTCTTTTATTTTATAATATAAAACTATTTTATATCGATTAGCTAATTTATATTTAAAATTTACAGGCTGACATTTGAGTATCTTCCACTAGATCAAAGTTGAAGAAATTCTCAGATCCTCCGCTTTCAATTACGAAGTGGATGAGAGCTCTCCAACTAAACCAATCAAAATCACCAGCAACTGTGAACTTCGCTCCAAACTAAACATCTTATCTTGTACTTGATAGCCGCAGATTGGTAGAAATGGAGACACCACGCTCATAAGATTCAGGTCATCATGTACTGTTAATGCAACATAATAATATAGCAAATCCATTCATTGTAAGACTTAAAACTTCCGTGCTTCAAACTCAAAAACTCTCTTTAAGAATGGTACGTGAAGCAATTGAAATTATAAAACATCGTAATTTTAGTGGTGGAGATGATTTCAAATTGTCATCTACGTAGAATCCGGTAATGAGAAAATATTCGCACTGTATACTGCACCAATGATTCTTACTCAAGAGGCATAAGACGTAAAGAATCCTCGGCCAGTAATTTTACTAGCTACTGTTATTTATATATCATATTCTAATGTAACAAAATAACACGTAGTAACTAGCGCCACCTATACTATAAAATGTAAGACAGTATGACAGAGAAGCATGTGTACTAGATTAATAATTATCTGTGTAATAAATATGTTCAGTTGATTACAAGCTACCACTGTGTTTTATTAGGTCATGTGCCCAAGTGCGATATAAACAAGTGAAATTTAAAAAATACTTTTTAAAAACAAGCTTTAATTATTGTTATCATCTTGCATCATATAGTACTCGTCAAGACGAATCAAATGAGCCCAAACTCGATGGGGTTGCGTTGTTTTATGACAGAGTTCCTTTGGCCACCTTCCAGCTCCATCATCAGATCAGCTCGATGTCATAAAAATATTGCATTGTCATCCGATTTACACACGCATGCAAATTTTCAGCTCAATTGGAAACCGGGAAGTGGGTCAAATTAAACTTGCAAGATTTGATTACAGACAGACAGACAGACAGACAGACAGACAGACAGACAGACAACAGACAGGTGAAAGTAATATAAAGCTTGTAAAATCAAATAAATTCACTGTGTTCGGTAATAATGACTACAAATTACTTGGTGAATGTTCCCAAACTCAAAGGACGGGAAAATTACGACGACTGGTGTTTCGCTGCAGAAAATGTTCTCGTGTTGGAGGGAATGGCGGATGCCATCAAGGCACCTTTACCGGCAACAGCCACCCCGACTCAGATAGCAGACGATTTAAAGGCGAAAGCAAAGTTAATTCTGACGATCGACGCTTCTCTTTATGTGCATATCAAGAAAGCAACAACGACATACAGTTTGTGGAAAACCTTAAAGGATATGTTCGACGACTCGGGATATGCAAGAAAAATAAGTTTATTGAGAAATCTTATAAGTATACGCCTAGAAAACTGCGAGTCAATGACCAGCTACGTTAGCCAGATCATCGAAACTTCTCAAAAATTGAACGGTACCGGCTTCGAGATTAATGACCAGTGGATAGGGTCACTCATGTTAGCTGGACTACCGGAGAAATTTGGACCCATGATCATGGCGATCGAACACTCAGGCATAAACATCAGTGCAGACGCTATAAAAACAAAGTTATTGGATATGAGTGCAGATTTTGAGGTTAAGTCTGAAGGTGCATTTGCCGCTAAAAATTTTCATCGGCGCAATGTTGGCAGTTCTGCAAAAACGCAAGTTCAACAATACGGCAGTATCGGAACGAACGAAATGAACGGAACGTCATCTGTCAATGTCAACAATAGTCAAAATATGGCGCAAAGAAAGAAAATAATTCGTTGTTATAAATGCAAACAGATTGGTCACTTTAAAAATCAGTGTCCGGGTGCAGATAAAACGAAAACAAATGCATTTAGTGCAGTATTTCTCACGAAGGAATTCAGTCAATCTGACTGGCACTTAGATTCCGGCGCAAGCACACATATAGTTTCGAACGTGAATTTATTGTCAAATGTTTGTAATCAACCCAAGACTAAGGAGATAATCGTTGCAAATCAAACAGTCGTACCAGTTTTATGTTCCGGAGACCTGCAACTCACGACATATGTTGGAAACAAAGAATACATAATCAATGTAAACAATGTTTTGTGTGTACCTAACCTTACCACCAACTTACTTTCGGTGAGTAGAATAATTGCAAGCGGCAATAAAGTGACGTTTAATAAGCAAGGATGTTTAATCTACAACTCACAGAATGATTGTATTGGAGAGGCACTCCTGGAAAACGGGGTATACAGATTGATTGTTAGAAAGATGCAACAACCCTTAGCAGCAGCTGTGAAGTCCTCAAGTACTACTTGGCACAGACGGCTAGGCCATATCAATATAAATGATTTAAACAAGCTGAAAAATGGAGCGGCAGAAGGTGTAATGTTTGAAGATAAAAGTGATGACAGTAAAAATAGCTGTATAGTTTGCTGTGAAGGGAAACAGACAAGACTACCATTTCCTAAAAGCTCAAGTAGAAGTAATGATGTCCTAGAACTGGTTCACACAGATTTATGTGGGCCAATGGAGAATCAATCCCTAGGTAAAGCAAAATACTATCTGTTATTTGTCGATGATTTCAGCCGAATGTGCACAGTTTATTTTCTGAGATCTAAAAGTGAAACATTTATGTATTTTAAACAATACAAAGAGCTTGTTGAAACTCAGCACTCAAAGAAAATTAAAAAATTAAGATCAGATAACGGAGGAGAATTTTGTTCGACAGAAATGACAAATTTTTTGAAACAATCAGGCATAATTCATCAAAAGACAAACAGCTATACACCAGAACAAAATGGACTGTGTGAGAGATATAACCGATCCATAGTTGAAAAAGCGCGTTGTCTCCTTTATGATGCCAAATTTGAGAAAAGCCTTTGGGCAGAAGCCGTGAACACAGCTGTGTATATAAAAAATAGATCACCAGCAGCGGGCTTAGATGACAACAAAACTCCTTATGAAATATGGACGGGCAGAAAGCCAGAATTGAAACACCTACGGATCTTCGGCAGTCCAGCGATGGTTCATATTCCAAAGGAGAAGAGAAGAAAATGGGACAAGAAAGCGAAGAAAATGTACCTAGTTGGATACTCGGAGAATATCAAGGGCTATCGCTTGTACGATCCTATCTCACGGGATGTTGTTGTAGCCAGAGATGTAGTAGTCATGGAAAATACAGATGACAGTTTAACATCTGTTGTGATCGAGGAGAGCAAACAACCGGAGAGGTCAACAGAGGAAGTTCCAGAGACGGATCCAGATGATCGGAGTCAGAATGATTGGACTTATGTTCCTGATAGCTCAGAATGTGACTCAGAAGATAGTTTTGCCGATACAATGACCATGTTGCCAGAAGAAGAGGATGTTCTATTAAAGGATTGTGACATGAATCTACCAGATAAACGTGTGAGACGCAAACCAGATTTCTATCAATATGCTAACATGTGTGTGGATATGTCAGATGAACAGATTTCTCTTGATGATGCAATGAATGGACCGGAAAGAGATCAGTGGCAAAATGCAATGAAACAAGAATTGAAATCATTTCAAGATTGTGATTCGTGGGAACTAGTAGATAGACCAAGTGGGGGTACGGTTGTGAAAAATAAGTGGGTGTTTAAAAAGAAATATAACAGTGAAAATGAAGTGCGTTATAGGGCCAGACTTGTTGCTAAGGGCTTCACCCAGAAAGAGGGTATAGACTATAATGAAACTTTCTCACCTGTTTTAAAATATTCAACATTTAGATTGTTATTAGGCTTAAGTGTTGAATTAGGTCTAAAAATGAATCATTTAGATGTACCTACTGCATTTCTTAATGGTTTACTTCAGGAAACAGTTTATATGGAAATACCAGAATGTTCAGATATTGAAAATTGTAATAACAAAGTTTTAAAGTTAAAAAAGGCTGTATATGGTTTGAAACAATCAGCAAGAGCTTGGTACACTCGGGTTGAAGATTGTTTGTTAAAGCTAAAGTTTAAGAGGTCTAATTATGAACCATGTCTCTTTATAAAGAATGAAAATAATGTAAAGATTTTCATAGCTTTGTTTGTAGACGATTTTTTTGTTTTTTACAATTGTCAGAATGTTTATGAAGAGTTAATAAATGAGTTAGTAGCAAAATTTAGAATAAAAGATTTAGGTCAGATCAAACAATGTTTGGGAATGCATATAAATGTTAACAAAGATAGTATTACTGTAGACCAAAAACATTTTGTAGAAAGCATTTTAAAGAAATATAACTTGATAGATTGTTCTGGTTCAAACACACCAATGGAAGTTAATTTAAAATTGCAAAAGAATGTAAACAGTAAAGTTGTACAAAAATATCCATATCAACAATTAATTGGAAGCTTGATGTATCTATCTGTGCTTACCAGGCCAGACATTTCTTATAGTGTAAGTTTTCTAAGCCAGTACAATAACTGCTTTGATGAAACTCATTGGAAACATTTGAAACGTTTGTTAAAATATTTAAAGAAAACAATAAGTTATGGCTTAGTATATAGAAAGACTGGATGTAATTTAATTGGTTTTGTCGATGCTGATTGGGCATCTTGTACACTAGACAGACGATCATATACTGGATACTGTTTTATTATGTCAGGGTCAGTAATCTCATATGAAGCTAGAAAGCAGAAAACTGTAGCATTATCTAGTACCGAAGCAGAGTACATGGCTCTGTCAGAATCATGTAAAGAGGCAATATATCTCAGGAATGTATTAAGCGAACTGTCAGTATTAAATGAAAACCTGCCATTGTGTTTGTATAGCGACAATCAGAGTTCTATTAAATTAGCAACTAATCCATTGTTTAGTAGTAAGCGTACAAAACACATTGACACCAGGCATCATTTTGTTAGAGAGTGTACATCCCTAAATAAAATAAAAATTAAATATGTATCAACTTCGGATATGCCAGCAGATATATTTACAAAAAGTTTAAGTGTAAATAAACATTATAAGTTTTTAAAATTGATCGGCATGTCTGAACTTAATTTTACCTAGTAGTTGTGTATTATGTATTTGGGGTTGAAATATTTTTGTTGTGAATATTTTGGGATTTAGATTATTTTGTTAGGTGGGGATGTTATTTATATATCATATTCTAATGTAACAAAATAACACGTAGTAACTAGCGCCACCTATACTATAAAATGTAAGACAGTATGACAGAGAAGCATGTGTACTAGATTAATAATTATCTGTGTAATAAATATGTTCAGTTGATTACAAGCTACCACTGTGTTTTATTAGCTACAGTATTCTCCTGCCGATGCACAGTAATGTTTGCACATCACTGCTGAGACGGTAGAATAACTGGCACAAATACTTTCGTCAGTTTTCTTGTAAATCTGCGTTGTCTGCTTAATCCAACAGTGGAAGGGAACATCAAACCGTGTTGTTATTTTAGTTCGAGAATAATGTTTATGTTTTATTACCGCGTTAATTCACTAATCCGGGCTGTGTGTGAAGTGTGAACATACTACCTATATGGTGTGAACTGGTGTGCTCTTTGTCCTTTCACTGTTGAGACAATATTTGATACAAGCGAATTAAATTTAAAATTTAAACAAGTGAAATTTTAAAAATACTTTTTAAAAACAAGCTTTAATTATTATTATCGTCTTGTATCATAAAGTACTCGTCAAGACGAATCAAATGAGCCCAAACTCGATGGGGTTGCGTTGTTTTATGACGGAGTTCCTATGGCCACCTTCCAGCTCCATCATCAGATCAGCTCGATGTCATAAAAATATTGCATTGTCATCCGATTTACACACGCATGCAAATTTTCAGCTCAATTGGAAACCGGGAAGTGGGTCAAATTAAACTTGCAAGATTTGATTACAGACAGACAGACAGACAGACAGACAGACAGACAGACAACAGACAGGTGAAAGTAATATAAAGCTTGTAAAAACCCCCAACGCAATATGTAATTAATCATTTTGTGGTGGCGGCCATCTTGGATTGAAAATTTATTATAATGCCTTGTATTCTACTCATTAAGCCCATATCGATGAGGTATGGAGAAAAAAAAGTAATCCGCCATTTTGTAGCGGCGGCCATCTTGGACCGATTTCCACCAAACATAGCTAAGAACACTCTCGACTAACTCTACTTTCAAACAAAAAAACTAAATCAAAATCCGTTCATCCGTTCGGGAGCTACGATGCCACAGACAGACACACATACACGCACACACAGACACGTCAAACTTATAACACCCCGTCGTTTTTGGGTCGGGGGTTAAAAATGGTGTAGTAAACATTTTTATATCTACTAGAAAGCTGAAAGGTTTTATATGTGTGTATTCACTAATTCGAGATGTGTGTGAACATTCAATTAACAGTGTAAACTGGAGTGCTCTTCGTATTTTTACTGTTGAAATAGGTATGTGGCGAAAGTAGGTTTAGGTGACTATTTTTAACCCCCGACGCAAAAACGACGGGGTGTTATAAGTTTGACGTGTCTGTCTGTCTGTCTGTCTGTCTGTCTGTCTGTCTGTCTGTCTGTCTGTCTGTCTGTCTGTGTGTGTGTGTATGTGTCTGTCTGTGGCATCGTAGCTCCCAAACGGATGAACGGATTTTGATTTTGTTATTTTTGTTTGAAAGTAGAGTAAGTCGAGAGTGTTCTTAGCCATGTTTGGTGGAAATCGGTCTAAGATGGCCGCCGCTACAAAATGGCGGATTACTTTTTTCTTCCACGACCCCCTCAATATGGGTATCAAATGAAAGGGCTTAACGAGTAGAATACATCCCACTATATAAAATTTAAAATCCAAGATGGCCGCCATCAAAAAAATGGTAAATTACGTATTGCGTTGGGGGTTTTTTAAATTTTTAATTTAATTCACTTGTTACATGTAGAAAATAAGGCAACCTTTCAAAAATATTTGCCATTTCGCCAAAAATGCTTTCAGTTACCAGCTCATTACAGAAAGAAAAGGAGGCTAGGAAACTTAACAACTAATATTTATTATTTAAGATTTTTATTACATGTTTTAGTATAATTAATTAAAATTTAATTTGAATATTTTAATTTTGTGTTTGAGTGAACTTTTTATTTTTTTTGCGTGGCAATGTGTGCAAAGTGCAAATATGCTATCCCATAAAAATCCTATACCAGCCAATCTGGGGGCACGGCAGTGCCCCCGCCAAGTCGAGCAAAAAAAGTGGCACGGCCGTTACCATCCTTTTCTGGAAGCAGTTCAGACCATTTTCGACCCCCTATAACTTCGTTGTGGAAAAAACTAGACGCTTCAATTTTTAACAACCGAGTATGCATTGTATAAACACGATTTATTCCAAATTTCGTTCAATTTGAACTAGTCGTTTAAAAATTATAACTAGTCAAAGTTTTGTAATTTTGTCACTCACTCACTCACTCACTCACTCACTCACTCACTCACTCACTCACTCACTCACTCACTCACTGACCGATCATCAAAAGTCTAAGGCACTTCTAGCAAACATAGAAGGTTCAAACTTGGTACATACTTAGAGTTTATTGTATAAACCATAGGAAAACTAAAAAAAACATGCAATTTCGGTCTAGTTTTCGAGATACATAAACTGCATAAATAACTTTGTAATCCCGTATAAATGAATAGGATTACAAAGTTACATTTGCAGTCAACGGTAAAAATTGCATAAAATCCCAATAATAATGCCATAATATATATGCCGTAATAATGTATAAAGCCAGGGAGGGATTATCCCACCTTCTAGGTTTAGTCTGCTCCCATCTACGGGCGTCGTCACTTAAGATCAGGCGATATCGTGGGCAAAGGCTAACCTATAACGAATAAAAAAAAACAAAAAGTAGTGAGATGCCACCAAAAACATAACTTGTAAAAAATACCAAGTCTCGAAACTGCAGTTCTTCTACCGTAAAAAGTTGTGAGATCCATGTACTACCAAGTCGGTAAAATCTTTTGTGTTTTAAATTCATAGATTGACTTGGCAATCGCACTATTATGTCGGTATATTACTTGAGAGATACATTGTTGTGTTTTCATGCGATGGCCAAGTCGATCTATTGATTTAAAACATAAAAGATTTTACCGACTTGGTAGTACATGGATCTCAAAACTTTTTACGGTAGAAGAACTGCATTTGCGACTTGGTATTTTTTACAATTTATGTTTTTGGTGGCATCTATTTTATAAGTAATCAGTAGTTAGTAGGTAGATACCACGTATAAGTGGTGCGCAAAAGTTCCCCGTTCCCTGGTAAAACAGGGGCAAGACTGCGCAACCGTTAATGAAACTAGCTTTATTAACAAACTGGTTTTTTTTGGGTTTGTTTTCAATTGTTTATGGATGGAAGTTGGGAAGTTTGCGCTCGCGGTCGAGTTTGTAGGGTGTTTGAGTTTAAGGCCGTCGTCCATTATTCTGAACTAAACTATTTAGATGGGGTCGAAAAGTGCTCGAGTGGAGACCAAGATCTAGCAAATGAAGGGTAGGACGCTCACAAGGTGGACAGATGACCTTACAAAGGTAGCCGGAAGACGCTGGATGCAGGTTGTTTCCAATCGGTATATATTTTACTGTGGGGGTCGGCAGCAGATATTGAGACTATTTTCATACTGCAAAAACGTGCAATTCGTGCCATTTATGAGATGCGCCCAAGAGACTCTTTAAAAGAGGTCTTTAAAGAGATAAATATACTGACCCTACCATCTTTGTACATTTACGAAAATATTATGTATGTCAGAAAAAATTTAGATAAATTCAAGTTAAATAGTGACACTCATAGCTTTAATACTAGAAATAAGAATAAGTTAGCTGTACCTCGATTCAGATTGTCCAAAACGAGCCATAAATCATTTTTAGGGAATTGTGTACGTTTTTATAATAAAATCCCTGATGAAATAACGGGGCTCACAGAAGGTAAATTCAAAAGCCGTGTTAAAGACATATTACAAAAGAAAGCCTATTATAAAATTAGCCAATACATAGAAGACAAAGATGCCTGGAAACCTCTGCAACCACCTGTAAATAAATTATGTAACCAAGATAATAATTGTAAACACATATTTAAAAAAAGCAATCCCTATGAGTTTCTTGCTCATTCTTCTCATAGAGGTGCCTTGCGAATGAGCGGTAGAATACTAAAATAAAATGTAAAATTGACTTGCAAAAGTGCTCCATTGTAGCCTATTTGAATAAATGAATTTTGAGTTTGAGTTTGAGTTTGAGTTATGGAAATCCAAAGCGGAGGCCTATGTTCAGCAATGGACGTCCTATGGGTGAGATGATGATGATTAAAATATTTACAGAGAATCCTTTTTTAATTCCAATGTTTGTATAAACGTATGGATATTTGTTACTCTTTCACGCTAAACAGCTGAATCAATTAATCTCAAATTTGAATTCAACCGTAGATTTATACTAGGTGCGCAGATGAAAGAGGTAAAAACTATTGTTTTCTTGGTTTTTTCACGCACTCTCATACAAATACAAATCACTTTACTTGACCTAATTGTATTGCCATATCTTGATTAATATTTGACATAGGTACATATAGGTGAAAAAACAATGAAAAATAAAATCGTATTATTTTCCTATTAATTTCTAATTTATTCAAGATCGATGCAATGGAAGACTGCCTCTACTGCATTTTAATCGTATACAGCGGAGTGGAAAATATGTGCATAATAAAATGGTTTGCTCATCGTGTTAGTTTTGATTCTTACTAACTTTGCATGTTGGAGTTTCGGCTTTATGACTCGTTGCTGAATGACGATACATATTTCAGTAAAACTACTTATAATAGCTAGTTTATGCTTGTAGTTATACCCGTATGCCAAAATCCTATCTTAGTGGATATCTACGTCTTATTATTATCTATCTGTGGACTAAATTACAAACCAATCCGTTCAGCGGTTTGAGCTGTGCATCAATAGATTAATCAGACCTATTCTCAGACATACCAAATGTACACAAAAATCGGCCAAACCGTTTCGGAGAAGTGTTGGTTCCGCGCCTTTTAATTTATATTCATATTTTCGCGCCCGCGTCTATTCATAGACAAATAACATAAGCAATGCCTGGCACGGCAATCCCTCCCTACTCTTTTCCTCTTACGTACGTCTACGTCGCTCCGTCGCGCTCTCACATGATGAGCTGCGACACACCGCCGCTACGCGGCAGCACATTCGAAACTGATGTCTGAAGACATGGCCGTCAACACGTGTTCTTCCGCAAAGTTTGATGTAACATATTGATATTCCTCTCCGCCGCGCCTGGAATACTCGCGACGCACGCGCCGGGAACATATCCCATATATCGTGCCTGGTTTCTTCATCACCTCAATCTTCACCACCGCGAACCGCACCTACTGAATTATCCAAGTGAAGTGACCCGGGACCCCTGGACGTTGGACGCTGGATGCTGCACCGCCAGAAGCACCAGGTAAGCGTACGTTTACCTTCCATACCATGCCTGTACATCTACGTAGTGCCCAGGTCATTTCTCAACCCGCAAAAATACAGTCCACAAAAATCGCGCCGCCATTAAGTGTGATAAAACACCGTGACACGATAAATATTCTTTTATTCATTACAGGTTAGCCTTCGGCCATATATTGTAGCTGACAAAATCCAGAAGGCGGGATTAATCCCTACCTGGTTTCCCTATTTGTTAGTATCGTTGGTTAGTATAACAAAGAGCTCATGCGAATTACATTTTTTTATTAATTATAGGATAGCATTTGACCACGATCTCGCCTGGTCTTAAACGACGATGCGGCCGTAGATGGTAGCAGATTAAACCTAGAAGGCGGGATAAATCCCTCCCTGGCTTCACTGAACATCATGCTGGAACACGGTCACGATGACCGCTTGGCGGACACGGTTTTGTTCAGTGGATGGTAACTAACCACGGCCAAGGCCTACCACTGCCTGTAAAATACATTATATACTCGTATATACAAATGGTATTCACACTGCAATATCTCATCAATGAAAATATGCTATCCAATATCCTACCCATAGATCTAGCAATAAATAGAAGTGCCACTGCCGCGGTGGCTGACGGAACAAAGCATAGAGTGCTAGTTGTCTGGCGCAGGCATCGCTCGAGGGCCCTCGGCGCTACCGGCTATCTGTCTACATAATGGGCCGGCTCTATGTTTTATAGCTCTATGGTGAATACGATCTTTTGAAAAAATGTATTGTAACAAGTGAAATTATAAAAGAGAAATCAGTTTAAAGATCAGTTTTGTTTTCAAACGATTTGGAAGTAAAAATTTAATACCAAAGCACAACAATGGGAGTGTCACATAGAATAAGATCCAAGTATCACCATGCCTCTAGAGGTTTTTGTGGTTCTTTTTAACTGACTTCAGACAACGAGGAATTTATGTCTAGACACACGTGTGCAAATTCCCCTTAATATTTGAGCAAGTAGCAAACAAGGCCTCAATTTACGAGGCGGCTGTTGAACAAATCCCAAACTGCAGGTATTACTGGGGTCGTTGAGTTATATGTACCACGTTATAGAGAGGACACCACAAATAGCTACAGTGTCCAGTGTAAATGCGGTCTTTCCGCCGCACTTCACACAGTTGCTTGCTTAAAAGCATTTATTTATTTTTATTAAAGAACAAGCTTATGCTCGCGACTTTGCCCGCGAAATTTTGCATAATCCTTTCTAAGCGGAGGTCTACGTCAAAAAACCTACCTATCATTCAAAAACATTAAATGTTAATTCTGATCCCAGTAACATTCCTGGTCACTTCACCTTTCCAACCGGAGTGAATTGCGGTAAAATATGGGTAAGGACGTGGTTACTAACCTAGTTTTGTTGAATTGAAAGAAAGAAAGATAATTATTTATTGAGCACAGAAACACAGGCACAAGAATATTTTTGTATACATAGGTATAACTGTAGTGTCACAATTCACAATTCACCACAAAATTTTTTTATTTTTTATTTTTTTTTTTATAGAAGACTAATCAAGCGTTTGACCGCAATCTCACCTGTTGGTAAGTGACGATGCAGTCGAAGTTGTAGCACGCTTGTTTAGTAAGAACCTATTCACTCTTGATTTGAACAGACCTACGTTATAGCATTCGGGAAATACTGAGAGTGGTAGCGAGTTCCATAACTTCGCCGTTCTCATAATGAAGGACGAAGCGAATCGCTTAGTCCGAGCTGCTGGTATACTCACCAGATATTGGTGGCGCAGTGCCGTTTGCCTGGAAGTTCGGTTGTAAAAGGGTGATGGTGGAACTAACCCGTGGAGTCACAATAAATATATTCTATTGTACGACCTATTGCGTGTAGAGACGCAACCCGTGCCATCGTGCAGCTCTGCTCAATTGGGAGAGAGCTCAGCTAATGTTGTAGACAAAGTTAATTGTTTACAACGCTGATTCAGCTCTCCCCCTGTGGTGACGAAACTTAGGCATATAATTGAGTACATATTACATAAAATACAATAAGAAATACAAATTAATTAAAAAACATGTATACATACGAGTACGTACTATAAGTAAATAACTAATATTTTAAATAAATTAATGCTTTCCTTTACTTTTGGAACGTCGTTGAATGTTACCGAATAATTTGAGCACTTTCCTCGGACTTTATCATTGAGATACCTTTTTTTGACCCAGGAAAAATACGTTACGCATCATCACCCCACGCCGGGGGGCGCGGGGTGGTATGTGGGACTCTCCCACCAAAGATGGGCGCGGCGGGGATACCCACAAAAAAACCTGGGAGTGTTCCTGCGGGACGCTATAATGCCGGGGCAGCGGGTACGCCAAAGCACTCATCCGCGATCCTTGAGATACCTTCTCTAGCACATTATTTTCTAGTTGGTGTTACTGAGACCATAATGTATGCATGAGCGCACTGGCTTAAAGCCACAACTTACTGCGAGCCTCGGGCTCTTGTTTATAAAGGGAGTCTATAAGTTATTACTTTATTATGGTGTACTGCCTTTACCTGCCTTTAGTACCTTACGTCATATTTTAGGGTTTAGCTACATATTGTGTAAATTTTAGCCTAATCTGCTAAGTAACATGAACAGCGATCAATATGGTATACTATAAGCTGTGTCCAGCGGGTTTGCATACTGATGTGACCTATAATAATAATAATTATTAGGGTTTAACCCAATAACGCCCAAGCTGATGTAGCTCTGGTATGAGCTGTGTTTTTGTGAATAAAATAAAATATTGTTTACGTTTCATTAAATAACGTTAAGATATATATTTTTTTTATACAAAGAAATAAGAAGACTAGCAAGACGCTCTCCTGGTGGTAAGAGATAACGCCGCCCATAATCAGTACAATGCTACCCAGTACACTGCGCCAACGCTTCTTACTTGAGAGTCATAAGATGTTAAGACTCTTCAGCCCAGTAATTTCACTAGCTACAGTGCTCTCCTACCGAAGCACAGTAATGTTTGCACTCAGGCGGTAGAATAACTGGCGCTGTTGGGGTACCCTCCTAGTGGACCTCCTGCAAAGGAATTCTACCCCCGGTAAATTATGTTTTTTAGTAAACCGATTTAATTCAACGAATCCAACATAAAATGCAACATAAAACTAAATAATCAATAGATGCAATTGCAGCTCGCTTGGCACGGCCCGCAGTTTTCATCCGACCAATTTGGGTCCGGAGCCAACAAGTGAAACTTGTATATAGCTTACTATTGGACACAGTTTTATCCTGAAACTACGACTGGGTGTTACGTAAAAGAGTGAAAATGAATGATATCTAAATTTATTTACTAGTACAAAAAAAATGGGAGTTTATACTCCAACAGAACTGGTTACCCTACTTACACTGTCAAAGTCACAATCATAGGTTGTGTGGCCAACCTATATGTTGCAGTTTCAGGTCACAAAGATTACTACAGGGCCTGCAACATGACCTGACAACTGCCTCCTACATATCTTATAGGAAACAGCCGAGACCCATAGTTTTTTTACTACGCGCGTTTACACGCGTTTTACTTTATTATTATATCTTAGTACATAAATATTATACAGTGTAGGGGTAACAAACACACATATCTATCTACAATCTCGCATTTTTGTAATATAACTAGGCAGGGAAGGATTTATCCCGCCATCTAGGTTGAATCTGTTACTACCTATGGCTGCATATAATCACTTAACAACATGCGGCATGTGGTCAAAGGCTAATTATAACACTAATATTAATAAATGCGAAGGTTCGTGATGTTTGTTACTACTTCAAGGCTAAACGGGTGGACCGATTGAGCTAAAATTTGGTGTAGAGATAGCTTAGAGCCAAGATCAACACAAAGGCTACATCGGGTAAAACCGCTGGGCAAAGCTAGTAATTAATAAAAATAATTATATTTCTATCCCTCATATCATATTCATATTTAAATATAGAACCTCCAGATTGCATATAAGAGAGCTGATTACAGCGTTTTTCTCAACACCCCTTCACCTGTGGCCTGTTCTAATGAGTCGCAGGCTTAGGGCTCATTATTTCCACGTAAGGCGACGATTTCCTGACGAGGGCTCTCCGGTGCAAGGGCGGCAAAGGTAATACAGCTAGTTGATAGACTTGAACTTATTTGCTATTAGTTGTACCTTATCTTCAGCGTGCTTGAAAACGTGCGTCAATTTTCGGGCGTTTTGACCGATTTTACAAAATGAATTCTTTTTGTGTTTCATTATCATCCACTGCTGAACATAGGCCTCCCTTTTGGACTTCCATATGTACCGGTTGGAAGCGACCTGCAAGCGTCAAGCGTCGCGTCTTCCGGCGACCTTTATAAGGTCGTCTGTCCACCTTGTGGGTGGAGGTCCTACGCTTCGTTTGATAATCCGTGGTCTCCACTCCAGCACTTTGCGACCCCATCAGCCATCCGCTCGGCGCGTTCTGTGGCCTGACCATTGCCATTTCAGCTTGCGAATCCGCTGGGCTGTGACGGTTTGTGTTTACTAAAATATTACTCGACGATGCTTGAACAGATTTAATAAAAATAAAGAAAGAAGAAAAGAAATTTGTTCGACGGCTTATAAAGATACCCAGTTTCACTCATAAACAAAGAAAGAAAACCAGAGCAGATTATTAACATTGGCAATGGACCAGATCAGACCGTTTAAATGTATGTGTATGAAATCTATAAAACGGTTTCAAGCGATATAATATGTGTGTTTCGCCATCGTTTCTTGAAAGCGAGCTTTTTTAAAATTCAATTATTGTATCATTAACACGACGAAACACTAAGAACGACAAGAAAATACATCAAACGTAAACGAGATTTTAAACATAAGTTTATTAAAGTTAACCAACCAGCTACATAATCCATGTTCACACTTGCTAGGAGAGCGTTGTTAGGGCTAGTTGAAGACTTGCGAGCGACACGTGCGGAGTGAATGCACTCGAGTGTGCATGCGGCCTTATACTCGAATGTACGATCTATATGGAACGAGTGTTTTGGACTATTATGAAATTTGATTTTGGAATATTATGGATCAAGGTTGATGAAAATTATAGTGAATGCAGACCTTTTTTAATGTGAGCAAAAGCATAAATTATCCAAATCCTGCTGCAATTTTTTTTATAATTGTTCCGGTCTAAACGACTTGACCGATTGGCACATAATTTGTTGTTTAGTTGTATAAGTAGCTCAAAATCAGTTTTCTAGCAAAAATGTGTTACAATATACATTCTTTTAACTACGTTTTTATTACTTTTTTTTTATAATAATACAACTAAAAAACAAATTATGTGCCAATCGGTCAAGTCGTTTAAACCGGAAAAATTATTAAAAATTGCAGCAGGATTTGGATAATTTATGCTTTTGCTTACATATAAAAAGATCTGCATTATTAATTAATTGTTAATAAAAGTTTTTTGGTATAATCTTCTCACTCCTTCAGACTAAACAAAGTTATTCTGAAATTTACAAGGAACTGGCATATTACGAACTGAGACCAGTTTATAAACTCGCCTGTCCGCCGAACAAAGTGTTCTTGGTATTGAACATAACGATCTGCACTTTCAACGTGGTTTATTAATATTTATTGCTATAGTCAAGTTGGTTACAAGACTTTTAGCTTACACTTATTCTGTAAGCGTTTCCAGTGAATTTCCAATTATTTTTCAATACCACTACGAAAGCGTTTCTACTATGAAATACAAGTTTTAAAATTGTATTTTCCAGATCACTTTTCATAACAAAATCTATTCGTTCAAAGAAAGATTGTCTAAAGGAGATTTCTTTGAGCGACAAGGCCATTGCGGGTCAATTTGTTAATTAACGAAGTATTTTTTATACAATGGTATTTTGTATTTCATTTAATCAAAATACATTTTGATATATTGGTCTTATTAAAAAGTACTAGATGGTCTCAATAATATACTTATCATTCATTTTAAAATACTAAAAGAATTTAAGCACAAAACGTTTAAGCTTCCAAACCTCAATCGCATCCAAGATTAAGCTTGGCATTATCCCAAGCTAAGCTCAATTTGAGCATAAGTAATACAGATAAATAACATTCAATTGGATAGAGCTAGCCGACTTCGACCACATAAAGATACTGCAATCCCGAATTTAGCCAAGTTTTGTGTAGAATTAGTTTCTAGATATGGGTATTATGGTTTCTCGAACAAAGACAAAGGAAAGGATAATAAACATGAATTCTACGCATTTTGTATTTATTTTTTATGATTGTTATTTTAATTAGATTTTAATAGCATTTCTATATACAAAAAAGTGGAACACGTGTTTATACTCGTACATGACAAGTGTAATCTCGTGAGACCAACGTCAGGCCTTGTGCCTTTGAGAGAATAGATAACAATGATTTTATTATTATTGACTTGTACCAAAATATGATTCTCAACCCGTAACCTATTATTTGGAATGTCTTAAAGGCACGAAAAGTTAGACAACAGTAACAGCTTTGTAACCATTTAAAGGACCATATTAAGAAATAACGAAGGCAAAATTTTGTCATTATTTTTGAACTTTTTTCTTTAAAAATCAAGCATAGGTACCTTGCGCACGAAAACAAGCAAACTGCTGACATTGCGGTAAGGAAACCGCAATTGAACGGGACACAATACTGAATGATGTCTTCTCTAGTACGTGGCATACAGAACTCAATGATTTTGGCACGGAATGCAAGCAACTGATCCCGACTATCCACCCAATCTAGCGAATAGTCGAAAGAAAACGGATTACAAATGAAAACAACAAAGGAAGCCAATGCAAAATGTTCCATTCTTCGTGTTCCATTAGTTCGAGTGCTGCCTTTGTACGACACAAGTACATACATATTTAGCAGAGTAGATGACGCTAGTTCTTGTGAGTGTTAATGTTGCATGACTAAAGTAAGAAGAGCAATTTTCCACTTTTGGAAATCTTTCGCACGAAGTTCCATCTGTTTCCCATCGCAATAAAAAAAAATGAATAGGCGAAGTTTTGGATTAAGGTAAAAAAATATTTTTATGATTACAAAAATAAATCAGCAAAAATGAAAAAAAATGCACAGTCAGCAAGTAACAAGCAACCCGCTCACTGACGTAACACAGGCATCCACTGCATTGAGCGACTGCTAGCTTCACTTAGTGCTTCTCACATTATCTGTCAATAAAAACTCGCGAGGCGGGCAATCGCCGCGAACTTCCGTTAATAGATAATATAGCTATTGTCTTAATTTTATAAGTTTCAACACTATTTTAACAACATTTTACACAAAAGTCATAATTCAATTCGATCATCTATTCAATTCTTATATTAATTTTATTTGTCAGGAATTATTGCCTTTGTTTTTTTTGCTAGTTTTGCTTAAAACATAATATTATTATAATAGAATTAAAATAGAAGTTTAAATCGCGGAAGTTCAAAGTGTTATATTCAATTTTATTCTTATTTCTACCTCTAATATGCGAAACTGATTGCCCTCACGCTATCTATCCAAATACATTATATAGGTGGTCCGACTTTTTTTTTTCAATTCGTGTAATTCGACTTCGGAGGGACGCGCGACGTAAGCCCAGCTTATGTAGTGAAAGGTGACATTTTAAATCTAACCTGTCCATACGACGCTGGAAGTAATTTCCTTTATTTTTGATTTGCTGCATTCGTACATTTCCGATATTGCTTGTGCCCGGAGTATTGGAGAGCTATAAAATAAGTCGACTTTTGATTTGAAATTTTATGTAGTGCTTTGTAATAAATGTTATATACATTTTCAATACGAATACAAAGGTTTTAGAAATCTTTTTAAACTCGTAATAACTAAGACTTTATAAAGTGAAATCTTATTTTGAGGATAGTTTTCGTTCATTGAACAGCTGCCTGGCTGTGGTCGAGAAAGCATTATAAGGTTATTATTTCTCTACTATGGCTTCACTAAAAATTATGCTGGAACCCAGTCGTAGTGATCGCTTGGCGATTAAATAATGGGAATATAACATGCATTAACATATTAATCACGCCTAGTTCCCGTTGGGATAGACAGAGAGTATTTCTCTCCACTTGGTACAATCCTGACACACCTCTTTCGCTTACTTAACCAAAAATAAAGATAAGACGACGAGATACTCAAGATATAAATCACACTAGACTAGGGATGAAAATTTCCGGAAATATTCCGAAAGTTTCCATTACTTCCATGAAACTTTCCAAATTTGACAGAAACAATTGGGAATAAACCCCAAATCAGAAATCTGATTTTTTTAATGAAAATGTTAAGTAAAGTAAAATTACTGCTGATAGGATAGTAGGCTTAGTGCCTGTCTACAATACTCAATCAAGAATTTGGACTATAAAATTAAATTTCTAACTAATATACCAAAGAAAAGAAATACGCGGTTCATTGATGAAAATATCATACCAATTACCAAAAAAAACATTGTATTTTTGTTTTACTTTGTTAAATAGACTTATTCTTGTGCATATGAAAGTATATACACGTGTCTGTATGTAAAGGGTGAAACAGTGCAATGACTGATTCACAAGTAATAACCTGGCTGCTTGGTGAACTAATGTTAAAACAGAATTATATGAATTATGTTTATATAAGTCGGTATCAATGCCCTCTTTGGTTGTTTATAATCTTTATAATTGTAAGTCAAAAAAATGATGGGTTCAGCTATCATAAGTTACCAGTATCGTAGTTTTCACTTTTTCTTTGTATATTTCCATCGTAAATTAAATATTCATGGCAATTACCATAATTTATTATAGTTTTGAGATAGATAAGTATAATAACAAAACAAAAATAAACCCAGAAGGCCGTAGTAGTCAAAAAAAACGCATTCAAAAATTCAGTGTTAATCTGGAAATTTTGGAAAGTTTCCTGCAATGTTTCCCTATATTTCCGGAAACATTGGAAGTATTCCTGGAAAGTTTCGGAAACATTCGGACATTTTCATCCCTACACTAAACACGTTATACTAATATTATAAAAGCGAAAGTTTGTGAATGTATGCCAGTGTATGTTTGTTACTTCTTCACGTCTAAACGGGCGGATTGATTGAGTTGAAAATTGGTATATAGATAGCTTAGATCCTGGAATAACACGAGATAGGCTACAGTACAGTGGCGGGTAAAACCGCTGGGTAAAGCTAGTTTATCAAAAAAATTTAAAAATGTAAAAGAAATTAAATTATAATCCCTTTCAGCTGCCACAGCTAGTTATAAGTTTCTTTGGCCGCAACTATGTTTGCTAGAGTCGATTGCGTCCAATATGCAAGTTCGACAAACATAATTTGGCTGCGTTGTTTAATCTCGCGGCGTGTTCGCAGGTCATCTTCCGCGGGCCGTGTCCACACTGCTCGTTATGAAATTTTTCATTAAGCTCGCAGCTTTAGGCCAAGTACACGTTAGGCGGCTTAAGTGCGCTTTAGAAACGCGCGTTTTAAGAAAACGTCGCGAAGTGTCAAAGTCTCAGCTAAAAAACCAATTTACACATTTTGCTTTCTTTGATAATTTTGACACTGTGCTAATTGAGGTCAACTAATGGGCCAATTATTCTAAAAATCTCTTTAGCCCTAACACACTCTTGGAGTGTAGTTTTCTCTAACCTACCCATATTATCCTATGACAATGGCATAGAAAAGATGTTTGTGCATATCAGAAATCAGTAGTCGCCTGAGTCAAAGAATGCAATTTTTATGAGTTATTTTCAGGAAAATACGACTGTAGGCAGTTTAAAATAAGTTCTAAGTTCAGGGCAGCCAACATAACAGCTATATAACTAGATAAGACAAACGGATGTTATAATACGCTTCCAGTGCAGGTGCAATTTGAAAGTGTGGCCTCTTTATTCTTAAAACGCGCGTTATCAAAACGCGCTTTAAAAACAGCCAGTGTGTACCTTCTCTTATTAATGTGTCCCCAGCTTTAATATCGTTAGCGGGGTTTTCATTAGCACGCTGTTCGCTCGCTTTTACTGCCTCTAAGCCTTTATAGTGGATGGACACTTTATTGTTATTATTTTCCGCGGCCGTCTTGATTTTTATTATTGTGTGTTCCTTTGACATTTTTGTTGATGAATTGTTGCCTTGGCATTACAGACTAAAATTAGATTTAACTTAAACTTAGTTTCTTCTCAATAATTGTTACTTACGATGGTTTCTTGTGTGGAATAAAAAAATCTTTAGGGTGTGTTTCGACGAGCGTGTTCTAAGACTCTACCGTTCACCTGCCTATATCGATTAAAATAATGAACAAGAAAATAATACATTTAAGTTTATAATATTTATCTTGGTTACATAGGTAAATTACTAGCATTGTTCGTTAGAGCACCAGCTGCTTAATCATGCAAAACGTTTCAGGCTTTGTCTTCTATGTATTAGCTAACTATATAATCAGCTTTTTGTATATGTAGAGGAGAAAACCGCAAGGCACATCCTCTGTAGCTGCGGACCACTCATGTTCAAAAGAAGTATCCATCTAGGACGACAAATGATGCTCCCGATAAGATACAACAAATCACCTCCTTGAAGATCTGGAAGTTCCTAGAAGCTATGGGTTTAGGGGGTGAACTATATATAGCTCAAGAGGGCGTCACAAAATGAGGCGAGTGAGGGCGGCAATGGTCGAAGCGACAAAAACCCCTTAAACTAAAACCTTAGTCATAATAATATATAGATTTGTGTATAACCCTTAATCACTGACGTACGTACGTGGTACGTCGCCCAAATCGTTTTCCGTTTAAAACTTCTGTTTCCACAGGAATTTCTGAGCGTCCTTTTTAGTAGTTTCCTAGTCACCTGTGACGAGTATCCAGGGATGGATAGCGGACATCTGCCATTATCCTATTTAGGTGAATTTGACTATCCGACGTATGTGGTACGTACGTCAGTGTTAGTGTAACTTTTTTGAATATATTTCATTATATTTGGCGACTAATAAAATAAACCACAAGCGGCTAAATCGCGTTTTATGCTATTTACATCTAAAATATAGTGTGTTTAAGTGAATACTGCCACTGACAAAGAAATAACAGAATCTTGGCTTAAGAAATCTGACGATTTACTGGCGGATGAAATTAAGTAAATACAGGGTTTTTGAAAAAGTGCTTTATGTTATGATTTACGGCAAGTGTGATTTTTTTCTAATTAAAACCGTCTCTAGTAAGTAATAAAACCAATAAAAGAAGTTCCTATTGGTACAGATTTTTATTTTATTAATTTTTAAAAAATGACAATTTAATTTTGTTTCCATGTATGGTTATTGATTAATAAAAAAATTCTATGATTATTATTACTGTTTTTTTGTAATATTCCAATTTAATTTGAATGTGTCTAATAAATAAATTGCACTAATCATCAAAACAACACTTATTTGACACATGGGAAGGTCTTCAAAGTTACGTACGTATGACATACGTACGTCAGTATTAGTGTAACAAAATTACACGTCAGTGGTTAAGGGTTAATGTATGTATAGCATAATAGAATAGAACAGAAAACTCATTATTGCACAAGCTAATAATTAAAAGCTAGCTAACTAGCGCGTACACACGCGTGCGTATACACGGCTTATATTAAATGTAAATCAGTTCATTGTTGTATAAGGATTATTGAGGAGTTCATTAGCAATTATTTGACACTATATATAAAAAGTTGAGCAGAAGATAATTAGAAATTTGGTCCACTTGAAATAAACAAGTAAGATAGCTTCGGCAATCAAATTCTCACTACAATAGAGGTTTAACAAGCTCGCAAGCGTTTTTTCCAGCGGTCTCAGGGGGGCCGTAAACTGGTCCGTTTACGGTCGCCATTCCGCGCCATAATTAGAGTGTGGCGAGAGCCGCTCTCAATCACGGGATTAACTACCTTCCTACTTGCTACATGGTACTTGGCGGTAGAAGATTAAGGATCTGGAGTGGTCAAAATGATGTAGAATAGAATAGAAAACTCTTTATTGTTCACACAGATACAATAATATAGCTTAGAACTAAGATTAATAAGTGTTACAATTGGCGGTCTTATCGCTAATAATCTCTTCCAGACAACCTTGTAAGGAGAGAAATATACACACAAACAACAGACAAACTGTAGACAATTTTTTAGAAGTACACATTATGCTAAAACTAATACCGAGTTAGCTCATATAATTTATGTCATGTAACTCACAGATGTACCCAAACATTACAATGGCTACGTAATGGGTACGATGCGTTACACATATTTTCTGTTAACAAACCTATTGGTCGATTATTATATCCAACATACACGTTCGCGTAAATAACACCATAAATTCCACAAACCGTTTTCTCGTTCAAAAGACGCGATATCCCCATAACAGCCTAAAAAAAGGCTTTAAAGCACGCCCAAAAGCCGCAGGACTATCAAAAATCTTCATACAAGATTCATACCTCCGCCGGCCAGTTGGGTCCCATATCTCATCCCGGTTGGCAACGAATTCAAAAAAAAAACGTTGCTCGTGACATACTGACCTTAGTCTCCGTCAGCTGACTACATTCATACAAATTTAGTTGGTGACGACGGACAAATTTGGAACTAAAATCTCCGTTAAATTCTTGTAGTATAATTGTTAGAGCATGGTAGGTATATATTATATATATAATATAATATATAATATAAGAGAAAAAATATAATTATATGAGATATTTTTGTAGATTTTTAGAAATAACATTTTAAGTTATTTTTGTGGGAAAAAGTTGGCATTTTTTAAAATGAAATTTAAAATGCAGGTGTACACCTCATTTTATGCAAATAATATTTCTTTATTCTAATAATTTAATTTTTAATTCATAATATTACACAAAAAATATCGAATACATAAATAACACACACTCAATAAAATTATGAAACAAAAGATTAAAAAATATTATTATTACCGACTACCTATCATAAAAATAAAAGTATCACATTTCTTTTAATACTATTCCTTAATTTTCTTGTACCTATTTAAGCTTAATGTAAATGTAAATTGTTTTTTATTTTTTGGCTATAAAACTATTTATTATTTTTTTATTTAAAAATTAAAAAAGAATCGTGTAAATTTACCGAAATAGCGACACTACCGCTTCATCAGATGTTACGCGATCGTGGTCTGGATTCCCAAGTTCCGCGCATGCGCGCTACTCCCGGTGTGATGCGGGAAGGCACAGGTCCCAAGTCCTGCAGTAGGCCTGATGACCTAGAAGAGGGCAGGCGTTTTCGTCCGCCTACCTCGCGCGGTCTGCGTGTCGAAATAATCGTGTGACTTTTTTGTGAATACGAAAAGTGATGTACTATTTTTCGGTGTAGGTAAGTGATCTTTAGAAACTTCTAAGATAGATAGATATAATTCTTTATTATGCAACTCAAAAAAATATGTAATGTATATTTTTTGTGCAAAGAATTGTTGACGAATTATATTAAATGTACAAGCGGCGGTCTTATCGCTAAAAAGCGATTACCAAACGAATCCTTACCTCAAAAGTTTTTTTTTAAATTAACGGTTTGTTTATATTATAAAAGAAAAGAGTGATTGACTAATTTATCTACGCACAGCTTAAACCACTGAACAGATTAGGTTGAAATTTGGAATATAGATAGGTTTTATGACAAAGTCAACGAGTTAGTATAAGCTAGTAATATTATAATAAAAAACCGGTCAAGTACGAGTAGGACTCGAGCACCGAGGGTTCCGTACAAACCTACGGGTTTCTAAGGAAACGTGGGTATAATATTATATACTGTGGGTTTTGATTCCCTTGCGAGTATTTGCGAGTTTGAAAATGTGCGGCTAAAATTGCTGTTTCTTTTGATTGCGTTGACATAGATATTTGATTTTTTTACAGCTTAAAGTTATTTTAAAGCCGAGCATTTGATATGAATTTCAATTTAATACTTGTACGCGTTCTTGAGGAAAGAGCTAGTAAATACAAAATTATTAAAAATATTTTTTTATATGATGTAACTAAAAATGTACAAGTTTTCGCAATTTTTCCTGTGCCTATGATCTAAGAAGCTACTGCGTACCAAATTTCAAGATTCTGAGTTAACGACAAGTACGCTGTAGGTTTTGATTCACTTGAGAGTAGCCGCGAGTTTAAAAATGCGGCTAAAATTGGTGTTTCCTTCGATTGCGTTGACATAGAGGTTTGATTTTTTTACACTTTAAAGGTATTATTAACCTTAGTATTTAATATGAATTTTAGTTTAATACCTGCACGCGTTCATGAGATATAAGTTAGTAAGTATGAAATTATTAAAAATATTTTTTTATATGATGTAACAAAAAAATTACAGTTTTCGCAATTTTTCCTTTATTCGTGCTCTAAGGAATTGCTTTTTACCAAATTTCAAGATTCTACCATCACGGCAAGTACCCTGTAGGTTTTGATTTTTTGAGAGTAGTTTCGAGTTTAAAATTGCGGCTAAAATTGCTGTTTCTCTTGAATACGTTGACATAGAGGTTTGATTTTATTACAGTTTAAAGGTATTATAGATTTGAGTATTTGATATAAATTTCAATTAAATACGTTTACGCGTTCATGAGAAAAGGGGTAGTAAGTATAAAATTATTCAAAATATTTTTTTCATATGATGAAAATAAAAATTTATAGTTTTGGCAATTTTCCCTTTATTTAGGCTCTATGAACTTGTTTCGTGCCAAATTTCAAGATTCTGGATTCACGGGAAGTGCCCCGTAGGTTTTGATATATTTGGTAATATCGAAAATTTGCTGAAATTTGCGACATATTCGACTATATCTTTTGATTGCGTTGGTCTAAGTTTGAAATTTTCACAGCTCTAAGAGGCAATGGACCTTAGTATTTTCTGTAAATTTCAGCTTGTTACCTCCACGCGTTCCTGAGAAAAAGGGTCTTGACAGACAGACGGACGGACGGACGGACGGACGGACGGACGGACGGACGGACGGACGGACAACAAAGTGATCCTATAAGGGTTCCGTTTTTTCCTTTTGAGGTACGGAACCCTAAAAAATGATGTTGATTTAGTAATGAATAATATGCAACGAATTATATTAATTATACAATGAGCGCCGCACTACATTCGATCATAATATCAAAAAAATACAAATTATCTTAAGTTTACACGATAAGAAATATAATATATTTTGGTCCTGATTAATTTAGTAGGAACACATTTTGTTCGATCAGTCCGATGACAGAAATCGGATGACGGTCATCCGACTGTAGTGTAGCTCTACCTATAGGTTTAGGAAATAGGTCTCTTCCATACAAAATGTTTTGCTTCTACGCTACGCAGTGCCTGTCATTTGTTGGATCAAGCCTCGGATAGGATGTAGTGGGTAAATGCTCTAAAGACTGTTCGGTACGAAAGCCGGAGTACATCCTTATCTTTGAAATGTTTTTTGCTAGAACCCTCTAGAATATGAGGAGTTTTAATGTGTATATAAATCTAAATCTGCTACGTGTTTTGCATGGTGATTCGATTTTTTTTTAATCTATTAAAAGTCCAAATTTTAATTTCTTCATAATCTAATCTTGACTATCATCCTCCTCTGATCTTTTGGTTCCTCAGACGAATTAAATCGTGAGTCTCATTAGCGCAAATCTTAAAGTATGTTTATTTTTATTTTTGCACTTACTAGTACCTACTTATGTTCCTTTATTGTGTTACTTATGTGTTATCTGTTGTGTATAAATAAAAGCTAACAACATTAAAGCTATTCTCAACATTTTCACCAAATCAAATAACATAACATAATGCTTCTGTGTAACATAATTAAGTAACCCCATATTACCCTTCATTGCCAATATGAATCAATTAAGTCCGTTATCAAGCAGTGACACGAAGCCCTGAGCGCAGTTAGCACCCCTTGGTTCCCTTCCCAACCATGCGGGTAATGGCTTGTTCATTCGACGACTATGTCAGATAGCCACACTAAATAGGTGGATAGGGAAAGGGGATAGTTTAGTTGACGCAAAATTGGCAGAAATTAATTAAATGAAATTATAATAATATGAAAAAATAATACCTGTATAAAAATCTCGTGTTAGTGTCTGTCCTCGTAGTCCTTCAAAACGGGTCAACTTTTACTGATTTTAAGGCCTGGTTTAACCTTTGCGATATTACCGTAGACGGTAGCCTAACAAAGCTGCTTAGACACATTCTCAGCTGCTACACAGAGCGGCAGCAACTATCGCACAAGTTTAATGAAGCCTTTATTTTTTTTTGTTTTAGGTTTTCTGAATCTTAGAACGATCAAAAAAATAATGGAACAAAATATATCGAAATTGTAACCTCATTCGCTTAGAAATAACGGAAAATTAGTTCTTCAAAAATGAGAACCTTCCCTTCATAAAGTCAATAATAAGCACGAAATCAGAACTAGCACGAAACACCAAACTGAAGACAAGCAAAGTTTTTGAAGTTATAACAACTAACAACGTAGTTAGATACTAGAAACTGGAATGTCTAAGTATAAACCTAACTTTAGCGACGGGAATAGCGGTTAGTGCTTAAACTAAACCTTTATTATAATGTTAAGGTTCACTTAAACATGTTCATGTATAATAATAACATTATTATTTACCTCACAGAAAAGAAAAAACTTATAACTATACATTAACACTAATGGTGTATATTAGTTATATTTATACCTGGAATAACACATAGGCTTCTTTCACCAGCAGGGTTATTGGTTATTTCATAGCCACTAAGTATGATTTCTACTCTGATGTACATTACTTAGTAAAACCTTCACATTAATATGAGTCAAACATCAAACGCAGTACGTTAGAGTGGATATTAAAACTTACGGGGCTAATACGTTTGGCAAGAGTGGATTTTAGAGTCTTCTTTATGTTGTCACTCTTTTTACAATCTTTTCTTTACTTTCACCTGTCTGTTATCTGTCTGTCTATAATCATATCTTGCAAGTTTAATTTGACCCACTTCACGGTTCGATTGAGCTGAAATTTGGCATGCATATATAAATCGGATGACAATGCAATATTTTTATGACATGGAGCTGATCTGATGATGAAGCAGGAGGGTGGCCATAAGAACTTGGTAATTAAACAACGCAACCTCATCGAGTTTGGGCTCTTTTGATTCGCCTTGACGAGCACTTTGGTGCTAGATGGCAAAAATAATAAAAGCTTGTTTATTAAAAGTTTTAAAAAATTTAGTGGCTATGAATTAGCCAATTAGACCAGGGTCGATAATTTTTAAAACAAAAAAAAATAATAGTAGGATGAAATCCATTAGAAAAGGAGGGGAATATTATAAAAATAAAAGGAAAAATAATTTACGGGCGATCTGAGGTCGGGAAGGGGATGGGGGTGAGTTTTTAAGGGTAAAAAACGGTTTTTCTCGATTTCCGGCAAAACTAAAAATCCTATCGAATAAAGTCAAATGGCAAAGTTGTAGGTAATAAAAAGATCTAAAACTTTTGTATACACACTTTTTTCACATAACCTCAAAATTTATGTGAAAAATTCAAAAAACCAAGTTTTTGATTTTTATTTTTATCTTTTACAAAAATTTTTTTTTTTTAACGAAATTTGGTGAAAACTTACCTTTTTATGTCCCAAATACGCTGTAATTTATTTGATTAAAAATATTAATTTTTTTCACCTTATTTTTTTTTGAGCTATTTATTAAAATTTACACCTTAATTACTCGAAAAACGTTAGATTACTTATTTGCATTTTTTTTGTTATCAATGTCACATGTAATCTAACGTTTTTCGAGTAATTAAAGTGTAAATTTTAATAAATAGCTCAAAATTATTTATAATTATTAAAAAAAAAATCGAATTCAAGTTTTTTTTTGCATTTTCTGAGAAGATTTACTGTAGTAACATATTTTTTTTTTCACCATCGGAAAGTAGAGATTTCAACGAACAGAAACCATACCAACTTTTTGAAAAATGCTGATATTTTGACGTGTGAATTTTCGATTGAAAATTAGGTTGTTTTTTCGATATTAATTCAAAATAAGGTGAAAAAATAAATATTTTTAATCAAATAAATTACAGCGTATTTGGGACATAAAAAGGTAAGTTTTCACCAAATTTCGTTACCAAGTTTCGTTATTTTTTTTCACTTTTTATTATTTTTAAAGGGATCTACCCTGGTCTAAATAATAGCCCTGCAGATAAAACCTGTTAAAATATTTATTTTATAGAAAGCTTGTTTCTTATGATAATATTTTAAGATAATCTTTCCAAACTTCTATATGATCTTCAACTGACTTTAGGCTTCAAAACTTTAACCACATTCTGAATTTAATATTATTTTATGCGATTTTCGGTCAAACTTTGTGTGCTTTATGATTATTTATTAATTTGCTTTTATTCTAATGAAATAAATATAACGTCGTTTACTTGATAAATCAACTATTTCATATATAAAATAATAAGATATTATAAAAAAGTGGTTAAAAATAGAAAAATTAAAAAAGTCAATATACATACATCAATAATCTACTAAAATACGAGTATAATATGTAATAGAAAAGAGGCGACTGACTGACTGATCTATCAACTCACAGCCTAAACCCCAACAAAGCATAGGGAAACATGGATAGATTTGTGATCTAAATTTCCTCTAAGAAAAGGTTTTGCCACGCGGTTAAAGCCGCGAGTATAATAAGCTAGTAATATGTAAACATTTTTAAAAGGAGATATGTATTTAAAACGCATCATCATCAGCCTATGTTCGTCTACTGCTGAACATAGGCCTCCCCCATGGCACGCCACTCAACTCGGTCCTCCGTCTTTCTTCTCCACCCACCCCCAGCGACCCTCCGGATATCATCGCCCCATCTCGCCCATGGACGCCCTACACTACGTTTACCGAGACGCGGTCTCTATTCGAGAACTCGTCTACCCCATCGGTTATCGGTTCTACGGCAAATGTGACCAGCCCATTGCCACTTCAGTTTGCTAATCCTTTCTGCTATGTCGGTAACTCTGGTTCTCTGTCGGATCTCATTTCTGATGCGATCCTTCAGAGAGACACCGAGCATAGCTCTTACGCATTTAGTTTTAATGTTTGCTACCTTGCAAAACTCATCATTTATGAACTCAACTCACTGAATTCAGCTCAATCAATCAATCGTTAAAACAGGTCCAGCTTAGTCGTGAACAGATACACACATTTACTTTTTTTTACAAGATTCATTTACTTTCACCTGCACGTTGTCTGTCTGTAATCTGTAATCAAATCTTGCAAGTTAAATTTGATTCACTTCCTGGATTTCGATTGAGCTGAAATGTTGCACGCATGTATAAATCGGATGACAATCCAATATTTTTATGACATGGAGCTGATCTGATGATGGAACTGGAAGATGGCCATAGGAACTCCGTAATTAAACGACGCAACCCCATCGAGTTTGGGCTCATTTGATTCGTCTTGAGTACTTTGCTATAATATTAAAAGCAGGTTTTTAAAACGTTTTTTTTTTTAATTTCACTTGTATGTGGTATCAATAAATAGTTATTTATCTTATCTTTATCTTATCAAGTAACAAACAACTAAAATAATTAGTTTGTACACGTATTATTTTAGTGGGAAAACAAAGCACCCATTCAAAATTAAGCGCAGACTAAGTTATGGAATAAGGATCTAAAATACCTAGTAGGTACTATAAATAATTGCGCGTACCTTTAACTTTGTTAATAACATAAAGTTACCTAATTAAACCGTACAGCCTTCGTAACCTTCTTATGTACCTTTCCTTATATTGTAACTTATGTCTTATTAATATTATAAATGCGGAAGTAGGTGTGTGTTTTACGATTTTGGAAACTGTGAACTGAGAATTTATGTTATACTTATTAAAAATCTAACAAAACTTTAAAAATACCTACTTTTTTACTTTTTTAAAATTCTTAATGGGCAATCGTGTTAGGGAACTGGTTGTGTAGCAAGACTAAATATTTATTCTTCTTTGGCAACTGGTTACGAATCTAAGTTGGTTTAATTCGACCTGAATAGAATTATTCATCTTCTTCAAAATATATAAAAGGAAAGAGTGACTGACTGATCTATCAATGCACAGTGCAAACCACTGAACGGATTCACTTGAAATTTGGAATACAGATAGGTTTTATGATGTAGACCTCCGCTAAGAAAGGATTTTACCACGCGGGCAAAGCCACGAGCATAAGCTAGTTACAAATAATAGGCCGAATAATAGAGCCTTTTTTAAAGTTTATTTTATAAATTTAGAAAATAATATTAAATAATAAATAACTATATTATTTAAACTGCGGAGCCGCCCAGAGGTTTTACCCACTAGATCATAGCTTATATTAATGTGTAGTTCCAGGGTCTAAATTACTTCTATGCAACATTTTCAATCGGTTCAGCGATTTAGGCGTGAAGAGGTTGAAAACACTGAAATTTTGTGTACAAATACTCGTATAAGGGTGATTCCTGAGAGTCAAAATTTTACGTGTCTGGGGGAATAAACTACCCGTAACATAAAAATTCTACCCAAAGGTATTTTTTTCCTGTTAGTCTAAGGTTCAATCTACTTAATGCATGATAGACATCAGGTTATATTTAGCTGCAAGTATCTAAAAAAAAATGTAAAAGCCCTGAAATTTGATTACCGTGGGCTGTCCCTTACACATTTTCGGAACAAAATATATTTTTTACACTAATTTATAAAAGGAATTTAATTAATTCCTGTGATCAAAGCTGTAAAGGGTGAACTGTTATATGATCAAAAAAATACGCGAAGGCTGTACTCAGCGTAGTTATAGAAAAAATAACTAATTTAGGTTTGTCCCCGGACAAAAAGTGATTCCCATGGCGCGCGACATAACTACCCACATTTCACAAACCACAATACTTAGAAGCTTGTACGCACGCTATTGGCTAACTTCGATTGCGCTCTAAACATAGTGAAGAGAGGCTCCTCCTCTCGTTGTTATAAACTGGATTTACGAAGGTGAGAAATTGATTACCGTGGTTTTGGTTCACTAGATAATTGATTACCTTTTCCATGTTTAAAAATATTTTTTTATCCATTACGGTTTTTTGACTAGGGTGTGCAGTTAGGAAAAGGGTATTGTTTATCATATATTTTATTAATTTTGGTCTATAATTATGGTATTTAAAAATATTGACAAAAAACTATACAATTTTGATTTCCATGGTATTGATTCTCATGGCATTTTACCACGGTGATCAATTTTCTCCTGAGTTTTCTTGCGCATTCTTTCACTTTTTACCCAACTACAGTGAAGCCGCAGGTATGGAAGTGATTTTGACAGTTTATATTTGTATATTTCATTATTTCAGATATTTTTTTTATATTTTATACATCAGATTTTTTTATATTGTACTATAGTAGACAGCCGCTCTGGCTTATGCGGCACCATTATATCCCTACATTAAAAAGTCGCTCAGCGAGCTATGGAGAGGGCTATACTCGGGGTATCTCTACGTGATAAAATCAGGAATGAGGAGATGAACCAAAGTCACTGACATATCTCCGCGGATCAGGAAGCTGAAGTGGTAATAGGCAGGCCACATAGCACGTAGAGCGAATGGCTGTTGGGGTCGAAAAGTGTTCAAGTGGCTACTACAGGCAAGCAAACGCAGCGTAGAACGTCTACCCACAAGTGTGGCAGACGACCTTATTTAGGTCCCTGAAAGACGCTTGAAGCAGGTCGCTTCCAACACCGGTGTTATATATGGAGGTCTAAAGGGGAGGTTTATGTTCAGCAGTAGACGTCTTTTGGCTGAGATGATGTATGATAAAAAAATAAAACGAAACTATGGGCTGACTGCAACTTTCATTTCAGATTAACCTAACTAATGATAAATGTACAATCTGATGACAGCTTCTGGAGTGAATCCTGTCAGTGACTGTGACTGAGAACTTAATCTCATATTCTAGGACTAAATATTAATATTTTTACATTGTTTAAGACTGCAATGCGTTGATTTTATTTAGTTTACATGATTATTATATAGAGAGCCAATATAGACCTTTTTAATGCTTTTTGTTTGGTGTATATCTGTTTGGATCACCGTTTTTAATCATTTCTATTTTATATGATTAGTATGTAGAGGTCAATATTTAAATAATAACATAGAATTCAAACAAAATAGTTTTAATTTTGATTTCCATGCCACACTTTATTGATTCCCGTGGCACCAAAAATTTAAATTTAAATATCTTCTGAACAAAACAAGTTATAATGATGCCTATTTGATTGATGTGCTTATAATTATGGGAAATTTGATGTTTTACATGTAAAATGCAATAATACTTTGATTTAAAATCTGCCACGGAAATCACTTAAATACGCCCGATCTCAGGATTTACCCATAACTTAATCCCTGGATTAACGCAGAGGCTACTTGCTAGTAAAATTGCTGGAGACAGCTAGTTTTCAGCCATCCTAAAATATTTTAAATTCACATGGAAACTCCACGCTTCATATACGAAGGACCACGTTAAAGCTTGATTTACTCGCATAATGTCCTCTATACAACATTAAATGCAAGCTGAGGACTTGAGATAACATTCAACATCACTCTCTATGTATAAAACTTGGCTGATGAGCTCGGTTACATTAGGTATGTGTGAATACAGGATTTCATTATGTGTTTTCGTAGGGTGATGTGTGGTTCATATAGGGGAGCACTTACTAGGCGAGGAAACTCTAAGCGTCTGCCTCACATGTTTAAAATTCAGAATTTTAAATTTAAAAATAAATTAAATTGTCGTTTATTTCGGTCACAAACCATAAATCAATTTGTTACATTATGGTCTCTTGGTCACATTTGCGTAATTATTATATAAAAAATAATGAAATTAAAATTAATTTTATTAAATTTTGGCTATTAAATAGATCCTTAAAATGTGATTTTAGGTTTTTAAATACTGTCTTTACATAATAACTTTATATAAATTTGTAACATGTGTCAGCATCCCTATTACCAATTTGACCAATAATAAATTTGACAAATTTCAGATTTGCCAATGCCATTCAATTTGAATATTCTTGCAGTACTTCTTATATTAAAATGTTAAGTAAACTGGTACAGGGCGAGGTCACCGCAGTCGTTCAATTAAGGATGCAAATCGGATCCGACGCGGCACCGAGCGGACGCTGTGGTCTGTCTTTGCTAGTCTTTGTGAGGAACGCACGAAACGGACTTCTAAACTGGTCCTATTTTACAAGCTTTTATTTACTTTCACTTGTCTGTTGTCTGTCTGTCTGTAATCAAATCTTGCAACTTAAATTTGACCCACTTCCCAGTGTCCGATTGAGCTGAAATTTTGCATGCATTCATAAATCAGATGACAATGCAATATTATTATGACATGGAGCTGATCTGATGATGGAGCTGGGAGGTGGTCATAGGAACTCCTTAATAAAACGACGTAACCCCATCGAGGTTGGACTCATTTGATTCGTCTTGACGAGTACTTTATGGTAATAATAATAAAAGCTTGTTTTTAAAAAGTTTTTATAAGCTTTATATTACTTTCACCTGTCTGTTGTCTGTCTGTCTGTCTGTCTGTCTGTCTGTCTGTCTGTAATCAAATCTTGCAAGTTTAATTTGACCCACTTCCCGGTTTCCAATTGAGCTGAAAATTTGCATGCGTGTGTAAATCGGATGACAATGCAATCTTTTTATGACATCGAGCTGATCTGATGATGGAGCTGGAAGGTGGCTATAGGAACTCTGTCATAAAACAACGCAATCCCATCGAGTTTGGACTCATTTGATTCGTCTTGACGAGTACTTTATGATGCAAGATGATAACAATAATTAAAGCTTGTTTTTAAAAAGTATTTTTTAAATTTCACTTGTTTTTAAATTTCACTTGTTTATCTACATGACGTTAAAATTGTAGCAAATACAGATACAAATCATTTATTCACTCACATGGGTGTTTACAGATCTTATTGTTTAAAAATTATAAGTGCTCCATGTCTCACCTTCAGGCATGCAAAATTTTATGATGGTTAGGTAGCTTTAAAACCTGCTTTTTATTTCTTCTCCTTTACAGAAATCTCAATAAAAGTTTTCTTTTTGTTAAATTCATTATAGTAGTGTTTGACCACGATCTTGCTTTATATTAGTTAGCTACGATGCGGCCGTAGATGGTAGCAGATTAAACCTAGAAGGCGGAGTAAATCCCTCTCCTAGTTTCACTGAACATCGTGCCGGTCTGAACACTGAACACGGTTATAATGCCCGCTTGGCAACACGGTGTTATCTAGTGGGTGGTAACTAGCCACGGCCGAAGCCTACCACCTAATAATAATTTAAATACTTATAAAGTTGTCCTCATCATAAACCAATAAAATCGATCAAGTACGAGTAGGACTCGAGCACCGAGGGTTCCGTAGAAACCTACGGGTTTTTACGGAACCCTAAGGAAAAGTGGGTATAATATTATATACTGTGGGTTTTGATTCCCTTGCGAGTACTTGCGAGTTTGAAAATATGCGGCTAAATTTGCTGTTTCTTTTGATTGCGTTGACATAGATGTTTGATTTTTTTACAGCTTAAAGGTATTATAAAGCTTAGTATATGGTATGAATTTCAATTCTGTACGCGTTCTTGAGGAAAGGGATAGTAAATACAAAATTATTAAAAATATTTTTTTATATAATGTAACTAAAAATTTACAGTTTTCGCAATTTTTCCTGTGCCTGTAATTTAAGACGTTGCTGCGTACCAAATTTCAAGATTCTGAGTTAACGGCAAGTACCCTGTAGGTTTTGATTCCCTTGAGAGTATTCGCGAGTTAAAAAATACGGCTAAAATTGCTGTTTCTTTTGAATGCGTTGAGATAGAGGTTTGATTTTATTACAGTTTAAGGGTATAATAGACTTTAGTATTTGATATGAATTTCAGTTTAATACCTGTACGCGTTCATGAGAAATAAGGTAGTAAGTATGAAATTTTTAAAAATATTTTTTTATATGATGTAACAAAAAATGTACAATTTTTGCAATTTTTCCTTTATCTGTGCTCTAAGAAGTTGCTTCGTGCCAAATTTCAAGATTCTAAGATCACGGGAAGTACCCAGTAGGTTTTTTTTTTTTTTTTTTTTTTTTTTATGTGATGAAGTAGAAGACGAGCAAGACGCTCTCCTGATGTTAAGAGATAACGGCTGCCCATAATCAGTACAGTGTTACCTAGGATTTCACAATTAGGTATGTGAAATTCTAGGAGCACTGCACCAACGCTTCTTACTCAAGAGTCATAAGATGTTAAGACGAGACGAGACGAGAGAGATTTTTTGAGAGTATTTGCGAGTTTAAAATTGCGACTAAAATTGCTGTTTCTTTTGAATGCGTTGACATAGAGGTTAGATTTTATTACAGTTTAAAGGTATTTGATATAAATTTCAATTTAATACGTCTACGCGTTCATGAGAAAAGGGGTAGTAGGTATAAAATTATTCAAAATATTTTTTTCATATGATGCAAATAAAAATTTATGGTTTTCGCAATTTTTCCTTTATCTGTGCTCTAAGGAGTTACTTCGTGCCAAATTTCAAGATTCTGAGTTTACGGAAAGTGCCCCGTAGGTTTTGATTTATTTGGTAACTAGCTGACCCGCGCGCACTTCGTTGCGCGTGAGAGTCAATTAATAAAGCGAATTCGGTGCTGCTATTTTGACTATGATTGTATTTCCATCCCCGCGACTTTGTAAGCGTAAAATAAGGCATGGCTATAATATTTGCTCCCGCTGTGGATAGCGAAGAATATCGGGCTGGATATTTCTATGCAGTTTTGTTCGCTACCGTAGGAACCAATGCTATGTCCTTTCTCAGAGATCACACTATTTAAGTTTAGCGGTTATTGATTTCCATCACAAATTTTCACGCCTCTCCTCAGGAATTAATACTATTTGTGGTCCTTTCCCGGTAACTCTTTAACTTATCTCTATTATAATTTTTCTAAGCTAAATTATAATTATAGGTTACTAATTTCTCACACCATCCTTCCCGCGACTCAAATCAATTCCGTGGTTCCTCAATTTCCATTAAAACTCTGACCCTGAAGGTGGGGGAAGGATCAATACTGAGTCTCCTTAAAAGTTAATTTCTGACATAACAAACTATTCATTAACAGAACCAAAATTCTGAGTACTGGTGAGTTCGCAAAATCTCTTCTTATCGGTCGCCTACGTTACATAAAAAATACGTTGTCCAAATTTTAGCTTAAACGAAGAAGTGGTTACCGATATCCTACACAAACTGCACCCCCTCTTTCCTCCCCTCAAAGGTTGATTTCTGGGATAAAAAGTATCCCATATTTTTTTTAAGTCTCAGTCTACCTTTGTATCAAATTTTAACTCAATAGGGTCCTATTTCCTATACAAACTTTGACCCCCTAACGCTTCAATTCGAAGGTAATTTTTGACATAAAACTTTTTATTATTCCTCAACACATCCCCAAAAATCTTATTGTGGATTTGTATACAAAAGTTTTTTAGGAATAATAATTCCTGTTCCCGTAAGAATTTCGCAAAATCCCCTCCCCTCTTACGGGTCGTGAAAGTCACATAAAGAACACGCTGTCTAAATTTTAGCGTAAAATATAACTGGTTACTGATTTCCTACTCAAACTTCTACCCCCCTTACTCCCCCGCACCCCTCCCTCTTAAAGTAAATTTCTGTCTAAAATAATATTCAGTGTTCCTAAACAAAACTCAAACCATGATTCCACAAAATTTCACCTGAATTGGTTTAGCGGTTACGGATTTGCATACAAAAGTTTTTCGGGAATAATTCTCGTTCCCGGGGGAATTTCGCAAAATACCTTCATATCGGTTGCTTACGTTACCTAAAGAATACGTTGTCCAAATTTCAGCTAAAACAAAGAAGCGGTTAACGATTTCTTACCCAAACTTGCATCCCCCCTTTATCCCGCCTTTGAGGTTGATTTCTGGGATAAAAATTATCCCATATCATTTTGTAGAACTCAGTCTACCTCTCTACCAAATTTCAGCTCAATAGGGCCAGCGGTTCTAAATTTCCCATACAAATTTTGTACCCCCCTTACCCCCTCTTAGAAGTTAAATTTTGTCATAAAAACTATTTAATGTTCCTCAAACAATCCCAACAATCGTTTTACAAAATTTCAGCTCAATCGGTTCAGCGGTTAAGGATTTGCATACAAAAGTTTTTTAGGAATAATTCCTGTTCCCGCGGAAATTTTGCAAAATCCCTTTATATCGGTCATCTACGTTACATAAAAAATACGCTGTTCAAATTTCAGCTTTAAAAGATGGCCGATTACTGATTTCCTACTCAAACTACTACCCCTCTCTTCCCCCTTCAAGGTTGATTTCTGGGATAAAAAGTATTCCATATCATTTATTTGGATTCAATCTACCACTGAACCAAATTTCAGCTCAATAGGGTCAGCGGTTCTAAATTTTCCATACAAACTTCGACCTCCCTTTACCCCCCCTTAAAAGTTAATTTTCGTCAAAAAAAAAACAATATTCCTAAACACAATCCAAGCAATCGTTTTACAAAGTTTCAACTCAATCGGTTCAGCGGTTAAGGATTTGCTTACAAACGTCTTTTAGGAATAATTCCCGTTCCCGTGGAAATTTTGCAAAATCCCTTTTTACCGGTCATCTACGTTACATAAAAAACACGCTGTTCAAATTTCAGCGTTAAAAGATACTGATACTGAAGTTACTGATTTCCTACTCAAACTTCTAACCCCCCTCTTCCCCCTTCAGGGTTGATTTCTGGAATAAAAAGTATTCCATATCATTTATTTTGACTCAATCTACCTCTCTACCATATTTCAGCTCAATAGGGTCAGCGGTTCTAAATTTTCCATTCAAACGTTGACCCCCTTTACCCCCCCCATAAAAGTAAATTTCTGAGATAAAAACTATTCAATGTTCCTAAATACAATCCAAACAATCGTTTTACTAAATTTCAGCTCAATCGGTTCAGCGGTTACGGATTTCCATACAAACGTTTTTCAGGAATAATTCCCGTTCCCGGGAGAATTTTACAAAAATCCCTTTTTATAGGTCGCTTACGTTACCTAAATAACACGCTGTCCAAATTTCAGCTAAAACAATGAAGCGGTTAACGATTTCTTTCACAAACTTGCAACCCCCCTTTCCCCCTTTTAAGGTTGATTTCTGGGATAAAAAGTATCCAATATCTTTTTTTAGGACTCAATCTACCTGTGTACCAAATTTCAGCTCAATAGGGTCAGCGGTTCTAAATTTTCCATACAAACTTCGACCCCCCTTTACCCCCCCTTAAAAGTAAATTTCTGACAAAAAAACTATTTCATGTTTCTAATCACAATCCTAACAATAGTTTTACAAAATTTCAGCTCAATCGGTTCAGCGGTTACGGATTTGCATACAAACGTTTTTCGGGAATAATTCCTGTTCCCGAGGGAATTTAGAAAAATCGCTTCTTATTGCACGATGAAGTTTTTCAAAGAATACGCTGTCCAAATTTCAGCTCAATCCGTCCATCCGTTTGGGCTGTGCGTTGATAGCACGAAAGTGTACGAACGATTTTATATAATAAAAGAAGATAAGTAAATCTTTAGATAGATATAACTCTTTTATTTAAAAACCGATTTAAATAAAACCAATACTATTTACAAATTAGAGAAATTTGCAACGTTTTAGCGAAAACTGCATACAATTCGGTTGTGCCGTTTTATCACACATAAGTAATAACCTTTTTACAAATTAAGCCTAATAAAACTACTCTGGTAAATTTTCGTTTATGGCCACATCGATAGATGGCGTATTTTTAGTTTGTCGCACTTTTTGCTTGTTGATTTTTTTGAATTGAATTTACTTTATATTCTATTACTTTTACTTCGAAATTTTGATGTAAATTAGGGGCGATGTGTCCGATATAAATGATTATTATTTATTTTATTATTTTATTTTACGTTTCCCTAGGAAAAATTGACAAAATGTTTTACGATCTAGATCGCGCAAGCGACTTTTTCGCGTCGTTTTGTTCATATGCGTATTTTCACAGTTCACCTTAGTAAAGGATCACAATGAATGGGGAGAAATTTCCATTCTTATTATATGTATGGATATGGATGTCGAAAATTTGCTGAAATTTGCGACATATTCGACTATATCTTTTGATTGCGTTGGCCTAGAAGTTTGAAATTTTCATAGCTCTAAGAAGCAATGGACCTTAGTATTTTCTATAAATTTCAGCTTGCTACCTCCACGCGTTCCTGAGAAAAAGGGTCTTGACAGATAGACAGACAGACAGACAGACGGACGGACGGACAACAAAGTGATCCTATAAGGGTTCCGTTTTTTCCTTTTGAGGTACGGAACCCTAAAAATGGGTCCAAATAGACTCGTGATCCTTTTGAAGGTCTTAACCTTATAGCAGATGCAACCCTCCTCCTTACGGCAGATGTTTATTGATTCCAGTAATTCTATATTATGGGATATTTTGTGGTTGAAATTCCATGGACATTTCCCAAATGGCAGTAACTGGTCTTTATTCGTAGTAGGCGGTCCCGCGGATTGCGATTTGCGGGCGCGCCAACATATTTTATTCATGGCTTGTGCTACAGCTGCAAACGATTCAATAATCAAGGATTTAAGACTCAGCTGGAACGTTCCAAAACTAATATTCCATCAGGCGCCTGCTGATATCGTAGTATTGCTTATCTTTTTTTTATACAACGTAGTAAGAAGACGAGCAAGACGATATCCTGATGGTACCCAGGATTAAATAGGATAGGATAGGACTTATTAGGATTTAATATATAATAATATTATTATTATTACGATTCAATAACCAAGGATTTAAGACTCAGCAGGAACGCTTCAAAACTAATATTCTATAAGGCGCCTGCTGACAAAGCAGCTCTTCATGAAATGTACACAGATACATTGACGTGTGAACCATGTAAAAGAAACTGCCACTGTATTTTTTTTCTTCAAATTCTAATTAAAAAGCATAGGTATTTATTTCCACAATTAATAAATATTAAACCATAAATCAGTAATAGGTAGTAGTACTCGTAAGTAAATATTTTCTTGTCATGAACTTTAAAACGAAACCTTATGTCATTAATTTTGTACTTTACATATCATTAGCGTAGGACGTCCACCCACAAGGTGGACAGACGACCTTATAAAGGTCGCCGGAAGACGCTGGATGCAGGTCGCTTCCAACCGGTACATATGGAAGTCCAAAGGGGAGGCCTATGTTCAGCAGTGGACGTCCAATGGCTGAGATGATGATGATGATGATGATGACATATCATTATGTCGTGAAAATCCATGTACGAACTCGCGTGACATTCTTTCTTTGGGTTTTTATTGTTTTTCATGACGTTCAGTTCTGACAACTATAATATTTTCTTTAGCCATGTTATAGACACAAGTTGTCGCAAGCTAGGACCCTTAAAAACAAGTTATTCGAAATAACAAGAATATTTTCGTCGTATTAAAAATAACAGAAAACTAAAAGGTCGCCAAACGTAGCTTGTTTTCTTAATATCACGCCCGATTAGTCCCAATGATCGACCGACAACAATAAAATGTCAATATTTCAATATGTTTTTATTGCGAAAATGTCAGCAACAATAGTAAGTAACCTTTCTTAGGTTAGCGGTCAGCGCGGGCGAATTAACGCGGTCTTCAGCGGGGAATTACTGACCTGGTTCTGGAGTCCGGGTGTTTAGGGAATTGTCTGATTTAACTAATTTTACGCAGCATAGTTGTAGTTGTAGCGTTTGTAGCCCAGTGGTCGCACGTCCGGCTTGTAATGGTGCTATGAGTTCAAATTTCGGTGACAAGTTTTTCACGAGCGTCAAGATGGCGGAACCAAGTCTTTGATTTGCATGAAACATAATATACCAATATTTAGTACCTATTTAGTACCTCCGCTAAACCTTGACTACACGCTGCTATGGTTCAAAAGGCACGTAAAACTGTGTGTGCCGGCTGTTTTATGTAAGATAAGAAGGAGGCAGTCATTAGATCATGTTGCAGGCTTTGCAATAATCACGGGGAATTGAAACTGAATCATATAGATTGGCCACTCGAACTACAATTGTCATTTTGTAACATCATAACATCTTTTATAAGAACATCCACATTCCAGTCCCAAGCGTCTTGTCTCCCATACATTAATGTCGCCGTCTCTGAATTATTAAACGGCGGTCGTTTAGTGAAATGCCCAGTTGTTATTGTTTGCCCGCCACATCGTCCCGCCGGGATTGAAGAAATTATGTAAGACCCGAAATACGATTATGAGGGACCCAAAGAAGAATTCTCAAGACGCTCGACTCACTTATCCAATCAATTTTTGAATTACGAATAGGGATGTTGACGAGGTATTTTTTTATATATATATAAAAAAAAACATTTTTCATAATAAAAAAAAATATTACATAGGTAGATATACGTATTTCTTGGTTAACATATTAAAAAAAATTATAATGGCTGTGTAATGTTTATAAAAGTTTTTTGATGGTATGGTTATGTGTGACGTCATTAACCGGTACAAAATGAACTAGAGTTTGGGCACTGACGTATCGACTTTGTTTTATCAAAATTTAAAGAAAAAGTAGAATAGAAAAGAAAACTCTTTATTAGGTACACAAATATACAGAAAAAAACTTAAAAACTAAAACACTAATATGTGTCTAATATTTTCTTAATAATCTACTTGATGGATATTTTTTTGTAACATCCCTAATGTTGAACTCGTCCTCAAAGTAAAGATGGAAAACTTGACCATTATTAAATCACAGGTCTTTTATACAAGGCGGGAACTTTTTGTGCGGCTGCCAGAGGCAATTTTAAATTGGTTTATCTCTTTTGTAGTACGTGACCCGGAATTTATTATCCACTTACCTTTGAATATTAACACTTTTGGTTCGAAGCGTTATTGTATTTTTTGTTATAGGAAACTGGTTTAACTCTGGAAATTTTCCTTTTTCGTATGATTTTTTTGAAAAGTTACTTTAATTTTATAATATATATGTTACTTTTTCGTTATTTTCAATACGTGCGATTATTCTTTATTTGAAATTCCTTTTTTTTTTGATAGACAGATTAATAGACTTATAGGTTTCACTTATAACAACCCTCTTTTGCGTCGGAGGTTAAAACTGCAAGTGAATTATTATCCTAGCGTACTCCAGCCACCTAATTATTTAGAGTCGCTAGGCATTACTTCTGCACCAGTGAATTGCTGATCATGCGGATAGATGATAGGAATTTCGCACGATATTTCATACAAAATTGGAATTTACACGACCTACTTCCTATTAGTTACTGACGCCCTGGTACATGAACGATTCTACTTGGAAGTTTAATGCTTTTATCACAAAAAAAAAAATGCATAAGAAGACGTATTTGTGTTACTAAATAATGATATTATTAGTCGTAATATATTATAATTAATTAAATTATTATTAATTCGTAGTAAGCGAAGTGACGATAATTAATCAAATCATATTATAATTTCAATAATGATACAAGTGGTGAGCTTTTGTTATTTTATTTTCTGAACCTAACAAATAAAGAAAACAAAAAATCCACAAAAAGAAAAGCCGCAGTACCTAAAACCTCTCAAAAGTCTCGTACAAACATGTAGGCGTCTCCAGTTTATCGCACAAGGGAAATCATAAAAACAAAATTAGAAAAACGTGTACCAAGTCCTTGATAGTATCACGAAAAGTCCTTTAAAGATCCTAAAAGAAACACGCGAAGCATTTCAGGGAGGGTCGGGAAGTCGGAATAATTTAGTTTTGTATTTCCCATTGAAAATATATTAGGTTAGATGCCGAGAGGGCATATAAAATGAACCTTGTCGCCTAACGGATGCTATAGGTTCCGGTATGATATTCAATGATTTCAGGTGGGGAGGAGTTTATCCCAACTCCACTGTTTGTTCAATAGCACAAAGGTCTATGCTAAGGTAATTGCGCCCTATCAGACGGACCAACTGCTGATAGTTTATGTTGCTCGCACAAGAAATAGTCACCTATCACCATCTCACCAACCTCACATTATATTACTTTTTCCACTTTATTCTCTACAAATATCACCACCGAGGTAATATTAGGACTGAAATTAGAAATATCGCAATATATGTGGGATAGATGCGTTGCAATAAATCGGACACGGTCTTGGGTTTCACTTAATTTATTTCTTCACTTACAAAATTACACGTCTTACTTCTTAGCTGTCGTCTTTCGGTCTCCTCGTACTTACATTCTTAATTAACTAACTTAATTGCTAACACTCTCTCTGTCACTCTTGCATGCATTACTTACTTTCATCTCTTTCACCCACACCGCACTTCGCACTGCACTTGCACACTTCCTACCACAGATCATCTCTCAATACGTTCCGTTTCCCACATTCGGCCATCCTGCTCTCATGTCTGTCCCCAGACATGCATTCCTCATCCTTTCCTACTCCTTTCACTCTTTACAATGTTGCCTTACTGACTATCTTAAATTGTAACACCTTAAATAAATATTTAACAAAATAAACATTCTTAATTTTAACTGGTGTTTCATTTTACCTCTTTAACTATATTAAACTTCATAAAAACTTAAATTAAATTTCACCAAAAACTAATTTAATTCCACAATAATATAGGTTTCCTGCTTTACTGAAAATTTAGGTAGTATTTAGTCATTACATTTCAGATATAAATTGAAACACCCTTGGTACATCTTTGATAAGGCCGTCTTATAAGCTAACACAACATTTTCAGCTTAAAATATTAGAAATTACAATAAAGAAAAACAATACCTAACAATACTTTCATACCATCTACTAAAATCTACTAAAACTGTTGAAGACATAACTCCAAATAATGTTTCTTTCTCTGACAATACGGATCCCTCAGTATCAGACCCTCAGCAGCAATGGACAGTTGTGAAAAGACGAAGTCGTGGCCAATCCTCACTACGTGGAACAGCAGGACCGACTGTTACATCTCTTAAGGCCGTTGAGCCTCGTAAATTAATTCATTTATGGAACATGGAGTCTAGTGCCGACGAAATACGTGACTATCTCCGCTCTCTCTACCCAAACGCTACCTGTATAGTTACAGAAGTTACAGCTAAAGGAAATTACAAGTCATACAAAATAGATGTTCCACCAACTCTCTATGATGCTACTCTGTGCAACGATATATGGCCCGTCAACGCAATGATCAAACCATGGATTTCCGTGACAAAACCAAATAAAGCCTGGTCATTACCTTCAACGTCATCTAACAAGCCCTTTCGCGCCCGCCCAAACGCGTACTAAATCTCTTGATTTAAATATAACATACCAAAACGTACGCGGACTTAAAACGAAACTCCGAATGTGGCGTAATCAGCTTCCGATGTTTGAGCATAACTTAGTTGCTGCCACTGAGACATTTCTCGATGAAACAGTCGAAGATTCGGAACTTTTAACTTGTGATTGGAGTATTCTTCGCCGTGATCGTGCAACCCCATGTGGAGGCGTTCTACTTGCTGCACGGTCTCCGGTAGTGCTACACAGACGTACTGATTTAGAAACCGCAAGGGGTGAAGATCTATGGGCCAGTTTTACTTATCGTGGTCGACAATTTTATATTTGTATTATTTATATTAAACCAAGTGCCAAAGATAATGTCTATATGGAATGGTTTTGTAAAGTTGAAAGTTTCATTAATAATTTGAAAGGCTCTATATTTGTGTTAGGCGACCTAAATTTAAATAGTGCGACTGTTAGTGTTAATAATTATTATTGTTATTTTATGTCTTATTGTAACTTGTGTGAAAGAAATGTAGTTAGTAATGTTCTTGGAGGTATGCTTGATGTTGTATTAGTCCGGGAGAGCGATAATGTGCAAAACGTAAGAGTCACTGCAACAGATGGAATGGTACCACCGGATGCATATCATCCCCCTCTTGAAATTGAGATTAAAATTGGTACATCTCCTCACACGGATCTTTTGAAACCTAGCAATATAGATCCAGCTAAAGATTGGAACTTTCATAAATGCAACTATATTGAACTTTACAACTTATTAAGTCAAGCTTCATGGGAAGATGTTTTACTATGTGATAATGTCTGCAGTGCTACTGAATGTTTTTACAATATAATTTATAAAATTTTCGATCTATGTATACCTAAAAAAGGACGAAAGAATACCTTGAACAAACGTTATCCCGTCTGGTTTACATCAGAAATAATTAAGAATATACAACGTAAAATTAAATTACATGCCTCCTGGAAGCGTCTTTGTTCTCAAGATTCATACAATCTTTTTTCAGAATTGCGTAATAAATTAAAATTCAGTATATCAGCCGCTTATTCTAATTACATGTCTTCTATTGAAAACGATACTAAACTTAATCCACGTAAATTCTGGCAACATATTTCAAGTCTTCGATCCAAAGGTGGTTTTGAACCGAATATTAAATATGATGGTATAAGCTATGCCGGTCACGAAGCAGCTGAAGCCTTTGCTAGTTTTTTCTCCAGCGTTTTTCTTCAAGAGGTCCCAATGCTTAATATTGATAGCATAATTAGTTCAGATTTCAGCAAAAATAGTAACAACGTAAACATAATAAACTTTACCCGAGCGGATGTACTGTACGGTATAGACAAGCTCAAGCTTAACAGTTCCATAGGCCCCGATAACATCCCGTCTGTGATAATAAAAAGTGCCAAAAAAATATTTTGTGATCCGCTTTGTCACATTCTTAACCTTGCTTTAAAAACTGGAGTTTACCCTATGCAGTGGAAACTATCCAGGGTAACTCCAATCCCTAAAACCAGCAATAAATCTTCAGTTGAAGAATATCGTCCCATAGCTATTTTATCCTCTCCAGCAAAAATATTTGAAAATATTCTTCACAAGTACATCTATGCTCAAGTCGACAAATACTTATGCAGCGAACAACATGGCTTTAGATACAAACGATCTGCTAACACAAACTTACTCCAACTTACCGATTATATATCCAAACGTTTAGACCAACGTTCTCAGGTGGACGTACTCCACCTTGATTTCCGGAAAGCATTTGATAGGGTCAATAATGACATTCTGCTTTCTAAGCTGTGTGCTATAGGCTTCTCTCCAGGTCTTCTACAACTTCTTTCAGACTATCTTCGCGACCGCCAGCAATATGTCCGTCTAGGTATCTATCAGTCCCGACCCTATCACACACGTTCCGGGGTGAGTCAAGGCTCTATACTTGGCCCACTTCTATTTCTTTTGATGGTTAATGACTTACCTACCGTTGTTAGCCACGCCAAGTTACTACTATATGCCGACGATCTTAAACTGTACTGTGAAATAAGATCAGAGATGGATTGTTTAGCATTACAAAAAGACCTTGATTCTATTGTTGAGTGGTCCGCGAGTAACAAGATGCAGTTTAACCTAAACAAATGTAACATTATGTCATTCGGTCGGATGTGGCACCCCATCACATTCAATTACAGGATTGGAGAAACCATTCTACCCCGAGTCTGTGAAATAAAAGATCTAGGTGTCACATTCGATCGCAAACTTACATTTCATGATCATATGAATACTTTGGCCAAAGAATCTTTCAGACGACTAGGATTTGTGCTGAGAAACGCCCGAGACTTCCAAAAACCACATGTTATCCGTCTGATTTTTGGAGCTCTCGTCCGTTCTAAGCTCGAGACCAGTTCTTCTGTTTGGAACCCACATGAGAGCACTTACGCTCTAATGCTGGAAAAAGTTCAAAAGGCATTCCTTAGATATTTATACAAACGACAGTACGGGTATTATCCTTTCATGTATCCAACCAAATTTTTGCTGGGTTGCTTAGGGTATAACTCTTTAGAAGTCCGTCGTGCATATAATCAGATAGTGACCGTATGCAAAATTCTTCGGGAGAAAATTGACACACCTGATCTCGGTGAGGAGGTGTGCCGTTTTTATGTACCCAATAACTACATCAGGAGCAGAAAACACCGGTTGTTTGCTGTATCTCCTTGTAGAACCGTTGCCCGCGCTAACTCTCCACTGCCTCGTAGTCTTTCTTCTTTAAACGCTCTCCTGGACACATACCCTGACACTGATCTTTTTGCGGATGATTGGTGCAAAGTATTGTTAGCGTGTTTGAAATATTGTGAGCGTGAATTATGAGTGTTTGTTTTAATATTGATTTATATTTTCTTTTTAATGTCAACAATGTGTGTTCTTTTAAAATTATTTTATTTTGTATTTTATTTTTGTAAATATTGTGTTGATTACTGTAAGTGGTTGTATTACCGTTGTAATTAACAATAAATAAATAAATAAATACCATTCGTCATCATTCATACAACCTTTCACAAAATCATACTTACCACTTAAGAAACTGTCCCAGTCTACCCTGGCCACTTCTCCATCGGGACGGCAGAGCTGGATGTGTAGTTTGGGCCCTTGGATGAGCCACTGACCTTTTGCATTTCATACCGATCTTTGAATTTTTTGGTAATACGGTAAGGTCCTAGGTATTTAGGTTTCAGCTTTAGATTCTTCCTAAACTGGGTTCGCTTTATGTTATACTTGTATCTCTTTTTCCTCTTTTTATTAAAATACTTTCTGTTTTCCTCTTGAACAGCGAGTATTTGCTCCTTAGCCTTTTGACGCAGCTCTTCTCTGCTGCTTTTATACTGCTTAACAGTTTCTTCTTGAAGCAATTCTGACATCTTCATATCTTCTTTACCCCTCATTTTCTTACCGATGAGTAAATCATAGGGTGTGGAGTTGATACTCCGTTGAAATGTACTATTGATGCATCTTTGCACTCGGCTGACATGCTTATACCATTGCTGGCCGTCTTCTGTTTGTTTCTCTACAATACCCTGCTCTGCATAAGACAGTCGTCGTGGCCTCTGCGCTACAGGCACGTCGTCTTTAAGCACAATCTAAAGCTCCAAAGGCGCCTCTTTCACCTGGACGGGGGAGTAGTCTTGCACACACTGAAATACCTCTTGCCTCACCAATGGATCTCGTACATGTTCTACCAAACAATCAAAATTATCATTTATGCAATTTATATTATACAAAGACAACAGTGAGTCCTTGTATATTTTCACACGCCCTTCATTCATCACCATCGTTACACCTTTTAAAAATTCGTGACCAATTATTACGTCGAATGGCATACAGTCTCTAGGTACAATGTGAAACGTCACGTCGTCGTAGCACTGTTCGTCTATAGAAATAGCAGTCTTAAATTTACCCAAAGAACGCACTTTAGAATGTCCTAAACCGGTCAAAACCAAGTCGCCGACATTAAAACTCACATCGAACAATTTCGCACAAACTTCCGCGGATATTAAGTTTACATCACTCCCGGAATCGATGAGAGCACTCAGGCGATGGCCCCCTGCCAAAATTACGTCTTTAAATGGTTTTTCGGGGCACAAATTGCAATTATTTTCCATCAAAACATCTTTGTTTACATCGTCGTTCGACAATGACAGCTTGTCAGTGTCATCGCTCTGCAGATAAATATGGCCGCTCCCGCGCCGCTCGTCATTGGCTGCCGGAGATTTACCGAACATAGCCGAAGCTGACTGCCCGACGTTCCGTTCTGCGTGCGCGTTGCTTCCGGTTGCACTCGCTTTGTTTGTGCAGCGTGTTGCAATATGGCCGAACTGATTGCACTTGAAGCATTTTATTCCGCTTGAGCACTCTGCGGATTTATGCCCTTTCTCACCACAATTATAGCAACGCATGGGGCTGCCGTTGCTGGAATTGGATGCTTCTTTTTTCTTTTCCGCAGCCGGCTCCACTCGCGCACCTTTCTTCATATTATCTTTCATCTTCTCGTAAATTTGCAATTTTTCTTTTAGCGCCGCGTACGTCGTCACGCCTTATAAGACCACTTTGTTGCATTGTAGGTCTGAAATGCCGTCGATGATATATTGTATGGCGACATAATCGGGAAATTTGGCTCTTTTTCCCAATTCCTTCATAACGAGCATGTACTGATAATATGTTTCGTCTTTTCGCTTCCTTCTTGCCGCCATTAGCTCGTGCATTTCTTTTGAGTTCACTGCTTCTGGGAATTCTTTCAAGAGCGCCGTCTTCAGCTCGTCATAATTTCAGAACGCCTTTTCCGTTCTCAGCCACTGGCCTGCCGTACCGCAAAGTGAACGGCGTGCAATAATTAATTGTTGTTGCGCGCTCCACCCGAATATTCCCGTGTTATCTTCAATATCTTGAGCCCATTTCGACACGGAGTGGGACTTGTCCTCTCCGGTAAATGGCGTTATAATGTCTTTAATTGAGTTGAAGCCATAAATGATATCGTGCGCAATGGCCGCCGGCGAGACCGCCCCGACGCCATCGCCTTCCTCGTTGTAGGCTTCAGCCATCGTCTTGAATCGTCTTACGTCTTCCGCCGACCGACTGTAGCTTCGCATATCCCGGACGAGCCCCCAAAAATGTGGGATAGATGCGTTGCAATAAATCGGACACGGTCTTGGGTTTCACTTAATTTATTTCTTCACTTACAAAATTACACGTCTTACTTCTTAGCTGTCGTCTTTCGGTCTCCTCGTACTTACATTCTTAATTAACTAACTTAATTGCTAACACTCTCTCTGTCACTCTTGCATGCATTACTTACTTTCATCTCTTTCACCCACACCGCACTTCGCACTGCACTTGCACACTTCCTACCACAGATCATCTCTCAATACGTTCCGTTTCCCACATATATTATAAAGTTTTCCCTGCGTTTTGCGTTTTCCCTGATGTAGAGCGAAGCAGAGTATACTAGAATTAACCAATCATAGTCCCAGGATATGCGGGGATGTCCAATGACGGATCAGCCTAAATATTTTCAAAATTAAAGCGGTAGCGTAAACTAGTCACGGTAAATAGATAAAGTGGAGCATTGCTCCACTTATTTTACACGAAAAGTAGACTTACTCTCGGCATCAAACCTAATATATAATCTATTATCGCCTATTCAATTTTGTCTTTTATATTTTGGTAGATCATGAATATTGGAGAATCATCCGTCGTATGATGAATAGCGTCTCAATTTGATTGGATCCAACGAATTGAGGCTTAAATGTTATTCTAGAAACGTTTGAACGTTTGATGTGGTATATCAATCAGTTAATAGGTAAGTAGGTAGGTAGGTCCTTTCATACTGGCTTATTGAATTTGAATGAATTGATGTCAAGGACTGTTTCTAAAAGCCTATTAATTTTACTTAAAAATATTTTTAGTATTTTTTTCCGGGTTAATAAAATTGTGTCGTAATCACCTGTCATTATATTTTTTATTTGTTTGTCCTACCTTCATATCGTAGCACTCGTAACATCCGGCTTGTAATCCAGATGCTCTAGGTTCGAATCTCAGTGTGTGACTAAATTTTCCCAAGGACGCTATCGTGTTTCGGAACGTGTAATATCGTAGGTAGATCCAAGTTGTTTCGTATAAGGCATTATGGGAGCACAATCTCTAATAGAGATTTGACGCTGACAGGTAATGTAGGGTAACCTGAGCAATTGGCGAGTAAACCCCAATTATTTTAAAGCTCAAAATCAAACTCAAAATTCATTTATTCAAATAGGTTACATTATCGAGTACTTTTACTTTTTTATTTAAGGACTCTACAACTTGTTCGCAAAAGCATCTCTACGAAAAGAACGAACAAGAAACCCATGGGGATTGTTTTTTTTTAATATGTGCTTACCTACAATGTTTTTTATCTTGATTACATAATAAGGTGTAAATATCGCATTTGTTTCACCAAACACAAGTTCCAAAGAGGGGTGATAAGAATTTGATAAGGACTAATAGGAAAGGAACAGTAAGGAACGGTTACGACTCCATAACCGTCTTATCGGAGCTTAACCCATTATTGGAACTGTTCAATCAGTAAGCCATTTTAACCCTGGATCACGTGTTGCTTGAAACTGGCTTTGTTATGCGGTTTCATCCCCTTAAAGCCACCCTTTGTGTTTAATCTCATGATGAATATAATATAAAAAAAAAAATAAGATCGTCATTCGGAAAAACTAGTTCGTTTTAAATGATTAACGAAATTTAATAATATAAAATAAAAAATCGTTTGTGATTAACGCTAAAAATATGAACTGAGACGAAGTTATGGTTTTTATACAATTCGATTTCTTTATTTCAGTATCAAAAAAAGCTCATCAATGACTCATCTTAATTTCTTTTTTGCAAAATAAATTAATGTTCAAATGACTGCTACTAGCGATTATTTTGTCTAAGCTCGCTGATTCACTCGTCACTCCTTGCTAAAAAAAATAGAAATTAGGGTAAATATATGGATAAATTTAAATTATGTTATCTTCTAGCATGTATTGTGTAAGTTTCTAGCAGCGTTAGTAAAATAAAACGTTCTCTCTCAAGTGCGGTATGCTTTGCATTTACATTACGAGTACACGTTCGGGTAAGGTGGGGCTATACTAATAGCGGGGTATCTGCTGCTTTTAATTCTAAAATAAATTCAAATTTTCTAATTGTTATCTCTTTATTCTTAACTAGTTGAACCTTGCACACATCGTAGCGCCTAACAAAGAGCATCCCTCCATTATTATCCCTCCATTTTTCTAAATACTGAAGCACTGAAATAAACTCTAATGTCTTACACCAACCCAGTTCACACTGTTAATATGATGATGCTAACTTCATTCAGATCTTCCTTTGTCCAAGCGTCTTCCCTCGCTTATACCAGGTTTTTTCCTTTTTTCTACATTTCTTTTTTCCACTTTTCTTTATTTTCCTATCTTCGGCAACATTTTGAGGATTTTCAATATTTATTACGCTGGAAGTAGCACCACAACCGCAGCAGAAGCAATAAACCGCGAGGTATATTTGGTTCAGATCGCCCAGTGTACTGGTGCCGCGGCGCCGCTGAGCGCAAAGGTTCCTATTCGTGCGGCAAATTCCCAGTTATGCTTCCGTATTATTATCTAGAAGGCAATCGAGGATATGTATGGACGGAACTTGCTGAAAAACTGATGCATCTGTAGTTAACCATCACTCATCACCCATGTACAATAATGTACCTGTACGGTCGTTGTAAACTCTCGCATTTAACATATATTTGCAGTAGTTAGTACCTATCTGCAAAGTACAGACTATTATTGGGTAATTTCTTAGTTGACTTCCTAATATGATAAAAAAATAGGTCTGTGTGTATTAAATGAGTGGTATAGCAGATTGAAAATCATTTTAATGTGTGCACATGCATACATCTCCAGACTTCATATTATTGATTAAGAATCCGACTAGTCCTTATTGGCCCATAAAAAGCTGGAACTAGCTGGCTGGTTTTTTTTCTTCTACCTAGTACCGGCTAAAATTAGGGTCGGCTTACCAGCTGTTCCTTCTTTACTTTTCGTAGTCCTCCTGGAACAATGAACATATTATGTGAGAACGTGTATGGCATGTATAATTTACAAGCGATGGGCTTACTATGACTGCCTCATTAATTTAATACCAAGCTCCGTCTAAACATTTTATTTGCTCGCAAGCGCAATGTACAAAATGTTGGCAATCGCTGGAATCGAGTTCTTTTTGTTCTCTGCTACATTATTGGTGCGGTGCGGCCTGCGTATTATATTTTTGAGAATCGAGAATTCGCGGTATTAATATTCTATTCCCTTTTTCATATTATGAATTTTATGAGAGAAAGTAGGTATGGTTCGAGTGATTTTTTGTTTTTTTACTGAGTCGACTTACTGAGTTCTAAAAATATTTCACCGTAAGAATTCTACACTAAAATATCCTACTTATTTACACTAAACGATTTGTGAGTAATTAGATTCATCGTTGTAAATAAACGGCATAAACTCACTTGTATTTACTTCGGCAGCATGCCGTTTATTTTCAAAGATGTATCCTACTTTTCCTCATTATCATTAGGGAACAAAGCCACAGGCCAATACAAGTTTAAATAAAGTTGTCATAATATTTACTGAAAAACCTTCCAAAAACCGTTAACAAAATCCTCAACACAGACGATGCCTACAGCAAATTGCCTGTAAAATCTATCCAGAAAGCTGAATAAGTAATGACCCCAGTCTGAAGGCTCCTCCCTAAGGGCGCTGTACTCCTTGAAATTAGGTTCCTTCGTCAAGGGACTATCTGTCAAGGTCGGGGATTAAAAACCATGAAGATGTGACAAGTTGATTTAGCGAAAAAGTCTGCAATAATGAATGAATGAATTATAACTCTTTATTGTACACCACAAAAAAAAACACTGCTGTGGCCGTAGCATTACGTGTGGGATCCTGCGGAAAAGTCATGAGTAGAGCTGTCATCCCAAACTTTGTACTTTTGTGAATGTATGGGATGACAGTTGACTTGACAGCAAGACAATAAGTTTACGCAATGTCTGTGCTTGGCCCACTACTACAGAAATTTAACTGCAAAAGCGTAATGTTTGTTACCTCTTCGTACTAAACATGAGACGATACATATTTTCAATGTCTTGAGATTAGAGCCGACTAAATCTAGATGTAGCCGCACTTCAGGCTTTAGCCGCAACATATACCTATAAATTAAAAAAAAAAACGTAACTGAAATACCTGTATTAACGCAACTCTTACCAGATTGAGCTGTAATATTTGGCACAAACATAGATATTGTGAATAAAACATCCACTAAGAAATGATATAGTGGGCTAAAGAGTCACCACATTCGAGCTACGTAATTACCTAGATCAGATACTGATGTTAATATCTACCATTTCATCTTCCCTGGTCAAGGTCAAGAATTATTATTCATGGAATTTTATCCGTGAAATCCTTACATTTTCTTGTAAACGATCAAATCGTGAGTACTAAAATTGTGATTCAAATATTATTAGGCTCGTTGTATGCAGGGTCTAGAGTCCTGACCTTATTGGCTTGCGACTGGAATAATGTTACTGAAGGGTCTTGTTGATACGCGACTGATTCTTACCTTGACTTTAAAAGATCAGCTCCACTTATTCTTTTTTCAAAAAAATATGGCAGATGCACTTTTTGAATGAAAAATTTAGAACACTGTATGTTGGCGCAAAGTCAGCGCGTGCAAAGCTGTTATTAAACTTTTTAAACAACTTCAAAATTATATTATAATAAGTTTAATAATATCGAAAATGCGAGATATTATAATCAAGGCTTGCTAATGTTTGTAATATAACAAAAAATAAAAAACATACATAAAAAGAGTCAATCGAAATCATCATCAGCCAACATTCGTCCATTGCTGGAAATAAGCCTCCCCCATTTCACGCAACTCAACTCGCTTCTCTCAAAAAAGAATTCCTAAACTTACCCCAATAAAATAATTTCTGAATAGAGGAAAGATTTATGAAGAACTTGCCCTGCGCGCAAATATCAATATGTCCTTATTTCGTCCGATTGTGCAGAAAAACTGCCACCATTCCCAGTTGTAGAACAAGCAGCGACTGTTTAATGTAATAGATCGGACATGATGGACTGATGACGTCACTCAGGCAATAAATTATTGGAACAGCTTATAGGGCAGAGAATTTTGGAAGGAGGTTAAGGAGGTCTTATTTGACAGAAAATGGTCGGTTTTTAAAATAAGAATGATTATTAAAATGTATAGGTAATTTTACTAGTACTATGTTGTATGGTGGATGGAATTTCAGAAGGGGCGTCCGAAAAAGCTTAGGAAGCACTGTATGAAAGAGGATATTAGGCACGCTAGGGCAGTAAATATATATATATATATATATATATATATATATATATATATATATATATATATATATATATATATATATATATGTCGTGTGATATAGTGGAATAGAAGAGAACAACACGTTGTGCCAAAGTGCCAATACTCGAAATATGAGATAGGAGCAGGAAGACGATGTTGGTTTAAAAAGCGTATTATGAATTTATTTATTATATACCTAGAGAGGACCAATAGCTTACAATCAAAGCTATACAAAATATAGAAATAATAAGCCAATAACAGGTCTTCATATCTAAAGTAATTGAATTGAATTGTATAAAATTTTTCGGGTTTAGTTCCTCATTTTGTTTATTCTGTGAGTACAAGTAAGAAACTAATAAAGGAAGTCAGCGGAGCGTTAGACCTTCAAGTGGAGGCTGAGAGGTCGCCCATAAGGTCAGCTGTCGGTTCGAGGGCTCTCACGCCGAAACTGAAGCCAAAGTTTACATGACCAAGTGTATAGATACAGAAGACCTGTATTTTAGGACGCCACATCCGCCTTGTTGAGCGCACGCGGAGAGTATCCTCGGATGTACCACTATGTCGTATTCTTTCAATACATACTCATACTCGTACCTACTCATAGAACAACCGTACCTATTTAGGTTATTATAGTCATTATTGCAGGACTGGATTTTGAATTTGTTAATCCAGAATGCAAGATCAGATAACAATGTTATATTGGTATGTTTACCACATAACCCTTTAGCCATCCTGTTTGTTTCATTCACCTTTATACATTTACTACTTTTGCTTTTATAGTATAACTGGTTGACCAGCGCAACTTAACTTCGTCCATCTACTCAGAGGGCCTATTAGAGGGCTATCGCCAAACGACATGTCAAACACTAGAATCCATAGACAATTTTGCGTACCTCAAATATACACAAAACTTAAAACTATTGTTACAGTTAAGTTATGAAATTGCATTATACGCAATTTCATACCAAAACAATTAACAATTGGCGGTCTTATCGCTAAAAGCGATCTCTTCCAGACAACCTAGCATTAAGAGTATGTTGGATTGTAAAGTTCAAAGCCAGGATAATCAATTCGGTATTCTGCACCTCTTTATGTTGTTAACACTGATGCCTCCCGAGCAGCCTAACCGTAGTCAAATACGTATTTGCTCATTAGCATGTTAGCTCGCGATCGAACTAATTAGTGCATTAGTGCTACAGTTACTGGAACTAATTGTCTGTCAACTGGAGAGTTAATGCTATTGGCTGTATATTAGAATAACTCTTAATTCAATCAAATCAATCATGGTGGTATATGATTTTCGAAGCGGTGGTGGCCAAGAAGTTATGTGGTGCAGTTGAAATTCTGGATCAACGAATTTGAAGCCCGGTCCCCCACCAATGACTATAATTATTTATTATCTATAGGTATTATTATCTAAGATTATCTTCTCGCTGTGGTGGTGGTAGGCTTAGGCCGTGGCTAGATACCACCCACTGGACAAAACCATGTATGCGTGCTAGGGGAGTGGATGCAGATATGACGGATGATAGATAGAGTAGAATGGAGGAGAAAAACCTGTTATGCCGACCCTACCTAGTGTGGGATAAGGGCAGGAAGATGATGGACAATACCATGTGAGCCAAGCGACCGTGTTCATGCGTGATTTTTAGTGACGCCAGGGAGATAAATCTCCGCCTTCTAGGTTAAGTCTGCTTTTATCTACGGCCAAGGCTAACCTACACAATGTATAAAAAAAGATCTATAAAACAATATCTTCAATAACCTAACTGACACTAACTAACTGCTGCTGCTGTAACTAACTAACTGTAATTTTCTTTGGTTGCAATAAAGAGTATTCTGTTCTATTCTATCTTCAAACAACATATTTCCTGCAATAAACTAACTAAACTTCGTATACTAATTAGAAGCTCTCTTTGATTAAACTCGCGTTTCAACAAAAGTTTCTCGGAAAGAAAACACCACAAAGTCCCTTCAACAGACCCCCTCTGGTTTCCAAGGAGCTCGGATTATTGTAATAAAACAGACAGTGGGAGTCAAAAATTAATACGAAGCTAAGGAAAATATCATTCATAAACTTAACCAAAAACACTTTCAACGGACGAGGTGCCTGCTCTTTCACTCATAGCAGGAATTTATTTATTTTTATTAAAAAATCAATCGTATTCTCAATCAATATCAATCCGAAAATAATTAAATAATGAGTTCTATTCCTTTATTGAGAAAAAGAGAACAATATTATATAAATTTTGAAACCTAATGCGAGCTTTATCCATATTAACTATGTAAAAATACCAACAAGACTCACGGATATAACAATAATTGAATAGAGTCGAAATTAGGCTCGACCCTGAAGTTCTGTCAATTTTTAGCAATTTTTTAACATAGCATTTTTTTATATTACAACAGTAAAGAAAACTTGGATCGGCATAGTCTGTCGTTTTTCCAATCTTATGTAAAAAGCACCTGAAACTTGTAAACCGAAAGTTCTGGAACTCTTCTATCCCGATACAGGATGTATGGCATGTTTTGAACTTCTACGCTTTTTGACGCAGGCATTAGTGGATTGAGAGCTTTTACATGGATAAGTTGGGATTTTCTCGAGGATGCTTGAATAAAAACCCAATAGAGGTGCTTTTCATGGTAACATATTTGAGTAAAGTAAAGAGTAAGTAAAGAGAGAGTAAGAGAGAGTGAGTAAGTAAAGTCTGAGTAAAGTAAAGAGTAGTAACCCTGATTAAGCTGCGCCTAATTAAAGGTAATAGTTGACTAATGCACCCAGCCAAGGGTAGTTTAAACCATGAAATAACACATAATAAACCTAAGCGTTGACAAAGAAAATATATTGCTTGAAAAGTTATGTGAAAAACAATAAGACTGTACTTTGATGCCTCCGTGAGCAAATTTAGTATTGCCACTCGGAACTTTTAAATTTAGTATTGCCACTGCTGAAGGTATAATTTAAAAGAAAAATTGTATTTTGTCATCAACTTTTTGAACACACACGACCATGTACAATTTTTGGCTTAATTTTCGTGCAAAATCTTTACAGCCTTGTCTTTACATAATTATAATAACATTATGTTATTAAATAGTATTGTTAACGAGATATTTAATACGCTTCCGTAGCGCGAAATAATTGCCGCTGCGACAAACATCAAAACATCCTTGTGATGTTGCTTTAATTAAGAGATGTTTAACTAAACTATAATACTACATATGTATTTTGGTGAAGATAATTACTGTAATGATCGATACACGAGTCAATGAAATGTATTCCTTAAGGGCTGTAAATTAACAAAGATTTTTTTACTGTGCCCTGTGGTTTTGCCCACTAAAAAATAGCTAGGTCTTGCTCTAAGCTAGCTATAACCTACCAAATTTTAGCACAATCGATCCAGCCATTTAGGCGTGAAGAGGAAACAAACATACAGTATTTATGTATGTATTTTTAATATATATAAAGTTCATATTGATATGGGTCTCTGGTACATTGCCATTGTTGGTAGTGTTACTTACTATTACCTGAAATAAACGGATTTATTTATATACATATTTATCTAGGCATCTCCCGTTTCTATAAGATGTTTACACAATAAAATCATGCTTTGAGTGGTTTAGTTAGCCAATTTTAAATGGACGAAAAAATCAGGAGATTTCTCAATGTAAGCGTACATATGTATAATACAATACCGTTAATATTTAAATAGATACACAAAAAAATGATGTAATCAAGGCCCTCAGAAAGTTGTTTTCTAAAAAAATACTTAAATACACAACATTTCTACAAAAAATTATTCCCAAAAATTAGATCACAAAAATATTCTGAATCAAACTTAATCTACCGAAAAAGCAAAAAATAAACCTATTCATTTACGAAACTTACGTAGAATATTAAAGCAAAATAAGCAAAAAAGCAACATTTTATCCAATCAACTTTAACAACCTAAAAATGTGTTATTTTGAAAAATACAATATTCCTATAATTTATTTATGTACATACAGTAGTGCTAGATACTAAATTACTCAGGGAACTATGGTGGCCGTACTAGTAATAAAACTGTATTACAGCCACCAAAGCCACCCGTTTGGATAAGTGACTCATAAGGAGGTAGGTACATAATATTATTATAAGTAGTTAGACAATACACAAAATTTAGAAAAAATGAAATTAACAAATAAGGATAATAAGTTATACATAACATACTTTTACTATAGTTAAAGGTTTGTTACTTCACCATAAAAACTACATTACAAAAATAATGATAAGTTTGAATAATTAAGACAAATGGTTAAATATTTGAAGGTTACTTAAATTTGAATAATATTAAAGTATAATTATACCTAATATACAAAATTCAAAATTCCTGCGGCGAGCGTATGTGGGTGTGAGTGTGTGTGTGTGTGTGTGTGTGTCTGAGTGGGTGCGTGTGTGTGTGTGTGTGTGTGTGTGTATGTGTGTGTGCATGTGTATGCGAGTGAGTGCGTATGTGTGAGAGGATGGGTGTGAGCGAAAGTGGGTGCGAGCATAAAGATAATGTTTTGAAATACGTATATGTGGTAATTAATATACCTTGTTTAGTTGTCTGAGATCGGTATTAGCGATAAAACCGCCAATGTAACACTGTTTATGTTACTAGTTGTGTTTAGTTCTAGTTCTTGTAAGTTGGATCAATGAAGTGTTAACAATCTAATCTATTATATCATGTCATTCACCCTACATTACGACTGGCATAATAAGCTCTTCTGATTCCTTATAATTTAAGTGCTTAAGCCACTCGCTTACGGTTTTTTTAGTCTTTCTATATGTTAGGGGGTTTATGTTTAACATTTTGTTGATTCTATTGTACAGTCGATGGCTAAGCACTGGATAATGCCTGCCAGCAAAGGCTGTGCGATAGCGAACTATGGGACAAACTCTATGTGGAAATCGTCGTGTTCGATGTCCAAGAGGACTTTGGTTGAATTTTAGGTTCTTATGCTTGTGTAATATGGTGTGGAGTATAAATTGTTGTCTGACTGTAAGCACCTTTGCCTCTTGATACAGAGTGAAAGTGGGGTACCTTCGGGGCTTTTTTAACATTACTTTTAGAATTGCCCTTTGTGCCCGCTCAAGTTGAAGGAGATTAGTTGCACCAACTCCCCCCCATATCGTGACACAGTAGGATAGGATAGATTGAGCCAATGAAAAATAGACCATTTTCAATGTGTCAAGATCTGCCGAAGACCTTATGTTTTTAAATATATATGTTAGTTGTCTCGCACGCGAGGTAAGATTACTGATATGTTTTTTCCAATTTAGGCACCTGTCAATATGGATTCCCAAGTATTTAATGTCATTTACTCTGGACAATGTGGGGCAATCACAATTAGTGCTAAATTGACACCTGTGAGCCTTGATTGAAAGTGAATCATTAGGTTGAGAATTTGCATTTATGGAAAAAGTTATATATTTCGTCTTCTCGACGTTTAAGGTTAGCAAGTTATCAGTCAGCCATTGTATAACTTTTTTGAGAGCATCTTCAGCACAGGCCCTAGCTTCCGTCCAGGTATTAGCATTTATGACAAGCGCTGTGTCATCGGCATAGGCATATATTTGGCAATTGGGGATGTTATGTTGGGTGAGCAGATCATTGACATAAATAGTAAAAAGGCTAGGGCCCAAGATGCTTCCTTGAGGGACTCCATATTTAAGCTGTTTATCTTCACTAGTGTGTTCGCCAATCCTGACACATTGATAGCGATCCGTGAGGTAGTCGCGGAAGATGTCCAGTGCTGTGCCTCTAATACCAAGCTTTTCCAGCTTCTGGAGTTGCTTTGGGATGGAGATAGTGTCAAAAGCTTTTGACAAGTCTAGGAATATTCCTATTGATTTTTGGTTTTTGTCTAGTTGATTCACTATTGCAGAAGTAAGGTCTAAAGTTGCATTTTCTGTGGAGATGTCTTTGCGAAAGCCATACTGTTTATCAGAAATAAGATTAAATTTATTTAAATAATTATTAAGTCTAATATGGAGTAGCTTTTCTAGAATTTTTGAAATTGACGTGAGGATTGAAATTGGCCTATAGTTACTAACAATATCACTTTTACCACTCTTAAAAATGGGTAAAACTAATGCCTTTTTTAATATCTTTGGAAAAGTGCCTGAAGTTAAACATAGATTAAATATATACGTTAAAGGAGGTACCAGGACTTCGCGCGCATCTTTAAGGATCCGAGTTGGAATTCCATCCCAACCTGCAGCAGAGTTTGTTTTGAGTGTAATAATAATCCGTTCTATTTCAGCGGCGTCGGTGTCAAATAAAGCCATTGATTGGACCGCCGTTGGGATGTGGGCTAGGAACTGATCGGATTCAGCAGGGAGATTGTTATTGTCAACTATTTTGTTAGCTAGTTCTTGACCGATTCCTACGAAGTAATCATTTACGTTATTAACTACCATTTTAGGATCATCAGAGGAGCTTAACAAAGAGGAGCTGTCAGTAGTGTTACTACGTAGGTTAGCAATTTGTTTAATCACCTTCCATGTGCTCTTTGGGTTACCTCTGGCGTTCTGAAATTCTTTTTTATGATAGTCTCGTTTTAACCTTTTTAATAAGTTATTACAGAAATTTCTATAGCGTAAATATGTTAATTTATTAGTTGCGTTATCAGGGTCCATTTTAAATTTCTTGTGTAGTTTATCCCTATTTTTTATACACCTAAGAAGGCCAGGGGTAATCCAAGGTTTGAGCATTTTCTTACGCTTAGGGATATGAAGAGTTACCGTGTTGTTTAATATAACTGATGATATAGTTTTTATTAGAAAGTTCATAGCTATGTTAGCATCGTTTGAGACATATACATGGGAAAAATCGGTCGATTTGATTATCTTTACGGCTAGTTCATAATTCAGTTTTGTAAAAGTTTTCGGTGGACTATAACTACTCAGTTGTAGTTGCGCACAGAGTAGCACTGGAGCATGATCAGTGATGGTGCTGTCCAGGACAATAGTTGCAGCTACAGTGTGTGTACGTATCATGACGTGATCTAGGCATCGATCATTGCGTGTCGGTAACAAATGAGCTGGTAACAAGCCGTTAGATGCGACTATATCAAGGTATTCATTGCTATTTATGTCATTATTACCAGTCGAAATATTAATATTTATATCTCCTATTATTGTTACGGTTTGATAGGTAGAAAGGGTATTAAGTATTTCATTCAGGCTTTCTAGAAAATTTGCAGCGTTGGACACTGACGGAGAGCGATATACTGCTAATAAGGCCAGTTTATTTTTATGTGTGAGTAACAAGCAAGAAGCATCACATAATCTCACTTCAGTGACAGAACAATGAAACCCTGATTGGACATAGATGACTACACCGTCATTCTGATTTTTATACCCTGACCTATAGCTGCCATATCCCTGCAATATTGGAGTATTGACACACTTACTAAGCCAACACTCTGTTAGTATAATTATTTCGCATGTGAAGTTAATTTTAGTCAAAAGTATTTGAAGTTCAGTAATGTTCCGTTCAATGCTACGTATATTTAAATGTAGTATCTTTAAAGATCCTTTAGAATAATTAAAGTTATTATCAAATAACGTCTGTTTGCATTGTTCAGGAATACAACTATATGATTCCGACACGTTAAAACCTTCTATTTCTTTGGCCAAAATGCCTGCATTAGTCATATTAGATAGATACGAGTACAGTAAAAGACTTTACTAGGGAGGAACTAAATATTACATAATAAGTGCAGCATAACACATAAATAATGTAGCATGTAGATATTTTTATAGTAAACAATCGATAGCTAAAATCTAACCGAATTCTCATCCCTAATCCTTTGCTGATAATAGGCAGTTGCATTATTTGTCTCAACTGAACCGGTCGCTCCACGTAGCTTTTGTCATTAATATTTATGTTAAAAGTCATAGTCACTAATCCAATTAATTCGCAATGTGTAATAAGTAAGTGGAGTATAGTGTTGTGTTTGTGTAGTGTGTGTTATTTGCTCGAAGTTTACAAGAATATTACAATATACCACAGGAGTAAAGAATAACAAAGTAATTAAAGTTAAGCCGTGCATTAAATCATAGAAGTCTATTACAAATCGCGTGAGTAGGTGCAATGTTGTTCGAGGAGCCAGTCACTTAGGTGCATTCGTCACGGGAATTTTATCCAGCTTATCCAGGTCCTTCTCGCTGGTGACTCGAATCGCAGGTGAGTTGACTTTTTTCCTGAGATAAAGTTTACCGTGAGCAACCCAGCAAAATGTGTAGCAATAAGTTTTGGCATGCTCGCGGGCTAAAAAGTGTAGTTTTTTCATTCTGGATGTTAAGACTTCCGAAATATATATAGGAACTTTAGGGCAATCTAATTGAAGTATTGAAGAATCTAGGCGATTGCTGGGGTATCGTTTGTTATAGGTTTTGACTGCAGTAATGAACTTTTCTTTAACTATCACGCTATTAAATTCAGCTATGATTGGTCTGCAGAGACCAGGCTTAGCATTTGTTCTGTATATATCCCGAATGTCAGAGGGCTGTAGGTCAATATCAAGGCCCTTTGCGGCTCTCAAAACCAATTGTGAAAGATATTCTTTAGTATCCGGTTTATTGCCTAAAGTGGGGACGTTCCTAAACTCCACACTGTATGCTTTAGTCTTTTGCTCCAGATATTCTATCTTGTTTTCGAGTGTCTGTATGCATGCTCGATTTTCAGTATACTCTCGTTGTACATTTTCAAATCTTTTCATTAAATCCTCGTACTGTGAAGCGATAAATTCAAATGATTTTTTGAAGTGATTGTTGCTCTCTTTAAAATCATCGACGATTTTTTGTAGATCGTTAAATTTTTGCTCCTGCTTCGTTTGTAATTCTTTGAACATTGATTTTATTTCACTCATATGAGCAGTGAGTTCAAAATCGGACCTAGACCTTTTTTTCCGGCTTTCTATTAATTTGCTCCGTTCCTCAGTGTCGCTGGTTGATACCACATACGACAACGAACCCGTAGCTTTCGCTGGAGATCCCGGAGGGGTTCTTTTAGTTACCGACATTTATATTATCGTACTCGTATAATATACACCAGTAATTAATTTGAGCGTAGGCCTAAATGTCGGAAGCGAGATCAGCTGCGAAATATCAATGTGTGAACTTGTTCTTCACACTATCATGAGCGCATACACATCTTATTACGAAGCAACAAAGGCTTTGACGAGCTATGAGAGAAGCAGTGAGAGTATGCTGTGTTCTCCGTCTAACGTCAGCCACTTGGGAATTATGTTGTCTCTCTCTAGCTATGATTGGTCTGAGATAGTTGCACTCACGTATCTTGCGTCGCAGTCAGCCAGTAGTGGTGGGGCACGGTGGATCTATGACGCGTAGAACTCTCCTCCAAACTGTTTTGCCGCGTAAATGTAACGATTTAAAGTTTGTTTTGATTTGACTTAAATTTATTTTTTAAAATTGAATTTTGAGAAGCCAAAAATATTGGGGTGGGCACGTCTACACGCTTTCGTGGTCCAAACGGAAAGGATGATGATGTTTCAGCGTAACGAGCCACGATTTTTTCGTTTTCCTCAAAAATCGGAAAATACCAGAACTTGACTCCAATTAAGAAAGATCGACAAAGTTTCGAAGGACTCGTACCTATAGACTATCTAAAAAAGTTACCATAGAATAAAATAAACAGTACACTAATTATATATAGGTAGTATATATTTTTATAAATTAATGTAAAACTAGAGACCTTCGCATTTATTATACATATAAACTTTTTTCCTGAATCTCTCTATCTATACGAGTATAAGAAAACTGCTTTAAACTTCATAAAGTAGTTTTAAATCCCTAAGCGTTACGATAATTATTAATAACCTACCTTTTTGCTTTTATTTATACCATGTTGAATCTCTTATATTTATTTATATTTATCTTAGACTGTCCCACTGCTGGGCAAAGGGCTCCCCCAAATTCCTCCATTCCTTTCGATCTAGCGCCGCCTCTTGCCAGCCCTCCAGATACATTATGATCAAGTCGTCACGCCATCGTTTCCGGGGCCGGCCTCGGCGACGCCGTCCCTCTTCAGGTGTCCATTCTGTGGCGACCTTTGCCCAGCGGTCGGGATGCATGCGGACAACGTGACCCGCCCGATCCCATTTAAGTTTGGCAGCCTTGATGCCGACGTCCATTATGCCCGTTTTAGAGCGCAGCGTGGTGTTACGCACTCTATCAAATTTTTTTTACACCTAAGATACTGCGCTCTATTTTTGGCAAACCCCGAGGCGGAATTTCTGCAATAGTTGTATCTCTTATGCTTTGTATATTTATCATCTTGTGTGCAAATAAATTTATTTCTATTCTATTCTAATAATATTTTTCTTATTTCATAAATCTTATTCTCACAGGTCGTGTTTTTATCAGGCAGCAATTTATCCAGCCTTCTAGGTTTATCTTGCTACTATCTCCACCGTCTCTTCCACACCGTTGCTGAACATCACGAGATCGTGGACAAAGGCTAACCTATAATGTATCAAAAATGCATCCAAAACTGTTTGTCCAATTTTATTTGGTCCGAAAATAGGCCGTATTTTTCAATCAAACGCAGACTCAGCTAGAAATTATCTTACTAATATTATAAACGTGAAAGTTTGTAAGAATGGATGTCTGAATGTCAGGATGTTTGTTACTCTTTCACGCCTAAACGGGTGGACCGATTGAGCTGAAATTTTGTATAGAGATAGCTTTGACCCTAGAATAACACATAGGCTATATAAGTACTGCGGGTAAAACCGCTGGGCGCAGCTAGTAATGTATAAAGATAATCTACTGGCTTATTAACTATGTCCTTACACAGCAAAGACCCGACCGCGGCAAATGACGCGTGAACAGCCCCCTATAGACCGATTGGGAGCTAAACGATGACGTATGAAGATTTCTTCCCCTTATTCCCCTTAACTACTCGTAACCGGTGACTTGAATCCGTTGACCTGGGAACATTGTACTTTGATTATATTATTATAGTTAAAGAAGGCTAGAGGGGCTGGGAAGCCGGAATATAGAAAACGAAATAAAAGGAGTTACTACATATCGTGGATTTTAAAAATATTTAAATAATAACACTTTGTTCTCTATTAATTTGCATCACACCACCAACCCATGTGAATTTATTTTCTCCTCTCCCTGCATGGTTGTCTGGAAGAGATCGCTATTAGCGATAAGACCGCCAATTGTAACACTAAGTTTTTATATTGTTTTAGTTCTTAAGTTCTTTTTTGTATTTTTCTTGTGTTCCAATAAAGTGTTATCTATCTATCTATCGTGGATTTTTTTAACCGACACCAAATTAAGAGATTATACTATCTTTTCATGATTATTGCATCTTTGAGATATTTGCACAGGACTAAAATATGAATTGAAAAGTGCAACTCACTCTCGGCAACAAGCTTTTTTTATTTTATTATTTAAACCACTTAAAGTGTTACGTAAGTGTAAGTATCTACTAAATGTGTATAAAGTAGTGTATATAGAAACGCAAATGCAATATAATTCTGCGTATTTCTAGCTAAATATAGCAAGATCATTTTGATCATTTTCTCACAGAGAAATGGTATTTTACGAGCTCTGAGGCTATTAGCTAATTCTCACCCACTACGATTGATGACAACTTCAATGTACATTGCTGCGTTTGTTATGTTACTCATATTAATGAGGAGGTTTTAGCAAGTAATGTACGCAATTTTATCTATGGATTCTAGTGTTTTACATATCGTTTTGCGATAGCCAATAGCCCTGTTCTTAATTTATTCACACTGGGAGAAACATGTTTTTACCCCTCCTGTTAATTTTTACACACATAGAAAAGTGTTATTTACCTCAACCAAAGTTATTTAGTTAGTAAAGTTTGTCCTACATACAGAATAGGCAGATTAAGGGTGGTTGTGCACGTACACATTATAACACAAAGAAGTTGCGAACCGGATCTCATAACTCAGCCGGATCAATGCGATATTAACCGGGTAATGTAAAGAGAGGTGCGGGCTGAGTTATAGCGATATTTTATTTTAATTTACTTTTCTACTTATACTTTTTTAAATTTATTTTTTCATTATAGGTAAGCCATTGACCACGATCTCGCGTGATGTTAAGCAATGATACGGCCGGAGATGGCAGCAGACTTTACCTAGAAGGCGGGATAAATTCCTCCTACTGGATAGGATTCGGCTGTGGCTAGTTACCACTCATGGTACTTCCTCGGGTGGCCTCTGCAATAGAAGGCTAACACTACAAAGTCCGTTTTCTTAATAATATTCTTTTTATTAAAATGTGAGTATTGAAACATCTAAAGAAGAGACCACTATTAGCGACAAGACTGCCAATTGTAACTCTTGTGAAATTGTGTGAAAGGAATTTTGCGTTTGAGTTTATAATATGAAATCTTATAAACTACAAATTAAGCTATGTAAATTAAAATCTCATCAAAAACCCGCTGTAAGTCAACCCGCACCTTCCCTCCGGTAACCGAGCATAATGTCCGGATGTGCCGGATCTCCGAGAGATAAAGAAACCTTTGAAAAGGTCGCAGGTACGCACTTAACGGCCTCCGCCTCCTACCGTCTGCCTTATATACTGTGACTTGCGGATTTTGTACTGGGTTTTAAGGGTTTCTTACATAATAATATACTACTACGTTAATGATTTACAAACAAAAAAAAATTTGAAATACTTTTTTATCACATGGTAAAATAATAATAATAATTGGGGTTTATACTCCAACAGAACAGGTTACCCTACTTACACTGTCAGAGTCAAATCACAATTTATAGGTTGTGTGGTCAACCTATATGTTGCAGTTTCAGGTCGCCGAGATGACTACTGTGCCTGCAACATGAGCTAACGACTGCCTCCTACATATCTTATAGGAAACAGCCGGGACCCACAGTTTTACGTGCCGCGCCGAAACACGGTAGCGTCCAGACGAAAATCTAACGAAAAAACGGAAGAAGAGTAAAACTCTATTACTAGGACTCCACTGTCCGTCTGTCTGTCCTCAGTCTAAATCTCCTGAACCGTGATAGTTAGACAGTGGAGACTATAACAACAAATACTAAGAGCAGAATGAATTAAATCATAAATGGGGACTTTTATACTTAACCCCTTGGCGACATGGTTTTGTCCAGTGGGGTGGTAACTAGCCTAGGTCAAAACCTTCCACCAGTATAAACTTTATTATCATTACTAACTGCGCCCAGCGGTTTACCTTCTGCACTATATGCTTATGTGTTATTCCAGGATCTAAGCTACCTCTATATCAAATTTCAGCTCAATCGGTCCACTCGTTTAGGCGTGAAAGAGTAACAAACATACATCCTGACATCCATACATTTTTACAAACTTTCACGTTTATAATATTAGTAAGATTTCCGTAATATTGATTCTTGATAAGATTTGCCACAAAAAGAAAAAATATAATACGATATCGAATACAAATATAATTGAAGTCTGCTCTCAACAACTCAGGCCGCTCGTTCTCGCTCAATATTTCAGCGAAACACCAATATTTTACTTGATGTTAATGATTGCAATTAATTACGTTAAAATCATTTTCCACTAGCGTGTGTTTCACGTGAAAATGTGGATTATTTTAGGCACGAGTGTAGAACAGTTTTGCCGGGTACCCGGCTAATTTAGTATTTTTGCCGCACACAGGCACTTATTTTTATTTTACGAGCCCTATGTTGTAGGTGCTAGTTCTAACTTGAATCTATCGCAGCGTGTAGTAGTAGATTTATTGTTTTTTTTTACTATTGATTCATTGTCGGTCAAGCAGAAGTAGAAGAGGATAAATCTCCCTAAAACTGAACTTCGTACCGGAACATGAGTATTATTAAGACTACTTGGCGACACAATTTGGTCCTGTGGGTTTTAATTAGCCAAACTAAAAATTCTGGATGATTCCTTGATGGCCGGAGAATTCCTTGTTGGCCGAATAATTCCTTGTTCGCCGGATGATGCCGTGTTAGCCGGATGATTCCATCTTAGCCGGATGTCCCCATCTTGGCCGGATGTCCCCCTCCCTACAGTTCCTGGCACGTCAATTAATTTGGCCGGCAGTAGGCGCACAAACAGCGCGCGCCCAATTATCCACTTGAAAGGGAACATTTACACTTGTTTACTTTTATGTTTACTAAGGTTTACCTTATTTTAAGACAACAATAACTTTAATATTATTTTGTTTTCTTATATTATGTTCTTCATGTCAGACAGCCTAGTTCACCTGAAGGTTAGCGCTTACTTTTTCTGTGTGAGGTTTTCTAACGATGTTGTAAGTTTAATATTAACAATGTTAAAATTTAATATGGTTTTTAAAATACGTATTCGTAGGTAAACTTGCTTTAATTGCAGAGAAGCGTCTTTTTGCGTGGGAGGCCTATTCTTCTTTTAGTACTTCTCCACTAAAAAAAAATATGTGACTACTAAAAGTAATCTGTTAATTATTGATTCATTTCAAAACACGTCGATTAAATCAACCACAAACTTTATTCATCTTATTGCATAAAGAAACTCAAATTACTTCAATAAAAATCCCATCGATTATGTTTCCATCTTGTGGTCGAGTCTACCCTCACACAGGCACATCTGTGTGGTGACCAGTTTTGCCCTCTCTCCCCTTGTCCATTGACAAATGACACGATAGACCGTACTTGTGACCGACTACTCTTACATTATGTTACCTGATTTCGTAAAGCTATGATGTATTAAACATATTCCACAAAGATTACTATATGGATGTGTATAAGAAAGAAAGAAAAAAAGGTGCCGCACATTGACCTGACGCTACTTACACCATCTATAATAGATGTTTCAAGGCCAATGATGATGATGAAGAAAGAAATAATTTAATTAGGCAATTATACACAACTAGCACAAAGTTAAGAAGAAACAGAAATAATACAAAAATAGTATAATTTCATTTCTGTGTGTACGAGTATTTATTACCACACAGTTATGATTATACAAAAACATAGAACTATAATAATTTTTAATATATCGCTAAAAGCGATCTCTTCCAGACAACCAAACCTACCAACCACCAAACCTACCTACCAATTTACCTTATGTTTACTCGATGTTTCCCGTCAAGCGGTCGGGTCTACCCTCATTCCGTGTCCATGTAGTGCCCAGTTTCGCCCTCTCTCCCCTGTCCATTGACAAATGACTCGATAGACCCTACTCGTACATGTGCTACCTGATTTCCGCCGCCTAATAGCACGGACAAATAGAATTTGCGAGCGGTATCGTTGAGTAGTTATTGGTAGAGTTTTTACACTAGAGTATTTAGATTCATCTTTGTAAATAAACGGCATAAACTCACTTATATTTACTTCGGCTTAGTGCCGACCGTTTCGATCATGTACGAGTACGAGTATCTTCTTCAGGGAGTAGCTGCGGTTACGCGCCGGCGAAACGAAACGGCGGATCAAGTTTATGCCGTTTATTTACAAAGATTGGTAGAGTTGTTACATTGTTCTGTGTTTCTGTGAATTTCATGTCCGTTCCTCTCTTAGAAGTACTTTCCAAATGGTCTTTAAATACTTTGTAAAAATTAACTTGCAAAGGTGCTCCGCTATAGCCTGTCTAAATAAATGTTTTTTGATTTTTAGTGACTTTTAGCGACGTGATGGAATTTTAACAATAGTAAAATGAATTTATTAGGTATATAGATAGTTTAAATCATTTTAAAAAGTAAATTGATTAAATTGATAAACAAAACTAAAGCCGAAGACTTTCTTATCTATAGTAATTTTATAATAATATATTATAAAGAGTCGTTATAATTAAATAAAGATACACGTCCTATCTTATATAGATTCTTTTCTGTAATAAAAAATCATAGCGATGACCACTTGAACCGATGAAACATATATGTGTGTTGTATTTATTAAGATGAACAATAAAGCGTTCATCTATCATAACATCTCCCTAGTTAAATACTCTACGATCAAAACAGATACGTCGAAGGGAAGCGATAAATTTTCGATTGACTAGGCTTCGCAATTACTCGACGCCGCAGCTACCTGCGCCCTGAATTTATTCGATAACAGTCCGCTTTCGATGACTATTCGTCACTGTAATGGTAAATTGATTTCTCTATTAATATTGACCTATTTAAAAACAGGAGGTTTTGTTATTACCATTAATTGTAAGTATAGCTTTTGATCACGATCATTTCACCCTCTATACCTTATAATCACACTATTATTAAAAATGCGATTAACAAAAAAGAAAAAAAAAGTTTTATTTAACAAATAAGAAAAAAAAAGTTGAAAAGTATATAAGTATTATATCCGTTATCCTAACCACCATATTACAAGCATTAAGTTGCTTAGTTTGGGGTTAGGTGGCGCTGTGTGAAACGTCCTGAAATATTTATTTAAATTTATTTATTTTACAATTGTGAAATTCTGGGTAGCACTGTACTGATTATGGGCAGCGTTATCTCTTAACATCAGGATAGCGTCTTGCTCGTCTTCTTACTTCTTCACATAAAAAAAAATATTTTATTTATTTATTTCTTCACGCCTAAACGAGTGAACCTAAACATAAGTCGCAGTTGCTTAATTTGGAAGCTGTATTTATGTTGGGTTACTGAGTAAAGCTTGTGGGCAAATGCCTGGGCTTAATAACTGGCCGCAAGGGACGCTGCATGAATGATGCGGTGCTTGCGCCCTTCCTGAGACAAATGGTTGTGGTTCTGTATTAGAGTTACTTCATCATAGTTATTATTATTTAGAGTAGAATAACACTTTATTGCATTTTGAACTAATAACAAAGGTATTAGATTTTAGTTTAAAAGCTAGGTTAATAATATTATTGGTCTTATCGCATTGGGTAATTTCTTATAAACAACCTGGAAATGGAAAAGGACTGTAACCCATTAAACTTTCACAATGATCTTTATTTCGCCAAAGTTTACATGTAAGACTTAAAACTAGATTTAACTACATTAAGGTAAGTAATGGTTGGCTATATCACCGCGAATATCTTCCAGGCTTGCGAGGAGGAAATGAAATTAACGAGAAAAAATAAACAGAATTAAGAGAACATTCAAAACGTATAACATTCAAAAGAGAATTCAAGAGAAAAAATCAATAGATGCAAGGGGACATACAAGTTAAGAGTAGATGAACAGAAAGCGGTTTCCAAAAGCCCCACATACCGAAAAGAACATTAAAACACGTCTGTCCGCAGCAGCGCAGGAATCCTTCAAATAACTTGAGCGACATTCGCTGCCCGCGTGGAATGCCGGCATTCTGGCGGTATTTCACGGAATTCTACCGGTACTCTACACTCTACGGTATCTAGGAGGCTACTATGAGCTGTTTTTGTAATGTTTTCGACATAATCTAAAACCTCTGTTGGGAACTTTGGGATTTGATTTGATAAAATTACCGGGGGTAGACTTCCTTTTCAGGAAGTCAACTAGATGGGTATCCCAATAGTGACTCTACCGCCTGAGCTGTGTGAAAAGATTACTGTGCTTCGGTAAGGCACTGCAGCTAGTGAAATTACTGGGCTGAATGACTCTTAAGTTGGCGCAGTCCACCTAAAATTTTATGTTATTGTTAGACCCTAGGTAGCACTGTACTAATTATGGGCAGCGTTATCTCTTACCATCCGGAGCGTTCTCCGCTCTTGCTAGTCTTCATACTTCTTTATATAAAAAAACACCAATGATGTTCTGAATTTTGGTCTCATTTAACTTATTTGTATCTTTATAGCATCTGTAGCCCAGTGGTTACCGTATACCGTAGTGATGGTAATGGTCACACCTAGAATACATAAAAATAAGTAAATTCTACGAGTTTTTATTTCAAAGTTCGTCAGAGGTCACCTAAAAAGCCTACCAAACGTCAAAAGTGCACCTTATTAAAGCTAAGATAAATAAAATGTAGAGGTAACATAGTGGTACTGTATAGATTATGGGTAGCGGTTATCTCTTAGCATCAGGAGAGAGTCTGCTCGTCTTCTTACTTCTTTGCATAAAAAAAGTAAGCTGAATGAAATTGGGTAGATTCCTGAATCTCATGTGTAGGACATTTGAAAGAAAAGGCTGCAAGATATCTTCGTCCATTGCGTAGTAACCATTGCATATCTACTCTTCATAAAATCATAGACAAGTATAAATAATAAATAAATATTATATGGCCATATAAATTAAAGCTAACACAAGGTAGTCCCCTGTCCGGTATTCCTCGCAGCGAATGCAGGCTGTGAGCATGTCACCTGCAAACTATCTGAAGCGCCGCGTAAATTGCCTGGATGTCGGGTGGCATTACTGAACCTCGTTTACTGATGAGATAGTTTACCTACTGGTGACTTTAGGGATTGCATTTAACCGATGGAAAACGATTCTTAAATGGAAGCTGTGTGTGAATAGAGATTGATTACGATAATACCTACTCATCCATTAAACTTGCAGTGTTAGGCGCCCAAGTTGAAAAACCTTTGTCAAAAGTCTTTTTTTTTAATTAAAATAATGTTCAAAAAGCTAACATGGTAAATGGAAATTTATCCCTTTTTGACAAATAATAGTTCAGAAGCGACTGTTCTTTTTTAGATTACGAGTTAATTTTCATTTACTTTAGAGCATACCGTCTATAATTTTTGGCAACATTCTCGTGACAAAGATTTTTCTTTCTTGGCTAGCGACAGGCTTTTCAGTGGGTAAAACCATCGGGCATCTTGTGACTCTTGAATATGAAGCGTTAGTGCAGTGCACCTAGAATTTTACATCATTTTGAAATCCTGGGTGGCACTGTACTAATGGTCTTCCCACTTCTTTGTATAAAAAAAGTACTTTAAAACTCATAACACGAATATAGAAGCAGAAAAACAAAGCGTCTATATCGAATAAAAACGCCAAGTATATTAAAAAATTCCCGAACATTCCCCCGTTATTGTCATAGCTCGTGCTCGGCACGGAATGGCACGGATGTTACGTGTTCCGTGCTCGCACGTGTTTTATTGTTGGTCTACGCAGGGTATGACAACGCAACGTTTGGAAAGGTTTTTATTGATGTGAGGTTTTGTCGTGGTTTGGTAAATTACCTTACGTTTGTAACTAGTATAGGATACATTTTAAACTGCCTTTAATAATATACATATGTAAATGAAGTAATTAAATTGAATTTTGAAATGATAGTAGAAAAGTGATTTTTACGTAGGACAATCCTTTAAAGCCTCCAAAATTACAAAAATAAATTTATGTTTTGCGAATTTCTTCAAAACTTTTGAGCAGATTTTAAACGCGCTTTTCGTAGCTTTTTTTTTAATGTATAAATTTGTAGTTTGTAATTTTAAAAAAAATTGTACACGTAAATATCTCGCGTTTCCAATAAACTAACAAAAATCAAATCCATAACCTCATTTTTCAAAGTCAGTTAAAATATCCGTGTTGTTCCCCATTAATTCGATTAAACAGTACTAAAGTGAACTAAGTATCGAATAGAATGGTAATCGTGCCTATAGAACAGGTGTCCGACATCAAGGATGCAATAAAACGAGGATATGGCACCCGTTATCGGTCGCCAGATCGCTTTGTAATTGGACTGGAGGAGGCATCAGTGTTGTGGAATCTGATACAGTATATAAACTCAGTATAAGGGTGTAAATTTCTAAAAAAAAATCGGAAAAAGAAATAGATTGGTTTGTTTGAGAGGTTTGTCAGGATCGTATTAAGTGATGGGAAATAGTCTCTGCCTCCCCAATGGGAACCAGGCGTGAATATATGATGTGTACGGTCTAAAAACCTATCTGTGTTTCAAATTTCAACTCAATCACTCAATCCGTTCAACGGTTTAGGCTGTGCGTTGATAGATCAGTCAGTCAGTCAATCAGTCCCTCTTTCCTTTAATTTATTTAGATGCAGGGTGTGATTCACGATTGAATTCATGTAAAAGCTTGTTGTTTTCTGGTCGGTAGTTGTCAAAATCCATAGAAAATAAAATACAAAATACAAAAAAAAATAGTAGCAGTACAGAATTCACATGCTGAGGGTCTTTAATTTTTTATTTAATCCTCGAATTATAAGACACTATAAACTGACGATTTTTTAATTTGTCATGAAACTTTTAAAATTTTGACATGTTTGTGAATACTTTTTAATTTTTGTCATGTTTTTAATAGATTTTTGTTTAAGTTATGTAACTGTATCTACATCTATTGTAATCTCCAATGTGTGGTGACACACGGATACGGGTGAATCAATATGTCAAACGGCATTACATTGCCGATCATAGACCAAACACTCATAGAACTGTCACAGTAAGTGTATGTTCTCTTTTAAATAAATAAGTAAACTTTTTAAACAAAAATGGTATGTACTGTAAGTAAAAATTAAGTAGGTACACTGTAAATAAAAAGTAAGTTTAGTAGGTTAAAAAAAATCAGCTTAATCGGTCCACCCGTTGAGCCGTGAAAGAGTAACAAACAAACATCCAGACATCCTGTCATCCAGACATCCATACATTCTTACAAACTTTCACGTTTATAATATTAAGTAAGATGTATGTTGAATTTCCGATTCCGTGTATCGGAAGCTACGCAGGTAAATCCGCGGGGCTCAGCCAGTATCAAACACAAGTACGTAATACATAGTTAACTAAATATACCAGTAACTGTAGGTAAATAGTCAAATACACAGCGTGCACTAATCGGATTATTACTTCCGGCCGAAGTTACCGATCCCCGTATTTATAACCTCATTTCCGGGGACAGGATTATCAATAATGGTCCAGCAATGAAACTGTTTCTGTTGATTTACCGTTACAATATCGTTCTAATAATATATGCGTTTGTGTATAAGTGTTTGTGCCGATTGAGCTCAAATAAGGCTTCCTTAGTGACCACGGATTCCTAAAAAGTCGGTGTGTAAGGTCCTAGAATAGCATAAAGGCCTTTAGGGGTATAAAGGAATGATAGATTGATTGACTGTTTTATTAACGCACAGTCTTTTTTACGCAGGAAAAAAGCGTTACGCATCGTCACCCTGCGCCCTCTGCCAAATTGGTGACTCCCAGCCGAAAATGGGCGCGGCGATAATACCCATTAAAAAAACTTGGGGCGTCCGTACGGGACGCCTTTATGCCGGGGCAGCGGGTACACCGACCGCCGAAGCATTCGTCTGCGACCCCGACGGCGTTTGGTCCTCACTGATATCCCCCTATCAACGCACATCCTAACCTAGCAGTCACTGTTTAAATTAGGTGGAAATTTGGCACACAATATAGGATTGAAGTTTAATTTAATCCTGACCATATCGAGCGAAAATATAGCACAAAGATAGACTATGACGTAGACATCTTCTAAGAAAGGATTTCTTCAATAAAGGCAAAGCCACGAGGATAAACTAGTTTTAAATGTAATATATTGCATAATGTACCTAGCGGTACAATCGTGTACAAATTCAATACGTGAGGGTAGTGCAGCGCTGGTCACGTTCTCAGCACGTGTTAGACTTGTGTACCTACATGTACCTCAGTTATTACGACTACAGTACTGAACTAAGGAGAATTAAGGGGGAGAGGGGTAAAATAACAATTCCCTCCCCCTATTTTAAGAAAAATCCAACGACCACAAGCATATATAGCTGCGAGTATGATAAAGAATAAGTTCTTATGCAATACATAGGCTAGTTTAATTTTAAATATAACATTCTAGTGTCACAGTTACGTTGCGATATCGAACTTCAGTTTTTACGACTACAATGCTGAATTTAGGGGAGGGTATAGGGGCCTCAAGCCCCTTTTACCAAATCTTTCCTATGCAAGCTGTCTATGGAAAAACTCATGTGAATGGATAAAATGTTTGAGGAGAGAGTGGAACTTAGACCATCCCCAATTTTCAAAATTCAAAGTCAGTTTTGAATTACTAGTTATTTTTTTATTTATGAGAAAAGTTGCTGATTTAAGTAACCCTAATCTCTCATAAAAATAGTGTGATACACGTTACTACATATCGTAGGAGTTTTTTCGATGAGGTGAGGCCTTAGCGTTGAAAAAAAATAAATTTCTCGAGCTCTTGAAAATCTTAGGCTTTAATAGCGCTTGTGAGCAAGGTAAAGACCCTCAATCCACCCTCATACATAAGTCCTTAATCCACCACTGTGTGAGGATAACTACCCTACATCAAGATATATAAAATGTAACTACTAACAAACGCTGGAGGCACAGTACATTAACAAATAATAATATTTTAGATATTATTTAATTTTATTTATTGCAAGAAAGCTTACTGTTAAGTGTTTTAACCTATTTAGGTTAAAGCACTTAACAGTAGCCGATGTGGTATTCCATGATATTATAAGCTACCAAATTTCAGCTCTATAAGTTCAGTAGTTTAAACGTGAAAAGACAACAAACAAACACACTCACACATATATATTTTTGCATTAATAATATTTTAATTTGTAAGGCCATTTAAAATAACGTACCTCTTTCCCTTGTTAAGTTAAATCTTTAGACGTAGAGGTATTATAATTATCATCGTAATAATTTACACATTATTCACAGAATATCAGCTTATGGCATCATATTAAAATTCTTATCTACTTGTTTTTTCTGACTTAAGTAGTATAATCCACCTCTACGAAGTGCTACTAGATAGCTACGAAAGTGCTACGAGATCGTAGCACTGCTACGCAGGCCTCGTAGGAAGGGTCGATTTGAAATGCTAATTCTTTAGAGGAAATTCTTGAGGAATCCTATTGAGACGGCACTCTTAAATAGTAACAGCCTTTAGACATCAACTTTGGAATGTCGCAAGGGAATGTTTTTTGTTGAAAAATGCTTGAGATTAATAAAAAGGGGTAAATTATTCCAAAAATACATATAACACAAAAAAAATGTCTCGATTTGAACTCATGTTAATTTAATAAAAAAAATATGTCACAAAATACTATAATATGTACGCGATAGGTCCCAATAATTAATAAAGTTACCAAAAAAATGTTAGAGCATTATTTGATTTGTGATTTCGCTAACGCTACTTTTAAACTGTAAAACTGACTGAGCTAAAATTTTGTATGTGTAGATATCTGCATCGTCGCTTAACACACAAGATCGTAGTCTTAAGCTAACCTTTATAAAATAACATAATAAATAATCCCACAGGGCTTATCCAACAAAACAAAATGAACCAATCGTTCAAATTAAACATTTCTTTGAATTCATAAAAACACGTAAATGAACTCAAAACTCCAAAATTCATTTTCAATGTTTGCGTTGGTATTTTTTGTAAGGCTTTACTGATGGCGACTGAGGAAATCCTAAATGAACCGAGAGCCTGGCGCGGGGTAAATGAGGTCGCGGGCCCGAATTCGTATTAACTTTTTATGATTTCTTGTAGTTTGGAATCCCAATAGATCGTCTGTGCGGTCATTTATTTTCACGGAATTCATTTATTTGTCAAAATGGAAATACATTATTTATAATTTCCTATGGATAGTAAATTTTATATCCTTGGACCTTGCTCGTAGGTTTGGACATACATTTTTAAAATTAATGGTTATTACGATCCATTAGTTGAATACACACGAAATTTAAGGTTACATATTATGTACGTTTATTGGGTTATTTTTGTAAAAATTATTTAACAAATTCAAATGTGTGGTATTTTAATGTAAATTTAGGTATTATCGCTTAACTATATTATACAAAACAAGTATTCACTGGTCAAATTATTAGCCTGATATGTAAAAGTAAGTTGAACATTAATATTATTCTACCTGCTTATTTTGAGAGCATTAGTTGAAAACATTCGTTCATCCCTTTTTTCAGCACGATTGGCTAAATTCATCAGCTAATAATTAAGAAATCTAATTATGACCACATATCAACTAATTCCTTAAATTTATCAAGATACACGTAACAATCTCTCCACGGGCTCCCGTATTAAACGAATTCCTTAAAATGATTCTTGTTGAAGTTCGTCCGAAGGTTTTCATCAAACCTCTCGAGCGTCACTGTAATAATGATACCTACTTCATATTTTATTTCTCCTTTGATTCGGATTCTCTTTGGCCGTTTTATTTCACTTATAAATTAAAATGATAAAAAGGTCGTTCGGAATACTGGGCGTTTGGAGTTTAAAGGGCGTTAACACCCCGTGTTTAATATTCTATGAATTTCAAAGGAAAAATTCAAAGGCAGTAAATTAGATGAATATGGGGCAGTTATTAGGTATAGGTGACCTTGGTGACCTAAAAATTTTTACGGGTAACATAATATAAATAAATAAATATTTCAGGACAATACACACAGCGCCACCTAACCCCATACTAAGCAACTTAATGCTTGTGTTATGGTGGTTAGGATAACGGATATAATACTTATATACTTTTCTTTTGTAAATACATACTTATAATACATATTGAAAGCCACTCAGACCAGAAACAAATACCTGTGGATCACACAAATATTTGCCTCATGCGGGAATCGAACCCGCAACCTTCTGCGTTGCAGGCGGGTATTAGCCCACCGCGCAACAGAGGTCGTCATATTTAATTACGCTTTACTCTAATATTATAAATGCGAAAGTTTGTGACTGTGTATGTTTGTTACTTCTTCACGCCTAAACTGGTGGACCGATTGAGCTGAAAATTGGTATAAAGATAGCTTAAACTCTGAAATAACACATAGGGTACAGTACAGCGGTTAAAACTGCTGGGCGCAGCTAATGTTAAATATTTTGAAAAATATGGTTTTCAATAAAGTGTTAATCTAATCTTATATTTCTAGCTCACCGTAATAACTTCGTCTACGTTAGTTGTAAAATACTTTACGAACTATTTTCAGACCTACCTATTTAGATAGGTACTTTTTCCGGGAAAATGCATTACGCATATCACCCTGGACAGTTGTTCCGCTAGTCTATAATACTAGTACATGATATATGATTAATATAATATTATCACAACTTTATCTTCAATAACTAAAAACAACAAAAACGGCACAACTCACTTCTAATATTTTGTCAAGAATATCTCAACCACGGTTTAGGTTTAAAGAACTTTATTTCTCATACAAACTTTTGTTCATTTACAATGAGATTTATAAATATAATCTATAGTTAAAATTAGTTTTCTGGCACGTCACGCACTCTTATTACTATTACCGTTGATTTTTAACATATTTCTTTTACATCGGATATCGTAATTGTCCCAAACCGTGGTCGAGATATTCTCTACAATATATATAAGACGTGAGTTGTGCCGTTTTTGTTGTTTTTAGTAATGGAGAACACTTGCGATAGTTTTATCTTCAATGTTTTTAAAACTTTACAATCAAAAATAGAACAAAAACATCGCAAATTTCCATCCGATTTAAATTCATGTTCCAGTGTCATTATCTCGTAATAGCCTCTCCATCAGTCAGTCCTCGAGTTATTCATCAGTGTTGTAATCCACTGCTATAAATAATTTAAAACAAAGACCGGGACTGATTGCTGTTGACAGACATCTTGTAAATGAGAGCAGATTACATTGTTTAAACAGGCACCGTGTTACACCGAATGGAACGCGGCGCGAACATTTACACTTGATTCCTGATACGAGCTGGTATGAGGATACTCATAATATTCGCTACTGTTAACTAATTTTTAAATAGCTCCTTAAGATTTAAAATTGATAATTTCTATTTTAAGAATCTTTATTTATTTTGCAGTAAATTAAATTTTATTTCTATCGCACGGACGCGCAAGAAATCAGCAATATCCAAATACGTTTTCTAATTTTGTCGGTCAAACGTAGGCCTATCTCGTATAAAAAAAAAAAAATTCTAATATAATTTTATGTCAATGAGTGACATACATACATACCTATAATCACGTCGAATTTGGGTAGGTAGAGGAGACTATTTACCTCCCATTTTTTAAGAGTGGGTAGACGAGCAACTTGGTTGCTTGGATGGTAACTAAGATGGTAAGGATTATTTTTGCTCATATCAAAACCCGTTGTTTTGAAAGTCAAAATTCTGCGCAGAATATGTCGTACAGTGAACAAAGTGCCTATCCAAAAATAGATTCTGCCTGTTTCCGAATATTACAGGAAACGCTGCTATGTTAGAATACCTTACGGTGTAATATACGGCCTGTCATATTAATCTAATACATTTTTTGATGTCAGAAATCTCAAATGGATAATCTTTTCTATTTAATGTTGATGGTTTTACATTTACATAATTTTATGTGTTTTTCCCCATCACAATTTAAAACGTTGTGCTTTTTCAAATAGGAATATTGAGGTAAGGAGACTTCACATCTGTACTGCCACTTCTTTATGTTATTCGCGTATTTTATCGTCCATGTCCGCTATATTTATTACAAGCTTTTATTTACTTTCACCAGTCTGTTGTCTGTTTGTCTGTCTATCTGTAATCAAATCTTGAAAAGTTTAATTTGGATTGAGCTGAAAATTGGCATGCATGTATAAATCAGATGACGATGCAATATTAGTAAGAATGGAAATGATCTGATAATGAAACAGGAAGGTAATCATAAGAACTTCGTAATTAAACGACGCAACCCCATCGAGTTTGGGCTCATTTGATTCGTCTTGTGGAGTACTTTGGTTCTAGATGATAGTAATAATAAAAGCTGGTTAAAAAAAAAAATATTTCACTTCTTCGTGTTGACGTCTGAATAACGTCGTAAAATTGGCAGATAATATTTAATATTATTTTTAATGCATTATTATTATTTAGCCTTTGACACGATCTCGCGTCATGTTAAATGATGACGTAAGATGGTAGCTGAATAAACCTAGTAAGCGGGATACTTACCCTCTACATAATACATAGCCATCTAATTTCATTTCCTTATAGCATAAAAACAAGCCTTCTCAGATAAATAATTCAGAATTGAGACCGCTTGAACGGCATTACTATTGTCTAGTGGCTTAAAGCGCTGTAAGCGGATGATTTTTTCAAACACAATTCACAATTTGACTTTGAACTTTAACAACATAGTTATAAGGTGGTTTTAGGCTTGTAGTTTTTGAAAAAAAGGCAGTATGATCGATTGCCGCGCTAGTCGAGTCGTCGCTTGTAATTTCCGAAGTGTTGCGTCGAATTATTGTATTTGTTCTAGTTTGTGTCGGATAATCGGTAATGATGTTTGGAAGGGTCGTGTTGGGTATCCATTTAATATCGATAAATAATATATTATTTATTTGATTCTGGCAGCGTTCGTGTATGAATGTTAGTGGCCTATAGTGTATTAGACGACCAGCAGGGCTATTCACTTATCGGTTAGGGAACCGAACCGAATACCGAATTGTCAAAAATGTATGAAATGACGTGACATGACATGTCAAGTTGTATCTACATAATATGTCATTTCATACAGTTTTGACAATTCGGTATTCGGTTCGGTTCTTTCACGGATAAGTGAATATCCCTGCTGATGTCACGGATTGGCTAGATAGGTAGATTGGCCTGACTTTGAGCAAAGCTGCATTAATAATTACACTAATATTATAAATGCGAAGGTTTGTGTGTATGTTTGTTACTTTTTCACGTCTATACGGGTGGACCGATTGAGCTGAAATAGCTAAGACCCTGGAATAACACATAGGCTACAGTACAGTACGGCTAAAACCGCTGGGCGCAGCTAGTTATAAAACAAGTGAAATTTTAAAAAACTTTTTAAAAACAAGCTTTTATTATTATTACCATAAAGTACTCGTCAAGACGAATCATATGAGCCCAAACTCGATGGGGTTACGTCGTTTTATTACGTAGTTCCTATAGCCACCATCCCGCTCCATCATCAGATCAGCTCCATGTCATAATAATATTGCATTGTCATCCGATTTATGCATTCATGCAAAATTTCAGCTCAATCGGACACCGGAAAGTGGGTCAAATTTAAGTTGCAAGATTTGATTACAGACAGACAGACAACAGACAAGTGAAAGTAAATAAAAGCTTGTAAAAAAGGATGATCATTTGTACAGTACCTACACATTACAGGTATACGAATAAGTAATATTTTTACACCAATAATGCATAAAAAAACATAAAATTTTCTTAAAATTATGACCAGTTACTGTTACCATAATAAAAAATATGTCATGTATTTAATGCATTCTTTCCACCCGCAAGGTGGACAGACGACCTTATTAAGGTAGCCGGAAGACGCTGGATGCAGGTCGCTTCCATGTATGAAGGTCCAAAGGGGAGTCCTATGTTCAGCAGTGGACGTGCTATGGGTGAAATGATGATGCTGTAAGCATTTTTTAAAAAATAAACAAAAACCTGTACTTATTTTCAATCTTGCTCTATAAATATGACAGTACTGGTACAAAACCTGGTTAATACAAACAAAAACTTGAGAGGTGTCAAAGGACACACCCGGATGGAACGAAGTTCCCACTATTTATTATTTACAAAAAACCTGTATACACTCAACAAAAATAATCGTCGCGAAATCAAAACTCAACAAAAATATCTCCCAACCCTTTAAAGTAATAAGTCTCTAAGACCGCTGTAGCGGCTGTAACGTTTAACTCATTTTCTCTTTTTTTCGGGCCGCTATAGCGGTCGGGACGTTTGAGTGGATAGCAAAAAGTGTCGAATTTTTTCCGTCTAGTCCCCTTTCACAATTCACAACGCGCGATAAGGAACTTCGTTTCAAAATTCACAAACATAATCAAATACAAAACCTATACTTCACATCACATCAATGTATCTTTCTACTCCAGTTTCCAATAACATCATAAAACGTCAAGCTTCAATTAACCCTCAATCTAAAAACCGACGCGAACAAAACCGATCGCGAAATAAAAACAATATTTTTATTGGAACAACGGAAGTTGGTATACTGACTGACGTAACTGCAGAACCTTTAAGCTATCAAATGGAGAGGTGTCAGACATTAGTACCTAGCTACATGAACAAATGTTCATAGAGTCAAAATAAAATGTAATTCTCATAAATACGACACGAATGTACTCACGTTAATTGTAACATTAATATTGCTTCACCTTTCAATATAACAACTAACGCTAATATTGTTATACCTACTTTTATTTCTGAAGTTTTGTATTCCACATTTTACTCAGTATTTTTTGCCACATATAATGTACAGTCCAAATCAATCTTTAGTCATAACCTCTATCAGACTTGGTAATCACTCTGAGGCCCAAGATACAAGCCTTAATTGAGCTTAGTTTGAGTCTCAATGAAATTAATTAAACTGGTTAGCATTTAAGGACACCTCATTGTATGTTATACTTACCTATATGATAAGCAAAATTGTATTGTTCTATTCTTTTTTTGGCAATAAATTCTATTCTATTCTCTTCTAATTATTCGTTGAGATATGTCTCAACCACGGTTTCGGTCAACGAATAATAAACGTGAGTACAGCCGTGTCGTATTTATAATATGGATAACACTCACGGTAGTTTCCAAAATCGCAATGTAATTCTCTGTGTGAGACCACAAGTAAACACATTGTTGTATTGCTAAAGTTAAATAAACATTTTCCTTTTCATTCATTTTCAAAACGAACTCTACGGCTTCTATTACTCCTACTAATTTACGTCTTTTACTGTAAGAATGCCCCCCGTTTTAGAAAGGAAGTTTAGTTTAGTGTGAGTTTAAGATTAAATCACATTAAGACAATGACATGCCATTCATCCGCCTAATATCTTCCACGTCATCAAAGAAATTCTCTTGGCGTTTTCCATTCACTCAGCTTTGATTTTGTCTTTTCTTATAAGAACTACTATCGATCGTCTGGTTAAAGAGGCTTCATCACATTAGCTTTTAATTAGGCAAACATCAAGTTCATCGCCTAGATACATAAAATGAGCGACTGATTGTGTGACTGACTGGGCTATTAACACTTGCACGGCTCCAACCACTTTTCGAATTTGGTTGAAATTTGGAACACAGATACATTTGATGATATAGACTTCCGCTTAGAAAGGATAATAATGCGAGCAAAGCCACTAAGCTCGCTGAAATAAAACTAGCAGAAAACATCCTAAAAATGATGATTGACAGCTCTGTATTTGAGTGCTCTATGTGTACAGTGAATGGTAAAACGGAGTATGTGCATAAAATGGAGTGTTTTGAGTGAGGTGTAGTTTGCAATTCAAAGTTTGCCTTATATTCGTATCTGGTCACGGATGGATGCCTCCGTGGCGCGGCTAGCGGTCGGTCGACTATTTCAGAAAGTTTCTAGAATATACTAGCACAGAATAGAATGGAAAACTCTTTATTGAAATAATACAAAACAAAGGTTGGTTGCCTGGAAGAGATCGTTCACAGCGATAAGGCCGCCCATTGTGGATCAATAAATTGTATTTCAGTGCTTATAACTGTAATTTTCTTTAGTTGCAATAAAAAGTACTCTATTCTATTCTACAAATATATATATATTTTTTTATTTTTTTTTTATACGAGATAGGCCTACGTTTGACCACATCCCACCTGATGGAAAGTGAAAATGCGGTCGACGATGGATCACGTAAGATGCCTAGAAAGGTACCTATTCACTCGTGCCTTGAAGATACCCAAGTTGTACCGCTCGGGAAACACGGATGACGGCAAAGAAAAATTAAAACTACAACACAAAATCACGACAAAAATAAATATTTCGGGACATTTCACACAGCCACCTAACCCCAAGCTAAGCTGCTTATTGCTTGTGTTATGGTTAGGATAACGGATATAATATTCATTTTCCTAAGCTATCTTAAAGCCAAATTTCATTAATTTCAGCTTGCACTAGAAAAGATGAATACTTAATGATAAAGAGTGGGTCCAGTCGATCATAATATACATAAATCTCCGGAAAACGCTTTTCAAAAAACACACGTCATTTCACTAACGCGGTTTATATGTGACTTTCTGATACACTGAACATTTGCGCTTATAAAACTGACCGCACCGGAAACAGCGCTGCAGCGCTTCTCTACATTATCTACACCTGTTCAAAGATGACCGAACAACCAGCGCTTTAGTTCTCGGAAGCGGCGGGAAGCGCTGAATTTATCATGGCGTAGGCAGAACATTTAAGTGGTTTATTTGAATGAATAATGTTGCGCATTCCTCGGTTGCTTGTATGATTTAGTTATATACTGATTCGACTATATTTCTATTTCTTTTTGCTATCCAAAGATGAAAATTGGGGCCACTTTTTTTATAAACTTTTTCAATACCAGAGCTGTTTTCCAATACAAAATGACGAAATTACTTTAATTTTTTTTGAGAATATTGGTTTAGATCGTGGTATCTGGGTTGGTTCTAGATGAGATTGAGCATTGATGCAATGTTTTTTTTTTAAACTAGTATGGTATTTTTAAAAACTTTTAGAATTTTAATGGCGTATTAAATTGTTTTAATTAAACATTTTACTAATATTATAAATGCGAAAGTTTGTAAGAATGCATGGATGTCTGGATGTTTGGATATATGTTTGTTACTCTTTCACGCCTTAACAGGTGGACAAATTGAGCTGATTTGGTATGAAGAGCTTAGACCCAAAAATAACACATAGGCATACAGTGGGTAAAACCGATGGGTGCAGATAGTATTTGATAAAACAGCTTACCACAAAACAAAATTTATAGAACCAAGATGATTTTAATGCGTAACCAGTTCTTAAATACTCATTATTAAAAAATCTAAAGTAAAACTTCGCTAAATTAATGATGAGATCCTAACGCTCCCGTATAATCCCGATATTCCCGGAACGCGCCGGTTCCCGGCAGGTGAGCTCAAACTTACTCAATTTATTATTCCCAACTTGTATCTCAGTTGTGTAAATTGTTTTAAAAATATCGCTTATCAAGAAGACCGAGTTTCGTGGTGGATGGGGGAAGTTTGTTCCCGCGGGATCGCCGGGATTGCACGCTTTTTCAAATGCAAAGAAAAAAGCTAAACATTCACGCTTGGATAAACTTTTAATTTTTTTTAACACGTGCAGAATTGTTAAGATGATAAAAAATAATAATTGGGACACTCCAACAGAATAGGTTACTCCTGTTACATAGGTCGTGTATTTTTTTTTTATTAATCTTATGTCTGCTCAGTTTGAAGATATTTTATCTAAAAGATATTTTGTTTTTTTTTTCTGCCGCTCTGCATATTATCTATTTTTTTTATGTGTTTATGCAAAATTTTAAAAAGTAATATTAATCCAATTTTTTTTTAAAACATTGATTGATCACTTTCAAGTTTTCCACACTCCAAAAAAATCTAGAAAGTTTTCAAAAGTTCTAGAAAATCTTGATCAATGGTCCATGTAAGGTCTATCTAGGTCTAGAAATACGAGTAGGGATACTAAATATACGCTAGGTCAGAGTAACAGATAAAAATTTCGGAATCAACTATTATAATACTAAATAAACTATAATATATAATTTATTGATTGAATACTTTCTAGAACTATTTCAGGATTTTCTAGATCTTCCTTGGTCACACGATAACTAAGTTAAGGTTAACCTTATTCAGTTCCGCACGTATCTTCCAGTCAATCAATACAAGTTGTTCGGCGTTCCCGCGGGAACCGCACGGGAAGTTAATCCCATAGTTGGTAATTCGATTAAAGTTGCCAACTTTGGCCAGTCTTAATTATGTTTTCGGATGCCGCCCGTGGTTTCTACGTCACGCGAGCGCCCTTTGTCTGATCGATTTTGGGTAATTACTTGTAATGTTCGGGTAAAATACGAGTATTTATACAGACAAACTTTAAATTGAGGTTTTGTGTGTGAATAGGAGTTGTGAGATTTACTTATAGTTACTCGTTTTTCATAATCTGAGGGTGGGAAGGGACTTCATATCCAATCGACCCGTCGTTTTCAAATTGCTCCCTGGAAATATCATAGAATTTTTGATAAAATTCACATCAAGACTACAGTGACCTCTTGGTAGAAAGTCCACACGCAAAGCCTTTGCAGATGACAAGAGTTTTAAAGACGTGTCGCAATTTAACGATAATAAGAGCTTCTAGACATTTTTTTTCTAAAGATTAACTCCTTATTACCAGCTGGGCGTAAAATTATTGAACCACGGATGCTACAAACAATGTAGAATTTAACAGAATGACGTTTTATTGTAAACAAAATAATTACAAAAATAGCTTACAGAACTAGATATTATTATAATTAACGCTAGTTTTTATAATTCATGCATAAACAATACGGATGTCTGGATAATATCGCGATCAGCGATAAAACCGCCTATTGTAGCATTTATTTTTTATTGGGTATATTGTTTTAGTTTTTAAGTTCTATTTTGTATGTATTTTAAGTTTATTAGATTTATTAGATTTAAATTTAGATTAAGTATTTATAAGTTTTAGATTGTAGGTTTAGTTTATAATGTTTTTTATTTATTGTCTGTAAAGTTTTATGTATAATTGTGTAAGTAAATAAAACTTTACCAATAGAAAATTTTAAGTTTTAATAAAGTGTTATCTGGCTACAATAAAATTTATTCAAAAGATGATCAACTTAAAAGTTGTAAAGCGAATAAGTTGAAATCAGTTAGATCGTCCCCCGCTAACAATGTCAAGGAGACCATGATCCCGGGGGACAACCCGTGTCGACAACCGTGACACCATCGATTCCACTTGTTTTATGGTAATCATGGTGTACGGGACTAGACGTATCTCTCTGTTTTAAGTTAGATTAGATTATAGAACTGTTGAAACACATCAAATGACAAGAAAAATACAAGAACAAGTTAAATTTAGCAATCAACAGATATTTATGAAAAAATCTGAGCATCAATCAAACACGGGAAGCTACTTTGTTTCATACCATGTATGCCTCCGCGGTATGGACAGTTGGTAGTGCTACTAAATATGGATGGCTACTAAGATAATATTATATCTGAAAAGTATTAAACTAGTAGTTCGCCTCGAACTGTGACCTCGCAGCCCAATTTCCGTGGTAAACCTTAGACTTTAGGTCTCGACTAAATATATCCTAATACAAGAACTTTAACATTAATATTAAAACTCAAAATATAAGAATTCTGAGAAATTAAAACTCAATAAACCTACGTACCGAGATTTTTTGAATATAATCCTTTTTAGAGTTTCGTTCCTCTGAAGGAAAAAACGAAATCCTAATAAATAGGATCACTTGGTCATCCGTATGCCTGTTACATCGAGGACATATCCAATAGAGGGGCAATAGACAAAGTTTTCCTTGAAATAAATTTTTTCACAATTTGACGACTCCGCCCACTTTTCCTATTGGCTACGCTGGTTTTAGTGATGGGCAACGAAAAAGTTTCAATTTAAAACTCGATTAAGCCAAGTAATCGATTACAAAGCGATAATATAATATTTTTGACTAAGAGGCAGAACATACGCACGGTTGCAAATCTGATTTTTTGTTTTAAATGGTGTTAATGTCGGAAATCATAAAGGAAGACTTTTGCTTTCCAAAGACATTGTTAGTTCCGATTTCATCTTATAGCAAAATAGCGTTTTAGTTCTAAACAAGTCAAATATAAAATACTAGCTTGTGCTCGCGGCTTTGCCCGCATGGCAAAATCCTTTCTTAGTGGAGGTCTACGTCATTAACTCTATTAATATTCCAAATTTCAACCAAATCCGTCCATCGGTTTAGGCTGTGCCTAATATGATGACTGTGATAGATCAGTCAGTCAATAAGTCAGTCACTCTTTCCATATATAAATTTAGATTCTTAAAGACATCCGATTTATACACATGCATGCAAAGTTTAAGCTAAATTGAAAAATGGGAAGTAGATTAAATTTTACTTGCAAGATTTGATTATAGACAACAGGACAGGCGAATGTAAAAAAAAGCTTGGAAATTGCATTAAAAAAAAATTGCCCCCTACGCAACGTTTTCAAAATTACCTATTTTGTGGAAGGTGGCCATCTTTGATTTTAAATTTATCATAATAATATATATACTACATACTACTACTAGTCAAGCCCTTTCAACTTTCATTTGATGCGCACATTGACGGGATTATGGAGAAAATAATTAATCAGCTATTTTTAGCGGCGGCCATCTTGGATTTTATATGTATTAAATGTAATGCATATATTTTACTAGTCAAGTCCTTTCATTTCATACCCTTACATTTGACGAGGTTGTGAAGAAAAAAAATAATCCGCCAAATTGTAGCGGCGGCCATCTTAGATCGATTTCCACCAAACACGGCTAAGAAAACTGTTGACTACCTTTCGACTCTACTTTCAAACAAAAAAACAAGATCAAAATCCGTTCATCTGTACGGGACCCAGAAGTAAGACAAAGTACATGAGCAACGATGCCACAGACAGACAGACAGACACGTCAAACTTATAACACCCCGTCGTTTTTGCTTCGGGGTTAAAAAGAGGTCAGGTTTTTATGTTTTTGGTGAATAACTTTTAAAAAGAGTTTTCATTTCTTGTTCGGAACTTATTTTAGTCTATAACAAAAAATGACGTTTTCATGATGTGGATGGTATATTCTCATCCGCTCATAAAAAAGAAAATATTAAATTTGTAGGTATCTCGATTGAAAAAAAAACAGGGAAATGGCATCGGAGCATTTTTATATTTTAGCAAATTTTATAGTTGTATATCAATACTGTAGGTTTTCACTAACCTACTCGCAGCGCCGCGTGATGCGACTAAACAAGAGGTTATATGATAATATTGTAAATATTATAAATAATAGACATCTAATATATAAAATTCTCGTGTCACAGTTTTCGTTGCCATACTCCTCCGAAACGGCTTAACCGATTTTGATGAAATTTTTTGTGCTTATCCGGTATCTATGAGAATCGACCAACATCTATTTTTCATCCCCCTAAATGTTAGGGGTAGTCCACCCCTAAATTTTTTTTTTTATTTTTTAGACAAAATTTTTAATTTCTATTTTTTTAAGATACAACATACAAAAATACATATAATCCTCAATTTTCACTCTTCTACGATCAACCCTTATTTTTTAATAGCCATTTTAGTAATTTAATCATTTTTCCTCTCCGGTCGAAAACTGATCAATCGTCATTTAATTAGTTATCCCCGCCAGATGTCTACAGGTGTCACTTCTGACCCAGTAAACAGCACGGAGTAGGGATGAGAACGAAGCCGGTCTCCTTTCTTTCTCACTCCCTACACAGTTGTCGGCCATCATTATTGTTTATGCATCAAGTGTAGTAGTAACGTTGACAATTATTATTTTGCTATCTCAGTGTAACTCTCATATTAACTTTTAATCATTCCTATTTTATCAATAATAATTAAATTATCAATTTTGAGTGTATTTTGCACGATTAGTTAATTAAGTGATTTTATAACCTCAAAAGTACTCAACACGTGACACGAGCTTTCAATAACAACGGATTTTGTGTTGTAAGTATACTTTTTTTTATTTATATCGAAAATGTTGTTGATCTTATAAAAATGTAATTTTAATTTAATTTTATTAAAAAAATGTAATTGAACAATTATGATTTTCATAGTTTCCAAAAAATCAATCATTATGAATCTTTATTTTGAAATGTCAATGGAAATATTGGTTGTATGAAAAAATTATAAGAGACAATGTTTTCATAAAACTTAATTTTTTACTTTTGTTTGAAATTTTTTTCCATAAAATAATGCTTATTTCACGCATATACCACATTCTTACATACATACAATATACACATTCTAAAATACATACATATTTCCAATAAGTAAGCTATTTTTTGTCTACACTAGAAATTAATAGGAAATTATTTATATGGCAAAACAACGTTTGCCGGGTAAGCTAGTAATATTATAAAAGTGTCTCCCTGTTGTATAGATAATGAATGATACGTAGCTTTTTGTGCGCAAGTCTGACTCGCATTCGCCATAGGTTTTATATACCAAAATACGAGATGATCTTTTGTCACGAAAAATGACGGTAACTTTACGCAACTTCACGTGTCATATTTTTTTGATACATCCTAAAATATCCGTGTACTTTTTATTTATGTTAAAATTTTGTTGAAATCAAATTTTTAGGGTAGTTCTCGCGTGCCCCACTATCCGCCCCACTGGTGGGGCAGGTGAAACTGTCAAATAATTTTTGTGTCTCACGCACCCCATTGATCGCGTTTTGGTGGGGCGGGTTCTTCCAAGACACCATCAGCCTAAGACTACGAGAACTTTCCGAGATATTGATATTTTAATTTTGATAGCTGTCATTTGAAATGAAGATTTCCTCAAGACCCTTTATTTCTTCCATCACTTTCACATATTTGCGAGGTAGATAACAAGAAAAAGGTACCAGGAGATCATAATTGAAATGAAGTCTTACATACGAGTATTCGTTGACTTGTACTGCTTTGCCTGTACCTGCGTCTATTAATGAAAAAAACACATGTTATCCCATTCATATAAATTACACAAAGGTACATAAAAGTTCGAATTAATCAGGAAAGTGCGACTAAAATCACCGCAATACGAGATTTTAATAATATATTATCAGATGGGATGATTTTCTTATGTGTTGTTTGTCTACTAAATAGTACATAGTTCCTTATAATTACTGATCTCCTAGTTCTTCGCAAAATATTTGCATTAATAACACTATTCATCATTTAGTCGTGCCCAATAAATTATAATTTTGCATGAGTTACAGCGCCCTGATGGGGCGCGTGAAGTGTACTTTTTTAAATATTATCACCCGCCACACTAAAACGCAATCAGTGGGGCGCGTGAGAAGCAAAAAATATTTGGCAGTTCCACCTGCCCCACTAGTGGGACGAATAGTGGGGAACACGGGAATTACCCAATTTTTACAACACAAGTGAATTAAATTAAAAATTAAAAAAAACCCCCAACGCATTCAAAATATGTAATTTTGTGGTTGCAACCATCTTTTAGTTTTTCAGATGTTAGTTTATTAAAATCTGTTTATTATAGTTTGTAGTTTTCTACGAATCAAACTTTTTCGTTTAATTCCCATGTTGAGGGAGTTGTGGAAAAAAATGTAAGCACCATTTCATGGCGGCTAAGAACACTAGACTATTTCTACCTAAAAAAAAAAACAATCTCTAAAAATAAAAAAAATAAAATTCGTAATACTGAGACAGACAGACACGTCATACTTATAACATCCCATATTTTTCCGTGGGGGGTTAAAAAATAAATTGTGACGATACTGCCACGATAAAATTTTATGAGAATAACCCACTATAAAAAATCTGCTCTAGTTGTCAACTTATAAATGACATGGACTTCAAGGCGACTGTCCATTATACCGTATCATACAATAATAATAATTGTCTTAGGAACATGCCAAACCGAAAAATAACATCAGGCCCTTTTTACACTAAACGATTCGTGAGTATTCACCTTTGTAAATAAACGGCATAAACTCACTTGTATTTACTTCGGCTTCGTGCCGACTGCAGCTACTCCTTAAAGAAGATACTCGTACAGGATCGAACCGGTCGGCACAAAGCCGAAATAAATACAAGTGAGTTTATGCCGTTTATTTACAAAGATAAACATCTGGCCCATGCCATTATGAACCTTATTTTCATTTATTTATTGCTCATAGCTTAAAATTAGGTTTTGGTATAATAGATAACCGCATTATATATTATATATATCATCATCATCATCAGCCTTCAATTGCCCACTGCTGGGCATAGGCCTCCCTTTGATTTTGCCACTCTCCCCTATCTCTTGCAGTCCTCATCCAGCTGCCTCCAGCCTGCTTCTTAATGTCGTCAGTCCATCGCGCCATCGGACGACCCGGATTTCTCCGCCCTAATCTAGGCCACCATTCGGTTAAGGCCCGACTCCACCTGCCATCACCACGTCTGGCCACGTGTCCTGCCCAACTCCATTTAAGCTCCATCACCTTGCTTCCGATGTCTTTCACCTTTGTTCGGCGTCGGATTTCGGAATTGCGTACTCGGTCTTGCAGTTTGATGCCGAGCATGGCGCGCTCCATGGCTCTTTGTGCGACTCTTATTCTGTACACAGTCTCCTGCGTAAGCGTCCATGTCTCGGCACCGTATGTCATTGTGGGCAGAACACATTGGTTATAGAGACGAGTCTTCAGACACTGTGGAATCTTTTTTGAGCGGAAGATGTCTTCTAATTTTCCGAAGGCGGCCCATCCAAGCTGTATTCTTCTACTGATCTCCTTATTTTGATGTTCTCTGCCAAAAGATAGAACATGTCCAAGATATATGTAATGGTCAACTACCTCTAATTCCTCGTCTCCTACCATTATAGGTGAATTCGAGGAGCCAGAGACATTTGACATCACTTTCGTCTTAGACATGTTCATCTTTAGGCCAACGTTTAGAGAAGCATTATTAAGGTCTTGTATCTTACTCTGGAGGTCAGTAGAAGTTTCAGCGAACAATATTAAGTCGTCTGCAAACCTGAGATGCGACAGGAAGACCCCATTGATGTTAATGCCTGTTTCATCCCATATTAGAAGTTTCATAACATCTTCTAGAACAGCAGTGAAAAGCTTGGGTGAGATGGTATCTCCCTGTCGGACTCCCCTTTTAATGGCAATGGGATCGGTTAGTGAATGCAGTCGTACTTGCATCGTTGCTGAACTGTAGAGCTCCTTCAGCACCTCCACATATCGGACATCGACCCCGCAGCGATGGAGTGAGTTCAACACGGCCCAGTGTTCAACGCTGTCAAAAGCTTTTTCATAATCAATAAACGCCATGTATAAGGGCCGGTTAAACTCGTTGCATTTTTCCATCAGCTGCTTTACGGTATGGATGTGGTCGATAGTGGAGAAACCGCTTCTAAAGCCAGCCTGTTCATTTGGTTGTCCTTCGTCTAATTGTCGGGATAGCCTATTGCATAGAACTTTAGAAAAAAGCTTATAGATCTGAGAAAGAAGGCTGATGGGTCTATAGTTGTTCAGACTGGAGTTATCGCCTTTTTTATGTATAATTGTAACTATTGCATTTTTCCATGATAGAGGGGTTGTATTTCTAAGTAGCACTTCATTGAAAAGCTTTGCAAGTACTTTTAAAACTGGTTGTCCTCCTGCCCGAAGTAATTCTACGGTAATACCATCCTCACCAGGTGATTTGTCTCCTTTCATTTGTACTAAAGCTCGTTCTACCTCCCATATCAAAATTTCTGGAAGATGTTCGGGATCTCGGTTTTCATAAGGTGGGGCTCTAGAATCATCACTTAATGGAGATGGTTCCTCTGATCTTATAGAGTATAAGTCTCCGTAAAACTTTTCAACAATGCGCAACATTTCATGTCGATCTGTAATTATGTTGCCATCAGAATTTTTCAGTTTGATGATTTGTTTGGATCCTGGATTCAATTTGCGTCTAAAAACCTTGGGGCCTCTGTATTGTCGTATTGTATCGGTTATGATTTTGGTATTGTGTTTTCTGAGGTCAAATCTAGTGGCTTTGCTTATTTCTCTGTTGATGGCTTCAAGAGATCTCTGTTCTTCTATTGTGTTATGTGGCATTTCTCTCCTCTTTTCTATCATGGTCAAGGTCTCAGGGGCTAATTTACTAATCTTTCTATTTTCTTTTTTAAAATGTTTTTGGGCAGTTTCGGATAACGTCTTGCATAACATATTATTGAGTCTGTCAACATCTAAATTCAACTCTTCTAGATTTTCGAATTGGTTTCTAAGTTCAAGATGGAATTCATTCTGAGATTCGTTTTGCAGAAGTGGTAGTTGTACATTTATTTTCTCGTATTTTGCTTTCGATGTAATCAATCTATTCCTCTCATTTTTCAAGTTGAATTCAAATGTTGCACGGACTAAACGATGGTCGCTTCCAGTCTTAAAGCGAGAGAGGACGGTGACGTCTCTAACTACATGTTTGTGAGAACTTATTATGTAGTCCACCTCATTTTTAGTTTTTCCATCAGGGCTAGCCCATGTCCACTTTTTAGCAGGTCTTTTCTGGAAGAATGTATTCATTATATATAGCTTCTTCCGGCCAGTAAAGTTGACGAGAGCCTGTCCTCTGATATTACGCAGTCCTATTCCAAAGCCACCAATTGATTTTTCGTTAATAAGTGGTTGACCCACTCTTGCGTTAAAATCGCCCATAATCGACGTGAAATGGCAAGGGTTTTCTGTAATGGCTTTATTTATATCCTCATAGAATATCTCTTATATCCTCATAGAATATATATACCACGGCAGTATTGTATGTATTAAAAAGTAAGAGAACATCGTTGCGAGCCTTGCACGGAGCGTTAACAATAAATATCGCTGAGAATATGTTGCTGATACTGACAGGTCTATCCATGGCATGCGATGTTGCCAAACAACTGCGTGTGGGGACTAGAATGCAGTGAGTGTACGGGTTTATAGCCACGAATGATGACCGATAAAAAGATAATAATATAAACTTATTTTCATTATTAATAAAGAAAACTCATCTAAGTTCATCTGTTGCCAGTTCAACGAAAAAGGTTAACACGTAAAGATGCTTGAACATGTAAGCAACATATTATATTGATAGGCATGCAAAAATGAAATTGGTACTGCATTCTCGTGATTAGATTCTGTTTTGAACACGGGCAAAATACGAGAGAAAGAAGAAATGCAAACGAGCATATGGTACGGTATAGTGGGCAAACCCCTTAAAACTCATTTCTTGCAATGTTATTTTGGAATATTTCTAATGAACATACACATTACACATTAGCTATTTTTAACATATTTACAGCTGAACTAATCAAATTTGGTATAATAGGTAGCTCTATAAGTCTCTCTAGGCTCTTGACAATAGGTAACAGTAGGTACTTTTCAATGGGTAAAACTGGATAGGAATAAATGAATTTCCGTAGTAGTCGTACTGAACTATGAGTCGTCAACATGGGCCTACAGAACATAATATTATGCGCTAGTTGTACCTAAAGATAGCATGCAATTAGATCTGGTCGAAGATGTGGTATCATTTGTCCTCTAATCGATTATCATGCATCGATTCAATCGTCAAAATATTCACAACACTGGCTAAATACGAGTCAATAGACAAGGATAGCTATTTGGAGAAAATGCTTTATTAGAAAGAGAGGCAATTTGCCTGACCAGTATAACTTGATCCCTCGCTAGAACAAAAAATAATCATAATTTTGAGGATTATTTTACATTTCTGGGGATATTAAAATCGATTTAATAAATTTAGATATTTTATATGTATACTTTATTATATAATAATATGGTAAACAGTTTTATAAAAAAATAAGAAGTCGTGATTTTTTTGTTAAAGAGAATATTCCGTGAGGCCCGCGTAGTTCCTTAAACTGGCCGCTACTAAACGGCGCGTCACGTGGCGCTACGAGTGGGGTAGCAAATACAACCAGTGTTGATATACAAAAAATCCGCCGATGCCCTCCCCCTGGCCTGTCAAGACCAATTTATACTCTACATCCCGTAGAATTGTATATTTTTACCATAATACACAGGTCTGTAGCCGCTTGGTGCCCGTTAAATTAAACTTCTGAGTTAACGTAGAAAAAAATACACCCGTTTATCCTTCAAAAACGTACCTAATTTTTTTTGACCCTCTGAATAAATCAACATTCATAGGGAACTTGCCGTTACCATATATTTATGAAATTTGGCAGACTATAAGTACACGGCCCGCGATGCATTATGGTGTGCTCGTGCACCTTTATTGTTGAATGTGCCGGCACAAACAATTACTTTAGGTTTTAAAAAGTTATGCAGATAGACTACTCAAATAACCTTACTGCCACCGAGAGATCTCTCAACTCTAAGAGTTCGCTTTGCTCGGTCGATGATATTTGTATGTATTCATATAAATTATGTATTTAAATTATATTTTATCATAAAACGATTCAGCGAGTTTTTTTATTCTATCACCACTTCCACAGACATTGTTACCTGCTTATTATTGTTTATGGTCTCCACTTTCGTGTTTTGCCAGTAGCCGTAGCATGCCACACAGAATCCCGACCAAACTTCAAGAGTAGAACTGTCATCCCATATATTCACAAAACTACAATGTATGGTATGACAGTTCTACGCTTGACATTTCAGCGGGATCTCGTTTGGCATGCTACGACCACTGTAAAATATTATTTTACTTGACAGCGAGTTATAGTCCGGTACATTGTGTTCGGGATAATTTATACAAAATTTTAGGCAATGTGATGTAGTTATGTCGTCATCATTATATTATATTATAATTATGCCTTTACTACTAAGTCCAACTTTGGTTGCTTGCCATTAGCGATGGGCATAAAATAATGCTATTAATAAGGTTTTTTTTTTAAATAACTATTTTACTTTATTTTCATACTACTTAAATTAAATATAACATTATATTTTATCGATCGAGCGAAATGAGGTTTATAAAAATATTAAAAAAACAGCACAAAACGTGTACTTACCTACATGTATGTGACACCAATTTCAATAGCAAACTTTAGGCGGCCGGACTATAATTGACGCAATTATTGGTATTACGCAATGTACTAAAAAAATATATGAAAATAATTAAAAATAAGAAATATTGAAAATATGATAAATTGCTTGAAATTCTCGAATTATTGGACTTTATCGCTATTAATTCTTTAACTTTATCAACTTGCTTGCTCTTTTTTGCCTGTAGGATCTTTCTCAAACTTAATGTACCTAACAAATTGTGCAAAACATTATAATTTAATCATCTTCATAACTCTACAACCCTTGGATCGATTTGGCTCATTTTCGAACATGAGAATTCTTTTAGCTTATACTACCTGATCGCAAAGTTCCATTAAGATTGGAACTTTGGTAACGTTGAAATTAAGCATTTTCTAAAACTCTAGAACCCTTCGACCGATTTGGCTCATGTTCGAACTTAAAAATTCTATGGATTTATATTACGCGTTTGCAAAGTTTCATGCAGATTGGACCATTGGTTTTCCAGTTATCGCGTAACAAACATACATACAAACATACACTTTGGCTAATATATTTGTGTCGCTTATAAAAAATGTGTATATGTTAGAAAAAAAATTATCAGCGCTCCAGTTTTGAAATAATCGTCAGACCTATCGTAAAGACTTTAAGTCACCTATATCTCTGCAACCCTGTAACCTATTTCGCTAATTTTTTCACTACAATTATCCAATTAACCTTCTTAACTTGTGTGTAAAATTTCATTTAATTTGGATTAACCGTTTTCAAGTCAACGTCAACCAAACTTAAGCACCAGAGGTCAAGCGTTAAACTGGTCCAAACGCAGGCATTTCGCGGCTTTCGACTCTAAGACCTCGCTTCGCTCGGTCGATAACCACAAAATAAACCTATTCAATTTTTTTTTTTTTTTTTATGTGATGAAGTAGAAGACGAGCAAGACGCTCTCCTGATGTTAAGAGATAACGGCTGCCCATAATCAGTACAGTGTTACCTAGGATTTCACAATTAGGTGTGTGAAATTCTAGGAGCACTGCACCAACGCTTCTTACTCAAGAGTCATGAGATGTTAAGACTCTTTAGCTCAGTAATTTCACTAGCCACAACCAAACCTAACCAAACCATCAACCAACCTAACCAATAACCTAACCAACGTGTGTGTGTTTTCAATAACCTAATAATCCAACAGCCACAAAAACCGAGATCAATCAAGATCATAGATGTTCTTACTATTAATCGAATATGAAGAAAAACACCGCAAGACGTCCCCAAACATCATAAGCTGTGGTAATCCTGTCCCAGGATTAAAACAGCGCTCGAACTCTCGTCAATCATGGCCGATCCCTGCCCTTTATGTACCTACTCTACTGATGGCTATTAGTTGGACTAAACTTGGCGCTTGAAATAGTAAGATATAGAAGGCCGACTTGATTCTTGTTAACGCTGGCGATGCGTTTGTATGCGGCAATGTAGTAGAAATCTGTTCAAAAAAATTATGTTCGAAATTCGGGCGTATGAATAAGCAAAATGTTTGTGTCGTTTAGTTAAAGCGTGAGGAATTATTGTACTATAACTTTCGCGTGTCAAGTTTTAGAAGAAAAATTTAAAATAAATCTATTTTACTACCAGTAGGTAGAACAAAAATAATCTAAATAGCAAGTAGAAAAGGTAAAACAAATATAAAGGCAAAGGTTAAGGCGTTGCTAATTAATGATCTTAAAGACAAAATTTGTTGCCAATTTGAAATTGTTGCCGTTAAAAGTAGTGAAACTTTGGAGATGTGGTAAAAATACATACAATAAATATTCATCAATATAAAAAATTTCTTAGAACTCTTTTATTGGTTTACATTGAGATTTCATCTATGTGTGCGCTACATTCGTGTTAAATCTAATTATCATAGAAAAATATAATAAAAAAAGAGAAAATACAGAACTTACCTTCTGCATTTATAATGTTATGGCTATTAGTTGGACAAAACTTGTGTCCAATCAATCATACATAATCCAATATTTGGGCAACGTGTCCAAGCCTGCGTAATTGTAGGTTATTAATGGGCCACAGTTTGTCGGATGTGGGCCAATGTTTGCCGTGTCGAGCGTAATTATGTCGAGAGTTCAAGTTGTCGGTAAATACTCTATTGGTTCACGTGTCGTCGATAAAATGAAGCGTAAAAACAATGGATACAAATGCAACTAGAAGTAGTATTATTAAGGTAGAAATGAAGTACGCTGAGTAAGCCTATGCGTTTTATAGGCATAGTTATACTCCCCTACACATAGATAAATGTGTATAGTTGACCACCCAGTGGTCTGAAATAATCGCGGCTTATGATTTATGAAATGAAATGAAATGCTTTATTTGCAGAAATGTTTCGCCATTCCGCCTCTTCGAGGCATGCAATTTTTTTAAATCAACTACCCTTTAAGGATTTTTGCTTATGTTTTTTGTATAGAATGTGGTAAAGGGTAAAATTCTAATTGATCATTTATTTTGTTGTAACGGAATTCGTACGCAAGCAGCTATGCTTATATGTATGCGTTCAAGCAATTAAAATGTATGCTTTAATTGTGTAAAGAAACTTGTCATATTTTTAAATCCTTAGATTTTCATTTGATTTTACGCTCCCTTTTCTCGACATTACAAAACGTAATGGACTTACCATGTCTACCTCACTTTTTTTCAGCAAACTCACTCCACAAGTATTTTCTATCTTTGTGTAAAAACAAGATTTATTTCCTTCACGGTCAGGACTCGTTTTGAGTCAGTTGATTGATTAGCTAGAATTAAGCCTTCGCTGTAAATGAAGGAGGGCTTATAAGGGACCTATGGGTATAATTACTACATTTAAAGGTACTACGGTATGGTATAATTAAATTAAACCATTTAAAAATGGATGCACTGCATGTTATTTGTTATACAAAAGTGCAAAGTAGCTTTTTAACCGCGTGCTCAGTTTTGATGACCGAGCAAGCGAATGATTCTAAAATTGAATCACGAGGGCAGCGAGTGATTCAATAATTAGAATCCTGAGCATAAGCGAGGGAATCAATATAGTGCCAACCAGGATTTCATAATGATGTAAAATTTCTAAGAGCACAAACGGTTCTTACTCGTGCCCCATATGATGCTAAGACTGTTCTTCAGCTCAGTAATTTCACTAAATTATAAAACTTACCTCTCTTTTTTGAGATCAATTAAAAGGAAAGATCGAGACCTAACTTTGAAGACTTAATATTATAATTTGTACTGAATACTTGTAACACAATTTGACTCGTTTTATTTATTTTATAAATTGCTACAAAAGACTCGAAATCACAATCTTATTAGACTCGGAGAACATTTTACGTAACAATAAAAGCAGTCTTCATACTTTATGTTAATAACTTTGAAGGCTGCCTCTTTTAAGGCTTTCGTCCTTACGTGCGATTCTTTTTGTCACACGATAATATGACTCATTTTGAAAAATATATTCGTTGAATTTCCTTTTTGAAAATGTTTTTGGTAAAGCTGTAGATAATATAATATTTTCTTTGATTTTTAAAGTACTTCCAGTTTGCTATCATGAATAACAACATAGCCGACAATAACCGTATATCTACACTTTTCAGTATCTGGGATGTAGTAAAACTTAGGCCTGTTTAGTACAAAAAAATGTATTTTAGACCTCTTATTGCTCTTAGCAATCTGGTCAAACTGGAAATACTTTAAAAAATACATAATTTTTTTAATTTTATACACATCTTCACCGAGAGACATTTTCAAAAAGTTATTCTTACGTAGATTTCATTTGAAAAAAGAAATTCGTCATATCGTGTGAGCGAGACAGTCGCACGCAAGGAATAAACTCTTAATAACTTTGAGCCTCCATTAAGTCGTACGAACGACGAATTTCAAATCTGAACATCACACTTTGTCCCATTCTTGCCGGTTTCTTAACAACATTTTGCAAAATTCAAAAGTCACACGTTAGAACAAATAAATTGCTTGACACGGGAATGTAGTTAAATACATGACGCGAGGGTGTTAATTTGTATTTTACAACGTTTGATTTGATTTGATTTTTTATATAAGAAATGATTGAGAGATAGAGATACTACAGCTATGAAAATGGTGATAAAAGCCACTTATAAGTATAATCGACAGATCCTCCACATGGCAATCTACAAAAAAAACTACTAAGTTTCCGAACGTTTGTCATAATATTATGTGAGAGACGTTTTTTTCCACCGAAAATCGATGCAAACGCTTTTTTTATACTACGTTTGACCACATCCCACCTGATGGAAAGTGAAAATGCGGTCGACGATGGATTAAGTAAGATGCTTAGAGAGGTGTTTGTAAAGATTTTTAAATGACTCAATAATGTTATTTTGTCTAGTTTGACTTTCAACATATTATCACTGCAAAATTCTCGTATAACCCAAAATTTCACATCGCCTCACTCACATCACTTACGGTAAAGTAGGTAAACTCTCGCCATCTCCCCAGCAATATTAACTGTGGTTAGAACAAATAAATTGCTCGAATAGGAAATGAAACGCCAGAATATCTCAACGTCTCGCAAATAGGACCAAGATAATGGCATTAAGCCATCGGTTTTAATTCCAAGTATGGAGTGAATTGGGGAAGCATAACATTAGCATTTCAAATGGCAAACGCAGAGATTTACTCAACGTTTTGACTCGAATTGTGGAGCGTTTTGACTCGCCAAATAGATAGATAGATAAATTGCAAGGTATTTAAATAACTTTCAATTTAAACACCACATAATATTGGCCACCACATTATTCCTTCCAACCAGGTTGTCTGTAAGAGATTGCTCCATGCGATAAGACGATTTTGTATATTTACCTAATTAACTGAACACGTCGTATCCAATTCAACTTTTAGCCTTTAAACATAAATTGTAAGCATTTATTTTAGTCAGTGTTTCTTGATTGATAATATCATTTTTCGTGTGAATCTAAAAAAACAACCTTAATAATAAAGTTCATTGACTTCTTTCCATCGGAAGAGACATAAAACGAGGAATTTCGCGAAAATATATTTGAATTATAACATTTAGGTCGTTGCCTATTTGTTACGTAAATACAGAACTGCTAAAATTGTGGAAGAAATAAACGAAAATGTTTTATCATTCGCATTGATTAATGTAATCATATCACGAAAACATTTCCCTGGAAAATGGAAACGGTATCCTTTCGACCTTTAATATAAAAACTCTTGCGTAAGACGACAATACAATGTTTATAAATCATTTTGTTCTTTTGTTTCAGGGTACATTCCGGCTCATAAATCAACCGTTTAAAAAAGTCGCGTTCATCCCGAGCCAAGAATTAAGAAAAAAAAATGAAATAAGGAAAAAGGGTCGGGACGGAGCTCGGTTGGGTCGCGACGGACACTCATGAATATGACATCAGTGGGTCAGCCACCATGTTGATTTATTCGAGAACGGCGATCCATCAAACGTGTCGTGCCGTCGGGAGCGTTCTGCTCGATATACCAACCTTTTGTGCTTCAGACGTAGTTTGCCTATTGCGTATGCATGAAGACCGGCAAGCGATTTATTAAATCGATGAGCCATTCTGTTCCACTTCCGCGAAGACATTGTCTGTGAGCATGAATATTTTCTTGATATTTTAACATCGGAAAGTATCAAAATGCGTCGGCGACCGTTACCCCCAGTGCGCGAAGAAAGTCCCAAATCGTGGACGACATTATGCAACAATGATTGGGTAGTTTATACACTAGTGGCGTCAGTGGGTGCGTTAACTTACGCGAACAGTTTGGATGGTGAGTTCGTGCATGATGATATCCCGGCGATAGTGACGAACAGTGACGTGATTGGTAGGAATAGTTTGAACAAAGTGCTTGTGAATGATTTCTGGGGGACGCCGATGTCTGATGCGAGCAGTCACAAGTCGTATCGACCGCTGACTACGTTGTCATTCAGGTAAGCACTTGCTACTAGACATAAAATATGTGCAGAGATATATAGCTAGAGATATCTTTAGCAGGTTTTTGTCGCACTGTACTCGTATGTTGAAACATATAAAATTTTAATACATAATTTTGTTAGTAATTATGAAGTATTTGACACTGCAGCATCCATGCTGCATCCATGCAGCCATCACTGCAGCCATGAAGATCTAGCATAATATTACGAGTACTTATGTGGATAACGAATATTTTTTCAGCGCTACATACTTTTTTATTCATTAAAGATAAGCCTTTTTCATATCATAATCTAGCCTGATGTTAAGCGATGATGCAGCTAATGGTGGTAGAAAATTAACCTAGAAGGCGAAATAAATTCCTCCACATTAAATACTCGTATGCAATGTTAATGGGTCACTATGATACTTATAATTATAATTATTCTTCTTTTTCTTTTCTTCTTTTTTTATAATTACATTGACTAATGTGTCTAATTCCACTTAAGAACTTATTTCTGGCACAGAATGTTAAATAGTTTAGCTTAAAAGGTGCTCGCAAAAATATGACCTCATTTAAAGTATTAATAAGCACAGTCCCTGAAACAACGTCTCAGATCCCAAGACAAAGTGTTCGTCAGTGTAGACACCTACAAAGTATATTTATCAAACATAGCAAAACATCTAGAAATTTCGGTGTGATTATAAAAACATTGTTATTCCTGTAAGAGTCATCGTTCCTCGCGTTTGTACCATGCGATAATATACTACTAGAGAAGTTATCCCAAGCGAAAGTCTTGGTCTAGTTAACTTGTTACTGCCGTCCTTGTAAAAGGCCCGAAAACAAAAATCCTGCGATTAATATGAGTAATGTCAATCAAACAAAGTCCAACAAATTTATGTGCTGCTTCGTACTTCGTATTTGGTGATGTCTTAGTTAATTAGTGCGGTAGGCTGCAGCTGTTGCCTGTTACCACTGGATCACTGCAAACTTAACAAACACATGATGAACATGGGGCTTATCCAAGAGGCAGATTGCAGATTCTGCCAAGAAGAGGAGGAAACCGCAATGCACATCCTTTGTAGCTGCGGACCACTCATGTTCAACAGAAGTATCCATCTAGGACGACAAATGATGCTCCCGGATGAGATACAACAAATCACCCCCTTGAAGATCTGGAAGTTCTTAGAAGCTACAGGTTTAGGGAGTGAACTATAGCTCAAGCGGGCGTCACAATAGATCAGCAGTGGTCGAAGCGACAAAACCCCTTGAACTAAACTCCAATAATAATAATAATACCACTGGATGAAACGCCAAGCGGTTATTATGGTCGTGTTCTGGGATATTCAGTAAAGCCACAGCCAGGGTGAGATTTATACCGCCGCTAGCTTAGACTCACATCGCCAATTAACATCACGCAAGATCGTGGTCAAAGGCTAACTTATACCTAATGAATAAAAAAATCTTATTAATGTCACAATAAAGAGTTTTTGTATTGTATTGTATATGTGATTAAATTTAAATTAAATTTTTGTTTCGGAATACTTCCATATAGTGTTAGTTACATAATTTATCACTTACAAAACCTAGGTTAGTTTCAGGTACCTACTGATGTAGATTGCATTTTTGTAACTCATTCACGGCTAAACTGATTGAACAACTTAGTGTGTTACGGCGAATCGGCCCCAGTTGAATAGAACACAAAATAGATGCATGATTGTCATCTCTAGCAGGTTGTACATCAATCTCAACGTTCCGGGCCGCGTTCATTCATCATCGTTACGTTTGAAATACCGCAGAGTTTTTGTCTCTCTCACTCTCTCTCTCTAATGTGTGCTTTCATAATGGATTCCTCTCAAATCATTTTGAATTGTGAGTTTCTCCAGAGAAAATGGATTAAGTTAGATATTTTTACTTTTTTTTTTTATAAGAGATAGGCCTACGTTTGACCACATCCCACCTGATGGAAAGTGAAAATGCGGTCGACGATGGATCACGTAAGATGCCTAGAAAGGTACCTATTCACTCGTGCCTTGAAGATACCCAAGTTGTACCGCTCGGGAAACACGGATGACGGCAAAGTGTTCCAAACGCGACCAGTTCTCATTAAGAACGACGAAGCAAAACGCTTGGCGCTTGGTACTTCGTCTAATAATATCAGTCTTCGTCTAGTAATAGGGAGAATTGGCGATATATAGTGAGGCGAGCAACAGCAGCCCATACCGTAGACACATCATGACACATCATGACGACTACGACCGTTCTGCGAAGAACAAACCGATTAAGAAGAAGAAGAATAATATAATTAATCTATAATATTTATTTACATTATGTCAAAGTCAGTTGATTAGCTTACCCAGGCAATTAGACGCCTAGACCGTTCATTAAGTGCCGGCATGCAATTAAATTACTAAGAAACAAGTAGCCATAATATAATTGAATGATACCATCAGACGGGCTGTATGCTTATGTATGGATGTTTTGACTTAGAAATATGATTTTTCACTGTTTCAAGGGACTGTAATAGACCTAGTGATATGTGATATAAATTTCTACTCGACACTTCCCCGATCCCGAGTAAAATGGGTCTTGACAGACAGACGGACAAACGAATGATCCTTTAAGAGTTTCGATTTTGAGGTACAAACCCCCAAAAAACAAAAAAAAAAAACAGTAACAATTTAATAAACTATCCAGAAATTTTCATGTCCCATATCATAATATTTTCCAAGCGCCTAATGCAATGTCACAGAGTGCAACCTACGTCGGATATACGAGCGCTGATGACGCCAGAATGAAAAATGGTTCCATGATGAATAGTGCGCGACGTAGCGAGGTTTTCAGAAAATCATATTATAATTTATTTATTTATTATTCGTTACAGGTTAGACTTTAACAACGATCTGGCATGATATTTTTTTTAAGCTATTGCATAGCTTCTATCGCGGGCCTTGAGCGTGGGGACCGAATCCAGAAATTCCGTAACGAAAAAAACCTAACACCCCCCACTCCGACCGGCACAGCGGTGATACTTTTTAGTTTTTCCATCTATAGATAAATACCAGAACTTTTAATGACTTTTTGAAATATCATTAATTTTATATTATTAATTTTAAATTTTAACATCTCATTTATTTAATAAAAGAAAAAAAAATGTTTTTTTATCGGTCACCACGCTCAAAGTGTAACTTGAATTAATATCAAAGAAAAAAAAAGGAAAAAAAATACTGCATTAATAAAATAAATAAATAATTATAATTACATAAGTTGATAAAAAATGCTATGCAATAGCTTTACCGCGGCAGTCTCCGAGTGCCACACGTCTTTTTTATTATACGAACCTCTGACATTGGCAGAGTTTTCTTCTCTACACATTCATTCCAGTTTTTTTTTTTTTTTATGTGGAGAAGTAAGAAGACGAGCAAGACGCTCTCCTGATGTTAAGAGGTAACGCTGCCCATAATCAGTACAGTGCTAGCCAGAATTTCACAATGATGTGCAATTCTAGGTGCACTGCACCAACGCTTCCTACTCAAGAGTCATAAGATGTTAAGACTCTTTAGCCCAGTAATTTCACTAGCTACAGTGTCCTCCTACCGAAGCACAGTATTGTTTGCACATTACTGACCAGACGGTAGAATAACTGGCACTGTTGGGGTACCCACTTAGACGACATCCTGCAAAGGAAATCTACCCCCGGTGAAAAACATGTAGACCTAGAAAATCACATGGGGTTATGCTACAACCTTTTATTTTATGAGGCGTTGAAATTAATTACACCACCAAAATAAAATTAGCTACCTATTACTATACAAAAGTCACAAATAAAAACAGAAATAAACACACGAACTCTACACTCTATAAAAATAGACAATAAAAAAACATGTCAAATGTGAAGCGACCCGAAATCACCAATTTGTCTTTCAGATCGATACTTGCCCCACAAAAACGAAAAAAAGAGCCATTATGTAAGTTTAGGACAAAATCTACTGGATTGAGCTTGCTGGAAAATATGAGGCACTGCTTGTAAAAAATTGGTTACTAAACATCGTGAATTCTACTATCTTATTTACTACAACTTTATGCCGAAGCAAAAGTTCTGAACGTACGACAGTTGTATATACTTAGAGCGTGCTTAAAACACCACACTGTCGTGCAAAAATCACCAGACTATCGAAATTTACTAACAAAACGAGTTTTCAGGCCTACGAGACACTTTGTTCGCACTAGTTTCGCAAAAAGACTGTCAAAATTCATGTTACCCTATATTTACCAAACAGTAATGAAACATATCGACTTTAAAAACTGTACTACCCATCAAGCTAAGAATAAAATCAATAATTGGCTGCTCTCAATATCCTATTCCGACACAGAAAGTTTATTAAAAATATTAAAATAACATGTAAAAAGCATTCAGAGCTCAAGCAATTTACACATTTTTTCTAGCTTAAGTTAAGTACTAACATTGTATTTCGTAATTTACCAAATTTTGTCGTCGATCTTTCTGTTAACTTTTATAACTGTAGACCTGGTTAATGATAACTGTTAGGAACCCACGAGACAGGCTCTGGCCTAGTGTGGGCTCCATTGGTAAACATACATTATTGTAAAGCTAACTTTGGTAAATAAATGAATTTTATTTATTTATTATTATTTCTTGCCAAGAGCGAATGGGGGAGGATCGGGGAGTGAAAAGGGCGTACTTGGGACGGGCTACCGGCAAGCGGCCGGTGGGGCGTCCAAAGTACCGCTGGAAGGACGAAGTGATGAAAGACCTGAGAGCGCTCCAGGCTGAGTCTTGGGAAGCGACAGTGCAGGACAGGCAAGAGTAGCGTCTTCTTGTGTCGGAGGCCAAGACTCAATTTGGGTCGCTGCGCCATCTTAGCTAGCTAGCTATTTCTTGCCAATAATATTAGAATCGGAAAAATATCAAATAATGTATGTTTGAGTGTGTTTATGTAACCCCCTAACGTTTAAATGGTTGAAGTGATCTAGTGAGTAGCCGCAGTTAGTAATGTAACTTTTGGGGGATAAAGTTTTAAAAAAAAACAGTTTAATTATAACGAACATGTATGTATGTGCTTTGTCAAAAATTATTTATTATTAATTTTTTTTTAATAACAAATATTTATTTTTAAATTAGCGAGGCCATCCCTTCTTTGGAATAAAATATTATTATATACACACACACTCGCACACTAGAGTTACACACTATTTTGACAAAGATAAAAAATAGTTTGGGCTTACTGTGGCTGCATCGTTTTTGTTAATGAAACTAATTCCAATAGTATTTTATTATATGTTGACGACATCAATTTTCACCACAAATTACTTATCCTTGAGACAATGTTACTTTTCAAGTCTTATTTTAGAATTAAAAGCCTCAAACTAGATAATGATGGGAGTTTGTAACTGAATAGTTAAGTTTTCGTTAAGTTAATTAAGTTTGTTAATTGCAATAATTATTTCTGGTGCTTATTATGGGAATGTTTATTTTTGTTTAAAGACTTTTGTGTCCTATTAAACTACTCATTGGTAAAAGGGAAAATGTTGACAAGGAGAAATTTATATGATTTATGTATGAAAATAAAAATGTAACAAATTATTACAAGTTAATCACAATGTTGTTGTTTATGATGTTGGCTGCCTGGTCCTGCGAAGTTGCTGGTATTTTAAAAATAATAAATATATAAAATGTATTTTTTGGTTCCTAAATACAATAAAAAATGCCTGAGACCCTTAAGACCTTTTGAGTGGGGGCGCAGAATGTCACGCCTTCAATTCAATTCAATTCTTTATTTGCCAAGCAACATGGTGTTTAAGTTGTTACAATACATAGTTTTAGATCATAGACATGTTGAGCTAACATCATTTAGCATGCAAATGGAGCTAATTAGGGCTAGGTTAGGCCTTGCTATAAAATGTTCCGGCCAAGTACGTAGCATTCCGTGACGTCATGACCTTCTTTAATACATATCTCAGTAGTTATTTATACGCAATATTACTATAATATTATAATCGCGAAAGTTTGTAAGAATGTATGGATATCTGGATGTATGTTTGTTACTCTTTCACGCCTAAACGGGTGGACCAACTGAGCTGAAATTTGGCATAGAGATAGCAAAGAATAGAAACTATTACTACGTAGAGATAGCTTAGACCCTGAAATAGCACATAGGCTATAATAGTACAGCGGTTAAAACTGCTGGGTGCAGATAGTAATACATAAAATGGAACTAAGAACACTGGACGTAGCTAGTATAAAAATAATTCTAAATTATTTCAGACTTTCAGTAATCTGTGAACCTTTTGTAAATTCAGTAGAAAGTGGTAAACTGTAGCCAATTATTTACCTATTCCCAAGCCTCGAAAATGTTTAAAACACAAAATAAACAATAGAGTAACTCGTAACAAGCTCTCGCAACTTTTTCCATAGATCTCTTCATTAGGACAACAAAATGTAATTTATAATTGAACAAAGGCTAAATCTCGTTCAAACTTCAAATCGCATTGTGGCGTTCCAACTTGCTAAATATTATTAAACTGCTTTACATTTGCTGGGAAAATATGAAATACTTCGTTATTTTAGTTAAAGTTTTCTGTTAATTAACACGGTAATATTTAGGTACATGGCTTTATGTTTAAGCTATGGACTCGTACTTTGGGGCAATTCGACGGATAAGCAGAGAGCCTTCTTGGCTCAGAAAAAGTGTGTGAGAGCAATAGCCGGAATACCACCATGGGAATCGTGCAAGCCACTCTTCAAAAAGTATCGATTACTAACTCTACCTAGTATGTATATTCTGGAAACAGCTAAATTCGTGAAATTAAATCCTAATTTATTTACTAGAGCAAAGGATATTTTCCCCAGAAATACCAGAAACCGAAATAGAATTGTATCGTCATATACAGCCAAAACAAAATTGATGTCAAACAGTTGCCATGCAATGTGTGGCAAAGTTTACAACGCTATCCCAAGAGACATACAAGAGTTACCTACCAATAGATTCACTCGGAAGCTCAGGTCGTGGCTCATAGATAAATGTTATTATTCTATCTCAGATTTAGTAAAATAATTTTATGTAGGTAATGTAGGCAACTCTTATCACTTATTGACATGTATTCTTTTATTTTTTCCTAAATTATAATTAATTAATAAGGTTTATAAATTATAAATTATGAGAAGATTTGCATGCCACAATGTGGCAAAATGTTATTGTACTTTTAATATAACACTAATATCTGTTATGCTACTAACACTTTAAGCAAATAAATGAATTATGAATTATGAATTACGACTAGCGGCGCCCAGCGGTTCCACTCGTTGGATGCTAATGTGTTTTTTCCAGGATCTAAGCTATCTATATAATAAATTTAGTTCAATCGGTCTACCATATTAAGCGTGAAAAAGTAACAAACATTCATACATTCTTACTAACTTTTGCGTTCATGATAACGTATGGGCGTCGGAGTTTTTAACGCATTTTTCCTGGGAAAAAAAAGGGGCGTCGGAGTTTAGTTAAAGTTCCTCTGTGTTAAATAACATACAGCACTGGTTTGTGAGACGTTACGTACACTTTTAAACCTGTTTTGAAATGATAATTATTATCTAGAGATTCACCTAGTTCATTGAGAATATACCATGACCGGTACTGAATCCGTCACAGCACAGGATTTGATATGAATTAATAACTTTTTTATTAAAAATAAAAACATGCAAACAATAATACAGCTACTACAACAAAAAACAACACTTGCATTAACCACAGATCGGCCACAAGCCAATCTATAGAAAATCCAAGTGCTCCAAACCACTGTCAGATGGCAGAGTGGTCAGAATGCCGACAGCATTGCCACATTAGATGCCAATACTTATACATACGTTGGGCCAAATACACCCAAGCATTATGGTTATAGGTACGGTCGCTTCGACTGAGCGCTCACATAATTTTTTGAATAGGTAATTCATAACTTTTAAATCCGATTTCACTGATAAGACACTATAAAACGAAAAAATTGTTAAGTTTTCGACTTTTTGAAAGTCGGCTAATATCATTAAGTTTTATTAGGCTTCCGTAGTCAACAAGGAAGCCTTATAGTTTCGCTTTGTCTGTCCATCCTACTGTCCGCGGCTTTACGGAGAAACTATAAGACTTCGAAAACTGGGAAGCATTAATAAATAAGCATTAACAAAAAAGCAGCTTCTAGAGTTAATATGTAGTGACGCACCCGTCATTTGTCACTCGTTGAACCGTGACGTGACGTGACGCGACACGGAATGAGACGTCACAGATTGAAGCCGTTTGTTTAGATTGCTGTTTACACGTTGATGGGGTAATAAATGGCTTCATTAAGGCTTTATAACGACGTTACTCCTTAGGTCAAACAGTATTATTTAGGTTAATAATATGGAAAGAACTTAGGTTTATAATAATACTAGCTGCGCCCAGTGGTTTTACCCGCTGTACTGTTGTTATTCCTAAGCTATCTCTGTACCAAATTTGAGCTCAATCGGTCCACCCGTTTAGCCGTGAAAGAGTAACAAACATACATCCAGACATCCTGACATTCTTACAAACTTTCACGTTTATAATATTAGTAAGATGGCAAGAACCTAGGGTTTACAATAGGAAAAGAAATTGCCGCACAAGGTCATCTGAAATGTTCAGTGAAGGCAGGGAGGGATTTATCCCGCCTTATAAGTTTAATCTGCTTCTATTTTAAGTCACTAAACATCACGCTAGATCGTGGTCAAAATAATAAATAATAATTGGGGTTTATACTCCAACAGAACAGGTTTCCCTACTTACACTGTCAGAGTCAAATCACAATGTATAGGTTGTGTGGCGAACCTACATTTTGCAGTTTCAGGTCGCTGAGATTACTACAGGACCTGCAACATAACCTAACGCATGCCTCCTACATATCTTATAGGAAACAGCCGGGACCCACAGTTTTACGTGCCTTCCGAAACACGGTAGCGTCCAGGCGAAAGTCAAGGGCTTACCTATAATGAATAAACAAAAAAACATTGACACACATCACCATCAAGTAAAATTTTAACAAGTCACGTAAATTGCGACCTTGATATCGGCACCCAATGTAGGGTCTATCAAAAGAAGCTAAATGTTTTTTAAGTACCTTAATTATTATGAAAAAACACTCAAATATTAACTGCTTTTCCTTCGTTTAAAACTCATTATGACATAACAAGATATTACGAGCCGAATTATTATTATATTTTGAACCAAAGCTTCATAATATAATTTCAAAGAGCTCTTCGGTGACGTGGTGTATAACCAAAGGAGAAAGGGGAATGAAAAATAATTTTAGGCTGTGGACTTACTTAGCTGTACAGTTTGCGGCATATTCACAATCTTTTCTTTTTAAATTAAAGATTACCGTGACTGACTCACTGATTTAATGTTATTAAGTGTTATGAAAAATCAAACCTTGATCCAAGCCGACAGCAACAACTTATCCTTAATTTTAATACTCTACACTTACACAAACTACTTTTTACTTACGTACTTTTAAAATTTAAAAAAATAATATTTGCCTAAATTACAGACGTGCGTTCCAAATGCAGATAAAATATGTATATCTTTTGTTTCAATTTGCTGCAGATTTTTAGGAAAAATCGAACTACGATCAAAATTAAAGCAAGAGATAATCCTAAAATTTACTACTTAAAAAAAATATTTGACTCAATCGCAGTCACACGATTTCCAAATATTTTCTTTAGTTCAACTTCAATTTTAGCAGACTTTTAGCCAAATAGGTCTACACCCGCACGCGAGACACAGATCATATTTTACGTTAAATAATTGTAGGAACCACGCATTTTATTCCTGCGGGAATATTTATTCCGCGTATTATTTGCTGTCGCCGCGGAAATTACACATTTTTATTTATTCGCTTTTTATTCTATGTAATATAATTTATGTAGAGATGTAGATGGCGGCGTTTTGTTTGATTCATTATCCTGTTTACCAAATTTTGTCAAAAATACTCGCATTTTTTACGTTAGATCAGAGAGCCCGTCTGAAGGTTACCGTCGTCTATACATGACAGTTTTTTTACAAGCTTTTATTTACTTTCACCTGTCTGTTGTCTGTCTGTAATCAAATCATGGCTTAATTTGATCCACTTACCGATTTTTGATTGAGCTGAAATTATGCATGCATGTATAAATCGGATGACAATGCAATATTATTATGACATATGGAGCTGATCTGATTATGGAGCTGGAAGGTGGCCATAGAAACTTCGTAATTAAACGACGCAACCCCATCAATTTTGGGCTCATTTGATTCGTCTTGACTCTAGTACTTTGGTGCTAGATGGTATTAATAATAAAAGCTGGTTTTTTTTTAATTTCAGTTGTTTTTAAATTTGAAATCGGTACTTAAGCTGATAGCCCTCTTGATTGTTAGCGATTACCATCACCTATTTATTATAATACCTACTCGTATCTAGATGTGCTGGACATAGGCTTCCCATGGTATGTAGCGTCCGTGGCCCAGTGGTCATACGTCCGGCTTTTAATCCGGAGACCCTGGGTTCAAATCTCAGTGTATGTCAAAAAGTTCGCCTGGACGCTACCGTGTTTCTGAAGGCACGTAAAACTGTGGGTCCCGGCTGTTTCCTATAAGATATGTAGGAGGCAGTCGTTAGGTCATGTTGCAGGCCCTGTAGTAATCTCGGCGACCTGAAACTGCAACATATAGGTTCGCCACACAACCTTTAAATTGTGATTTGACTCTGACAGTGTAAGTAGGGTAACCTGTTCTGTTGGAGTATAAACCCCAATTATTTATTTATTTATGGTACACCACTCAATTAGACCGAGTTGAGTGATGGTCAGTCTTCCTCCTCCAACCACTCTCAGTAAACTTCCGAATATCGTCGCGTCGCCCCATCTCGTCTAAGGACGCTCTACACTACAAAAGTTAGCGCCCTAGATGTCTTCAAAACCAGTGGTGTGGCCGATGCTAGCCGATCATATAGGAAAGGTTATTTTCTCGCTTCACTAAATCTCTTGCAGGATATAGCCTTAAAGAGTGACTGAGGCCAAGGTTTTGTTGAAAAAAAAAATGAAAAATATGTTTAATGTATTTGTGTACCGAATTTCAACTCATACTGATTAGCTGTATTAGTTTTCCAAACGGAATAATAGCCTTAAAGAGTGATTGACGCCATGTCAAAATATTCTTGTTTCTACAATGTATTTGTGTACCAAATTTCAACTCAATCTGTTCAGTGTTAGTTTTCCAAATTGTAAGGAAGACTAAGTTTTTGTGTTTATCCAAGTCAACTTACCTATTCTACAAGCAAACTAGATATCTAAATATAACCGAATAAGTAAGTTAAGCAAGTTACAAAGTTAAGCGCAAGTTAATTAGGACGTTAATGTGGAACTACTGATTGTTTTCATTATAAATGAGACGTGTTATGTACTTATGTTAATCTACTTATAGTTTGGAAGATAGTGGTTAATTTAGTTACTTGCTACGTCAAGCGGTTTCAGCCAAGAATGTAGCCTATGTGCTAAAACTATCTACGAGTACATTGCAAATTTCATGTACAATGGTCCAGCCATTTAGGCATGAAGAGGTTACAATACATGATATTATAATGTTTAAAAATTCATACTTTCACTTTCATAATTAACTAGCTGCGCCCAGCGGTTTTACTTGTAGCCTATGTGTTATTCCAGGGTCTTAGCTATCTCTATACCAAATTTCAGCTCAATCAGTCCACCCGTTTAAGCGTGAAAGACTAACAAACATCCAGATATCCATTCTTACAAACTTTCACGTTTATAATATTAGTAAGATTTTAGTAGATAGGATTATTATTATGTATTTTGATATAAAGGTAAAGTTATAAGACCTATTTGTATTATAGGAGTCTAGCCATTTTAGAAATGTTTTTGTATCTAATCCAGACCGTTTTTGCATTGCGAGTAAAAAATAAATTATGTATATTTTTAAATCGAATAAATTCAAATGGATCAAACTCAATTATCCCCAGACTCGCGCTCAATTCTCAATCCAAACATGTTCCAAGGAAAACAATTTCCACGTAACGAAATTTGCTATTTCACGTCTGTCAGTTAAAATTAAGTTATGCAACCTTCTTATTTCGAAGGCTTTTGAGGCTCGCCTTGTTTATACAGACGCCTTTGGGGAAAAGCCTTCGTATTGTTGAAGGAAACCAAACCTCATTCAATTTTGTAAATTATATTTTTTGCGCAAAATCTTGACGCCACCATCCATCATTATTTAGAAAAGAGCCTCTGGGGGATTTAATTACCTTAGCTTTTACCTTGTTTGGCGGTTTATTTTGGTAAGAAAGTCGGAATTAGAGACAGGAAAATGACGTGGGGTTTTCATTTTTTGTTAAAATGTTAACCACAACTTTGAGGAATAAAGTAATTGTACATTTTAATTTAAACGAATTATTCCGTTTTATGTTTAGCTTGCTTTCTTTGGCCACATTATAATCTAACTTTATGCCAAAGTGGTGAAAATCTTACTTTAACTTTTAATATATTTTTTAACAACTTAAAGATTGCTATCACATAGTGGAATATTATTGCCTTTAAAATAAAAGTATACTTTTACTTAAGAAAAAAGAATAAAAGAATATTACTAATATTAAAAACCAAAAAACTTTGTTTTACCGATTACATATTTTTTGGCATGGAGACAGCTTAGAGGAGGGTACAATTTTTGTTATTCCAGAGTTTAAGCTACCTTTATTATAAGCTACATTAGATTATAATACGTACATAGAAAAAAATTAAATTAATGCTCACATTAGTTTTTTTGTCAACATAATCTATGTAATTTATTTATTTATTTAGGACACCCAACACTGGATACACTTAAATATTCAAACTTAAAACTAAGAGATCACAACGTGTGTGCTCCTGCACTTATAGGGTGCCACAGCATGCACAACTAATCTACTTGTATTATTTGCTTAGTAACTAAAAATCAGTCAGTTTGATACTTAATAACTTACAAATTTTAATCTTACCGTACCGTCTCTAATACCGTAAAAAAATATTTTAAAACTCTTTTAATTCACATTTTCATTCGTAATATAACCTGTCACCAGCTCCCAACCTGCACACTTTTAATTTAGACCAAAGTATTCGAGCCACTCACTCGCGTGTCATTTATCACATCTCGAGGTTCCGTAACCTTTGTCTATGGCCCTCGGTGACCTGATTACACGGCTATGGGAAGGAGGGGACATTCTGATGTCTTTCATAGGTTTTACACGTGTAAGAAATGTAATGTATGAAGCATAACCACTGGTTCGCCATTTGTTCACATTTTTTTTAAATATTGCGGTGACGAAACCTATGTATGTATCTATAGCTATAATTTAATATTGTAATATTTGACATCATTTCTTTAAAAAAACTCTGACATCCACCCAGGTTAAGTGTCAAGTTTCGTCAACTTCAACAATTAATAACTATTAATTGTGGAAGTTTAGTAGTTTTTAGGGTTCCGTACCTCAAAAGGAAAAAACGGAACCCTTATAGGATCACTTTGTTGTCCGTCCGTCCGTCCGTCCGTCCGTCCGTCTGTCTGTCAAGACCCTTTTTCTCAGGAACGCGTCGAGGTAACAAGCTGAAATTTATAGGAAATACTAAAGTCCATTGCTTCTTAGAGCTGTGAAAAATTCAAACTTCTAGGCCAACGCAATCAAAAGATATAGTCGAATATGTCGCAAATTTCAGCAAATTACCAAATAAATCAAAACCTACGGGGCACTTCCCGTAAACTCAGAATCTTGAAATTGGCACGAAGCAACTCCTTAGAGCACAGATAAAGGAAAAATTGCGAAAACCATAAATATTTAATTTCATCATATGAAAAAAATATTTTAAATAATTTTATACTTACTACCCCTTTTCTCATGAACGCGTGCAGGTATTAAACTGAAATTCATATCAAATACTAAGGCCCATAATACCTTTAAACTGTAATAAAATCAAACCTCTATCTCAACGCATTCAAAAGAAACAGCAATTTTATCCGAAATTTTAAATACGCAACTACTCTCAAAAAACCAAAACCTACAGGGTACTTGCCGTGAACGTAGAATCTTGAAATTTGGTAAAAAGCAATTCCTTAGAGCACAGATAAAGGAAAAATTCCAAAAATTGTACATTTTTAGTTACATCATATAAAAAAATATTTTTAATTATTTCATACTTACTACCTTATTTCTCATGAACGCGTGCAGGTATTAAACTGAAATTCATATCAAATACTAAGACCTATAATACCTTTAAACTGTAATAAAATCAAACCTCTATCTTAACGCATTCAAAAGAAACAGCAATTTTAGCCGAAATTTTAAACACGCAACTTCTCTCAAAAAACCAAAACCTACAGGGTACTTGCCGTGAACGTAGAATCTTGAAATTTGGTAAAAAGCAATTCCTTAGAGCACAAATAAAGAGAAAATTCCGAAAATTGTACATTTTTAGTTACATCATATAAAAAATATTTTTAATAATTTCATACTTACTACCTTATTTCTCATGAACGCGTGCAAGTATTAACACATTCACTGCGGATCAGGCCCAGATCGACCTGAAGCGGAATTTCAGCTGGTGCGGACGAAGAAAACTATGTCCCTCTCACTAGGTGCGGTACGATTATTTCAGGTGTTTGTAAAGGTACGACAGAGACAAACATATATTTGAGATTGTGTTCAAAATTATAGGTGTTCCCTATAAAAACATCACGGCAGGCCTTTATCGGCCTACCGCGCACTGACGGTGAAAATATCAACTCGGTGCGGCAGGGGTCTATTGCGGCCCGCCGTCCCAACAGGCGGTTGGCGACCCGATACCGCACGGAGCGCCCCGCTTCGCCAGTTAGTGTTGAGCCATCTCACTGAACTGACGTACGTCGGCGTCGCGTTTTTTCTTTTCGTAAAATTAACGACGCACGATGGCAGGAAACAAAAGAAAAATACAAATTTTGGAAAATAAACTAATTCGCGAGGCAGATAAAAGTGATAGTGACAGCAGTGAGGAAATATTTTCCTTCAAGAAAAAAAATAGATATTTAGAAAAAGGACCAAGCAAAAACAAAAACATACTGCAGGATGTGCACACAAAATCTTTGTGCGAAATGTTTTAAAGACAAGCATAAATAAATAATTAAATAAACTATTTTTCATTTCTTTTCTACAATTCTATTTTATTTTCGATATCCCCTTATTTTTGTTTCCCATCACTACTAAAAATACTTTCTAGTGCGGTGCTGGTCGATATCGACCCGCCACTTTCCCTGGTTCATTTCTCATTTCCTGTTTGGCAGATCCCGGGGCGAATCAAATCTAAAGAAGGTGGGTTCAAGGTTATTCTAACAGTCCAAAAACTACACACCTATATTATGTTTTCGCAAAGTTATAGCGATTTAATCTAACCTTACGCTGGTGGGTCGAGAAAGGCCTGCCACGCACTGGCGGAAAAATCATTGGGGGCACACTTTGGCCCGCCGCCGCACCAGACGAATTTTTAAGATTTTACTTGCCGCAGCTAACGTGTTAAACTGAAATTCATATCAAATACTAAGGTCTATTATACCCTTAAACTGTAATAAAATCAAACGTCTATCTCAACGCATTCAAAAGAAACAGCAATTTTAGCCGTATTTTTTAACTCGCGACTACTCTCAAGGGAATCAAAACCTATAGGGTACTTGCCGTTAACTCAGAATCTTGAATATTGGTTCGCAGCAACGTCTTAAATCACAGGCACAGAAAAAATTGCGAAAAACTGTAAATTTTTAGTTACATCATATAAAAAATATTTTTAATAATTTTGTATTTACTATCCCTTTCCTCAAGAACGCGTACAGGTATTAAATTAAAATTCATACCAAATACTCAGCTTTATAATAACTTTAAGCTGTAAAAAAATCAAACATCTATGACAACGAAATCAAAAGAAACAGCAATTTTAGCCGCATATTTTCAAACTCGCAAGTACTCGCAAGGGAATCAAAACCTACAGTATATAATATTATACCCACTTTTCCTTAGGGTTCCGTAGAATGCCGTAGGTTTATACGGAACCCTCGGTGCTCGAGTCCTACTCGTACTTGACCGTTTTATTAAGATAATAATACGATTATTTATGATTGAAATAATAATTTTTTAAATTTATTTTTAACTCAAAACTTATTGATATAAAAATGAAGCATTTTTGCGGTTCTGAATTCTATTTTAAGACGTTACCGCTATTCCGCAAAGTTCGCAAAAATATTGATCTTTAAATTGTTTTTTTTTTAAATATCGCTTGTTTAAGCAATGCGCAAATCTATTCCCGAGTTTAACGACAGTGGAGCGATGCGAAGGTAAAGACATCATTTAAGATAATTACATTACACGGAAATAAGATATGGGGCCATATTTCATGTGAACTTCTCGTAAAATTTACTTGAGTAGAGATGCTGAGTGAGAGATGCTCTGGTAGTCCGGCCATTTTATATCCCGACTTAAAAAAAGACAGGTTCGTTGGATTTTTTGTTTAACGATTTCTCTAAGAATTTGAAAAATACTTTTAGATTTCAAAGGGTCTTCTCGAGTCTCAAGTGTAATCTATTATAGGCGACAACTAAGACCCAAATTCACAGTTTAACGTGCCTTCCGAAACATGGCAGCGCCGCGCCGTACATACAACCACTGGGCTAAATGATACTACGAATATCAACTAATGCAATCTTAAAAATATTATAAACGTGAAAGTTTGTATGGATGTCTAGATGTATGTTTGTTACTCTTTCACGCCTAAACGGGTGGACCGAGCTGAAATTTGTTATAAAGATAGCTTAGACCCCGGAACAAAAAATAGGTTACAGTACAGCGGTTAAAACCGCTGGAAGCATCTAGTACATACATAAAAGTAATCCAAAAAGATACTGACAGAAGAAAAAGAACCATCCCTTTACTTTAAAGTCTTTTAAAATGAAAGAGTACCTGTATTAAATTTTTCTCACATAAGATTTTAATGTCCAGCTTCAATTTATCCGGCGTAAGTACAGCATGTCTCATCTCTAATTTTAACACGTTGACAGCCGCACCGTCGTAAAACGTAATGTCTCATGTGAAATTGTTTAACGCATGTTCTTCACTTGTTCGTATTGATGTCAACTTTATGACATGGAAATAATATTGGTACTCCCCGTAAATTGGTAGCTCATTTTACATGGGACAGATTCTCAAGTTGAATGGTGTGTGAATTTTTGTCTATCGTTTTTTATCCACGTTTTTACACTTATTTATGTAAATAGCAAAAAAAAACATGTAAAATCTTTTTTTAAGGTGTTATATTTAACAGCTTTGTCACTATATTCTTACATTTTGTCATGAAAAATTAACAATGAATAGACAATTTTTGTGTTTACATATTATACAATGTGGTGAGGTGTACTTACATTTAATATTGGTGTGATTTTGATTTAATATTTTGGTAATTTTAAATTAAATAAAATTTTAAATAATATAACATTTTTAGAATAACTAAAAAAAATAACTAATAAATAAAATTCGCTGGCAACATTGCCCTTCAAGCCAGAACACAGTAATTTCTGCTAGGCACATTACAGCTAGGCAGATGACTAACTGGCTAAGGCGTGGCACTTCCTCATGCGGCATTTTGGTGTCTAAAAAGTTCAATTTAATTTACATTATAATAATATGTACCTATGTCTTTAATAATATAAAATAGTACATTTTTTAAGAAAAAAACATAAATGAAATACCTTAAAAACTAATCTTTCATTTAAAACTTAATTGGATTGTAAATTATTGTACAAAATGGAAATTTAATTTAAATTACGATATTATCTCATCTAAATCTTAGATAATCCCAAAAACAATAATTCCAAGCTTTTAAAATCTTCCATTAGCTTATCAATATTAAAAATCGTCGTTAAAACCGAAATATCGCTTTCGGAAACGTTTATTTATCGTTTAAACGTAAAGTAAACGTTAATGTACATTTTATATTCTCGTACTTTCTCGAATTTTATTTGCTTGAGAGCTTTTTGAGGACGAAACATTTTATTATCGTGATGATTTACCTTGTTATCTTTCGTAAACTCTTTTTATTAAGTTAATTCTATTTAAATATTATTTAAGACTAATACTAGAAATGTAATGATAATGTTTTTAAACCGTTTATTTAACATAACATAACATAAACATATATTTATTTGCCAAAAACAGTGTTTTACAATTCATCTCTATTTACTATTGGACCCCACACTAGGCCATAGCCTGTCTCGTGGGTTCCTCGAGGGTTCAGAATTATGCATTGTACAATAATTTGAAAAGAAGAAGATTTGATTATAATTAAATTTAATACTTATTACTAAATTGGTATCGATTGAACTCCTCGTCACCTATGTCATGTCACTTGGTCAAACTTGCAAATTAGCGCGGAGTTAATATGATTACTTTATTAATAAATAATATCATGGATTTCCACAAAATAACATCTAATCCCATTAATTTTTAAAATCCGCATAAAAATATATTCGAATTTTAAAGTTCTCTCATTAAAGCATATACGAACTACTTGAACAAATTATCGCCATCCATCATCGTCTATAATGAATCTCGTTCGATATTCGAATGATTTTTATTCTAAATTCAAACATGTTCGTGGTTTAATTAAAGTAATTAATCAAACTGCGCTCCGGGGCACTGTTGGGTATTCTGTGGCTCGTGACGTCACTCTGACGATGCGTTTTAGGTCGTTTTTATTGGCTGGCAGAATAGACCTCTATTAACTAAGAGCGTATATAATATCGAGTGACGCTCTCACACTTTTAAAATGTGTGCAATAAAGAGGGCTGTTCTTAAGGAATTAAAAAAAATCTGTGAATTTATATTTTAAAATTTTTTGAGAGAGCGTCACTCGATATATACGCTCTTAAAGGTTAGAAATATATTAAACTTATTTTATTATAAAAGAAATTTATTTCAAACATTTTTAAATTGCATTTCACCTACATTTTATAACATAATAATAAATATTGTCTTATTAATTTTTATCTTGCTCTGTTTTTTACAACAAAATGTTTTTGACCGACTAAACAGTAGCCTATGTGTTATTTCAGGACCTAAGCTACCTATGTACCAGCTCAATCGGTTCAGCTATTTAGGCGTAAAGAAGTGACAAACTTACATCGACACAAATAATGTACACACCAATACTTTGCGCATTTATAATATCAATATATCTTACTACTTTATTTTACCTATGTACTTTTTATTTCTACTTACAGATACATTAATATTATAAAATAAGATCGCAGGATAGTAGAAATTAATATAGTCAGAATTAGGTTGAAAAATACTACACCAAATACATTATTACAAGAACAATAGCTACCTAATCACACAGCTCATTGACCACACCCAAAATGTTCTCAGAAAGAAAGTTAGCAATTCACTTATTACGATGAGCCAAAGCATACCTTATACTCAATTTCTCTTTGATTAAATGGCCGAATAATCTCATTAATTAGAACTCTCTTGATCTCGAACAAAGTTTATTATTTTAAATTCAATTTGTACGTCTTTGAGCTTCATGGAAGATGCTAAATTCCAAATTTACATGGAAATATTTAATTTTGCCGGATTATATTCAGTTTTGTGAGAGGAAATCGTGGATTTATTATCTGAAAGACGTGAAGTCAGGGTCTAGTTGACTGCTATTAATTCATATATGGTGAAGCAGGAAACGAATTTTGAATTCTATGATCTTAAATGAAATGTCTTGGATCCCCTCCTATACAAAAAAATCTTTCGGCGCGGTCGATGCGGATAGATGTGTGAGCACCATTAATAGATAATAATATTGTTTTTTGTTTATTTTAATGTTGATCGATTACTTGAATGAACCGATTATGAAAATTTATTTGGTTTTCAAATGGTTCTTGCCAGTTTTTCATTTCAATTTTATAAAAATCAGTTTTTAGGTTATGCATCCAGACGTACATTATGCTGTCTCCTATTGAATTCACTTGAACTCGCAAAAAGTCTCAATATGTTATAGCGCAAGAAGTGACATGATAAAGTTAGGTATCATTATAGCAAAGAGGCTAACTGGGAACACTTTAAATTTATCGTCTTCACTAAGTCAAGTGAATACCAAGTTCAGGCTAGGTGAATACTGAGCTCACCTACAGATAGTTATCTCAGTTACAGTACTAATTTAGAATCAAAGGAAATTTCAAATTAACATGGAAATATTTAATTTCTTAGGATTATGCTCAGTTTCGTGAAGTTTGGGAAAACATTGCCTTTGAAGATAACAGAGCTGTTCACGGGACAAATTGACAGCTCACAGTTTGTTCACAATATCCGGGATTATATTAGAGGCATAGACTGTTCTAAAAATACACCGCGTACTATCAAAAAAATTTGGCGTGAAGAGATTTTTTTTATTTATTAATGGAAAGCCTTTGACCGCGATCTTGCCTGATTTTAAGCGTCGATGCGGCCGTAGATGGCAGCAGAGTATACCTAGAAGGCGGAATAAATCCCTCTCTAGCTTCACCGAACATCGTGCCGGAACACGGTCAGACCGCTTGGCGCACGGTTTTGTCCAGTGGGTGGTAACTAGCCACGGCCGAAGCCTACCACCAGTATAGCGAGTGGAAAAACCTAATATAACTAATTAAAGTCATTGGTGCGGGGCTAGGATTCAAATCGGTGGTCCAGATTTGCATACAATATTCTAAATTAAAGTGTGCTACATACATATAACCAATACATGAAAGACAAAGATGCATGGAAACCTCTACAACCACCTGTAAATAAATTATGGAACCAAGACAAACATTGTAAACACGTGTTTAAAAAATCAATTCCTATGAGTTTCTTGCTCGTTCTTCTCATAGAGGTGCCTTGCGAATGAGCGATAGTCTTAAAAAAAATTACTATTGGTGTAATGGTAGAGTATTAAAATACAATGTAAAATTGATTGCAAAAACGCTCCGTTGCAGCCTATCTGAATAAATACATTTTGAGTTTGAGCTACGGAGACCAAAATGGGCATTCGGGCTAGGACGCAAAATACTGACAGCTATCACAACGTGTAAAACCAAAGTCAACTCCGACGAAATAGCCCAAAGTTTTCAAAAGTTCTTTATCCATAGAAAAAGTTCCTCGTGCGTAGAAAATAACCATCAGCTTCGGTCAAATTTGCGATGTTTGTAGATGAGCTATTGAAGTAAAACTATTATAAAACAGCCTCCCATAAAACCTTTTTTAAACGGTTTTATTAAGATTTCAATCGGTTGTGAGCCACAAGGTCAAGTCCCCTAAATAGTTCAGCGTATTCTTACTGATGTTATTCTTACATCAGAGGGCCTATTGGCTAATTCTCACCCACTACGATTGATGACAACTTCAATGTACATCGCTGCGTTTGTTATTTAACTCGTATTAATGAGGCGGTAGTGACAAGTAATGTACGCAATTTTATCTATGGATTCTAGTGTTTTACATGTCGTTTGGCGATAGCCAATAGGCCCTCAGAATCGACCTGTAAAGTACCTAAAAACCTGCAAAACAACCTCCTGTAAAGCCTTTAGATTTCAATCACTGTCAGTAAGAATTTCCAACCTATCCCAGTAATTACTTTATGAATCAGGGAGGAGATGGACGCCACCGGAGATCGAACTTGGGGCTCGGCCCCAGGCCAGGTATTAAAGCCACAATTACTTTGTAATTCACTAGTGGATCCGCGCGCACTGCGTAGTGCCTAGCAGAAAATTAAGATAAGATAAATAATTTTGGTCTCTTTATTGGTACATAATAAAGAACACTTTACAAACACAAGGCAAAAAAATGAATAAATTATATAAAAGATAAATGTTTCTCTACTATTATGATATTAGTGCATGTATTGTATAGTACAATAATCCTTGCTCTTGAATCCCTCTATCTATTAAAAAACGAATCGAAATCCTTTGTGAAGTTTTAAACATTTAAGTAAACACAGACTGACAGAGAGACACGTCACGTCGAGAGAGAGAGAGAGTAGGCGTCTTTGTTTTATACTTTGTAGTGATTCATTTTGATTTTAGTGATAATAATAATATATAATTGGGGTTTATATACTCAATAGAACAGGTTACCCTACTTACACTGTCAGAGTCAAATCACAATTTATAGGTTGTGTACCAACCTATATATGGTGATGATTTTAAATAGCTATTGCTACGATAGTTCAAAACACATTTCCTTTCTTACTTACATAATTAGTAAAATTCATTTAAAAGTATATTTAGCTCAGGATATAAAGTAATTTGCTCCTCAACTTTTCGTGAAATTAGCTTTCGTGTTGCGAATTTAAATTTACGTTTTAAATTGTCTTTGCGAGAGAAAACTAAATTTTCACCGGAGTAAAGTGACGTAGTGGCATAGTCGCAGTTTTATTTTTGCACGTGACGTCAAAAGCTTTTAATAGTAGCTACTTTAGTTGCTAGATGTAAATTAGATTATTATCTATGAGAATCAGAAATGAATAAGCTGACATGAATAAATCACAATTACGGGGTGTTTGGCCAACCCATATGGGTATCAGGTCGCCAGGATTCCTACAATGCCTAACATTTATTGACTCTGCGCCTTGTCATTTAATCATATTATGCAAAAGTAAGGATCGTACGATAACGTACCTTTCGTTACAAGGTAGAGTTTTAAAATAGGACAAAACATTTTAACAGAATAAAAAGGTAAAAAGTACTGAATCTTCAAATATCATACCTTGACAAAATTAAATTGAAAATTAACAATGTTTTCCAGGAATTGTCATTTTTTTTACAAAAGTTAAAATGTAACCAACATAACCGACATAAAAAAAATTATTGTCTACAGTCATTACTATACATAAAAAAATGCTACATCATTACTGGTGGGTGAAAATAGAAACCATATACCATGAATACATGGCATTTGGTACAAGGCCTTTTTACCCGCCGGTATATTTAGCTAGTAAATTTTTACGATATTCATACGCGAAAATTAGGCGAAACAATGTAAAACAAAAACGCTGTAACGTACCATATTTCACACAAACCGCAAGGGCTAGCAACACAAGTATGTTTTTGTGTAGCTTAATATCTTTTGTAAGTATCTGTTTTAATACCCTTTGATATACCGATATTCCGTAGGAGATTTAAGAGGTGCTTTAAGTGGTAGGTATACGAGTGGTATATCTATTGGGTAAGTATAGATAAAATATTGTTAGAGGTTCCGAGTTAGTGATTTGGCCGGAAAAAATATTTAGGTAAAAATTAAACATAGATAATAATATTATGTATATTATGACAAAACATTATTCACTATACATATACCTACTACAAAACTAAGTCACCTCCTGTGTCTGTCTGTCCCTATGTATGTATTGATATTTCTACTGTGACCTATTTGTATACCCATTTTCACTTGTGATTGAAAAAAAAAAGCGGTAGAATATTAAAATAAAATGTAAAATTAACTTGCAAAAGTGCTCTATTGTAGCCTATTTGAATAAATGAATTTTGAGTTTGAGTTTGATTAAATGAAATATGAATTATTATTATTAAGATCGGATAATTCATCGTTTAGTTTTCGTGAATCAAATATTTTGTCTATTATAAGAACATTTTAGTTCAATTGGACCATCTAATGACAAATCCAATAATAGCTTGTTAATTAAGTTCGTAAATCTTGTTCAATTAAGTTTGACTTCGATTTGTCTTTGAACAATTAATAATTTCCGAGAATATACCTTCTAAAACCTTTGTTAAAAAATTATTGTAAATGAATTTCCTGTTTAATTTAACTTCAGGACAAGAGTAAATAGTTTTCTACTTTTCTAGACATCTTATGTGATTCATCATCAACCGCATCTACACTTTCCATCAGGTGGGAGCCTATTAAGGCCTATTTATTATAAAAAAAAAAAATAGCACTCCGGGAGTGCCGGCAGAAGTGAAAACTTCAATATTAACGTTGTGTTTAATTATAAGTATAAAAATACTATCATTTATGAGGTAGAATACAATGTTTATTTATTGCGCTATCGTACACAAATATGACAATTTATATGTTGTTATTTATAATATTATATCGTTATTTATATATAACATTAAATTTTATCTCTCAGAAAAATCAACTTCCATCCATAATTTCGACGACTTTTACACCATCGTTATTATCATAATCATCATCGCAAATTTTTACAACTGATACAATTGGTTTATGATAACTTAAAAAAAAATATCGGGCGCGCGCTTGTCTAAGCCCCCTGTGCCGCCTAAACAGAGCAGCACACTCAGGCACGGTAGAAAGAGTGGGAGATACTAGTTCCTCTCCCTTCCCCTCGATCTTACGCTTTTTCGATCAGCATCACGTGACCCTGACGCGAGTTTTAAAGTTTTTACCCATACAAAAAAGTGCTCAGCGCCGCTAAAGAAGTTTTCACTTCAAAAAACTTACTCGTAAAGCTTTAAAGCTGCCAATGCTTACAATATATAAATCCTTTAATTTTCTTGCATAAAGTGGCCGGACCGCATTGAAAAAGTGGTCGGACCGTATTATAAAAGTGGTCGAATGGCCCATCTCATATCTAATTTTAACCCAAATAGAGCGTGAAAATTTCAGAAGGGCTAAATGAGCGGGCTAATCATTGTTTTGCGAACTCCGACCGCAGAGGTCTGATTATGAAAGGGGGCATTAAAAATGTATACCTTTTGGTAAAGAAAATAATAATGGTTGACTTAGTTTCATTAAATTTGGAATGATGCACCCATAGTAAGCTTACTTGCACCTGCTTGCAGTACGCGAACATTGACACCGTAGTAATTCGTGTATTGAGCTACCTATACTATAACATCTAGGTATTTTTGGCAAAGATATTTAATGAATTGATAATACAGCTACTTGAAAAATAAATAAATAATTCAGGATGTTTCACACAGCGCCACCTTTCCTCAAACTAAGCAACTTAATGCTGGTATTATGGTGGTTAGGATAACTAATAAATACTTATGCTCTGGATTTAATATATGATAAAATACAATATTATGCAAGTAAATAAGCAATATAATGTCAAATCAAATAAATTCACGTGCTCCAAGCTGCGTTTTGACGTTTTGATGAATTTAGATTTTGAGTGTAATTGTTTGTACTAACAAAGCAGGTTAAATGAGATTGGCATAGAATCTGCTATTAAAATAATGAAATAATGCTTCAAGCTCTACTGGGATATAAGTGCTTCATTTTTCTTTCAAGCTCAGTCCAGCTGTTATTTCCTCCAAGCCTTTTGGAAAGCAGCTTTATCAGCATAACCTGAAGGCTCTTTCTGCTAATTAATAGCGGTGTTTTGTTATGAAGTTACGTTTTAGGAAGGCTGCGGTCTTACGTGACGGTTTTAATGAAATTTTTGTTGTGTTTTGTTTTATTTGGGGATTTCAATATAATATTATATTTTTTGGTTTGGGTTTTTACATTGGGTTTTTACATTTACATTGTAACATCGATTTACGTATGTTATTTTTAGGGGTTGGATAATGACGATGTGAATAAATTCGAACTCAAATTGGTTTATTGTAATAGGCTACTGGCTACTATTAAAGCACTTTTTCAGGTTTTTTTATACACTACTAGCTTACGTTCGCAGCTTTGCTTGGCAAAATCATTTCTTAGCGGAGGTCAACGTCATAAAAGCTATCTGTGTTTAAAATTTCAACCCAATCCGTTCAGCGGTTTAGGCTGTGCGTTGATAGATCAGTCAGTCAATCAGTAAGTCACTCTTTGCTTTTATATATTTAGATACGCGTAGATAGCCTTTGACGGTCTCGCGTGATGTTATGCGACGATGCGGGTATGTGATAGCAGACTTAACCTAGAAGGTGGGATAAATTCCTCCTAAGCTTATAAAGTAAAAAGCTAACTCAAATTTCAGCTCAAACGGTTCTACAGTTTAACCGTGAAGAGGTAATGAACGTAAATATTATCTTCACACACAAAAATTTTGCATTTATAACCTCGCGTTCAGTCATCAGTTATTACAAGCTTTTATTTACTTTCACCTGTCTGTTGTCTGTTTGTCTGTCTGTCTGTCTGTCTGTCTGTAATCAAATCTTGCAAGTTTGATTTGACCCACTTCCCGGTATCCGATTGAGCTGAAATTTCGCATGACAATGCAATATTATTATGACATAGAGCTGATCTGATGATGGAGCGGGAAGGTGGCCATAGAAACTCCGTAATAAAACGGCGTAACCCCATCGAGTTTGGACTCATTTGATTCGTCTTGACGAGTACTTTATGATGCTAGATGATAATAATAATAAAAGCTTGTTGTTTAAAGTTTTTTTTAATTTCACTTGTTTTATTTCATTTACACATGTTATTCCAGAAATCTAACAACAAAAAGTTGTTCTGAATAATATAATTTTTCATAGATATCTAAGAGATTTCTAGTCCTTTATTCCTTTTAGAAATATTAAACCACGTCGTGAGAATACCCCATTCATCTTTTGTATAAAAAGCGCTTTGTAATCTCTGACAACGCAAGATTCACTCCAATACCTATATAGGTTTACCTAGTTCTCTCAAAATAGTCTGTGCTAAAATAGAACATTCATAGAAATTTAAGACTATGTGCATAATAAAATAATATTTTGGGCTTTACCTATATGCTCGTCATATACAAGTTATCTTTAAGATCATCATCTTCCTGCCCTTATCCCACACTAGGTAGGGTCGGCTCAACTCGTTTTTCTCCTCCATTCTACTCTATCATCCGTCAAATCTTCATCCACTCCCTTTGCACGCATATCGTCTTTGCACACAGTTCATCCAAACCTTTTTTATTTATTTATTTATCAAATGAGATAGTAAGCTTACAGTGTTTTGGGCGTCCCCTTCCCGAATTACCACCAATGACCATATTCATAGACTTTTTGGTCACGTGGTTTTCCTCCCTCCGCATAACATGTATATATACGCAATACAAGTTATCTTTAAGATAACATTTATTATTAAAGTGAATCACTATTAGGTATAGGTTTCAGGCCAACCTACATATATGTTGCAGTTTCAGGTCACCAAAAATCCTAAAAGACTTGCTAAATGAGTTAGATCATGAATCTAACGACAGCCTCTTTCATATTTTTTTAGTAAAAAGCTCAGGAAGATGATGATGACCCTCTTATATCTTTTCGCATTTATAATAATACTAGCTTGTGCTTACGGGTTTGCCCGCGTGGTAAAACCCTTTTTTAGCGGAGGTCTATGCCCTAAAACCTACCTGTATGCCAAATTTCAACTCAATCCGTCCAGCGGTTTGGGTTGTGCGTTAATAGATCAGTCAGTCAGTCACTCTTTCCTTTTATATATTTCGATTTAAAGAAATTAAAATAATAAACTAAGATTTAAATCCAGGGTCTCCGGATTTCACCTAAAACCACCACCTAAAACCACTAAGTCATGAATACAAATATTACAATTTGGTCACAACCGCTAGTCTTGAATGTTTCTGCACGACTTCACAGCTTACGACTCTTTTCATTTTGCGCGTTAAAAATGTTCGTCTAAATCGGAAGGTTGCGCTGTGCACTCCCCTGAAACCTTTCAAATGAATTTCATCGGATATTTTATAACTTTTCTCAGAGTTTCCGTTCACCTACTCTCAATTAAAGGGGAGAAGGGAAGTCAGCATAACTTTCGTTTTAGCTCGGACCGTTACGAGCGAAGGCAATTTAACAAGTTGATTACACGTTCCATTACATTAACTGTTAGTGTTAGATGCTTCGTGCTTGCCGCGCTAACTACGCGTCTATATCACGAGCATTGGAGCTCTAGAATACGTTTTCGAGCGATGTATTTTTTTTAAACATATTTTAGTTTACATAATTTATAATTATTATGATGCTCTAAAACACGGGTTAAACCCGGGTCTTTTTAATAGGCGCAAACAGAGACAAAAAACGCCAAACGTCCAACACATCACATAGGCCTTTTTGAGCTTTTAATTTAAATATAATTAATTGGTTGCACTAATGGAATCACTTATTGTTATTTTAAATAGTTACGTCACTCTTAAACACGCCGAAGTCCGAACTTTTCATAGGAGACATAAAAGTTCAAATTTTAATTTTAATGTAATAGATGATACCCACCTACTTATTGAAAGAAGAAAAACACATCTAAATATATAAAAGGAAAGAGTGACTAATTGACTGACTGATCTATCAACGTCCAGCCTAAATCGCTGGATAGATGGGCTGAAATTTGGAACATAGCTAGGTTTTATGACGTAGACCTCCGCTAAGAAAGGACTTTGTCAGCCGCGAGCATAATAAGCTAGTCACATATAAAACATAACATAATTTAAAATTTAACATTTTTCCAAAATTCAGTGCACTCGCAATCAATAAGCTATATAATCGTCGTCCAGGAATATGATCCGCGCCGAGCGGAGCTTGTCAAAGGCAATCCTATTAGAGAGTTTCTGGCCACTCTGACTTCTAGTTGATGAGACTGCGTTACTTTTGCACTGCTACTGCTACGGAAAATAATGCTGAAACGGTTCCATAATGAACTAGATTTAAATGAGGACCTACGAATTTAATCAAGCGAGAGCGTGGTCTACAAATAGACATACACACATATATACATACATAGATTTTAAGATTTTTAAGACCTATTAACAACGTAGAGCATAATTAATACTTACTAAAAATTTTAAATAAATTTATTATTGTAACACTAATGACATAATTATATTTTTTACCTGGCACAAAATCACAACTACATAATATTATGAAGCCAATTTCAACAAATCGTCTCGCCTAATTACCTTATCAAGCAGGTCAACCTGTACCGACGTGCGGCCATGAAAATTAATGTGGACCCGTACAAATAGACATTTTAGCCTCAATAACCGGCGAAATGATTATTTTCCCTGCAATTAGTTCGTAGGTAAACTTGCATTATTAATTTTTGTCTTAGCGCTGTGTGAATTAAATTGTGGGGATAAAAATGGGTGAAATATTTAATGGCCGCCGATGGTGCCAGCGGAAGACTAGCGTAGGTCCTTTTTGTCCTACATAATGCTGAGCTGGAGCCTTTTTTCCTTTTTTTTTTGTCCACTTACACGCTTACCATAAATAAAGGTTTTTTCTTTCTTTCAATCATCTTTGGGGTGAAAAGTTGTGTAATCATTGGGAGGAAAAATTAAATCTTGTTGCTCAGTCAGAGTCAAAAATCACAATTATAGGAAAAGTGGCCTGTATGTTGCAGTTTTAGGTCGCCAAGGCCTGCAACATGACCTAACGACTGTCTCCTTAATTGTTAAAGGAAACAGTCAAGATCCACAGTTATACGCGCCTTCCGAAGCACAGTAGCGATAAGGCCGGCCATTGTGTATCTCAATATAAGTACTTTAATTTATTTTAAGAGGAGGTTTAAGAGGTGTGTAAGGATCGTACCAAGTGGAGAGAAATATTCTCTGTCTTTCCCAACGGGAACCAGGCTTGATTATATAATTTAGATTTAAGTCAGTAAAGAGTATGGTTTTGTATTGTATATAGCTTCAAGACGAAAAACCTGCTATATAGACACTAACATTTGAGGTTCTTTTTACTGGGTCGAATAGACACAGTATCTCAAAGGTCCCGCACTGAGCCCTAGTAGTAAAAGATATTTCATATAAAATTTTTAATCCATCGTTAAGGCAGGTAAGCGGATTTATCTGAAGTTCCGAAGCCTTTTTAATACTTCCGTGGAACACATAATGAAGAGAGTTCCCGTAATGTGATTGCTTCGGACACGGGATAAATATGAACGTAGAATGGCCAGGATAGTTCTTAAACTACTAGAACGAAAATGCGCTATAAAAATGTCCAAATAGTACCTGTAGTTGCTAAGTTCATTAGCTCGATTGTTAGTACTGGAATATTATGATTTTGTTATTAAACAAGTGAAATTTAAAAAATACTTTTTAAAAACAAGCTTTAATTATTGTTATCATCTTGCATCATAAAGTACTCGTCAAGACGAATCAAATGAGCCCAAACTCGATGGGGTTGCGTTGTTTTATGACGGAGTTCCTATGGCCACCTTCCAGCTCCATCATCAGATCAGCTCGATGTCATAAAAATATTGCATTGTCATCCGATTTACACACGCATGCAAATTTTCAGCTCAATTGGAAACCGGGAAGTGGGTCAAATTAAACTTGCAAGATTTGATTACAGACAGACAGACAGACAGACAGACAGACAACAGACAGGTGAAAGTAATATAAAGCTTGTAAAAACTGACCATTGTCTGTTCTAGCCAAAGATTAATGTTTTGATTTCATATATCACTTCTATTTTCAAATTTTCCACTTTATGTCTAAATAGCTGGTCCAATGATTAAGCATGCGTGAAATTTAGTGAGTACAATAGATCATAGTGAGTACAATAGATGCTGGGGGCGGAAGATAGTTAAATAAAGTAAACATATGCCACTTCTATCTAAAATGCTCATTAAACGTATCGCATTATGAATTTTATGATGTCTCAATCTTGACACACATCAATGACTGATTTTCACACTAAACTAAACGCCGTTTATTTACAAAGATGACTCATAACTGATCTCAATGTGTATTATTGATTCATATGATTGAGATCACTGATGTGAATCAATGATTGAGAATGAGGATATGATGAGATGGGAATAGATCGGGCTATGTAAGATGACCGATCTAATAGTATAAGTGGCCAGTGGATTCGGGAGTTCTTTTCATTTGATTTTATATTTTATGAAGAATGGTTTGAACGGGAGTGGGAAGATGGGAATAAATTGGCTGAAACGAATCAAAGGGAGAACGGCGCCGTGATTTACGAGCCCTTGGAGTGTTTCAATGGTTCACACTATAAAGTAAGTTTTGTAGGTATTAATCAGTCAAATTCTTTCATACTTTTGATTTTTTTTTATGAACCTTATGGCCATTGTTTTTTCACGGAAATCACATGATCAACTTTGACGCATACAACAAAACTCCGAAAGCTGACACTTCAAGATGGTGGGTGTCAGAATATTTGTTTAAATATTGATTGATTATAGAACTTGTCACTGGCCACGATCTTGACAAAAAAAAAATGAACCAGTAAGTATGCTACGTCCGTCTACGGACCACGCTCCATACAAAAATCTTTAAGCCTTTTTACTCTTAATTCATTCCGTATTCCAATAAGTCTAATAATACAGATAAAATGAATTTACATTATAATTTTAATCGATAAAACAAGTAGACAAATTATATATTCATAACCCACCATCAATCAGCTCGCCTTATCACCATAACACTCCATTAAGTAATCAAACAAACTAAGCCCATTAGAGGCATTAAACTAAGCCTACTTCACACCCCATCCAAGGTCGCCAACGGGGTAATAGTCGCTGGTATAAAATCAGGGCATAGTACATTATTGTAAGTAGGCCTACAGACTGTGTTTAGGATAAGTAAAATATTTAAAATAATACACAAACACACACACACACCCAGTGCCGATATCTATTTATTTATTTATTTATTTATTAAAGCATGCCAACATAATGTACACCTTTACTAACAATTACACACATTTTTATAATACATGCTAAGTGTCATTACATTTATAGGCACAGACTGCATTTAATGAGGTGTGCGAGTAACTTTACATTAAAATAATATAATAAAAAAGAAAGGAAATCACATGGTAGGCAGTTATTACTAAAACTCACTTGAAAAATTAATTTAAGACATACTAAATAATATTATATATAATATTAATTAATGGTACATATATATGAAAATATTAATATAAATACGAATAAATTTCTTTATAAATATTTAATTATAATAAATAAATATATGTCATTATATGAATAAAGTATACAAGAGCATATAAGTATAAGAGCAAGGTCAGGCACTGAGAGACTTTTTATATTTAATGAGTTTGTCAGCAAATATGTCTACATCTTTGGTTTTAGAGACCTGATTATATTGTCGCACTATTCTGGTTAATGGGGCGTTGTACCCGAGATTAGAGTTAGATCCTGTCACACAGAACACATTGAACCATGACCCTCTAGGCAGCCTACTCGGCGCGGAGATACGTAATTCAGACAGCAAATATGGAGAATCTATAATTCCATTGACAATTTTGTAAAGGAAGACATTATCATAGACATATCTGCGTTTAGCGAGGGGGACCATTTTAAAGAATTTTAGTCGGTCATTGTAACTAAGCAGTTCTTTTCCACGGTTACAAGAATAAGTCAGATGCCATAGAAATCTTTTTTGAATGCTTTCCAAACGTTTTTTATGTGCCTCATAGAAAGGATTCCAAGCGACGCTGCAATATTCAAGTCCACTTCGTACCAACGAATTATACAGCAGTTTTTTGGTCTCAGGAGATTTAAAGTCCCTACAATTGCGCAAGACAAAACCTAGTCGCTGGAAGCTTTTAGTTGCGATATCATCTATATGTGAGTAGAATCTTAATCTTGCATCTAGAAGCACTCCCAAATCACGCATGTGAGCCACATTGCTCAAGAGGTTTCCTCTGATATAAAATGCAGGACTGAGTACTTGCTTTTTTCGAGTAAATTGCATGGCGAAGCATTTGGATGAGTTAAGAATCATACGATTGTCGTCACACCATTTGGATAAGCGATCAAGATCCTCCTGTAACTTTCTCATGTCATCAAGTGAATTAACAGTTCTAAAAAATTTGAGGTCATCTGCAAAGAGATAGAATTTTGAATGTTGAAAACTAGTACAAATGTCGTTGATGAATACGTTAAAGAAGAGAGGCCCTAGATGCGAACCCTGCGGGACGCCAGAACCCACCTCAAACTTATCCGAAGAGTCACCATTTACCACGACAGAAAATGTTCTATCCCCGAGATACGACCTACACCAACTCAGCAGTGGTTCGGCAATGCCATTTAAAGACAACTTGTGAGCGAGGATGTTGTGATCGACTTTATCGAAGGCTTTGCTGAAGTCAGTGTAGATCGCACTCACTGAAGATCTTTTATCAAGAATATTAGAGATGTCATTAATGAACGATACTAAGTTGGTGGCAGTAGACCTTGAGCATGTGAAGCCGTGCTGTTGCGTAATAATAAGGTTTTTGAAATGCCAGGACAGAATTGGAAAAAGTAACTTCTCGAAGACCTTCGCGAACGTGGATAATATAGATATAGGCCTATAATTGTTAATTTTATTTTTGTCGCCATTTTTAAATAACGGAACAATTAAAGCTACTTTCCAAGCTGAAGGGAAGGTACCAGTACTCAAAGATTTATTAAATATAAGACGAAGGGGGTGGGCTAAGGCAGGCGCACATTTAGCTACAAACACAGAGGGGATGCCATCTATCCCAGCTCCCTTGTATAAATTGAGTCTTTTTAAAATTTTAAATACTTGGCCATCTCTAAATTTTATTAAAGTCAAGAAGTTACTAGTAATAGTCGGTACTCCATACGATATTGGTGGGGATAAGTTAAAACTGTTACTGGTTGTCGTAAAAGCTAATGAGAAATTATTGGCAAATAAGTTAGAAATATCTTTACTACCTTTAACGGATTTGTCGCCAAGAGTCATTTGAGCTGGAAAGCCACTATTGTTCTTTCGCTTACTTTTTATAAACGACCAGAACAACTTGGGATTCGTGTTTCTCGAGCGATACCACTGAGCGATATCTTTAATTCCTTTCTAATTTCTAAGTATCATAATATTATTATACTTTTCCACTTTCTAGACATATAAATGACTCATCGTTGACCGCATCTGCACTTTCCATCAGGTGGTATATGTGGTCAAACGTAGGCCTATCTAGTATAAAAAAACCTTAACGGTAAAAATTTTTATTCCACCATTTTGCATTGGCGACGCGGATTTGAAATTTATCATAGTGTGTAGTTCTTCTATTCAAGACAGACATTTCAAACTTATAACACCCCGTTGTTTTTGTGTTGAGGGTTAAAAATAGCTGAATAGGCCTAAGTCTGGACAACCATAGCTAAACCAAGATGAATGGAGAAAGGGAATCAAAAAAGCCTCGCAATGGGACAAACCAGGATGAAAATAAAATAATAGGTCTACTAATTAATGGAACTAGGCGTTACTTTGCAGAAATCCGCTGATAGCGGAATTAACACTAAATTTTAATTGATAGGTCTACCGTTGACCACATCCCACCTGATGGAATGTGCAAATGCGGTCGACAATAAATGAATTACATAAGATGTTTAGAAAAGTATCTGATCTACTCGTGCCTTGAAGATTCTACTAGCTTTAAAGTTACTATGTCGCCATCGGCTAATAATTATTGGTGTAAAATCAGAGCTTAATGGGACTATTTCCATAGCCATTAGTGGTGGTCAGAGGACAAACCGAAGCCTGAAGGATTATTAAGGTTTACGTGCACTGTAAATAAGCAAAGTTTTATTTTTAACGCAGTATCATACAAACGTTTTTAACTGATTTTAAGCTTACTTTCAGTAGCTGAAACGCATGTTATTGTGTTTTGAATATAAGACAAATTTTGATAAAAAATTGTGATGGAATGCTTTTTTTATGTAAAGAAGTAATTAGACGAGCAAGACGATCTCCTGATCTTAATTAAGAGATAACGCTGCCCATAATTAGTAAATAGATATGGACCATATTATTGAAAGAAGAGAGATGTAAAAATAAAATTTAATCTTAAAATTATGAAGTAAACTTCTTTGCAGTAAGTTAATAAATTCTCAATGTTATTTTTTTGTCACAAAACTAATGTTATCTGAAGCCATTTCCACGACTACCATAAAAATCACGTAAAAAAACAGATTGAAGGCTTCACTACAATGCTAACACGAATCGGAGCTATAAAATATTTGTGGACACCGCGGGGGCGTACCTTGAACATTTGTTAGCGCAGCTGGAATGACAAGTGGGCAGTGTTTTATATAATTTTGAATGTTGTGAATATTTATTATTAAAAGATTTTCGTACTTACTTTTGCCTACTAGTAGGTAGTACATGATATGAAGAGTTTCGAAATATAAATTAGTAGAATTTACGTTTTGAAAAAGGTCACGGAAATGCTCTATATATTTAAAAAAATATATTTTAAAAACTAATTCAGGTTTGCTTTCTGAAATAACAACAGCGTTATTCTTAAATCGAGGAATAAATTAAAATTTTGGAAATAATTCATCATCGTCATTTTCAAAATATCAAACTGGGAATACTTATAAATTATATAAATATTATTGTCTAGAGCTTTACCGAGAAACATTTATTTTCAAAAGTAAACTCTCTGACAAAATCATTTCAAAATTCATCATATTATTGTGCAAGCGATAAAATTGTGGTTAAAGAAGACGCTCTCAATAATACATAACACATTGATCGCATATAATATTTCCTTGTTGATAATATAGTTTTAAAATGCACCTGCATCTGCATGACCTGTCATAAAAAATCATGACACCAAGTGAAACGATGTGCTCTTAAAAACTGGATGATCTCTGCAGGCATAGTAAATATAAGAGCGCTTCCACACTTCACTTTTAATGTCACTGTAAAGTCCCCTATTACACAAAAAGAATGGTCAACATTTAGACTACAATAACTAACGTGATCCAATATATGCTTCGTCCCTTAACGAGGGAGTGGTCAAAAGCCGGTTTAGTCTAAATGTATAAAAATAATGAGCGACTGACTAATCAATCAACATACAGCCCAAACTGCTGAACGGATCAGCCTAATATTTGAAATACAGATATGTTTTGACGTAAGAAAGGATTTTTCACGCGGGCAAAGCCGCGAGCATAAATAATACAGTCCGATATATAAAACTCTCGGCAAAGCACGCGGCTTTGCCCGCGTGCAGAAAGGTTTAGGCTGTGTGTTGATAGATCAGTCAGTCAGTCACTTTTCCTTTTATATATTTAGATCAACAATTTGACATTCTCGCCAGCCTTCTCTTACGCCAAGCTAGCTTTCTAGCCGCCGTTACATAGAGCCAAGATGTTAACTACATTGAGCGAAAAGCGTTGACCTTACCGATTCCTCGAAGAAGGTAACTTGATTCCACAGATTAAAAAACCCCATTAAATGCACACCCATCACCCTTTAACGTCACTGTAAAGTCCTTCATAATTTGAAAGAATGGTCTCCCTGTCCTCGAATAAATTCTTACCATAATACTAACTAACGTTGCAAGGGAAAATTTCTGCAGAAAATTACAAAATGAATAGCCATAAGGTTTAAAATTGCACGCTTTAATTACCGCTTGGAATAAGATAGTGGGCATTAATTACGTGTGAAAAATGGCGCTGTTTTCTCCCTAGGTTTAGAAGATTAATATGAAGTTTACGGAGCCTCGGGCTTGGCTTAGATAGTTTAGTTTTTGCGAACAAAAAGTAGTTTAGTTGCCTTGATCATTTATAGTTTGCGGGCACTTATAGTTTAATTAATGTCCTATTATTTCTGATACATTACAGATTTTAGACAAATTTAATTATATCTGTATTAAGTACTTGAATGAATGAATGAATGAAATATTTATTTGTTACACACACATATCCATATCCATATCCATACATATAATAAGAATGGAAATTTCTCTCCATTCATTGTGATCCTTTACTAAGATGAACTGTGAAAATACGCATATGAACAAAACGACGCGAAAAAGTCGCTTGCGCGATCTAATTCGTAAAACATTTTGTCAATTTTTCCAAGGGAAACGTAAAATAAAATGATAAAATAAATAATAATCATTTATATCGGACACATTGCCCCTAATTTACATCAAAAATTCTAAATAAAAGTAATAGAATATAAAGTAAACTCAATTCAAATAAAACGGTCAAGTACGAGTAGGACTCGAGCACCGAGGGTTCCGTATAAACCTACGACATTCTACGGAACCCTAAGGAAAAGTGGGTATAATATTATATACTGTAGGTTTTGATTCCTTTGCGAGTACTTGCGAGTTTGAAAATATGCCGCTAAAATCGCTGTTTCTTTTGATTTCGTTGACATAGATGTTTGATTTTTTTACAGCTTAAAGTTATTATAAAGCTGAGTATTTGGTATGAATTTCAATTTAATACCTGTACGCGTTCTTGAGGAAAGGGATAATAAATACAAAATTATTAAAAATATTTTTTTATATGATGTAACTAAAAATTTACAGTTTTCGCAATTTTTCCTGTGCCTGTGATTTAAGACGTTGCTGCGAACCAAATTTCAAGATTCTGAGTTAACGGCAAGTACCCTGTAGGTTTTGATTCCCTTGAGAGTAGTCGCGAGTTAAAAAATACAGCTAAAATTGCTGTTTCTTTTGAATGTGTTGAGATAGAGGTTTGATTTTATTACAGTTTAAAGGTATTATAGACCTTAGTATTTGATATGAATTTCAGTTTAATACCTGCACGCGTTCATGAGAAATAAGGTAGTAAGTATGAAATTATTAAAAATATTTTTTTATATGATGTAACTAAAAATGTACAATTTTCGGAATTTTCCCTTTATCTGTGCTCTAAGGAATTGCTTCTTACCAAATTTCAAGATTCTACGTTCACGGCAAGTACCCTGTAGGTTTTGGTTTTTTGAGAGTAGTTACGTGTTTAAAATTTCGGCTAAAATTGCTGTTTCTTTTGAATGCGTTGAGATAGAGGTTTGATTTTATTACAGTTTAAAGGTATTATAAGCCTTAGTATTTGATATGAATTTCAGTTTAATACCTGCACGCGTTCATGAGAAATAAGGTAGTAAGTATGAAATTATTAAAAATATTTTTTTATATGATGTAACTAAAAATGTACAATTTTCGGAATTTTCCCTTTATTTGTGCTCTAAGGAATTGCTTTTTACCAAATTTCAAGATTCTACGTTCACGGCAAGTACCCTGTAGGTTTTGGTTTTTTGAGAGTAGTTACGTGTTTAAAATTTGGGCTAAAATTGCTGTTTCTTTTGAATGCGTTGAGATAGAGGTTTGATTTTATTACAGTTTAAAGGTATTATAGATTTGAGTATTTGATATGAATTTCAATTAAATACGTTTACGCGTTCATGAGAAAAAGGGTAGTAGGTATAAAATTATTCAAAATATTTTTTTCATATGATGCAAAAAAAAAATTTTGGTTTTCGCAATTTTTCCTTTATCTGTGCTCTAAGGAATTACTTCGTGCCAAATTTCAAGATTCTGAGTTCACGGGAAGTGCCCCGTAGGTTTTGATTTATTTGGTAATGTCGAAAATTTGCTGAAATTTGCGACATATTCGACTATATCTTTTGATTGCGTTGGCCTAGAAGTTTGAAATTTTCACAGCTCTAAGAAGCAATAGACCTTAGTATTTCCTATAAATTTCAGCTTATTACCTCCACGCGTTTCAGAGAAAAAGGGTCTTGACAGACAGACAGACAGACAGACAGACGGACAACAAAGTGATCCTATAAGGGTTCCGTTTTTTCCTTTTGAGGTACGGAACCCTAAAAAATATGGTGCGACAAACTGCGACAAACTAAAAATACGCCATCTATCGATGTGTTTGTAAACGAAACCTTTAATTTGGGCTAAATTTGTAAATAGTTTGTGTCACTGGTGTGGTTAAACAACACCACCGATTTGAATAAAATTCACTATTACGTTGCAGTTTTCTCTACTTGAACCTTAGTGGTTTTAGTCAAATCGGTTCATAAATAAAAGAGTTATATCAATCTAAAGATTCGCATATAAAATGCTAATAAACAAGAAAGGTAGTCATAGGAACCGCGTAATCAAAAGACAAAACCTTATCGAGTTTGGGCTCATTTGATTCGTCTTGACGAGTACTTTGATACTATATAGTAACCAGGGTCCGATGACGGAGCTGGAAGGTGGCCATAGGAACTCCGTGATTAAAAGAAAAAACCCCATCGAGTTTGGGCTCATTTGATTCGTCTTGACGAGTACTTTGATGCTATATAGTAGCCAGGTACATAGGTAGGTAAATTAGTAAATGTAACTTATTTCTCATATGAATCAGTGCCAGCGGAAAATAATGGAACTAATCTAATGTGCGCATGATGCGTGTAAATATCAGTAATAAATATCTTTTTGCTGCTTATTTTTAATTTCTAAAACATGTAAAATCATCTGAAGATAAATAGAAAAATTCATTTAAAGTTCATTGTAAAAGTAAATTATTTTTCATACAAGCTAGCGCCACGGAAAATAATGGAACTAATGTCCTAAGAAAAAGAAATATCGTTTATTCTGCAAACAGTTTTAGAAAAGAGTCCCGCGTAACCTAGCGGAACTAAATAATAGATTTATAATTACTGTGAATACTTCATTTATTATATATTTTTTATTTGTTAGATTAATTTTTGACGACCTCTGTGGCGCGGTGGGCTAATACCCGCCTGCAACGCAGAAGGTTGCGGGTTCGATTCCCGCATGAGGCAAATATTTGTGTGATCCACAGGTATTTGTTTCTGGTCTGGGTGGCTTTCAATATGTATTATAAGTATGTATTTACAAAAGAAAAGTATATAAGTATTATATCCGTTATCCTAACCACCATAACACAAGCATTAAGTTGCTTAGTATGGGGTTAGGTGGCGCTGTGTGTATTGTCCTGAAATATTTATTAAATATTTATTTATTTATTAATTAAATATTATGTACCTATTTAATTGAGAAATTAAATATGAGAAATTATGAATTGTTAAAAATCTGTAGATATTTTAACTTAAAATCACGCGATTGTGGCGCTCCATCTAGGGGGATCTTTTGTAAAAATCACTGGTTATCCGGAGACACACAGACATAAAATCTGTTCACACCCATTTAGGCATACATCCAGACACAAACTTTCACGTTTATAATGTTAGTAAAATTTTGCAATGATTATTATAGAACCTTTTATCTGTGTTATAGATAATAATAGGCGGATTTAGGGGGGGGGGGGCAAGGGGCTAAGCCCCCCCCCCCCCGAGTCATTAAGCAAGCTGCTCGCGCACATATTATAAAGGATGTTTAAGCTTTCTTACTGCTCAGGGCGAGTAGGCGGATTTAGGGGGGGGGGCAGGGGGCCAAGGCACCCCCAGAAGCATTGTAGAGTTACGAATTTCGCACATATTTCATGGTAAAGATTAAATTTTTTTTTCGGCGCTCGCAGCTAGCTGCTCGCGCACTTATTGTAATGGATGTTTAAACTTCCTAACCGCTCAGAGCGAGCTAAACATACACTTTTCGTAATAAAAATTATAATATTTTTGCCCGTCTGCACCTTGCCGCCCCCCCCCCCCCCCCCAAAACCAAATCCTGGATCCGCCTATGATTTTAGGTATACACCTCAGTGGTAGCACGGTAAAGAGATATACAGTAGTTTGACTGAGCGTGATTTTTGAACATAAATACCTAGTAGTAAGTAGTCTCGCGGTACATGCGCGAGTCATAGGGCTGCCGGGCAGCCGCTGCCCGCATACAGTAGGTACCTACCTATTTCATATCATCTACTTACTTGAGCTAATATCTAGATGAGTTATTATAAATTAATTATATTATTTTTGTACATTTATTGATATTTTTTTTTACAAGCTTTTATTTCTATTTCATATTACCTACCTATATGTACCTTACTACGTCCGCTTAGGAACCACTGAATGTCCGTTACAAAAATGCAACAGTCGAATGAGATTTGAAAATGTATTGTATCAAACTTAGTACACGCGGGATGAAGCCGCGTTTTTTGCGGCTATGACTAAAAATACCTAAGAACACTTCCGCCTAACTTACTTTTCAAACAAAATCTAAATCGAATCTATGAGACAGACACGTCAAACTTATCACACCCTTTCGTCTTTGCGTCGGGAGTTAAAAATAAATACGATTGATCACTCTTCAATTCAATAAAAAGTAGGTACATAATAACAGGTAGATTAAAACTAAAGTTGGTTCATAATTAAGAAGCCTAATCTGGAAACTACAATAGGTTTTATTCCAGCATAGTATCCCTACTATACCTACCTACTTACCTATCATGTCGTGGCGGCGTATATTGAAACCCAAGACAAGAGACAAAACAAGACAAAAGACAAGACAAGAGACAAGACAAGAGACAAGACAAGAGACAAGACAAGAGACAAGACAAGAGACAAGACAAGAGACAAGACAAGAGACAAGACAAGAGACAAGACAAGAGACAAGACAAGAGACAAGACAAGAGACAAGACAAGAGACAAGACAAGAGACAAGACAAGAGACAAGACAAGAGACAAGACAAGAGACAAGACAAGAGACAAGACAAGAGACAAGACAAGAGACAAGACAAGAGACAAGACAAGAGACAAGACAAGAGACAAGACAAGAGACAAGACAAGAGACAAGACAAGAGACAAGACAAGAGACAAGACAAGAGACAAGACAAGAGACAAGACAAGAGACAAGACAAGAGACAAGACAAGAGACAAGACAAGAGACAAGACAAGAGACAAGACAAGAGACAAGACAAGAGACAAGACAAGAGACAAGACAAGAGACAAGACAAGAGACAAGACAAGAGACAAGAGACAAGACAAGAGACAAGACAAGAGACAAGACAAGAGACAAGACAAGAGACAAGACAAGAGACAAGACAAGAGACAAGACAAGAGACAAGACAAGAGACAAGACAAGAGACAAGACAAGAGACAAGACAAGAGACAAGACAAGAGACAAGACAAGAGACAAGACAAGAGACAAGACAAGAGACAAGACAAGAGACAAGACAAGAGACAAGACAAGAGACAAGACAAGAGACAAGACAAGAGACAAGACAAGAGACAAGACAAGAGACAAGACAAGAGACAAGACAAGAGACAAGACAAGAGACAAGACAAGAGACAAGACAAGAGACAAGACAAGAGACAAGACAAGAGACAAGACAAGACAAGAGACAAGACAAGAGACAAGACAAGAGACAAGACAAGAGACAAGACAAGAGACAAGACAAGAGACAAGACTTGGACTCTTACTCACACACTTACTTGGTCTCTCACTTGCACTCTTACTCGGACTTTTACTCGGTCTCTTACTCGCACTCTTACTCAAACTCTTACTCGGGCTCTTACTCGCACTCTTACTCGGACTCTTACTCGCAGTCTTACTCGAATTCTTACTCAGATTCTTATTCGCATTCTTACTCGGACTCTTACTCGCAGTCTTACTCGAATTCTTACTCAGATTCTTACTCGCACTCTTACTCGGTCTCTTACTCGCACTCTTACTCGGACTCTTACTCGGAATCTTAATCGCACTCTTACTCGGACTATTACTCGCACTCTTACTCGGACACTTACACGCAGTCTTACTCGAATTCTTACTCAGTTTCTCACTTGCACTCTTACTCGGACTCTTACTTGGACTCTTACTTGGACTCTTACTCGGTCTCTTACTCGCACTCTTACTTCAGCAGAATACTTTTAAAAATAAAAAAAATAACTTCTTACTAACTTACCTCAAAAACAGCATAATATCGCATGCTATTTTTTTGACATTTTATATAATTTATTATATTATGTATACATACGTCAAAAGTAAATAACGTAAATTACACTAAATACTTGCAAAAAACTATCGCGACGTCCGCCCGTCGCTGCGTGGCACCCGCTTCTGTTAGCAGTGGTCTACGTCATGAAACCTTTCTATGTTCCAAATTTCAACCCAATCCAGCTAGCGGTTGAGGCTGTACGTTATACAGATACATCAGTCACTAGCTTATTCTCATGGCTTTGCCCGCATGGACGGGTTACGTTTCATAATACCTACGGTCGTTTCAACTACGGTCGATATAACTACGGTCGATTCGCATAAGTTCATTTCACATATTAGACGACTCGCTTACAGTGCAACTCGCCTGCGGTTGATTAAACTATGGGCATGTGAACTAATGGGCGATTCGGCCAATGTTCATTTGATATATTGGTTAATTCAACTATGGACGACTCACCTACGGTTTATAAATTCTTTGCTACGCGTGTTTTTAGTACAGTATTCAGGGCAAACCGAAATCTGTTGGTTAGGTTAGGTTTGAACAGTGACCACAATGCGCGAGCCGAGCGAGCGAAGCGAGCGTGCCGCGGCAGCGGCCGGCGAAGCGCCAGATATTTTTCTTATTACTGAATTATTTATCCTGTGTCATGGCATCTTCAGGCATTTTGGCATCTTCTTTCATCTACCTCATCATGGCAAAGTGGCATAATAAGCTGTCTGCGCACCTACAGATAGAAATCATTCAGGTATCAAAAACAACACGTTTCTGAATTCTGTACTATAAACAAGTATTTTTTAGCTGTCATACCTGACTAGCAGCCGGAAACATGGTCTAAAAATACGTGAAACGTCCGTTAGTTCGGTCAAAAATAGGCAAATCGTCCAATAGTTTAATCAACCATAGCTCAATCGACCGTAGCTGAGTTAACCATAGGCGAATCGTCCAATATTGATTTCAACCAATAGTTATTATGAACGTAGGCGAAACGTCCAATAGACATTTTGAATAGTAGGTGATTCGATCGTAGTTACATATTGGCAAGGTTTGCCAGCCTTTACTAATTCTACGCCCATTAAGTCGCAGAAAACCCGTGAATTGAATCCCTCTTTTCCGTGGAATTGGAAATCGAATTAAATGGTCTGCATCAAATTCATTAATATATGAATAATTTACTGTCAGGCGCTACGAAGTGCGCGCGGGTCAGCTAGTATAAAAAATAAATACAAAAAAACACATACACAAATAAAAAACAATAGATAAGTGTGTGCCACAAATCGGTCCCCAACTCAGCATTACTTGAACTTGCCACGTTAAAAAAAAAAGTACTTGCTATACTCGTACTTATATTATTCAAAGAAAAAATCATAAAATTATATTATTTTATAAAAACTTATTACTATTTTAAATATATCTTACTTACTAATATTATAAATGTGAAAGTTTGTAAGAATGTATGGATGTCTAGATGTCTGGAGGTATGTTTATTACTCTTTCACGCCTAAACGGGTGGACCGATTGAGCTGAAATTTCGTATAGAGAGCTTAGACCCAATCAAGAAGATCAATTACCTCATTAACTAAAAACATGTGAAGCTAGTTGCAGTGACCGAGAACGAAACTTTCATTTTTAAATCAATCGATTATTCGGTAATCAATGTAATACTAGGGCACTTATTAAACCTATTCGATCCGGTTCGAATAGTTCATAAACTATTATTGTAAAAGTATCTAATCACAAGTAGTTCTAAATTTTACTTACGGTTAGTGCTTGTTCACGTGAACGCGCGGGCGCGGGCGCGGGCGCGACAGACTTTGCTTACACCGCACGTGCGTTTGTACGTGAACACTTTCATAGCACGTCGTATGTTTGATATTTCGCGCCCGCGCCCGCGCCCGCGCCCGCGCGTTCAACGTGAACAAGCCCTTACGACAGACAGAGGCGGGACGGAGCGGTAAAGCGTTCGCGGTCTTCATTTTGTTCCTGCCCGCGTCCGCTTAAAATTATGTGACAGGTTACGTACAAATTAGAACATTACAAAAATTTCGTCCCGAATCGCGTTCGCTTTACCGCCTCAGTCTGTCGTAAGCTTTAGTCACTTTGGATGTAAACATGTGGAACAAACACCATTTCATTATTGAAAACAGACGTAGATGAAACGAGTCAGCAAGTACATACAATAAATATTCCAAGCACTATACACATTCACATTTGACATAGTTATGTAAATAAAGGGTGTAACACACTTGGCACGGCTCGCGACATATCACCGGGGCGGGGACTACACTTGGCACCGCGCTGCCAAATGTGCAGGCAGCCAACTTAACCGACTGCGACGGCCGAAACGGTACTGGGTTTAAATTAGATTTAGATATAATATACATAATATTATTGAGTACAAGAAGCAGTGGATTTTTAATAAATTCTTTAAAAAAATGAGATTTCGGTGTAAATTCTACCTCTACAGAGAAAAAAAAAGTTGGCACACTCTAAACGGCTCGATGTAGATAGCTTGAGAGCTGGCGTTAGATTCCTATTTATTACCATGAGAGACACTGACCGCAGAAAAATAATCAAATTTTTTAGTTTTTTAAATTACCGTTGTTTCTCAGAAACATTTCAGAAGACAAGATAACGAACGAAACTTTTAAACGAACATGTGCTATGAAATAAACAGCTATTTTGGGTAGGTATTTAATTAGTACAAACAAGCAGTATAATAAATTCCAAATATAATCGCACACTAACTAGCAATTCGTTTCTAATATTTCCTTTACTTTCTCAACGAAAGCGGCTCACCTCCAGACAAGGTTGGCTATAAACAAGTATGTATATACCTAACTAGGTTACTGGTTAATGTACAACAATATAAAGAGTTCAGACGGAGTTTGGAACGCGTTGTTTCATGTCTGGTTGGCGGTTGGGAGGTGGGAACCGTGGTTTATGAAACATTTTTATTTGGCTATTTAACTACGTGTTTCAAGGGATGTAGGTATCTAGATTTAAAACTGACATTTATTTAAAAAATATAAATAATTGTAGTTTTTGCTACCTATAATAAATAAATTGTTTTAATTCTAGGACTAGATTTGATATAGACTTTAAATTATGTGTACGTGTATTATTATTAAAAAATCCAAACGGACGGCTCCAGTCGCAGGGAGTAAATAAATAAATATTTCAAGACATCCTAACCCCAAGCTAAGCAACTTAATGCTTATCTTATGGTGGTTTGGATAACGGATATAATAACGCTTAAGTGCTTTCTTACTCCCTATTTTGAAGTCCATAAAATTTCTGATGCTAAATTTGCAGGCAAACTCTAACTTATATTTATATAAAAATACTGCACACACATCCAAACGTACACATTTACATAAGTTATCCATAAAACTAGAACAGCCAGTCCTCTCATTCCACCCCACTAAACATGCAAAGATATCAAAAGTCCCATATCTTTGTTTCTACAGTATCAAGCCAAACTGTCAGTTATTCTTGACAGGAGACCATAGACTCAGTCTCTTGTGTCTTTTGTTTTATCTCGGCTCGGGGCGACCTCTGACGGCTGATCGTGATATGTCACTTGAATTTAGAATTGTATTGTTTAACCGTTTTCCAAGTTTTGTTCTTTGAAAATGGAATAAAATGAAGGATAAGAGGAATGGTTTGGTCGTCTATGGAGTGTTTTAGAATTGTTATTTATTATCGCACATTAAAAAACTTCCTACAATTAGATAACAATTTTTAAAGACTAAATAAAATGAAGGTATAGTAAAAACATAATATACATCGAGTGTTATTTTTTAATGTTATAATCCATAGCATGTGAATTAGTTTTAGTTTTGTTAATTAAAGGAATATAATATAAAACCCCGTCTCCAGCTTCTGTTTTGGTTCAAACATTAAATCAAATCAAATCAAATCAAATCAAATTGTTTATTTGCTGGAAATACATGTTATGGTACAGTTCTTAATTATACCTATGTCTCGATACAACATATTTCGTCTGCAAGCAGACGTGCAAAAATTCATGTCATTCAAAATTTTAGTCTAATTACATATAAAATATTATTAAGTCAAAATTAATTACAATATTTTTAGCACATTAAATTACAATATTATATTCTTTAAATTCTTTTATGGTGTAGAAGCAGTTTTCCAAAAGCCAGTCACATAAAGTTTTCTTAAATTTACCGCCCTTTAACACTTTGATATTGTCAGGTACTGAGTTATAGATAGATATACACATATTATAAGCATTTCTTTTATATATATCTTTTTGGGCACGAGGTTGATATAATAGGTGTGTGAATCTGTTTCGGTTTTGACGGGTGTACACTTCAGAATATGTTTTAAATAAAGAAGGATGTTGTTTAACGAGGAAGCAAATGTCTCTTATGTACATGCATGTCAGAGGAAGTATACTGCATTTTTTAAAAAGAGGTCTGCAACTGTCCATAAACCAAGCTTTATTGATGACTCTAACACATCGTTTCTGTATCTTGAACACCCTATCTACTTCAACCGAGTTTCCCCACATTATCAAACCGTAACCAAGTAAAGACGACACGTGGCCGTGGTATGCTACTAAAGCTGCCTCCATGGACACGGTATTTCTAATTTTTTTCAAAGCAAATACGAATCTGTCAAGTTTTTTGCATAATAAATCAATATGTAATTTCCAATTTAAATTTTTATCTAAAGTCAAACCTAAAAAATTATAATTTTCAACAAAATAAACATGAGCATGACAACATTAAAAAAAAATCTCAGCAATTTTGATGAATATTGATATCATGTTTTGTTGTAGGTACGTGCTTTCCACGGATATGGAAAGCAAAAAATATTGTTGGAGCAAACAAGGAGTCAAAATCGCCGAGATTTTTGTTGGATGTTGTCATGCTCATGTTGAATGTTAGAACCAAGACTGGAGCTGGAGACGCGGCTTTATAAAAACAGCCTATACATGCCACAAGTACTGCCTATGTACTAAAAATCGATGTTCTAGAATTTTCTTACAGCAATTCTTCAGACAGAATAAATAAAGCAATAAGACCACCAAACTTGTAAGTTTAAACTTTTTTAATTTATTTATTGCACAAAACACATCGTAATCAGAAAAATATACCTACAAATATACAAAAACTTTAATTGAAAGCTTGATTACGACATAAAACATATGTGCAGACGTAAGAAATACAGTATTTAACAGTACCTAAATAAAGTTTCTATAATATAAAATATTTAACGAAATATCTGGAGAAGACAAGAGATTATATTAAAATTTAAGAGATAAAACAAAGAATATTATATAAAATAGCCGCTACAAAAAAGAACGAACAAAGAAGATAAAATAAACTATTCTGTGCATCTTACTTGTCTCTACTGTTACCTCAGTACTATTTTATTCTGTGGCTCTTCGAAATATAGGACACGTGACTCAAACGGTTGAAATTTATTGCTGTACTTTATTTAGGGATTTTATTTTGTGCTCCTTTTTTCAAGGTTAAATTTCATATTGTAATGTGGTAATTTTGGTAAAAAATGTTTTGTTTTTGGTAATTTATCGTATCTCTTGGTAAGTATGATAAAAAAAAGTCATGCATTAACTACTGCGGTACCCTAAACTAGGCGAGAGCCTTTGGGGCCCAGTTACCATACGAGTATATAAGAATTAACAAACCTATTAGAACTATGTATAATGATGTCCGGTACATATCTTACAACTCCTTAGTCAATTTTGCTGAAATTTTGCACACTCATTTTTTAATTCTACTTGTTCAAATCATCATCATCTCAGCCATAGGACGTCTACTGCTGAACATAGGCCTCCCCTTTGGACTTCCATATGTACCGGCTGGAAGCGACCCGCATCCAACATCTTCCGGCGACCTTTATAAAGTCGTCTGTCCACCTTGTGGGTGAACGTCCTACGCTTCGTTTGCTAGTCCGTGGTCTCCACTCGAGCACTTTTCGACCCCATCGGCCATCCTCTCTGCGCGCTATGTGGCCTGCCGATTGCCACTTCAGCTGGCTGATCCGCTGGGCTATCGGTGACTTTAGTTCGTCTACGGACGGCTCGGTTCGGTTGTCTTGTTCAAATAATCTCAGGCTATTCCGTCCAAAAAGGCAAAGCATCAGACGTCTAGACTAATCTACCCCATTAAGTATATCTAAATGAGGCATTTGTAATCAAATTTCATTGTATTTGAGGCGATAAAAGGGGGTATTACCTTTCACGGCTCGTTACCAGCTGAATGTTTACTTCAAATTTGTTGAGGTTCGTTAAACAATGATAGGTCTCTGAGATAGTCTTTAAATTAAGTGTTTGAAAGGAACTCTTAAAGGAATATTGTTTTTATAAGAATAATAGGTACCAACTAAGGCAAATAAGAACCTTTTTTTTCATTATAAGTTAGCCTTTGACCATGATCTCGTCTGATACTAAACGACGATGCGGTCGTAGATGGAAGCAGAGGGGGTAAATTCGTCCTTTTTTGACCCAGGAAAAATGCGTTACGCTTCATCACCCCACGCTGGGGGGCGCGGGGCGGTATGTGGGACTCCCCCGCCAAAGATGGGTGGGGCGGGGATACCCACAAAAAAAACCTAGGGGTGTTCCTGCGGGACGCCATAATGCCGGGGCAGCGGGTACGCCGAAGCACTTATCCGCGGCCAGGCTTTACTGAACATCATGGCCATGAACGCTTGGCGATACGGTTTTGTCCAGTAGGTGGTTAATTTTGGTGCGTTTAGCTCACAGTTTATCCAATAGGCAACAGACAGAATACTTTTTTATTCCACATCCCAGGAAAAATGTGTTAAGTACACATGGTCATTGGTATGTGGGACTCCCTCGCTGAAGATGGGCGCAGCGTGGATACACACTACCTATTAAAACCCATGGGTGTTCCTGCGGGACGCCATAATGCCGGGGCAGCGGGTACGCCGAAGCACTCATCCGCGGCCGCGACGCGATGACAACAGATCAAATTCTAAGAAACTTTAAAAAGATAATCTATTGTTACAGATTAAACTACAAACTCTGCGGTCTATCCCCGTGGTGGTGGCATACTTGCAACGTTCTCCTGCACGCAACATGTTGCGCGCTGGTCGCCCGCACCGGCGCGGCGGTCGCTCGTCTGCACCGCCCGTTCGCTGCGTTCGCTGCGCTCTTGTTTGCCGTGCACCCTGTACATACGGAGGCGGTATGTAATAGATTATAATAATAAATTTATTAGAAAAGACACAAGTTAAATCAATTTAGGCACGAAACAGTTATACTTAAATTAAGGGTAACAATACAATGAGACTGCTTTTTTCGAAACTAGACTTTAGGTCTGTATCTTCGGAATCAGCAATATTCTATCAGTGACAGCAAGTACCTATTAACAACAGATGTTATATGAATAGATGTTATATGAATGTTATAGGAATAGTGTAAAAATTACATTACTCTTAATAGAAACACCAGCATTATATAAAGAAACATTGGCAAGTGTTATATAAAAAAAAGATAGCAAGCAAAAAAAATTGTCTCGCAGCCAAAAGTTCAGAATGTGTAGATCAGGTTTGATCTACGCTGGTCTTCCACTGGTATCCTAGTGTGGTGATATAGAGGTACAAGAACTTAGAACAACTAACGTAAATTGATTTCAGCGAGAAGACCGCTGATTGCAACATATTTGTATCCTATTTGTTTTTTAACTATCTTTGTAAATTTAATGTAATTTGGTGTTAAAATAAAAAGTTGTCAATATAGGTTTTTAAAAGGTTATTCGGATAGATGTGGTGCGAAAACTACAAATACGAATGTTGATTAACATTTTTTGCCTTGTTGGGCAATTAAAATTTTAATACTAATTTATTTATTTCTCTCTAAACACAGGCACACAGTCGTACTGACCGCTTGACTCTTGACGTCACAATTTTTTATCTATTTCATTCATATATTGACCTTTTTCGTTATCTACAAATTGTAGCATACATTCGTACAATAGTAACAAATACACGTCAAACTTCGTTACTCCCACTCGTGCTCAATAAATCTCATTTTAGGTATCTATGAAGAATATTCACGTTTCCAAAAACAGCGCAAATCCAATAATCCCCTACAACGGGTTTATCCTCCGCCAGTTCCGTGTCGCGACAACCCCGAGACATGACACGAAGGTAACGGATATTTTGAGATATTCATGTCATATTATAATAAGAAATATACGAAAACGGAGATAAAATTATCACACATAGAATTTTGAAAAGTAATATAAATACAAAACAAGAGGTTTACAAGTCCACGCGATTTTTCTAAGGACCTCGCCAACTTTTTACAGGTTTGTCTGAATTAGATATATTTTATTAGAAAGGTATGAGTATATTACCAAGTGGTTCCATATAAATTTGGAAAAAAAATCTATACCTAAGAGTAGGAGGAATACAGGGGAAGATCGATTGTACGTTCTCGCGCAAAAAAATAAGTCTAAAAATCGTCAAACGTAGGGCTATTTAGAACATAATAAAAATAATGTTTTTGAAGTGAAAACTTCTTTAGCGGCGCTGAGCACTTTTTTGTATGGGTAAAAACTTTAAAACTCGCGTCAGGGTCACGTGATGCTGATCGAAAAAGCGTAAGATCGAGGGGAAGGGAGAGGAACTAGTATCTCCCACTCTTTCTACCGTGCCTGAGTGTGCTGCTCTGTTGATGGTGTAAAAGTCGTCGAAATTATGGATGGAAGTTGATTTTTCTGAGAGATAAAATTTAATGTAATATATAAATAACGATATAATATTATAAATAACAACATATAAATTGTCATATTTGTGTACGATAGCGCAATAAATAAACATTGTATTCTACCTCATAAATGATAGTACTTTTATACTTATAATTAAACACAACGTTAATATTGAAGTTTTCACTTCTGCCGGCACTCCCGGAGTGCTACCTTTTTTTTTTTCTTGACATTTATTACATACCTATTACTTGGTTTATACTATAATATTTCACCCCACAATATTACAAACACAAAAGTTGTAGATGGTGTAAACAGTAAGTAATTCACGCCAAAACTATTGAACTGTTCGAGCGGAAATTTGAAGCGTTGCGTAGGTAGTGGGTTGCTCTTATCCCGGATTAACATTGAGAACTTTTCTTAGTTAAATTATGAAGTAGTTAGTATTATGAAGAAGTACCTAGAAGCATTAATATGAGAATTTGGATGTATGTGTGTATTTTCTTTATTTTTCAAAAAAAAAATTAAAAATTGTTTATTTACGTTACAATATCTTACAATTATTATTTTACATTAAAATTTTTTAAATCTTCAGTAATAGCGCGATCGTGATCAAAGATTAAATCACAATAAATTAAAATTTTGATACCTCATACATATACGATGCGTAACATATTTTGCCTTGATTAATAATATCAATAATTATATAATCTATTTAGATTATATAAAAGGAAAGAGTGACTGATTGACTGATCTATCAATCTTCTGCTCAAACCGCTGAACGGATTGGGTTGAAATTTGGAACACAGATAGGTTTTATGATGTAGACCTCCGCTAAGAAAGGATTTCACCATGCGGGCAAAGCCGCGAGCATAAGCTAGTTTAATATAAAAGCCGAGTTCAGCTAGTTTGAAACGTAGATTCGGGGCTATCTTCGACTATCATATGCCTAAGGTTAGGCTATAATATTTACATAGTTAATGTACATTAAATTAAGGCATTAAATAGTTACCGGAAAAATGTTCCTTCCTCAAACCACCAAAGAGGAAAACTGCTCGGAACTTCTAATCCCATATACCAATGTAAAGCTTAACTCATTCAAACGAATCCCTCAAAGCCTAGGTTTTGTAAAGCCTGAAAGCAAGATGAGGCGTTAACTTGAAATATTAGCAAAGTTCCCTTTATAAACGTGAAAGGGCCGCAAAACCTTTTAGGATTTCAGAAGAGATTTCGTAAATTTTAAACATGAGTTGGCTGAACGGTTTCAATCAAGGCTTTTGATAGAATGAAATATGAACTAGATTATCAAAGATTATTTTGTGAAAGGGGTGGATTAAGGCACGCCAGGAAATAGTTATTATAAAATTTATTGAAGCTAGAAAATAATCCAAGTTGAAGCCTTTATTTACTCCTAATTAATTATTCATGATTTGGAAGGTACGTTAAACTGTGGGCTCGCCTGTTTCCTAAAACATGTATAGAAGACAGTCTTTAGTTCATTTAACAGGTCTTGTAGTAACCTTAAGGACCTGAAAATAAAGGTTACTGCACATCGCCTACTCTGTTCGTTTATAGATCCCTAGATCTCTGTACATTTATGAAAAACAAGTGAAATTTTAAAAATACTTTTTAAAAACAAGCTTTAATTATTATTATCGTCTTGTATCATATAAAGTACTCGTCAAGACGAATCAAATGAGCCCAAACTCGATGGGGTTGCGTTGTTTTATGACGGAGTTCCTATGGCCATCTCCATCATCAAATCAGCTCGATGTCATAAAAATATTGCATTGTCATCCGATTTACACACGCATGCAAATTTTCAGCTCAATTGGAAACCGGGAAGTGGGTCAAATTAAACTTGCAAGATTTGATTACAGACAGACAGACAGACAGACAGACAACAGACAAGTGAAAGTAAATAAAAGCTTGTAAAAAACAACTCTATGTAAATCGCATAGGTAATATTATTATGATTGATAACCTCAAATTACATCACCAAAGCCTGAATTTTCAATATAGTCACATTTACAGTTACAGATGTTTGGTTGAAATCTATAAAAGAGTTTTATGTTCTCGCAAGCTGTCATAGTATGGGGAAGAATGGCCTCGTTTGTGTGATATTTCTTTTAAATGTACCCACATGGGCTGTAGGGTATTATGGCGTTTAGATCTACGTGGATCGAATGGGTATGGTTTGATTTGATTTGATGACGATATGTGTTTGGGTTAGGTAACATGGGGATTTAGGGAGTCATTAAACATAAAAGAGTTTTTTAGGAAATGCCTTTAAGCAAACAATGCTACAATTACTGCATCAGAAAAGAGCACTTATATCTTACTAATATTATAAACGTGAAAGTTTGTAAGTATGGATGTTTGTTACACTTTTACACCTAAACGGGTGGACCGATTGAGCTGAAATTTGGTATAGAGATAGCTTAGACCTTGGAATAACACATAAAATACAAGTACAGTGGGTAAAACCGCTAGGCGCAGCTAGTTATCCATATATCGGCCTCAAGCTGATCTACAAAGCCGGATCGTCTGAGCTAAACTGGAAGCATCCTAACCAAATCAGTTTCGCATGATCTGTCAAATGATGGGAAAAGGAGGTCATGAATTCGATATGCCAGTGATATTTTTTGAACTGTGGGATACTTAATAGGTACAAAATTTTCAGAAGTGTAATATGTATTCGTTTCCTAGCAGTAGTTTATAGATTCTCGTGTCGACCAAAACTGAATTTAGTCGCTACGTTGTAACTTTGTTTGTACATAATAATATATACCTAATATTTGTGCACGTAAATATTTTACAGCATCAGATATAACGCACTGACGTCTATTAAGGTATATAATGTTGGCTTTATAAGTGAATTCACGGTGATGAATGAATCCAGAGCGAGTCAACGAGCTCTCTCTGTCAGCTGCAGCGGTCATGTTAGTGACGCGTGTCTGCCGCGCACTTGAGCAGAAAACTACACGAATTGTGCACTACTATGAATATTATGGAACTATACGGTTAAACTTTTATTTATTCAATGAAGTATTATTCTATTCTATATTATAACCATAATATTCATCTTTGTAATTAAACGGCATAAACTCACTTGTATTTACTTCGGCTTCGTGCCGACCGTTTTTATCCTGTACGAGGATCTTCTTTAGGGAGCTGAGGTTACGAGTTACACGTCGGCCGCTTAGTACTGTTTTATGCCATTTATTTATTAAAGATTAATCTAAATACTCATGAATCGTTTAGTGTAAAAATAGACATTGTATATTATGTTGGGTTGTTAAGAGAATTCATAGTGATGAATGTATCCAGAGCTCTCTCTGTCAACTGCAGCGCTCGTGCTAGTGACGCGTGTCTGCCGCGGACTTGAGCAGAAACCAGCACCAATTGCGCACTATACTGAACATTATGGAATTTGCGGGAGGAATACATAAAATAAAACCAATACTTCTGAGAAATTTGAAGATAAACATGTTTTACGTTTACAAATACACAAACTTACCGTGCAGTGACCAATTTGAGTTTTGACCGATACTAGAGTATACGGAGGGATTTGTCCCGCCTTCTAGGTTTAGTCAGCTACCATCTACGGCCACATAGCTGCTTAACATCACGCGAGATCATGGTCATAGGCTAACCTATAAAAAATACGAGAACTTGAAAAATATTACTTAGGCCTATTTAAAAAAAATACAAGCTACCTGTGAACAATATTATTAAGGTTTAAAGACGAGAATGAGTCAGTAATTCGCAGGTGGCTCAAGCGATAGCCCGAATACAGCGTGTTCTCATTTTTCACGCGAATCTCCGAGTCATCCACTGCACTACCTCGGATTCACTCCATTAATATTCAGCTAGACTCTGAGCCTGAATAAACCTGGCTATATTAGTGTCGTTGTACTGAAATACAGTAAAGTACAGTATAAAAGTACAGTAATGTAAAAAAAACTTTGTATTTTTTCGCCATGAGAATTTGTAACAATTATAATGTATGCTATATACTAGCTGCGCCCAGCGGTTTTACCGGCAGTACTTATGTAGCATATATGTAACAATTTAGCTCAATCGGTCCACGAGTTTAGGCGTGAAAGAGTAACAAATATCCTGACATCCAGACATCCATTATTACAAACTTTAAGTTTATAGTAAGATAAATGAACTATTGTAGATGAATAAAACTAGAGAAGCCTATCATCACATACAATGATAGGTTTCTCTAGTTTTATCCATCTACATCGGAGAACATCGGAGGCACTCATGAATTAGGTAGATAACCTTATATTAGTATGGGGTTTAAAAAGGAGAGAACTCAGAACTAAATTACCCTTTAACACGAAATTATGAAACTCTTGCAAGTCAGATCTAACTTTCAATTCATTCACTTTCATGCATTCGAATACTAGTGTGTCCACCTAAATTTGTCTATCTAACTAAAATATTTTTGTCAATAAAAATTAATTTTACTTTTTTATTTAAAAACACGGGGAAAGAGTCAATCGCAATATTATCTGTTGTGCATGTACCTACCTACTTATTCTACCATCATAATAATTAATGTAACAAGTAACTACCAACCTATATTGTAATTTTAATATTTATTAAGCTTTACTTACTTCGATGTTTGTGACGACGAACAAAGATAATCAATGTTATGTATATTATGTTATCACGTAAGTGGCAATATTTGCCTTTGTTGATAATAAAGATCTTTAAACCTAATTCAAATTCATGTGGGATGAATGCGTTGCAATGAGTCGGACACGGTCTTGGGTTTCACTTCTATTTATTTCCTCACTTACAAAATTACACGTCTTACTTATTCGCTGTCGTCTTTCGGTCTCCTTCTAATTAAAAACTTATTTAGCTAACTTAATTACTAACACTCTCTCTGTCACTCTTGCATGCATTACTTAACTTTCCTCTCTTTCACCCGCATCATACTTCACACTGCACTTGCACACTTCCTACCACAGATCATCTCCATATACGTTCCGTTTCCCACATTCATCATCAGCCTTCAATAGCCCACTGCTGGGTATAGGCCTCCCTTTGAATATGCCATTCTCCCCTGTCTCTTGCCGTCTCAAAATTCATTATTTTGTAATTCATATTTCTATTATTGTAATCATCTAGAAACAAAATCTCAACTCTGCCTGTAAAAGACGCCTGTACGTATACAGAACATTATTTGTAGTATACCTTTTATTGTGGGCCAAGCAAAGCAACTGGAATGCCCTGAATTATTCATGCCATAGTCTGAACGGCGAATAAGCACTACAATAAAAATATCATTGTAGAGACAGAATTGAGAAGGTTGTTAAGTGTTTTTTTGAGTGGTCTATTGAAGATGTATGAGAGGGGATGATTCGTGTGTATTTTATACGGGATAATTTTGCCAGGGATAGATTTCCTTTGGCGGAGGTCGACTAGGTGGGTGCCCAGATAGTGGCATTTATTTTACCGCCTGAACAGTGATGCAAACATTACTACCTCGGTAGGAGGGCATTGTAGCTAGGACATATGGGCTGAAGAGTCTTAAAATCTTATGACTCTCGAGTAAGAAGCGTTTGTGTGTGCGAAGGTGCTGTGCGTCTAGAATTTTTATGAAGCCCTGGGTAGCACTGTGCTAAGTATGGGCAGCATTATCTCTTACCATCAGGAGAGCGTCTTACTCGTCTTCCTGCTTCTTTACATTAAAAATGAGCCAAAAGTCTGCAAAACCCCTCATCTATCATCTAACATTTTAACATCAATGAAATCGCAACTATTGTTAGAAAAACCTGGATGTTATCTCCACAGATTGTAATCATAAGATGAAAATTGCCGTGATGATTAGGACCAACCTTTATTAGAAGATGGCACCTATATGAAATTATTGTAGCTTCAAATTATGTTTGTGTGTGTACCGGGGGTAGACTTCCTTTGCAGGAGGTCGACTAGGTGGGTACCCCAACAGTGCCAGTTATTCTACCGTCTAAGCAGTGATGTGCAAACATTGCTGTGCTTCGGTAGGAGAGCACAGTAGCTAGTGAAATTACTGGGCTGGAGAGTCTTATCATATTATGACTCTCGAGTAAGAAGCGTTGGCGCAGTGCACCCAGAATTTTACGTTTGAGAAATACTGCTTAGCACTGTACTAATTATGGGCAGCGTTATCTCTTACCATCAGGAGAGCGTCTTGCTCGTGTTCTTACATCGTTGTATAAAAAAAAAATATGATACCTCAAACTCAAACTTCATTAATTCAAATAGGCTACAATGGAGCACTTTTGCAAGTCAATTTTACATTTTATTTTAATATTCTACCGCTCGTTCGCAAGGTACCTCTATGGGAAGAACGAGCAAGAAACTCATAGGGATTGTTTTTTTTAAATATGTGTTTCCAATTTTTATCTTGATACATAATTTATTTACAAGTGGTTGCAGAGGTTTCCAGGCATCTTTGTCTTCTATGTATTGGCTAATTTTATGAATAGGCTTTCTTTTGTAATATGTCCTAGTTCCTATTCCTAGATATCTAATACCACATGTGCAATAGCCGTCACGTTTTACCTGCAGCGAGTGTCACGCGAGAAGCCTGCGGGAGACGTGACTGCGGCAGTCAACGACTTAAACCTAGAATTTCAACTATAATCGGTTTGGCTGTCCACATCTTAGAAACAACGAAGACAACTATGTCAACACCATTATTCACATGAAAAATGTGAAATGAGCTTATGTGTGCGGTATATCTCTGAACTTCAATATGGAATTATTTTAAGGCAAGTGAAAAATGAGTGAGTTGTGAGTGAGTAGGTGTGAGTGTGTGATGAGTTTTGAGTGAGTTTTGAGTGGCTGGGAGAATTCTATAACAGCAATAGACATAATACACTACACATAAATAATAGAAATACCATAACTAATTCTTCTTTTTCTTTTTTCTTTCTCTATAGAAATTACCATAATTCTTTGAACTGTAATACGGGATCAACATCTCAAGTCTTTAAGCGATGAGACCGCACCTTATACTAGCCATACGGTGAAAGCTATTTATTATTATAATATAATAAATAGTCATGTTCATAAGGTAAATATAAGCGGTATAATAATCTAGTGCAGTCAGAGACAGAATATCTCAGTTCACGTCACAAGCACTAACGCAGCGGGTGGTTGTCTGCTAGAATGCACTGCTTGCTTCGACTGTACCTACTCATGTATATTATTACTGAGTAGTTTCAGCTAAGGTGTTAATAAGTGTCCTTAGCGAAATAATTTCTCTGACTACATACCTGTAAATTCTCATTAACACCTCTTATTTCAAACTAGCTTGTGCTCGCGGCTTTGCCCGCGTGCAGATATCCTTTCTTAGCGGAGATCTACATCATGAAACCTATTTGTGTTCCAAATTTCAACTCAATCCGTTCAGCGGTTTAGGCTGTGCGTTGATAGATCACTCAGTGACTCTTTCCTTTTATATATTTAGATAAGAGATTTAGAAAAAATTGAGTTTGAGTTTTGAATTACTGGGCTAAAGAGTCTTAACATCTTATTACTCTTGAGTAAGAAGCGTTGGTGCAGTGCTGCTAGAATTTCACATCATTATGAAATCCAAAGTAGCACTGTACTGATTATCTCTTAGCATCAGGAGAGCGTCTTGCTCGTCTTCTGCTTCGTCACATAAAAAAAGTAGAGTTCCGGCTTAAGGGTATACTTACATTTTTGTCTGTATAATAATAATATTATTGTGGGGGTCGTAATCAAACTTCGGTTCTTCAATAATAGTGGACTGTATATTTCTTTCTTCTTAGGTATAATAATACAATTCAAGCGAAGTCGTAGAGCGTAACAATATTTTTGGCCGGGCACCTTAGGCACTCCCTACCCTTACCGGATAGAGAGCACCTAATTTTTACACAAAATTTCACAAATCTTTCTCTAATTTTCACTATGGGCCCGGCACATTTTCGACTATAACTTTATCATACATAGCTCGATTTTAGTCTACATAATCTTAAAATCTAGCTTACGACATTATCTATTACCATGTATTACATAATCTTTACTTATTCTTTTACATAATCTACAATAAGCAAAAACATGGCAAAAATACGCGTTCGCGCGGTTTTTATATGTACTTGTCTCGCTCTAACATATTGCTGTCTTTCTCTAGCAATTTGGCGTTTACATATTCTCATTCAAGTACAAATATTCGTTTACAATAAGTTTATTTACACGTATTCAAGAAGTAAATAAACCATGACAAATTTTACATAACAACAAATTAAATTAGCAAAAAGAAAATAAAGAGTTTACATAATCAAGTTATCAAATTTAAGTCCTTAAGCTATAAAACACGAAATCTATACATAATATGTGCAATAAATGCGACTAAAGCTACGGGAGTTTACACAGGTACAAAAAAGAAGGAATATTTATTTACAAGGCTCGTCGATCCGCAACATACTCCCCCTGGCGTAGATTATCGCAGCCATCATTAAAAGGGAGGACGATGAGCCGTCTTACTGGTCGTCTAAATATTCCACCCCGTGTTCGCACATCCGCACTCCTCACCACACCATCAGGTCCGCAATAAACGGTCTCTACCTGTCCACGAGGCCACACACCACGTGGTAATAGCCCATCCGCTATGATCACTACGTCAACTTTTTCAATATTACGTAGCGGTTTTCTGACGTCACCTCTCGGAGTCAATGTAGGTACGTATTCTTTTACCCATCGCGTCCAGAATGCGTTCGCAATGGCTTGCGACGTTCTCCACGCTCTTCTATCTGCGATATCACATTTTCCGACTATAGGTGACCCAAGCGCGGTACCCAGTAAAAAGTGATTGGGGGTCAATGCCTCCGGGTATTCTTCACATACTGATACGTGGGTCAATGGCCGCGAGTTGATCGTTTGTTCGATCTCGATCAAAGCGGTGTTGAGCACTTCTTCTTTCGGTGCTTTTTCAGAGAGAGATAGCGATAGTGCACTCTTCATTTTAAACTTCACTGCCGTGAAAATTCGTAGCGTTGTAGTTTTACAGCTGGTTCCGGGCTGTAACATCTGGGAACTCGTAGCTTTTCAATATAGTCGAGGTCGTAAATCTCGGCGATACTTTCAGCTTCTTCAGGCGGGAGAGGGTCGTAATCTGTCCCCCGGGGTCAAAGACCAACATATCGGCGCCGAGTGATTTTTGCTTTATCCGTATTCGCTGTCCTGCTCGCACGTCTGGCGGTACTCGCGGCATATTCGTGTAAAAGGCGAATTTATCCGAAGTGGCGATCCATTTAAGTCCCAGTGTTTTGCCGTACTTTTTTCGAGTAGTAACGCGATCGGCGTTATCTACTCCCCCTAGTAATGTAAGTCGGTTCGATCTCCATCGAGCGAGCTCGAAACCGGCTTTTTTATGGACCGCGATGACTTGCTCCATCGTTTTAGCTGTAGTTTCTTCATCGTTGAAACTCTGTAGCCTGTCGTCCATATAATTACATCGAGTTGAGTCGAAAACTAGGCGGACTTTATTCGGCTTGTTTGGGTTTGCGAAGTGTGGTAGGTACCACATTTTATCGTCTTCGCTGTGATCGTTCTCACATTTAGTCGCGTAATCTTTCTCGACTAATTTATTTATTTCGTTCGAGTATGCCACCTTAAACTCGGGCGACTTGTCCATTTTTCGCTCGATACTTTTCAGATGTCGCAGTGACATATCGTAACTCGGTGGTAGGTGTACATCATCGGTGCGCCAAGGTAATCCCACTTCGAACCGGTTCTCCACTCTTGTCGCCGTGCGATCAAAAATTTCTATCGCTCGTTCGTTCTCGGCGACTGGTTTCGGCTTTTTGGAGATTCCAATAGAGTCCAACTCGATGTGCGTTTTCACTAGGTCGTGCAGCTCGTCGTCCCGTTCTTGTAACGTACGAACATGCAAGACCCGCTCGTCGCTGGAAACTATAGCGCTGTGTGGGGTACTCCCGTGTATCACCCATCCAAGCTTTGTTAGAGACGCGGCTGGTTGTGTTCTCTTGCCTGTCAACAACTTTCTTGATATGATCAAGTGCCAATTGTCGGCTCCAATCAAGACCCGAGGCTTCACGTCGGCGTAGCATAAGTCGTTGTCGCGCAGACTTCGTAGATGTCGATGGTCGAGTAGTTCGCGCCCTACCGACTGACTGCCTAGCTCGAGCTGTCGCACGGTGCGCGCTTTGATGTTGTAGTACTCGCTTTGATGTCGTCCTTTGATCGCGACGTCGACGGCTCTGCTACTTGCCTCTCTCATGCTTGACGTGACTCCGTGAATATTCAGCGGTCTTGATGGTCCTTGCGCCCCGATCTGGGCGGCTATGTCGTCGTCGATAAGGCTAATTGTAGAACCCTCGTCCATTAATCCGTAAGTCTCTATTTCACCGGCGGGTCCTTTGATCGTAATCGGGCACACCTTGAGTAAAACTCCGTGGGGTGTGTGTACTCTTGCAGACGCGGTGATGGCAGAGTCTTCTTGCGGTGATGATGATGATGAGACTCTCTTTGTGTGGAGTAATGCGTGATGAGGCATTCTACATTCTTCAATTCCACATTTTTTAGCCTTACATGCGAAGCGACGATGTTTGTTGTTGAGGCAAACAAAACATATCTTTGTCTCTTTCGCCCACTGCCATCTCTCTTGCACACTCATTTCTTTGAGCTTTTTGCACTGTGGCGTGGGATGTTCAGAACCACAACAATAACACACGTTCTTGCTCTGCGTGTTACCGTTCTCAGTTGTGGTGTAAACTTTAGCGTTCGTTGTTCGTTGCGATGTTTTCTGCGTTTTCGTGTCTTTGTTCGCCGTATGCGATGCTGTCGTGTAGCAGTGACGTACCGCACGATCCGCTTCTCTCATAAAGAAGCGCGATAACGTCACGATCTCAGACTCGTCCGGGAATCCATGATCTTCTGCATAATCGCACCAACGGGATCGCAAATGTTCACTCATCTTCTCAGTGATGTGGCGAACTAACATTGGGTTTTTCAGGTACCCCTTCTTATCAAGACACGAAACGACAGTTACGATGTTTTGCAACTTAATTGCAAACACGTTCAGATCTGCCGCGGTTGTTCCTATACGCGGCAGTTTCCTTAGCTCTTCTAAGGCTTGATCAATAATTATCTCTGGCTGTCCGTAACGCTGTTCGAGCGTTGCCATAATCGCGGACGGCTCCGTCGCTGTGTATAATAGCGCGACTACACATTGTCGGGCTTCTCCTTTTATACACGAGCGTAGACGGGCGAGATTCTCGATCGGCGGTATGTTGTAGACCGTAGTCGCTTCATTGACGGCCGCTTTGAACGGAAGCCACTCCCCCGGTGCGCCGCTGAACGGCGGTAGGTCTGGTGGTTTTCTGCTTCGGTTCCCTCGGGCCATCTTTTCTAAAGCTTCGGCTAGTCGGTCAATCCCTCTATCATGGGACGGGGCGCGGTAAGGCGACGACTCGTTCCGCGTTGCCTTGTACGTTGCACGGTTCGGTGCGATAGTGACTCGTTCTGTCTCTCTCGCACGTTCCGTGCGCTCACGTGGGCGCGCTGCTTCTTCGGTGTCGGTCGTTTGTACGCGATTGATCCAATCGCTAACTCGCTTGCTATTCTCAGCTATGTCTTGATCACGCAGACTTCCGCGTTCCGATTCTTCTTCGTGAATCGCGTCAATGTCTGCTGCTAACCTCTTCTTTATCAGCTCGGCTTGAATCTGTAGTTCCTTCCGCTGTACGTCCGCCATCAGCTCGGCGGCTTCCAGTTCAGCTCTACGGATCCTTGCACTGGCGCTGACCGTCGATCGGACGGAAGGGGCGCGGCTCGGTGGCTTGTCCAACGTGGTGGTAGGCGGTGGTGCGGGGCGCGGGATGTACGCGGGTGCGGGGTTTGTAGACGGTGATGCCGGGTAGTCCTCGTAGACACGTAGCTCGTTCCCGTCTCGTTCGTCGACGGCGGCTTTGCTGCGTGTAGTCGGCATCTTCGGCTCTTGTGTGCCCCTAACGGCCCTACCTCCCTAAATTTCCCTACCTCCCTAACGTCCCTAACAGACCCGCAGGAGGGCCCGGCCCGGGTTAAAGGCCGGGATATGCTCCCTTGGGGATGGAAAAGGGGGACGGGAGAGGGGGGACTTACCCGGCAGAGAGATATGCACAGAACGAGGTGCTCGGCGGGAGGGGGGAATGTCCTCCCGCTTCAGCAGTGCCTACAGTCCGGCCCTCGTCTGTACACACCCGTACCGGCGTAAGAACACTGTTCGGTGGTCTTGCCCACCGGTAGCGCCGTGTCAAGCAACTACTCCACCAATATAGGCGTTGGACCTGTCTCCGTCGCCCTTTGTCACCGTTAGGTGGCTAAGGAGCACAGGCCGCGGACGAACCGCGTTATTGTTGTTGATTGAAGCGAGTCTTCGTATTCGTAGACCGACGGTGGGTCCTGGGACGTCCTCAGGTACCCGGCGCGCCTTTGGGCGTTCTTGAAGTGCCTCTTGTGGCCTCTTCACCAAATGGCGCCGGTTGACGACTCAGGAACCTCGTTCGGGGTTGGGGTACCGTATTTAATGTAACACGGTACCAAAGCGACGCTCGACGCTTGCTTGATGCCGCCCGCTGTCGCCTCGTTGACAAGCGGCGCGGTACAGTTGCAGAAGGTCGTCCGCTGTCCCCAGGTTGACAGGTGTACGATGCAGATGCAGATGGTCGTCCGCTGTCCCCAGGTTGACAAGCGTAACGATGCAAATGTGGGTGACCGCCCGCTGTCCCCAAGTTGACAAGCGGAACGGTACAAATGTAGGTGGGCCGCCCGCTGTCCCCAAGTTGACAGGCGGAACGGCTGATGCTGGAGTAATCCGGCGTCGATGGACCACGTTGTGGGGGTCGTAATCAAACTTCGGTTCTTCAATAATAGTGGACTGTATATTTCTTTCTTCTTAGGTATAATAATACAATTCAAGCGAAGTCGTAGAGCGTAACAATATTTTTGGCCGGGCACCTTAGGCACTCCCTACCCTTACCGGATAGAGAGCACCTAATTTTTACACAAAATTTCACAAATCTTTCTCTAATTTTCACTATGGGCCCGGCACATTTTCGACTATAACTTTATCATACATAGCTCGATTTTAGTCTACATAATCTTAAAATCTAGCTTACGACATTATCTATTACCATGTATTACATAATCTTTACTTATTATTTTACATAATCTACAATAAGCAAAAACATGGCAAAAATACGCGTTCGCGCGGTTTTTATATGTACTTGTCTCGCTCTAACATATTGCTGTCTTTCTCTAGCAATTTGGCGTTTACATATTCTCATTCAAGTACAAATATTCGTTTACAATAAGTTTATTTACACGTATTCAAGAAGTAAATAAACCATGACAAATTTTACATAACAACAAATTAAATTAGCAAAAAGAAAATAAAGAGTTTACATAATCAAGTTATCAAATTTAAGTCCTTAAGCTATAAAACACGAAATCTATACATAATATGTGCAATAAATGCGACTAAAGCTACGGGAGTTTACACAGGTACAAAAAAGAAGGAATATTTATTTACAAGGCTCGTCGATCCGCAACAATTATTGTACAGTTTTCTAAACTGCATCACAACAGAGCCTACAAGACAACCAGTCTCGAGTCTCGAGTAATTGAAATGTAAATGTGGGTTTCTTTGAACAGCCTTAAGCCCGCCAGTATTTACCTCGCCCTCACTCAAGACAAGATGGATTAGCTAAATTATTCCGTTTGTGACGGTACCAGTATCATAAATTGGGAAAGAGCCAGACTCTGCGTTTTGAAAGGCATTTTTAATAAATTTTGTGTATGGACATGATGGTATGGCCATTTTTAAATCGTTGGAATACGTTCTTATGTACGCACACCTAATAAAACCTAATAAAATCTAAGTTTTTGCAATGATAAATTTTATTTATCTGTACTTTTTTATTAAGGTTGTCGATTGATGATTTATTATTATTATAAATAATATTTTAGAATTATTGAAGTATTCATATCCTAGATGCGAGCTTGTTGTATGTTTTCCAATTACTTAAAAACGTCTAAACACATGTTTTTTTGTTAAAAATAAACTTTCCTTTTTCTAATTTAATTTTATCTCAATCTGTCAAACAGTTTTATAAAAAATGAATTAATACGTTCATCTCGGTTAGTAAGAGCTAGTTTGATAACATAGTTGTTTCTCACTTGTATTTTCTCTTTATTTTATGGAAACTGTTTCTATTCTTTTAGTTTTACCGGGGGTAGACTTCCTTTGCAGGAGGTAGTCTAGGTGGGTACCCCAACAGTGCCAGTTATTCTACCGCCTGAGCAGTGATGTGCAAACATTACTGTGCTCCGGTAGGAGGGCACTGTAGCTAGTGAAATTACTGGGCTAAAGAGTCTTAACATCCTATGACTCTTGAGTAAGAAGCGTTGGTGCAGTGCTCCTAGAATTTCACATAATTGTGAAATCCTAGGTAGCGCTGTACTGATTATGGGCAGCCGTTATCTCTTAACATCAGGCGAGCGTCTTGCTCGTCTTCTACTTCTATACACAAAACAAAATGGTATTAAGCAAAGTTTGCTTCACTTTAATGTTTTATACGCGGTATTTCCTATCATTAGCATGGTCCGTGACCTGCGTAAAGTAGGTTCTATTCGCGAGGTGGCCATGTTTTTGTGCCTTGTTTGTCTGTAGGCTCGGCCTTAAGTAGTTTAAGATTACTTTCCTAACTTTAGATTAGGTTTTGAATTAGTAATTAAAAAAGATATCTGAAGAAATATAATGGCCTATTGTTCTTTTAAAAGAACTTTTAGTTCTTACGTGTTAGGTTAGTCATTCTATTCATTTTTTAAATCAAATGACATTTAGACACAAGTTTGCGTTATATTAAAATTCTAAGGCACAATAAAAGACATAATAAAAACCTACGTGGGAAAGGTAAATGCGAAAGTATGTCTGCATAAGTGCGTATATTGGTTACCTCTTCTCGCGTAAACGGCAGATCCAATTCGGCTGAAATTTGTTACATTAGCTTACACATAAGCTACTTTTAGCAGGTAAAACCGCCGGTTGGAGTTTGTATACTAAATTAAATATATTATAATTATACAGTATAGTAAAGTACAGTATAGTAGCTCACCGCATTTTCCAAAATTTATCTGAGCGCTTGGTTGAGACGACGTGTGACCGAAATGCTGGGGTATATTTGGCCCAACGTATAAGTATTGCCATTCAACGTGGCAATGCTGCCAGCATTCTGGGCACTCTGCCATCTGACAGTGGTTTGAAGCACTTGGATTTTCTGTAGATTGGATTGTGGCCGATCTGTGGTTAATAAAAGTGCTCTTTACTGCTGTAGTAGCTGTAGTATTGTGAGTTTGTTTTTCTCAAAAAAGCATTTGCCATTAAAAAAAAAGTTAAATGTAATAAAGTATTCATCTATCTATAGATGGATATAATATTATTCTATCTCTCTATACCGACTGTGCCATTGAGCATTAATGTGCTTCGTCGCGAGCCATTGTCGAAGCACATCTGTCTGCGATCGGTCTAGATTGGGCCGGCTGGATTTATTGCACGTAGATTGATGGCTTGCGATTGGACAGACTTAGGCTCAATTCAGACCGAACGCGAAGCAACTTAGTGTGAAAATTTATAGACATTCCATTGTTGCATACAACACAATATGCGTTAATAATTCAAATTCAAACAAACTGTATCTGAATTAAAAATACCTTGATTATGTACCTAGGTAGTCCGTCACTTTTAGTTTATAATATCTCCGTATATCCGTGTTCATCTGTCTATAATTTCTCTCCATTTATTGGTTGTCTTAAAGAAAACGCTTTTTAGCGATAAGACCGACGCTTGTACATTTATTTTTGGTGAATAGTTGTCTGCTTGTAATGTATTTCCTTATATGTGGTGTACAATAGAATATTATATATCTATTTTAAACATGTATAATATAGTCCTCCTGATGGATAGATATATAAAAAAATTCAACCGGCAGTCCGCAAAAATTCGCAATTTTTAGTATCAAAGCTCCGATGTCCTAAATTTAAAATTGCCACCCATAAAATCAATTTCGAATAAACGTATCAATTCTTGAATTGTTTAAAATATCGTTACCCTCGGATCAAGGTTTTACCTTTAAAATATAAGTTAATTGAAACAGGAAGACAGGGCCGGATCAGGACGCGCAAGATTTATTGCCGGAAGATAGATTTATCCGGTTTACAGCGGCGCCATCTGCCGCCAGACGATTACAACTTCAATTTCATTTTGAACTTCGAACTGTTGAACTTATTAAGCACTATATTCTAAGCCGTAATCATACTAACCGGCCCTGATACTTCCCCTAACTCTAAAGGACATAATATTTTAAATTAATTAATAAAAAAAATACTTTTAGTCCAATAAAATAAACATACGAAACTTTCGATTGAAAACAGGATCTAAATTAAGGAAATTCCGATTCGCGATTATGTTTCATTTTTTATCAATTTTCATAATAAAAGTAAGCTTCAGCCTAATATTATAAGATTCTTTTCTTTATATCAAAACTAATATTTTAACATTACAATTTAACAATATGAAAGATTTAAACGACTGTGATAAAAACGAGATTAACTTTTCCCTTAATTAAAAAACATTTTCAATTCAGACACTGCCTATAAAACCTGCAATACCTAGTAATAATGTACACAAATAAAACCTAAGGATTAGCGAATTCCGTTGTTACTAAAAGAAAGAAGTACAGTACATTTGGCTCTCAAAGCTTCAGCCTTAATTGAGTTTAGCTTTCAGTGCCTAACTAAGGTCTCTTCTGCCTATTTTCGGCTAAAGAATTCTGTTGGTTTATTTAGGGCGACATTTTATGTGCCAATTTTAATTTTTCTCTTGAATAAAAATGAATGCGAGGGTATTTTTGTACAATTTAGGAATTCATCCATTATTTTAGTTAGAGTTTTAGTTTAGAAAGATTTAATTTATTATTATTTATTAATTTCAATAAGAAAGGCGACAGTTACACTAATTGACATGCATTTATACATAAAAAGAAATCTCAGAAAAATACAATAATTTACACATCATAATAAATTAAAACAATTCAAAAAACAAATGTTAATAAAAATATGTCAAAAATTCTAATATTTAATAATTATGATAAAATTACAGATAATTACAAATAAAGTCCGCGTCAGTTACCAGTTTAAAATAAAATAAAATATTTTAATGTTATAATATACTAGCAAACCCGGCGAACTCCGTTTCGCCACCAGATATTTTTTTTGTTTTATATTTGAAAAGTAAAATTTTTTCCTGAATTTTCTTTGCTATAAACCTCACGGAGCCCGAGACCTTTCCAACGAATGCAAAAACGTGGAAATCGGTTCGTGCGTTCTGGAGTTATAGCGTCAGGAAGGAAAACCCGACTTATTTTTATATAGTAGAACACTGATATAACAAAATACTCGTAATAATTGTCAACGTTACTACTACACTTGATGCATAAACAATAATGATGGCCGACAACTGTGTAGGGAGTGAGAAAGAAAGGAGACCGGCTTCGTTCTCATCCCTACTCCGTGCTGTTTACTGGGTCAGAAGTGACACCTGTAGACATCTGGCGGGGATAACTAATTAAATGACGATTGATCAGTTTTCGACCGGAGAGGAAAAATGATTAAATTACTAAAATGGCTATTAAAAAATAAGGGTTGATCGTAGAAGGGTGAAAATTGAGGATTGTATGTATTTTTGTATGTTGTATCATAAAAAAAATAGAAATTAAAAATTTTGTCTAAAAAATAAAATAAAAAATATTAGGGGTGGACTACCCCTAACATTTAGGGGGATGAAAAATAGATGTTGGGCGATTCTCATAGATACCGGATAAGCACAAAAAATTTCATCAAAATCGGTCAAGCCGTTTCGGAGGAGTATGGCAACAAAAACTGTGACACGAGAATTTTATATATTAGAAGATGTATGTATAGCTCAAGACAGAGAAAGGTGGAAAGACGGGAGGGAGGCCTTTGCCCTGCAGTGGGACACCACAGGCTCATAATAAATAAATAATTAATGAAAATAATATCTGGCTTGCTAAGAGAGAGAGAGAGAGAGAGAGAGAAACATGCGCACGCCGCACAGCTTACAATAGCTTACTATAGCAAAAAGTGTCGTGACAATTTTTCGTAACACTTTTTTTCCGTCTAGCCCCCTTTCACAACGCGCGATAAGGAACTTCGTTCCAATAATGTTTTAATGATGGCAGGCTTCAGTCGTGGTTAGTTTACCAACCACTGGAAAAAACCGTGTCGCCAAGCGGTCATTGTGACCGTGTTCCGGCATGATGTTCAGTGAAGCCAGGGAGGAATTTGTCCCTCCTACTACGATTAGTCTTCTAAATATACATATTATAGCTTAAATTATGGTCAAAGACTAACCTATGTATGATAATAAAAATCTTTGTTTTGGTATGTAATAATGTGTTATCTGTCTAAATTACTAAATATATACAAGTAAATTAAATTAAAAATTTAAAAAACCCCCAACGCAATATGTAAATCACCATTTTGTGGTGGCGGCCATCTTGGATTTTAAATTTATTTTAGTGCGTTGTATTTCACTCGTTAATCCCTTTCATTTGATACCCATATTGACGGGGTCGTGGAACAAAAAAGTAATCCGCCATTTTGTAGCGGCCATCTTGAACCGATTTCCACCAAACATGGCTAAGAACACTCTCGACTAACTCTACTTTCAACAAAAAAAAACTAAATCAAAATCCGTTCGGGAGCTACGATGCCACAGACAGACAGACACACACACACACACAGACAGACAGACACGTCAAACTTATAACACCCCGTCGTTTTTGCGTCGGGGGTTAAAAAGGAAAGAATGACTGACTGACTGACTGATCTATCAACGCACCGCCCTAAACCACTGAACGGATTCGGTTAAAATTTGGAATATAGGCAGGTTTTTTGACGTAGACCTCCGCTAAGAAAAGATTTTGCCACGCGAACAAAGCCGCGAGCATAAGCTAGTTCTATTATATTCTGCTTATTCTATAATATTCATTAATTTAATTTTATAACTTCTCTTAATCATTAAGTCTTATAAGTTTCACAGCAAACAAAATACCAATGATAATATCTCAATTCCCATTCTATAAAGTCGTTTCTCATAACATTTGTACGTGTAGTACGTTTCTAATTTGCATTCCGTCGCAGAGCGAAGCGCCAGATGCGCTGGCAAATTGGCCACGTTCTGAACACTGCCTTAATTAAGGATGCCGAAATAAACGTCTTGCGTCTAGATTCTGTACAATCGTGGAACGAATGGTTTATTTGGGGGAAGGGAATTTGTATTGTTTTTACGTCTCTATTGGAATGCCGTTTGAAAATGCGCGGGTAAATTATTTTAACCCCCGACCCCCGAGAGGTGTTATAAGTTTAATCGTTAAACAGTTTTATATAATGTGTCTGTATGGGTAGCTCGAAAAGAGTGAATTAAATCGGGTGTCTCTTAAGCTATTGCATAGCTTCTATCGCGGGCCTTGAGCGTGGGGACCGAATCCAGAAATTCCGTAACGAAAAAAACCTAACACCCCCCACTCCGACCGGCACAGTGGTGATACTTTTTAGTTTTTCCATCTATAGATAAATACCAGAACTTTTAATGACTTTTTGAAATATCACGCTTGTCTCTTTAGTTCAGCAACCCGCCTTTAGGAGGCATTGGTTGTAGGAGGAAAAATATACTGCATTAATAAAATAAATAAATAATTATAATTACATAAGTTGATAAAAAATGCTATGCAATAGCTTTACCGCGGCAGTTTCCGAGTGCCACACGTCTTTTTTTTCTAATTTGGCAAGTTTTCTTGTAATGATTCTTATATTATAATATTACTAGCCTACGCTCGCGGCTTTGCCCGCGTGGCAAAATCCTTTCTTAGCGGAGTTCTACGTCATAAAACCTATCTGTGTTCCAAATTTCAACCCAATCCATCCAGTGGTTTAGGCAGTGCGTTGACAGATCAGTCAGTCACTCTTTCCTTTTATATTAAAGATGTTTTTTCAAAATCAAGTTTAGCAGTTTCAAGTTATCAGCTTTTTTGTGGCTGCGGTAAGAATCTTAGAAGAACAAAGGGTTTTCTGATTTTTTAAATGTGCACTTATTGGTATTTTTATTCCTTGTCATTATCACTATTACAACCTACCTACCTGTACAATATCAGGGATACCGCTGGTACGATTCCAAATTCCAACCCTTAAAAACCCTGTTCACTCTCTTTTTATACCACTAGCTGCGCCGAGTGGTTTTACCCGCTGCACTGTAGCCTGTCTATTTCAGGGTCTAAGCTATCTTTATACCAAATTTCAGCTTAATCGGTCCACCCGTTTAGGCATGAAAGAGTAACAAACATACATCCACACATCCTGATATCCCGACATCCATACATTCTTAGAAATTTTCACGTTTATAATATTAGTAAGATTTTGAAGCTCAGCGGAAATACCACACACAGAACCTCATTCAATTTCCAGTCTAAAACACAATATTTTTTTCTGAAACGATAACATTGCCATCCTTCCCGTGCCCATTGTATATTTCAAATTCAATGAATCCACGTTTATTATCTCCACACACGGATGTGTTCTTTCCATCAGAACAGAAAGTGGTCAATACGTTTTGTTCGAGAGACAATGGAAACACGCTCAGTGAACGGGTCATCTGCATTTCTAGTCAATGGGAACGATGATTTTATTTACCTTCTTTTGTTGTTATTCTTTTTGTGCGTTTATAACCAACTGTACAAGTGAATTAAATTAAAAATTTAAAAAACTCCCAACTTGATATTATTAGATATGTAATTCACCATTTGTGGTGGCGGCCATCTTGGATTTAAAATTTATCATAGTGCGTTGTATTCTACCCCTTCATTTGATACCCATATTGACGGGGTCGTGGAGAAAAAAAAGGTAATTCACCATTTTGTAACGGCGCGCCGTTGCAGCGGCCATCTTGGACCGATTTCCACCAAACATGGCTAGAACACTTTCGACTAACTCTTCTTCCAAACAAAAAAAAACTCACTCAAAATTCGTTCATCCGTTCGGGAGCTACGATGCCACAGACAGACACACACACACGCGCACACAGACAGACTAACAAACAGACAGACAGACATGCCAAACTTATAACACCCCGTCGTTTTTGCGTCGGATGTTAAAAAAGTGGCAAGTTGAGAAAAAGTAGTTTATTTCTACCCATACCCGAAAACGTAACCCGATTGCGGGAAAGGTTAGAATTTGGAAAAATATTATAATTAATAATTTATTCCATAGCCCGATATATCGTTCGTAAGTTAGCTTATAATATGAGATACTTTGTACTAGGCGTCTAGAAACTTGAAGAGGTCTTTTCAAATGTAAAGGCGGTCTAAGAAAAACAACAGATAATATTATATTAGGTATTTTTAATGCGGGCAAAGTCGGGAGTCGGGGGCATAAGTTAGAAGAAAAACAAAAGTAAAGAGAATTAATGATTGCTTCAAATAAGTCTTTATTAAAACCCATCGGTAATAGTCCAAACAATCCAAAGTTACCGATAGCAATTGAAAAGCAATAAACGTGAGGCTAATTAAACTCTCCGATTACCAATCACCATTTCACTAAAATATGAGCGCTCAAGTCTCAAGGCGCTGGCAAACTGCCGACCGGCGAACATTCCGCCATTCTCCGCCATTCGCCGCCATTCGCCGTTCTTCGCCATTATTCCGAATAATTACCGACACATATGCGCGAGTTCTGCGAACATGTTGCCCGTAATTTATTCAACGGAAGCAGAACTTTGCGCAGCGAAATTTTAAATATTTAAAACACAATCTGCGTCCCGGGATCTCCGCGGTGAAATCAGATTTTCGTCGAGAAACGAATGAAACTCCCGGTTTTAAGATCGAGACGTATACGACATTTATATATTAAAATTTCGTATGAATATTCAACGAGTAATGTCTTACTCTTGTACTTTGTTAACCGGGCGACTATCGCTGGGTCCTATTGACCCGCGACGATTTCATAACTACGTATCTCTTTTATGCCTATTGAAATTTGTGAGTCTGTGTAGCTGAATCTACACAGACCTATTATTCCTCTACCTATCCTGACTGTCATGACTCTATAACACCGGTCGTGTAGTGATAAATACGAGCTTAAAAGTGAAAACAGGTCAATATGACCCAGCGTCATAGTTTTCATAACGTTTTTCAGGACTCGGATCCACATGTCACTTTTGACTTGTTTTTGTCTTGTTTGTTTAAATTCAACTTTTATAATAAAATCAGTAGGGTAACCGTCCACTGCAGCGTAAACCAAGCTCCGCATCATTCTGCTCGACAGAACTTCACAGGCTCTAATTACGTTGCTTTGAAGTCCAAATTTTAATTTTAAAACAGCTTCCGTAAAGCTATAAGTTAATGAAGGAACGTTCAAAGGATAACATTTTAATTAACTTTCTACATGCTCATAAGGAGCCTTTCGATCGGTCGAAGTGTTTTGTTTGAAGCGTATACTTTAATTAGGTACACAGACTTAACTAGATCCCGCTTATGTGATTTCCTGTATGAAAACCAAATCGCTAAAACATTGCAGGTTGGCTAGTTTTGATTGGCTCGTTCAAACTAGGAACTCTTTGGTTCATAGACATTTACAAAGATGGCAACAGTCATCTTAGGCAACTTTGAATCTCGGTCTAACTGTGAATGAGGTTGTAAAAATGGTTTTAGTAATTTAGATAGTAAATATTTAAGGATCCGTTTACGCAATCTTTTATTATAATAAATTACTGAACCATTTTTAAAACCTCATTAAAAGTATTCATTTCAAGATTTAGACTTACCCAAGATGACTGTAGTTTTGATGATTTATTGTCAAAGTAAAAACTCTTTGGTTCAAAGACATAATTTGACGTGTGTTATGCAGCGTCAATGCTTATCGTCGGCAAGAGCATACCTCCGGTAATGCTCACTCTATGGTTGAGTCCTCTATGGTTGAGTCCTCTATGGTTTGAAGCGTCCTTTAATTAGGTATTAGCTGAAGAATGTTTTGCTCGGATTACAAAGGACTTAGACTAACTACTACAACTAACTTAACTCTAGACTTTAAGCGTTAAGTTCGCTTAATTGCTTTGATTTTTAGGGTTCCGTACCTCAAAAGGAAAAAACGGAACCCTTATAGGATCACTTTGTTGTCCGTCCGTCTGTCTGTCTGTCTGTCTGTCAAGACCCTTTTTCTCAGGAACGCGTGGAGGTAACAAACTGAAATTTATAGGAAATACTAAGGTCCATTGCCTCTTCGAGCTGTGAAAATTTCAAACTTTTAGGCTAACGCAATCAAAAGATATAGTCGAATATGTCACAAATTTCAGCAAATTTTCGACATTACCAAATAAATCAAAACCTACGGGGCACTTCCCGTGAACTCAGAATCTTGAAATTTGGCACGAAGTAACTCCTTAGAGCACAGATAAAGGAAAAATTGCGAAAGCCATAAATTTTTATTTGCATCATATGAAAAAAATATTTTGAATAATTTTATACCTACTACCCCTTTTCTCATGAACGCGTAGACGTATTAAATTGAAATTCATATCAAATACTTAAGTCTATAATACCTTTAAACTGTAATAAAATCAAACCTCTATGTCAACGCATTCAAAAGAAACAGCAATTTTAGTCGCAATTTTAAACTCGCAACTACTCTCAAAAAATCAAAACCTACAGGGTACTTGCCGTGAACTTAGAATCTTGAAAATTGGCACGAAGCAACTCCTTAGAGCACAGATAAAGGAAAAATTACGAAATCTGTACATTTTTAGTTACATCATATAAAAAAATATTTTTAATAATTTCATACTTACTACCTTATTTCTCATGAACGCGTAAACGTATTAAATTGAAATTCATATCAAATACTCAAGACTATAATACCTTTAAACTGTAATAAAATCAAACCTCTATCTCAACGCAATCAAAAGAAACAGCAATTTTAGCCGCAAATTTTAAAACTCACAAGTACTCGCAAGAGAATCAAAACCTTCAGTACATAATATTATACCCACTTTTCCTTAGGGTTCCGTAGAAACCCGTAGGTTTGTACGGAACCCTCGGTGCTCGAGTCCTACTCGTACTTGACCGGTTTTATTATTCTTTTAAGACGTGAACTGATTTATAACTAACTGATAACTTACCTAACTGATTTATATATTTTTAACATACACGAGTAAAACGAAAAGAGACTGACTGACTGATCTATTAAGACATAGCCCAAACCTCTAATCGGATTAGAATAGAAAACTCTTTATTGCGCACACAAATACAATAATATAGCTTAGAACTAAGATTACACAGAAATAAGTGTTACAATTGGCGGTCTTATCGCTAATAGCGATCTCTTCCAGACAACCAAGATTAGGTTGAAATTTAGAACATAGATAGGCTAAGTGTTCCTTTAGGGCCTATGCTACCTATATACCAAATTTAAGCCGTTTTGGCGTGATAAAGTAACGTACTATCTATAATATTAGTTGGAATATGATTGGTTGATTGTGGCAACGGTCAGCCGAAAGTAGCCAATCATTGTTCGACATCCGATTAATTGAGTTTTAATTATATTTGTTTTTGGAACATTGATGTATGAATACCAGAAACAAAGTGATCTACAGTTTTGAAGCATGGGTAATGAGCGCAGGTACTGGTTGGCCTGGTTTATTTGTATGTTTAATTTACATTTGTAGCTCCACTCTTCTTAAAAAAACTTTCTAAGCGGAGCGGAGCGTCACAATATCTATCTCTAATAATCTATCTCTGTGGCAAATTTTAGTCCAATCCATTCTTAACTCTTAAATACAATTACTAAAAAAAACTTAGTATTTAACTTCAAAAAATAAATCAAATCAAATCAAATCAAATAATTTTATTGCTAGAATGTCGTATGTACAATATGTTCTTCAACTTATAATGAGAATCGATTACATTCTACCATATAATTTGGTGTGCAATATAATAACAATAATAAAAAACCGGTCAAGTACGAGTAGGACTCGAGCACCGAGGGTTCCGTACAAACCTACGGGTTTCTACGGAACCCTAAGGAAAAGTGGGTATAATATTATGTACTGAAGGTTTTGATTCCCTTGCGAGTACTTGTGAGTTTGAAAATATGCGGCTAAAATTGCTGTTTCTTTTGATTGCGTTGAAATAGAGGTTTGATTTTTTTACAGCTTAAAGTTATTATAAAGCTGAGTATTTGGTATGAATTTAAATTTAATACCTGTACGCGTTCTTGAGGAAAGGGGTAGTAAAATAAATACAAAATTATTAAAAATATTTTTTTATATGATGTAACTAAATATTTACAGTTTTCGCAATTTTTCCTGTGCCTATAATTTAAGACGTTGCTGCGTACCAAATTTCAAGATTCTGAGTTAACGGCAAGTACCCCGTAGGTTTTGATTCCCTTGAGAGTAGTCGCGAGTTAAAAAATACGGCTAAAATTACTGTTTCTTTTGAATGCGTTGAGATAGAGGTTTGATTTTATTACAGTTTAAAGGTATTATAGTCTTGAGTATTTGATATGAATTTCAATTTAATACGTTTACGCGTTCATGAGAAATAAGGTAGTAAGTATGAATTATTAAAAATATTTTTTTATATGATGTAACTAAAAATGTACAGATTTCGTAATTTTTCCTTTATCTGTGCTCTAAGAAGTTGCTTTGTGCCAATTTTCAAGATTCTAAGTTCACGGCAAGTACCCTGTAGGTTTTGATTTTTTGAGAGTAGTTGCGAGTTTAAAATTGTGACTAAAATTGCTGTTTCTTTTGAATGCGTTGACATAGAAGTTTGATTTTATTACATTTTAAAGGTATTATAAACGTAAGTATTTGATATGAATTTCAATTTAATACGTTTACGCGTTCATGAGAAAAGGGGTAGTAGGTATAAAATTATTCAAAATATTTTTTTCATATGATGAAAATAAAAATGTATGGTTTTCGCAATTTTTCCTTTATCTGTGCTCTAAGGAGTTACTTCGTGCCAAATTTCAAGATTCTGAGTTCACGGGAAGTGCCCCGTAGGTTTTGATTTATTTGGTAATGTCGAAAATTTGCTGAAATTTGTGACATATTCGACTATATCTTTAGATTGCGTTGGCCTAGAAGTTTGAAATTTTCACAGCTCTAAGAGGCAATGGACCTTAGTATTTCCTAAAAATTTCAGTTTGTTACCTCCACGCGTTCCTGAGAAAAAGGGTCTTGACAGACAGACAGACAGACAGACAGACAGACGGACGGACAACAAAGTGATCCTATAAGGGTTCCGTTTTTTCCTTTTGAGGTACTGAACCCTAAAAATAGTCAAATTAATAAGGTATACGCAATGTCACATTAATTATTATAATTATTAATAAATCCAATCCATATTATATCATTCAATTAATCAACCAATCACAATAATAATATACAAACAAATATAATAAATTAATAATATATAATCTCATGTCACAAACAAGCCATTAAATTTGGAACTCAAAGTATTCTTTTAGATTATAAAAACATTTGTCTCCTAGCCATTGTGTCAGTTTTTTCTTAAACATAGTTAGCTTTAGGTCTTTAAATGCATTTGGCAGTTTGTTGTATACTTTAATAGCATTTATAAATGCATTTCTCTTGTACAGTTCCAGTCTACATAGAGGAAGGTAAAGTTTATGCCCATCTCTTGGAGTAGCATTCCTCTTTACAACATCTGATTGTTTAGGAAAGTATTTCGGATGCTGCTTGACAAAAATACATAACTCCCGAATGTACATACAAGCAAGTGGCAAAATCTTAAATTTTTTAAACAGTGGTTTGCAGCTGCAAAAATCTAATGCTACTTTTTTGATTTAGTCGTCTTCGAGTATTCGATAAACTTTCATAAAAACTAACAAATTGTGAATATTACCGCCTTTTTAAGTTAAATAAAAATACTTCTATCATTCAAAATGGATAATATTAATCTTGTCAATGTCCATGATTTGATGATGTTTGTGTTTGCAACATTTAATGAAGGTTACGGTAATGAGTGTGCTCTGCGGTACCAATATTGATATTTGTCTCAGTTATAGCGGATTGTTTATGCATTTTCAATGTTCTGTGGTAGTTTACCTATATAATGTGGCTGAGGCTTTTAGATGTAATAGAATAGAATAGCACTTACTAAAAACAGAAATAGATCTAAAATGATTCTTTTCATGTAAAATGAAAATGGTAGATATATAATAATATGATTTTTTTTAAATAATGAAATGTGTGTTTTGAAGTTACCTATTATGCGTTGATAGATCAGTCAGAGTAATTTTTATGCAACTTATCCTAATTGTTATTTATTTTTATCAAAATAAGATGAGCTCCTTTCTAGTTATCAATTACAAATAAAGTCGGTTTAATAATTTCTTTGTGCACATCCTGAAAGTTGAAAACTGTCAGGAAGTGGCACAGGACAGAACCAGCTGGAGGCTCTTATTGTCGGAGGCCAACTCACTTTGGGTTCTCGCGCCAACGTAGTAAGTAGTAATATTATCTTAAATTAATTATTTTTAGTTTGTTACCTATGAAATTTTCATTGGTTATATAAAAGTACCAACAGCTCGGACGAAGCGATTCGCTTCGTCTTTCAGTATGAGAACGGCGAAGTTGTGGAACTCGCTACCACTCTCAGTGTTTCCCGAATACTATAACGTGGGTTTGTTCAAATCAAGAGTGAATAGGTTCTTACTGAACAAGCGTGCTACAACTTAGACTGCATCGTCACTTACCAACTGGTGAGATTGCGGTCAAACGATTGTTTAGTCTACTATAAAAAAAGTATAATAATGCAAGTTATATTCCCAAACTTTACATAGAATAATTGAGTAATAACTGTAAACAGGTCCCAATAAAAGTTTTCGTGTTCGTGTACAAAGTTTGAGGGCCATAAAGTGAGTCATTAAATCGCTGGTCGTTAGAGACCGGTTCAATTATTATGGCCAGGTATATCGCTTTAACGAGGCTTTGGGCATTTGGCCTTACTATGCTTACTTTAATTAATATTATACTAATATTATAAAACTAGCAGTTTTATCCTCTGTACACCATACAGTTATTCCAGGGTCTAAGCTATCGATATACCAAATTTCAGCTCAATTGGTCTACCCGCTCAGACGTGGAAGAGTAATAAACGTACATACAACAGCACATTTAAAAACACATTTTTTATTTATCTTACTAATATTATAAACGTGAAAGTTTGTAAGAATGGATGTCTGTATGTTTGTTACTCTTTCACGCCTAAACGGGTGGACCGATTGAGCAGAAATTTGGTGTAGAGATAGCTTAGACCTTTTTTTTGACCCAGGAAAAATGCGTTACGCATCATCACCCACGCCGGGGGGTACGGGGCGGTATGTGGGACTCCCCCGCCGAAGGTGGGCGCGGCGGGGATACCCACTAAAAAACCTGGGGGTGTTCCTGCGGGACGCCATAATGCCGGGGCACCGGCTACGCCGAAGCACTCATCCGCGGCAGATAGTTTAGATCCTGGAATAACACATAGGCTATAGTACAGCAGGTAAATACGCTGGGTACAGCCAGTTTATATTTTATAATATTAGTAGGAATTTTGCCAGGCCTAGCATGAGTCGTCGACGACAACCACTCGGCGACAATCGCTGGGGAATCGCCATGATATCGCCGAGGCGTCGCGACGACGTTTTATCAGCGAATCAAATCTAATATGCCCCATAACCTAGTTCACAATAATCTATGTTATATAGACTTGCTGTGGAAATGAAAAAACAACAAGTATAAAACAAGTGAATTAAATTAAAAATTTAAAAACCCCCAACGCAATACGTAATTCACCATTTTTTTGATGGCGGCCATCTTGGATTTTAAATTTTATATAGTGGGCTGTATACTACTCGTTAAGCCCTTTAATTTGATACCCATATTGAGGGGTCGTGGAAGAAACAAATAATCCGTCATTTTGTAGCGGCGGCCATCTTGGACCGATTTCCACCAAACATGGCTAAGAACACTTTCGACTAACTCTACTTTCAAACAAAAAAAACTAAATCAAAATCCGTTCATCCGTTTCACACACACACACACACACACACACACAGACAGACAGACACGTCAAACTTATAACACCCCGTCGTTTTTGCGTCGGGGGTTAATTAAGTGATCACAAAAAATATCTAGTACGAATTTTGTAACTGAATCCAATCAAATGGCTATACAAAAACAAAACCGTTGTTTGTTTCATTTGAAACAACAAATATGTATTTTTATGACGTTTTCAATTACACCGTGTGTGATTCTCACTTAGACCGTGTCGGCCAATCATCGAATGTTTGCACCAAATATTTGTTCAAATATTTGTACAAATACACTCGATATTTGCAACGTCGCTAGACAAATATTGGTACATGTCTGTTACATGGTATCACTTAAAATGCTCGGAATTTCGCCGAGGACTTTTGGTTTGAATTTGGGAACGTTCGAGAATTCACTCGGAGATTCGAGAGGAGTGAATTCACTACTCGACTAACAGCTCTATAGTACACAGTAAAGATATATATTTAGATATATCGCACATCTAGATTTAAAGGGAGTTAACACAAAAATAGACTACCTAGTTTGAGTTATGCACACCATCGAATTCCCGAACCGAAGGTATATCTTTTTTTAAGCTACTGCATAGCTTCTATCGCGGGCCTTGAGCGTGGGGACCGAATCCAGAAATTCCGTAACGAAAAAAACCTAACACCCCCCACTCCGACCGGCACAGCGGTGATACTATAATTACATAAGTTGATAACAAATGCTATGCAATAGCTTTACCGCGGCAGTCTCCGAGTGCCACACGTCTTTTTTAATTATAAGGTTAGCCTTCGACCACGATCTCGCGTGATGCTAGGCAACGACGTGGCCGTAGATGGTAGTAAACAAACCTAGAAGTCGGGATAATTCCCGGCAACACGGTCATAATGATCGCTCGGCGACACGGTTTTGTTCAGTAAGTAGTAACTTGCCACGGCCGAAGCCTACATTATTTGAAATCGGCTGAAAACACCAATAACTTTACTAAAATTAAAAACTAATCAATCAAATAAATTTAGCACGTATTAATTTGAAATAATATATTATTACAAAGTTAACCAACACGAAATAGAGGCACAATTTTCTTCACAGAAACAACTCATCTTTTGTTTTGTTCCAAAGAGTTTCCAGAAAGAAAGCTTAATTTTCCCAACAAATAAAAACATAAAATACAGAAGCAGGTTACGAGCGCACTCCACGTGTCGATCAATTTTACTGCCTTTCTGAGGAGGTTACGTTTCATGGAAACACTTCAACGAATGAGAGTTTTAGCGCTTAATAAACGTGGCTCCGTTTCTTATTTGGTAACATTTTCTGAAGGATACTATCTCACTCTCCGTTTTTGTTTTGTGGGAACATGCTATAAAGAATGAGGAGGTACGCGCTTAATAAAAAAATCTCTTGTTTCTCATTTGATGCTATTTTTTTGGAAACATAAACTTTACTTTAAACTCAAACCTGCTATTGAAGTGTTACTACATTCACAGGCACTTTTTAAATTAAAAAAAAAAGAACTATGCAAATTCTAAAACTATTATAGGCTGTGTGAAAGAGGATATGCGTGCTAGGGGAGTGGATGCAGATATGACGGATGATAGATCAGAATGGAGGAGAAAAACGTGTTGTGCCGACCCTACCTAGTGTGGGATAAGGGCAGGAAGATGATGCTAACCATCACGCTTAAACGGTTGAAATTTAGGTAGCTTAGTGCTTGCTACCCAGTGTTTTGTTCACCCCAAGGTATTAGTTGCTGAATTTCGTCATGCCCAGTAATTTCGTTGGTAATCCAGAACACCAGCAGGCTTCAGTCCGGAACACAGCAATGGATACCCAGTACCTACTGCTTGGCGGATGAACCACTGGAAAAGGTCGTTGAAGTTGGTACTTCCCCAGACGACCTCTGAAATAGAGGCTTACCACCACACTTCTTGGATGTAGGTCTTTTGAGTATATGGTTTGTTTCACACACAAAGGTACACCACACACATACTTGTATGTATGTGTGTAAATAAGTGTAATCGAACACAAATTTTTTATTTCGACTTCTGAAATAGAGGCCTACCAGTACCTGTATAGACCTTTAATGCAGGTCTTTTGAGTGTATGGTCTGTGTTTCACACACACACGTATACAAAGGTACACACATACACAAGTGTAAGTGTAATCGAACACAAATATTTTTATTTCGGCATCTCGATAAATAAAGTCGACCGAAGTGAAGACAGAGGGGTAAATCTTGTTTTTCTTTTCAAGGATTTTGTAGGAAACCTTACTTGAGGTGGCGAAGTTACCTAATTTGAGCCCTTGGTTTCATCTATTTTTAGGTACAAGAGATGACTGACGGCGAAATTATTTGTATTATATACATAGGTACAGTCAACTACAAAGAGATGTATCCATGTTAGGCTTACAAAATGAAGTAAATTTTCATTTGCCACATTGAACTACCCTTGGTTCGTGACATTTCTAGTAGCACGGTAAAGAGATATACAGTAGTTTGACTCCATAGAAACGGCCGGAATTTGGGAGTGAGTAGATGTGGGCAGATGTGGGTAGAAGTGGGTATATAATCCAGAAGCGGGTGCCACGCAGCGACGGGCGGACGTCGCGATAGTTTTTTGCAAGTATTTAGTGTAATTTACGTTATTTACTTTTACATAATATAATAAATTATATAAAATGGCAAAAAATAGCATTCGATATTATGCTGTTTTTGAGGTAAGTTAGTATGAAGTTATTATAATATTTATTTTTAAAAGTATTCTGCTGAAGTAAGAGTGCGAGTAAGAGACCGAGTAAGAGTGCGAGTAAGAGTCCGATAAGAGTGCAAGTAAGAAACTGAGTAAGGATGCGTGTAAGTGTCCGAGTAAGAGTGCGAGTAATAGTCCGAGTAAGAGTGCGAGTAAGAGACCGAGTAAGAGTGCGAATAAGAGTAAGATTCTGAGTAAGAGTTCGAGTAAGAGTTTGAGTAAGAGTCCGAGTAAGAGTCTGAGTAAGAGTTCGAGTAAGAGTGCGAGTAAGAGTTCGAGTAAGAGTTTGAGTAAGAATGCGAGTAAGAGTCCAAGTCTTGTCTCTTGTCTTGTCTCTTGTCTTGTCTCTTGTCTTGTCTCTTGTCTTGTCTCTTGTCTTGTCTCTTGTCTTGTCTCTTGTCTTGTCTCTTGTCTTGTCTCTTGTCTTGTCTCTTGTCTTGTCTCTTGTCTTGTCTCTTGTCTTGTCTCTTGTCTTGTCTCTTGTCTTGTCTCTTGTCTTGTCTCTTGTCTTGTCTCTTGTCTTGTCTCTTGTCTTGTCTCTTGTCTTGTCTCTTGTCTTGTCTCTTGTCTTGTCTCTTGTCTTGTCTCTTGTCTTGTCTCTTGTCTTGTCTCTTGTCTTGTCTCTTGTCTTGTCTCTTGTCTTGTCTCTTGTCTTGTCTCTTGTCTTGTCTCTTGTCTTGTCTCTTGTCTTGTCTCTTGTCTTGTCTCTTGTCTTGTCTCTTGTCTTGTCTCTTGTCTTGTCTCTTGTCTTGTCTCTTGTCTTGTCTCTTGTCTTGTCTCTTGTCTTGTCTCTTGTCTTGTCTCTTGTCTTGTCTCTTGTCTTGTCTCTTGTCTTGTCTCTTGTCTTGTCTCTTGTCTTGTCTCTTGTCTTGTCTCTTGTCTTGTCTCTTGTCTTGTCTCTTGTCTTGTCTCTTGTCTTGTCTCTTGTCTTGTCTCTTGTCTTGTCTCTTGTCTTGTCTCTTGTCTTGTCTCTTGTCTTGTCTCTTGTCTTGTCTCTTGTCTTGTCTCTTGTCTTGTCTCTTGTCTTGTCTCTTGTCTTGTCTTGTCTCTTGTCTTGTCTTGTCTCTTGTCTTGTCTTGTCTCTTGTCTTGTCTTGTCTCTTGTCTTGTCTCTTGTCTTGTCTCTTGTCTTGTCTCTTGTCTTGTCTCTTGTCTTGTCTCTTGTCTTGTCTCTTGTCTTGTCTCTTGTCTCTTGTCTCTTGTCTCTTGTCTCTTGTCTCTTGTCTCTTGTCTCTTGTCTCTTGTCTTGTCTTGTCTCTTGTCTTGTCTCTTGTCTTGTCTCTTGTCTTGTCTTGTCTCTTGTCTTGTCTCTTGTCTTGTCTCTTGTCTTGTCTCTTGTCTTGTCTCTTGTCTTGTCTCTTGTCTTGTCTCTTGTCTTGTCTCTTGTCTTGTCTCTTGTCTTGTCTCTTGTCTTGTCTCTTGTCTTGTCTCTTGTCTTGTCTCTTGTCTTGTCTCTTGTCTTGTCTCTTGTCTTGTCTCTTGTCTTGTCTCTTGTCTTGTCTCTTGTCTTGTCTCTTGTCTTGTCTCTTGTCTCTTGTCTTGTCTCTTGTCTTGTCTCTTGTCTTGTCTCTTGTCTTGTCTTGTCTCTTGTCTTGTCTTGTCTCTTGTCTTGTCTCTTGTCTTGTCTCTTGTCTTGTCTCTTGTCTTGTCTCTTGTCTTGTCTCTTGTCTTGTCTCTTGTCTTGTCTCTTGTCTTGTCTCTTGTCTTGTCTCTTGTCTTGTCTCTTGTCTTGTCTCTTGTCTTGTCTCTTGTCTTGTCTCTTGTCTTGTCTCTTGTCTTGTCTCTTGTCTTGTCTCTTGTCTTGTCTCTTGTCTTGTCTTGTCTCTTGTCTTGTCTAGATAGTAGCTTAAGTAAGTAGATGATATGAAATAGGTAGGTACCTACTGTATGCGGGCAGCGGCTGCCCGGCAGCCCTATGACTTGCGCATGTACCGCGAGACTGTAGGTATTTATGTTCAAAAATCACGCTCAGTCAAACTACTGTATATCTCTTTACCGTGCTAGTAGTAATCAAACTTTATACTTTATATTATCATCGACTCGTTTAATATGCAACAATGATGTATCCCACTACTTTTCCTTAGGTGATACATAATAATAGAATTTAAAATGAATCAAATATAGTATAAGATTTGGTGGATACTGAAAATGTCACGAAGTAAGGGTAAATAATTTTTGCAAACTAAAAGTTCCTTCATTTTGTAAGACTAACATGGATACATCTCTTTGTAGTTGACTGTACCAGGTTTGTGAGATATTGCTTTGAATAATAAGATTGGATAATTGTTTACGTCTAGTTTTATGTTCCTTTTGTAAATTTTCCTTCTAAGGAAGAATTTGTCCCGCTTTCTAGGTTTAGTATCCTACCATCTACGGACGCATCGTCGCTCACATCACGCGAGAGCATGAAAAAGGATATTAACCTAATTATTAATTATGTATCAATAACAATCTAAAACAATTTAATATAATATTATCTCCAAAAGAATTATAATTCTTATATTATTACAAGCTTTTATTACAAGATTTTATTTACTTTCACCTGTCTGTTGTCTGTCTGTCTGTAATCAAATCTTGCAAATTTAATTTGACCCACTTCCCGGTGTCCGATTTAGCTGAAATTTTGTATGCATGTATAAATCGGGTGACAATGCAATATTTTTACGACATCGAGCTGATCTGATGATGGAGCTGGAAGGTGGCCATAGGAACTCCGTAATAAAACGACACAACCCCATCGAGTTTGGGCTCATTTGATTCGTCTTGACGAGTACTTTATGATACTTGATGGTAATAATAATAAAAGCTTGTTTTTAAAAAGGTTTTTTAAATTTCACTTGTTATAATACCGAATATTACTGGTAAGCAGTAGATTTGTCATCACAAAAAGTTTCTGCCATCTTTCCCACAGAAGGAAGAAGGGCTGATGAGCCTGAGCCTTAAACGACATCATCATTTAACACCAAATCCGCTCATAGTCTTGCGACTGATCGCGGATATATAAAAAAAAAAAAAAAACAAATCTTTCCCACAGGAAAACAGCTCAGCTGAACCCGGCAAGATAACACCTTTCCGCTCGGCTAGTTAAGAAATATTTTCACGCACTAAAATAAAACGGTGGCACGAAATAAATAAAGAAATAAGTACAATTTAGTGTGTGGCTACAGGCCACCGCTACAAGCTACAATAAATTCGTTCCACGAGATGTTTCCCCAACGCCATTTCCTGGTCCAAAGTGTTCGCTAAAAGCAAAATACAAATAAATATTTCACGAAAGCACTTACGGATTTGTCCGTCTACCTATAAACCAATTTTTAAAATAAACTTTTCTTTCGACTTAACATAGTATACACACAAAGTCGCTTTCCACTGTTTTTCTATCCCTATCTATGAAAACGAACTTACAGGTATGTGCGTCTGTTTATGAAATATGGACGAAATTGTAATTGAACTTGAAAAGTAGGTGTTATTACGGAGTCAAAGCAAAATCATTACATGGTATACATACAAAGTCGCTTTCCACTGTCTGTCTGTGGCTATCTGTGTACCTATGCTAGGCAAAACTTCGCAACGGATTTTGATGGGTTTTTTTAAATAGTTAGAATCATGCAAGAGGAAGGTTTATATAAGTATTATAATATTTGGTTTCCTAATGGGACGGAAGTGGCAGGTGCTTTAGTCCTCGCCTCATTAACCATCCATTTAGAATCCACATCCATAGCCTAGTTCAAGTAGTTTCCATTAATTAGCAATAGTCCTGTCACTTGGCGGAGACTGTCTTTGTGCCCATTTTGTATAGATGGACTCACAGACAGACTCCAATAAGTGTCACCCATCACATTTATTTTAAAAGCTCAAAAGGGTCTCTGCCCTTTGGACTTTTTTAGTCTCCGTGTACGCCTATAAAAAGGCCCGGGTTTGACCCGTGTTTGACCCGTATTTATGAGCGACATATATATATAGTAAAGAAACACTGATAATAATTTTCTGTTAGCGTCACGAGTCACGATGTGATCGCTAGAATTTGCTTTTAGTATATACTAATAAATATTTCACGAAAGCACTTACGGATTTGTCCGTCTACCTTAAACCAATTTTTAAAATAAACTTTTCTTTCGACGACTAAACGGATTTGGAAACTACTCGGGGCTAATTAATTCAGGACTCGGCCTTTGCAGATACTTTTTTGCTTTTCGTTGTAACTTTTTTTGCGAAAATGTGTTAATATTTAGGAGTCTGGGGAAATTGTGATAAAATGATATAGGAAAGTTTGGTACCTAGTTCAAGATTTATAAAAAACTAGATGCGCCCAGCAGTTTTACCCGCTATACAGTACCTTGTGTGTTGTTCTAGAGTCTGAACTATCTCTGTGCCAAATTTCAGCTCAATCGATCCACCCGTTAAGGCGTGAAAGAGTAACAAACATTCATACATTCTTACAAACTTTTGCGTTTATAATATTAGAAAGATTTATTTTTATATACGAGATAGGCCTACGTTTGACCACATCCCACCTGATGGAAAGTGAAAATGCGGTGGACGATGGATCACGTAAGATGCCTAGAAAGGTACCTATTCACTCGTGCCTTGAAGATGCCCAAGTTGTACCGCAAAGTATTCCAAACGCGACCAGTTCTCATCAAGAACGACGAAGCAAAACGCTTGGTGCAGGCAGTAGGTAACGCCACTAAGTAAGGATGCCGCTTTGCCGTCTGCCGCTTTGGAGTCTGCCGCTGTGTGTTGTGGGATAAGATGTCAAACGCAAACTCAAAATAAATTTATTCAAATAGGCTGGAAAAGAGCACTTTTGCGGGTTAATTTTAGAATTATATAAGACAACCGCTCATTCGAAAAGCATAGATGGCGCTTATTGAGAAGAACGTGCAAGAAACTCATAGGGATGGTTTTAGTAGTCTTTCACGTAAGTATGCTATCTAAAATGGTCCTATTTTTAATTTTTCAAGATCACTCCTTAAGATTTGGGTCGCTTAGGATGGGTGGAGAAGAATGACTCTTTGAGATTAGCGCAACGGAATACGATCGAATTTGGAAGGGGTGTAGTTCTAATGCGCGCTTACTAAGAGAAATCATTTATTAATTTACCACCAACACACGAGCTTTAAGTCAAAGCAATATTCTAAGCACATTCTAATGTATAAATTGATTAATATTTCCTTCCAAAAGTTTCCCCCTAAAGCACGCTGAATGGCCTCCTATGTTCTAAACCTTGCGGTTAAAGCCGAATTATCCATTCAGACAAAGGTCTATTATGTGGCCTCACAATGAGACGGCGAATTTCTTTCAAGTTTCCTTCTAATTGCCGACCTCTTTGTGGTCCCGTGGGTCGCTTAAACAACTTGTGTGGAGAGATTTGTTTAAACTGTGGGTCCTTTCGTTTTATTTGGTGTTTATGAGTACTTGGGTACTTGAGCCACCTTTATTATCTTTGAGGCTCGTTGTATCTTTTGTGATAAAGCGTTTATAACGGTTGACCCTCTCTCGCTCGCAAATTATATAAATTCATAGAATTAATTTATTGAAAATTCCTCAAGATCAGCCCTTCATAATGTTATTTCACACATTTTAAAAGTGTTTTCAGTTTGATATATTAAAAACTGGCATACTGAGATTTCTTGAAAAAGTAATATTTTTTTTAGTATTGCTCCCCATATATTAGCGAAAATGTTCTTATGTTTTTACCATACCTTCTTGTTCGCATAAAATCATGTGGGGCATCATTTTGGAAACTACGGCGCATTGAAACTTTTGGAGCAACTGGCATTGAAACTACGTGTCGCAACTTTCCGAAAATAGCCTTTTTCATGCATAAAATGTTGCTATAATTCTGCAGTGCAGAAGAATTGCTAGTTTCTCCAAAAAAATCTGTATTTTAAACACTCAGAGTGGTCAAACTTATATCATCACTCGTTATGTAACGTAGGTTAAAACCAGCCCAAAAACGGCAAGACTGCTGAACATTTAAAATACAAAACTAACACAGACACGAGTAACTAAACTAGTCCATCCAGGTCAAAACCGCAAGCATGCAGAGACGTCCCTATTCCTGTAGCTTCCCGTACAACTATTCCTTTGATTAGATATCCGACTGGATACATCACTATAACACTTGCAATAAACAACAACCAACTTGTGCAATTTCAACGAATATTATTTTTCTAAGTTTTTTCTTTATGTTTGGCAGTGGGGAACGATTGGCATTGACTTATCTATGATATAGAAGACCTATATCTAAGACCAGCGCCGGTCGAACGGCCGGCAATATGCTGAGTTGCGACCTTTTTGTGTATAAATGGCTTATCTTATGTTTTGTTTCTTAGTTGGATGTTTTTGTGTGTCAAAGATGTTGTATGTTGTTTATGCATGAATAAATATTTCATTCATTCATATTATAAAATTTTATTACACGTGACAGCTAGGCATCCCCTGTTGCTAAAAAAAATAGATCGCCGAGCATAGGCCTAGTTGTCACAATACAGGTTATCCTTGTGTATGTACTTTGTGTGCGCATAATTTTTGCCAGTGTTTGACATTTTTTTTTGGTGCGTGACGTTATGGAAAATTCATTAGTGTGATATCATTATTGGTGTGCGTTGCTTCTCCCCCTGCAGAAACTGACACACTTTTTCACGTAGAAATTACAAGCTTTATATTACTTTCATCTGTCTGTTGTCTGTCTGTCTGTCTGTCTGTAATCAAATCTTGCAAGTTTAATTTGACCCACTTCCCGGTTTCCAATTGAGCTGAAAATTAGCATGCGTGTGTAAATCGGATGACAATGCAATATTTTTATGACATCGAGCTGATCTGATGATGGAGCTGGAAGGTGGCCATAGGAACTCTGTCATAAAACAACGCAACCCCATCGAGTTTGGGCTCATTTGATTCGTCTTGACGAGTACTTTATGATGCAAGATGATAACAATAATTAAAGCTTGTTTTTAAAAAGTATTTTTAAAATTTCACTTGTTATAATTAATGGCGTCGATTCCCGCGGTTAAATGTTCTAAGAACTATTCTGCAAGTTTCGCCCCAGTTTCGAAGCTATTTCGATGCAGCAACTTTAAAACCGCTTAAGTTCAGTTTTAGAGATAAGCTCGAGAGCCGTTGTAATTTATATTACCTGGATAACGAATATTAGGCACGCTGAGTACCTTTTAGCTAGGTTACCTAATGGTTGGCTGTTAATTTCAGGTCTTTCAGTTGAATGGTATTCATGTTTTAAACTTTTATGTTTGATAGCAAATTTTAACATTCAATTGTATTTTTATTTTATTTTATTTTATTTATTTTAAGAAAGCTTACAGCTAGGTAACAGAATAGGAGGATAAATATAACAATGAAGGCCAATTACAAGCTTCCGCAGATACATATGTGAAATATATAAATAGTTGTCAATACGGTGAGTGGACGACAAAAAGTACTTATATAATATTATATAATAAACAACCGCTACAATTTAAGGTAATGAGCATTCACGTAGAAGAGAAATTGATAACATAATAACATTACCTTTTGAAAATGGTAAAAAGAAAAACAGTAGGTAATGCGAACGACAATGTTATAAAAAGAGCAAAAAACTATGTATAAGAAAAAATAACAATGTCGTAAAAGGTCCAAAAAAACTTAATAATATATTAAATATTGGATTATTTGGCAAACAATAATTCAATGCTTAATCCGCCACTTCAAAATAAATATTATTGAGTATGCGTTTAAGCATACTCGTGCTGGTATAAAATAAGTCAACGCCAGAATTAGCCTTAGCCAAAGAATTGAAAGAGCGAGATGCTCTAATTAAAAAAGCATTCTGCCTATAATTTGTTCTTACGAAAGGGACAGCAAGAGTGGTAGGATTCCTCACTACAATCTTGCTTGTGCGCAGTCCAATTTGCTCGAGAAGTTCAGGGCAATCTACTGTGCTATTAGCTATGTTAAAGAGGTAAGTCAGGTCAGCCATTTCTCTACGTTTAAACAAGGGAAGGAAGTGAAATTTACGACATCTAGCATCGTAATCGGGTAGAAATAAATGAGCTCGATATTGTAAATAGCGCAAAAACTTCTTTTGCACATTTTCTATTCGTGTGGAGTACACGTCGTAGCAAGGGTTCCACACCTGGGACGCATACTCAAGGTGGCTCCGTACGTACGCACAAAATAGTATTTTAAATGTTTTGATACTTTTAAACTCTGACGACATTCTTAAAACAAAACCAAGTGACCGAGATGCCTTTTTCACTATAGTATCAATATGTTTATCAAATATTAATTTAGTATCGAAAATAACACCCAAGTCTCTAATAGAGTCAACTCTAGTTAAGACAGAGTTATATAATGAGTAATTATAAATTAATTGCTGCGGTTTTCTAGTAAAACTACACACATAACATTTAGAAACGTTTATGTCTAATTTATTAACTGTACAGAAATTATGAAATCTTATAAGATCATCTTGTAAACATTGAGCATCATTGACATCGTTAACCTTCCGCAAAATTTTCATGTCGTCAGCGTAAAGGATTATTTTGGAATTTAGAAAACAGGAAGCGATATCATTAACGAATAATGTGAACAGAAGGGGTCCTAAAAGGGAACCTTGGGGGACTCCAGAAGGGATATCAAATAAAACAGATGCATAGCCACCGAGTACTACTGTCTGACAGCGGTTTTGAATATAAGAAGAAAACCACCTGAACAAATTACCCCTTATACCTACTTTCAGAAGCTTCTCCAATAAGATTAAATGGTCAATACGATCGAAACATTTGGAGTAATCTGTATATATAATGTCTATTTGGGAGGGCTCAGACATATACTTAGATATAAATTCAGTACATAACAAAAGATTAGAAGTAGTAGACCTACCTCTTAAGAAGCCATGCTGGTCTAACGATATGCAATGCTTAAGCGCAGGATACAGTTGTTGATATACAAGTTTTTCTAAGACCTTTGCAAATAGGCATAATTTGGAAATAGGCCTATAATTTTCAACATTATTTTTAGGTCCCTTTTTATGTACCGGCGTGATATAGGCGGTTTTCCAAATACTGGGAACGATACCTTCACAGAGAGAACGCTGGTAAAGCAAAGACAGCGGAAGGACAAGGCTCTTTGCGCAGTTTACTATAAATATTGCAGGAATTCCATCTGGACCCGCAGATTTATTTAAGTCCAGAGATTTGATTAACTTATAAACTTGTTCCTTATGAACTAGCACTGTACTAATATCCGCGCAAGAGTCTAGGATATGAGAGGGTGCGGAGGGGCTATTAGACTGAACACTTAATGACTGATTAAGAAAAGTAGAATGGAAGTATTCACCAAAAAAATTGCATATCTCATCACCCTGGTCAGATGATCGCACACCATATTCAATTACTGAAGGATACGAGTTAGAGTGCCGTTTACTCTTAACGTATGTCCAAAAAGCACGAGGATTTTTCTTGATGCATTTTTCAATATTTAAAATATATGTATTATACATAGATTCTTCCATCTCATGCGCCCTCTTTCTAAGTAAAATAAAAGAATCATGATCATACGTATTACCATAAGTCTTATACTTTTTATGATACTTTGCCTTTTCTCGTAGCAGTTTTATCAAAGGTCGCCTATACCATAACGGGTATTTGCGAGACGGTGTGATTAGCTTGCTCTTTACAAAATTATCACGCAAGCTATAAATAGTATTATTAAGGAAAGAGACTGCATCATCGAGACTTCCGGTGCCCAGCTCAGTGTGCCAGTCAATAGCATCCAGGTAAGAACGAATTGCAGAGTAGTCACCGGAGTTATAGAAATATTTAGTATAAGGGCGCGGTTTAATAGTGTGTAATTGAACGAATTCAGCTATAGTCACCACAGAACGGTGATGAGGATCTTCGGGGACAAGAGGACATTCACAAGCTTGGACAAGGACAATATTGTTTGAAAAAATTAAATCTAGCAAACGGCCGTGGGTGTCATTCACTAGGTAGTTGTACTGAGAGAGATTACAGGTACTGATGTTATCCATAAATTGAAGTTGATGTACACCCTGAAGATTAGTAGGTACCACGGATATGCCATCATTATCATCTATTGACCAGGAGATATGGGGCATATTAAAATCACCAAATAAAACTATTTTATCCAGGGGATTATCTAATGAAATTTTAGTTAAATTGTTTGCAAAATTAGACAACTGAACCGACATTGAAAATCCTAAATTCTGATCACAAATATAAACAACACCAATGTGCATCTTATATGAGGATCGTGTACTACGGTGTCTTAAAGTTAAGGTTACCCACAAATCTTCCGCACTGGACGACCATTCAGGGCGACTCACAGCTGATATATCACGCCGTACTGCAATTAAAACCCCACCACCCCTGTCTTGGCACGTAAGGTCATAATCACGATCGCGTCTCCAAACTATGTAGCGATCGTCAAATAATTCATTAATAGAAAAGCTTACATTTAGCCAGGTCTCTGTGAGGCAAATTATATCATATGAACAGAGTGATAGGTTTCTAAAAAATGTTGTAGTTTTAGTACAGAGGCCACGCACGTTTTGATAATAAATTTTAAATGAAGTCATTTTTAAAACAAATAATTATTAGCATTTGAAAATAAATACAAAATTTATCATAATATAAGGTTGAGGCAGAATGACAATAAAATTGCATAGATAAATAATTAATGATTGACAGCAATACCATAAAACGATGAGCTACACAAAAAAAACAATAGATAATGGCTTTATGACTCACATCTGACGCAAAAAACAAGGCAAAAAACAGCAGCGATAAGCGAGCGCAAGCAGTTGCATTGAGCAAATCCGAACCGGTTTGCAAGTCAGCGCTCACCAACCATTTGTAGAATAGGACCGCAAAAATTGTAAATAATGAAGTAACGGATATTAAGCAGTGAAAATGATGGTTTACAACTTTTTTAAATCCAATTCTGATTTAATGGATATGACGGGAGACGTCTGGTTTTTTCTGACGAAGATTCGGCATCCCTTCACCCAGGTATACGCAAAACCTCGTTCTTTGGCCAGCGCTTTGGTTTTGTTTAGAAGCATCTTATTGTCCAAAGTGAGATGGTCGTTGATGTAGACACGGCCAGTTCCGTTGAAGCCGAGGTCAGCAGCAGAGAGGTTCACTTTTTTAGCAACAGCTACAAATTCGTCCTTTATGTACCTATTCAATATCGATACCACAATAGTTTTGTTTTGCTTGTCATTTCGCATGGGTACACGGGCAATATAATTGATTTGCTCCTTAGGTATTATGTACTTAATACGAGCACCAATATTGGCTATGATGCTAAACAGGTTTTCAGACTGAGAAACGGGTATTCCCTTTATTTCTATATTATTTAGGCGTGACCTCTGTTCGTTCTCCTTAATCTGTTGCTCCAAATTCTGAACCCGCTGCTGCAAGTGTTCAACGTCGCTCTTCGTCTTCTGGAAACTCTGGATTTCTTTCTCAATTTCTGAGATTTTGTTGGAAATATCTCCTACTTTATGATCAAGGAACCCAATAGACGACTTGATGTCCGAGACCTCAGACTTCACCTCCTTGAGCGCAGACAATTCTGTCTTGATCGTTTGTATGCTGGCATTAAGTCCTGGAAGCACAGCAACTTGGACAGAAAGCCGCTTCAGTTCCTCAAGTACCGCATCCATGTCAGCAGGAACAGGTGATTTAGATGAGGACGGGAATGGGCTCCGAGAGTTTTTGCATGCGACGCACCTCCAAGTGGCCTTCCTTTCACCCAATCTGCGGTATCCCGCTTCGGTAACTCCTGCACAGGCGAAGTCAAAGTGACCCTGACAAGTGGAGCACAGTGCTCCATCACGGAATTCGTTGTCGCAGCCCTTACACTTAAACATGTTTATATTAAGGGTAAATAATGCAATGTGCGGTCCACGAGCGAGAACAGTTGACTACCACTGTAAATCGACGAGGCGCGGTACTAGTTAGTATAACGCGTGCGTACGGTATGCCGTTGACCGACCGACTGATTTCGATGCAGCAACTTTAAAACCGCTTAAGTTCAGTTTTAGAGATAAGCTCGAGAGCCGTTGTAATTTATATTACCTGGATAACGAATATTAGGCACGCTGAGTACCTTTTAGCTAGGTTACCTAATGGTTGGCTGTTAATTTCAGGTCTTTCAGTTGAATGGTATTCATGTTTTAAACTTTTATGTTTGATAGCAAATTTTAACATTCAATTGTAACACTTAGTTTTATTATTTACATGGTACATTTTCTTTTGTTTCAATAAAGGGTTATCTATCTATCTATCCGTCGAAAAAAGAGGGGTGTTATAAGTTTGACCGTTAGTCACTCTGTGTCTGCCTCTCCGTGGTACCGTAGCTCTGAAAGTGGTGAATCGATTTGGATGTTTTTTTTGAAGTGAAAACTTCTTTAGCGGCGCTGAGCACTTTTTTTGTATGGGTCAAAACTTTAAAAATCGCGTCAGGGTCACGTGATGCTGATCGAAAAAGCGTAAGATCGAGGGGAAGGGAGAGGAACTAGTATATCCCACTCTTTCTACCGTGCCTGAGTGTGCTGCTCTGTTTAGGCGGCACAGGGGGCTTAGACAAGCGCGCGCCCGTTTTATTTTTTAACTAGCTGACCCGCGCGCACTTCGTTGCGCGTGAGAGTCAATTAATAAAGCGAATTCGGTGCTGCTATTTTGACTATGATTGTATTTCCATCCCCGCGACTTTGTAAGCGTAAAATAAGGCATGGCTATAATATTTGCTCCCGCTGTGGATAGCGAAGAATATCGGGCTGGATATTTCTATGCAGTTTTGTTCGCTACCGTAGGAACCAATGCTATGTCCTTTCTCAGAGATCACACTATTTAAGTTTAGCGGTTATTGATTTCCATCACAAATTTTCACGCCTCTCCTCAGGAATTAATACTATTTGTGGTCCTTTCCCGGTAACTCTTTAACTTATCTCTATTATAATTTTTCTAAGCTAAATTATAATTATAGGTTACTAATTTCTCACACCATCCTTCCCGCGACTCAAATCAATTCCGTGGTTCCTGAATTTCCATTAAAACTCTGACCCTGAAGGTGGGGGAAGGATCAATACTGAGTCTCCTTAAAAGTTAATTTCTGACATAACAAACTATTCATTAACAGAACCAAAATTCTGAGTACTGGTGAGTTCGCAAAATCTCTTCTTATCGGTCGCCTACGTTACATAAAAAATACGTTGTCCAAATTTTAGCTTAAACGAAGAAGTGGTTACCGATATCCTACACAAACTGCACCCCCTCTTTCCTCCCCTCAAAGGTTGATTTCTGGGATAAAAAGTATCCCATATTTTTTTTTTGTCTCAGTCTACCTTTGTATCAAATTTTAACTCAATAGGGTCCTATTTCCTATACAAACTTTGACCCCCTAACGCTTCAATTCGAAGGTAATTTTTGACATAAAACTTTTTATTATTCCTCAACACATCCCCAATAATCTTATTGTGGATTTGTATACAAAAGTTTTTTAGGAATAATAATTCCCGTTCCCGTAAGAATTTCGCAAAATCCCCTCCCCTCTTACGGGTCGTGAAAGTCACATAAAGAACACGCTGTCTAAATTTTAGCGTAAAATATAACTGGTTACTGATTTCCTACTCAAACTTCTACCCCCCTTACTCCCCCGCACCCCTCCCTCTTAAAGTAAATTTCTGTCTAAAATAATATTCAGTGTTCCTAAACAAAACTCAAACCATGATTCCACTAAATTTCACTTGAATTGGTTTAGCGGTTACGGATTTGCATACAAAAGTTTTTCGGGAATAATTCTCGTTCCCGGGGGAATTTCGCAAAATACCTTCATATCGGTTGCTTACGTTACCTAAAGAATACGTTGTCCAAATTTCAGCTAAAACAAAGAAGCGGTTAACGATTTCTTACCCAAACTTGCATCCCCCCTTTATCCCGCCTTTGAGGTTGATTTCTGGGATAAAAATTATCCCATATCATTTTGTAGAACTCGGTCTACCTCTCTACCAAATTTCAGCTCAATAGGGCCAGCGGTTCTAAATTTCCCATACAAATTTTGTACCCCCCTTACCCCCTCTTAGAAGTTAAATTTTGTCATAAAAACTATTTAATGTTCCTCAAAACAATCCCAACAATCGTTTTACAAAATTTCAGCTCAATCGGTTCAGCGGTTAAGGATTTGCATACAAAAGTTTTTTAGGAATAATTCCTGTTCCCGCGGAAATTTTGCAAAATCCCTTTATATCGGTCATCTACGTTACATAAAAAATACGCTGTTCAAATTTCAGCTTTAAAAGATGGCCGATTACTGATTTCCTACTCAAACTACTACCCCTCTCTTCCCCCTTCAAGGTTGATTTCTGGGATAAAAAGTATTCCATATCATTTATTTGGATTCAATCTACCTCTCTACCAAATTTCAGCTCAATAGGGCCAGCGGTTCTAAATTTCCCATACAAATTTTGTACCCCTCTTACCCCCTCTTAGAAGTTAAATTTTGTCATAAAAACTATTTAATGTTCCTCAAAACAATCCCAACAATCGTTTTACAAAATTTCAGCTCAATCGGTTCAGCGGTTAAGGATTTGCATACAAACGTCTTTTAGGAATAATTCCCGTTCCCGTGGAAATTTTGCAAAATCCCTTTTTACCGGTCATCTACGTTACATAAAAAACACGCTGTTCAAATTTCAGCGTTAAAAGATGGCCGGTTACTGATTTCCTACTCAAACTTCTACCCCCCCTCTTCCCCCTTCAAGGTTGATTTCTGGAATAAAAAGTATTCCATATCATTTATTTTGACTCAATCTACCTCTGTACCAAATTTCAGCTCAATAGGGTCAGCGGTTCTAAATTTTCCATTCAAACGTTGACCCCCCTTTACCCCCCTTAAAAGTAAATTTCTGACATAAAAACTATTCAATGTTCCTAAATACAATCCAAACAATCGTTTTACTAAATTTCAGCTCAATCGGTTCAGCGGTTACGGATTTCCATACAAACGTTTTTCGGGAATAATTCCCGTTCCCGGGAGAATTTTACAAAAATCCCTTTTTATAGGTCGCTTACGTTACCTAAATAACACGCTGTCCAAATTTCAGCTAAAACAATGAAGCGGTTAACGATTTCTTTCACAAACTTGCAACCCCCCTTTCCCCCTTTTAAGGTTGATTTCTGGGATAAAAAGTATCCAATATCTTTTTTTAGAACTCAATCTACCTGTGTACCAAATTTCAGCTCAATAGGGTCAGCGGTTCTAAATTTTCCATACAAACTTCGACCCCCCTTTACCCCCCTTAAAAGTAAATTTCTGACAAAAAAACTATTTCATGTTTCTAATCACAATCCTAACAATAGTTTTACAAAATTTCAGCTCAATCGGTTCAGCGGTTACGGATTTGCATACAAACGTTTTTCGGGAATAATTCCTGTTCCCGAGGGAATTTAGAAAAATGGCTTCTTATTGCACGATGAAGTTTTCCAAATAATACGCTGTTAAATTTCAGCTCGATCCGTCCAGCCGTTCACAGTTCACCTTAGTAAAGGATCACAATGAATGGGGAGAAATTTCCATTCTTATTATATGTATGGATATGGATATAGATGGATATGGATATGGATTTTGATTTCAATATAAATTTTGCAGACGATAAAAATCAATCATTAATTGAATTTTTAAATAATGAATTTGGTTTAACTATGTCAAATGATCGCAATTTTAGCACAACGAAATACAAAACTACTATTGATGCGGTATTTATTAGACACTTAAATAGGTTCGAATCAAAACTGTTTGTTTCTTACTTCAGTTATCATAAACCAATTGTATCAGTTGTAAAAATTTGCGATGATGATTCTGATAATAACGATGGTGTAAAAGTCGTCGAAATTATGGATGGAAGTTGATTTTTCTGAGAGATAAAATTTAATGTTATATATAAATAACGATATAATATTATAAATAACAACATATAAATTGTCATATTTGTGTACGATAGCGCAATAAATAAACATTGTATTCTACCTCATAAATGATAGTATTTTTTTACTTATAATTAAACACAACGTTAATATTGAAGTTTTCACTTCTGCCGGCACTCCCGGAGTGCTATTTTTTTTTATTTGAAAGGTTTTTAACGATGGTTCTCGTTCATAGTTGTTTTTCATCAAAATCTCTTCAGCCGTTCCAAAATGATGAGCTCTTTAGTTAACTGCGCTTAGACGTTTTAAATGTTTTTTTTTTTGCATTGATGGTTTTCAGAATTTTCTTCTTGTCGAGTCGAAGTCGAATTTAGTTGAAAAAGAATTTTCAAATAGATTATTTTTTTAACAATTTTCTAGAAGGTATACACACTAGGTACACTTTTCGTATGATCTCATTTAAAGATTTCGGTTTTATTTAAATTAAAACTAATTAATTATCAATTAGCATGAATAATAACTTAAATCCCCTAACAAATCTATTCCTGCCAAATATATTATTAAACGTTAAGGCAACTAGGGGTCGCCACCAACCCCTTAATTGTCCCAAAGTGAATTAAACAGATAAAATCAACGAGAACATTCCAGATTTATTGCTTACCACAGATTAACCCCGACTTTACCGGGACTTGATTTATCATTTACTATGATAGATTACTGGAATAATTACACTAATTTATGGGAGAAATTTATTTGTGTTTTGTTCGAATCGAAGAATCGCTCATTAGGTTAAATTCTTGTAATTCGAATAAGACGAGACGTTGCTTGATTTTTTTTGTTAATATAATAATAATTGGGTACTCCAATAGAACAGGTTACTCTACTTATACTGTCAGAGTCAAATCACAATTTATAGGTTGTGTGGTGAACCTATATATTGCAGTTTCAGCTCGCCGAGATTACTACAGGGCCTGCAACATGACCTAACGACTGCCTCCTACATATCTTATAGGAAACAGCCGGGACCCACAGTTTTACGTGCCGCGCCGAAACACTTTGTTATCGCTGAAAAATAACGCGTTACACATACCCACATTAACTCTTCCGTCGGGGGTACGGGAGGGTTATGTGGGACTCCCCATGCAGGACGAGTCCAGCGGATACCCACTAAAACTCCACACACACTCCCAGCGGCTGTCCCGCATGTTCTTTGTAAGGATGACTAGCAAACTAAAGCTACTAGTAGTCCTTTACACACACACACACGCACACGCACATGCACACACACTCACACCGGCGGGGTTTTTGCACACTTGATTACAGAAGCTTGATTTTAGAAATTAACGCCTCGTCTTACTGGGCCATACATCAGTATTTCAGTATTATAACGGTAGCTGTTTTAGAATTTAAAATCCTTGTCCACTTCTGCAGGCATTAATTTACTGTAAACCAGACTAAAGGACAACGATACCAGTGAAATTACTGGGCATGAGGAGATTTAACAACTTATAATATCTCATGGCACATCAAAAGGCACTCAAGGTATAGTGCATTGCGCGCAGGTTTTTGAAATTTAAAGATTTTTTTTAAGATTAGGCGAGATTGTGGTCATATGCAAAAAATATTTTGTTTTAATATTAAAATCTACTCTAACAGCTTAAATTTGACTTCCGCGTGTATTTTAAAATTACATGAGACAATTTTTCAGTGGAAGTTGTCCTTATACAGCGAAGTAGGTCAGAGTGGCAACATAATATACACTCAACGAAATTGGACTTATCGCCGACAGTTAGTGCTTCTGCGGCGTCATATATTTACATTACATACATTTTTACTATTACTGGCTTACTACTTACTTAGACATATTGGAGAGTAAAATTTGGTGTCTTTTTAGAGATGTTCTGCAACCGTTGATGTTTCATTGAGTTGGGTTGTTATGATTTTCGTTTGATTGAGATTTGACTCTGACAGGTTTGGTTAAATCTTACTCAGAAACGTGAAAGTTTGTGAGAATGTATGGATGTCTAGAAGTATGTTACTCTTTCACGCCTAAACGGGTGGACCGATTAGGCTGATATTTGGTATAGAGATAGCATAGACTCTGGAATAACACATGGGCTACTGTACAGCGGGTAAAACCGCTGGGCGCAGCTTGCTATTTATAAGTACAAGTCGGCTCTAGCTCCACTGTACAAAATATATTTTTGAAAATTTTAAATTGTGGGCCAATGTGTAGGCTTTTAGCATGAATCACATTTTTTGAGAATGTCAATTATTGAACTATGTATACTTGTATTATACACAATCAATATAATGAATCCCAATTATTCTTATTTCAACTGACTTGAAAAGCAATTTAAGTTCACAATCTGCCAGTATCATGGATGCTGTCGATCGCACATTTAGAGTCGCACGTGCCAATGTGGGATCAGCCTAAATTCGAACACGAAAGTTAATCAAGCAACATAAATAAATGTCAAGGAGTTCATAACTAACATAAATTTATGTATAAGTATATTTTATGACAATTTCTACATATTCCCTGAGCAATAGAAAAGTAATAAACATCATGCAAACATTTACGCGACATGAACGGTATATCCACAATATTATATGTACGGAAGGACTCACGCATCCGTCTGTCACATCAAACTAATATAGCTCCTGTGTCTGTAAACATTACGATGTTACACTGCATATTGAATTTACAGTATGAGCAGTTTACACGAAGTTAGAAACTTCATTTTGTACCTCTATAATAATTAAATTTTCCATCAAAATAGATTATTCTATATTAAGGTGCTCATTCAAAATCATAATATAGATAAGCGTTAAATATTAGCCTTTTTTAGCTGATGGACTAAGTAATTTCTTTTAAATCTTGTGTTTAATTTCTTTTGAATCGGAAATATACTGACGACAAAGTACCAAAATAGTAGAGATAAATGCACTGGCGCCACTGACAGGATCGTTGACATAAGCTTTGGTGAATCGAACTTTACTTTTTTTTTTGTTGCGTTTTGGTATCAAACTGTGAGTGTAATGGATATTTGAATACATAAATAAATTAAATAGCTTCACTTTTGTCTGATATCTTGGTCTATAATAATTATATTATCTAATGCTAATAGCTGGCTCGGTAAACTTTGTACTTACTATCTAAACGAATATTGACTATGTTTGACAGTTAGGAAACTCATGACCATTTTGTAAATTATAAAGATTTTTTTCATATTTTTATAGATATTCTTCTATTGGGACGTTCTCGGGTTGTAAGTGTTCGAACGAATACGACTTTATTTTATGTAACACAAGCTGCGCCCAGCGGTTTTACCCGCAGTATGTGTTATGCCAGGTTTTAAGCTATCTACCAAATTTCAGCTCAATCGGTCCACCCGTTTAGGCGTGAAAGAGTAACCAACATATATCCAAACATCCATACATTCTTACAAAATTTCACGTTTATAATATTAGTAAGATAGATAGGCTCTTGTAGTTTGTAAAAATATGAATCGTGTGCCCATACTGTTTGTTTGTGTCAGCAATAATGTAGTAAGTTTAATTCACTACATGTCGGAATGGCGGAATGTCTCTCATGTCAGCCAATTTATCAGATAGGTGTAGTGATTTGACAGCTTTACTTTAATAGCTGTCGACGAAGTGCTTTGTGATACTTTGGTGTTCCGTTTTCTCACATTTTGCAATGCTTTAACATATTTTTAAGGTTCCGTACCCAAAGGGTAAAAACAGGACCCCCGTATTAAGTGTTAATATTTCACTGTTCGTCCGTCTGTCTGTCTGTTGCCAGGCTATAGGTATCTCATGAACTGTGGTAGTAAGACAGTCCAGATGATTTATTTTTGTTGCTACTATAACAACAAATACTAAAAAACACCCAAACACAATCACGTGACATTTTTTGGCTTAGGTGTGCAATAATTAGTAGTAAGCCCAACAATTCAACTACAAAAAACTAAGGAAAACTTATCTAAAGCCGCGAATCACCTTCCTTATTTAAAGTGGTTTTGAAAATATAACTGAAATGACAACATCCAAAACCATTAATTAATGAAAGCGGTTGAAGATTAAGTTTCAAGCACACAGATAGATAAAAGCGTTTACAAGTAGTTCCTCCACCAACCCACAACATGACAGACTAAATAGGGAAGAAGAACAGCCATCTAAATTGTGAACGCGATAGAAGTGTATGTGGGTAAATTAATTATAGTCTAAACGCAAAAATTTTGACACTTAGTTTTACCTAGATATTACGATTTACGATACCTTACGAATATCAAAAACATAATGTTATTACATTTTTGTATGTCAAAAATTTCTGTTGCTCATTCGTCAGATTTCTTCTACATCTGAATCCCATCTGCCCGCGCTTACACTAGATATATGTACAATTAGGGTTGCCATACGTCCGGAATTTTCCGGACATGTCCGGTAATACAGGTCTTCGTCCGGAATGCGGGGGGAAAGTCTATACTGTCCGGAATTTCTACAATTAAAGTAAAGGGTAGTAAATAAATAAATAAAACAAAAAATAAAATTATTATTTTTATTAAAAATCAAGGTATTCATTAACATAAATGTTCAACAATATTTCAGGGACCATTATAGTAATTGCTTCTGATATTTAATGCTCCCTAAAATATTGTTTAACACTTCCGAATCCTTTATAATTGTTTTATAGAAAACTTCGCAACTCATGGTCTTTAAATTATATTGAGTTATGAGAATAATAATCAATTATCAATTAAATCAAACAATGCAACGCACTAGCGCGCGTGGCATGCACTGACATGATATAGCGAGCGCGGGCGGATAAGAGAGTAGAGGCGCTTCCCTCTCACCTCACCCCTTCCCCCCCGGTCTCGTTCACAGTCTTCAAGTCCGCACGCGCGGGAAAAATTTAAAATTTGCTTCGTTTATTCATAAACACGATGTTTATCAACATTAATATTAAATTTATAAGAAAGTCAGGAAATCTCATCAAGTGTCAGGCATTTTCTCCGGAATTTAGATTTTTTGATCTGGGAACCCTATGTACAATGTACTGGAATGAGAGGAGTCAATGAAAAAATGCAAAATACTACAACCACATACAGCTGCTAATTATAATTAGAGTATTTTTTAGCGTAAAGCCACTACGTTGATATCTCTTGCAGACGAGTACTTTATTGCATACAAAATCATTACAAAGAAACTTACTCATCTAGATATCACCCTTGATATGCCCTTTCAGTCCGGCACACATTTAAAAAGTGTTTAGTGTGGATATATTAAAAAATGGCATGATGAGATCTTTTAGATAAAAAATATTTTTTAAAATATTGTTCCCCATGAAAGAATGTTTAATAATATTATATCAAACTGAAAACACTTTTGAAATTTGTGCAATAATATAATAAAGTATATGTGCAGAGCTAATCTTGAGGAATTTTCAATAAATTAATTATATGAATTATTTATATCACAAAAATTGTCAAATAGTGCGAGCGAGACAGCGTCACCCGATATATACGCTCTATGCTACATTACTGCTTGGCGAATGAATAACTGGCTCCTATGACGACCGATCTAGTATTAAAGTAGTGTATGAACAACACTGAGTAAAGTATCTTGGAAGCAATTACGCTATGTAAACAATGGTTCCATCTTAGTTTAGTTTCTGTTGAACTGCTTTGAAGAGCTCTTGATGCGAGGGCTTGATGAGTTTTGGTTATAAGTAGTTTATATACGAGGAGTTGTATGTATAAGTAGCGTAAATCTTTTAGACCGGATGAATGCGGATGAATGATGATACAAACAAGTGAAATAAAAAAAGACGAATTAAATAAGCCCAACTCGATGGGATTGCGTCGTTTTATTACGATGTTCTTATGGCCACCTTCCTGCTTCATCATCAGATCAGCTGTTTATATGAAATAATACTTATTGCATTGTCATCCGATTTATACATGCATGCTAAATTTCAGCTCAATCTGAAATCGGGAAGTGGATCAAATTAAACTTCCAAATTTTATAACTGACAGACATACAGACAGACAACAGACAGGTGAAAGTAAATAAAAGCTTGTAAAACGAAGAGATAAAGAAAAAATACTACATGATTACGCATTACGCACAGCCCCAAGCTAAGCGACTCAATACTTGTGTTATAGAATAGAATAGAAAACTCTTTATTGTTCACACAAATACAACAATATAAACTTAGAACTAAGATTAAACAGAAAGAAGTGTTACAATTGGCGGTCTTATCGCTAATAGCGATCTCTTCCAGACAACCAAGCAGGGAAAGGAAATACATAAAATAGAGCGACGGTGGTTATAAAGATATATAAGGAGACATAAGTACATATTTATGGACATAAGTACATTGTTATGGTGGCTAGACCAGGCTAGATAATATTATTATGCACAATACTGATACACTTTTCTTTTGTATATTTTTATAATACACTAGATTATGCTCGCGGCTTTGCCCGCGTGGTAAAATCCTTTCTTAGCGGAGGTCTACATCATAAAACCTATCTGTATTCCAAATATCAACCGAATCCGTTTAGTAGTTTGGGCTGTGCGTTGATAGATCAGTCAATCAGCCACTCTTTCCTTTTATATATTTAGATATTTTATGTACATAACTGAAGGAAGGATTTGAGGAAGGTCTTTGCCCAGCAGTGGGACAGCACAAACCAAGAAAAAAAAACATAACGCCACCCAAACCAGAGGTCCTAATACAATAAATATTCTCAGAAAATAATAAATAATTCAAGTAAAAGTCATGTAAAAGGAAATCAAAAATCCTACGTTAAAGCTGGTATGCAGCTTTGGGAATACTCGTATAACTTTAGAGAACCAGTCTAAATAGTAAATATCTCGTGTGTTTTGAAAAGGCGACAGCTAGTTATAAAGTTGTGTTCCCAAAGTTGATTACTATTCAAAAACTTCTCGAGTTAAGTAACTAGTTTTAGATGTATTCCGTGTGTTTCATAAAAGAAAAGTTTTCTACGTATTTCAAATGTAGATCTGATTTTAGAGGATTTTTTTTAGAAAGTTATAATTGACGTTGAAAAAGATTGTCATTGGAAACTGCAACACGTAGATTGGCCTGTTCAACCTACAATAAAATTTACCTTATAAAGGTTGCCGGAAGACGCTAGATGCAGGTCGCTTCCAACCGGTACATATTATGGAAGACCAAAGGGGAGGCCTATGTTCTGCAGCGGACGTCCTACGGCTGAGATGATGATGATGATGATGAACCGACAATAATGTGATTTGATTTTGGCAGTGTTTTTTTTTTTTAAATAAATTTTGTCACAAAGTCTGTTGGTTTTCTTCATCTAAGTGATATTATGTTGTATTTTAGTTTGAGCAGTAAAATTTGTTCGCTTCCTTGCTATTTGATACAAGTTGCGATTTAAAGTTCTACGTTTAAGTAGGGTAACTTATTCTGTTGGAGTACAAACTCTAACTACATTTATATATCTCATCTTATGACTCTTGAATGAGAAGCGTTGGTGCAGTGCACCTAGAATTAGGTGGCATTGTACTGATTATGGGCAGCGTTATATCTTAATATCAGGCGAGCGTCTTGATCATCTTCTTACTTCTTCGCATAAAAAATATAAGAGCTAAATTTCTACCCAATCCGTTTAGTAGTGTTACTGGTAGGCTTTGGCCGAACCTAATTACCACCCACCGGACCGTGTCGCCAAGCGGTCATTAAGACCGTGTTCAGGCATGATGTTCAGTGAAGCTAGGGATTTACTTCGCCTAGCTAAGTGTAATCTGCGCTTATCAAATGAAATATCTAATGCCTAAGAAACATCTAATTGTTTTTTTATACAAAGAAGTTAGAAGACGAGCTAGACGCTCTCCTGTTAAGAGATAATGCTGCCCATAATCAGTACAGCACCACCTGGATTTCACAATCATGAAAAATTCTAAGCGCATAGCAAGAACGTTTCTTACTCAAGAGTCATAAGCTGTTAAACTCTTTAGCCTAGTAACTTCACTAGCTTTTTTTTTAATAAAAAAAAAGAAAAGGCTCAGCATGTAACGGGCAGGGGAGGTCCTAGGCGGCGCTGTGTTTAGCTAGCATTTTCTATTAAGCCTAATTCAAACTAGGTACGTTTTCCAAGAGATCGTTTGACAAACTCCAAGTTTATTTAGTCCTCTATCTTGGCACTTGAAGTTAGCAAGTCAAATTAGGTTTGAAAAGTTATAATAGGTTTAGGTCCTAAGTTCAGATCAAAGTGGCGTAAAGTAAAGTTTTTGCCTTTTGATTCCCTAATCTGTGACTGGGAGAGTCACGTTTTGTTAAATAAACGGTTTAAGATTTTTATCTGTTGTTTTTGGAACTTCGGAGATTTGTTTCTTTCAAGCTGAAAACTTGTCTTACACGTAATTTAAGAAGACTTTTTGTTTGTGCAACTAGTAACGCCCCGCGGGCGTAATAATACTCAACATTAATTTAAGTAAATATCTTTACTTTTTTTAAGCAAAGAAGTAAGTAAGAAGACGAGCAACACACTCTCCTGATGTTAAGAGATAACGCTGCCCATAATCAGTACAGTGCTACCCAGGATTTCACAATGATGTAAAATTTTGAGCGCACTGCACCAACGCTTCTTCCAAGACGTTAAGACTCTTCAGCCGAGTAATTTCACTAGCTACATTGCCCTTTTAATCCAATTAAAGTTCGCACATCACTCCTCAGGCGGTCGAATAAATGGCAATGTTGGGGTACCGGGCACCTAGTCGACCTCCTGCAAAGGAAGTCTACTCCCTTTTAATATCCTACTAAATGTGAAAGTTTTAAGAATATATGGCTGTATTGATGTCTGGATGTATACTTATTTGTTACTCTATCACGCAGAAACGGATGGACCGATTGAGCTGAAATTAAGATATCAATAGAGAATGCTTAGACCTTGGAATAACACATAGGCAGCATACAGACAGCTAGTAAAAACCGCTGGGCGTAGCTAGTAGGTAAATAATATATAATCTTCTTCTTCTAAATATATAAAAGGCAAGAGCGACTGATAGACTGACTGACTGATCTATCTAACTGTATTTTTAATAAATTGTAATTATGATTATTATAAGAATTAACATTATTGCTATAGCTATAAATTTTGTATGTCAGTAGAGCTGACCAAGCATGCTGTTCTATGACCATTATTTCACCTTAATGTACCATGTTCGTGACAAATAAATGAATTTATTTATTATATATTATCAACGCACAGCCTAAGCCACTGGACGGATTGGGTTGAAATTTGGAACATAGTAGACCTCCGCTGAGAAAGGATATTGTCATGCGGGCAAAGTCGCGAGCTAAAGCTAATAATATTATATACGTATTTATTTGTGACAAACATAACTATAACATCCAATACCTTGTTACTATGTAGATAGGGATGTCAACGTCACGTTTGTCTCGTAGAGCGACTTGAATAAATATCGTCAAATTAAACTGAATGCCAACATGGCGGCACATCCTTGAGTATGCCTTGACGTACAATATTTGTAGGTTTTGTAGTGTTTGTAGCTATAATGTAATATATTTATTGATATTATAATGTATATGATAGGTTATATTGACTCCTCTACAAAATCACACACTAGCGCGGGTCCATTAGTTTAGATTAATTTTCAAAATCCCTTAACACTTTCACACGCAATTAGAACCGTTTACAGCCAAATAAACCGATGAATCTTTATTTGCGCTCAGCCATTAATAAATCACGATGATTTACGTCCTCCAGCCGAATAACAAAGTAATTTTATATTCATATCACAACAGTCAGTTACCCAAATTGGGTGGACTCCGCGAAACTTGGCGCTAAAATTTGATTTATACGAAATTAGGAAATGGTGGGTGTTTACTAAATAAATAAGGAATAGGAACGGAGAACGGTAAGCTGACCTATTACATACGAATCGAGCGGCGGACGAGCGTTTCGGTGTACCCGCTCCCCGAAGGAACACTACCAGGTTTTTAGTTGGTATCGGCGAGGGGTTTTAAGCGAATATGTATTTTTATTCATACTTCGTGTGTAAGTGCTCTTACGCCAATGCTGGGCTGTACTGAGGAGTTCCGGCTTTATGTTCAGTAAAGTCAGTGGTTCACTCTGTGAATAAACAAATGTAACTCTTATAGATAGATAGATACTCGTAACACTTTATTGCACACAAAAAATTACAAACAAACAATATACAGTATTAAAGCCAGGCGTTGGGGGCAAGTAAAAACGGTTTGAAATTGTACTTCAACTATATTTTTCTAATAAAATTTTACATTAAATACATTTGAAATTGAACAGTGTTACAATTGGTGGTTTTATCGCTAAAAGAGATCTCTCATAATATATTGCGAACTCTTATATTGTTTTTTAAGTTATTCTGAACATTTTGTTTTTCAATAAAATGTTATTCATCTATGTAATGGTAGCCGATCTAATGTAATAAGTGATCAGTGTACAACAATAGCCAGCGGAGTATGAAGCTGAAACTCCAAACTAGGCGTTAAACAATGACTCGGTTTGAGCCATTTAATGGTTTCCTACACAGGTGTATACTAAAACCGTTACCGCTAGTGCGTCAACCGGTAAAAAAATGTTGTGTAAAATTGTATAAAAACCATTCGTGATACTTATATTTACTTACTGGGTTGGCGCGAGAACCCAAAGTGGGCTTTGGCCTTTGATAACAAATCTCTCCAACTCGGTCTGTCCTGCGCCACCTCCCGCCATTCATCCACGTGGGGACTGCTCAGGTCCTTCTCGACCTCATCCTTCCAGCGATACCGTGGGCGGCCCACCGGACGTCGCCCTCTCGATCATTCCTGGTAGGTACGCTTGTTTCACACCCCGATCCACTCCCATCCACTCTACATGGCCAAGCCAGCGAAATCTGTGCGATTTTGTCTCGCCGATGATATTTGGCTCAGCCACTAGGCCAAACCATTCGTGATACTTACTTCTTTTTGCTTTTGTACTACGAATTAATAAGGAAGTATAATGATTCGTTCTGTGTTTTGATTTGATAATTAATCATCACCATCATCTAAGCCGTAGGCCTCCCCTTAGGATCCCCCCCCGGTTCAAAAAAGGGGAGGCTTATTTAAAAAAAAATATAAGTATAAGACATAATTACTGTTTTTTTATTGTAAAACTGTGCCTAGCGCTTTATATCCGATGAAAGCCAATGTGGGTGATATGGGCAATTATGATGCTTACCATCGAGGATCTGATGGGCTTGTTCTGTCACTGATAATTATTATTTAAAAAAAAACTTGTACGGGCAACAGTAATAGGTAATATTAGTAATGAACTCACAGCTTCTATTCTGATCTGTTATCTGTGGTTTCTTTTGATCGCAGGCGAGCGCGGGGGAGACGGGGGCGGCGCGGTTCTCTAATTGTGTGTTGCAGACTCACAAATTAACCGAATTTTTCGAGCTCCTTTTTATCTATGGATTTGGTGCCGATAAGGGTTCAAGTTTGCGGGTCCTTTATTGAAATGAATTGCGATCGATTGGCTGCTGATTCCAAGATTCGAGTGTTTGGTTTCGTTTGCGACTTACTTGTACTGAGATGAATGAATTTGGAGTTTCTACTTTATGTTTTTAGGTTAATAGAGATAAGTAATGTAAAAGGAAGGAAAAGTCCCGTATAATATGATCAGTTAGATAATAACTCGTTGAGTTAATTAGATGTAAGTACCAGTAAGTACCTATTTGAAGATAAACAAGTTTATAATTTGGAACTTACCCAAACTAAGTATTAAGTATTTAAAGAGCACAAACAATTTTCTAGGCAGATTTAATTAAAGAATTAACAAATAAAAAACATTACACAAAAATATAAATGCCACCAAAAACATAACTTGTAAAAAATACCAAGTCTCGCAACTGCAGTTCTTCTACCGTAAAAAGTTGTGAGATCCATGTACTACCAAGTCGGTAAAATCTTTTGTGTTTTAAATTAATAGATCGACTTGGCCATCGCATGAAAACACAACAATGTATATCTCTCAAGTAATATACCGACATAATAGTGCGATTGCCAAGTCAATCTATTAATTTAAAACACAAAAGATTTTACCGACTTGGTAGTACATGGATCTCACAACTTTTTACGGTAGAAGAACTGCAGTTGCGAGACTTGGTATTTTTTACAAGTTATGTTTTTGGTGGCATCTCACTACTTTTTGTTTTTTTTTTATTCGTTATAGGTTAGCCTTTGCCACGATATCGCCTGATCTTAAGTGACGACGCCCGTAGATGGGAGCAGACTAAACCTAGAAGGCGGGATAATCCCTCCCTGGCTTTATACATTATTACGGCATATAGGTATATTATGGCATTATTATTGGGATTTTATGCAATTTTTACCGTTGACTGCAAATGTAACTTTGTAATCCTATACATTTATACGGGATTACAAAGTTATTTATGCAGTTTATGTATCTCGAAAACTAGATCGAAATTGCATGTTTTGTTAGTTTTCCTATGGTTTATACAATAAACTCTAATTATGTACCAAGTTTGAACCTTCTATGTTTGCTATAAGTACCTTAGACTTTTGATGATCGGTCAGTAAGTGAGTGAGTGAGTGAGAGAGTGAGTGAGTGAGTGAGTGAGTGACAAAATTACAAAACTTTGACTAGTTATAATTTTTAAACGAGTAGTTCAAATTGAATGAAATTTGGAATAAATCGTGTTTATACAATGCATACTCGGTTGTTAAAAATTGAAGCTTCTAGTTTTATCCACAACGAAGTTATAGGGGGTCGAAAATGGTCTGAACTGCTTCCAGAAAAGGATGGTACGGCAGTGCCGCTTTTTTTGCTCGACTTGGCGGGGGCACTGCCGTGCCCCCAGATGAATTTCCATTACTCGCCTACGTAAATAATATTAGGTTAATTAACACACATAAATACGCAAATAAGAACGTATTCTATTTACATACTTAACACATATCACGTATCTCAAGTCGTAATTAGCAGTTAAGTGCGTAACATAGCTGTCAGCGGATCGTGACAATATGTGACGTATTGCGTATCCGTAACAACCCATCGACATAGTCGGAGCTCTAATTAGTATGTCACTTGACAGCGATCAAAATTAAACCTTAACTGTTAAGCTATAAGACTTATTTTAGTCTACAGCTGTGTAAATACTTAGTGTTAATTTGATGTCTAACAAAATAATATTGAACTTGTGAGAGCCTGAATAGGTTCGTGATTGTAATTAATGTTTGTAAAGTTTATTTTTTGAAATTCGAGCATTGCAGAACTTAATTTTATTTCTGTCAATATTTTTTAATAAGTCAAAATAAATATACGTAAGTAGTAAACTTTTAATAACGCTCAAAATTGTGTAACTTAGTCTAATACCCTTAGTGTTTTATACTTGGTAAATAAAAGTACTTTTGAATAGAAACAACGTAGAATGTACTAACAAAACCATGTACGTTAACCGTTTACAATCAGTCGGGTGTCTGTTTTCTATTTATTATGGTATAAAAAAACATTAATTGGTCAGTTGGCTGGTTTGGTGATGATCTTTTCTTTTCATCCCAGGAAAAAATGCATTACGCATCGTCCGTATGTGGACTCCCCCGTCAAAGATGGGCGCGGCGGGGAAACCCTCTAAAAACCTGGGGGTGTTCCTGCGGAACGGCATGCCTTATATGCCAAAGATCTCAGATTCGATCATAACGGTTATTTTAGACCATAATTTAGTTTAAGGCCCAACCCGGTATCTCACGACCGACGTGAAAAAACTGTCTCCCTATTTTACCTAACTATTTTATTACATAAAAATAACGCTAATACGTACTGTTCATAGTTTTTATAAAGTTTGAGCACATTTTAAAATAATATTATTCGAAAATGGTTACGATAATATCCGTCATAAAAAGTCGCGCAAACCCCATCTGAATTCGAATCCGTACTGAATAAAATAAACATTTAATTTTGCAAACGCAAAATATGTAATGCAGAGAGTATTACGTATCGGTGTAACTGCGGAACCGAACATTCGCTTTTATCGTATTTGAATTTCATTTGTTTCAAAATGATAATGGCCCAATTTGGCCGCACTTACCCTTTGGCCTGGCGTCAGTCGTTCGGATGTACAATGTTTGTTTTAATATAATTAATTTATGAAGATGTTATATTAAAATTGAAAACGAAATTCGCTTTTATGTTATTGTCGTTCACGATATTTCGGGATAATTAAATCGAATTTGTTCAAATGGCTGTTTCTTCGTAAATGTTAATTAAAAATGTATTTAGTGGTAGAATTTCGCTTCATAATAACACCTGTTATTTTTTTATATGTATACTCGTATTAAAATGGCAAATCCACCTAAAATATATTATTTTATTGTAATTATGTTGTGCACTAAAGAATTTTGTATCTTGTCGAAGCTTTTAACCAACTTCTAAAAGAGTTTACAATAGTTGTTTGCAATCATTCCATTATTTTATTTCATCGTCATCATCTCAGCCGTAGGACGTCCACTGCTGAACATAGGCCTTCCCTTTGGACTTTCATATGTACCGATTGGAAGCGACTTGCATCCAGCGTCTTTCGGCACTTTATTTTATTTAACCAACCAACCATATTTTATTTATTTAATTGTATATTTCTAAAACACAATATAAAAGACATGTATCCACTTTAATCATTTCAATTCAATACATAGCTATTATATTTCCCCAATATTAAAACAAAACGTACCTAATATACACACATAATATTATGAAATGCTCCAGGGCGCACATATAGTCCTCCTCATCGATTTCGATGACGGCGACCCTAGAAATAATAAAAATACTTATTAATCGATTTGTGTTCTTATGTGAGCCCTTATATGACTCGCCATACCTAACTTTGTCTTGAATTCTCTACAGCACATCTGGCAGTAGAGTTCACCTGCGGAGTTATATGTGTATGTGTAGGAGGGCTTTGGTCTTTCTTTGCGTAGCAGGCGTTTTTTGTCTAGTGTTTGGAGGCGATTTCTCTCAAACGTCCTAACCTTTTTATAGATGGTAGATCGCCATGATGACCTTCGAGTAGCGAGCTCCTCCCAACGTTCAGGGTCGATGGCGCAGGTGTTCAGGTGTCTTTTGAACACATCCTTATAACGCAAGTGCTGACCACCGTGCTTCCGCTTGCCTTTAGCTATCTCCGAATAAAAGATAGCTTTAGGCAAACGGTCGTCATCCATACGAAGGACATGCCCGCACCATCTGAGTTGTCGATGCATCAAAAGAGCTTCCATTCCATACATTCCTGATCGACGGAGGACCTCAGTGTTGGTGACGCGGTCCTGCCACTTGATTTTCAGAATAGCTCTTAAACACCTTAGGTGGTAAGTGTCTAGCTTTTTTATGTCAGCTTTGTAGAGGCACCATGTCTCAGCGCCATATAAAAGTATGGGGATAATAAGCGCTTTATAGACACTTATTTTTGTCTCCAGCTTGAGATCATGGGACTTCCAAACTCGATCAGTGAGTTGGCCAAAACTGGCAGCTGCATTAGCAATTCGTGATGGTATCTCCGAAGCTAAGGTGTTATCGGAACGAATATTGCTTCCAAGATATTTAAAATGTGTCACCTCTTCTAGCGGTTTTCCATCCAGATTGAGCGTGGCTTGATCGGCCTGGCTGCCTCTTGGTGGTTGTTTGAGGATTTGTGTCTTGGAAGCACTTATTACCAGGCCAAATCGTTGACAGGATTGGTGGAGAGCGTCAACGTAGCTTTGAAGATGTGCCATGCTGTCCGACATAAGACATACGTCATCAGCGTAGAGTATCTCCATTACGGAGATATTATTGACTTTAGTTTTTGCTCTGAATCTAGAAATGTCAAACACGCCCTTCTCCGTCCTGACATTTAATTTGATTTGGTCGCTACAGTACTTCAGTGCATCTCTCATTACCACAGCAAAGTATATGGCAAAGAGTGTGGGTGCCATGACACATCCTTGTTTAACTCCACTGGTGATCGTTATCTCCTCAGAAAGTTTATTTTCATGCTGAACCTGCGCCTTCATACCAACATGAAATTGACGAATCAGGTTAATAAACTTCTTTGGATATCCCGATTTTTGGAGAACAAGCCAAAGTGCCTCGCGTGGAACCCTATCAAATGCCTTCTCTAAATCGACAAAGCACATGTAGAGAGGTCGTTGTTGTTCAAGGCTTTTCTCCTGGAGTTGCCTTACGACGGAGATAGCATCAATCGTGCCTCTACTAGGACGAAAGCCACATTGGCTTTCGGGGAGGTAATGTTCAGCTAGCACACTAAGGCGGATGTTGATGATGTGAGCGAGGATCTTACCAGCACTAGAAAGAAGCGATATGCCTCGGTAAGAGCTGCAATCGGAGACATCTCCCTTCCCTTTGTACAGCTTACAAATTACCGCATCTCTCCAGCCCTGTGGAACCTCTTCATTTTCCCACACTTTAAGGACAAGATGGTAGAGCCTTTCTACAGTGTGTTCACCGCTGTACTTATATATTTCGTGCGAGCAAGAAAGACGCACGCAAGGAATAAACTCTTAAAATAAAATGTAATGTATGCTCAAGGGCGCACTTATCGAAGAAATAATTAGGTTCTTATTAAATTCCTAAAGTTCCGGGCGGAGAGCTCTCAGCAGATTCCTCGGTTAAATATTCAATACGCCGGGATTGATAAAAATGTTAAGTACTCGAATAGCGGCCGTTGATCTATGTTGATGGATGGAGAAGGCATTCAGTAAATAGTCAGGTCTATAGTACTTAAGAAAGCATAATACCTATAATAAAGTTAGCTAACACTTGGAAACCTCTGCTTGAAACTAAATGGTGCCTCTCAAATAAACAAATAATAAAGTAATTAGCCAAAATATTCAAAACAAAAATTCAGATTCAGACTACAAGATGATAATGCTATATTTATGTATTTATTCCATTAAACCCATCTTAAGCAGGACACTCAGTTCTTATGCGTAAAGAACTGAGTGTCCTAGTTAAACCGCTATAAATCTGTAACGGCACATTCTATTGAGTTGGTCATTAATATGACCAAAAGAACCCCCCCCCCCCCCCCTCACTCATTCAATTTAAGTTCGAGACCCCGTGCAATATTTTTTTCTATTTTTTACTAACTCCACTGTTAAATTTAGATTTTTAGGTAAAAGTTGAAAAAAAGACACTATGTGCACACCATTACCGTGTAAGAAAAACGGGCAAGGAATAATGCCACCTCCATAATAACTTACATGTAATGTCTACTCTGGTACTAAGGATGCTGATCCAATAATAGTCGGCGGCGCTTTCTCAGTCTTCCCTCGATGAATATTCAACGCAACGGCAGACCGTTACCGGGAAATATTCGAACATCATTTATGATAATATTTCTCTATGAAGCTGTGCATTTTTACAACAGTTTTAGAATAAAACATGAAAGTTATAACGTGAGAGTTTATTTTGGAATATTATTGCTGCGTGGAGCCTTGACTTTGTATAAAATGTTCCAACCAAGTAGCAGTTAAAGTTAAGGCTGTTAATATTCGGTTTGCCAGTACTACGGAAACCTACATTGCACTAAGAACGACTAGTGTTTGCCCAATTTTTTTAAATTAAATTCACTAAGTGTATTGACTTCTGTTATCTTTTAGGGATATTATTTAAGAAAATCTGGTCACATATTGATATGACCAGATTTTCTTAAATAATATCCCTAAAAGATAAACTTTTTGGTCACATCTCTTTTGACTGCGTAAAAGGATGCGTAAAAACTATTGGCGTAGAAGCACCGTTTTCCTATATAAAAATATTTCGTCCAATATACGTCCATTTATGATGAAAAATTGCGAATGGCAGTCGGATAAAAGTCGCAACATGGCCGACATATTTCAAAACAAAACCACACAAAAATAACAATTCAACATGAAACAACAACAACTGCCAAACGAACAACACGTGCTAACACAAACTAACTACGGTCACTGGGTTATTTTGTAAAAGCCTAGTAGATATCTATCAAAGGATATACCAAACACTAACTATAATGTATGTAGACATGGTATAAAATAAAGTTGCTTTCCGCATCTGTATATTCCTATGTAAGCTTATATCTCAAAAACTACGAACTCAATTTTGATGCGGCTTTTATTATTAGATAGAATGATTCAAGAGGAAGGTTTATATGTATAGAACATGCATAATATAGAAGAAAAATACTAATAATTTTCTATTAAGAGCGACGAAGTGTGCGTGGGTTTACTAGTAAATTATAAATAATAATCTTTAAGTGTATTCTGAGTTAACAAACGAAAAGAAACATAATATAAAATGCTTTTTGAAATACAAAAAATATACATTATAATATATTGTTAATATATTTATTTTACAAAAAAATGAACGGAACGATAAATCTTTTTTTAATATTCTGAAAATCCGAAGCGCCTGAAGCACAATTTAAGTCCTAGAATTCCCGAAACTCGTTGAAATATCAAAAATGTTGCCTTAAATATCCTTGTTAAATTAACAGTAACGGCACCGTAAAGGATCGCGCACATTATGTCGTACCGCAGAGCATTGGTTTCATTATGTCACGTGTGCGATGTTTTTTTTTCACGTGGTTAGGGCCCCTTGAGAGGATGGGGTGGAACTTCTCTTTACCTCATCGCTGGGTCCTCCTGATTGAGTGAGGACCAAACGCCGTCCGGGCCGTGGATGAGTGCTTTGGCGTACCCGCTGCCCCGCCATTATGGCGGCCCGCAGAAACACCCCGGGTTTTTTTAGCGGGTATCCCCTCCGCATCCGTTTGCCCATGTAATAACTCCTACTAGCATAACGAGTGGACAAATCGTATATAATAATATTTATAGCCATTGGTTGGTCCGGCCGACATATTATGAATTTGGCAAACATTATAATTCCTGTGAAGTTGCATGACAGTTTTTCATCTAGAGGTACTTAATCGACAAATAGTTGCCTTAAAATCAATTACTTCTATCAATCAATCTATCATTTCTTCTTCCAATTATTTCTATCTCTATCTCTCTATCTCTACTTTGTAAAAATTTACTTGCAAAAGTGCTGCATTGTATTTGAATGAAATTATTTTTGCGTTTAGGTTTAATGTACATTTTGTGGGTGAAGATTTTATAATGCGATGTGGTACGGTACGGCGCGGCGCGGCTTTAATATGCGCCAGCCTTTACAGTACCATTATGTTCCTGATTTATGTCGACGTCCGCTTTATTAATTGATTTGTGAGCTTTTGGATTTTCATTGCAATATTCTGTTTAAATTTTAATTGGGCCATAAATTAACATTCAAAAACTACGCGGCATTGTTGCAATACCTTGTGTAATAAACATGAATACTTTTGTAAATAGTGTTTAATTTTGTCATAGTTACATAAATAATTTATTGACAGTAAAACAGCAAAAAATACACATGAAAAAAGCATACACAATTTGAACTATTCTATTGTCAAATGGGATAGACTCAGCTTTGTGCGGCACAGGGAGAAACCACTGCACCAACCTCACCACCACACCACCTGAACCACATGTATTTACTTAATTTTAAACTATAAAACGTGTTTTATAAGTCCACTCTTCTCTCTACAATATTTAAAAAAAACTTGGTGCAGGGTTGAGACGCACGCGGATGATTGCTTCGGCTAACCCTTCGGCATAGTGCATCGGCTGCCCCGACATTATAGCGTCCCGCAGGAACACCCTCAGGTTTTTAGTGGGTATCCCCGCCGCGCCCATCTACGGCGGGGGAGTCCTACATACTGCCCCGCACCCCCTGGCGTGGGGTGATGATGCATAACGCATTTTTCCCGGAAAAAAATGTTGAGACGCGGGTACATAATATTATTATTATTTCAGTTTGTGTTAGAAACCATGGGACCCTGGACTTCTAACTAAGACTTTATTTAGGAAGCTATCCAGGCTCCTATTAAAAGCTTATTATACTTTCCTTAATAGATAATTGTTACACAAACAGATGCTAAGAAAGGATTATTCAACTCAGCCAATGCCTGCAGTTTCAATAATTGCAATTATTATTTCAATACAACGTTTCCTTTTTCTCCATTGGCTTAAAACCATATTTTGCCCAAAGAAATTTAAATTAAACTTATTAAAACTCCGACCAAATTCATTTCCGCCCTTAATTCTCCCAATTCGCCCTTATATTTGGGATCCGCCCACATTGCCCATTGTATGCGTAATTACTTAATTAAGAACACTTGAAAATCTCAAGTAGCTAACGTGTGCCCATAAAAACGAGTGGGGACCATAGTAAAATATAGCGAGTAGGACGACTGACTGTGTTTAGAAAATGTTTGATTTTTTAATTAGAGGACCCCCGCGCACTTTTTTTTTATTAAAACAAAGTAAGAAGACGAGCAAGACGCTCTCCTGATGATAAGAGATAACGCTGCCTCTAATTGCTTAGGTAGGTATATATTGTGTACCTACACGTAATTTTGCTGTCAATTGGCATAGACTCAGCTTAATGCTGCGTGAGGAAATCCTGCGCAGCGCTGGTTTTCAGCCTATACCATGCTCGATCTGAGATGTTAATTATTACAGTGCTACCCAGTACACTGCGCCAACGCTGCTTACTTGACAGTCATATAAGATGTTAAGACTGTTCATCCCAGTAATTTTACTAGCTTCAGTGCCCTCCTACCGAAGCACAGTAATGTTTGCACATCACTGCTCAGGCGGTAGAATAACTGGCACTGTTGGTGTACCCACCTAGTCCGACCTCCTGCAATGGAAGTCTACCCCCGGTACCCGGTACTTTGTAGCGCTTCACTGAATATATAATTATCAGTGTTTCTCTGCTATATCGTATCTAGTGCTACCCAGTATTTTATAAAGGTAAAATTCTGGGTGCACTGCGCCAACGTATCTTAATTGAGAGTCATAAGATGTTAAGACTCTTCAGCCCAGTAATATAATATTATAGGGACAGGCAAACAGCAGGAAGCGACTTTGTTTTATACTATGTAGCGATAGTTTAGCCTGTGACCACGATCTCGTCTGATCTTAAGCGATGAAGTGACCGAATATAGTAGCAGACTTAACCTAGAAGATGGGATAAATGCCTCCCTGGCTTCATTGAACAACTTTTTTTTTGACCCAGGAAAAATGCGTTACGCATCATCACCCCACGCCGGGGGGCGCGGGGCGGTATGTGGGACTCCCCCGCCAAAGATGGGAGCGGCGGGGATACCCACTAAAAAACCTGGGGGTGTTCCTGCGGGACGCCATAATGCCGGGGCGACGGGTACGCCGAAGCACTCATCCACGGCTTCATTGAACAACAAGCCGCAACATAGTCAATGGTCAATAGTCATGTCGACCGCTCGGAAAAACTAGCTACCACTCACTGGACATAACTTGTAGGTGGTAACTAGTCACTCAATATAGTCAATAGTTAGCCGTACATACAATAATGTTCGTGTATTGTCAATAATATTGATCATGTATTGTAGATTGAAGATTATCATCATCATCATCCACAGCCTGCTACATCCCACTGATGGGCATAGGCCTCCTTCATGTTATGCCACTTAACCCTGTCTTGTGTCAATCTCGTCGTGGGGTGATGATGCGTAAGACATTTTTCCTGGGCCAAAAAAATGGTATCGTACTGCTTGCTATAATTTAACTATGGTTCCCTAAATAATGATCCGAGGGACATAATGACCGCGCCAGGTAATTAGGTGTCAGTTACTGAGATGTGGACACTGATTATAACTAGGCGACAGTTCATTACCACTTTATGGTATCGTTTCTTTTAAATGTTTTCACATGGAGCTAATGTTTTGCATATTTTGTAGAAAATAGAATTAATTTATCGTCACCCTTAACTATTCTTAGTAAATTTACCGGGGTTAGACTTCCTTTGCGTCGTCTAGGATGAGGAGGTCGTCTAGGTGGGTACGCCAACAATGCCAGTTATTTTACCGCCTGAGCAGTGATGTGCAAACATTAGAGAAAACTTTGGTGGCACTGTACTGCTTATGGGTAGGATTATCAGGTCAGCATCTTGATCGCCGTCTTACTTTTTTATATAAAAAATAGTGTAGTACAGATGGATCTACCAATGTAGAACTCAAACCGATGAATAGATTGGTTTGAAATTTGGCACAAAAATAGGTTTTAAAACGTAGACATCTACTAAGAGGATTTCTTTACGCGAAGAAATCAGCAAGCATGAACTACCTATATGCATATTTTTATACACACGTGTTTAATTTAATACATTTAGTACACAAGTATTCGTATTGGTACACTATTCAATTAATTCATCGAATTCGATTTGGTGTTATGAAATAAATGGGTACAGTCAAATACAGCGCTTTAAAGTTTTGTATCGTTGGCACGTCGTTTAACAAAACCGCGCTGTAGCAGCTTTGAGGTTCAGTATCAAATATAACAGGATAGATGCCCTGTGTTCACTTAGGCCAAGAACCCATGCATAAGTAACTTTTAGATTTATGTTATAATATTATGGACCTTTTCATTAACCCCAATTGACGTAATAAGTTTGAAACCCATTTGAAACATATTTCAAACTAGGAAACTTAGATCGGCTGGTGAAAATCGTGTGTTTTTATATAGGTTATATTATGACACTGGCTGCGTCTGATGATTTTACTCTCTGTATACCTACGGTTTATTTAGGGTCTAAGCTACATAATATATACCAAATTTCAGTGCAATCAGTCAAACCGATGACGTGTAAAAATAAAATAATATACATTATCCATAGATAGATAGATAGATAATGCTTTATTGTACAGCAACAGAAAAGAAATACAATAGAAGTAGAAAATTATTGATAGTTCAAGTTCAAGTTATTTATTTCCATATAGGCATACAAAATGCACTTATGTGCGTCAGTTACATAGATATAATATTACAATTGTAATTTCAGCCAATAGGCTTTGTCAGCAATAAAATCTTGGATACAATAGTAAGCTTTTTCCATAAGTATTTTTTTCACTTTGAGTTTGAAATGTTTTTCATTAAGATTTAAAATACAATCAGGCAACACATTATAGAATCTTATACTGTTAATAACAAAAGATTTATTAATTTTTGCTAATCTATGGGCTGGTATTACTAATTTAAATTTTGATCTAGTTTCAATTTTATTGTTATGACACTTGAATTTATGTTTATTTTTCCGTACATACATGATATTCAAAAATATATAAAGACATGGCATAGTCAAAATACCCACTGATTTAAAACGTTCTCTTAAAGACTCTCTTGGACGCAAACCATATATGGATCTCACTGCTCTTTTTTGTAAGATGAAAATGCTGTTTGCATTGGCTGCATTGCCCCATAAGAGGATTCCATAGGACATTAATGAATGGAAGTAACTAAATTAGACAATTCTGGCTGTTTTAACGTCTGTTAACTCTCTTATTTTACGCACTGCATATGCAGCTGAACTTAGTTTACCAGCAAGCTCCCTTATATGATCAGTCCAAGTTAGTTTAGAGTCCAATGTCAAACCCAAGAATGTTGTGTTTTTTGATATGTCAAGTTTATTATTTGAAATACAGATCTCAGGGGTATCGCGATTATATAGAGCATTAGCTAAGGAGAATTTTACACATTTAGTCTTCTTTGTGTTTAGCAAAAGGCGATTGACATTGAACCATTCATGTATCTTACCTAGGGATTCATTTATATCTTTTGTGGCATCAGCCACGTCCTTTCTCTTTAAATTAAAAAGAAGGAACGTGTCATCAGCAAACAGTATAATATTACAAAATTTACTCGCGTACAAGGGAAGATCATTCATATAAATTAAGAAGAGAAATGGGCCTAAAATAGAGCCTTGTGGCACTCCTATTGACGCTGGTAGGTCATTAGAAAGCACTCCATTTATGTCTACAGTCTGTGTTCGAGTACTGAGATATGAATTCAAAAGTTTGAGTGCATTATCCCTTACCCCATAATGATTTAGTTTTGCCAAAAGTAAATCATGATTAACGCAGTCGAAGGCCTTCGATAAATCACAAAAGACCCCGACTGCGTCTTTATATGAATTCCAAGAATCATAGATATACTCTACTAGATTTACAGCAGTATCAATAGTTGAACAACCTTTGGTGAAGCCGAATTGTTTTTTGTACAGTAATTGATTACAGTTGAAAAATGCAATTAATTGTGTAAACATTATCTTTTCGAAAATTTTGCTCATTACCGGTAAAATTGATATTGGCCTATAATTAGAAATTTCTTTTTTACTACCATTTTTATAGAGGGGGATGACTTTACTAGATTTCATTAGATGAGGAAAAATGCCACTATCATAAAAATATAAACACTTGCGTCATGTATTTTCACTATGTTATTCCTGAATTTTGCTCTATTATATGTATTACAGCAGGCATCCAATATTGAAAATCTAATTTTGTGTAGACTAAGTTGAAAGTTTCGACTTGCGTTAGCAATGTTGTGCCCGGGGTGTGCCAATTTAGGGTTCCATAGTACTGGCAAATCAAATGCAAATTACTGATAATTATCTCCGTAACTCGGTGGTGGACAAAATGGTGGACTGCGGTCCTTGTCGGCGGAACCCTAAAAATGATTCACTTGCGGCATGTATCATAAATATATTATCCATGCACTTTTGCTCTATATTACAGCAGGCATCCAATATTGAAAATCCAATTTTGTGTAGAGACTAAGTAGAAAGTTTCGACTTATGTTAGCAATGCTGTGCCCCGGGGTGTCATGGCCGTTCCAGAACATTCCGCGCTGACACTAATCGCAAGATATTGGGCTAAGTTTCCTTTCATATTAACCTCCAAAAATTGTTGACATTATTCGGTAATGTGCCTTTGGGGTTTTACTTTGCTTTATAAACTGACTTTAAACTAAGATTAAAACTAGTAGTTCGCCTCGAACTGTGACCTCGCAGCCCAATTTCCGTGGTAAACCTTAGACTTTAGGTCTCGACTAAATATATCCTAATACAAGAACTTTAACATTAATATTAAAACTCAAAATATAAGAATTCTGAGAAATTAAAACTCAATAAACCTACGTACCGAGATTTTTTGAATATAATCCTTTTTAGAGTTTCGTTCCTCTGAAGGAAAAAACGAAATCCTAATAAATAGGATCACTTGGTCATCCGTATGCCTGTCAAGACCAATTTATACTCTACATCCCGTAGAATTGTATATTTTTACCATAATACACAGGTCTGTAGCCGCTTGGTGCCCGTTAAATTAAACTTCTGAGTTAACGTAGAAAAAAATACACCCGTTTATCCTTCAAAAACGTACCTAATTTTTTTTGACCCTCTGAATAAATCAACATTCATAGGGAACTTGCCGTTACCATATATTTATGAAATTTGGCAGACTATAAGTACACGGCCCGCGATGCATTATGGTGTGCTCGTGCACCTTTATTGTTGAATGTGCCGGCACAAACAATTACTTTAGGTTTTAAAAAGTTATGCAGATAGACTACTCAAATAACCTTACTGCCACCGAGAGATCTCTCAACTCTAAGAGTTCGCTTTGCTCGGTCGATGATATTTGTATGTATTCATATAAATTATGTATTTAAATTATATTTTATCATAAAACGATTCAGCGAGTTTTTTTATTCTATCACCACTTCCACAGACATTGTTACCTGCTTATTATTGTTTATGGTCTCCACTTTCGTGTTTTGCCAGTAGCCGTAGCATGCCACACAGAATCCCGACCAAACTTCAAGAGTAGAACTGTCATCCCATATATTCACAAAACTACAATGTATGGTATGACAGTTCTACGCTTGACATTTCAGCGGGATCTCGTTTGGCATGCTACGACCACTGTAAAATATTATTTTACTTGACAGCGAGTTATAGTCCGGTACATTGTGTTCGGGATAATTTATACAAAATTTTAGGCAATGTGATGTAGTTATGTCGTCATCATTATATTATATTATAATTATGCCTATACTACTAAGTCCAACTTTGGTTGCTTGCCATTAGCGATGGGCATAAAATAACGCTATTAATAAGGTTTTTTTTTTAAATAACTATTTTACTTTATTTTCATACTACTTAAATTAAATATAACATTATATTTTATCGATCGAGCGAAATGAGGTTTATAAAAATATTAAAAAAACAGCACAAAACGTGTACTTACCTACATGTATGTGACACCAATTTCAATAGCAAACTTTAGGCGGCCGGACTATAATTGACGCAATTATTGGTATTACGCAATGTACTAAAAAAATATATGAAAATAATTAAAAATAAGAAATATTGAAAATATGATAAATTGCTTGAAATTCTCGAATTATTGGACTTTATCGCTATTAATTCTTTAACTTTATCAACTTGCTTGCTCTTTTTTGCCTGTAGGATCTTTCTCAAACTTAATGTACCTAACAAATTGTGCAAAACATTATAATTTAATCATCTTCATAACTCTACAACCCTTGGATCGATTTGGCTCATTTTCGAACATGAGAATTCTTTTAGCTTATACTACCTGATCGCAAAGTTCCATTAAGATTGGAACTTTGGTAACGTTGAAATTAAGCATTTTCTAAAACTCTAGAACCCTTCGACCGATTTGGCTCATGTTCGAACTTAAAAATTCTATGGATTTATATTACGCGTTTGCAAAGTTTCATGCAGATTGGACCATTGGTTTTCCAGTTATCGCGTAACAAACATACATACAAACATACACTTTGGCTAATATATTTGTGTCGCTTATAAAAAATGTGTATATGTTAGAAAAAAAATTATCAGCGCTCCAGTTTTGAAATAATCGTCAGACCTATCGTAAAGACTTTAAGTCACCTATATCTCTGCAACCCTGTAACCTATTTCGCTAATTTTTTCACTACAATTATCCAATTAACCTTCTTAACTTGTGTGTAAAATTTCATTTAATTTGGATTAACCGTTTTCAAGTCAACGTCAACCAAACTTAAGCACCAGAGGTCAAGCGTTAAACTGGTCCAAACGCAGGCATTTCGCGGCTTTCGACTCTAAGACCTCGCTTCGCTCGGTCGATAAATAGGCCAAGCGCTACTCGGGCTACGCGCAATGAAGGCTTCCGTAGTACTGGAAAATCGAATATTAACAGCCTTAACTTTGATCAACGATATCTTTAAAATTTAAAACTAATATCTTAACCGCTATAGTTTTTCTGAAAAGTTCATGGTTGAAACCATATTCTTAATTTTTTTTTCAAATTTTCAAGGCCAGTAAATCAGATTTAAGTGGGGGGGGGTGAGGCAACAAAAATGTTTTAAGCTTGAATATGTTACAAACGGAACATTAAATCGGAAAAGGGACAGATTACTAAGAACTCATCCTCATTTTAAATTATTCACCTATTCAACGATACCCCACATGATGAGATCAGCCAGAAAAAAAAATCATCCCATCTTTTGTGTGACTTTATATAGCTAAATTTTGGTAAGTAATATACACCTAGCTTGTATTCAAAAAGGATGTGGGCTTCCCGGGAAACTAATATTAATATAGAATAATTAAAATTTCTAGGTATATAATATTTAACTGTTACGCGCTACGAAGTGCGCGCAGGTCCACTAGTTTATAATAATTCTGTTACTATCCTATTCAAAAAGCATTTCTGGTAAAAGTAAAGTTTTTTTTAGCCGATGCAAAGTAGCATTGTCCAGAACAATGGCACTTGTTGCGAGAGCTCCGCATTTTTCATGGTCTTGTTTATTACTCTCTAGTGCCTTTCAAGCGCTTCAAGCACTTCAGCCTTCCACGGTTTCGCATTCCATAATTTTGTTTTGTCAGAAATTTGTGGTTGGTTTTCGAGTATAATTGAGAACGGTGTTAAGCGGGTTAAGCGCTTTACGGAAACTGAGCAAGTGCGGATTTTTACGTTTGCTTTTGTTATTGTTTTAGAATACTTCTGATTACATACCCATATTATACTTTTATCATTTAAATAACAAATATTATATTACTAGGGGATGGCTAGTTACTGCTTACTACCCATTGGACAAAACCGAGTCGCCAAGCGGTCATTATGACAGTATTCCGACATGATGTTCAATAAGCCAGGGAGAGATATATCCCTCCTTCTAGGTTAAGACTGCTACTTTCTAGCAACGTCGCTTATAATCCCGCGAGATGGTGGTCAAAGGTTAGCCTACATTAATATAACAGAATAGAAAACACTTTATTGAACACTTAAAATACGTACAAAATAGAAGATCTAAAAAAAATACACATCAGAGAAAAAAAGTTACAATTGACGGTCTTATAGTTTAGAATGGAAAAGACAGAAATTTGATCGACGGTGGTAATGCCCATGGATGGGGTATAATGAATAAAAAAAAATTATAAAATTACTCGCAGCCATAAATAGCACCTTTGCACTATAAACAAGATAATATATTTTATGAATGCACTCAATAGCTATTGCTCACTGCTATCTAGTTTCAATTGACTGAAAATGGAGAAACTTTTAACAGTAAACCGTGAACATAAAGCTTCCACTACCCGCCTGTGTTAGGTCATAGATCACTTGTTAAACTAGATCGGCCATCATAAAGTTTTTGTATCAACAACAGTTCATATGCGTGATGACTTAACACTTTCCGAATTGAGGAGTCACTGGGAACGTAAACTTATATTATTTGATTACATTGAAAAAATATATATGTAATGTTCTATAATAATTATTGTCTATTTGAATGAATGCATTTTGAGTTTGAGCCGTACCAAGTACCAAGCGGACAAGGATGAGGTGATAAATCAAGAGAATTGGAGAAAATTGCACGAGGCTTTTATTTATTGCCAGTAATAGTAGGAAAAAATGTAAGGCCACCTTAATCACTCTCAACATATAAAAATTAAAATAATCTCTTTTAGGAGAACAAGACCACGAACCCAAGGGAGAACGGATATTTATATTTACATAACTGTTAAATTAAATAGCGATTCTTGAAATTTGTTTTTTTTTTTTTTTTTTTTCAACATATAACAAAGTTTACATTGTATTTTACTTTACTAATGTTCTATGTTTCTAGGAGCACTTTATTACAACATTAAGAAGTATTTTTTATCAAAAAATCTGCATTTGAAACCAAGGGCCGTTCCATTTTCCTATTTATGATGAGGTTAGGTCTTAGCTCAAGATACTAGGAATAGCTTTAAAACACTAACGACGACGGTAACTGCCTTCTGAGGGCATAAACGGCGAACGCTTTTATCCAAATTACTGTTGGCTCCATTCATCTAAATATTTATAGATATGGCACTATCCTTTTGTTATAAATCTCTTATAATACTTTAAAACTATGCATGTAGTGATTCCGCTGAAAATCAGGTAAGGATTTACATGGATATTATATTATTATAGTAATACAAGTGAAAGAGGCTTGAAGATTTGTGATTTTGCCGCTTTGATTTTTTTTAATCGCGGTCAGTGATGAAGCCTTAATAAATCGACTAGCTTATATAAACATTCCAAATTTCAACCTATTCCGTCCAGTGGTTTGGGCTGTGCGTTGATAAATCAGTCAGTCAACCAGTCACTCTTTCCTTATATATATTTAGATAGGTGACATCAATTCTAACAATTAATATTCCTACATACACACTCGTAAAGTATCAGGTTTTGGAGTTATTAAGCGTAAAAGTTACGTGACTCCCATTTTCGCTGGTATGCCGCGCTCCAAATAATGATCAAGTACCACTATTTAAAAAGTAGGTACACAATATAATAAAAATCGTCCAAGTCACGGCCACTACTAACAGAAGCACATTTTTACAGCCTTTTAGTGTGATGACAGCGGCAATATAGCAGTTCTTATAGAACATATTCCATCACTCGCATCATAATGGTGGGCCATCAAAACTTTATGAAGGAGGCCCTTCGATACTGCTCGTAATATTTTTACTGGGCCGATGCGCATTATTGCGAGCCTTTTACTACTAAATACATGTAATAAATTGCTGTTCTGTTTGTTCTGGTAGTATGATGGTGATTGCTTATTTATACGATGAGTTATTGATTTTTGTTGCACGTGTTTTTATGAAATAGATAGTCATTTCTCATTCACATGGGGTCGCAGCCAGTGGTTTGGAGCATTTGGTTTTTTTGTAGGTTGACGTGTAGCCTAACTGTGGTTACAATACAACTCTTTACCGTTAGAGTAGTATTTTTTATTGTTTTTAGGGTTCCGAACCTCAAAAGGAAAATGGAACCCTTATAAGATAACTTTATTGTACGTCCGTCTGTCTGTCTGTTAAGACCCCTTTTTCTCAGGAACGCGTGGAGGTACTAAGGTCTACTGCCTCTTTGAGCTGTGAAAAAATCAAACTTCTAGACCAACGCAATTAAAAGATAAAAAATCACACCAACCATAGCTTATTAGTTGCGCTTACATTTTCAGAAACAGTCCCAACCAAAAACATTTTAAAAGCTCCAAAAATACAGTTGATTAACTCACTCCCCGACAGCTGATTATGTTGTCCGTCCGTTCGTCAGTTACCGTGGTTACCGTAGACGTCTAAATTAGAGTTGCTGTTTCGGAACAGATTTTGTCTGCAACGGTACCGTGCATAAAACAGTTAGCGAGTTTGGCTAAATCGTATTGACACCGCGCCGCGCCAACTTTGGCAGCGGCTGGCGTAAGGTAACGACTGACTTTCGTGGCAGGCCGCGGTTTCGTTCTGCGAGAATGTCATCTCGCAGAAGGAGATCGTGGAACGCGAACGGGAGGTCACCACCAACCTCCCGATGCGTGCCCGGAGAAGGGGGCGTCAGAGGCGCATCTTCCACGCCCTTCTCCAGCCCCCATAACCTGGGTCTAGGCGGCGAGTACGGGGGTACTCGTCGCCGCAAGCACAGACCCACGAGGTGGCGCGCGCGGTGTCTCCGCGCGCCCCTTGAGAGGGTGGGGTGAAACTCCTCTTCACCCCACCGCGGAGGGATCCTCCTGTAAGTGAGGACCAAACGCCGTCGGGGCCGGGGATGAATGCTTCGGCGTACCCGTTGCCCCGGCATTATGGCATCCCGCAGGACACCCCCAGGTTTTTTAGTGGGTATTCCCGCCGCTACCATCTTTGGCGGGGGAGACCCACATACCGCCTCGCGCCCCCCGGCGTGGGGTGATGATGCGTAAAGCATTTTTCCTGGGTCAAAAAAAAAGGTAAAGACTGACTTGATTTTTTTTAATTACACATTGTTACAATGCATATTGTCCACTGTTCAGCTGTGCTACAGTTTTTAAATCATTACAATCGATCCATCCATTGCGAAGTTATGAGCGAATAAGCATCAATAAGTAATTAAATTTAACTGGCTGCGAGAATAAAATTAAATAAAATTTATGCCCAATCATATTAAATGTCTTACGAGTATTATACTCTCACATAACACACAAAAAGATTTTCGTCTGGACGCTATACCGTGTTTCGGAAGGCACGTAAAACTGTGGGTCCCGTTAGATATCTAGGAGGCAGTCGTTAGGTCATGTTGCAGGCCCTGTGTAGTAATCTCGGCGACCTGAAACTGCAACATATATGTTGGCCACTCAACCTATAAATTGTGATTTTACTCTGACAGTGTAAGTAGGGTAACCTGTTCTGTAAACCCCAATTATTATTTATTATTATTATAACATTATTCCTCTGCTTTCAACAAAGATTTTGAAATGAACAAGTAATACTTACATAGAAATCCTATTGTTAATGCGACATGACAGTAGCTCGTTGAAATGCACTGAATATTCGGACTGCTTTTCAACAAACGTTGCTTTGTTTTCAATGCAACATTCACAGAACAAATCGAAATAGGAACAGCTTCTAAATGTAAGAGAAGTAAGTAATAAACGACGAGCTAGACGCACTTCTGATGGTAAGAGATAACGCTGCACACCCAGGATTTCAGAATGACTTAAATTTCTATGTGCACTGCACCGATTCTTATTCAAGTCAACTCAAGTGTCATAACTTGTCTCTCTCTTTGTCTTGTCTGTTGACTCTTCAGCCCAATAATTTCACTAGCTACAGTGCCCTTCTACCGAAACAAAGTCATGTTCGCACATCGCTGCTTCGCAAAACGACATGTAAAGCACTAGAAACCATAAATAAAATTGCATACATTACTTGCTTAAACCTCCACAGTAATATGAGTAAATTAACAAACGCAGCAATGTACATTAAAGTTGTCGTCAATCGTAGTGGGGTGAGAATTGAAACTGGCACTGTTAGTGAACCCACATAGTCGACCTCCTGCAAATGTAGTCTACCCCCGGTAAAAATGTCAGATCTGATGTAAAAACTAGTCTGTGGAAGTGATAATTTTCAATGTATTTCAGTAGAAACCGCCGTCAGTCTGTCACTTGGTCGGACCGTTTAGATTTGCATCTAGCAAAGTTTGGCGGCAGAATAGTAGTAAACAGGATTAGCGAGTTCATTGTCGGCGCAGCTCGCTGCCTGGATAATTAACGGAGGCGGCCGTTCCATGCGTTTATATAATGGCTCTATTTGATGCTTTTATAAGTTGCATTTACTTTTTCATAGATTTATTTTGTTTATAATTTTAATAACTTATCACTACATAGAATAAAATAAAGTCGGCTCCCGTGTCTATCTGTTCCTTTGTATGCTTATATCTTTAAAACTTCGCAACGGATTTTGATGGGACTTTTATTAATAGATAGAATAATTCAAGAGAAAGGTTTATATGTATAATACGCGTATAATATAGTAGAGAAACAGTAATAATTTTCTATAAAGCGTGACGAAGTGCGCGTGTAATATTCAACGCACTAAACCGTCACCGTTGGTGGAGTACTTCACTTGTAGTATCCCACCCAAAAATTAAGCCAATAAAGGCTAAATATATTTTATAATTTACCATGATCATAATTAATCATTCCTTAATTATTAGCTTATTATGTTAAAATGTATATTGTTTTTGTTATTCCATTGTATTGGTCTTATGGTTGCTCAGCGACAAAGTCCTGTACAAAATAAGTTAAAAAAAATATTCTCGTCATTTATCATTTTATTTTTAACCAAAAAAATACGCAAGTACTATATCTATTATTTTTATTTATAAAAATTACAGACTTATTATAATTCTTGTGTCCTGCATTACAGGCTTTTAAATCAGACCTACAGTAGGCACCAGTCTCTCACAATAGTCAATATGTTAACTACTGGTAAATTGCGTTATTGTTATTTTAACTACTGTGAGAGGAAATAAAGAGCATATTTTTTTTTATTAATTGAACTTTTTGACTTTATCAACATCCCTATTGTCAATATTAAAGGTAAAATCTTCCGTGTCCTTTTAAAAGTACATTCTTTGTTATTATTACATTGTATACAAAGGGTATATTGGGCTTTATTGGATAAGCTTGTTCCCCGCAACAAAAATCCTTCGCCGATAACTCAATCTTCAAAAACCTTATCAAATAAAACTCTTGAACCGAAAACACTCCCATCGCGTCCCTTGGAATTATCATCAAGTGGATGAATATACTGCTGGAATGTGCTTTCTGGAAAATGAAGCACCTTTAGTAAGCCTCATACTCGCTTGTCACCACGCCATACTATTATTTTTTTTTAGTATGTCACGCCATACTATTATATTTATTTTATGATCAATATATTTTATTTATATTTAACTTTGTACGTAGTGTTTTGTGGACATAACATGGGCCGAGAGTTCGAAATAAATGTTTTTTTTTTTATTACAAACATACAAATACTTGTACCGTTTTAATGGCACAAGTATTTGTATGTTTGTCAATAATTATTTCCACCTAAAACGGCTGAACATAATATTGTACCTGTAATTTTGTAGGTGTTTAGCTTAGATATTATATATTTTTTACTATAGTCGGGCCGGCCTAAAAGGCCACATTTGACAGATGTCAGTCATAGCTAACTAGTGTTGGGACATTGTTTGTTTATTTCGATTACAGGATATGAATCGATACGATCTTCAAACACGTTGGAATCGAATACAGTTTTATGAAAACATTCATAAAGTCTAATTAATTTTAATTTTAATAGGTTTTGGTTGTAAACATGTAATGACGTCATGGGCTAGTTTTGCCAGAAACATCTCACGAGTTATAAAAAAAAACCTGTAATAAAAAATATGTTTATTCTATACATTACACAATTTTATTTTAATTACATTATATTTTACTATAATCGACCGAGCGAAGCGAGGTCTTAGAGTCGACAGCCGCGAAAAGCCTGCGTTTTGACCAGTTTAACGGTTGACCTCTGGTGCTTAAGTTTGATCGACATTTACTCGATAACGGTTAATCCAAATTAAATGAAACTTTGCACACAAGTAAAGTAGGTTAATATAATAATTATAGTAAAAAAATAGCCAAATAGAATTTAGGGTTGTAGAGATATAGGTGACTTAAAGTCTTTACGATAGGTCTTACGATTATTTCAAAACTGGAGCGCTGATAATTTTTTTTCTAACATATACACATTTTTTATAAGCGACATAAATATATTATCAAAAGTGTATGTTTGTATGTATGTTTGTTACGCGATAACTGGAAAACCAATGGTCCAATCTTTATGAAACTTTGCAAACGCGTAATATAAATCCATAGAATTTTTAAGTTCGAACATGAGCCAAATCGGTCGAAGGATTCTAGAGTTAAAGAGATTGCTTTATTACAATGAAACCGATGATCCAGTCTTGATAAAACTTTTTAAACAGGTAGTAAAAACTAAAAGAATTCTCACCTCCAAAAATGAGCCAAATCGGTGCAAGGGTTGTAGAGTTATAGAGAATACAAAATTACAATGTTTATCGATTATAATATTATGAGAACTACAGGGATATTCAGTTATCCGTCAGGGAACCGAACCAAAGACCGAATTGTCAAAAATCGATACGACGTAATACGTCATTTCATTCATTTTTGATAATTCGGTCCTAGGTTCGGTTCCCTAACGGATAAGTGAATAGCCATGTTGACTTACTCAAAATATTATGAATTTTAATGATCGTGCGGGTGGTGCAGGATATTATGTTCAAATTTATTAATCAAAGTTAAACCCATTTTTTAATTCAAATAGTAGTCCAGTCAATGAGTGCCCAAAAGAGGCATGTGGATCGAAAAGTCGAAAGCAGAAAAACTAACTTAAGAACTTTGTTTGGACTATTCAGGAGATAAACATACTAAAAGTCCCCACCCCTCCGAGGTGAGCCCGAGGGGTGGGGGGGCCGAAGAAGGTCCCATTTTTAGGTTTTTTGCCTAAATGTCAAAAACTGGGCGTTGTACGATATTTTGTTGTACTACATTATAAAATCTTTAAAGTTTCCTACAACTTTGGCTTTAACACTTTTTATCTATATCCAATCGTTGTCCAGCTATGAGCTTCCAAACATGGTCTATTTTTAAGACGCTGAAATTAGTTTTCCATACAAAGTCGGTAAAAAAATCTTGCAAGTAATATTTGACCAACTTCTGTTTTTCTGCTTTCGACTTTTCGATCCACATTTCTTCTTTTACTGGATAGGCTACAGTGCTTCACTTTTGAAAGTAAATTTTACAATTATTTAGATCTAAGTATTTTAAGACTCTACTGCTCGTTCGAAAAGCATATCTATGAGAAGAACGAGCAAGAAACTTATTGGGATTGTTATTTATGTGTTTATCACATATCATTATGCCATTAAAACCATCATTCACTCTAACATCTGCAAACATCCCTGACGCTCTGTAGTATCGAGACGCCAAAAGCACCCTGAAAGCATTGTTGTACTGGATCCGCAGCGCCTTGAGATCCCTGTTTGTAAAGTTCATCCACAAGTTTTTTGTTTAAAAAAATAATTAATAATTAGGCCTACGTTTGATCACATCCCACCTGATGGAAAGTGCAAATGTGATCGACGAGCTGCACGTATAAAAAGTCTGATAATGCCTTGAACAAGGACACTTTGTCTTGCTCAGTAGCTGTAGATACATCTTGAAAACCTGCGAGCCTAGATGTTACGCGTGACTGTCATAGCTCTGCGTTCTCGCTCCAAGTCTAAGTCATCATCGGCTGCTACGACAAAAATGTTATAGAATTAGCTACAATATCAATATAATACCTAACTGTTGTAAATTTGCTGTATAACACAAGTAAAGCTAGATATTTTTTTCCAATTTCAATTCTTCTAATGTCCACTGCATCGGCAACTTCTTCGTAAACAAGTGCTACAAACTATGAAGATTTTGTGAGAATTTTTGTAAAAACTTTAGTAATATTTATAACTATAGTAATATTCTATTATTTTCTGCAAGTGAATCCTTTCATATTTTATTATTATTGAAATTTTGATCACAACAATAAAATAGTCACAGAGATAAAGATTTTTTTAATGTATATCCGTTACGTATTTAGAGTTTTAACATTACTTTCAATTTAGGCATTTTCCTTTCCTTTTACGAATATTATAGGTTAAAGTTTCCATACATTTATATTTCGTAGATACTTATAACTTTTACCCATATACCTGTCAGGTCATAAGTATTGTCACACAGTAAAAACTTTTCTTTTAGAATGCTGGCCACAAAAAAGTTTATTGAATTCGAATTTCGAATTGTTCATGAAAATAAAAATGTATACTTTTTAGAATTTTACTCATTTTTAAATATGGAGTGGACGCTTAAAGAAGACCGTGTTGCAGTTATTGCGTTGCATCGTTGCGGTTACGCGCCAATTCAAATTTTTGACATACTGAAAAATTTGAATATAACCAAAAGATTCGTTTATCGTACCATCAAACGATACAATGAAGACTCTAGTGTAGATGACAGGTCAAGAAGTGGTCGCCCTCGGTCTGTTAGGACTCCAGCAGTGATAAAAGCTGTGAAGGCGCGAATTCAAAGAAATCCCAAACGTAAGCAGAAACTGTTGGCCCTTCAGATGGGGTTAAGCAGAACCACGGTGAAAAGGGTGTTAAATGAAGACTTAGGGCTTCGGGCATATCGAAGAAAAACAGGACATCGTTTAAATGCTCGTCTAATGGACCTGAGACTGAAGAGATGCCGCGCTTTGTTGAAGCGGTACGCGAGAAAAAAATATCGAGAAATTCTTTTTTCGGATGAAAAATTTTTTACCGTAGAAGAGAGCTACAACAAACAAAATGATAAGGTGTACGCACACAGTAGTGAAGAAGCGAGCAACCGTATTCCGCGTGTCCAACGAGGTCATTTTCCATCCTCGCTCATGGTATGGTTGGGAGTTTCTTATTGGGGCTTAACAGAGGTACATTTTTGTGAGAAAGGTGTAAAAACGAATGCAGTTGTGTATCAAAATACAGTCCTGACGAACCTTGTGGAACCTGTTTCTCATACCATGTTCAATAACAGGCACTGGGTATTCCAACAAGATTCGGCGCCAGCTCATAGAGCGAAGAGCACACAAGACTGGCTGGCGGCGCGTGAAATCGACTTCATCCGGCACGAAGACTGGCCCTCCTCCAGTCCAGATTTGAGTCCGTTAGATGACAAGATATGGCAACACTTGGAGGAAAAGGCGTGCTCAAAGCCTCATCCCAATTTGGAGTCACTCAAGACATCCTTGATTAAGGCAGCAGCCGATATTGACATGGACCTCGTTCGTGCTGCGATAGACGACTGGCCGCGCAGATTGAAGGCCTGTATTCAAAATCACGGAGGTCATTTTGAATAAACTTTATTGTCATAAGAATCTATGTTTTGTTAAGTTCATTTTGGTATATAAATGGTTACATAATAAATAAACTTGTTCCAATAATTTTATATTAAACATGTGACAGAATTTATGACCTGACTAGGTCGCAATATAGTTATTTATTTCAGATCAAATATTCAATCCAAGATATAATTGCATTCGATTCTACATTTCAAATTTCGATTTCGCGATTTTATTGGGTAGCATCCTTATTGTTTTAAAAACAAAAACTGATTGACGTGACCTTGTATAGGATGTCCTATTTATTCATCTAAAGTTTTTAACCCCCAACGCAAAACGGTGGGGTGTTATAAGTTTGACGTGTTTGTTTGTCTGTCTGTTTGTGTATCTGTCTGTGGCATCGTAGCCGAACGGATTAATGAAGTTTGTTTATTTTTTTCATTTTTAAGACTAATAATATTAGTCGGGAATGTTCTTAGCTATGTTTGAACCTAAAATCGCCACGCCGCCACGAAATGGTGTATAACATATTTTTTATAGTTTAAAAATAAACAATGACTTGAAACAAAAATTAAGTATTTTTTTTTATTTTTAGTTTTTTTGTTAAACATAATGCCACAAATACCGTTGTTTTATATCAGAAATGAAATCTATACCGAAAATCTTATCCGAAATTGACACTGAAATTTTCCTCGTGGCTCTACATGATCTCCCAGAGTTGATTAAATGAAGCAGGGTGGAGCGGCCCCTTTACCCCCCCTTCCTTACTGCCAGAAGAGGTACAAGGGGGTTTTTCGATCTTAATCAGCTTATTTTGAGCAACAAAAAAGGGGGCTGGAAACTTCAGCAACACCTCGAGCCATTGGCATTTATTTTTTGGGACAATCACTAATCACTACAACTATCGTCATCACTGCTGCTGTCCGCACTTAGGGATATTATTAATTTGTTTTGAATAATATTGTCTATTACACCTATATCCCGTTTAAAATCGGTTGATATTATATTCTTTGTTTTTTCTACTACTTTTTTCCAATTTTCCACAGTTACGTCTGCACTCTGCACATGCGTTTTTTAAAAGGGTCAGCATTTTTTTGGTACTAAAGGGTGGCTTGATATTATTGCGCGCGGCATGGCCTTTTATTTGTGCCCAAATCATCTCTATGGCATTGTATTGACAATGATAATTAATAATGAGGACTTTGTGCATATGTATAATATTCAATTATTTTTGGCACAATTTTTAAAAGGCAAAATTTTCTCGGTGCTCGCATCGAGTTACTCGCGCTTTTATTAATAAGGGTATTTAATTTCTTTGCCACTTGGAGCAAGCTAAACGCAGATTTTTTGGAACTGAAAACTTTTTTTTTTCCCCGCTCGCAGTGTGCTGAAATGAGAATATTTAGTTTCCTTGCCACTCGGAGCTGGCTAAGCGCACATCATTCGTGCTGAAAAAATGCTTTTTTTGACGCTCGCACCGAGGTGCTTTTATAAATAATGTTTAGTTTCCTAGCCAATCGGAGCAAACTAAACGCAGATTTATGGTACTGAAAAATTCAATGTTTTCTCAGCGCTCGCAGCCAGCTGCTCGCGCTTTATAAGTAAGAATATTTTTTCCTTGCCTCTCGTAGCTAGCTAGAGCATAGCGAGCTAGCGTAGCGTTGTCTATAGCTAGTATGTAAGTGAATAACAAGGAATTCCTTGTATGGACGTAAAGTGTTTTAGGTTAAAGTTCGTCTTTAATGATTTTAAGAGTTAAATTAAGTCTTAAAATTATTTCCTAAATTCATTACAACGCTAATATATTTAAAAAATAAAAGCAATTTTCGAAAAATAGTATATTTTTTAGAACACCCTGTAAGGGAATTTTCATGAAATGTCAAATGTGGCCTTTTAGGTCGGCCCGACTATAGGGGAGAAATCCATTAGAAAAACGCTGCTACTGTGACTTATTTGCTAAATGAGACCTGAATTACACGATCCCTCATGTGGCGTAGAGCACAATCGTAATATTATTTACTAGCTAACGCTTGCGGCATTGCCCGCGTAGCAATATCCTTTCTTAGCGGATGTCTACCTCATAAAACTTATCTGTGTTACAAATTGCTACCCAATCCGTTCAGCGTTTTGGGCTGTGCGTTGATAGATCAGTCAGTCAATCAGTCACTCTTTCCTTTTATATATTTAGATTATTGTGTGATTGTTTTTTAACCCACGACGCAAAAACGACGGGGTGTTATAAGTTTGACGTGTCTGTCTGTGTGTGTGTGTGTGTGTGTGTGTGTGTGTGTGTGTGTGTGTGTGTGTGTGTGTGTGTGCGTGCGTGCGTGCGTGCGTGCGTGCGTGCGTGCGTGCGTGCGTGCGTGCGTGCGTGCGTGCGTGCGTGCGTGCGTGCGTGCGTGCGTGCGTGCGTGCGTGCGTGCGTGCGTGCGTGCGTGCGTGCGTGCGTGCGTGCGTGCGTGCGTGCGTGCGTGCGTGCGTGCGTGCGTGCGTGCGTGCGTGCGTGCGTGCGTGCGTGCGTGCGTGCGTGCGTGCGTGCGTGCGTGCGTGCGTGCGTGCGTGCGTGCGTGCGTGCGTGCGTGCGTGCGTGCGTGCGTGCGTGCGTGCGTGCGTGCGTGCGTGCGTGCGTGCGTGCGTGCGTGCGTGCGTGCGTGCGTGCGTGCGTGCGTGCGTGCGTGCGTGCGTGCGTGCGTGCGTGCGTGCGTGCGTGCGTGCGTGCGTGCGTGCGTGCGTGCGTGCGTGCGTGCGTGCGTGCGTGCGTGCGTGCGTGCGTGCGTGCGTGCGTGCGTGCGTGCGTGCGTGCGTGCGTGCGTGCGTGCGTGCGTGCGTGCGTGCGTGCGTGCGTGCGTGTGTGTGTGTGTGTGTATGTGTCTGTCTGTGGCATCGTAGCGCCCAAACGGATGAACGGATTTTGATTTAGTTTTTTTTTGTTTGAAAGTAGAGTTAGTCGAGAGTGTTCTTAGCCATGTTTGGTGAAAATCGGTCCAAGATGGCCGCCGCTACAAAATGGCGGATTACTTTTTTCTTCCACGACCCCCTCAATATGGGTATCAAATGAAAGGGCTTAACAAGTAGATTCAACCCACTATATAAAATTTAAAATCCAAGATGGCCGCCATCAAAAAATGGTGAATTGCGTATTGCGTTTGGGGTTTTTTTAAATTTTTAATTTATTTCACTTGTTATAAAAGCTATGAGCTTACTAAAATAAAAACATGCTTCATTTTGTTTTTACACAAATTACTTCTAATATTTTTAGTAATCTCCATCATCAAGTAAATCAGATTTTCATGAAAAAGTATCGAATATCCTCGTTTAAAGATGTTTCAGAGGTGACATAACACAACTTTGCTTTTACCTTTCGCCGTATCTTGCAATAAATCCTTATTGATTGTGTTCATGGAAGCCTCTGGAATAATAAGAGGCCATCTTCTTTTAGCCATCAATATTTTACGGTGAACGAAGTATGTAGACGTAGTTCGTGAAAACAAATAGAACACGAACGAATAAATAGTTTATGACCAGAGAGAAAGATTAGGAAGGAGAAATATTAAAACAGAAATGAAGCCATTTTTGTAAAGAAGTAAGAATTCGAGTAAGACGCTCTCTTGATATTAAGAGATAATTCTGCCCATAAACAGTACAGTGCTACCCAGAGTTTCATAATGATGCACTGCACCAACGATTCTTCTACTCAAAAGTCAAAAGATGTTAAGAATCTTCAGCCCAGCAATTTCACATAACATGCAAGTATGTATGCTTCATTTCTGGGTTCAAAGTACCTGGTTCTATTAAATGACATTGCTCTTTGTTAAAATTCATAAAGATTTTTGTTTCATTACTTGGATGGGTAACATTGTTATCGGCTTTGTGCAGATGATTGGCAAATTGGCGCGTTCAACTGATATTGGCATACCAACTGGGAATTATGGCTATTGTTGGAAATATTTTGTTAAGCTACAATAATATGATCGTATTATTATTGTATATAAGTATTATATGGCTCATTCTCATGGAATCGATTCTCATCGTCACCTTCATGGCGATTCTTATTTATTGCTTATTTGTAATGTTATGTATAATGTTGTATAGAGCTGGATAACACGAGTAAACTTTTATATACATGATTTAAATTGTACGTTTCATTTCGAAGAAAAACTGTTTTGAAATTTTCGACGCCACGAAAGTGATTCAGTCATTATTTTTTTACAATTTTTTCAAGTAAAACCCTTTTTAAAGAATAAATCTACCAAATATGTACACCAAAACGACATTTAACGTAAAAACAAACCTCACTACAAAAGAAAATATGCATAATTTGAGATATTACTTTACCATTCACTTTACTTTTATATTAGTCAGAAATTTGGTTTATATGTATTAAAACCCTAACATAACAGATACAGTACTTTTAAGTAGGTTTAAAAGGCCCTTTCAAAAGAAAACAATACATAAAAATCACTTTCGTGGCTCAAAAATCACCTTCATGGTAAAAAACGCTATGAAGGTGATGCCACTATGGTGACGAAAATATCCCTTTTTGATGAAATTCTGGAAAGTTTAGGTATAATGTATAAAATTAAATACTACATCTTTATTTCGCACATTTTGGCGTTTCGAAAAGCTAGCTTTGATTTAAGTAACTAAAATACAATGCATAAAAATGTTGTCCATGCAAGTGATCGGTACACCCATGAATAAATTGAAACTTAGTAATTATATTTTTTCCACGGCTCGATAAGTCCTAGATCCTACTTCTACGATTGCAGAACATAGCCATCATTGAAATGAATCGAACTCTGCATTGGATTGTTGATCTTATGTTTCACAGCAGCCGTTAAACTACGCAAATCTAAAGCACCTAAAATCGTGTGACCGCCGCATTATATTATTTTAAATTCAAAATAATACTGAAAACTTTTTTTTAGCCTGTAGACCTTAAAGTATATTTATTTGCGATAATTTTGGTATATTTTACAAACAGATACATGAAAATTTGTTAAAGTAGTGCCCAAATGTTTAACTGAAACGCAAAGTGTGACACCATGAGAATACGAAAAATGGCCCCGATTTTGACCTTTCATGTTAAATTTTAGTATTATTTTTTGCGTCTATTATGACAATCCTTATTTATTTTGTAGCTTAATATATGTTTTATCCACCTATCCACAAGTCATATCTCTGTCTTTAACCGTTTAGGAAATATAACCGTGTGACCATCAAATTTGAGCTAAAATGAGAATGAGCCATATCCGTTATCCTAACCACCATAACACAAGCATGAAGTTGCTTAGCTTGGGGTTAGGTAGCGCTGTGTGAAATGTCCTGAAATATTTATTTTATTTATTTATAATTATTGTAGGAACACACAGACTGATACATTAGCTACCTAAAATATTTTTAATGTGATGTTTCCTCAGTTAGATATCTTAAAATAAATAAATGTTATAATATTATGTTAACTTTGAACTGTTGATGGTCATAATACGTTTTGATTCGTAATGAATCGATTCAGGTATATACAGGTGTGCCGCATTATGAGCTTATCGTATGCGTAAGATCATATAAAAAGATCTAGGAAGGATTTTTATTATGCTACGCGCTACGATATTAGGCTAATTTATAAAAAGACTAGCTTATGCTCGCGGCTTTGCCCGCATGGCGAAATCCTTTCTTAGCGGAGGTCTACGTCATAAAACCTATCTGTGTTCCAAATTTCAACCCCATCCGTCCAGCAGTTCAGGCTGTGCGTTGATAGATCAGTCAGTCACTCTTTCCTGTTATATATTTAGAAGAAAAACTTATTATTTGATAAAGAAAGAAAAAATACTATCTACTATACTAATTTGGTATAGGTTACGAAGATCACATAGTACAATACATTAGTATTTAGGGTAAAACCACAGAGCACAGCAAGTAAATAAATAAACTTAGGTACTTTAGTAGTTAGTGCCACGTTTACCCTAGAATCAACATAAGTCATGTTAAACGTACACACTTACGCTGAAAGTCTTTGAGTATTAAGCCACCAAAGGAAACGACTCGGTTACTAATTTCTATGCGAAAAAGTCTGCCAGTTCAGAGGGGAGAGGCAACGGACACCAATAATGATACCTAATGAACTTTATGAAATGAAATGATTTTTTTATGTCAAATATGATAAAAATAGATAAATTTAGATCAAGTCACTGCAACAAAATTGTCAAACACTGGCATAAAGTATACTCACACAAGTACATAGTTCTTGTACCAAATCTACTCTCTCAGTCAACTTGTCCATAAAAAGGTTAGTTGCCTGCTCTCAGCGATAAGCCCCTGTTGTGTACCAAATTGTTTTGCTAGTATTAACTACCAAAACAATTTCGTACAAAACGGAGTTTTTCTTTTACATTATTAAGTGTAAAAGAAAAAATGTAATTTTTCTTTGGTTTCAATAAAGAGTAATCTATTCTTTATCTTACCTTTCACACACATGGCTAACCTGTATTGTTACAACTAGTTCTATGCTCGGCTTTCTATATTGTTTTGCTGTGGGTGTCCCCTGACAGTGACGTATCCAGTTGGAAATCTAACCGAAGCTGAAAGTTCAAGCAAACAGATTTGATTCATGCTCCGATCGTGTAACTTTACATGATTCGTAACTCACGTCAACTTTGCTGTTTATGTGTTTTCCGCCGAATCACGTTAATGGATTGTGAAATACCTTATTTCTTACTTTCATAAAACATTATATCTACGTTCAGAATTCAATATTATTAAGCTAGAACTTAATAGCTGTGTTTAGGTGCCGTAATCAGGGAGGTATTTATCGCGCCGTCCAGGTTTAGTCTACCACCATCTACCGTCGCATCATCGCTTATCTTGAGATCGTTAATCGTTATCAAATCCTAATCTTGAAAGAATATTATTATTTTTTAAATTTATTAATTCTTTAATCTCTCCATAATTGTTTATAATTATTATTTTTGACATTATTTTTTTTATTTTTAATAATTTTTGACATACATAGTATCCTAGACATAGTATAATAATTATTTTTAAATGGTTCATTGACATAATATAATTTAATTTTAATCTTAATATTTGATCACTGTTACAATAGTTAAATTTACATTTGCATGCTTTTATTAATAATTATCTCAACATATCTTAGCACTTATATACCAAACTGTAACACCTGAAATACCATGTTGTATAAGCAAATAAACTATTATGAATAATATTTAAAAAAAAAAAATTACTTGCAACCATTTTAAATTAGCTGATACGGATTTAGGTCTAAATTCTCCATCGTGAGCCGTGTGTGAATTATACATTTTTTTATTGATTCATTCGATGATGCTGCCTTAGATGGTAGCAGACTAATCTAGAAGGCGGGATAAATCCCTCCTTGGCTTTACTAGACATCATGTCGGAACACGGTCATAATAACCGCTTAGCGACATAGTTATGTCTAGTGGGTAGTAAGTAGCCATGGCCGGACCTTAACACTAGTAAAATAATAATATATCGTAAAATTCTATTTCTTATCTAATAGGTTCATAATAAATAAATAATACTTTGCTTGTTAAATTTATCCAGAATATTTGAGTATCTTATTAGGTAAAGAGGATTTCGAAAAAAGAGACCTTTATTACGATTTCCGAGAAATATCGTATAAATCAAGCGAAATATTTCTCAATAAAAGTCAGTAACAGTATGATAAATCATAGAAAAGCCTGTTGTGTTACAAACACGCCGCTTCAGTTCTAATTCTCTTTTTAACCCCCGACGCAAAATAGGGGTTTTGTAAATAGTTGTACAGCTCTGTGTGTCTGTCCATAACTCCATAGTTTTAAAATGAGTGAACTGATTAGGATGCGGTTTTTTAATTTGAAAGCAGATTTTCTAACAATGGTTCTCCGATATGTTTCATCAAAATCAGTTTAGCCGTTTCAAAATTATCAGCTTCTTTTATTACCTGCGGTAGAGGAATCTTAGGCACATTAAGGGGTTTTTGACCTCTAAATGTTCACTTTTTACGCTGGGCTTGAAAATGCAAGAATATTAAAACCAGACGAGCCCGAGGCTTACCTGTTGGTCCTTATCCCAATTATTCCGCTGGCCACCTAACCCAGTAATTCCGCTGGCCACCTTACCCAGTAACTCCTCTGGCCACCTTACCCAGTAATTCCGCTGGCCACCTAACTCAGTAATTCCGCTGGCTACCTTACCCATTCACGCGGAGAAAATCGCGGCGAAATATTTTATACGGACGTGGAAGTTAGCCCAAAGGGAATCTAGCACTAAGAATCCTCTCTGTGTTACAATATTTACTTCGAGTTTACCTCAATTTATTTATAAAAACTTCTAACGATCAATCAATAACTTAGTAAAGCTTCTAAGAAGCTCAATATTTCTTCAAAGTAGATTAGGGAAATGGTTTGTTTGGACGCTCGGCTTCAAATAAAAAAAAAACGAGAGTACGAGGAATTTATGGAATAACTAGATGCGCTCAGCGGTTTTACCCGCTATAAAAAAAAAACTTTATTGACCTTTTAACAATGTTTACAATATTGAACTTAAAAGTTAGCATGCAATTAAGAGACTATAACATTCTTTAATCCACTTACAGGTAATGAATTCAAATTAAGTACATTTTAACTTTAATTAGTGACGTACCAATAAATTGATTATGTAGAAGAGATAGGACTGTTGATGGCCATACTAGTACCAAAACTGTGTTACAGCCATCAACGATGCTATGTGTTAGCCTATGTGTTATTTTAGGGACTAAGCAGTGTATACAAAATTTCAGCTCAATCGGTCCACCCGTTTAGGTGTGAAGAAATAACGAACGTTCACACAAACTTTCCCATTTATATATTAGTGTGATAAAGATCTTGGCATCTTTTTCTTTGGGTGCCATCTTCTAACGAAGGTTGGCGATCATCATGGCAATTTGAACCCTCGACACAGCAGCTCTAAATATGGAACGCGTGCTCTTGCAGTACCATTGGCGCAGATTTTTCCTTTGCTTTCCCTGTATTATGAGCTGTAATAGCTCATATTTGGGACTACGCATTATGTGGCCTAGGTATTCCAATTTACGTCTCTTAATGGTGTTAAGAACCGCAACCTTTTTTCCCATTCTTTGCAACACCACTTCATTTCGTATTTTGTCTCTCCAGGATATCCTTAACATTCTTTTGTAAACCCACATTTCAAAAGCTTCAACTTTCTTGCACATGGCTTCTGTTAAAGTCCAAGCTTCGACGCCATACAGAAGAATGGAAAAAATGGAGCAGCGTGCTAGACGAGTCCGAAGTTTGATGTTCAATTTCCTGTCATTCAGAAGTTTCCTCATTTTGGTGAAGGCACTGCGAGCCTGCTCGATTCTACATCGAATTTCTAGGCTATGATCTGCTTGATCATCAACAAAACAACCCATGTACTTATGTTTATGAACCCTTGGCATCTTGGCATATTGAAAACAAAATATGTATTTAGAATTTTGGCTTTCGTCAAGACTCAAAGTTAGGTCATGTTCATAGCCATGGCCATAGTCTTCATTTAGATAAAATTATGACCTCTATAAATACGAGTATAATGTAATTCTTTCCAATCCAATGATGTAGAAATGTAGGTATTTATATCTAGATTAGACTAGATGTCCTATATCTAAGTATATTATCTAGCTGTACCTGACATCCGTTGTGATCCATTAAACTATAAAAAATAAAGAGTAGGTGCCTATAGCACTAATACCTTCTGATATACTTATGCCCTAGTTACTTTCCGGTCTAAAATTTCACTCAACATCTTATGAATAAAGTGTCCATATAGAATGGAAAATATCTCTCATTGAACAATATTAAGTCGTTTAATTACATTAGTATCTTTGGAAACTTTACAAAGTCCATGAGATTAAACTACGTGTAATTTTAATTCTATATATTTAATAATATATAACAAAGTTCTCTTTGTCTGACTACAGTTCACAGAATCGTAAAAGAGATTACGCAAAGTATCTGTCAGCTTGCTTAGGCCTTAAGGCTATACTAAGGGTTATTAAAATTCTAAACAACTTTCAACTCCGGAACCTAATTACATAATAGGTAAATAAAGGAATTTAGTACTTAATCACGAATATTATAATCGGTTTTTCCATTTGATTTTCTGCTCGAAAATAGCTAGTTACCACGGTAACACCGGTAACACTGTGTTTCAGACTTTTAACAGCGTCGGTAACTATCAGGCTTTTTTAGTTTCCATATGTTAAGGCGTGAAAGAGTAACGAAAATACATCCAGACATCCATACGGTCTTACAATTTTTCTTGTTAATAATATTACTCGCTGCGCCTAGCGATTTTACCTGCTGTGTTATTAGGCTGTGTTATTAGGTCTAAGCTATCTCTATACCAAATTTTAGCTCAAGCGGTCCACCCGTTTAGGCGTGAAAGAGTAACAAGCATACATCCAGACAACCACACATTCTTACAAATTTTCACGTTTATAATATTGTAAAACAAGTGAATTAAATTAAAAATTTAAAAAACCCCCAACGCAATACGTAATTCACCATTTTTTTGATGGCGGCCATCTTGGATTTTAAATTTTATATAGTGGGCTGTATTCTACTCGTTAAGCCCTTTCATTTGATACCCATATTGAGGGGGTCGTGGAAGAAAAAAATTATCCGCCATTTTGTAGCGGCGGCCATCTTGGACCGATTTCCACCAAACATGGCTAAAAACACTCTCGACTAACTCTACTTTCAAACAAAAAAAACTAAATCAAAATCCGTTCATCCGTTTGGGAGCTACGATGCCACAGACAGACACATACACATACACACACACACACACACACACACACACACACACACACACACACACACACACACAGACAGACAGACAGACAGACACGTCAAACTTATAACACCCCGTCGTTTTTGCGTCGGGGGTTAATTAAGAAAACTCCTCATTTGTTCAGGTATCAAACATCAACTTACTTAGACTTAACTTGGAACTTAGTGAGCTATTGATAGAACACTCTTACAAGTTTTCCTATTAACAGAGCGATTGCAAGACTTGTCTCGTTCAAGGTTTTAATTTGAAAAGTTGTGCGATGCAATTTATATCAGTGAAAGATTCGTGTTCTAGAAACTTTTCAATTAGAGTTTTTTTCCCTGACTGTGTTGGCGAGATAACATTGTTTCTCATGAAAATTGCTCAGATGCTCGATCTCATCCTCTCTAAACAGGGATGACCCACTAAACGGATTTCCCTGGATTACGGATTATTTCCATTAGTTTACATTTATTTTCTTTTAAGAACAAGTGAATTAAATTAAAAATTTAAAAAAACCCCAACGCAATATGTAATTCACCATTTGGTGGTGGCGGCCATCTTTGATTTTAAATTTACTATAGTGAGTTGTATTCTAGTAGTCAAGCCCTTTCATTTGATACCCATATTGTGGGGGTCGTGGAGAAAAAAAGTTATCCGCCATTTCGTAGCGGCGGCCATCTTGGATTTTAAATTTACTATAGTGGATTGTATTCTACTAGTCAAGCCCTTTCATTTGATACCCATATTGAGGGGATCGTGGAGAAAAAAGTAATCCGCCATTTTGTAGCGGCGGCCATCTTGGACCGATTTCCACCAAACATAGCTAAGAACACTCTCGACTAACTATTTTCAAACAAAAAAAAACTAAATCAAAATCCGTTTATCCGTTCGGGAGCTACGATGCCACAGACAGACACACACACACACACAGACAGACAGACAGACACGTCAAACTTATAACATTCCGTCATTTTTGCGTCGGGGGTTAATAAGAATTTGGTTATTTATAGATTTCAGGTACATGATATCGGATCTTAACATAATGCATTGTTCTGCCGAAACCAGTCTTTTCCAGACGTATGAATACACTTCTAACACTATATTCTTTTGTTTCAGGTATCAGGCGTAGTCGGTCGAGCAGATGTTCTAGCTTGCATCTTCTTCCTCTCTTCTATTCTACTTTATCATGGGTAAGTTTAATCGCTGATTCTTTATTGAGATATTATTATTTGTAAAATGCCAATCTGTGCTTCTATGATCCCGGTGAAAAGGTGCTAGTGGCGTTACACGAGGGAAATTATTAAGGATGTGGCCCAAAAAATGGATTTGGTAGGCTGTGAAATTTTTGGTTTGCAATAAAGTTTCTTCTATTCTTTTCAATCCAACTATTCTTTCTATTATCCAACTTAACGGCACCTAATTAAATTGATTATGACAAAAAAAAATCCACTGATTATTTCACAAACTTGTATTTATATAATACTAGCTGCGCCCAGCGGTTTTACCCGCTTTACTGTAGGCTATGTGCTATTTCATTTCTAAGTTATCTTTATACCAAATTTCAGCTTAATCGGTCCACCTGTTTAGCCGTGAAGAAGTAACAAACATACACACTCACAAACATTTGTATTTATAATATTAGTGTAATTACCCGTATATACTATGTGCCACAATAACGTAGGAAGATAATCCTCATAGTTATCCAAACGGTCCCTCGGGATCGAGCAACAATGTACAAACTATGAGTAGTAACAACTATGACACCGCAAGCTGTGGCGTGGACCGTGGAACAAACCGAACTTCACAACTATGTACCGACAACTCGGCCTATACGACGGGTCAACTTGGGGTTTGGTATCCATTACCCATCATACTTGTTACCCTGTAGATCATCCATTTTTACAAGCTTTTATTTACTTTCACCTGTCTGTTGTCTATCTGTAATCAAATCTTGCAAGTTTAATTTGACCCACTTCCCGGTATCCGATTAAGCTGAAATTTTGCATTGTATAAATCGGATGACAATGCAATATTTTTATGACATCGAGCTAATCTGATGATGATCGGAAGGTGGCCACAGGAACTCCGTAATTAAACGACGCAACCCCATCGAGATTGGGTTCATTAATTTGATTCGTCTTCACGAGTACTTTATGGTGCTAGATGGTAATAATAGTAAAATTTTGTTTTTAAAAAGTTTTTTTTAAATTTCACTTGTTGCTAGATATTCCGTACGCTTTGACTATGGCTTGTTACAACCCAGTGGATCAAATCGTGTCGCTGAGCGCTCATTACGACTGTTCCGGTATGATGTGGTGTAAAGCCAGGAGGAATTTAAGTACCTTCTTGGGCCACATCATCGCTTTAAGATCAGGCATCGTGCTCATAATAAGTATTAATAAAAAAATCCTATTAGTTAACATTTTTGAAACCTGTTTATATCGATTACAAGGTACGTTTAATGTTATTCCTCGTTATTTTCACGGCTCGGCAAAATAACATTCGTATTTTGGGATGGTATCCGCTGACCCAGATAAAATGACAAATTATATCGCAGAATCAATCGATGAGAAATGTGATTCCGATTCCGGATGTCTGTAATAATCAGGTAAAATGTATAGGTACACATGATATAGATCAATATTAATTCCAACTTTGTATATCTTTGTGGTATATATGTTTGAAAAAAAAACCCTCTATAAGACTATTTTCTCTGAAAACTTGTGTCGTTAAACAAACTCGTGATAAACGAACACATATTATGGTTTAAAAAAAAAATCAAAGAAGAAGAAAGACGCCTTGATCGAAGCCTCAACATGAGACCATTAAAAAATGTAGTTCATAAAACTAAAGAAATCGGTAATGGGTCAGCAACGCTCCCTGTGTATAATATATTATAGGCGTAATAATATAAAAGCGGCGATAACTGTTCGGTTTTGTGTTTAGAGCAGCAAACAGACATAGTAAATTTTAGCCTATGGACTTTTAATACCTTACAACTTCGACTGGGTTCACTCAACATCATGCCGGAACGCGGAATGACCACTTAGCGACACAGTTTTGTCCAGTAGGTGGTCACTATAGGCCAACGAAAGCCTACCATCGATATAGGGAGTGGAAGCTTTGCTGATCATTAAAGATTTGAGCGTAAATGCCAAATTGTCTTATTCCAGGTGTTCAGGAAGACACCGAGTGTGGGCCAGCATCCTGCTCGCAGCGCTCAGCATGCTCGCCAAGGAGACAGGACTGACGGCATTACTCTTTAATGTAGCCTTCGATGTCTATAAGTGTTGGACTCCTGTTGCTAGGTCAGTATGTCACCGGCTAAACCTAGGTGTTGCCGCACTTCCAGCTGCCGTCGCCTGTACGCGGGAGTCGTGCGGTCCATGGCTCTGTATGGAGCCCCCGTATGGGTGGATGCCCTGACGGAGCAAACCATCGCCCATCTAAGACGTCCTCAGAGGGTGATGGCCGTCGGGGTAATACGGGGTTACCGCACGGTCTCCTACGAGGCGGCGTGCCTCTTGGCAGAATCTCCCCCCTGGGACCTGGAGGCGGAGCTGTATGCGGCGCGCTACGAGTGGCGCGCCGCGCTCCGCCTCCGCGGGCTCACCGCGTCTCCCAGGGAGGTAGAGAGGTGGAAGGAGGAAGCCAAGGAGGCACTGCTCGAGAGGTGGAGTACGCGTTTGGCCCACCCTCGAGCAGGCAGCTGGACAGTGGTGGCAGTCCGTCCACTACTCCAGCAGTGGACGGACAGAGAGCACGGGTCCTTGACCTTCCGGCTCGTGCAGGTGCTTTCCGGGCACGGATGCTTCGGAAAGTACTTGCACCACGTAGCCGGCAGGGAACCGACCCCTGCTTGCCACCACTGTGGTAGCGACGTGGATACGGCGCAGCACACACTGGAGGAGTGTCCAGCTTGGGTCAGTGAGCGCCGTGCCCTCGTCGCTGTTATGGGGGACGAACTCTCGCTGGCAACCATGGTAAGAGCCATGGTTGCGAGCGAGGAGTCGTGGCAGGCCGCGGTTTCGTTCTGCGAGAGTGTCATCTCGCAGAAGGAGATCGCGGAACGCGAACGGGAGGTCACCACCGACCTCCCGATGCGTGCCCGGAGAAGGGGGCGTCGGAGGCGTATCTTCCACGCCCTTCTCCAGCCCCCATAACCTGGGTCTAGGCGGCGAGTACGGGGGTATTCGTCGCCGCAAGAACAGACCCACGAGGTGGCGCGCGCGGTGTTTCCGCGCGCCCCTTGAGAGGGTGGGGTGAAACTCCTCTTCACCCCACCGCGGAGGGGTCCTCCTGTCAGTGAGGACCAAACGCCGTCGGGGCCGCGGATGAATGCTTCGGCGTACCCGTTGCCCCGGCACTATGGCGTCCCGCAGGAACACCCCCAGGTTTTTTAGTGGGTATCCCCGCCGCTCCCATCTTTGGCGGGGGAGTCCCACATACCGCCCCGCGCCCCCCGTCGCGGGGTGATGGTGCGTAACGCATTTTTCCTGGGATAAAAAAAAAAAAAAGAAAAAAAAAAGTGTTGCCGCACTTCGGTGGTTAGCCACAAGGTACTTACAAGAGAATCCACTGACGATCAAGAATTTATATGTAGTACACTAATGGTAGGTAGTTATGACAAGATATTAATGGTGTTATAGGTCATCTTACGGTATGCTAAGGAAGAGATGCAACCGAACAATTGTTACATCCCGAAACAGTACTTAGTTATACACTTAGCATTAAATCACAGTACTTAGTTGTATATTTGTACATTATTAAACAATTGTATGTAGCCAACGGTGTTACACGCTGAAAGTTAGTATGAATGTTTCAGGATCTCAGCTACCTACATACAAAAATTACAGCTGAATTCGTTCAGTCGTTTTGGCGTGTGTCCACCATAAATAAATAATAATAAGTGTGATAAGACCGTAAGTTTAGTTATTTGTTATGCAATAAAATATTATTCTATCCTATCTTCATTTCCAGAACATCGTCACCGGTGAAGTGGAGATGGAAATGCGAAGGTTTCTGCGGGCGAGTGTTACGCGCGCTCGCAGGGTTGACACTCCTCGTGGGGGTGCGGCTGGCGTTGCTACAAGGGTCCCTCCCGGCGTTCTCGGCGCAGGACAACCCTCCTGCTTTCCATCCTTCTATTGCTGTCAGGTACGTGGAATGAAGAAGTAAATGATACAACAGATTTACTCAAAACTAGGTGGAGGTAGACTAACTTCTGGCAGTTTAGTCCTCTTTGTCGATTCCGACACTGCTGTAATCTGGCACACCAAAATCAAACGCACAGAAAACCTAATCTGTCGCCACTATTCATAAAATCCTAAACGGCCTGCCTAATTGGCTAATCTGGCGGCACAATCTGATGGAAAAGTCTGATGCAGATGGAATAAATTTCAACTGAATTGGTTCAGACGTTGGTTGTGAAGAGGTTACAAACACACACATAATATACGTAGATTTATACTTTCACATTTATATTAGTTGGACAAGTAAGAATAGTAGTTTTCCGCCTAAGAAAGAAAGAAAAGAAACAACTAATATAACATAGTCCGACTAATATTATAAGAATACAGATCACGTCTTTAAAATATTGAAGCAAATGCCTTCAATTACTAGTGAAACCATACGATTTAGTTCTATAGTGAAATCAATACCTCCTTGTTATCAATAGCCTAATTTCCGTGGTGTTAAACAAGCGACATAGTTACCGAAACATCGATTATTGATACCGAAACTATCGCAAACTAACAACAAAATGACAATTTGCTAACATAACTTGGCGGTCTCATCAGCGAACTTCACACTTCCAAACTTCTCGGTCTAGGAGTTAAGTTTGGGACAGGAGAACAACTTTAGCGTTTTTGAACTGTGGCGTGACCCAGAGGTCTTACAACCAGCTTGTCTGTATCTATTATAAGTATGTATTTACAAAAGAAAAGTATATATTATAAGTATTATATCCGTTATCCTAACCACCATAACACAAGCATTAAGTTGCTTAGCTTGGGGTTAGGTGGCGCTGTGTGAAATGTCCTGAACATTTTTTAAAAACATGTAGGAGGCAATCGTTTGGAAATGTTGCGGACCTTGTTGTAATCTTCATGACCTAAAACTGCAACATATATGTTAGTAACACAACCTTATGCTTGTGTGTCCATGTCTAACATAAAAAAGTCGAAAAGGAAACGATGCCGGTGGATTGAAAAACTTTTCTCATTCTTGTGATATTGATTGAAATCAGTTACATCATTTGTTTCAGGATAATGACCTTCTGCTACCTGGCAGCGTTCAACTGGTGGCTCCTCCTGTGCCCCTGGTCCCTCAGCCACGACTGGCAGATGGGGTCCATACCGCTGCTGACGTCAGGCTGGGACCCGCGCAACCTGCTCACATGTGCCGCCCTCATAGCCTTGTTGGCTCTGTCGTATCGGTGTTTGGTGGATTTGGAGGTGAAGATGAAAATAAATAGAACATTGCGATAATGTTTTTGTAATGTGTAGTGGTAGACTTTTATCACAGAGTACATCTGGGGAAGTTCCAGAGGCAGGTAAAATTATACATGGTCTACCTGTCAAACTGTTTATTTTTCTGCAATTTTATACGATGATGTACCAAATATCTTTACAACATCTCACTGTACATCCTGTACCAGTTCTTGAAACCTTAAACATAGTTACTGAGGATTATAATATAAAACTCCCGAAAAATGGTAGTGGTCTGAAATTTGAGACAAATAAAATAGAATTTACTTTCATTAATTTTTTTGTAGCTACTTATATTTTTGCGTGGCTATTCAAAACATGTCAATGATTTTGCCTCGTCGGCAAAATATCTTACTACCACTTTTCCTCCGCTATTTTGTCCGAAAACTTCGCACGAGACATTGGTACAAGATATATTCTTTTAGTTACAGAAACACACACCCGTGGTAGTGGGACTCATGTTGCTGGTGATACCATACCTCCCTGCCTCCAACCTCCTGGTTACTGTGGGGTTCGTGGTTGCCGAGAGGGTTCTCTATATTCCTAGGTAAGAAGAACTGTAACATATAGGATTTTATAGGACTTCAAAATTACATAAAATTCGAAACAACCTACTTATATTATGGCTTCTCTATGAGTTCATTTAGAGTAAGTGAAGATGCACGGTTTCAACAAGAATCATGTTTTTTTTCGTACACTTGTGTCTGTGAATATTCATTGTTGTTGAGATATGTTGACTGTTCTTGTTACGATTTACTTACCTTAAGTAAAAATATCTACTTGTCTAAGTCTTAGAGCTTTTTCTGAGATTTGTTTACCGCATATTAGGACTTTTGAGCGTATGACCGATGACATCGTAGGCTACAACAAAACGTTATCTGCACACCTTAACAACTTTTATACTAGAGAGTCACGTTACACGTTCGCCTAATTAAATGTAAAGTCAGCACAATGTTAACCTAACTGATGACACCTTGTTATTTCAGCGTCGGCTGTGTAATACTAACAGCATACGGCGTGCAAGTGATCTGTCGCGGGCACACGCGACGTCGCGTGGCGGCGTGCGGTGCGCTCCTCCTGCTGGTCGCTGCTGCAGGGAGGACTGTCCTGAGGAACCGGGACTGGAGGACCAGGGAGACGCTGCTCAGGTGAGGGTTACTGAAGGAACTCATGAATGACCAGGGTCAAAGCTGAATTGCACTAGAAATATTTCAGAAGACGGGACATCAGCTGGTGTGGATAATAAATGAAGTTGTGAAAATAGAAAGAAATTTTATGAAGTTTTCTGCCTGCAGAAAGTAAGATTTGAGGTACCAGGGAAACACTTCCGTGGTGTTCTATAATCTGAAGACTATAGCAGCTAATGACTGTTATTGACAAGGACCAAAGAGGTTACTGCTTAAGTATGGACCATACAATTAGTCAGTCTGAAGCTATGGGTAAAAGAGTCCAAAGCCAATATAATTTATCAATAGAAATTCTGCTGAAACTTCAGTTTTAAAATCGTTTTCATTTCTTGTACTGGTTCTCTGTTTTGGTAACTTAATTTTACAACAATATCTTAATAGTCGGGTTACAGACGAGGCTATCTATCTAAGCATACTCGTTAGCAACTTGCTCGGTCAGTCAGCTCGAGGTTCGAATGCTGAGTCTCCTGCTCAAGTTCGCTGAGCCTGTGGCTAGTTAGAAATGGATGCACACGTTGCTAAGTCAGTACATGGCTAATAGTACATAATTGCTACGAAAATAACCATTGTCCCATAGCAACCGCATCAAATTTCACACAAAAGACATCAAACAGCAAAATTAGTCATCCAACATTCCTCAAAACCATCCTTTGAAGCGCAAAGTTTATTTTCCTTTCACGACATTAATGACTAACCTTGAATCTTCCAGAGCGGACCTGTCAGTGTTGCCACACAATGCGAAACTTCACTACAACTTCGCTAATTTCCTTAAAGACGCGGACCAGCCCGAGAATGCCATCAGACATTATAAGGAGGCTCTTACGTAAGTTACAGTTTCACTTGCTTCATTGTTGTGGGATGAAAGGGTTTAATGGTTTACTGATTTAACCAAATTAACTTTTTAGTTATTTAATTTTCTATTGAGATTTAAAAGTTTTATAAGTAGGTAAATATTTATTAGGTATTATATAGATTTAGGTTGTACATGCGCCAACTTTCTACCTTTTTTTAATGATTCTATATAATAATACTTGAGAGAATATGATTAACATCGGTCATACTAAAGCCGCGTCTCCAGCTCCTGTTTTAGTTCAAACATTCAACATGAGCATGACAATATCCAAAAAAAATCTTCTTCAGATTTCTTGTTTGGTCCAACAATATTTTTTGCTTTCCATATTCGATGGAAAGCACGTACAACAAAACATAATATCAATATACATCAAAATCGCCGATAATTTTTTTGGATGTTGTCATCATGCTCATGTTGAACCAAAACAGGAGCTGGAGACGCGGCTTTATAATCACGTAACGTGTTTTAAGTAAGCATAAAATAGTAAGAAAAAGTTATAATGAGTAATAGTACCTAATAGATTTTATTTCAATAAAAAAAATATTTGAAGAAATTGTTAAAAGTGTAACAAAGTGCCACACGCTAATCGGAAATGCTGAGAAAAATCGTCAGTAGTTTATTTTATGATATTTGTACATATTTTAAGCGTTAGCGATAAGCGTTTGGTACCTTTATATCTTTGTTGTTCTTTTATTTTGCTTTAATCTGCATCTTAATTATCTTAATCTGTCTATTTATCAATGTTATATTTTTATATAAAGAAGTAGGAAAACAATCATGACATTCTCCTGATGGTAAGAGATAACGCCGCCCATAATCAGTACATTATTACAGTACAATCAGGATGTCACAATGATGTAAAATTCTAGGTGCACTGCACCAAAACTTTTTACTTATGAATCATAATAAGATTTTTAAACTCCTTAACCCAGTAATTTCTATCTAATTGTTATTTAACAAATTTCAGGTTATGGCCCAGCTATGCAAGTGCACATAACAACCTAGGCACCCTAATGCTGGCTTCAGGTCGAGCGGAGCATCACTTCCTTCAAGCTTTGAAGTACAATCGGGACCATGTCAACGCTCATTATAATCTTGCCAAATTGTACAGGTGAGAAGAAAGCTACTAGAACCGATTATTATTATTTCTAATTTGCATCTGCAAATACTTTTGATATTTTTTACACTAAATGATTCGTGAGTATTTAGATTCATCTTCGTAAATAAACGGCAAAAACTCACTTCGGCTTCGTGCCGACCGTTTCGATCCTGTACGAGTATCTTCTTCGGGAGCATAGCGTTTGATATTTGAAAAAAAGCCGGTCAAGTACGAGTAGGACTCGAGCACCGAGGGCTCCATACAAACCTACAGGTTTCTACGGAACCCTAAGGAAAAGTGGGTATAATATTATATACTGTAGGTTTTGACTCCCTTGCGAGTACTTGCGAGTTTGAAAATATACGGCTAAAATTGCTGTTTCCTTTGATTGTGTTGACATAGATGTTTGATTTTTTTTCAGCTTAAAGTTATTATAAAGCTGAGTATTTGGTATGAATTTCAATTTAATACCTGTACGCGTTCTTGAGGAAAGGGGTAGTAAATATACAAAATTATTAAAAATACTTTTTTATATGATGTAACTAAAAATTTACAGTTTTCGCAATTTTTCCTGTGCCTATGATTTAAGACGTTGCTGCGTACCAAATTTCAAGATTCTGAGTTAACGGCAAGTACCCTGTAGGTTTTGATTCCCTTGAGAGTAGTCGCGAGTTAAAATATACGGCTAAAATTGCTGTTTCTTTTGAATGCGTTGAGATAGAGGTTTGATTTTATTACAGTTTAAAGGTATTATAGACCTTAGTATTTGATATAAATTTTAGTTTAATACCTGCACGCGTTCATGAGAAATGAGGTAGTAAGTATGAAATTATTAAAAATATTTTTTATATGATTTAACTAAAAATGTACAATTTTCGCAATTTTTCCTTTATCTGTGCTCTAAGGAGTTGCTTTGTGCCAATTTTCAAGATTCTAAGTTTACGGGAAGTACCCTGTAGGTTTTGATTTTTTGAGAGTAGTTGCGAGTTTAAAATTGCGACTAAAATTGCTGTTTCTTTTGAATGCGTTGACATAGAGGTTTGATTTTATTACAGTTTAAAGGTATTATAGACTTGAGTATTTGATATGAATTTCAATTTAATATGTTTACGCGTTCATGAGAAAAGGGGTAGTAGGTATAAAATTATCCAAAATATTTTTTTCATATGATGCAAATTAAAATTTATGGTTTTCGCAATTTTTCCTTTATCTGTGCTCTAAGGAGTTACTTCGTGCCAAATTTCAAGATTCTGAGTTTCCGGGAAGTGCCCCGTAGGTTTTGATTTATTTGGGATTGTCGAAAATTTACTGAAATTTGCGACATATTCGACTATATCTTTTGATTGCGTTGGCCTAGAAGTTTGAAATTTTCACAGCTCTAAGAGGCAATGGACCTTAGTATTTCCTATATATTTCAGCTTGTTACCTCCACGCGTTCCTGAGAAAAAGGGTCTTGACAGACAGACAGACAGACAGACAGACAGACGGACGGACAACAAAGTGATCCTATAAGGGTTCCGTTTTTTCCTTTTGAGGTACGGAACCCTAAAAACAGATGGTTTTAAAATATATATTATTTTTAATATATATTGTTTTTGTATTCTGTATGCGATAACAAATCCAATGGTAAAAGAGTAAAAATGGTAAAAATATAAGTTAATCCAACGAAACCAAGGTAAAGCTTTGGACCTTACTATTTTAATATATTACCTTAGAAGATCGTCTGGGTGTGTATGTTCTTTGTTATTTCTTCATGTCTTGAACCGATTGAGCTGAATTCGGTGTGCAGATAGCTTGGACCCTGGAAGAACACATAAGCTTTTTAGTGGGTAAAACAAGGCACAGTTTATAACCTATCTTTAACTGCTACGCACTTCAAGAAATAAATTTTAATCTCATGTGACTTCATGAATAATCACTCACCACACAAGTCTTATTCCTATTGACACAGCATCAAGATAATGTTGCAATCTGAACCTTCCTCAACGCGCAGTGTATTTGCTGAACCAATATTGATGTACTACGCCTGATAAGATAGGTTACGTTCACCTTGCAAGGTTATGTGCCAATGTCAAAGGGTGATGGCCTCGACTGGTATCTATGCACTTGGAACCTGGGTATTTTGAAAACATGGGTTTTCCGCTTCTTAATTAGCCGCATTACTTACTGCATCCTTCTAATTAGGTTTTATGTATATTAGGTTATTATTTAGTGTACACCTTAAAAGGTTTTTTATATGTTTTTTATTAATGTTAGAAGAAAAGATGGGTTTCCGCTTGTTTAGCTTTAGACACACTACTTGTAGTGTGTTGTCACTTGCCAAAAGAGTGTCAATATTGTGATTCGTCCTTCCGTTTCGTCAGAATTATTATTATTCTGATTTATAGATTTTGAAGCTGTGGTAACCGAGAGATTATGTTATGTTGTGATTTTAACAGTAATTTAACATTAAATTCTTTGTAAGTCCTTCAGTGGATATTTTCTCTATGGTCCTTCATAATATCTCTATCCTTACAGAAAGAAGAACCGTCACTCCGAAGCGCTCAAGATGCTGGAGCGCTGCATATCACTGGAGCCTCGCTTCGTGCAGGCGTACCTGGAGCTGATGCTGCTCAAGCCGGAGGAAGACAAGCGCTGGATCCTGGACAAGCTGCTGGAGTTGGAGCCGGGGAACTGGGAGCATTATGTGCTGTATGGAAATTGGATGAAGGATCGAGGTAGTTTATTGTTCTATCGAACTCTTAATAAGGCTAAGATTAGAAGGATTTGGTTGTGCAATTTCTGTCCACAATGTCTGAAAATTGATGAGGTGATCACTCTGCGGTGTTCGAGGCTCTGACCCTTTTAGACGAGTGCTAAACACTTGTGGCTATCGCAAAAATAGAAAAATATATCTACACTCATAGGATTGGGATAACATTTGTTGTCATCGTTTTTTCCACAACGAATGTCCACGTTTTAGCGTTAGCCACATAATTTGGCACTTGGCTTGAGTAGCAGGCGTTTGGTTACACGAGCATAATTTGTTGAATGGTGAGCCTCGAGATTTTTAGCTTTTTGTTTGGTAATTAATCGTGGTGTACGTTTGTTCCCAGGTCTAATCCCTCTAGCCCTGCAGTACTACAGTGCGGGCGCGCGACGAGCACGCAGCGCGCGCGGCGCGGGCGTGTGCGTGCGCGCCGCCTGCCGCGCGCTCAGGATCACTGGCGCCCGTGCCAGGATACACCAACTGATCACTCGGTATGTTAATGTTTTAGCGTTTTTTATCAGGTCTAAACAAAACGGTACACGAGACATTCTTCGTAAGCATACAAAATAGCAGCTAAAGGATTATTTACATTAAGCGATGTACCTATGTGTGGAATCGTGCCTTACGGCTAGGCTCTTGTCCATCAAACATACATCCCTCACATTATACATCTCCAATTGTGGAATACACTACAGTCCACATCACAGGACCTCTGCCACGTTTCCGCATATAGACTAACCCAAGTTTTAACTCCTTCTCCCTGTACTCTATCCATTTTCCTTCCAGCCAGGTTGTCTGTAAGAGATTGCTATATGCGATAGGACCGTCAATTGTTTACTTTTATTTATTAAGTTTGTGTTGTATTTATAACTATTTCTTGTATAATGGTATGCAATAAAGAGTAATAATTCTATTATATTCTATTCTCTACGTGCAGATGGCACGTGATGAGAGGCGACGGTCGCGGATCTCGCGCGCGTGCTGCGGCGGCGCGCGCCTGGAGACTGCGCCTCGAGATGGAGGAACGAGCTGCCGTGTATGCCAGACCTGCTAAAGAACATCATGTATGTTACAGTTATTTTGCTTAGGCTAGCCGCAAATTAGACCCGCGTATGAGTGCTTTCGCAGGAACACCCCCAGGTTTTTAGTGGGTATCCCCGCCACGTCCATCTTCAGTGTGGGAGTCCCACATGCTGTGACGATGCGTGACGCATTTTTCCAGGGTCAAAAAAAGGCGCAATAACCTCTAGAGTGGGTTGCAAAAACCGCCTGTAATGTACGTTTGTTCAAATAAAATGTACACAAGAGGATTATTGTATTGGGATACGTTGCAGAGCGGCCTATATGTTTCTTGTGCTTGAATTAATCTACTCTTAACACTACGGTGCCGAATACCATTCTAAAGTCATCTATTCTTGCAGATCCAATCGACGTGTCTCCACCACAGCCAGCTAGAAGTGTCGCCTGAAAAATACAACAAATTAAAACAAAACAATTTAAAAATAGAACGGACTTCAATCAGTGTGTGCGACAAACACATTTGCCAAAAACACTACAAAAAAAGTGTCTCACTTTCCGCTCAATACAAACCTACACATAACAAATCTGAGACTGGCCACAAACAAAAAAGTTGCCCGTTAAAAAATAAAAAAGAACCAGAAACGTTCACGCCTTTCGTGTCGGAACATTTAATAAAGACTTATTAGTTTTAAGATTAGTTAAAGTGAAATCGTACATCTAGATCTAAAGGGAGTCAAATCAAAAAATGCATCTTCTGTGAAAATTTTGGCTGTCTAACTATCACGGATCATGAAGTTAAACCTGGTGACAGACAGACGGACGGACTGATAGACGGACGAGCAGCGTCAGTAAGGTGTCGCAAGTCTTAGTAAGAGGGTTTTACCCTTTGGATACGGAACCCTAAAATACTTGTTTCAGAAAAGGCGAAAACCTGATTATTGTCCTTGTGTAGGTACTGTAGAAGTGTTCTGAATCGAAATATGATTTTATTTAATAGGTATTTTTTAAATATATAAACGGAAAGAGTGACTGACTGATGACTGATCTATCAATGCAGACCCCAAAACCGCTGGACGGATTGAGTTTAAATTTGGCATACAGGTAGGTTTTAAAGCGTAGATATCCGCTAATAAAGGATTTTGCCACGCAGGCAGCGCCTAAGCTAGTTACCTATATTTTAGCAAATTGTTTTGGTAAATAGGGCTTTCGGTTCGGGAAAGCGATTATGAGCATAACTCAGACTAGTAAATTTATGAGCTAACTCCCTTTAGACTTAGATGTGCAAAATGTAAATATACGTGTTTTATTATTGCCTAATAAAAAAATATTACTCTTGTGCTATGCCGTTTGCAATCTGGATCTGTCGTTTATTTTCATAGCAAAAGTGTTTTTTTAATGAATTATGTAGGTATTAAAGTTTACGAATGTATGTATCTAAAATTATTTCAACAACATTTTAAAAGCGTTTAATTTTTTTTAAATGTATGTTTCATTCATTTATTTTAAGTAAAAATATTTATTTTATATTCTTATCCTACCTAATTGTAAGAATAGAAATATTTTTTATCGAAATGAAAAGACTTGTGAATTTGTATAGATATATGTAATAAATGTGTAATAATAATGTGCCATAATAATTTATACTCGCAATAATAACCTTAATAATTAATTATATTTATTGTACTTATAATATTATGTGGAATTGAATTACCTATGTATATATAATATGTAGGTACTTATTATATTTTTTAGTTATTCACGATTATCTGGATAGTGATGGTATAGTTTTAAATACCGATATGCGTGCAAGTTTCTGTTTGGCGTATGAATAACTAGCTGCGCGCAGCGGTTTTACCCGCAGAACTTATGTAGCCTATGCGTTATTCCAGGGTCTAAGCTATCTCTACACCAAATTTGAGCTCAATAAGTCCACCCGTTTAGGCGTGTAAGAGTAACAAACATCCTGACATCCAGACATCCATTCTTACAAACTTTCACGTTTATAATATTAGTAAGTTTATTGTGAAAGATAACTTTCTCAGACCCCTGTAAAAGAGGTCTTCCACTACAGATAATGTTTTTACTGTAATTTATTTTATGCACTGAACTGCAGATAAATTTTCATTTAAATAATCTGGGTATAACGTTAAAATAATTGTTTATTTTGTAATTTTTGTTATGATAACTGATAACCAATGTAAATAATTCGTGTATATAAAATTGTTACATAAAGAATCTTAAGATTAGATATCCTTAAAATAAATGCACGTTTTGCTTTAGACATACTTATCAGTTTGTTAACACATGGAATAAAGAAATAATTGAATATTATAATGGCTATTATTTAAAACTAGATCATCCTTAATCCGGCACGGTGTTCAGTAAGGCCAGAAAGGTATTTAGAGGGTGGGGGAGGGGGGGTGGGGGGCTGGGGGGGGTTTAGATTTTATAAGTAGTAGGTTTTTTTTATATCACTTTCTCTAGTTGAGTCTATTTCCAATCTGCCGCATCATCAGAAATCATAGATCTTTGACTCACTATGAGAAAATAAAAAAAATTGTACGTCCTTAAAACGCCGGTATGTAGTCAAAAAAAATGTTACATTGCGTGACAAGCGACGGGAGGGGTCCTAAATTTCGTGACGTCACAATTCGAAATTTTAAATTCGAACTTTTAACGAAAAACATTTTATTTTCAGACTGCCTTCTTAGAATTATAGAGATTTTTTATTATCCTCAGAGGATAAACACATTTATTACTAAATATACTCTAAACAGAAATTATTTCTATTGAAAGCCTCGAATTATGTCCATTCTTTTTTAAATTTGGTTAAAATACTTTCAAAACTTCTGAGTTCTCAATCGACCACTCTTAAATTGCATTCGAATGACAGCAGGAACACTTAGTATGACCGTCAGTGTGCAATAAAAAAATAGTCAATCTGTACCTAATTTAAGTACCAAGTGTTTTTCGTAATATTTCATTAGAACCTTAATTACGTATTGCATTATAGAAACAAATTGAATATAAATTGGCAAATAAGATAACTTTTCAACGCCTATTTGTTTCTTAAGAATTAATTGAAATTTCTTCATGTACTTGAAGGTTGGAAATACCTTAACCCATTTCGTAACCTTTACTGAACAACAGTAATATGCAATTAAATTTAATATAGTAATTAAAAACTGAAACCTAAAATATTATTTGAAACTTACAAAATAAAAACTAATAAATTGTCTTGGTTGTAAGAAAAAAATTACCCTCCCGTACCCGATGGAGGGTCACGCGTAATGCGTTTTTTCTCGACGTTAACTAAAAATATACAAAATCGATCGGCAATCCGCTCAGCTGTTTCATTTATGCTTTAATAGATCCGTCACTCAATCAGTTACTTTTTTCTTTTATTATAATTATTAATCTTCTTTCATTATTATAGTAGCATAATAAACATAAATTATAATCATTATAACTACCATTAACAGAAAAAAATGTATGACCAAAATATTAATTTTGTTCGAGTTTCGCAACTACCCTACATATTTATAAATAACAAAATAGTTCAATAACTAGATATAAACTTTATATTAATGACATAATATTAAGTAAACCATTTCAAAAGATATAATTAATGTAATCATACGCAATATTGTTTGACATCCAGTCGATGCATTCATTTGTTTGATTGAAAACTGTTTCGGACGCCGTCGTGCGTGACGCCGGGCTTATTCTTGAACTAGTGGTCATGTTGATTCGATATCGATGTACGATCGAAATTGTATCGTTCAATCTTGGTACACTGGGGTTTCAGATGCTACACAGTCATAAATTTAAATACTATTATCATATCCTTAATCTGTAATAAATTTCATCTTTAAAAATTATTAAAAATGTATAATTAACAAATAACTTTTGGTGCATAACAATATTTACTGTAGTCAAATGTTGATTTTTTTATAACATTCACACCAGCAGACCAGGATGGCAGAATTTCGTCGTTATAATAATAATTTTATTATTATTCGAGAGTATTGTTTAATTTGGTGTTTATATTACAATGTTTATACGTTCTGCCTTTTAAGGTATACGAATAATAATAATGATACTAGCTTTGTTGTTATAAAATCAATTCATAATGCTTAAGTTTTATTGTTTATAGATGATTGAAAAGGCACTGATTTGACAATTATTATAGCATCCAAAAAAATATGACATGTGTGACTGAAACATATTAGGCTCATATGAGCGCTTCAGTCACTATTCAGTTTCTTTTTTTTCTTTTCGTTCATTAGGATGAACTCCTTTCTAATTGGAATACTTTAATAAATACCTTATCACCGACCCAGGTAACTATTTTGCATTTGAACAACAAAGCATTTAATAATGTTACAGAATAGTGACACGATCCAAAATGAATTGTTTACAAAAAGCTCCAACTTGCACCATCCTTATATTGGTCAAGGGAACTGAACTGATTACAGAATCTTTTATTTGAATTCAGTAATCATACAATAGATTACGTTCGATTATTGTTAGCAATAATATTATTGCGAATCACGAAAATATCCCAGTTTACCTCACGACGCGATGTCAAAAAGTAGGTAGGATTACCGACGCGACTGTGGTAAGGTAATGTCAACATATTTTGATAACAAAGCGGGTAGACAATAGAATAAGCCCGTGTCAGAGTTCAAGCGTCACTTTCCTGAACGTTCGCAGTTACGTTGAGTTACGCAAGTGAATCTCACGGCCGTCTCAGAACACAAATCCAATTCACGGCCGTTTTCACCGCGACGGAAAAATCGTGGAGATAATCGTCGATTTGTGCCGGACGGTTAACGACGCTTTCTAGGTTCGATCGGCGACTTGCCGCAGTGTCACTCGCACGCGGCGTCCGCGCGCTCGTCTCTGCAAACAAGCATGTTTGTCTACCGCCTCATATAAAACGATAACCGAGGCTCGGGAGATCGACTCGCAGTTCCGCCGCGTTTGCCGTCACACCGATAAAAAGTGTTAAATTCCGCAGTGATGCGGTCGCTCGTGATCTGGCTGCTTTTGGCCGTCGCGGTCGCCGAGTTCGTCGACGAACCGAGCGATCCGGGGGCGTGGGTGGAGGAGGAGGACGTCGACGAGTCGTTCGACGAGGACGAGCCTTACAGCCGGCAGAGACGGTCTGCACCGGAGTACGAGTATGTTAGAGTGAAGCGATGCTGTGAGGAGCCGGTGCGCGTGCGTCGATCGGCTGACTATGTGAGGGCTCCGCGGCAGGTGCATCAGTATGAAGTGCACGAATTCACCGAGGAGCACGAACCTTCCTCACCTCCGTACGAGGAGATGCTAGCAGCAGCCAGTGACCACTACCACCGAGTGTACGCTTCACCTGGTGCTCCTAAAACCGCGCGGTATCTGAACCCTGACGTGAGTTCCACCGTCAATGTGGTGTCTAACCAACCGTATCAGGCCATCAATCCATCTCCGTCATATCAGGGGGCTCAGCCCGCTCCATTCTCTCAACCATCTCAGTTCACGCTTCCTGTGAGTCCTGTGTTTGTCCCGGCTGAGGTGCCGACGCCGGTGACCGCGGCCCCGGCGGTGCCTCTCCAGCAGCTGGCCGGAGACCAGGCGCCTGCAGCTGCAGGTCATCACCACCACAAGCAAGGTCATGGTCACGGGCACACACAAGGCGGTGGTCATGGGCACCATGCCAAACATCACGCGCAGCATGGCGGAAAGGTGAGATTTGTTGCTTTCATTCATATTTTCATGTTCCTATTTATATATTTCTATTTATGTTCATTCATACAATGTTGTCGGTAATGTGGTTTATCAATAGAACAGGGTATTGATACTGAATTAGAGCTAATCACCATTATTCACCATTGTATTCTGGGGTTTTTAATAATTGTTGTAGTTTTATTTTACAATTTTATAACCGTCCTTTTCTCACATTTTAAAGAAATAATGTATACCTATTTATGTTTGTACTAATGATGATCTCATAGATTTAGAATTGGAAATCAAAAAAGATTACGCAGGTACCTACTCTCAATTTTAAAATAGAATCTTATCTTCCTTGAAAACGTTATAAGGCTGATAGCACAAAACTAAAGTACCTATTAGGACTAGGAAGGTACCACCCTATTGTACTCGTCGTTAATAATTGTGACTGTTAAAATTTAATAAGAGGTATCTAAATATATAATAGGAAAGAGTGACTGATCTATCAACGCAAAGCCCAAACTACTGAATCGATTCGGTTAAAATTTGGAATACAGATATACAGGATTCATTATGTAGACTTCCGCTAAGAAAGGGTTTTGCCACGCGGGCAAAGCCGCGAGCATAAGCTAGTACATAACATTATTATAATACACGTAAGATAATGACAAACCTCCCTAATATTAATGTCAATTTTCATTGTATAAGTTTAACTAAAACATAGCTAAGTCTTATATTAAATGGATTTATACTCCAACAGAACAGATAACCTTAATTACATTGCTAAGTCAAATTACAATTATTATAGGTTGCTTTGCCAACCTACCTAGGTATATGAAGTAGTTTCAGGTCACCAAGATCCTTTTTAGGATAATTTCGTACCTCTAAAGAAAAAAAAACGAAATGTCTCTTTTATAGGTATATTACAAAGCAAATGGCTGTGCAAAAGCTGATGCAGAGCGGTGTTTTTTTTTAGTTGAGTTTATTATTAACTTATAATATAATATCTATTTGGATAAACATACTTTTATAATATTTGCTATCTTCTCTCCAAACATTTACCTGCACATATTTGAGATGCATAACATGTAAGGTTATTTGAAGTTCACAGTAATATTTGCACTTAAATTATTCTTTTTCTTTTAAATATTTACTTATATGACAGTTTTTATTATTATATCGCTCTTAAACACGGGCGTTTTTAATGGGTGACACTTATCGGAGTCTATCTGTGAGTCCATCTATACAAAATGGGCTTAAAGACAGTCTCCACCAAGTGACAGGACTATTGCTAATTTATGGAAACTTCTTGATCTAGGCTATGGATGTGCATTCTAAATGGATGGTTAATGGGACTATTGCTAGAGATTACGGCACTGCCTGCACATTATACTGCTTGGCGGAGGTTTTTCTAAACGGCTTCTGCAAGAGGTCTCCCACTAAAGAAGATGACAAACTAGCTTAAAATCACTGAAAAGACTACATTAAGCCTAGTACTTTTCTTTTTGTCGCACACTTTCAAAAATTGGATTTTTGAAAATTTGTATCTTTTACATAGTTCTAAATTTAGGAATTATGAAAATAGTCTAAATATATAAAAGGAAAGAGTGACTGACTGACTTATCTGTCAACGCACAGCTGAAATCGCTGAACGGATTCGTTTGAAATTTGAAATGTAGATAGGTATTATGATGTAGACCTCCGCTAAGAAGGATTTTAGTACACGGGCAAAGCCGCAAGCACAAGCTAGTTCAAATATAAACCTGCTAGATTAAGCGACAGATTATAATATTAAACAAATCGTATTTTTTTAAACTTAGTTTTTTATATTACCTAGACAATTACCTAGCTATTTTTTGTAATTTTATGATGCTAATAACAATTATTATTATACTTAAACTGAGGTCAAGAGTCCAATGTCGTGTTTCTTAGTTAATTCCGTGATGTTTATCGTCGGTCAATAGAAGTTTTTGTGAGAGAATCACATTTTTTATCCCACTTACGTAATTTAATAGAAGACCATGGTCAATGGACCAGACACTTAGAAGACCTGTTCATTATTTTATATTAGATCAGATAAATCAATTATGAGTTAACACCATAATTACAAAAAAAAATCAGCAATGTATTTTTATTTTTGACTTGAAGCTTTTAGACTTTGTAAAGATTACAATTATTATTAAAAACATCAATTATTATTATAATTCTTTAATTTATTATAATACTAGACAAAATTTCTGAAAAAAATCTCTTCACTTTTAATTGGTTCGTAGTTTTGAGGCCCATTCAATTTATATGATGACAAGGGCCTGAAAATAGTTATCGAAACTGCCTTATGAAAAGTGCTAGGGTAGTCGAGATTTATATTGGGTTTGTACGAAACCTTCGGTGGGCGAGACGGACTTGCACTTGTCCGGTTTTTATTACAAGCTTTATATTACTTTCACCTGTCTGTTGTCTGTCTGTCTGTCTGTCTGTCTGTCTGTCTGTCTGTCTGTCTGTCTGTAATCAAATCTTGCAAGTTTAATTTGACCCACTTCCCGGTTTCCAATTGAGCTGAAAATTTGCATGCGTGTGTAAATCGGATGACAATGCAATATTTTTATGACATCGAGCTGATCTGACGATGGAGCTGGAAGGTGGCATTAGGAACTCCGTCATAAAACAACGCAACCCCATCGAGTTTGGGCTCATTTGATTCGTCTTGACGAGTACTTTATGATGCAAGATGATAACAATAATTAAAGCTTGTTTTTAAAAAGTATTTTTTAAATTTCACTTGTTTATCTAATGCGGATACACAGATTCATACCACACCACATTAATTATATTTTTGTAGCAATTTGAATTATATTTGGCTCCGTTTATTACTTGTTAAATTTAGTCTAGATTGCTATTAAGCGGTTATGTCACTAAAAATAATAGTCTAGATGTTTGGACATTTTGTTAATTAACTACTTCCTCTCTTTAAAATGAACGAGTCACAAACTATTGCAATAAAAATAGATAGGTAACGTCTATCCTAAATAAAATATGGAACCATCTACACTGCGTCATGTCATGATCATGAATCATGTCTCATTTTCTAATAGATTTATACTCACTTACTCATTTTCCCCCACATTTTTCGCACCCATGTGGCAATCGGGAATCAAATTTCCAGACGCTACCCTTCATAGTCGCTTAGGAACTTTTACCCCACTTGAAGTCGTTGTACCTCTATTTACTGTACTTATAATAATATTTTTATTGTTACAACACAAGTGAATTAAGTTAAAAATTAAAATAAACCCCAACGCAAAATGTAATTCACGATTTTGTGGTGGCGGCCATCTTGGATTTTACATGTATTATAGTGCGTTGTATTTTACTAGTTAAGTTCTTTCATTTGATACCCATATTGACGGGGTCGTGGAGAAAAAAAGTAATCCGCCATTTTGTAACGGCGGCCATCTTCGACCGATTTCCACCAAACATAGCTAAAAACACTTTCGATTAACTCTACTTTCAAACAAAAAAAACTAAATCAAAATCCGTTCATCCGTTCGGGAGCTACGATGCCACAGACAGACACACACAATATAATATTATTATTTATTTTATTTAATGTACAAAACAAATAACAATCATAAACTTATAATATATAAACAAAAACAATAATGTTATTAATATATTATGGTGAGAAAGCGAAAATTTCTTATCTCCTCAATCCACGCAGTTGCATAAAGACATACAGGCACACCGTCAATACATAAGGCCGTCGTTACATAAGGCTATCTCTCAACAGGGGTTTAAGCGCTACAGAGGTAGATGCACTATTTTGCATTATTCACTGGTGGACATAATAATATTACACTAGTGGTGGTTGGCCGTGGTTAGATACCATCAACTGGACAAAACCCTGTCGCCAAGCGAACCGTGTTCCGACATGATGGCCAAAGAGACCACGGAGGAACTTATCTTGTCGCCTCTATATATAATTTTTAAAAAATCAAATCGATGAAGCTGGTGGAAGAGGTGGATGTCGGAGGGCACTGGTAGTGAAATTACTGAGCTGAAGAGTCTTAACATCTTATGATTCTCAAGTAAGCGTTGGGGCAGTGCACCCTGATTTTTACCTTTGTAAAATACTGGGTAGCACAGCTGTACTAATTATGGGCAGCGTTATCTCTTACCATCAGGAGAACATCATGCTCATCTTCTTACTTCGTTGCATAAAAAAGATATCAAATACATAACTTTTAATATCATTAAAAAAAAAAATCCCATTTCAGACAGTGAAAGGCTTCAACCAGGACCACTACGTGGACAAGGGCGGCAAGGGTCACAAAACGGACGAGCTCCACAAGAAAGAGTACGAGGAAGCAGCAGGTCATAAGAAGAAGCACCATGACCGAGCTGGCCATAAAGGAAACCATGAGGAGGAAGCCCATGGCCATAGAGGAGCGCACTTCGATGAGAAGAAGGGCCATAAGAAAGGGCATAAGACTAAGGGTAAGTTTAGTTTTTGTATTTTTTTTATTCATAAAAAGTTGAGCTTTACCACGATCTACATTTTATTAAAATCGATTCGATCGCGATTATTAAGGTTATGAATAATTGAAATCCTCATCATCTTAATCTGTTTGGTTGTCTGGATAGCGATAAGACCGCCAATTGTAACACTTTTTAAATCAAATGTTTTTAATGTTTTGTTTGTAATCATAGTACGTATGCAATAAAGATTTATATTATAATACTGGCTGCGCCCAGCGGTTTTACACGCAGTATTTATGTAGCCTTTGTGTTATTCCGGGGTCTAAGCTATCTCTATACAAAATTTCAGCTCAATCGGTCCACCCGCTTAGGTGTGAAAGAGTAACAAACATCCAGACAGACATTCATTCTAACAAACTTTCACGTTTATAATATTAGTAAGATAGTATTTAATTTTTTTAATTACAGAAATTTTCTAAATTATTTGACTTCAAAGTTGGTTTAATAATGTTTTATTTCTTTATGTACCTACTGAGTAAATAGCTATTGTTTTAGTAATATACAAAAATTGTAAAACAAAAACTTGTTGGATCAATAGTATTCGTAGATGCTGTCTGCGAACGTAAAACACACGTCATTCTGCAAAAAATACGCACGTTGTAAAATTAGCGCTGTTAATTATTGTTTCCTTATTCGTCATCACCTTTTTTCTTCTAAAATCTTTTTTGAGCAGTATTATTAATGCAAGATTTATTTAAATTTTAAGGAGAACTATATTTTTTTACATTCGAAATGTATTTTTAATCAGATCAATATATTAATTGTATCTATTCAGCCCGTTGTTTGTTTGTATCTATTCTGTCCGAGTCTTATCCAGTTCCTTCAGACATAAAATATTTGGCAATATCGTCTGACCACCGGGCTGGTGGTCTGCCTCGTAAACTTGACCCTTTCCCTGCGTACCATAATATTGTAGCAGTGGACTACCTGTTTTTATTAAACGGTTTTTTAAACGGTTTTTAAACGGTTTTATTTAGCTTACTCTGTTTGTTTTATTCTTTTTTCTTTTTTCTTGGGTCAAATTTAGTAATTGAAATTTCACCCTCTTCCTGTCAACCGATTGATCTGAAATTTGGTATACGCCTTTGGTTCTGGTGACAATACAATTATGTATATTTAATATTATTGTAAATCCAAGATGGCCGCCGCTACAAAATGGCGGATAACGTATTTTTTTTTTAATCATATCAATATGGGTATCAAATGAAAGGGCTTGATAAGTAGAATACAGTGCACTAAACAAAATTAAAATCCAAGATGGCCGCCGCTACAAAATGGCGGATAACTCAATTCAATTCATTTATTTAACCATAAATATAACATGAGCGTTATAAAAGGCAAGTCATTTGTATTACATACATTTTGTCTTAAATATAATTTAAATTTTAACATAATATATTATTATTTTAACTAGTATTTTAGAGATTGAACATTTCATCAGACCAGGTTTTAGACATGTATTCATTAAGAGAGTAGAAAGGATGTATTTCAAAAAAGTATTTTATTTTGCATTTGAACTCTAACATAGGTAGTCTAGTAATTTGAATAGGTAATTTGTTGTACATATCTAATTTTATATTGAAACCCTGTTTATATACTTTATTTAATCTTGTAAAAGGTACTATGAGCCTCTCCCTATTTCTTTAACCTATTTTTTTTTCAATTTCATCAATATGGGTATCAAATGAAAGGGCTTGACAAGTAGAATACATTGTACCTACTAAAAAGCCTTAAAAAAAAGTAAAAAATGTTTTTAAGTTAAACGGTTTTATTTTAAACATGTACTAAAAGCTAAAAAATAAAATCGTGAGGCACGTCAAATATATAAATCTCTAATGAACATTTTCCCTGACAATTGTAGATATTTGACGTGCCTCACGATTTTTTTTTTTTTAGCTTTTAGTACATGTTTAAAATAAAACCGTTTAACTTAAAAACATTTTTTACTTTTTTTTTTAATTCGTCTTATCAAGTACTCTGCCCCGACAATAATTAATGAAAGAAAAAAATATGTTCCCAGAATTGGATTAAAAAACTATCAAAAATAAATAATCTTTGGTATATAATTAATCTTTGGTCTTCCCCTCCGTGGTCTTCCCCCACGTATCACGTGCCGTATTTATGTATATTACAATTAAATGAATTAGCCGAAACATATACATATATTATTATGTATGTTTACGGTATATAATATGTATTCTTCTTATATTCTTTATAGCCTTCATATACATACATATATAAGTACTACAATCCTATAAAATCTAAAAGAATTATCAACTAAGTCCAAACCCCATGACTAAAATATATTAAATAGGTTTATTCTCGAAGCTCATGGCGTAGTAATCACCTAATTCCATAAAGTTAGCGCAGTGAAAGCTAAGTTACGTAAAGCTATTGTTATTTGTGGTAAATGAGAATAATGAGTTGACCTCAACCGCAATAAGTACCTAATGCCATCGATCATTTCCATTTTGTTCCATGACCGTGTTCCGGTTTGTGTTAATTCATTCTTAAATTGAATAGCAATCACTATTTTTGTGGTGGACCACTGAAATCTAATTCTATCTATTTTTAACCCCCGACGCAAAAACGACGGGTGTTATAAGTTTGACGTGTCTGTCTGTCTGTGTGTGTGTCTGTCTGTGGCATCGTAGCTCCCGAACGGATGAACGGATTTTGATTTTTTTTTGTTTGATAGTTAGTCGAGAGTGTTCTTAGCTATGTTTGGTGGAAATCGGTCCAAGATGGCCGCCGCTACAAAATGGCGGATTACTTTTTTGTTCCACGACCCCCTCAATATGGGTATCAAATGAAAGGGCTTAACTAGTAGAATACAACCCACTATATAAAATTTAAAATCCAAGATGGCCGCCATCACTAAATGGTGAATTACATATTGCGTTGGGGGTTTTTTAAATGTTTAATTTAATTCACTTGTTCTGTTTCTTTCTAATTCTGAATTCTTCTGACTTTGTAAGGCCTCATGCTAAGAAGTATTATCTTCGTTGTTAGTTTACACTTTTTTTCTTAGCCTGTGGCCTGTACTGAGTACCTACTGTCCTATTACTACAAGTTTTTAATTACTTTCACCTGTCTATTGTCTGTCTGTTTATCTGTAATCAAATCTTGCAAGTTTAATTTGACCCACTTCTCGGTTTCCAATTGAGCTTGAAATTTGCATTCGTGTGTAAATCGGATGACAATGCAATATTTTTAAGACATCGAGCTGATCTGATGATGGAGCTGGAAGGTGACCATAGGAACTCCATCATAAAACAACGCAACCCCACCGAGTTTGGGCTCATTTGATTCGTCTTGACAAGTACTTTTTGATGCAAGATGGTAATAATAATATAAGCTTGTTTTTAAAAAGTTTTTTTAAAATTTCACTTGTTGGCAAATAGCCCCTCTAACGCCCCCCCCCCCCCCCCCTCCTCTAAATTCACCCTCTGTATTACGATTTGTCTCACTGAATGAAATGTTTTTAAAATAGTAAATTATACGTTTCTGAATTTAAAATAATGAAAGCCTTAAGGGAGGCTTCCAAAAGTACATATTAATACATCATTATATTGTTACTCCGTGGTCCCATGTAAATTTCTCGCAGTTTCAACAATATTACATAATTATATATCGAAGACAACCTCCCTTTTTGAAACCAGTTAAAAAATCAATACAATTATTGTTCCAGGGTACCACAACAAATACCACAAGGACGAGTTCCACAAAGAGCACAAATTCTACGACGACTACCACAAGAGCGGCGAACACCATCGCTTCGGCAAGTTCAACGCCAAGCACGCGAGCAACGAGAGCGGCAAGAAGAAGGCGCACCATGTCAACGCTGGACATGACTTTGTTGAGAGGGGGAAAAAGGGATATAGGTAAGCTGTAAATCAAAAATCCCTCGTTATGTATAAAAATATTTGCAAAATGTCGTTATGCTGGAATATTATTTTGCACCCACATAGCTACTCCGTGGTTTTGCGTTAAAAAATTACCAATCCCGTGAAAAAAAATGACCTGATCTTTTAACTCATTTGTTTTTTATTTTACAGCAACAAGGGTCACGTTGACGCCGACCACAAAGGTCACGACGGCAAGCAAGGTCACGAGGAACATCACGAGCATCACTCCTCCCACGGCAAGAAGGGGGGCAAAGAGGGGGGCTCCCATTGGGGATACGCCAAGAAGAATTAACCCTTATAGCAATAGTAATAAGGACCACATTGTTATATCCGTTATTGTGGACTTGTGTCGAATCGGTGGTTGGAATTGTACAAAATGTTCAGCGAATTTAGAACGACGGTCAATGTGATTTTTGTTCAGTTAAAAGTAGAATCGGTTTTTAAAGTTAAGCGCAAATAAGAGCGAGCTGATTGGCATAATAACGCATTGCATAACAAAAATCCGCGAAATGTTCGTAATTTAAATGAAGCATAGGTATTATAATAAAATGCCATTCGCATAATGCACCCACCCTGCTTTAGTGTGCGTTGTAAAATGTTTGAATGTGATGCGGTCCGTTCTAATTTGCGCTTTGCTTGAGTGTCTTTAAATCCAAATGACCGTTTCTGAAACTGGTTGTGAACTCGAATGTGATTTAAAGTCATATTAAGGCTTTCAAAAGCAATTTATATTATTTGTTATTTTTGTTGCAACGATTATTCTGTAAAACTCGAAACTTTTCTTTCTTTTTCATCGTTTCTAGAAAAACTTCAGAACACGTTGTTAGATGCGTATTTATGCGCACACGCAGGTTTACCTGTGTTATTTTTACTTTGTTCTCGCTAATGCAGTGTTTCTCAGCTATATATAAACTGATGAAGTAATTAGTACGAATAAGTTAAAAAATCGAACAATAGATGGTAATTCCATAAAAGAACAACGCCATACTCCGACTAAGGGTTAAAGAAAAAAATATATTTAAAATAAAATAATTCGCCTTTTTACCACTTTACAACTTTCGAAAACTTCTTTAAAGTATTAAAACCAAACACATAGTAGTAAAACAAGCATTTTTTTCTATTTCTTCAACTTCTTTTTTATTTGAAACTATTTTCCCAACTGTTTTCTTAACTAAACGAAAAATGTAAAGACATTTTACCCTTTCACGTTTTATACGAAAGAATATTTTAAATCGATGCCCTAAGCTTAGGTTACGGTATTGTATTTATTAATGTATTTTAGTATTAAGTAGAAACTATTGATTTTAAATAAAATACGCATTTATTTCTAAAGTTATTTTATTTGCAACATTACCTACTCTTGAACACAATTTCTTTATATAAAAAATACATACAAAATGATATAAATTGGTGCTGTACTATAATAATTTTAAAATAAATAATTACAATTATTATAATGGTTCGATATATTAACTTTTAATACATACTCAAAAAAACATACTTTTGCACCACCAATAGAAATAAATATAGTATCTATAAGTTATGGGTGACGACATTTTGGGTTCGAACCCAAAATGTTCCTGAGTCTGGCCAGTAACGTCACGACAAAGCAACTTTTGAGCGTTGTGCGTTTTTTAATAAAAGTTACAAAGAAAAAATACGTGTCTTAATATTTTTTAATAATCTACTTGAAGGACAAAAGAAATTAGTTAACATCCTTATTATACAAGTCGTAATTCTACCATTCATGTCTATTCAAGAAAGGCGGTTTGTTAGGCAGTAAGACGGAACATTTCTTGGAGTTGTCGAACAGCTTGCAGTAGATTGACACGGTGTTGTGTGGAGTGCGCGGGAAGAACACTCGTTGGCCCGACCTATACTACCAGATTCTCACTAACGTTGCTTGGTTGTGACGTCACTGGACGACATTTTGTACCGGTTAGTGACGTCACACACCCACACCCAAAGACTTTTAAGCGATATAATATTTCACGTCATGCTCCCCAGCAACCCCACCTTCTATTTTGCAATTTATAAGTACATGTTGTAATTGTACGCAATTAGTACCTAATTAGTACTACCTTTAAATAATTAGTACCTTAACAGGTTCAGAGGTACAGCCAATTGAATTTTCATGCACCTCAAATTCAATTGGCTGTATCTCTGAAACTGTTAAGGTACTAATTATTTAAAGGTAGTACTAATTAGGTACTAATTGCGTACATTTACAACATGTGCTTATAAATTGCAAAATAGAAGGTGGGGTTGCTGGGGAGCATGACGTAATATTTCAGCAATTTATTATTTTCACAAACCAAGAAAACGTATCTTAAGTAAGTATGTAATATTTTTTTTTTTTAAATACAGACTTATACATTTAAAAATTGTTGCTCTTGTCAATATTCCTCCATTATACAAGTAATTCTACCATTCATGTCGATTCAAGAAGGGTGGTTTGTTAGGCAGTAAGACGGAACATTTCTTGGAGTTGTCGAACAGCTTGCAGTAGATCGACACGGTGTTGTGTGGAGTGCGCGGGAAGAACACTCGTTGTCCCGCGTCGTCCACGAAGTCCGTGTACTTCATAGACCACTCCCGCTTCATGCCCACTCGCTCGGCGCATTTCTCACTGAAAAACAATACATTTTTTATTATTATGTAAACAAACGACTATAACTCACGGAAATAATGGTCAAAACTAGGCTCGACCCTGGGTTTCGGACAATCCAGCCAGCCGTGGCTCCTGATGAAGGACATCGTAATTGTCCGAAACCCAGGGTCGAGCCTAGTTTCGACCATTATTTTTTTTTTTTTTTTCTTCATGGTTATCTGCGATCAGTCTTGCGACTATAAGCGGATGTGTTGCAGTAAATTATGGCTTTTTAAGTGCCCCTCCATAGGGACTACTTCAATGTTTCAGCAATCTAGACTAGCTAGTAGCATTGACTATGTGTTTTCTCTTGAGGCGTCAGGTGTAAGTTTTGCTGATAAGATCACTGGCTAATTGGTTAGGATGGTGGCTTAGACGCTTGAAATAGGTTGCTGACATTTCTTGTATTTCTTCCTTTATAGTGACAAGACCGAAATGTTTGTGCAGTTCAACATTGGTGATGAAGCATTGTGCTTTGCATATGGTCCTCAGGATAATGTTCTGGAGCCTTTGTATTTTATTTATGTTTGAGTCAGAAGCACTCCCCCAGAGCTGAAGGCCATAGGTCCATATGGGCTTAAGGATGACTTTGTATATTAAGAGCTTGTTGTCAATTGATAGCTTGGAATTTTTTCCAAGTAGCCAATAGAGTGATTTGTATCTAATGTTTATTTCATCTCTTTTTGCTTTCACATGGTCTTTCCATGTTAATCTTCGGTCCAAGGTTAATCCTTGGTATTTTACCTTATTGCTGTGTGGTAAGGTAGTATCACCAAGTTTAACTGGTGGGCAGTCTTGTCTTCTCAGGGTGAAAGTAACTTGCACCGATTTTGTAGCGCTGGCTTTTATCTTCCACCTTTGGAGCCATGAGTTTATCTCATTTAACCCTTTCTGCAGTGTCTCTGATGCCTTTTTCGGATCACTATTGCTAGCTAGTATAGCTGTGTCATCAGCATATGTAGCTATAGTTGTACCTTGTGTCCCAGGTAGGTCTGCTGTAAATAGGAGGTAGAGCACTGGACCAAGGATCGAGCCCTGAGGAACTCCTGCTTGAATGTCATAACACTTAGAATTTGCTTGGGATTCATTAACGTAGAAAAATCTGTCTTCTAGGTATGATTTTAATAATAGTAGTATGTGTGTGGCAGGTGTCTTTTAACTTTACTTAGTAGCCCATTGTGCCAAACTTTGTCGAAGGCCTGTTGGATGTCGAGAAATGCTGAAGCACAGTATTCTTTATCCTCTAGTGATTTTCTGATGGTGTAGCAAACTCGATGGACCTGCTCTACCGTAGAATGCTCTTGTCTAAACCCAAACTGGTGGTCAGGTATTGTTCCGTTTGTGGTCAATATGTTGCGCATCCTATACAAGAGCGCCTTTTCAAACATCTTTGAGAGCAATGGCAATAAACTAATCGGTCTATAGGAAGTTACCAGATTTGGGGCCTTTCCAGGTTTAGGTATCATGATGATGTGTGATATCTTCCAGATGCTGGGATAGTGCTGTACTCTTAAAATTCCATTGAACAAGATAGTTATGAACACAATGGCTTTTCTTGGGATTTCTTTTAGGATGGTTTTTGTAATTAAATCAAATTCTGGTGCTTTGTGTTCGTGGAGGTTTTGAATAATTTTTGCAACTTCTTGTGGGGTAACAGATTTGATAGGTAGGTCCAGCTGAAGATCTTCATTTAGTATGGACTTAACTTCATCATCAATAGTATCATCTTCAGTTTCATTTGGTGTAAATACTGAAGCTAAATGTTTAGCTAGAAGTTCTGCTTTTTCTAGGTCAGTTCGTGCCCATTGGCCAGAACAGTTTTTAAGTGGTGGTTTATGTTTAACAGGACGATCTTTTGATTTAGTCATTTTCCATAATGAATAGTTGGTGGTTCTAGTGGCTGTCAAAGTTTGGAGTTTATCCTGTAGTGTAGTGTTTTCTGTTTCTACTAGAAGAACTCTTAGTTCTTTAATAGCTTTATTTAGAGCAGTTTTATCTGAAGTACTTCTGTTTTGGTGCCAGATTCTTCTTAGTTTTCTTTTTTCAAGGACTTTTGATTTGATGTTTGCAGGTATGTTGATAGTAAATTCCTGTGCTTCTATATCTGGGGTGTTTTTCCAGCAGGCTTCTTGGAGAGTTTTTGTTAAATGTGTCGCTGCAGAATCTATGTCCTCAGGTGATTTTAGAGGTATATTCAGTGTCAGGTTACTCTCTAAGTATTCTCTAAAGCCATCCCAGTCAGTGAGTTTACTACATAGCATATCTTTTCTTACCCATACTTACCATTATTTCCGTGAATTTTAGTCGTTTGTTTACATAATAATATGGATAACTCTCACGTTAGTTTTCAATACATTTTTTAATGTAAAGAAGTAAGAAGACACACAAGAGGTTTAGTCACATGGACCTAATTCACAAACTCTTAAAAGAACTAGACAATAGGCGACAGTCAAATAGTCATTAAGAAAATTGTAAACTTTGAAAAATTTACTTTTCTCCAACTCCACCTGATGCAGTTGGCGACGATACTAATAACAATCTCCACATGATCATCTCATATTAAAATATGTCTAGCCTACTTATATAATCTAGGACCAGCCCTCGTAGCAAATTTCGACATTGACATAAGACTAGCAACTCCCGTCCCACTATCAAGAGTAATTATTGACGTTTGTAAGAGCACAATGACATTGGGAGTAGCTACAAATTGTATGCAATGACAGCGCGAGAAGCAAGAGTAGCGTCTTGAAATACTTGACAGTGGGACGGGAGTTGCTAGTCTTATGCCAACGTCAAAGTGTGCTACGGCTGCAGCAAGAGTATGCAATAAGTCAGCCGCTATAGAACTCAAATTGCTACTTGGGACTTATAAAGAGTGATCTCACGTATATTTGCTAAGCGAGACCAGCTGAACGAGCGGATGTCGCAGTTCCTGCGCGTGATGCAACGCCGTGCCGAGCAGGTGTGTGGCTACACCCTGACCCGTGGCCTCGGCTGCCGTGCCCAGCACTTCCACCTTACATACATAATAACTGTTTTATAATAGTGATGGTGGAAAAGTGGTGATGGTGATGATGATGGTGGTGGTGAAGATGATGAGGTGGCCACACCTTCACCCGTGGCCTCGGCTGCCGTACCCAGTTACTTCCAATTTACATACAGGATGAATAAATATTCATGATATTTAGTGATAAATCTACTCTAATTTGTGAGGCAACTGTCAATTGCTTGAAAATCTGACAGCTTGTTGAGAAGCAGTCAACTAGTTGGTCAACTGTCAACGTATTCAGAAACTGTCAACTGGTTGGCCAACTATCAAGTAGTTGAGTATCTGGCAAATTGTTGAGAAACTTGCAAACTGTCCAATTAAGACGAGATAAGGAGCCACGAAAGAGAAAAAAAAATACTTTAGTAACATCCTGGGTGGCACTGCACTAATTATGGACAGTGTTATCTCTTACCATCAGGAGAGCGTCTTGCTCGTCTTCTTACTTCGTTGTATAAAAAAAAGACGAGATAAGTAAAAAATTGTGGAGATTATGGAAAATTGGCGGGGTTAAGCTGACAGCTGGTTGAGAAACTGACTACTGATTGGGCAACCTACCTTTCATTAAAATTAATATGTAAAATCTACTCACATCGTAAATATAAGGCACATTGTACTTCTGAAACAGATTGGGAGCCTTCAGGTAGTGAGCACAGAAGTACATGCGATGCCTTTCAGGCTTCGACGCGGTGTAATGAGCCCATTCCTCCAGCTCAGCGATCATCCAAGGCCAGATCTTGTTGGCCACGATCACACCGATCAACTTGCGCTCTTTAGTTCTTTCCATGCGCTCGAAGGCGAGGAAACGGTCACCTGGAGATATGTAGGTACTTTGGTGTAATAATTTGTCTCTAATACTATAAAAAAGAAGAAAGAGGTGAGCTATCTCAAAAAATATACAAAAAAAAAACTTAAGAACTAAAACAATATAAAAAATTAAGTGTTACTACGACAACCATGCAGATGCAACATGCTCCTCAAAATCTTAGATACCAATCTGATAACACAATATGAGCGTACTTAAGTCACAAACAAAAGGATAAAATTCATAGTACGTAGACATTTTTGCTCTTGATTTTATACATATTATTTTCACTTGCTGGTTGTATTGCAAATAGTGAAAACTAAATAAAGCTATGAATTCTTATTTTTCTGTTTTATATTCAAAATTTTTGAAGCTGTTTGTTTTCCAATAAAATAATATCACATTATGAATATTTTGGCCACGTTCCAGCACAATATTTTGTGAAGCCAAGGCCATCCTTTTCAACCGCATCATCGCAAAAGAGCACGCGAGATCGTGGCCAGAGACCCTTAATAAATGAATTTAAAAAGTGCAGAAGCTATATCTCACCAGAATTAGAGAATTTATCCGTGAGAACCTCCAAGTAAGGACAGTCTAGAGCCATCCATAGCCCCACAACGCTCGGCTCTCGCGGCCAGTAGTGGGTGTACAGGAACGATCTGATGAACTTGGCGTGACATTTGCTGCCGCGCTCGAATATTATGTTGTTTATGTCGAAACACTGGACAAAAAGGATAAAAATGATATGAGATTAGTAAGAACGAAGAAAATAATCTGAGGTACTACTAATATTGTAATTGGAGAACTTATTCCCGTCTGCACCACCAAGCGCCCTACTCGTGGAGCAGGTGTGATCCGAATCGAAGACCAAATTGTCAAAAAATTATGAAAGAACGTACATCTACATTGACCGCGCCGCAAGAATTTTTGTATAGGAAATCTTCTTCCGATTTGACTCCGGCAAATGTGCGAGGTTTCATAACATTTCATAATATAAAGAATAATTCAAAATTCGATTCATTCGGCGCGGTCGATGCGGATAGATGTAGTTCTTTGATATTTTTTTGACAATTTGGTCTTCGATTCGGTTCCCTAACCAATAAGTGAATAGCCCTGCAGAAACTATCCCTGAATCAGAAACAGCTTTGTAAACCGTGACAGCAGCTTCCGTAAGTCGTTAACTGAAGACTTATCCAATAATATTTTTCATGTTTACCGGTCTCTTATCCGGAGGGGTAGTAAGACAGGGGGAAGACTTCCGGAACCTTTTTAGGGTAAGCAAGGGCTGGCAAGGATGCGACGAGACCCTGACAATGTCTGCCTTTAGAAATTTCAGGAGATTCATCCTGACTTGTCTGCTATCACTTCATAAACATAGTTTTAAATTTTATGTAATGGAAAGTTTGTTTTTATGAATTTTACATTTTTTGTAAAGTTTTACAACTCACTAAAATTTTGACTCTATGTGTCAATCAAAATTAACTTCTATCAGAATTCAAAGATACAGCAGATTTTTTTTTTAGTTGGAATAATTTTAGAACTGAGAGAAGTTTTATAGGGCTTATTACACTTGGCTGAATTCAGAAGCCTAAATTTAGTCATTACTGAATTAAGTCAAGTGTAATCATTTACATTTAGCAAGTTAGCATCCTAAATTTAGAAGCAAGTTTTGTTTCACACTAACTAAATCCTAATTTAGGTTCTGAATTTAGGGACTAAATTCAGCCAAGTGTAGTAGTGTAGTGTAGTGTGTGTAGCCTTTAAGATAGATTTGATCACAGAACAAAAAATAGTGATTTGATCACAGAACTAATACAACTAGAAGTAGCCATATTATGTGTGAGTGTGACGGCAATAGGGAAAATTCTATGTGAAGAAAAAGGAGAACCTTTTTGTCTTCCATCCCTTTCAGCGTGGCCGGTTTACGTTGTTTGTCACAAGTTCAAACGGCTTCCTTGTGACAAACATACCATCAAGTCATTCGAATTATCTTTTATTTTTTAAGATTTTAAGTGCTTTCAGGGAATAATTAATGGTTTATGTGTACTCATAGTGGTAGTGAAATGGTAGGATGTGCAGTTTTTGGGCTGTAAAAGCGACATTAGGAGAAACTATTGCTGTCGCATAGGCGGGCACGCAGTGGTGAACCACCTGGATTTGATGGATTCTGTTGATAGCAATAAAAGGAGAATCCATAAAACCTATGCAAAAAAAAAAGAAAAGATGTTTTCTATTTTAAAGCAAAATTAGCAAAAGCAACATTAGAGAAATTAGGTTTTCTTTTTGTCTTAAAATCAGTTTAATTTGCAATGCAATGCAAGTTTTTTTATACCTTTATTTTCCAAAAATGTAAATAAATTAAAAAATGTAAATAAAGTCAAAACTTTAACAGTAAACCCTTTTCAAAATAATTTTCCTATAAAACTACTTTGATTTCAAAGAAAACCAAATCAAAAATGTCCCGTGTCACAACCGTCAAAATGCCACCACTTTACATTACGCTATTTTTATTAAATTAAGAGTTAAATTCATAGAAACCATGATGTCCAGGCAGAAATAGGAAGTAGAAAGACCATTCAGCAGACCAGCTCTCATTCTTGGGTTTCCCAATTATGTCAACATTGCCAAACTGGTTCAGGTTTCTGGTGAAGAGGCAGGTGTTGAAGACTCAAGTGAACTGCTTTCGGTCTTATGCCAGGTCTATTTCAGACATACCTGATATTGGATCTAAACTGGGCACGGTAAGAGAATAATTTTAGGATTCTGGACAGACTTCAGATTGGTCAGACTTTGTTTTAGGTGTTTTTGTAAATCAGTCTTAGAAAACTATTCTGATGAATAACGAAAGGTTTGTGGCGAATTGAGACTTAAGTTCATGCGATTTTCAGGCCTGCACAAAGATTTTTTCAGTATCTTTTGTGTAAGCTAAATTAAAGGTAACCTATACACAAGCACACGGCTCACCAGATGGTGACTAGTTACCGTCGATTATTATTGATATCCAATGCCATGTATGTCGTATGTCTGCTATACCAGTGGTTTATTGTCAGTTTTGGTTATTGTCGGTTAAGTAGGCATGGCAAATCCCTCCTTAACTAACTTCTCCGAACAGCTGAGTACCAAATCAGCCACCTCAGTGTACCAACTGAGGCGGTTGATGAGATAACACATTCATAGATTTTCATAGTATTGTCATGTGTGTCCGTGTTTTCGAGTTGTAAGTCTAGTTACTAGTCGCCCTTATCAAGTAACCAGCTCTAATCAAGCTAAATGACAGTCCTTATTAAGTGACAATCCCTAATGAAGCCAAGTGACCAGGGTCCCGAGAATGAGGAGCGGTTCCGCGTGAGACGCGCGCGGCCCTCCGACGTGCCGCGAGTGCTGAGGTTCGTGAGGGAGCACGCCCAGTTCGCATGGCCCGGCCTCACCGCGCCACCCTCGTCGCCGCAGCTGCTGCTCTGCGATTATGTTGCTCGAGCACTTGCACAAGGTATCTACTATCTGCTACATACTATAGTTTACATGGAAACTGGGATATAGCTTGCTATGCTATTTGGGCTATACGAGTATTAGGGTCAACGCTCATTACACCCACCCGGGACCCACTCAGCACCGCCTCGCCTCGGCGTCCACCCGGCGTCCACCCGGCGTCAACGCGGCGTCCACGGGTGGACGCCGCGTTGACGCCGGGTGGACGCCGCGCGGTCAACCCGTGAACGCCGCGTGACCAACGAGTGGACGCCACTTATCCACGAATTTAATTCCACAATAAAACCTTTTAAATGTTTAATAAATAGTTGAATTTATAATTAACTTAATTTTTAATATTAACTTCGGGTTAAAGATCTTTATTTCTCATAAAAGAATTTACATTCACTTACTATGAGACACATACTAAAACTAAGCATAAGTTATAATAGGGCTAGTCGTACAAAATTTTGCAATGAACTTATAAAATATAAAATGTAGGTAGTCTAAGAAAAAGTTATAGGCAAATATTGCAAAAAACACTTAAACAGGTCCAACGCCGCATCGCGTCGATTGCATTGTTTTGTTGACATGCAGTAAACCACGGAGTCATAAAGTAAGCGCATCAAATCTGGATATGGCAAAATATTCAATTTCAATGTAATTTATTGTTATTACATCATTGTATTCCTTTATTTTTTCTCTTTGTTTAATTTATCTTCTTTGATAATATTTATTTATTTATTCATCTTTAATTCATTTCTTCTGCCTTTTTTTCTATAATATGTATATGTATATAGTATTTTTATATGAATATTGAAGTAAGTTTTGAAGGTTCTGGTGTATTTCTATAATATTATTTGTGTTTTTATATATTCTTTAGTTCCTTTCTTCTGCCTTTTTGTATAACACATAATATGTATGTAATATTTTTATATATGTAAGAATATTGAAGCAAGTTTTGAAGGTTGTTGGTGTATTTCTATTATTAGTAAATGTTTCTGTTATATGTGTTTTTATATTCTTTAGTTCCTTTCTTCTGCCTTTTTGTATAATACATAATATGTATGTAATATTTTTTATATATGAAAATTGAAGTAAATTTTGAAGGTATTTAGTAAGGGGTGTTAATATTACTTATTTGTTAAATGTTTCGGTTATTTGTGTTACATTTCACAACTTTATAATCTCAGGTACGCCTTTTCTGTAACGTATGATAAGGTCTTTCTCTCCATCATCACACCGACGTAACATTTCATTCTGCAGAGTTTTAATGTAAGACTGTTGTTGAGGCATTTGATCAGAATATGTTTTAACATTTGTCAAATTTATGTTATTTCTGTTACGTAAAAGATTAATAACAGTGCCCTGGGTTTTATAATATACTTCGATAGGACGATTTTTGTTCGGATCATATTTTCCGATACGCATGATTTTTTTTGGTTCTGGGCACTGTTTGTTCGCCATTCTTGTGATTTTTAAAACTTCATTGGTGTCATTAGTTTTTCTATCAAACTTATTTCGTGAGAATAATTCTGGAACGCCGGTCACTATAATATTTTTGCTTCTATCTTCTCGCTCCTTCACTTCATTTACAACGGATTCTAGGGTAATGGATGAAGGAGTCCGTTTCGAGTCATTGAGTTTAAGCTTCACCATTTCTGTCTTGAGAGATTGTATTTGTTTTTCTGTATTTTCGTTCTTTATTTTTAGGTCTTGTATTTCTGATTTTATAGTAATTTGCTCTTGAGTTAGGTGATGTGTTAAAGCTTTTATTTCACTCACTTGATCTTTAATCGAAGCAACATCCATTCTTAGATTTTCTGCGAATTCCTTCTGACCAGCGATCATTACTTCCATCATCTTCATCATCTGTGATAAACAGGTGCGCATGTCTCTGATATCTGGGCTTGGAGAACTTTGCGAGTCACTGCGCGACATACCGCATCCAATAAGTTGATTTGTTGATCCGTGGTCACTCATTTTGACAGTAGAGCAGGCACGATGTATACTTGTCGTCTCCTTCGTTTGACTTGTTTTGCGAGATCATCGAGGACATATCCAATAGAGGGGCAATAGACAAAGTTTTCCTTGAAATAAATTTTTTCACAATTTGACGACTCCGCCCACTTTTCCTATTGGCTACGCTGGTTTTAGTGATGGGCAACGAAAAAGTTTCAATTTAAAACTCGATTATGCCAAGTAATCGATTACAAAGCGATAATATAATATTTTTGACTAAGAGGCAAAACATACGCACGGTTGCAAATCTGATCTTTTGTTTTAAATGGTGTTAATGTCGGAAATCATAAAGGAAGACTTTTGCTTTCCAAAGACATTGTTAGTTCCGATTTCATCTTATAGCAAAAATAGCGTTTTAGTTTTAAACAAGTCAAATATAAAATACAAGCTTATGCTCGCGGCTTTGCCCGCGTGGCAAAATCCTTTCTTAGTGGAGGTCTACGTCATTAACCCTATTAATATTCCAAATTTCAACCCAATCCGTCCATCGGTTTAGGCTGTGCGTTGATAGATCAGTCAGTCAATAAGTCAGTCACTCTTTCCATATATAAATTTAGATTCTTAAAGACATCCGATTTATACACATGCATGCAAAGTTTAAGCTAAATTGAAAACTGGGAAGTAGATAAAATTTTACTTGCAAGATTTGATTATAGACAACGGGACAGGCGAATGTAAAAAAAGCTTGTGAATTAAATTTTAAAAAAAATTGCCCCCTACGCAACGCTTTCCAAATTACCTATTTCGTGGATGGTGGCCATCTTTGATTTTAAATTTATCATAATAATATTATATACTACATACTACTACTAGTCAAGCCCTTTCAACTTTAATTTGATGCCCACATTGACGGGATTATAGAGAAAATAATTAATCAGCTATTTTTTAGCGGCGGCCATCTTGGATTTTAAATGTATTAAATGTAATGCATATATATTACTAGTCAAGTCCTTTCATTTCATACCCTTACATTTGACGAGGTTGTGAAGAAAAAAAATAATCCGCCAAATTGTAGCGGCGGCCATCTTAGATCGATTTCCACCAAACACGGCTAAGAAAACTCTCGACTACCTTTCGACTCTACTTTCAAACAAAAAAACAAGATCAAAATCCGTTCATCTGTACGGGACCTAGAAGTAAGACAAAGTACATGAGCAACGATGCCACAGACAGACAGACAGACACGTCAAACTTATAACACCCCGTCGTTTTTGCTTCGGGGTTAAAAAGAGGTCAGGTTTTTATGTTTTTGGTGAATAACTTTTAAAAAGAGTTTTCATTTCTTGTTCGGAACTTATTTTAGTCTATAACAAAAAATGACGTTTTCATGATGTGGATGGTATATTCTCATCCGCTCATAAAAAAGAAAATATTAAATTTGTAGGTATCTCGATTGAAAAAAAAAACAGGGGAATGGCATCGGAGCATTTTTATATTTTAGCAAATTTTATATTTGTATATCAATACTGTAGGTTTTCAAGTTTTCACTAACCTACTCGCACCGCCGCGTGATGCGACTAAACAAGAGGTTATATGATAATATTGTAAATATTATAAATAATAGACATAATATTATAAAAGTGTCTCCCTGTTGTATAGATAATGAATGATACGTAGCTTTTTGTACGCAAGTCTGACTCGCATTCGCCATAAGTTTTATATACCAAAATACGAGATGATCTTTTGTCACGAAAAATGACGGTAACTTTCCGCAACTTCACGTGTCATATTTTTTTGATACATCCTAAAATACCTACTTACTTTACTTTTTATTTATGTTGAAATTTCGTTGAAATCAAATTTTTAGGGTAGTTTCCGCGGTCCGCGTGCCCCACTATCCGCCCCACTGGTGGGGCAGGTGAAACTGTCAAATAATTTTTGTGTCTCACGCACCCCACTGATCGCGTTTTGGTGGGGCAGGTTCTTCCAATACACCATCAGCCTAAGACTACGAGAACTTTCCGAGACATTGATATTTTAATTTTGATAGCTGTCATTTGAAATGTAGATTTCCTCAAGACCCTTCATTTCTTCCATCACTTTCACATATTTGCAAGGTAGATAACAAGAAAAAGGTACCAGGAGATCATAATTGAAATGAAGTCGTACATACGAGTATTCGTTGACTTGTACTGCTTTGCCTGTACCTGCGTCTATTAATGAAAAAAACACATGTTATCCCATTCATATAAATTACACAAAGGTACATAAAAGTTCGAATTAATCAGGAAAGTGCGACTAAAATAACCGCAATACGAGATTTTAATAATATAATATCAGATGGGATGATTTTCTTATGTGTTGTTTGTCTTCTAAATAGTACATAGTTCCTTATAATTTCTGATCTCCTAGTTCTTCGCAAAATATTTGCATTAATAACACCATTCATCATTTAGTCGTGTCCAATAAATTATATTTTTGCATGAGTTACAGCGCCCTGATGGGGCGCGTGAAGTGCACTTTTTTTAAAATTATCACCCGCCACACTAAAACGCAATCAGTGGGGCGCGTGAGAAGCAAAAAATATTTGACAGTTCCACCTGCCCCACTAGTGGGACGAATAGTGGGGAACACGGGAACTACCCAATGTTTACAACACAAGTGAATTAAATTAAAAATTCCCCCAACGCATTCAAAATATGTAATTTTGTGGTTGCAACCATCTTTTAGTTTTTCAGATGTTAGTTTATTAAATCTGTTTATTATAGTTTGTAGTTTTCTACTAATCAAACTTTTTCGTTTAATTCCCATGTTGAGGGAGTTGTGGAAAAAAATGTAATCACCATTTCATGGCGGCTAAGAACACTAGACTATTTCTACCTAAAAAAACAATCTCAAAAAATAAAAAAAAAACCGTAATACAGAGACAGACAGACATGTTATAACACCCCGTATTTTTGCGTGGGGGGTTAAAAAATAAATTGTGACGTTACTGCCATGATAAAATTTTATGAGAATAACCCTCTATAAAAAATCATCTGCTCTAGTTGTCAACTTATAAATGACATGGACTTCAAGGTGACTGTCCATTATACCGTATCATACAATAATAATAATTGTCTTAGGAACATGCCAAACCGAAAAATAGCACCGGGCCCTTTTTACACTAAACGATTCGTGAATATTTAAATTCACCTTTGTAAATAAACGGCATAAACTCACTATTTTTTTTATGCATAAACTCATTATTTACTTTGGCTTCGTGCCGACTGCAGCTACTCCTTAAAGAAGATCCTCGTACAGGATCGAACCGGTCGGCACAAAGCCGAAATAAATACAACTGAGTTTATGCCGTTTATTTACAAATATGAACATCTGGCCCTTGCCATTATTGCTCATAGCTCAAAATTAGGTTTAGGTAGATAACCGCATTATATATATATACCACGGCAGTATTGTATGCATTGAAAAGTAAGAGAACATCGTTGCGAGCCTTGCACGGAGCGTTAACAATAAATATCGCTGAGAATATGTTGCTGATACTGACAGGTCTATACATGGCATGCAATGTTGTCAAACAACTGCGTGTAGGGACCAGAATGCAGTGAGTGTACGGGTTTATAGCCACGAATGATGACCGATAAAAAGATAATAATATAAACTTGTTTCCGTTATTAATAAAGAAAACTCATCAAAGTTCATCTGTTGCCAGTTCAACGAAAAAGGTTAACACGTAAAGATGCTTGAACATGTAAGCAACATATTATATTGATAGGCATGCAAAAATGAAAATGGTACTGCATTCTCGTGATTAGATTCTGTTTTGAACACGGGCAAAATACGAGAGAAAGAAGAAATGCAAACGGGCATATGGTACGGTATAGTGGGCAAACCCCATAAAACTCATTTCTTGCAATGTTATTTTGGAATATTTTCTAATGAACATACACATTACACATTAGCTATTTTTAACATATTTACAGCTGAACTAATGAAATTTGGTATAATAGGTAGCTTAGGCTCTATAAGCCTCTCTAGGCTCTTGACAATAGGTAACAGTAGGTACTTTTCAATGGGTAAAACTGGATAGGAATAAATGAAGCTAGGACATGGGCCTACAGAACATATTATGCGCTAGTTGTACCTAAAGATAGCATGCAATTAGACCTGGTCGAAGATGTGGTATGTATTTGTCCTCTAATCGATTATCATGCATCGATTCAATCGTCAAAATATTCACAACACTGGCTAAATACGAGTCAGTAAACAAGGATAGCTATTTGGAGAATACGCTTTATTAGAAAGAGAGGCAATTTGCCTGACCAGTATAACTTGATCCCTCGCTAGAACAAAAAATAATCATAATTTTGAGGATTATTTTACATTTCTGGGGACATTAAAATCGATTTAATAAATTTAGATATTTTATATGTATACTTTATTATATAATAATACAGTAAACAGTTTTATAAAAAAATAAGAAGTCGTGATTTTTTTTGTTAAAAAGAATATTCCGTGAGGCCCGCGTAGTTCCTTAAACTGGCCGCTACTAAACGGCGCGTCACGTGGCGCTACGAGTGGGGTAGCAATTACAACCAGTGTTGATATACAAAAAATCCGCCGATGCCCTCCCCCTGTGCGAGATTAAATGGTGTAACCGGCACAAAGTAATTTTGAGTCTAATTATGATGGTTTTAAAGTTGACTTTGTTTTAATCACATGGTAAAAAATTTGTAACACGACTGCTTCGTACGACGCCCAGTGAGCGTATGAGTGAGTGAATCTAACTATTGAAAATAATATTTGTCATGAAGTAAATAATAATTTATCAATTTAATTTACCTTTATCCTGCTTTTTTTCATGGCAAATTGCGTAATTTAAATAAAACTTTCGTTATAAGAAAAAAATCGTAATTAAATTTAATATTTCGTATAAAAAAACTATTACTAGATAAGTACATAATCTTACTAATATTATAAAAGCGAAAGTTTGTGTGTATGTGTGTGTGTGTGTGAATATGTTTGTTACTTTTCACGCTTAAACGGATGAACCGATTGACTTAAAATTTGGTATGAAGATAGCTGAGACTCTGGAATAACACATAGGCTACATTTTATCCTGATAAATGAAACAGTTTCTGTAAAAATCAAAAATATATTTAAAAAATGACAGTTCTGAAATTTGACATTTATTTTTCAACCATGAAACCATTTATTTTTCAAATAAGGCACCCATAGTAAGCCCATTTAGTTTTCAAAAGAAGCACCCATAGTAAGCCCATTTGATAAACTACAAATGAAGCACTCATAGTAAGCCCATTTAGTTTTCAAATGAAGGACCCATAGTAAGCCCATTTGATAAACCACAAATTAAGCACTCATAGTAAGCCCATTTGAGAAACCACAAATGAAGCACTCATAGTAAGCCTATTTAGTTTTTTAAATGAAGCACCCATAGTAAGCCCATTTGATAAACCACAAATAAAGCACTCATAGTAAGCCCATTTAGTTTTCAAATAATGCACTCATAGTAAGCCCATTTGATAAACCACAAATGAAGCACTCATAGTAAGCCCATATAGTTTTTTAAATGAAGCACCCATAGTAAGCCCATTTGATAAACCACAAAAAAAGCACTCATAGTAAGCCCATTTAGTTTCCAAATGAAGCACCCATAGTAAGCCCATTTAGTTTTCAAAAGAAGCACCCATAGTAAGCCTATTTAGTTTTCAAAAGAAGCACCCAAAGTAAGCACATTTAGTTTTCAAAAAAAAATCACCCATAGTAAGCCCATTTGATAAAATAAAGCACTCATAGTAAGCCAATTTAGTTTTCAAATAATGCACTCATAGTAAGCCCATTTGATAAAATATAAATGAAGCACTCATAGTAAGCCCATTTAGTTTTCAAATAATGCACTCATAGTAAGCCCATTTGATATACCACAAATAAAGCACTCATAGTAAGCCCATTTAGTTTTCAAATGAAGCACCCATAGAAAGCCCATTTAGTTTTCAAAAGAAGCACCCATAGTAATCCCATTTAGTTTTCAAAAGAAGCACCCATAGTAAGCCCATTTAGTTTTCAAAAGAAGCACCCATAGTAAGCCCTTTTGATAAACCACAAATAAAGCACTCATAGTAAGCCCATTTGATAAACCACAAATGAATCACTCATAGTAAGCCCATTTGATAAACCACAAATGAAGCACTCTTAGTAAGCCCATTTGATAAACCACAAATGAAGCAGCCATAGTAAACCTATTTTATAAACCACAAATGAAGCACTCATAGTAAGCCCATTTAGTTTTCAAATGAAGCACCCATAGTAAGCCCATTTAGTTTTCAAATGAAGCACCCATAGTAAGCCCATTTAGTTTTCAAAAGAAGCACCCATAGTAAGCCCTTTTGATAAACCACAAATGAATCACTCATAGTAAGCCCATTTGATAAACCACAAATGAAGCACTCTTAGTAAGCCCATTTGATAAACCATAAATGAAGCAGCCATAGTAAACCTATTTTATAAACCACAAATGAAGCACCCATAGTAAGCCCATTTGAGAAACCACAAATGAAGCACTTATAGTAAGCCCATTTAGTTTTTTAAATGAGGCACCCATAGTTAGCCCATTTGAGAAACCACAAATAAAGCACTCATAGTAAGCCCATTAGAGAAACCACAAATGAAGCACTCATAGTAAGCCTATTTAGTTTTTTAAATGAAGCACCCATAGTTAGCCCATTCGATAAACCACAAATGAAGCACTCATAGTAAGCCCATTTAGTATTCAAATGAAGCACCCATAGTAAGCCCATTTGATAAACCACAAATGAAGCACCCATAGTAAGCCCATTCGAGAAACCACAAATGAAGCACCCATAGTAAGCCCATTTGATAAACCACAAATTAAGCACTCATAGTAAGCCCATTTGATAAACCACAAATGAAGCACTCATAGTAAGCCTATTTAGTTTTTTAAATGAAGCACCCATAGTTAGCCCATTCGATAAACCTCAAATGAAGCACTCATAGTAAGCCCATTTAGTATTCAAATGAAGCACCCATAGTAAGCCCATTTGATAAACCACAAATGAAGCACCCATAGTAAGCCCATTCGAGAAACTACAAATGAAGCACCCATAGTAAGCCCATTCGAGAAACCACAAATAAAGCACTCATAGTAAGCCCATTTAGTTTTCAAATGAAGGACCCATAGTAAGCCCATTGGATAAACCACAAATGAAGCACCCATAGTAAGCCCATTTGATATACTACAAATGAAGCACTCATTAAAAAAAATCTACCATAAACTATCATTAAAATTTCCAGCATTTTTCTAAAATTAAAAATCGAATATGTCAAATTTCTCTAAAAAAAATTAAAAATCTAATGTCGAATTTCTCAAAAAAAAAAATGAAAATCGAATACCTATGTCAAATTTCGCGAAAAAAAATTAAAAATCTCAAATGTCAAATTTCTCAAAAAAATATTGAAAAACGAATATGTCAAATTTCTCAAAAAAAAAGACAATCGAATACGTCAAAATGACAGTTAATTGTCAATTTTTTCAAAAACAATGGAAAATCGCAAATGTCAAAATGACAATTAATTGTCAAATTTCAGAACTGTCATTTTTTAAATATATATTTGATTTTTTACAGAAACTGTTTCATTTATCAGGATAAAAAGTAGCCTATGTGTTATTCCAGAGTCTCAGCTATCTTCATACCAAATTTTAAGTCAATCGGTTCATCCGTTTAAGCGTGAAAAAGTAACAAACATACACACACACACACACACACACACTCACACACTCACACACATACACACAAACTTTCGCTTTTATAATATTAGTAAGATGAAGTAAATTATAATTTAGTTTACCTTTATCCTGCTTTTTCCCATGGCAAAAAAAATCATTTTGTTGTGTTTTGTTTCGTAGGCTTGTTTTTGTACGTATAATTTAATAAAATCATAGAAATATTCCACGCATTTTTTTCTATTCTAAAAAATGCAAAAAAAAGAAATCGTAGTATAATATTGGAAAAATTGTATAATTTTCATTTCTAAGACAATAATTTTGTGATGCTCTCAATCCGACCCTGCTCATCAAGCCGGGACCGACGCAAGGCAAGCATGCGAGCCGCGAGTTGTCAACGGGTGGCCCACCCGCCGTCCGCGCGCGGACGCCTCGCGGCCGAGGCGATGCGGCGGCGTTCCGGAGTTGATGTAGTGAGCGTTAGCTCATACAAATCCATATAAAGAATACTAACCGCGCGAGGCGAGGCGGTGCTGAGTGGGTCCCGGGTGGGTGTAGTGAGCGTTGACCCTTATTAATCCTAATATAATACGCTTAAATTCTAAAGTTTGTATAGATGGGATAGGATTTATTATGGATGTTTGTTTCTCTTTCACGCTTAATTGAGAAAAACTTTTTCGGAAATATCGCCAATTTTTAAGTATTTGTTTATCTCTGATATTATAATCAGCTATTAGTTGTGAAAACTATACTGTAAAACATCATTAGGAAAGATAAAACAGTCTTCAGTAATTTCAGACATAGGCAGACTATTATAATATTTTGTAACAGCATTATTTTCTCATACACACAAGCATGTATTTGGAAACTGCAAAACCACGTCTTTTTCTTTCATTTCCATGTTTCCATGTTGTCCAACAATCATCCATTTCTGACCACATACCTAAGAACCTCTCTTAGATTTTTCTTCCCTTTGCAAAACTTCTCTTGGTTCATTCATGCATCTATATCCCAGGAGTCAATGTACTGATACTCCCCAGGACACTCAATGGTAGCAGAACAGCAAGAAGCCCGCCGAGGATGGTCACAGATCCGAGGACTTGCAGTCAGCGTGGCGGTGTGTCCATGGGACGCCTCCATGCTGGAGAAATGGGCGCGGTGCGTGCGCTGTACTCACTCCAGGAGACTGATGGCTTTCACTGCGCACTGTCTCAGGGCACCTGCCTTGCATGAGAAATATAGAGTTCATAATATACTGCAGGTACACAAATCATGGAAAATTTTAAGCTTAGGTAACAAATATTACCTACTAAAATGGTTCTAAATACCCAGACAGTCAGTTTGCAGAGGCCCCTTTTCAATGTGATCATATTCCGTCTTATTACAAAACGCAGACTAACGATTGTACCATGATTAAACCAGGTACTAAGCGAACAAATGACATTCGTTAATCTCAGAACTATCGTAAGTCCGCGTTTTGTAATAACGCAGAATAATACGAGTATGTCTAAATATTTAGTCTAGTTCAGTTCCTTTGCTTGACTTCAACTGATTCAGATCTTCCTATTTCTTTTTGTCATTTCACTTAGACTGATTGAAAGAGGTAACACGAAATTCAGCTAATAAATATTAAAAAAGTCTGTACCTATCTAATTTTAATGAGATATTTTTTCAGGTAATCCTGATTGTTCCCAAGAGCGAAAAAAGTACAGAAATAGTTCATATTCTAACCAAGACTGCCATAAAGCGCGGGAAAGACGTTGGATTTCCACTCTTAAGATTTGATGTCACCAGTGATAATACGTTAGTAAACTTTATTAACACACTTTTTATAATAAAATTCATAATTCATTTAATCACAAGCGAAAATCTTTTTTTTTATGAAAACAACTGGCAATACTATCAAATCCTTATTCTAATAGTGAGCATCACGCTCGCCCATAATATCAGACACAGTGCCACCAGTGTTTAGAATTTCAAAGATCTCTGCAGCACTACGTACTCTGTGATATAAGTTGTACTGGTTACCTTCAGTCCGGAATACAGTACCTTTTTTTATTATAATGGGGAAAATACCTACCGCGCTATCCCTCCTATCCGGGGAAGTAAGGGGGATTGTGGGACTAAAACCCCATGGAGCACCTGCAAGCATAACATTCCATTTACCGTCAGACAGTTGGATCGAACTCGATCTAGTCTATGGGGGCCCTTTAAACCCTCAGGTGTAAAGGACCCCCATAGACGTTTTGTTGTCGGTGTGCCGACACGTTGACAGGGCTGTGCAATCTGGCCGGAATACAGTACCTAATATCCATTGCTTGTCGAATGAATAACTGGCAAAGGTGTGGCTCTTCCTCTGGTGGTCTCTGTAGAGGCCAACCGCTACATTATACTATTTAATTTCACAGAGCCAAAATGTTAGAAGAACTCAAACTGAAGAAAGAATGGCAACTTTCCTATGACATCATCCCCGATGCCCCAGAAAAGGCTACTGATAAAGAGATGTACCCATCAAGTTCAAAGCCTACGATAACCAAATCAGGCTCTTCAGAGAAATTACCTCCGTCATACAAGCATAAAGTTTCAGTATTCACAGTACGCACAAATCTTGATCCTAAATCATGACAAAAGTTATTTTTAAGAGTATGGTTGCGTTTTGACGGTTGCCAATAAAATATCAGCATATTTCTTTGACTTAATTTTTTATCGACTTGCGACTTGCGTTTATTAGACATGGAATCAATTGCAGGTACCTCATATTATAAATCTTACCGCTGTATAAATGAAAGCTATTTATAATGTATTTCAGTCTTATTTAGATAAATTCTATTTGATTTAATATCCACGCTTAACCACCATCTCATTTCAATTACAGAAAATGTCGAACTTTTTTGATAGAGGTTTGTACAATTTGAATTCAACAACATAAGAATAAATTCCATTATTACGAAAGCTTTTACAGATTTGCGACATGTCTAATGTCAATTTATCTTTAATTTCATGCTATATTGGTTTTGTGGAGGTCGGGTCTACGAACACCCACGATTGCGGTTACAATGCAACTAATTTCTGGTAATCGCAATTTGGTAATCTCTACTGAAGGTTGGAGAAATCGCCGTAAGAACAAAAGGCAGAGAATAAACTAATTATATGGCAACGAACTGTGTCACGGGTGATTACTTTAAAGATGTTTTTTAGCTTTGACTAGATAAATAGATAAAAATAAATGAGTTTCTTGCTCGTTCTTCTCATAGAGGTTCTTGTTTTTTTCCTAACGACTAGTCCTAGAAGAGTTTTAAAATAGAATTAAATAATTGTAATATTTACTTGCAAAAATGCTCCATTGTAGTTTATTTGAATTAATGCATTATAAATTAGAATTAAAAGCAATTTAGAATTTTGTTCATAAAAACTTGGGGATGTTCAGGGTATGATTGAATAGGGAAGCATGTTAAATTTAAAACCTATCTCTCGACCTGTTAAGAGCCTATAAGCATTAGCTGTGGTGTTTTCACCATAATGGCTTTGAGTTATTTTTTAAACGAAGAGTTAGTTTTAAGTATCTACATAATATTCTTTCCTTTTATCAGTGAAAACTATTTAGGCTAATTGTTTACTGTATTCCTATTTTGTATCTAAGATAAGTAGCTGTTTGTTTTCCTAATAAAATAAAATAATTTTATAAAGGTAGATAAAAATATTTAGAAAGTGGGATTAAAAACTGGTCAAAACCAAAGTATTGTCAAGAATCAAGGGTCAAACGGTTGTGAAAGATAAATCAAACGCAATATCGAGTTATATAAAATAGATCTCTTAGATATTTAAGAGTTAGTAAGCCGAGTGAAGTTCGACAGTTCTTTTTATTTACTTTTTCGTCGTCTTTCAAAGTAGTTTTTAGACTTGTTTCTTAGTGCTTCAGTTTTTCAAGTTGGGAAATGGGTCTGAAGGTGGTGGTTGCGTTGGCAATGCTGCAGGTTATTGCAGCGTTGCCAGTGACCCTGGAGGACTTGGAGATGGCTGACGATACCATGGCTGTGGGGTCTTATGTCAGGGAGACGAGGGCCGCGGCGGTAAGTTCTTAGCTACCTAACAAAACGCGAGAGAATGTGATCGTGTTCCGGGATGGAGTTTTTGTAATGTTTGAATTTGTACGGACCCTGACATAATTGATTGAAAGCGGACACGATCAAGAACAACACAGAGATTGAGACTGCTGCTTTCCCGCGCGCTTCAGCGTCTTTGTGACGTTGGCTTTAGTTACAGCTGATGAAATCAAAATTTGATAGGTCGTTAGGAATTATAAAACCCGTGATCTACTTCATGCAAATTTTAGCGCGCAGTCACATTCTGAATCATTAAGTGTACACATTTTTTTTTTCAAAAACATGACACTGCGACAGAGTGTAGGTAAGAACCTATCCATCGTAAATGGAACTGGAATAAGTACATAACACATTTCAGTACTTTTATTTAAAGCCTGTATTTTTTCTGCTACCATCTAGGGCCGCATCGTCGCTTTACATCACACGATCCTGGTCAAAGGCTAACCTATTTATAATTAACTGGCTGCGCTCAGTGGTTTTACCTGCTGTCCTACCATACCATACAGCGGCCTATGTACCTACCATACCTAGCCTATGTGTTATTCCAGCGTTTAAGCTCCAAACCAAATTTCAGCTCAATCGGTCCACACGTTTAGGCGTGAAATACGTGAGATATCTTGACATCCATACATTCTTACAAACTTTCACGTTTATGATATAAGTAAGATTATAAAAAAGCCCTTTATACAACTTCACTTTTTTAATACCAAAATACCAACTTCCAGCCCGAAAACTACCACAAATCATACGAGAACGAAGGCACCGGTGACATCGGCTACTCGCGCAAGAAGTCCGGCGGCGGCAAGAAGGGCTACCAGCACTTCGACTCCTACCATAAGAAGGCGGGAGACAACTACGAGTTTGAGAAACAAGACTCGTATGGTGATGAGGACGAGGGGCATGCGGGCGCGCACAGCCATAACCATGAGAGGAGAGGTGATGATGATGATGGTGATGGTAGATCAGCTAAGATTGTGAGACGGCCTTTTAAGTTTGCGAGGAGAATATTGAGGTGGTTTGGTTAGATTGTGGATTGCATAGTCTACGATCGTAAAACCCGTGACCAATAAATTAAAGTATGTACAACTTTTTTTTGTATGTCGCGGTCATTAGGTACGCTCTAGTGCTTTGAGTTTGTGCTAGTGGTTTTCTTGTGCTTTGGATCTAGCGCCATCACATCTCAGTCAGAACTAGGACTTTGTTAAATTCGTTATATAATTAAAAAAAAGTTTTTGAGATGACCTTGAACTTGAATTACTTAATTACACGTTGAGCAATTAAGTGAAATTTCCTTTTTATATGTGAATGGTTATGACGGTAACTTTGGCCGAGTTCGGCAGAGAACCAAAGTTACCGACATAACCGAAAGGATTAGCAAGCTGAAGTGGCAATGGGTTGGTCACATTTGCCGCAGAACCGATAACTGATGGGATAGACGTATTCTAGAGGAGACCGCGTCTCGACAAACGTAGTGTAGGGCGTCCTTGGGCGAGATGGGGCGATGATATCCGGAGGGTCGCTATACACACATTTTTTCACATTGGCGCTACTTTCCAATAAATATTGTAAATATTGTGCATTCATTTCGCAACAAATTTTATTATAACAACTTATTGAGCTTTTTTTTTCAGCCGAGAGTGAAAAATACAGGGAGAGAGAGCCAGAATCTGAAGACATTTACGAAGACGAGCACCGCGGGTCAGATAAAGCACAGCAGAAGAAAAAACATCCTCATCATGAAGAGTTGAAGTACGTATATCTACTTTCCGATAGGTTTATAATTTGGCGCTAGTTTCCTTAAAATAATCGTCTACATATACAACAGTGCCTACTTAACTACCTTCCTAGGTAAATAAGGCTCTATAAATTTAATAACATTATTTTGTATAGGTACAAAATAAATATATTGGTAATAGATTGCTATATGCGATAAGACCGCCAATTGTTTACCTTTAATTTTTAAGTTTGTGTTGTATTTATAACTATTTATTTCTTGTAACTTGGTATGCAATATAGAGTAATTCTATTCTATACTAAATAGTGTTAAAAAAATAATTATGGAAAAAGATTAAGTAGGTACTTTTACTATGATTAATGCAAGAAAATAAACATTTTTTTCCTTTTAAAGGGAGGGCGCAAATGATGGCAATGGAGGCGTAGAAGCAATCGGCCACGATCCTGCTGATTACGTGCTGCCTGAAAAATATACCTACGGCAGCGGAGAAGAATACAACTTCTAGAATAATACTTAAAGCACTGTAATTCTAGACTGATAGTGTTAGATTTACTAAAGTTATTAATTTGAAAAAATGGCGGGTACTAAAATGATTGGTTATAGCGCCATCTGTTGATGCTCACCGTAACTTTTTAGGAATTGTTAAAGATAAGTTTTTAGTGCATTTTCTGATCGTATTATGAAATAAAAATACGATTATACGAAAATAGAAGTGTTATATTCATTTTAAAAGTATTTATCAAACCGTTACTTTAATTTCAAGGTTTTGGTAACCAACTAGCAAATACAAAATTTGTTTAGCGCTATTATAAAAAAATATTTGTATGACATTGACACAACATCATCAACGACGTTGACAGCTGACGGCGAACACAACAAATCTGACATTTGTTTTGCTACGACTTGGAAGAAAGACATCGGTCGTTCGCATTTTACAAAATAAAGGAAAAATAGTGCTTTCTCATCGATTATTGTGATGTGATAATCAAGTACGACAAAGAGCAAACACAATGGGGATCAAAGTTCTAGAAATAATATTGGCTTTGTCGGCTAACTTCGTCTACGGCGTGCACAGCGGTAAGTGTACCAACAATTATTTAATTGAATCAATTTGTGCGGGCAGTTGTTGTTAGAACTTGTTCTTTTTAACAGAGCACATCCTGCATTGTAATGGGAGCCTGTTCGAGCCGTGTCCGGGCGCGAACCAAGTGTGTAATGTGACTACATCGGAATGTAGTTGTATCGACGGATTTGTGTTATCTGGTGATGACTGCGAGTCTTCAGATGATGTAGTAGCACACGTAGACCACAGCGCCACTACTGCAGTTGTCACAGTCTTCGCAATAGTCCTCATCGCGTCAGCAGTTGTCTTAGTAATAAGGAAATACAATCTAATAGAGTACGCCCGCCAGAAGATCAATTTGAGAAGAAACCGTGATGTCATGTACGAGGATGTCATGATCGGTAATGACGATCCACCTCTCAGCCCGTAGATCAAATGATTTACCTATAAATGTTATAATTGTTGTATATTTTGTCACAGTATAAACTCAAGAAAATTCTAGGACTTTTGTGAAACTAAACTCTCTATTTACACATGATTATTGTTCAAGATTCTAATTATCCTAAGACCAATTGTATTTTGTAAAAATATTCTTTAAATATCAGGTTATAAATGCCTAAGTCTTATTCCATGTAATTAATTTTTCCATGCCCAGCAGTGGGATGTAGAAGGCTGTGGATGATGATGATGATGAAGTCTTATTCCTAAATGAAATATGCAAAATCCCTAGATTTTTCATAGAAATTAATTATAATATGTACCTACTGTAAAAATGTGCAAAAATAGGTGTGGGCATGAAAAATTAAAGAGTTTAAACCTACAGTATGATCTGTATACCTAATGCATAGGTAATTCTAACACACTGATTCATTATTAGGTGCAAAAATATACTATTTTTCTTAATATCAGACATTTTACCAATTTTTTTATGTCCAAATCTATACAATTACAAGGGCATGTTGGTTTAAGTCATTTAAATTTAGCTTTCTTCACTGACATTGTATGATCTAGTTCTGGCATTCCACCAAACAATTAAATATGTAGAATGTTGCTATTTGCATTGTAAAGTAACATGATTATCAGCAAATTTCGTGTTTATTTTTTGACATCGATCTGAAACTAATTTCAGAGGCTTAAAGACTATGAACATATTTTTCATGATTACTTATAGGAGTTAATAGATGCACCTATGTTTTATGCAGGGTGTAAGCTATCTACATACCAAATTTCAGCTCAATTGGTTCACTAGTTTAGGCAGAAGAGGTAACAACTAATATTATAAATAAAAAAGTGGTTTTATAACAGTTAACAGACTAACTAGTAAATTTGTGAAAATTCCATAATTGAAAGACAGAAAAAGACAAGATTTATAATTTTATGTAGTCTAAAAACCTGGATAACATTGATAAATAAACCTTTATTAATATCTGGCAACATGGATGAAATATTTGTCCAGTTTTTATTTTTAGTTTTCATATTTGTCATTTATTAAAATTTACAAACCAATTAAATGGAACCCACATTAGGTAAATCAAGCAAAAGTAGTGTAAAATAGTACCTAAATTTACAAATAGCATGATGCTTTTTTTACACTATAAAAGGATATTTACAGACATGATGCCCGAGTATTACAACAATGCTTTGAATGTTAAAAGACAGCACCTAGCTTCCTTGTATTATAGAGATAAGTAAATTATTGTACACTAGAGTAAGGAATGTACCACACAATATTGTGATAGGTGACTATTTATGATTGTTGTAAGTAAATATGTATTTGTGTAATTATATGTGATTAGATATAAATAGATTACCTACTGGGCAGTGCATACAAGAACTTTGAGTTATACCTATACTCATATTGGAAAATATAATATAATTTTAACCATAATCTTTATCTCCAAAATCTAATAAATACAAACTTTAGTTAATAGGGATGTTGACTAATTTTTGAAATTGCTTTTATATGATAGATAGACCCATTTCATACACGAATATCATATTTTTATGCAAAATTATATGATATTTCAATATAAAAATACGTAAATAAAACTGATTTTTTGAATTCTGGCTAAAACGTTCCGAACAGTCATCTGACAGCGCGTGACGTCACACCACTGGCCTGTACTTACGCTTCCTCAGCAATGTTCCTGATTTCGACACATTTTAATTATTCATAACTTAAAAACCACTGAACCGATTTTGATGTAACTTATACTGTGCTCTAAGTTGGTCTAAATTTAAGCCAAAAATAAAGTCAATAACTAAAATGTCTCTCTGAAAATATAAGATCCATTTTGGTTATTGACTTTTTTTTAAATTAAATTTAGACCAACTTAGAGCACAGTATAAGTTGCATCAAAATAGGTTTAGTAGTTTTAAAGTTATGAATAATTAAAATGTGTCGAAATCAGGAACATTGCTTAGGAAGCGTAAGTACAGGCCAGACGTGTGACGTCACGCGCTCTGATTGGCGTTCGCATTCGCGTAATAATAAGTAAATTTATTGAAATTAAAATTGATTTTATTCCATTTTGGCTTGAAAATAGATCTTTAAAATGTGATTTTAGGTTTTTAAATACTGTCTTTTATGTGAAAAACATAATTTTATATGAATTCGTAACATGAGTCAACATCCCTATTCAAGTATCTACCTCAACAATGATCAACAATCAACAATGATTAAAATATCATAATAAGATTAAAAATATTAAAAGCGCTCAACATTATGTAAGGGTGGGATGTACATTAATTCAACTTCAATTTTTGTTTTTTATTTATTGTGTTGCCATACCATAATTCCACTAATGTACCACAATCAAACCAATTTCGATAAAATTCAAATAAACTCTGGAACAAAATCATAAGTCTGTTTTTAAGTAATTTGCTAAACAGCTTTAACATTATACGTATATTTTAAAAACAAAAAATTAATAAAATATGTATGTATATATAATATATATATAGCCATTTTCGACTCGAAAAGAAGAAGAAGAAGAAGTAATTTGTAAATATACCTCTCTCTCAATAGAGTCAAAACACATTAGTTATTGCGGTGTCATACAAAAATCGTCATACACACCCAATGACCAAGTGCCTATATGTTTTACACATTAATTCATTAGATTTTATGTAATTTTACCAATAATTTTACTTGTACCTAAAATAAAATAAGAAAGTTTATCCTTGTATGTACAAGCCCCTATAGCTCGTAAATTCCATTTGATACACTGTTATCAGCTGTTCTATACATATTATAAAGTGTTATACTATTCTATATTGTTTTAAAATGGGCACTCGTTTCACTATGCTTTGCAAACAACACAACAGATCTAAAACTTTTTATGCTATCACATGGACGTAACAGCACCATCCCTGATTTTACAAGCTTTTATTTACTTTCAACTGTCTGTTGTCTGTCTGTAATCAAATCTTGGAAGTTTAATTTGATCCACTTCTTGATGGAGCTGGAAGGTGGCCATAAGAACTCCGTAATTAAACGATGCAACCCCATCAAGTTTGGGCTCATTTGATTCGTCTTTATGAGTACTTTGGTGCTAGATGGTAATAATAACAAGTGAAATTTAAAAAATACTTTTTAAAAACAAGCTTTAATTATTGTTATAATCTTGCATCATAAAGTACTCATCAAGACGAATCAAATGAGCCCAAACTCGATGGGGTTGCGTTGTTTTATGACAGAGTTCCTATAGCCACCTTCCAGCTCCATCATCAGATCAGCTCGATGTCATAAAAATATTGCATTGTCATCCGATTTACACACGCATGCAAATTTTCAGCTCGATTGGAAACCGGGAAGAGGGTCAAATTAAACTTGCAAGATTTGATTACAGACAGACAACAGACAGGTGAAAGTAATATAAAGCTTGTAATAAAAGCTTGTTTTTAAAAACCTTTTTTTTTAATTTCACTTGTTTCGCGATACATTCGGCATTACAAAACTAATATTATGTAATTTGTAAGGTAATCAATGTCTAATATATGTATTTAAAAGTAATTTATAAATTAGCATTATAGGTAAAATGTTTTCCTTTATTTATGAATTTATCAGCTTTTTGCTTTGCTCAAATATTTTGCCAAAAATGCACAATTTGTATATTTTTGCTATTTTTCTAAGTTTATTATTATATAAATTCAGTTATCGTTTTTTTACCATTGTAGTTAAGGTGAAAGGTGCATTATGCAAAGTTATTATTTTATAGTAGTTGTTGATCTACTAGAATATGAGTTATTTCCTATTTTTGCAGTCCTGCATAATAAGTAGGTACCTATAAATATGTGGAAATAAAGCAGTGTATGTAAAAACTGCAATGATTACGGTAAATAAATACTCTGTGATACTAAAAATGTGTTTTATTCTAAACAATAACAATTTAATTATTACATAATATTTTACTAATATTATAAACGTGAAAATTTGTAAATGGGTGGACAGATTGAGCTGAAATATGGTATAGAGATAGCTTAGACCCTGGAATAACACATAGGCGGGTAAAACCGCTGGGCGCAGCTAGTACATAATATTTTTAATGATTTTAATTTTGTCATAGTTTTTAGTTCTGCATATTTATTGTAGTGTTTACAATAAAGAGTTATCTTTCATTCATTATTATCTCTATAGCTACGTCCAGCTATTTTACCATTATATTGACAATCTTACTTCCACTTTTCAATGTAATTACAGTTTATTAATCTCCTTAATTAATAATAATAACAGTTAATACATATTTTCCACTGTAACATACTTTTACCCACTTTCTAGGTATAACATGGATAATAAAATATTGTGTATTCTTCTATTTAATAACGCCTAGAGTAAATTAACCCTTTAACCGCCACCGTCGGATATATCCGACAAGCCTGTTCTGTTACGTAACCGCCAGAGTCGTATATTTCCGACTGCACTTTAAATCTACATTTTTTAAGTCATAACACTGTATTTTATAAAACTATACTCGTAATTAGATAAATAGTGAATAAAGTTATGATTTACAGTTGGTTTTATGCATCTCTCCCAAATAGAAAAAAAAAGTGTGTGCGTGTAACCTTTACGCGCGATTGAAGTAAAACTTCAATTTAATATCCCGTGAACATTCACGAATTTTACTCGACACTGGCAAAATGCACATGTTGCCATATTATTAAAAAAAAAAAAGAAATTAGACAGACCATAGTATATGACATATACTTACAACCAATCAGAATTATTATTTTTAAATGGCGGAAACTACACAGACTATAGTAAGCGTTACTTCCGTCAGAAAAAAAAAAAGTAAGCGTTACTTCCGTCAGAAAAAAAATCTGAGTTACTCCCTAGTCGCGCCTAAAGAAGTTTTACTTCAATAAATATTAGACATCACTTTTATTGTAGGTATTTATAATTCAAAAAACTTGCCTGGCGCTAGGGGCACGACAAGTGATTTTAAGTCTGGCGGTTAAAGGGTTAACTTAGAATCAAGTAACAAAAGTTCTCAGGTAAGTAGTTACATAGAAACTAGTTGAATATTTAGCTACTATGCTTATAGACAGGACTAATATTGTTATCGCCCTCGGACTCTCGTATAGCACTGAAACAAACAAAAACATCATTAATAGTCTTTATAATAAATTATTATAAAATGACACTGGATAATTATATTTATTTATTCATTTCAAACAGTCCTAAATACATAAATGATTGGCATTAAGTACCTATTGGTAAAGGCTGGCTAAAACTACGCCGGCACCGCAACGATCTTGCGACGCTTTCTTTTTTTTTTTTTAGCGGGGAGACTTCCTATGCAGGAGGTCGTCTAGGTGGGTACCCCAACAGTAGTATTCTACCGCCTGAGCAGTGATATGCAAACATTACTGTGCTTCGGCAGGAGGGCACTGTAGCTAGTGTAATTACTGGGCTAAAGAGTCTTAACATCTTATGACTCTTGAGTAAGAAGCGTTGGTGCAGTGTTCCTTGAATTTCACATCATTGTGAAATCCTAAGCAGCACTGTATACTGATTATGGGCAGCGTTATCTCTTAACATCAGGATAGCGTCTTGTTCGTCTTCTACTTCATCACATAAAAAAAATTAATACAACAGGCACGTCTCATCGGCTCGTATTATCCGCTTGTAGCGTGCGTTCTTATCCTTAAATTAAGGCAAAAATTCGAAAGGGGCGGTTGCGGCCCGATCGAGCCGCTTGGGAGTTTAACACATTGACTGCTGAAGACACAACAGCTGTGTTTTTGAGGTGGGAATGCGAGTGTTGAAAAACACAAACGTGTTTTGTCAAAGGATTTTTCCATACAAAATTAATTCCAGGCACCTGCGATAGTTCTATAAAACGGCGCCGCAGATGTATTAGGGTTATTCGGAAGGTTTGTATAATATTTTTTTTTATGTGGTGAATTAGAAGACGAGCAAGACGCTCTCCTGATGTTAAGAAATAACGGCTGCCCATAATATACAAGTGAAATTTAAAAATACTTTTTTAAAACCAAGCTTTTATTGTTATTACCATTTATCACCAAAGTACTCGTCAAGACGAATCAAATGAGCCCAAACTCGATGTGGTTGCGCCATTTCATTACGGAAATCCTATGGGCACCTTCGAGCTCCATCATCAGATCAGCTCCATGTCATAAAAATATTGCATAGTCATCCGACTTACACAGGCATGTAAAATTTCAGCTCAATTGGATACCGGGAAGTGGGTCAAATTAAACTTGCAAGATTTGATTACAGACAGACAGACAGGTGAAAGTAAATAAAAGCTTGTAATAAGTATATAAAGTATATATATAGTTAAAACAGTCACTTGTAATATTCTCACCATGTAACACAGCAGTGAACATAACACAGCTGTAAATGAACACAAATCCGTAACAGCGTGCTCAGTGCTCACGTTGGCAAGGGTAAACGCTTTTATTCATTCACTCAATCAATAATTATTCAAACAATCAAGGTCATTCGTTCCCTCGGTCATTCATTCAATCATTCACTATGACATTACAGAGTATAAAACAAAATAGCTTCCCGCAGTCTGACATTTTATCAGGTACCTATATCTTGAAAACTACGCAACGGATTTGGACGCGGTTTCTTTTAACAGATAGATAGATAGATAATGCTTTATTGTACACCACACAAAAAGAAATACATTACAAGTAGAAAATAATAGACAAAAATATAAATGTACAAGCGGCGGTCTTATCGCTAAAAAGCGATTTCTTCCAGACAACCAATGAATGGAGAAGAATGCACAGAAAGATAAACACGATGGCGCATTACTACACGTTTAAGTGATAAAATTATGTAGTTAACAGAAAAAAGTGTGACAGATAATTGTGACAGATAGAGTGATTCAAGAGGAAGGTTTGTACATATAAAGTATATAAATCAAACAGTAGCTAGCAGTATAACACACCATGTAACACAGCAGCGAACATAACACAGGTGTATACGAACACGAGTCCGTAATGTAGTGCGCGCGTGTGCGCCGGCGCCGCGCCGCCCCACACCAGCGTCGGCAGCGTCAGTAGCGTGCTCACGTTGGCGAGGGAAAACGCTTTTAGAACGCGGACTGGATGCACTGGAATGGTAAAACAAACATGAATACATTAAATTGTATGTCTAGAGGCGGCTACAACTAGGTTTAGGGAGTAACCACATTTATCGACGCGGAATCGGCTATCTTCTTCTTCTTCCTGCCCTTATCCCACACTAGGTAGGGTCGGCACAACACGTTTTTCTCCTCCATTCTGCTCTATCATCCGTCATATCTTAATCCACTCTCCTAGCACGCATATCCCTGCACACACAGTTCATCCAAACCTTTTTCGGGCGTCCCCTTCCCGGATTACCACTTATTACAATATTCATGGACTTTTTGGTCACATGATTTTCATCCCTCCGCATAATATGTCCATTCCAGGACAATCTTCCACTCTTTAATTTCTCTGTCACTGGTGCAACTTTCAGGCTTCCTCTCACATACTCATTTCTGATTTTATCCATTCTTATTACTCCACACATCCATCTCAACATTCTCATCTCCGCTGCACGCACTCTCCTTTCATCAGCAACTTTCGTAGCCCAGCATTCCGATCCATACAATACGACAGGTCTTATTACCGTCTTGTATATTTTCCCCTTTAACCTAATATATAAGGGGCATTCGCGGGTCGCAAGTTGTTCCTGCGACCTGTCGCCACTTCATCCAGCCAGCGTTTATTCGGCTCGCAATATCGCGGTCAATGTCGCCGTCGTTTTGTAGGACAGAGCCGAGGTACTTAAAATCAGAGCAGACTGGCAGGGATACACCGGTCTAAAAAGCCTTTAAAGTCTACGAAATAAGGGCGTTACTGATACCCATCGCATCGGCTCGGCTCGGACGCGCGACAACTGCCGACGGTGAAACGAACTGTTTGCCGTGATTGTGATAATACGCACTCGGCTTAAGCCGATTCAGCGTCGATGAATAAGGTTACGCCCTTAGCCGCACTTTGGGATTTAACCAAAACATAATACTGAATCCTATACCTACCTACATACCTGCAGACTGCAGGGTTAAGATGCGCAACCGCAACAAAATACTATATACCAGCAGGGCGTAGGGTTAACATGCGAAAATCGGCTAAACCTAGGTGTTGTCGCACATTACTGTGTTATGGCAGGATTTTAGCTAGTGAATTTACTGGGCTGAAGAGTCTTTGCATCTTATGACTCTTGAATAAGAAGCGTTGGTACTGTGCACCCAGAATTTTACATCGCTGTGACGTCCTGGGTAGCACTGTACTGATTATAGACAGCGTTATCTCTTTCCGACAGGAGAGCGTCTTGCTCGTCTTCTTACTTTTTTGCATAAAAAGAACTTCAGGTTCAAACATAACATAATACACTTTGAAACGCAAAAATATTTTGCAAATTTATTCTGACGTCTTTGAGATTTAAAAATAACAAAAGAAAAGATTCCCATGGATAAATAATACATATTATTAACCTCTTCTTATTCGAAATCGGTAAAAAAAGGAAAATAAAATACCTTTATTTTGGGAAGTAATTGGCTTCAATAACTGCATAGAAGTTTGTAACATCAAAATGAACGCAGCAATACCTGGAAAAATTACATCAATATTTTACCAAATGATTAAAATTGCATTATTTATGTATTAACTACTACTAATTATTCATCTGTGTCCAGGTACTTGAACTATTTGTATAAAAAAATTGTTCTAAATCAATGAAGGGGTTGCGATGCGTGAAAAGAATAGAAAACTTTTTATTGCACACACAAATACAATAATATAGCTTAGAACTAAAATTACACAGAAAGTAGTGTTACAATTGACGGTCTTATCGCTAAAAGCGATCTCTTCCAGACAACCAAGCCAAAAGTTAAATTTTGTACAGAACACTTTATGATAAAAACCTCCAAGAATTTAGGTATTATAAATGCTACAGTCAATGAGCAAAACGAAAACAAGTAAGTACTTAGTGTGACAACTTGTTTTCCTGCACACATGAAAAGTCTCATTTTTCAGCAAATTTAAAAAAAAAGATAAACAAGGGTGATTCCACAAAAGTTGGGTAACTTTCGACCAAATTTTGCCATGCATGTTTTTAGATTCTAAATCAAAAACTTTTTAGTAAATACAGTGCATATAATAATATTCTTTTATTATCTAAAGGGGCCAGTCACTTTACTAGGTTTTTAAAGAGAAATTTGTGTTTTTCTGAAATCTCTCTTTCATCGCTACTTTTCTTCCAAAATAAATATGAAAAATATTTCATTTTGTTTGCTTAATAGATACAATGAACAAGATCATGTAATTGTTAAAATACTTAAGTTAAATAAAGTTCAAATATCATCAAGGCCTACTAAAATCAGTCGAACGAAAACATTATTTTGGAAATGTGACATGGCTATTGGGACTGATATTGAGGATAGAAAAGGACATCTTTTATAAGTAAATGATTTTAGTAAAAGTGAGTGACATAGTAAAAATTTGATTATTTTACATGGCAGCCATGTTTATTACTGGTTATTTAATGAAAAATTGTCCAAAAAACACTGGCACACAAAGTTACCCAACTTTTGTGGAATCACCCACTAGCTTGTGCTCGCGGCTTTGCCCGCCTGATAAAATCTTATCTTAGAGGAGGTCTACATCAGATAAATCAGTCAGTCAGTCACTCTTCCCTTTAGACATAGTTCCTAGTTTAGTCAGTTTCCTTTAGTTTATATTTAGATGTATAATGTATAGGTAATAAGTACTTACCAGCAAAAATAGAAATGAACTTGATATAAAAGTCCTTCTCCCATATAAAGAGGTCATTGTCATCATTGTCCTGTAGTGCCCACAACTCACAGCTATTCTTCCAGGATTCTGGACGGGTGAAGTTTAACGGCAGACTTCTGGAAATTTAATAAAATTCAGGACATTTCACACAGCGTCACCTAACCCTAAGCTATACCTATATATTTTTTAAGTTTGATATATTAATGAAAAAAAATATTTTCAAAAAACCTCATGCAATATTTACCGCAGATACCGAGAGACCGCCGATTGCATTACCTAGCATTTAGATATCTAGCTCAGTAAGTTTCTTTGTAATTATTTGGTACACAATAAAGTATTATTCTATTCTATTTTAACATATTATCAACACTTTTAAAATTTGTGCGATAATATTGTGCAATGACCCTCTTGACAAATTTTCAAGAAGTTAATTCTATGAAATTTTTTTTATGTCGAGAAGTAAAAAGACGAGCAAGACGCTCTCCTGATGTTAAGAGATAACGCTGCCCATAATCAGTACAGTGCTACCCAGAATTTCACAATGATGTGCAATTCTAGGTGCACTGCACCAACGCTTCTTACTTAAGAGTCATAAGATGTTAAGACTCTTTAGCCCAGTAATTTCACTAGCTACAGTGCCCTCCTAACGGAGCACAGTAATGTTTGCACAATACTGCTCAGGCGGTAGAATAACTGGCACTGTTGGGGTACCCACCTAGACGACCTCCTGCAAAGGAAGTCTACCCCCGGTAGAATTTCAAAATGTGTCAAATAGTGTGAGCGAGAGTATCCCGCAGACTAAGCAATTAATACTTACAATGTATAATTGACGGTACTGTTATTCTGAATGCCGCAAGCAGTGTTAATGATGATATTGTAAAGGCTGTCGTTTCTCCACACTCCGTACGTCTCCAACATCACCAGGATCACTAATAGTTTCCAATATGACTGTAAAATAGTTATTTTTCATCAGATTTTGATTTCATATTTATTATTTTAAAGTTCTACCCATTAATAATATTATGCAGAACTATGGATTAGGTATAGCTACTAGCACTTCAATTGTTTTTTATGGGGGGTGGATTGAATTAGTTTCTAGCAATCTTAAATTAAACCTAAATTTAAATGGGGTGGTTGCGGCCCTATCGAGCCGCTCAAGAGTTTAAGGGTTAATGCTTAAATCATCATCTCGCCATAGGACGTCCACTGTTGAACATAGGCCTCCCCTTAGGACTACCATATAATACCAGTTTAGACCTGCATCCAGCATCTTCCGGCGACCTTTATAAGGTTGGTAAAGCTGTCTACCTTGTGGGTGGACGTCCTACACAGTGTTTGCTAGTCCATAGTCTCCACTTATGCGCTTTTCGACCCCATCGGCAATGCCTAAGTACCTGAAGTGATTGAGCTGAAATATGGTATGTTAAGCTTAGACCTTGCAATAACATAAAGGTCACATCTTTTCAGCCGGTAAAACTGTGCAGCTAAACAAATAAACGGATTTTACTAAGATTTAGTAAAGGTAGCTAAGACTTTGCTACCTTTGGCAGTTAAAAGTCAGGCTCAGCAAGTGTAACAATTTCAAAAATACTCACCTTAAACTCAGTATTGTACAAAACATGTCTCTGGGCTTCTTTAGACATTAAAACCAAATCAATCATTACAATAACTGGGTCGTATTCTATGTATTTGTCCACAATTCCTTTGCATTTCTCCTGGAATGATCAGATTTTTATGTAAAAGTTTTGTAATTAAAATACCTACAATGTGTATGTTTTGGCACGTAAAAGACACAAAAATTGATAAGATAGCAAAAAGCTAGACAAAGACTGTAAAGTAGATATAAAACAAATTATAACAGTTTTATAATCATAGGATAATCAAACGAATAATTTTTAAGGTTATGAGAGACAACTTACGCATTTTGTTAGTTTGAGAACTGTTGGTCCATAAGTTTTGAAAAGTGCCGCTGCTGGTTCACCGCAGTTTACACATCTATATTGTTTATTCTCAGCCATTTACATAAAAATGTAGCTAAAATCGTAAAAGTTTTACATGTAAACCACTGAGCATATAAATAAGAGTGTCAACTCCGAAGAAAAAAAATGAAATCGCCTAATGTACTGAATTCATTGGAGTCACCTTACCAACCTAAAAGTAAAATGTAAATTTGATTTCTGATGTTGCCTGCACTGTTGTATGACATTAATTAGTGATGGGCAGTGTCGATTGTTAGTGATGGCCAGGTCGATAAAAATATATCGATAGTCGGCGCGACCGGGACGGGAAAATTGATGATTTTATTATTTATTTTATAAATAAAGAAAAGTCATGTTATTTCAAAATAATATTTTAATATAATTTATTAATGCTGTTTTTACAAATAATGTTCCAATGAGTAATAAAATATATACAAATATTGTGAACAATAAAATTACATAACGTATATTTTATTATACAGTAAACTGCAAGCAGTTATAATACAGGAATCAGGAATAAATAATAATAATTTTCTCAAGAATGGCCTTATCGAATCTTATATCTATAAACTACTACCAAAAAACTTAACATAACCCGTCCGACTAAGTTTTTCAATGGGCCGAAAAACAAGCTCAGGATCTTCTACGACTCTTAGCATCTGCATCTGTAAAACATAAAAGGTTATTTTTAAACAACGAAGTAAGAAGGCCAGCAAGACGCTCTTTCTGTACATAAACTCGCCCATTCATTCATTTGGGGTGTCATTTTACTTAGTCGGACAGTGTTGAGTGAAACGGAAATACTCATTCAAACATGTGCAAACGAGATGGACAAAACGAAGGAGTACTTATATAATTTTAGGGAACTAAATAATAACTTAGATATCAACATTCTATTTCTTTTAAACCACCTACTGTTACGTTTCAAGTTTGAAAGACAAAACAAGATCTCTCCAAGACCTTTAATTTCTTCTATTACACCGTCAGCCTCGGACGAGTATTTTCCGAGATATTGACGTTTCAAGTTTGACAGCTGTCATCTGAAATGAAGATCTCTCCAAGACCTTCAATTTCTTCTATGACAGCGTCAGCCTCGGAAGAGTATTTTCCGAGATATTGACGTTTCAAGTTTGACAGCTGTCATCTGAAATGAAGATCTCTCCAAGACCTTTAATTTCTTCTATGACACCGTCAGTCTAGGACGAGTATTTTCCGAGATATTGACGTTTCAAGTTTGACAGCTGTCATTAGAAATAAAGATTTTTCACTGGGTACGTCTCTGTTCTATTAATAGTGTCATAATAGGACTACAGGATTAGCTATTGATACTTACCACGGATAAAATAAAAATTTGTCATTGGACATTTTAACGAATGGACGTTTTTCATGAAGGGACAATTTTAAAATTGGACCTTTTTACGATTAGACATTAGGATGTGTGAGCGGCGGGTAAGTTGTACTTTTTACGCCCCGCCCATGTAGTTGTACTTTGCGTTGAATCACTTTTTGAGTTGAGTTCTGCTTCTATTACATCCCTAGTTCGTTGGAGTCACAAGATCAGAAGAGTTTAGACTCTTCAGCCCAGTAATTTCATTAATTACAGTGCTTTCCTACCGAAGCACAATAATGTTTGCACATCACTGCTCAGGCGATAGAATAACTGGAGTTGGGGAAAAAATGCCTACTCCAAAGCAATTGGTGGCTGTTTGTGACTTATAACTTACCTGTTTTCATCCAAAGGAAATGATGTGTAGAATGCTGTTGTTGATTCCATACTATATAAGATTTACCACACACTACACATATGCGGTGTTATGCGAGAGTTCCGACTCATGATGAGCCGATAACTCTTCAGTCTCTTCGTGAAATAGGCACTAAGAATTACGAACGTTAACTGTACGAAATGAACCAAAAACTATAACAAACTAAAATCTATTGAATATAAACTAAAAACACGGCTGTCCAGTCCAGAAATTCGAATGTTTAAAGCAGAAAAAAAGATAATTTTCTCAAGTTACATAATATCAACAAATAACAATGTCATATGTTGAATTTGTCAATTTTAAGTTTGTTTTTTTTTATTGTCAATGTTCAAAGGTCAAAGGAGGTGTGTATAAGAAAAAATAAACTATTTTTTATGTTGGTACTTGCTTCCTTGCGTTGGTAACGTGACTCCAATGAATCTCATACATTTTTTCAATGTATGGAAGTTATTGGAGACTGATGTAAACAAACTATAGATCATTCACAGTTATTTTACCTCTAGCCCTTACATTGGCTAGCCTGAAAATAATGTTGCCATGTCAGGTGAGTATTGACTTCCCCATATTTAACCAACTACAAAATGGCGAATTACTTTTTTCTTCCACAACCCCCTCAATATGGAAATCAAATGAAAGGGCACTGTATAAAATTTAAAATCCAAGATGGCCGCCATTCAAAATGGTGAATTACGTTTTGCGTTGGGGGCGGGGGTTTTTTAATTTTTTTTATTTAATTCACTTGTAAGTATTATTTTACAGTGATGTGTGTACCTACTTACATGAATTTCCTGTTTCGAACCTACCTAATATTTTATATCATATTGATAGTTCGCAGCAGTCCCAAGGCACTTCTAAACAAAAGGAATTTGTATGGGCCTGGATCCTTTGTTTAGCCAACATAACAAATTGATTTAGTAATACCACTTCCTAAACTCTAGAATACTATTAGGTAGTTTTATTGATTCTAAATTAAAAAAAAATACTATGGAAAATCATTAGCGGCCGAAGTAGTACTAACATTTTCTGTAAAGATTTCTAGATTTTATTTTATACTTAGGTTTTAGTAGTCATAATCAACCTAAAAATAATATTATTTTGTTTATTAATACCAACAATGTTATTTTATTTTATACATTTGTCTGAAATTAAATATTAGATGAGGCAACACCACTAAACAAAATGGCGTTTGTTGTGTTTGTTTGTTTTGTTTAGAATCGTGCATTTTTCCTCTTTTCACTTTTTAGTTAATTCTACGCAAAGTTTTGTGATTTTTACGTTGAGTAGAGCATTTACTCCTCCGTGTCGTCAGCAACGTTTCATTATAACAATAAAACTCTTTCTTTTAACGAGACAGGACTCAATAACGTGTATTGTGCTTTTTTGTATTTTCGAGTGTAAAAACATTTGTGATAATGGGAGGGACTCATCGTTCTTGCGAAATTTGTGGTGTAAAGGAGAAACATTGTCCTGAAAAGCGATTTTTCGCAAGATTTCCACTTGACAAACACCGGTAAGTCAAACAACGCTTACTTAACATCAAAAATTTTGTTCTCGAATAAAAATGCAATAGTTGCATTATTTCTATGTAATATTTTTATTGCAATGTACCGATGGCTTTAATATTTTCGATCCACAAATTAAAAGATTACTTACTAATGACATCATTTAATATTTAAAATACATCATAATGTTTCATTATTTGCAGTAGGTGCTCGCTTAATTTTGTTATCACTTAATACCATATGAGACATGTTTAAACTCTTGAGATTTATTGATAGATAAAAAATCATTTTCTTTTCCAGGTGTGGTGAATGGGTGAGAGCAATTGGCAATGAAGATCTAGCATATCTTCCTGTTGATAAACTGTATGACTTGAAACATGTGAGATACATTTTTCAAAAAATGATTTCACCAAATCAAAGACACGTTTGAAAAAAAGGCGATACCAAAACTTCATATATCATCAGCACCTTTGTCAGATCAAGTTATTGGAGAATTCCTGCGAATAAATTCACTGGGTAAGTATTTTATTTATAACTGTTTTACATTATTGTAAAATCCTGGGTGGCACAGTACTGATTATGGGCAGCGTTATCTCTTTAAGATCAGGAGAGTGTCTTACTCGTCTTCTTATTTCTTTACATAAAAAATAAATAAAAACTGTCTATTGAAAGCCCGAGCACTTACAAATTGGTATTATTGATAATATTAGTTGGATTATTTCAAGTAGATGTACGAGCTGCTTGCTGCAAGCCCCGCGACTATTTTAAAACGCTGACTATAAATAAAGGCTATGTATGTGCTCAGCTCATGAGTGCTCAACATTAAACTAATTGGTTGTTTGCGACATGCCATCCACTGTTCATACTTAGCAAATAGAACATAAAAAATAATTATTGATTTAATTTTCAATTATTTTTCAGATGTAACACCTAGAAAAAAGAAATTAATAATGCAACTTCAAAAGACGAAGTGCACTTTAGCATCTCTAAGAAAAAGCACCAAACAATTGGAAAATTTGTCTTCATCAGTTTTAAAAGTATTTGTGATATCTGCATTCTCTCCGGCTCAAAATGCTGTCAGCGTCAACTGAAAATCCCCATAGTATGATTTTGTACCAGAGTTTAGAGGAAACTTATCCATGCTACGTTACTTGTGTTTACTTGATGGACAAAATATAGTCATTTTGGGGCCGTAAGCCCCAAAGTCAAGGTAAAGATTGTTGTTGTGCCTTTCTGCACCATCAAGAAATATCTGAATCTGCCATGATAATATAATAAATTAGCAATAAGTGATAGGTGTGCATGTTTTTATTAATGATTATGTTGAAGTTAAGTTACTGAGTACCAAATAAGATTAATTATTTCGCCTTAGTTTATAGTATACCAAAATATGTACGGCTGACCACACGGGCAATAATTTTATTTGTATTAGTATGTACTGTATTATTGCCTGTATGCGGCTAGCCTATCAGAAAAACATTTTAGTTCTCATAATTTTTTGAGAGTTTACATTATACTATGTATTTTTTTTGTTATTCTGCTGATAAATGCAATACTTGGCCGCATACTGGCAATAATATTGACAAAGCTAGGTCCATACTAGGGCCACTGTATTATCCACAATTCACAATACATTCTGCACACAATCAATATTATTGTTAATACTTTGTATGTAGACATTAATAAACTATAAAACGGCACAACTCAGGTATAATATTTTCGGACAGCCTCCTTTACTGCATGCATGAACTCCTGATGAAAGATCGTAATAATTGTTCGAAACCGTGGTTGAGATATTCTAAATACGTTTAATATACGTAAGTTATGCCGTTTTACAATTTTTAGTTATGAAGAACACTTGGGATTCGCTATAGTTTTAAAAATAGGACATTAATAAAGCCTGTGCGTTAATAAGTTTTATTATGAGATTATATAATAAGTGCTGTAACACAAACCTTGTTTAATAAATTTATTAGATTTATTAAATCGAAATGTAAAAAAATCTTTTAGTTTTATTTCCTCTTATTTTATTATGTATATGTAGGACCATCCCTATATGCTAGAACCACGACTATCGATATCGATAAATATTTGTCGATAATCTATCGACTGATTTAGATCATCCCTATTCATAAAGTTGTTTTTTTTTTTATGTTGGTATTTTTTTTCTCGTCATGTTGGTTAAACTTTGGATCTGGTTTCATACATTTTACGAATTAAAATAATTGTATGAAGTGCGCACTCTTATTTTATATGCTCTTTGGTTCGCAGTAACCACTTGTTCATATTATGTTAACCATCCGATATTGTTATATAAATTCTTTTTCTTCAAAGGAAATTGAGTTTATGGGCATTGGTAAAGCTTGGGATTATAATAATAATTATTAAAACAACGAGTACAAGTAACCTTATCAAGTACAAAAAGTAACGTTTGAACAAGAAAAGTAACGCATTTTTGAAAATTTTACACAATATACACAGTTGAATAGAAATACGCTTACATATGCTAACATTTCGGTGATAATTACTAATTTTTCAGTTTATTTAAATAAGAAATTGCTAATCAACAAAAAAAATCCTTTTCTAAACCAGATAAAGTTATACAAAATTGCCTTATTTTTTTGTCTCTGCTAAATCAATAAATTAACTATTATTTTCTATACCATTACAAGGAAAAAGATTCATTAATTATAAGGTTCAATTTAAAATAAAGACCTTGAAACGTATCGTAAAAGTCATCTAGACACGAATACAAAAGTAACTCAAAGGGTGAAAAAGTAACGTAAAACGTAACAAAAGTAACGATCTGGCAACATTTTGACAATAATGCAACATAAAGAAAAAAATTTTGACATCTGTCAGAGGTAAAATAACTGTGAATGATCTATACTACCAACAAGAACAGCTGTAAATGACATTGACAGTGACATCTTGATACAAATGACAATGCTGTCATTGTTGTTTCATGAAAATGCGTTCGAAATAACAATCAAATAATATTTTCTACGTTAAATAAATCAAACAAAATTAATAAAATTAAAATTATATTATAACGATACCGTGAATATTAGAAATCATCGCAGAGCAATATTTTGACAAAAAGCTAGTACTTTTTGTCTTTTTTTCGTCTTATTTTATACTTTTGAATCCTTTTTTTTGTAAATTAGTTTTGAAGCTTTGAACGCACTTTTATTTTTTTTCTTTTATGTAATCATACGTCACACGGTTTACTATTATTCATTGAAATAATATTTTTAGTACCAGAGTTCATGCAGAGATGGCGATAGCTGTATACATCTTAAGTCTTAAGCACAGGTCTTAAGGTTCTTAAAAAAGCCATAATAATAATACTACCGTTACCTTCGTGAATACCTTCTTCAATATAAATGCAAATTTAGTTAATGTACGAAGGGTCTAAGCTTTGTATAAAAGTGGCACTTTTATGAACCGGACTTAGCAAATTTTTAATAAAAACACTGAAGTAACCCCATAAAAAGCCAACTTTGAATAAGGAAAGCTTTGAAGTTTCAGAAACGAGATTTATTAATTTTTAACCAACTCTCCCTTTTGAGATTTTTCAAGAAAATTAACGTTAGCTGCGTAGAACTACCTACTATTGACAAGCTTTCACACGTACCTACCAACTTCTGTGTGACTGTTCGTTTGTAATAAAATCAAAATTGATCTAATGGAGGGTCCATTCAATGTTTATAAAAAAAAAGTAGGTAGGTTAGGTTAATGGTGTTGTTTGGCTGAAGGAAACGTCGGTTTTTTCTTCTCTATTATTTCGGACCTTTATTCAACTGAGTTGTGTTCTGTTCGAATTTTAAGGAAGGTATACCTACTTGGCTGGATCTTGAAGTCAAGTCTTGAACAAGCCAGGTTAATTATTGAGTGATATTCTCGATTAAATTATGACCCTAGCCCTAGGCAACTGATTGGATGTGGAAACTTAGTGAACTGCCTAGGCATCCAATTAACAAGCTATTTTACCCGATGGCTGAAATATTACTAACCATGGTCGAATAAAATATATACCTACTATACTGTAACATAGTTCGTTTTTGTAAGCAAACTAACAAAATGTAGGTACTTATCTACAAGTTTTGTCCCTCAAATAAACCCACAAAGTCAGCAAAAACTAGCTGTGACCCTTTTCAGGGAAGCTAGATAATCTAGTCCCTTGATACATTGAATATAGGCTTTTTAGGCAATCCTTTCCGAACCTTATAATCTGATTCTATAGGAATAAAACATGGGGTAATGTTACTAAGAAATCTAAGAGGCACTAAAATGGTAGATGCTACAAGGTGCTCTTTTATTTTCTATGAATTTGATGAGTGAGCCCTTGCAGTTGCAGTTTATATTGAAGTTAATAAGATCCAAATGGCCTTATTGATACTCGTAGCACAGATAAATAAATAATACTAGTTGATAGTAAAAAAAACCGGACGCAGAATTTATGATAATAAGGGTGATAAAGTGTGTGAGTGCGAGCAGTAGAAAATCCGTAAATTATTATATAGGTACGTGGTCGTTCTCATTCTGTTAGTAGGTATAACACGCGAGTTGGGTGTACCAGGGGTGCATCTTTTATTTGTTAAGTAAGTTCGCTCCTGTAGTTATCTAAATCTATGGAATAAAATAGTGAAACCAGCTGTTCGGTGGACGCAATATCAATTTCAGGCTTTGGACACTGCAAATGGGTATTTAGGTTTTATGCGCTATGTGTGAGCCAAAAAATTCACAGCGATTTTTCTACGTGACTGTGAATGGGCAATTTGGAAACAACCGCAAATTTAATACTAACTACGGTAAAAAAGTAGCCTACCTAAGCTATTTATATACCGAGTTTCAGCTCATCGGTTTAGTCACGCCTAAACGTGAAGGGGTAACAAACATCAAAAGAGGTGCTTAACGAATTGGAATTTACAGTAATTAAAATTTGACCAATATATAAATATTTTAAGCACTTATGTTTCACGATAAGAACCTAAATACAATATAAATACCTAGGTACAATATAATATTAACTATATTATAATATATTATAGCGCGCAAATTTAAAAAATATATGTAGGTAGGTACCTATATTTTTAAAATTTGCGCGTCTACAAGGGCAGAAAACTTTGGCTACTAAATTAATTAAGTTTAATTATGTAAATTTACCGATGTTTCTATGCAAAAAATATCTAAAACGTAAAATTAGAAACGAAACTTCTCTTGACAAAATTCAATAACTTAGAAGTTCTGGCGCTTAACCGTATCGCGCAATTAAAATATTCGAAAAGGTCATCTAAAAGTGAGTTCAGTATGCGCCAACGGGAATCGCATGATCCCACAGGATTCCATTAGTGGGGCGCGACCGCGGCGCTCTCGACCGATTTTAAAATAATTGGACACATAACTAGATCACCTGGCCTCGGCACCAACCGCCGGATTTCAGGCTTACTGGCTTGGATATTTTTTGCCGGAATACATTTCTGTAAAGCCTAAAGATGAAATAACTTGGATTGAGCTTGCAGGAAAAATGAGGCACCCGTTATAAGCACAAAGACGTAATCTCGATTTCTTTTCTTCTTGGTCACAATAAAGAGTTTTTGTATTGTATTGTTTATGAGAACTCTCCAATGTTTATAAAATAAAACTCTATTTTGTTGATAGTTTAGGCGTTTATGGTGCCTAACTGAAGTAGGTAGTGTAAGTGAAACACTAAATCAGAAGGTAAAATATGGAATGTTTATTTACAAAAATGAGCCTACCTATATACAAAATAAATACCTTACAACTAGCGTACACAAAAGAAAGTTTTATGAGAAATTAGAAAGAGAAGAAATATTTACATGAAAGAGATAGAAACAGTGATATAAAATTGATGCGCAGATCGATGTGCGCAGGGTATATATATTGCGGCTCTCGTAAATACAGCGCGCGGGAGTTGGCCTCTTCATTCGCCCGGACGTCGCCTCGCCGCTCACACGTGTTCACGTGTGCGCCCCAGCTCATCGAAGTGTTGTGAAGAAGTCTAGATTCTAGACTGTAGTGACAAGTGTGAAGTCTAGACTGGAGCGACGTGTGTGAAGTCTGGACTGCAGCGACGTGTGTGAAGTCTGGACTGCAGCGACGTGTGTGACTTGTTTCTTCATTGAACAAACAACAACAAAACCGCCCTTTTCAAGGCGTCTTGTTTCTAGTTTGAACAGCAGAAAAACCGCCCTTTTCAAGGCGATGGTTTTCTATTGTTTCTTGAAGATCTGCATACACGAACGTTGTGAAATAAATGAAGTGAAGTGCTTGAGTGTTGTGTTTTCTTTCTTCCCTGGTAACTTGTAGGTATTGGTGCTGTGTTGTAAGGTATGTTGTAGCCATGTCCGGGTATATTGTGGACATGGTGAGGTACATCGCAGGTATTGATCTTGAGGTACGTGGTAAGGTAAGGTACTTGTAGGTATGTAGTGTAGTGCACCTACAATAGTCAACCTTAATTTTGGCCCAGGATTAATGCGTTACGCATTGTCACTGTGCGCCGGGCAGAGCGGTATGTAGGACACTCACGCTGAAGATTGGCGCAGCGGGATAACCTATAAAATACCTAAATGTTCTTGCGGGAAACCATAATGCCGTGGCAGCGGGTGTGAAAGACTCTACCAGCCCAGTGATTGTCAACCTAAGTCAGCCATCGGCAGCTGTGTGATTTGCCCAATCAATGATAAGAGGCACAAGAGAGCGACGGCTAATATTATAGGCTGTAAACATACGGAGGGAAAAGGGGGAGAGCTAGGGAGCTCAAATCTCAAAGCGAGGGAAGTTCAGCTCCATAAATGAAAATCCTTGATCTTACTATACTCTCACTTGACTGGCTGTCAATGATGATGAATGATTGGAAGTTTGGAATGCTGTTGTATATTTACACGAATTCGTGTATCTACACTCTACACTAGTGAATGGGCTTACTATGAGTGCACTATGAGTGCTTCATCTATTTTAAGGAAACTACTTCTATAAATTTTTGTATTTTGCGTAAAGCCTAAAAAGCCCACGCTTTTTTATCGGTCGCCCGCTTCTAGAATACGTTAGCTGAATTTTTAGCGCACGCTTGAGTGTTATCTTATTTAAATAAAGATAGGTTCTGTCACCACGGGTCCCCAAGAATATTGTAGCGACATTACTGTAGGCTGTAGGCCTAATGACAACATTTTTAAGGTGATAATATTATCTGTAAATTGTATCGTGAGGGCTCATATAAATGCATGTTTTAACAGAAAATTATCAGTGTTTCTCTACGAGGTATATTATGAATGTTGTATTAAAACCTTTCTCTTGAATCACTCTATTTATTCATAAAAAGCGCATCAAAATCCTTTCCTCATCTAATTTGAAACATCTGAGCATACTTACATTACAAATAGTACATAATGTATCATTACGAGAATCACTACATGGTATAAAACAAAGTCATACCCCGCGTCTCTCTGTCCCTATTTATGCTTAAATATTAAAAAAACTAAGCGACGGATTTTAATGCGATTTTCTTTAATACATAGAGTAATTCATGAGGAAGGTTTAAATGTATAATACGTGCATGTTATAGTAGAGAAATACTGATAATTTTCGGTTTGGTGTAACGAAGTGTGCGCTGGTCCACTAGTGTTTTATAATTTGCAATATTTTTGCAGCCCGAAATAACCTGTTTTGTAAATAGAATAATATTTTTATCTCAAAAACAATATAGGTCGCACAGAACACGGGTTAAGCTCGAGGCAATAGCTGGCAAAAGATAAAAAATAAAAACAACAGCCACCAAGGAGAATGAAAACTCGGCATTGTGTGTTCGCTCTTGAAAATTGAATAAAAAATCCATTTGAAAGGATAGCACATAGAGGACTCAATCTTAGAGTGCGCATTATCGAAGGTATGCTGTCGCCGATGATACGCATTGACCCTGCATAACATAGAATAAAATGTCAATAAATGTCTTTGAACCAAAGAGCTTCTATTTAGAACAAGCCACGAACTAATCAAAACCAGCAATCTTAGCAAATGTCTTTGATTAGCATAGTAAGACATTGACATAAGACTAGCAACATACCTCCCGTCCCACTGTCAAGACTAAACTGACACAATATATCAAGACGCTACTCTCGCTACTCGCGCTGTCATTGCATACAATTTGCAGCTACTCCCAATGTCATTGTGCACTTACAGACGTCAATTACTCTTGATGGTGGGATGGGAATTGCTAGTCTTATGTCAATGTTTTTATGTGCTCGGGCAGCAAAAGAGTTTCTACTTCGAACGAGCCAATCAAAACTAGCCAACCGCATTTTTGCTCACTAACACTGCGTATTTTTGGCGATTTTCATACAGATCACGACAGCAGGGTCTATTACGGTTCTCTTGTCTGGGATAGCAGTAAAATGGGCGGACTTTATTCGCATACGTCTTTTGACAAGGATCGGGGACTCGTGACTAATTGGGCCTTTTACATGCTATTGTTGAATAAGGCGCTCGTGTGTTGTCTAAAAATCGGTTTAAAATTAGCTAATATTACTTTTGTGTAGATTATGAGCAGAAGAGTGATGTATCCCGCCTTCTAGGTTTAGTCTACTTCCTACGGCCGCATCGTCGCTTAACATCGAGAGGTCGTGGTTAAAGACTAACATGCGTACATTACTTGCTTAACCTCCTCAATAATTATGAGTAAAATAACAAACGCAGTAATGTACATTAAAGTGGAACATCAATCTTAGTGGGTCGGAATCAGCAAATAAACCTGCATAAAGTCAGACACTATTTCCTTTTTTACATTACTAGCTTATGCTCACGGCTTTGCCCGCGTGGCAAAATCCTTTCTTAGCGGAGGTCTACGTCATAATACATACCTACCTATCTGTTCCAAAATTCAACCCAATCCGTCCACAGGTTTAGGCTGTGCGTTGATAGATCAGTCAGTCACTCAATCAGTCATTCTTTCCTTTATTATATTTATAGAAGATGTGTGAATGGTACAGATTTTGTATCAATAAAGCAGCTGTACAGAAAAGTCTTGCCATATTCATTTCCCACATAAAAGGTACAATTTTCCCCTATTTTCAATTCCGAGCGGCCGCACTGCACCGTTCTTGTAGCCAATAAAAGCAATTTAGAGGGCTGCTCCTTTACTGCCCTTTTAATATTTATGTTTCGTTTCCCTATCTTTACAACCAGTTAAAATATAAGAAAATGTATACGCGTTGGGCGTCGGTTATTTTGTGAATTTTCAGTTTTAAATACCTTTTTTTAGGAATTGTAATTTGGTGGTCGATAAAAAAATAATGAGGCACATACCTATTAGATGCATTTTTATGTTTCAAGTAAATCTAAAACCAACAAAAACCCCGTAACATTGTTATACTTAAAACTGAAATTTCTCATTTAACAATGATGTGAAATTCGTGCACTGCACCAATGCTTCTTACTCAAGAGTCATAAGATGTGACTCTTCAGCCCAGTAATTTCACTAGCTACAGTGCCCTCCTACCGAAGCACAGCAATGTTTTCACATCACTGCTCAGGTGGTAGAATATCTATCCTGTCACCTTCTTAGCAACTTCTGAAGCGGAGATAGGCAAAGGGAGGCAATGTGTTTCTGGATCACCAAGTTTGAATCCCGGTCCATCTATGGCCCCCTAAACGAATAAAAAAAAGTTTGTTCGACCATAACGCATTGTTTAAGATCAGGCAAGGTCGTGATCAAAAGTTTACCTATATTGAATTAAAAAATATAAACACAATAACATACACATAACATTTGACTAACTGAGACATCATCGTAGAGACCAAATCCCTGAATCTAGAATAATGAAATTTGGAATATAGGTTGCTTTTACTACCTAGACAAGGAATAAGAAAGGATTTTGCGAAATGCCCACTGGAACGTATGTCCATAGTGGGCCCGTTGACTGCTCGTGAATGTCCGGACGGCATTTGCTTCCGAACTGCCAAGATAAATAATACCCTGTAAAACATGATGAATTTGCTACAAATTCTTCGCCACAGAGGAATTTATCCCGCCTTCTAGGTTTTGTCTACTACCATCTTCAGCCGTATCATTACTTAATATTTGGCGAGATCGCGATCAAAGTCTCCTACTAGGTCAAACCTCTAAATTAAATTTTCAAAACATATTATCGTACTCATATGTCATTAGTATCGTAGTCGCCGTAGAGTAACCTGAAGACGAGGTGCTAAGTAGTGTAGGTGAGTCGATATAGTGCGTTCGTTGACTGCTCGTGAATGTCCGGATGGCCTTGCTTCCGAACTGCCAAGATAACGGAGGCTGTTCTACGGACGTAGCTGAAGCGGATTTAAATTGTCACATAATTTTGCGAACGAGCGGTGGTGTTAAAATAGAAAAATGTAAAATTGACTTGCAAAATTGCCCCAAAGTAGCCTATTTGAAAAAATGAAGTTTGAGTTAGATAAAATTATTATATCATGGCTGAAGTCCGAAGTGCCACTAAACCTAAGTTTAGCCGGTTAAATCTAAGTGTAGCCGGTTACAGTCGGTTAAAGTCAGGTTTGAACAAATTTTTGAAAAAAACTTGTTTTTATTACGAAGTTTAGGGCAGATCGACATCAGCAGTAGATTAGGTAAGGTTTGAACAGTGACCACAATGCGCGAGAGCCAACCAAGCGAAGACGCCTATATTTAATCTGCATCCACAAGTATTTATTATCTCAACTAAAGTGCATAAGTGCTGTTAATTTGGCTTTATAATTAATTGAATTTTTGAAGTGAGTATTAATAATTCGAGGCAAATTCGGCCTTTCTTGACAAGATCAAGGAAAATCTAATAGTTTAACGATTACAGGCACACAAATTTTAGCAAATTTCTGAATATGGAGCGAGTGCCGTCATCGGAACACGTCCTTAAGATAAAATTAGCAGAATAATAAAGAACTGTACTATGAGTTCTTAAACAAAGTTACCTGATTAAGCAAAAACGACGGAGTGTTATAAGTTTGACGTGTCTGACTGTCTATCTGTCTCTCTGTGTGTGTGTTTTCTCCACGACCTCGTCAATATGGGTATTAAATGAAAGGGCTTATATAGAAAAAAAAAAAGCACTATGACAAATTTTAAAATCCAAGATGGCCCCCACCCCATAGTGGTGAATTACATAATGCGGGGGTTTTTTAAATTTTTAATTTAACTTGTTATTTTATATTTTACAAATTCATTGACGGAGATGCACATTGCCCGCTCCTCGTATGACCCAGTCCTCCCCTTACCATTAATATTCATTGGAGAAGGCAAGAGGTACATTCAGGTTTACAGACCGGCCACGCCTGACGCCCGGTTAACGGGTATACCGGATAAGATGCTATATTACAGTTGGAGCGGATTCAGGAGTTTGGGGGACTTGGGGAAAGGGGAAACTTTGCCGACAGGTTTGATATGATAAGATTTTGAAAAATTATAAAAATAGGCAGGGGCTGCTTATTTGTCCCAAAATACGTTGGCAATGATTGACGCCGCGTGGGCATCACCACTGATGTTGCAGATATTCATAGAATACTCACCATCAGGTGGAATATAAAATAGTATGGTTTAGAAAGGCATTACAAGGTCTACAAGCACAAGAATGAGAGATGGGTACTAATGTACCCACAACAAATGTACTAATGTCTGCCAAAATGTGTACTGTATGGCTATTAGAGTTTATAATAAGATTCCAGACAATATTACAGAAAATAATCTAAACACATTTAAAAGAAAATTGTTTGAAATGCTTCTGACAAAATGTTATTATTCTGTTAAGGATTTTTTAAATGACAATAATCTCAAATAATTATCTTTATCCAATTTGTTTGACTTTGTATGTAATAATTCACATTATATGAATAATAACTAATTTTATAAATTACAATTATTTAATTCGATATTTGTACGCCTGCTAAGGCAGAATTTTGATGGAACCTATTAGTTTTAAGATCTTATTTATTGTACCAAAATTCTGACAAATAAATTATCTTATCTTATCTTATCTTAAATTAATATTTGTGAGACATCAGAAGCAATCGCAGTTAGTAGGTACGCAGTTAGACAGTTGCATATCGGAGCTAGATGCTAGTACCCCGGCTTCCGGATTTGATCTGTATTTCTGAAAGCAAGCTCAAAAGGGTGAAGGGAATCGCTATTAGATGGGCTGTCTGCTTCTATGTTAGTGTCTAACACAATATTTTATTTAAATTTAGAAATATCACGCGAGCGTAAGGAAATATGAACAGAATTTTTAGGAGGGGGCTTGAGGACCCAAGCTCCTTCCTGAGTCCATCTCTGGTAAAGTTCTATACCAAGTACCAGGCTATACCCAGAGTAATGTACTCAGTCTGCCACTGTTTCATTAACTCCGATGTTCCACATAAATTATATGCACGGGTGTAAACTTGCAGAGGGATTAGAGTTGTTTACTCGTAACCCTGTCGAATGCATCTACATTTCTACTGAATTTCGCTGTGTTTGTGAGTAATTCGAATTACACTAGACTTGGAAACTTCTATTATTAAACCAACTGATGCCTGTTAAATAAACAAAAAGATAAACACAATAGCGGTTACCTACATCGTTATTTCAGGGTCTAAGCTATCTTACCAAATTCATCTCAGCTATCTCACCATACCAAATTTCAGCTCACTTAACCTCAATTAAACCTACAAGGCGGGATTCCTGGCTTCACTGAACACGTAAAATCTCATCAAATGAAACTCAATAAATCTTTTAAAATTGCAAAGAAAGCTGGTCATCATATTCGTTGTATTATCTCAATCCCCCTTAATAAACGGATCAGCAAAGTTTTGCGTCCAATGCTTGGAGACTTATTCTCAATAATAAAATATCTGGATATAAATTGCAATCGGAGTGTAACCACAAGCCAGGCTTTGCTCGTAATCCAGCTAAACCCGACTGAATGTCACCCCGTGCAACGGTTATGTAGGCTATTGACTGTGGATTCCATGTGCCTAATAATATATAATAGACAGTTTTGTCATACTTGTTTAATTACTTACGTTATGAAACCTGCACATCTGACTGAATTTCAAGCGAATCCGTTTAGCGGTTTGAGCTGTGTGTTGATAGATCGGTCAGTCATCTTTCATTTTATACAGGCTGACTGCTAATAGTCACTTAGAAGCATCAAGGATATTATATTATGTTAGAAAATCACAACATAACGTTTAAAATTAACAAAGAAAGTACAAAGAAAATATAAAATGTACAAAGAAAATACACCTTCGGTACCTATTTATTAACATCTTTCTTGTTTAGTGTAATGAAGTTTTTTTTCATCCGAGAATAGAGCACACTGCCGTCGCATCAGTGCAGCTTGGCTATTACATATCGACATAATTATCGACACCTAGCATTCACTAGTCCATACCTCGCGTTGTAGTGGTGAATAGCAACGAACGTACGCACACTACTTCACAGCAAATTGAGACTGATATTTTATTTGTGTTATGATGATTATGCGTATTATAATGTGAATGTGAGCGTGTACGTAGCGGGCGACACTGCGTTTTCTAACAAATTTTCTCTAGTGCCATCTCCATTTACTCCGTGGAGACAAACGTGTTGGGATATGTGGCAACGGTTTTTTGCAATGGTTATGTTGTATCAAACTCAAAATAAATTATTCAAATAGGCTACAATGGAACTGTTTTGCAAGGCAATTTTACATTTTAACTACCGCTCATTCACAAGGCACCTCTATGAGAAGAACGAGCAAGAAACTCATAGGGATTGCTTTTTTAAATATTGTGTGTTTACAATGTTTATCTTGGTTACATCATGTCATGACAAATTAAATACTCGTAATTTTGTAACTGCAGCGTAAGCTTAAATAGGTAGGTACTCGTATTATTGTAACTGCATAATCATACGTTGGCCACACCATCTCCTGAAATAATAGTGATTTGGCTCTCAACCGGTTACATCATCTTTGCTCCGGTCCCTACATTTTATCCTTTCATAAAATAAATACGATAAACGTATTTCTCTCCATTTCTTCACAAATATTGACATCGACGCTCGATTTTCTACATGACTGACTTTTATATTTGCAACTTTTTAACAATAATAATATTACTAGAAGTAGTTTACCGAGCGATGAGCTTGACTCATAAATAAAGGATTAGGTTCAAATTGCACCAGGCAGAGATGTGTGTTGGGAGAGAAGGGAGGCCTTTGCCATGCAGTGGGACGATAGGAGCTAAAAAAAGTTTCACCACACTTATAAAAGTGATAGTTCGTGTATCTATCTTCTAAATATATAAAAGGAAAGAGTGACTGACTGATCTATCAACGCACACCCCAAACTACTGGACGGATTGAGCTGAAATTTGGCATACAAAATAGTTTAAGGCGTAGAGGGCGAAGCCGCGATTATGAGATAGTTATTCTATATGTATAAGTACTACTTTCATGAGTGTGGGCTTACTATGCATACAAGTGCATAATTTTTTTTCAATAATATGTTTTGTCTTTTGCTTTTGAATTAGTTAAAACCACACTATTATTTTTCGATTATTAAGATATTCGAATCAGTAGATTAATAGATTCATGCTACATGCCAAATCATCTTAGAAGAATAGAATATAAATACTCTAGAGGTATATTGTGACCAATATTACAAAATTTATTTAAAAAAATCATTTAGCTTAAAATACATTAACACAAAGGCCGGCCTTATCGCTCAAAGCCGCTGCTTCCAGGTTTTCCAGCCGTTCACTCAAGATTTTGTGTTCATACTCTTATAAACCCTAAATCTAGAAAACCTACGTTACAAGATATACCAATATTTTTTACTCGTATTTTGCTTTGTGTTCTCGCCTGTTAAACGTCGAGCCTCCGAGAAGCGTGGAGTGGTCCATTAAGGCAGGATTTCTTTCACGGCACAAGTTTATTCTTCATGTGAAGTTTATCGCGGACGCACAATGGCTATTCAATCGGCCGTCTGCTATCACTGAACGTAGATATGGGAAAAGTTTATCGATACCAATCTGAGAAGTAATTTGGTCGATATCGACCACCACAGCCGCCGTCGTCCGTAATTTATTTTCTTCCCCTGTTTGGGTGTCTGGAATTGTTTTTAGCTATAAGACCGCCAATTGTTACACTTTTTACATTATAAATTGTTTTTGGTTCTAAGTTTTTGTTTGTATATAAGTGTGGAGTTTCAATAAAGTATTTTCTATATACTTTTTCTATTTCATAATGATTTTTCTCTTTTTGATTCACTAGTTTTTCATGACATAATTTTGAGAAAAATCTCAATAAATGCACTTCAATTAATCTACTTTTATCTAAGCTCAAATAATCTACTTTTATCTTAATGGCGTTTTTATAGTTTTACACTACATTTTGATTTAAGTCATATTTTTAGTTTCGATTCATCGATAATAGTTATTATTGTAGTAATAAAAAACCGGTCAAGTACGAGTAGGACTCGAGCACCGAGGGTTCCGTACAAACCTACGGGTTTCTACGGAACCCTAAGGAAAAGTAGGTATAATATTATATAGGTTTTGATTCCCTTGCGAGTACTTGCGAGTTTGAAAATATGTGGCTAAAATTGCTGTTTCTTTTGATTGCGTTGACATAGATGTTTGATTTTTTTACAGCTTAAAGTTATTATAAAGCTGAGTATTTGGTATGAATTTCAATTTAATACCTGTACGCGTTCATGAGAAATAAGGTAGTAAGTATGAAATTATTAAAAATATTTGTTTACATGATGTAACGAAAAATTTACAGATTTCGCAATTTTTCCTGTGCTTATGATTTAAGACGTTGCTGCATACCAAATTTCAAGATTCTGAGTTAACGGCAAGTACCCTGTAGGTTTTGATTCCCTTGAGAGTAGTCGCGAGTTAAAAAAATCGGCTAAATTTGCTGTTTCTTTTGAATGCGTTGAGATAGAGGTTTGATTTTATTACAGTTTAAAGGTATTATAGATCTTAGTATTTGATATGAATTTCAGTTTAATACCTGCACGCGTTCATGAGAAATAAGGTAGTAAGTATGAAATTATGAAAAATATTTTTTTATATGATATAACTAAAAATGTACAATTTTCGCAATTTTTCCTTTATCTGTGCTCTAAGGAGTTGCTTCCTGCCAAATTTCAAGATTCTAAGATCACGGGAAGTACCCTGTAGGTTTTGATTTTTAGAGAGTAGTTGCGAGTTTAAAATTGCGACTAAAATTGTTGTTTCTTTTGAATGCGTTAACATAGAGGTTTGATTTTATTACAGTTTAAAGGTATTATAGACTTGAGTATTTGACATGAATTTCAATTTAATACGTCTACGCGTTCATGAGAAAAGGGGTAGTAGGTATAAAACTATTCAAAATATTTTTTTCATATGATGCAAATAAAAATGTATAGTTTTCGCAATTTTTCCTTTATCTGTGCTCTAAGGAGTTACTTTGTGCCAAATTTCAAGATTCTGAGTTAATGGGAAGTGCCCCGTAGGTTTTGATTTATTTGGTAATGTCGAAAATTTGCTGAAATTTGCGACATATTCGACTATATCTTTTGATTGCGTTGGCCTAGAAGTTTGAAATTTTCACAGCTTTAAGAAGCAATGGATCTTAGTATTTCCTATAAATTTCAGCTTGTTACCTTCACGCGTTCCTGAGAAAAAGGGTCTTGACAGACAGACAGACAGACAGACAGACGGACAACAAAGTGATCCTATAAGGGTTCCGTTTTTTCCTTTTGAGGTACGGAACCCTAAAAATGGTGTTTTTTATTTATTCCAGAATATGTTTATACGTAAACACATTCGGAAATCAGATAGACTGAATAATCTTTTATTAAAATTATGCTAATAATTAGTATTCATGCCAGTAACGGTATAATTTCGTCGCCAACAATGACGCGGAAGTCCGCATTTACCAAATGTATAATATTGTCATTTTGGTGAAATACAATAGAGTTAACCGAATATTAAAATTATTTAAACACAGCTTGTTATATCTGAAAATTTTCTAAAATAATTATTTAGTTTTACTCTTTGTTTCAGGTAAAGGAAAAAATACAACAATTTTTGGCGCATGCTGAAGGATCAATTGGATTATAAATACTCTTAAATGTCTCTAAATTTACACAGTTTTAGAAGAAAAGAATTAGAAAGCAGGTAATAAACAAGTATAATACAATGGATGTTAAATATAATATGATTTCATCAACCTGGTTTCTTTTCACAAAATTTTTGGCTTAGTCAGTAGGATAATTTTTGAAAGCAAAGTATTGTTTTTATTCTTTATTTTTCACTTAGTAACCAATTCATCGACACTATTTTCATTGTTTACACAGTTAACATCCCTATTCTAGAGTGTTCTCAGAGCATTGTTGTCAGACAATAGTGTCCGTTTACTCGCTCCTATTTATAATTAAACTGCCTGCGAGAGACGCGTGCGCCGACTGATAGAGTATTGTCGAAAATGATATTACTTTTTGTATTATTGTATGGGTAAGTCTTCACCGATAATGTGAATTGATCGTATTGAAAACGTGATTGATTCACGTTTCTTTTTGTAATGAAAGGCTACGAAGTGAGATTTTTTTGCAAAGTGAAATGAAATATTAGTATTGTAGTATCCCTCGATTCAACTTTTTTTTTAGGAAAGGGGTAATCCCAATTCAAAAACTGTCTTTGTGACTCCTTTTTTTCGACATTGAAGTTGAGTAAACGAGGAGAGGATGAACAAAATCAACTCCGTGCAAAGTTCTAGTGATGTGTCAACTAATGGTTTGTGTTGATTGAATATTTACTTACATATTGAAATGCGCATGGAGCACTGTTTTTACCCGAGTTACAAGACAGGATTGTTAGGGCCGAAATCGTCTTGTGCGGCCAAGACTCAGTTTGAATCTCTACACCAGAGCAGTTAGTTAAGTCTTGTAATATAATAATAGATCAAAACCGCACTGCGGAAGCAGTTCCATCAATTCTACATTACCCAAAATCGATTAACGCCTGTATTATTGAAATGCGAATGCAAATGAACCGGAATTAATATCTAATTCAGAAACTACATTTTGATTAATGATTCGTTTCCACAAGTACGAGTCGGTATTGCAATTTGGAATCAGTCAATCATGAACTGTCGGGGGTTGGAACTAATTTATGGAGAAAATCGGAAATAGGTTAATAAACTATTTGAAAATGTGTGTTTATTTCTGTTTACATAAAAACTAGATTATGCTCGCGGCTTTGCCCGCACGGCGAAATCCTTTCTTAGCGGAGGTCTATGTCATAAAACCTATCTGTGTTCCAAATTTCAACGAAATCCGTCCAGCGGTTTAGGCAGTGCGTTGATAGATCAGTCAGTTAATCAGTCACTCTTTCCTTATATATTTAGAAGATAAAGTTAAAAGATAAAGTTAGAATAATATGTAATGATATTCCTAAATTAATCAGTTTGGAATAGTTTGTTTACTGTCATAATATGAGGTATATATTATGAATAATCGAGGCTTTAACCAACAGAATAGGTTACTATAATTACACTGTCAGAGTCAAATTGCAGTTCTTATAACCATCATGTGGAACCACGTCCCGGGGTCCTATGTTACTCAAAAGGCAGGACTGTTACAGGGCCAAACGACTGATTATAATCATAGCAAACACATCGAAATCCAAGACCTCCAACCGTATTTCCGTTTACAAGCCCTTAAAATGTATTTTCAAAAGAAAATACATCTAAAACTAAGTTCAACAGAGTTCTAACGTCAGCGGCAGCCACAAATATAGTTCAATATTTAAGCCACTAGCGCCTTATAGGAATATTTCCAGCGAGTGTGAAGCGAGTCAAATGCAACGCCTTGTTATCGGCCCGCACTGAGCCCGCCTTTGAGAACGGATGCGTTCACACCGGAGCGTAATAGGCAAGTCGCAGTTGGCGAATTAAATTTTCAAACATAACCAATTGTCACAAACACTTTTTATTAGCAACATTTCATGACACTTTAAATTACCCCTAACGTCTAATTTAGATACGTAGAATCTGATTTTAAATATCATTGTATAGCAATATTTCATTAATCAAAATATGTATAAAAGGAAAGACTGACTGACTGATCTATCAACGCACAGCCTAAACCGCTGAACGGATTTGGTTGAAATTTGGAACATAGATAGCTTTTATGACTTAGACCTCCGCTAAGAAATGATTTTGCCATACGGGCAAAGCCGCAAGCATAAGCTAGTAATCTATAAGTTGTTATTTGAATCCGATAGATTTTCTTGACTTAAATTCAATTGTAAATCACGCCTAGTTTACCTAGTTTGGTGATCGTAGAAATATGGACATCATGTATAATATTATTAATTTGTTATTTCTAGTGTGAACCGCTGAGCTCAGCTACTCGTAGTTTTTCACATAAGTTGGAGCACTTGGATTTTCTGTAGATTGGCTTGCGGCCGATCTGTGGTTAATAAAAGTGTTCTCAACTGCTGTAGTAGCTGTAGTATTGTTAGTTTGTTTTTCTCAATAAAGGCATTTGCCAGTAAAAAAAATATATATATATTATACAAGAAAAAAAAAAGTAGGATACCCCTCTGTGTAAATGCATCCAGCCTCGTCGTGGTTGCGTGCTCTAGACTCGCCTTATTTAACGTTAGCTTCGTATACGTAACGTATACCTACATCAAGCCACAATTTACTGTTTGCTGCATGCTTCATATCACACTAATATTATACGAAGTTTATGAGTGTGTATGTCTGTTTTGACGAACTGAATTGATTTAAAATATGATATATTTTATTTCGGTTTTTATCTAGACGTTAAGGTGTTTTGGAAGGTACATATATAAGTAGATCCCGGCTACTTTTCATGAGATATGAAGGCGCCAGTCGTCAGTTCATGTTGCCTAGTAGATATTTCGACGACCTGCTGGGCTATTGTTATTTCACACCCACTTAGATTGGATGTCCACTTCAATGTACTCGTACATTACTGAGTTTGTTTTTTTCACTTATATTACTAAGGAGGTTTAAGCAAGTACGCATGTTCGTTTATGGATTCTAGTGTTTTACACATGTGGGTGGGCGACAGCTAATAGGCTGAAACTGCAACAAATGACGTGCCAAATTTCAACTCAATCCATTCAGCGGTTGGAGCTGTGCGTTGATAGGCACTCAGTCAATTTTCACTTTTTTATATTCGGAAATATAGCTGCGGCAAGCAGTTTTACCCACTGAAAGTAATCTTGTAGCAATTTAGGGTGTACTGACTGAAATTTCCGACTAGCAAAATTGTACACCAGCATGAGAGCCAGGGTCATGGATGGTTTCAGCCTAGAGAGGAGAAAGATCAGAAGAATTTAGAATAAGGGCGCCACTGATCTCCCTCCTACAAACGAGAAGCGGGGTTGGTACAAAATAAAAATCATTAACAAAGTTATATAGGTTATTTTATTCCTTGGTTCCACATCATTTGTTACAAAATAAACATGCATTAAATTATCAAAATAAATATGTAAGCAAGTTGAGGTACTGGTGAAATTAATTTATGGTACATACAATTCCGACTTATTACTAGCCGCTTAAACAAACTAGGATCTTATGGCGCGTGGCCTAAAATGGAACTAATTTAAGAACAAGTCCGTATTATGTACATACGGTAAATTTACATGATATTAATATACAATAGGGTACCTAAGAATGGCTTAGGGCCCAAAAATAAAAAGGTACGTTACGATCGAAATTAAATTAGCAAATTAGGTTAAATAAAAAAGGGTTATTTAAGTAAGTCCAGTATTATTTATCACACGTGGTGATGTCACAGGGAGCTGCTGATGGCCCTTCGACCGTGACCAGGGATCACCCACGTGGACAGAACAAAAGTTACAATAAATCTATTAAAAATCTTGCGTTATCGGCAGAGATTATATGGGGGGGAGTACTATATTCCTCACACGAATACTACAACAGGAGCCCTAGGGTCCTGCGGCACGCACGTGGCTATACCACAAGATGGCGGCGACGGCGCGGCTTGAAAATCGGGAATTAAACCACGTAGAACGCAGCTGGGCAGCTACACTAGCGCCACCCGCTGGCATATGCTCGGCGGCAGCCTCGCCTGCGACGGGCGGTGGCCGAAGCTTGAAGAGGGCGGAGCCCTAACCCGGGACCCTGTGAACAATTCACAGGTCTTAGGCCCGTTCCTATCAACCTACGGAAACATGGCGTTCCAGAGTAGAACAATCCTACCCACTCGAATAAAAAATAAACTCACCACTTAAAAGTGGGTAGGCCGACACGTGGTCGCTCCGGCGGACGCGCGGGATGACCGGCACACGCAGCTCGGGGTGTCGGAAACAGTGCTATAAGTCAGTGCAACAAGATTAACATCGAGAAACCTCTAGAAATACCGACGCGGGAAGTCGGTCGGTGATGAAAAATTAACCGAGGTTACTCACCGGTGATTAAACAAAACACTGATTTTACTATATTTCTATTAAAACTTTTACTGGAGGCTGGGGAACTTGTCCCTATAAAAGAATAAAACACTCATGGGCGAGGGATGCCTCGGCAGAGCCGACGGCCTTCCCCCGCCCTAACCGCGACTTCACACTTGTGCTCTCGATGCAAAAAGAAGGAACAATGGGCGTGTTTTGCCTTATAAAGGATTTCATGGCGTCGTATGGCCTGGAGGGGAATGAACATGGACGGCTGGGCTACCAGCGCATAAATCCAAATACTACTCAACAGACTTGACACGACTACCCTACTGTTCAAAATATTAATCCGACCCGATCAGTGAAATCCATCGAATCGGCCTCACATATAACCCACGACGATTCCCTCACTATAAACCCTACCTGTAGTTGGTAGTGCCTACTATTTAATTGTTATTTATTGGAGAGTAAACCGATATAAACTGGTATTTAACTATTTTTAACAATTTTATTATTTTAGAATTTATTATCATTTATTTGTCTTGGGAGATAAAAATTTCCTACCATTGAGTGGATTTTTATCTCCCTGGCAACTATTTATTTTTATTTGGCACATGATTTGCGCTTGTGACATTCATAAAAAACCCTAAATGTCAGACTGACAAACAAAAGGTCGGACTGACAGATGACATTTTGACATCTGACAACTAACCTATTTATACATCCACCCTTTTTATTAAGATATTTTTATTTGTTTGTTTCAATTACGGAGGGTGAATGAAAAACTCAATTATTTACTTTAAAACATTGAAAAATCTACAGTGAAAATATGCTAATATGATGTGGAATGTGTGTGAAGGTAAAATTAACATTATTCTCCTAGGACCTAGTAGCTTATATTGCTACAATCTGAAGAATATTTCATTTAAGTTATCTTCAAAATTGTAGTAAGATTTGCTTGCTAATATAGCAATGATTTATTCACACGAGTTATTTCAAACAATGCTCACTCCGTTCCGCTTGAAATGAAACGTTGAAATATTGCCAGCGTTTAGAATTCATTCAATTTTTCCCTCCCAGTTCCTAACGCCCCGTATTTGAATAATGGAAAATACCAAACAACGGTAAATACTCGATCAAGTTTTAATATTATGTCGAAAGTAATTTATAATTTCCACCATCTTTCTGCAGTATTTAATTGTAACGTTTTCTATTGATTATTTTTTAATCAAAAGAAAACGTAAAACGTTAAATAAATAAGATAAAAATAAACTTAGAACTTGATACTAACTGACAACGGCCTAATATTCTGTTCAATCTTAGTGTTATCTTCTGTCTTTCTTACTTATCCAGAAAGGGCTAATTGACATATTTCGAAAAATATCGCACTAGTAAAGATCGCGTTTTTTAAATTAAATTTAAGCGCTATTCTTGTAGATCCTTTACAGGAACGCACACTTATATTTTTATCAAGGGGTACACTTTAAAAGCTTCTTACAAATTATGTCTAAATCGCGATGTTTTTTTTTAATGTGATAATAGGTGACAAACAAGCAGACGGCCCACCTGATGGTGAGTGACTACCGTCGCCTATGGATACCTGCAATACCAGGGGTACCGCTGGTACGTTAATATAATAATTATGATTTAAAACGTCTCATTTGCTTATTAAATGCAAGTTCAAGTACATATTTTTTGTAGAATTTGCTTGTTTGTATAAATACTGTATCGACTTTAGAATAAATTTGTCTTATATTTCATTATGTCATTTAACCCAGAATATCGCAAAAATACTAAAGGGAGGCAAATCTCAAATAGAGCTACAAATTATAATAAAATATTCAAAATCAGGCTTTTTGTGATGCGATTTGAGAATAAACATCAATTGTTGTCAATTCATATTGAAATACGGTCATATTTCGATACACTTGTAAGTATTTGTGAACAGGAGACATATTGGTATATAAGTCGGCAACTGAGCTAGGTATTCAGTTGGCTAGAATATGCTAACTTTTTTCCTCTTAGCGTATTACGTCTCACAGTTTTGTATAAAGCACTTGATACTCCAACAGACCAGGTTACCCTTCTTACACTGTCAGAGTCAAATAACAATTATTTATAGGTTGTGTGGCTAACCTATATGTTGCAGTTTCAGGTCACCAAGATTCTCACAAGGCCTGCAACATGACCTAACGACTGCCTCTTACATATCTTATAGGAAACAGCCGGGACCTACAGTTTTACGTGCCTTCCGAAACACGGTAGCGTCCAGGCGAAAATCTTTGCCACAAAATACCATACCCGAAAGATGTGTTGTTAAGTTGATTTTGTTCGTATGAATGTCTGCCAAATGGTTGTACAGTACATACGTAGCTAAACAAGAAATATACATAATATATAGAAATATTGTATCTCAATAGACACAATATTTCTATATAATGTATCTATTGAGATTATTATTTTGTATATGTATCTATGATTTATTTTATTTATAGAAATATACACATATAGAAATAATGTATCTCAATAGATACAATATTTCTATATATACATATGTGTATATTTCTTGTTTAGCTACTTATGTACTGTACAACCATTTGGCAGACATTCATACGAACAAAATCAACTTAACAACACATCTTTCGGCTATGAAATGTATGCTCGTGTATTAGGATTCAAGCCTCGAAGAGTTTGCTCTCGCACGTGCTATGAAAATACTCTGTTACACAAATATTACACAAATAACATCGATGTTGCTCCCGAATTCTGGCGTTTGAATAACTTGTGATTTTGGATGTTTGCATGGTATTTTATCGTGCGAATATGTTTTGGGTGAACTTAGTTAGGGTTTATACTGGAAAACTCTAGTGGATACTCTACTGCGTCCTATTTTTTTTTTCAAAATGGTTAAAAGGGAAATGACTGGGTCAATTTTTGTCATGTCGCGGCATAATAGTGCTGGTTGATGCATTGGATTCGCATAAAATATAATAATATCTAGGTAACATTGCTGTGCCTATGGCGTCTCTTAAAGAACAATATAATATGTAACTAAGCCAAACGTTTTATACACATTATATTATTAAAAGAAATCTAAATTTCCATCTGGACGATGCTATATTACGGAAACCAAGTAAACAATAAAGTAAAAAAAAAGTACGTAGATGTTTCCTATGAAAATCCTACAAAATAGTAAAAAGCAGTTATATGTCATGTTGCCGGCCTTGTAATAATCTTGGTGATCTGAAACTGCAAAATTTTAGGGTCAAACGATATGTTGGAGTGTACAACCTATATTCATGATTGTGTTTAAATTCTGACAATGTATGTATGTCAACTTCTTTTGTTGGACCCCAATTATTTTTTATTTTTTTATAACCTCAAGTGGTATGAGATTTCCAACAGCTACAATATAATAATTCCATAATCTCTCTCCCTCTATTCCATGTCGTACGTCAGATTTCAGTGTAATGACTCGTTTTATCAAACAACTCTAATGCGCCTCTAATGCCGGAATTGGCTATTAGTTCGGCACAGTTTGGAAAATACGAGAGGGGTTGGTACCACGGGATGGCATTAAAAAGATAACTCTTGATTGAATCTCAAAATAAGGTACAAAAACAACTTCACGACTAAAACAATATAAAAACTAAGTACTACAATTGGTTTTAGTCCAGTAAAAGAAGAAATGTGGATCGAAAAGTCGAAAGCAGAAAAACTAACTTAGTAACTTTGTTTGGACTAGCTAGGAGATAAACATACTAAAAGTCCCCACCCCTTCGAGGTGAGCCCGAGGGGGCGGAGGCCGAAGAAGGTCCCATTTTTAGGTTTATTGCTTATATGTCAAAAACTGTGCGTTGTACGATATTTTGTCGTACTACATTATTAAACCTCATAAAATTTTCTACAACTTCGGCCTTGACACTTTTTATCTATCTCCAATCGTTGTCCAGCTATGAGCTTCCAAACATGGTCTATTTTGAAGACGCTTAAATTAGTTGTCCATACAAAGTTGGTAAAAAAAACTTACAAACAAAATTTGACCAACTTCTGGTTGTCGTATCATAATGAAACTTTGCAAATGTCTAGAAATCTGACGACAGTTTAATAATCTGGTACCACTGAGTTGATCTGATGATGGAGCCAGGAGGTGTCTAATGAAACTCTTCAATGGCTCTTAGTAAAACCGGCGAGTTTAGGCTCATTACATTCGGATTGATGAGACGTAGGCACCTCCTGGTCCATTATCAGACCCTCGACAGCAAGTGTTATGAAAAAGTCTTATCGATTCGAATGTAATGTGCCCAAACTCGACGGGTTTACTAATAGCCATTGAAGAGTTTCATTAGACACCTCCTGGCTCCATCATCAGATCAGCTCAGTGGTACCAGATTATTAAACTATCGTCGGATTTCTAGACATTTGCAAAGTTTCATTATGATACGACAACCAGAAGTTGGTCAAATTTTATTTGTAAGATTTTTTTACCAACTTTGTATGGACAACTAATTTAAGCGTCTTCAAAATAGACCATGTTTGGAAGCTCATAGCTGGACAACGATTGGAGATAAATAAAAAGTGTCAAGGCCGAAGTTGTAGAAAATTTTATGAGGTTTAATAATGTAGTACGACAAAATATCGTACAACGCACAGTTTTGACATATAAGCAAAAAAACCTAAAAATGGGACCTTCTTCGGCCTCCCCCCCCTCGGGCTCACCTCGGAGGGGTGGGGACTTTTAGTATGTTTATCTCCTAACTAGTCCAAACAAAGTTACTAAGTTAGTTTTTCTGCTTTCGACTTTTCGATCCACATACCCTTTTTGGGCACTCATTGACTGGGCTATTTGGCATGTTGGTTTGGCATTAAATAATTTTAGCTTCAGGCGCGACTAATGAGATTTTTGTAATAGATGCCTGTATTGGAAAATAAAAGAATTTCGTAGAAACTTCAAGGTACACGGTTATTGTGATCTAAGCAAAAGAAAAACAACAAAAAGTCAAGGGACCACGACAGGGTCACCTATACGTGGGCTCTAGGTCTAGGTATAGTCTAAGGTACATACTAAACTAGGTACCTAAGCTACACGCTTAGAACCGCTAGAACCTGCTAAGAATAAACACTGACTAGATTTTCAGATACATAGGTATTATATAATAGGTACTTTTTTTAGATCTGTTTTAGCTATTAACACCTCTGTTATTTATCTAAAGATGTTCTACTGTAAGTAGTAACTGTGACATTAGCCTAAATAGGATTAGTTTGAAATGCGGCCCCGAAATATTGCGAGCTTTTGGTTTCATCGCATCCACTGTTTCTGTTGCAGTTTGCTACAAATGCAGGCACGGCCGATGGACACATTTGGGCGACATGGAAAAAGAGTCAAAATCATGACATCGGTGACTCGTTGAGTGAGTGGAGATAGTGCCTCATTTATTTTTAAATTCAGTAACACTCGTCTATTAAAGTAAAAAAACACCTATACATTTTTTTTCGATTACACCCGTGGCTCAGATAGGTCGGCACAAAATCGGAGTATGAACTCAGGGCATAAACCTTAGGTTCCAATCTCAGTGTGTGGCAATTTTTTGTCCGAACGATACAGTGTTTTAGAAAGCAAGTAAAACAGTAACTGTAGGTTTCGATTGTTTCCTATAAGATAATAATCGTAGTAGGCAGACAGAAGGTCTTGTTAATGACCATGTAATATCATAGTGACCTGAAACTGCAACATATTACTGCAAAAACTATAACCATGATTGTGTTAATTTGATTATTTCATAGGGTACCCTATTATTCTGTTTAATAATAAAAAATGAAATACAATCTGTGCTCTATTGTGGTGCATGTAAGTGCACAAAAGTTGGAACACGCTTATCTACAAAGCTTTGAATCAACGGCGCGGGTGCGCTCATTTGGTTGCAACTGATTTTGGAACAAAATAAACTTTTACGGTCATGTTAATACGGTTTATAGTGCAAAGTAGGTAATTAATTAAAATAATTAAGGTTTTACGTAACCGAAACCTAAGCTTTAACATTTTTTTGTAGGAAAAAGTTGTTGCTTGAATGTTTGAATCATGACATAGTATAAAATAAAGTTGCTTCCCGCGTCTGTCTGTCCCAGTGTATGCTTATATCTTTAAAACTACGCAACGGTTTTTAATGCAGTTTTTTTTCTTTTTTCTAAATATATAGGTATAATATAATATATGTATTATTTTAGATATTTTTGTTACTGATTGAACCTTTTTCATTTTGACAGATAAGTAGGACGAGTTGTGCAATGAAAATAGAATTAATTTTGATTTTCTTCAACTCGTCCCATTTGGACCGTAGGCTTGTAGGACGAGCTGGGAATCACTCAAAGGAAAAAGTTACTGATTGACTGACTGATCTATCAACGCACAGCTCAAATCACTGAACGGATTGGGTTCAAATTTAGAATACAGATAGGTTTTATGACGTAGACCTCCGCTAAGAACAGATTCTGCCACACGGGCGAAGCCGCGAGCATAAGCTAGTCATTCATAAATAGAATGAATCAAGAGGAAGGGTTGTATATATAATACATGCATGCATATAATAAATGTATTTATATGTCTCGTAACAATCAAACAAGGGTTCTAAAGTGTTATAAAATAAATAAAGACAATATTTAAAGCCATAAAAACATCAAGAAAACTTGATCACTAAAACAACTTCGCAATAAGCAAACCTTAAACTACCAAGAAGGTTATAAAATATGTTATCAAAACTTTTGCCGCATTCCAAATTCGAATGGCACAAGTATTGGCCGGTAGTGCCAACTTTTAGCAAAGAAAACATTTTGGATGGCAGCACTGGATTTACGAGCTAATAATATAGAAGGAATAAAGTAAATTTTATGAGGCATTCAGGGTGTTTTGAAAAAAATGTGTGTCTTTAAAATGAGTAGCATAACTTTAATATTATCCGAGTGGTTACCAGAGGTCACAGTTATTTTAAGAGTTGTTAGTTGTTACCAGGTCTACTCATGCTGAGCTGGTACTGTTTTGCGGCAAGATCTTTAAACTTTTATATATATTGATAATTTCTATTTTTTCTTTTGTATGCCTTGTGTGCAATAATAAATTTATTTATTTCTTCCTTTAGGCAGATGTCCCACCGGCAACGATGAGTGGGTAACGAGTAGAGCTAGAACGTAAAACAAGTTGCCGAGAGGCGAAGAGTGTAGTTCGGCTATTAGCGAGTGTGCGAGTGAGACGAGCGATTACTCGCACTGTAGAGAAATGACTGCTGGTTGCTCGCTCGGCGTGAGTTCTGATTAGGCGTGAGTATCGCTGAGCGATCGCTGTTTTGTTACATAGCTTTTGTCGCTCAGCGACAAGCTAGTGTGAGCAGTCAGCGATCAACTATTTTTTGAACAACTATTTTTGAAGAGACCAAAGACTAACAATGATAATAATGAATGCTTGTACTCTTGCGCTAATCGTAGAAGTACGAAAATTTTAGCAAAAAATAGGACTTTAGTTATAAACTCCAGCAGTGACGTCACAGTACAGCGGCCACAGCCGTAACTCACAACAGGTCAAAAGTGCCTCAAGTTCGTAACATAAAGGGCAGTTCATAAGTTGGAGGCCGCAAAAAGTATCCGCTGTAGACGGCTGTAAATCTACCTCAACTTAGTTTTGGGGGTTTCACAGTGGCGTTTTTTATTGCTAAGAATTTATTTATCGTTTTCATGATTAGTCTTTTTCGAAATTTCGGTTTAAATTGCCTAATTTTAAAAACTCATACTCAAAATTCATTTAAACTAATAGGCTACAGGAATAATGAAGGACTTAAGTATATGATAAGTCAATAATTTACTTTTATACATGACGAAGACCAAATTTAACCATATTAATCGACCGAGCGAAGCGAGGTCTTAGAGTCGAAAGCCGCGAAATGCCTGCGTTTGGACCAGTTTAACGCTTGACCTCTGGTGCTTAAGTTTGGTTGACGTTTACTTGAAAACGGTTAATCCAAATTAAATGAAATTTCACACACAAGTTAAGAAGGTTAATTGAATAATTTTAGTGAAAAAATTAGCTAAATAGGTTACAGGGTTGCCGAGATATAGGTGACTTAAAGTCTTTACGATAGGTCTGACGATTATTTCAAAACTGGAGCGCTGATAATTTTTTTTCTAACATATACACATTTTTTATAAGCGACACAAATATATTAGCCAAAGTGTATGTTTGTATGTATGTTTGTTACGCGATAACTGGAAAACCAATGGTCCAATCTGCATGAAACTTTGCAAACGCGTAATATAAATCCATAGAATTTTTAAGTTCGAACATGAGCCAAATCGGTCGTAGGGTTCTAGAGTTTTAGAAAATGCTTAATTTCAACGTTACCAAAGTTCCAATCTTAATGAAACTTTGCGATCAAGTAGTATAAGCTAAAAGAATTCTCATGTTCGAAAATGAGCCAAATCGATCCAAGGGTTGTAGAGTTATGAAGATGATTAAATTATAATGTTTTGCACAATTTGTTAGGTACATTAAGTTTGAGAAAGATCCTATAGGCAAAAAAGAGCAAGCAAGTTGATAAAGTTAAAGAATTAATAGCGATAAAGTCCAATAATTCGAGAATTTCAAGCAATTTATCATATTTTCAATATATCTTATTTATAATTATTTTCATATAATTTTTTAGTACATTGCGTAATACCAATAATTGCGTCAATTATAGTCCGGCCGCCTAAAGTTTGCTATTGAAATAGGTGTCACATACATGTAGGTAAGTACACGTTATGTGCTGTTTTTTTAATCTTTTTATAAACCTCATTTCGCTCGATCGATAAAATATAATGTTATATTTAATTTAAGTAGTATGAAAATAAAGTAAAAAAGTTATTTAAAAAAAAACCTTATTAATAGCGTTATTTTACGCCCATCGCTAATGGCAAGCAACCAAAGTTGGACTTAGTAGTATAGGCATAATTATAATATAATATTATATAATATAATTATGACGACATAACTACGTCACATTGCCTAAAATTTTGTATAAATTATCCCGAACACAATGTACCGGACTATAACTCGCTGTCAAGTAAAATAATATTTTACAGTGGTCGTAGCATGCCAAACGAGATCCCGCTGAAATGTCATGCGTAGAACTGTCATACCATACATTGTAGTTTTGTGAATGTATGTGATGACAGTTCTACTCTTGAAGTTTGGTCGGGATTCTGTGTGGCATGCTACGGCCACTGGCAAAACACGAAAGTGGAGACCATAAACAATAATAAGCAGGTAACAATGTCTGTGGAAGTGGTGATAGAATAAAAAAACTCGCTGAATCGTTTTATGATAAAATATAATTTAAATACATAATTTATATGAATACATACAAATATCATCGACCGAGCAAAGCGAACTCTTAGAGTTGAGAGATCTCTCGGTGGCAGTAAGGTTATTTGAGTAGTCTGCATAACTTTTTAAAACCTAAAGTAATTGTTTGTGCCGGCACATTCAACAATAAAGGTGCACGAGCACACCATAATGCATCGCGGGCTGTGTACTTATAGTCTGCCAAATTTCATAAATATATGGTAACGGCAAGTTCCCTATGAATGTTGATTTATTCAGAAGGTCAAAAAAATGTAGGTACGTTTTTGAAGGATAAACGGGTGTATTTTTTTCTACGTTAACTCAGAAGTTTAATTTAACGGGCACCAAGCGGCTATAGACTTGTGTATTATGGTAAAAATATACAATTCTACGGGATGTAGAGTATAAATTGGTCTTGACAGACATACGGATGACCAAGTGATCCTATTTATTAGGGTTTCGTTTTCTCCTTCAGAGGAACGAAATTCTAAAAAGGATTATATTCAAAAAATCTCGGTACGTAGGTTTATTGAGTTTTAATTTCTCAGAATTTTTATATTTTGAGTTTTAATATTAATGTTAAAGTTCTTGTATTAGGATATATTTAGTCGAGACCTAAAGTCTAAGGTTTACCACGGAAATTGGGCTGCGAGGTCACAGTTCGAGGCGAACTACTAGTTATATAACTCGGGACTTATCGCGTTGGTATTTAATGCTAGTTTTACAAAAACATCATAAAACTAACCTCGACGTTTCGATACAGTTGCATGTATCGTGGTCACGAGAATACTGCAGGGACGATCATCCTGCGGCGCTCGAGACGATAGATTTACATCTACCCTCACTTGATCAAGAATGTTCTCAGGGTTGTCACGACACACAACACTAATGGTATCCTCCGGTTTCTGAATTATTTTTTGTTTAAAAATAAAAAATTACGTTAGGACGCAAACACCTTCTTATTACCGGATTCCACGCAGATGACAATTTGAAACCATCTTCACGATTGAAATTAGGGTGCTTTTTAATTTCAATTGCTTCACGTACCATTCTTTGATAATAATATCCTACAGTGGAAAGAAAAAAAAAATCATTAGCCAAATTTAACCATTTGGTTAAATTTGGTCCTCGTCCATTAACCAAAACCCCATTAGGTTAATTTAACACCACTAAACAGCCAAACCAGACCAAAAATGCGATGCCAGTTCGCATTCAGAAGGATGGAAATCAATTGTTCGTAAATTTGTGGGATGGTTCTGGCTGTTCCCTATAAGAAATTATACAGGAGGTATAACAGGTAGGTCTTTAGGTCATGTTGAAAAAAAAAAGCAACATGTTACAGCAGTCAACATCATATTATTCATATGTATCCAATAATAGGTCATGTACCAAATCTCACTCTACTCTTTTAGTCAACAAAAGGTTGGTTGCCCGGAAGAGATCGCTCACAGCGATAAGGCCGCCAATTGTGGACCAAAATGTAATAGCACTAGTTAGTAATAAGTTTAATGTATTTTTTTTTGGTCTCAATAAAGTGTATTCTATTCTATTATTATTATCCACATCACCGTCATTGTGATTTAAAACCCGTAAGCAGATAATTTTGGTTAACTTTTTCTATTGGAGTATATACCCAAATTATATTTATATCTTGCACCAAAACAAAATTCAAACGAGGAAATCCTTCAAATGCGTGAGGCATTTTACCCCTATAATAGGTAAAATGGCCGCATACCAGCGTTCCCTTCCCGCTAATGTGACAACAAGGTAGGTAAGGCTGTAAGTGGCAGAGGTGCAATCTAAATGTAAATTGGGCAGAGCTTCGCAGGCGATGCCTTAAACGGTTCTACTATTGATAAATTTTGGTATGTATTAAGTTTTAAATCAGTAAACACCCATCAGAAAATTGTGATTTGACTCTGCCTTGTGTAATTATTATGGTAACTTGTTGCAATATAAACACCAATAAGCATTAGTAGCGTAACTAGTTGCCCAATACCCAGATGCAAATAGCCTGAAAGAAAATAATAGCCTGGCAGGTAGTCTTTCATGTTTTTTTTCAGTTATATTACTGCCTACATTATTGTTAGGATTGTTTCGCTGTCTTATGCCATCCATACATATAATAAGAATGGAAATTTCTCCCCATTCATTGTGATCCTTTACTAAGATGAATCGTGAAAATACGCATATGAACAAAACGACGCGAAAAAGTCGCTTGCGCGATCTAATTCGTAAAACATTTTGTCAATTTTTCCAAGGGAAACGTAAAATAAAATGATAAAATAAATAATAATCATTTATATCGGACACATTGCCCCTAATTTACATCAAAAATTCTAAATAAAAGTAATAGAATATAAAGTAAACTCAATTCAAAAAAATATGGTGCGACAAACTGCGACAAACTAAAAATACGCCATCTATCGATGTGTTTGTAAACGAAGCCTTTAATTTGGGCTAAATTTGTAAATAGTTTGTGTCACTGGTGTGGTTAAACAACACCACCGATTTGAATAAAATTTTCACTAATACGTTGCAGTTTTCTCTACTTGAACCTTAGTGTTGGTTTTAGTCAAATCGGTTCATAAATAAAAGAGTTATATCAATCTAAAGATTCGCATATAAAATGCTAATAAACAAGAAAGGTAGTCATAGGAACCGCGTAATCAAAAGACAAAACCTCATCGAGTTTGGGCTTATTTGATTCGTCTTGACGAGTACTTTGATACTATAGGTATATAGTAACCAGGGTCCGATGACGGAGCTGGAAGGTGGCCATAGGAACTCCGTGATTAAAAGAAAAAACCCCATCGAGTTTGGGCTCATTTGATTCGTCTTGACGAGTACTTTGATGCTATATAGTAGCCAGGGTCTGTACATAGGTAGGTATCATTTTGCACCTTATTTTTAATTTCTAAACCATGTAAAATCATCAGGAAACAAATTAGAATTCATTTAAATTAGTAAATGTAACTTATTTCTCATATGAATCAGCGCCAGCGGAAAATAATGGAACTAATCTAATGTGCGCATGATGCGTGTAAATATCAGTAATAAATATCTTTTTGCTGCTTATTTTTAATTTCTAAAACATGTAAAATCATCTGAAGATAAATAGAAAAATTCATTTAAAGTTCATTGTAAAAGTAAATTATTTTTCATACAAGCTAGCGCCACGATAACGGAACTAATGTCCTAAGAAAAAGAAATATCGTTTATTCTGCAAACAGTTTTAGAAAAGAAGTCCCGCGTAACCTAGCGGAACTAAATAATAGATTTATAATTACTGTGAATACTTCATTTATTATATATTTTTTAATTGTTTGATTAATTAAATATTATGTACCTATTTAATTGAGAAATTAAATATGAGAAATTATGAATTGTTAAAAATCTGTAGATATTTTAACTTAAAATCACGCGATTGTGGCGCTCCATCTAGGGGGATCTTTTGTAAAAATCACTGGTTATCCGGAGACACACAGACATAAAATCTGTTCACACCCATTTAGGCATACATCCAGACACAAACTTTCACGTTTATAATGTTAGTAAAATTTTGCAATGATTATTATAGAACCTTTTATCTGTGTTAAAGATAATCATAGGCGGATTTAGGGGGGGGGGGGGGGCAAGGGGCCAAGCCCCCCTCCCCCCCCCCCCGAGTCATTAAGCAAGCTGCTCGCGCACATATTATAAAGGATGTTTAAGCTTTCTTACTGCTCAGAGCGAGTAGGCGGATTTAGGGGGGGGGCAGGGGGCCAAGGCACCCCCAGAAGCATTGTAGAGTTACGAATTTCGCACATATTTCATGGTAAAGATTAAATTTTTTTTTCGGCGCTCGCAGCTAGCTGCTCGCGCACTTATTGTAATGGATGTTTAAACTTCCTAACCGCTCAGAGCGAGCTAAACATACACTTTTCGTAATAAAAATTATAATATTTTTGCCCGTCTGCACCTTGCCCCCCCCCCCCCAAAACCAAATCCTGGATCCGCCTATGATTTTAGGTATACACCTCAGTGGTAGCACGGTAAAGAGATATACAGTAGTTTGACTGAGCGTGATTTTTGAACATAAATACCTACAGTCTCGCGGTACATGTGCGAGTCATAGGGCTGACCAAATCCTGGATCCGCCTATGATTTTAGGTATACACCTCAGTGGTAGCACGGTAAAGAGATATACAGTAGTTTGACTGAGCGTGATTTTTGAACATAAATACCTACAGTCTCGCAGTACATGCGCGAGTCATAGGGCTGCCGGGCAGCCGCTGCCCGCATACAGTAGGTACCTACCTATTTCATATCATCTACTTACTTGAGCTAATATCTAGATGAGTTATTATAAATTAATTATATTATTTTTGTACATTTATTGATATTTTTTTTACAAGCTTTTATTTCTATTTCATATTACCTACCTATATGTACCTTACTACGTCCGCTTAGGAACCACTGAATGTCCGTTACAAAAATGCAACAGTCGAATGAGATTTGAAAATGTATTGTATCAAACTTAGTACACGCGGGATGAAGCCGCGTTTTTTGCGGCTATGACTAAAAATACCTAAGAACACTTCCGCCTAACTTACTTTTCAAACAAAATCTAAATCGAATCTATGAGACAGACACGTCAAACTTATCACACCCTTTCGTCTTTGCGTCGGGAGTTAAAAATAAATACGATTGATCACTCTTCAATTCAATAAAAAGTAGGTACATAATAACAGGTAGATTAAAACTAAAGTTGGTTCATAATTAACCCATATATACTCCTACGGAGTGTTATAACACCCCAAAAACTACCCACAAGTATTTTAATTTTTATTCTGAGAAATGTGCACGGTAATTGATATTTCTTATCTTGCTTGATTCATTACGAATAAAACTTTGATTTCGTGCAGTAATTATGACTGTTTTGTTTGAAAATTTAATCTTTTTTTGTATTTAAAAGTTACAAAGTGTTTTTATTGGATAATGTCGTCAAAGAGGTATGTATATATTATATTATCAAGTATAAAATATAACGGTTTGACATAAATCTTGTAAGTAAATAGTATTATCAATTATTTGATGCAATGTCCGTTACTAATATCGTACTATTATAGGTTCTTTCATATCTAAATATTTCATGGGTGTTATAACGCCCCGTAGGAGAAAGGACGTCTATAATAGTACTATTGGTTTTCAGATTGCAGCAAAGAAAAATTTTAGAGTTGAATGAAATAATAGATGAATTGGAGGCGGCTGATGACGATGTTCCTTTCCCGAAGGCAGTTGCAATTTTATCCCCAGATAATGCAAACACCAAGGTGACTGATGAGGATTTTGTTGATAAAAATTATGCTAACATACAAATTTTACCAGGCTGGTTTGGCAAATTTTGTATATCTCACGAATCTTTTCAGAATTTTGTAGCATTAGTGTGTGTACCATGAACTGGTAACAATCGTTTTATCTTTTCTTTTACAGGGACTCAACTAAGAGCAGAAGTTAAAGTCATTTACGCCGATTTTTCGTCTGACGATGAATTCCCTTATCTCACCAAAAGAAGATGTTCTGTAGAATTCCCTACACAAAGCCCAGTTGACTATCTGAAAGATGTGCAAAGTTCATCTCCCATACCATGTACATTGTCGTCAAGTGGAAAGATGTTCAGGTCCCCAATAATAAACAGCCACCGATATATTATTTTAATTCTATGTTTGACGATGGTGTAATCTAGCTGCTGGTAGTCTACTACACCATTATACAAACTTATACGCTAGCCAAAAATAAACCGAGCACTGTTACTGTTAGCGAAATGAAGTGCTTCTTAGCTATTCTTTCATAATGTGGTTATGTTATGGTCCCTCTGAGGTCCTTGTACTGAAAAAATCGACTGATACTTAATTTCGACAAACTCGATACGACAAAATCGATCATTTGATTGAATCCAAAGAAAATCAGCTCTGGTGCACTCTTTTCAAAAAGTAAATCAATTTCTTTTGTATAAAATGTAATGTTCAATTGCCTCCTAAATCTTATTTCGTTTCATGCAATACAAACTGAAAAAATACTAATGTCATACCTGGAGCCTACATTTTTCTACTCTCTCAATATGAAATTTGTACTTTGTAACAGTTATATAAAATACTTACATGTAATAATATGTAACTAATGTGGTAAAACTATGTCAAAATATATATAAACATAATATAAGATAATATATAATTCCGAAAATAAATATACCTTTTGTTTTTATTATACTCCCTCGTACATACAAGCGATAGCAGTGCATTCTCCTACCGGGCGTTGTAACACCCATAGTTTTCCGACTTTTCCAGATGAGTAGGATTTTTTTCAGTATTTTTCCAAGACAGTTGGTGACATAAATATCAACATATCAAAAACTTAGGATAATCTAAAGTACAAAATAGTTTCAGGAGTATCTGGGTTAAGAAGCCTAATCTGGGAACTACAATAGGTTTTATTCCAGCATAGTATCCCTACTATACCTACCTACTTACCTATCATGTCGTGGCGGCGTATATTGAAACCCAAGACAAGAGACAAAACAAGACAAAAGACAAGACAAGAGACAAGACAAGAGACAAGACAAGAGACAAGACAAGAGACAAGACAAGAGACAAGACAAGAGACAAGACAAGAGACAAGACAAGAGACAAGACAAGAGACAAGACAAGAGACAAGACAAGAGACAAGACAAGAGACAAGACAAGAGACAAGAAAAGAGACAAGACAAGAGACAAGACAAGAGACAAGACAAGAGACAAGAGACAAGACAAGAGACAAGACAAGAGACAAGACAAGAGACAAGACAAGAGACAAGAGACAAGAGACAAGACAAGAGACAAGACAAGAGACAAGACAAGAGACAAGACAAGAGACAAGAGACAAGACAAGAGACAAGACAAGAGACAAGACAAGAGACAAGACAAGAGACAAGACAAGAGACAAGACAAGAGACAAGACAAGAGACAAGACAAGAGACAAGACAAGAGACAAGACAAGAGACAAGACAAGAGACAAGACAAGAGACAAGAGACAAGACAAGAGACAAGACAAGAGACAAGACAAGAGACAAGACAAGAGACAAGACAAGAGACAAGACAAGAGACAAGACAAGAGACAAGACAAGAGACAAGACAAGAGACAAGACAAGAGACAAGACAAGAGACAAGACAAGACAAGAGACAAGACAAGAGACAAGACAAGAGACAAGACAAGAGACAAGACAAGAGACAAGACAAGAGACAAGACAAGAGACAAGACAAGAGACAAGACAAGAGACAAGACAAGAGACAAGACAAGAGACAAGACAAGAGACAAGACAAGAGACAAGACAAGAGACAAGACAAGAGACAAGACAAGAGACAAGACAAGAGACAAGACAAGAGACAAGACAAGAGACAAGACAAGAGACAAGACAAGAGACAAGACAAGAGACAAGACAAGAGACAAGACAAGAGACAAGACAAGAGACAAGACAAGAGACAAGACAAGAGACAAGACAAGAGACAAGACAAGAGACAAGACAAGAGACAAGACAAGAGACAAGACAAGAGACAAGACAAGAGACAAGACAAGAGACAAGACAAGAGACAAGACAAGAGACAAGACAAGAGACAAGACAAGAGACAAGACAAGAGACAAGACAAGAGACAAGAGACAAGACAAGAGACAAGACAAGAGACAAGAGACAAGAGACAAGAGACAAGAGACAAGAGACAAGACAAGAGACAAGACAAGAGACAAGACAAGAGACAAGACAAGAGACAAGACTAGAGACAAGACAAGAGACAAGACAAGACAAGACAAGAGACAAGACAAGAGACAAGACAAGAGACAAGAGACAAGAGACAAGAGACAAGAGACAAGAGACAAGACAAGAGACAAGACAAGAGACAAGACAAGAGACAAGACAAGAGACAAGACAAGAGACAAGACAAGAGACAAGACAAGAGACAAGACAAGAGACAAGACAAGAGACAAGACAAGAGACAAGACAAGAGACAAGACAAGAGACAAGACAAGAGACAAGACAAGAGACTAGACAAGAGACAAGACAAGAGACAAGACAAGAGACAAGACAAGAGACAAGACAAGAGACAAGACAAGAGACAAGACAAGAGACAAGACAAGAGACAAGACAAGAGACAAGACAAGAGACTAGACAAGAGACAAGACAAGAGACAAGACAAGAGACAAGACAAGAGACAAGACAAGAGACAAGACAAGAGACAAGACAAGAGACAAGACAAGAGACAAGACAAGAGACAAGACAAGAGACAAGACAAGAGACAAGACAAGAGACAAGAGAAGAGACAAGACAAGAGACAAGACAAGAGACAAGAGACAAGACAAGAGACAAGACAAGAGACAAGAGACAAGAGACAAGAGACAAGACAAGAGACAAGACAAGAGACAAGACAAGAGACAAGACAAGAGACAAGATAAGAGACAAGACAAGAGACAAAACAAGAGACAAGACAAGAGACAAGACAAGAGACAAGACAAGAGACAAGACAAGAGACAAGACTTGGACTCTTACTCACACACTTACTTGGTCTCTCACTTGCACTCTTACTCGGACTTTTACTCGGTCTCTTACTCGCACTCTTACTCGGGCTCTTACTCGCACTCTTACTCGGACTCTTACTCGAATTCTTACTCAGATTCTTATTCGCATTCTTACTCGGACTCTTACTCGCAGTCTTACTCGAATTCTTACTCAGATTCTTACTCGCACTCTTACTCGGTCTCTTACTCGCACTCTTACTCGGACTCTTACTCGGAATCTTAATCGCACTCTTACTCGGACTATTACTCGCACTCTTACTCGGACACTTACACGCAGTCGTACTCGAATTCTTACTCAGTTTCTCACTTGCACTCTTACTCGGACTCTTACTTGGACTCTTACTTGGACTCTTACTCGGTCTCTTACTCGCACTCTTACTTCAGCAGAATACTTTTAAAAATAAAAAAAATAACTTCTTACTAACTTACCTCAAAAACAGCATAATATCGCATGCTATTTTTTTGACATTTTATATAATTTATTATATTATGTATACATACGTCAAAAGTAAATAACGTAAATTACACTAAATACTTGCAAAAAACTATCGCGACGTCCGCCCGTCGCTGCGTGGCACCCGCTTCTGTTAGCAGTGGTCTACGTCATGAAACCTTTCTATGTTCCAAATTTCAACCCAATCCAGCTAGCGGTTGAGGCTGTACGTTATACAGATACATCAGTCACTAGCTTATTCTCATGGCTTTGCCCGCATGGACGGGTTACGTTTCATAATACCTACGGTCGTTTCAACTACGGTCGATATAACTACGGTCGATTCGCATAAGTTCATTTCACATATTGGACGACTCGCTTACAGTGCAACTCGCCTGCGGTTGATTAAACTATGGGCATGTGAACTAATGGGCGATTCGGCCAATGTTCATTTGATATATTGGTTAATTCAACTATGGACGACTCACCTACGGTTTATAAATTCTTTGCTACGCGTGTTTTTAGTACAGTATTCAGGGCAAACCGAAATCTGTTGGTTAGGTTAGGTTTGAACAGTGACCATAATGCGCGAGCCGAGCGAGCGAAGCGAGCGTGCCGCGGCAGCGGCCGCCGAAGCGCCAGATATTTTTCTTATTACTGAATTATTTATCCTGTGTCATGGCATCTTCAGGCATTTTGGCATCTTCTTTCATCTACCTCATCATGGCAAAGTGGCATAATAAGCTGTCTGCGCACCTACAGATAGAAATCATTCAGGTATCAAAAACAACACGTTTCTGAATTCTGTACTATAAACAAGTATTTTTTAGCTGTCATACCTGACTAGCAGCCGGAAACATGGTCTAAAAATACGTGAAACGTCCGTTAGTTCGGTCAAAAATAGGCAAATCGTCCAATAGTTTAATCAACCATAGCTCAATCGACCGTAGCTGAGTTAACCGTAGGCGAATCGTCCAATATTGATTTCAACCAATAGTTATTATGAACGTAGGCGAAACGTCCAATAGACATTTTGAATAGTAGGTGATTCGATCGTAGTTACATATTGGCAAGGTTTGCCAGCCTTTACTAATTCTACGCCCATTAAGTCGCAGAAAACCCGTGAATTGAATCCCTCTTTTCCGTGGAATTGGAAATTGAATTAAATGGTCTGCATCAAATTCATTAATATATGAATCATTTACTGTCACGCGCTACGAAGTGCGCGCGGGTCAGCTAGTTAGCAAATAAAATTCAAATCAGCAAAAATAACTCAAAAAACCACCACTTGTACAGTCAACTACAAAGAGATGTATCCATGTTAGTCTTACAAAATTAAGGAACTTTTAGTATGCAAAAATTATTCACCCTCACTTCGTGACATTTTCAGTATCCACCAAATCTTATACTATATTCGATTCATTTTAAATGACATTATTATGTATCACCTAAGGAAACGTAGTGGGATACATCATTGTTGCATATTAAACGAGTCGATGATAATATAAAGTTTGATTGCTACTAGAAATGTCACGAACCAAGGGTAGTTCATTGTGGCAAATGAAAATTTACTTCATTTTGTAAGCCTAACATGGATACATCTCTTTGTAGTTGACTGTACTCGTCTAAGTCCCTCTACCTAAATCGGCCGCATACCACCAGCGTTCCCTCCCCGCTAATGTGACAACACGGTAGGTAAGGCTGTAAGTGGCAGAGGTGCAATCTAAATGTAAATTGGGCAGAGCTTCGCGGCAATGCCTTAAACGGTTCTACTATTGCTACCTTCACTCTTCATTTTCAATGATGAATAGAATTTAGTTTCGTGAGTTATGTTTATAGTTTGAAATTGTAATGTTTTTGTCAGAAATGCGTTGAATTGCTTAAAACAACATAATAAAGAAACATAATTAACATTTCATAAATTTTTTCATTTTTTAAAATTTATCGATTACTAAATGCTAGGTCCCACCAGTAGGAAAAACTAGAAGGTGGACGGGTAGTGGTACAAAATAAAATAACTTTATTTTAGCCTTTGGCAATAGAATCACGTTTAAATATGAGAATCACGTTTTCTAAATATATAAAAGGAAAGAGTGGCTGATTGACTGATCTATCAACGCACTGCTTAAACCGCTGGACGGATTGGGTTGAAATTTTGAACATAGATAGGTTTTATGACGTAGACCTCCGCTAAGAAAGGATTTTGCCGTGCGGGCAAAACCGCGAGCTAGTACTTGTATAAATGGTAAATGAAATATTTTAGCTACCTGGTTATAACGACCATATGATGCCTTAATCATGTCAATCTTAATCTGTTCAATTAATTACGCACTTGTTCACCTAAATCAAAACATAAAAAAGACTAAAAAATATTTCAAGTAACATCTTATACACAAACATGTAGGATCCAATCTCCATTCAATAAATGAGACAAGATGATCAGAAAACTTAGATATTTATTCTTCTTTGTTGCATTCCGTTTTCTATCTTAGAAGTGAGTGATGTTCATTTGACAATGTCTAAAAGTGATATTTTCGCGAAGAGTTCCCAATGCAAATAAAACCATAAAGCATAGATCAAATGAACATCACGCAGACCAAAAATACAAAGGAAACATATAAACTACTTGGTTATAAAGCTAACAGTTCGGCCATCCTCTTAAGGTGAGTCCTCTCACATCGAAAAGAATATTCAATCTTAACAAAATAGCAGTCAAAGAGAGAGAAAAAAAAAGTTGTAAATACTACACATAGTACCTATGACTTACACCTAGTACCTTAAGAAAGTAAATCGTATTTTCACAATAAATAATTCACTTAAACATATTCTCATCAAAATTTTACAATGTTAGCCCTGCAGTGGTCACGCTCCAAAACCATACAGAACTGGTCGCGCGGCATACAGGCGTAATCCAAGTACTTTGTGGACCTCCTGTGACGTAGCCGTATGAGTTCAGTGTTAGAAAATTACAATTAATATTCAAAAATCCAACTTAAAGAATCCAGAAGGGCAAATAATTAACTGAATGCGTTTTCGAGATATTTTCGACGAGTGGATTACATAATATGTTATCCGGGCGACCACTCTAGGGTTAAATGTCTGATCTCGATTAATCGAATCACGAATCGTTATTAACTCATCAAATATTACAAATACAAATACAAATTATTTATTCGTAGTTTTTAGGTACACGTCATATTATATTCTATCTCATATCAATCGTAGTTAATCTTGCATAGTCTGCTATGATCTGCGATCATCTGTGCGGTACTAGTTGCCTAATACCATTCGTTTTCTGCACTGATCGCTCATAGCCCATGCTCGCAAGAATTAAATCTAAGAATCTGAAACAACTGATCAATATCATTTACTTATCTCAATTCATAAAACATATTCTATCTATTTCTCAATCGTAGTTAAATTTGCATAGTCTGCTATGATCTGCGATCATCTGTGCGATACTAGTTGCCTAGCACCATTCGCTTTCTGCACTGATCGCTCATAGCCTATGTTCGCATCAATGAAATCTAAGATTCTGAAACGACTGATTAATAAAGTTCACTTATCTCAATCCATAAATAAATATTAGGTATATATTCCATCTCTAAAATTCTATCTCTTATCTATTTCTCAATCGCGATGTGATCTGCCATCTGGGCAGTACCAATTGCATACACTGATCGCTCAAAGTCTATGCTCGCATCGATCAAAACAAAGAATCTAAAACAATCGATCAATCAAATTAAATCATCTCAATCGCGTTCCTTATTGTGAATCGCATTCATATTTTCAACCACGTTCACATTGTCAACCGCGTTCACATTCTCAGTAGCGTTAACATTCTTAAGCACGTTCATATTATCCATCCCGGTTATATTCTCAATAGCGTTTATATCCTCAATCTCTTATATTCTCAACCCTGTTCCTACTCTCAACAGTGTTCATATCATCAATCGTTTATATTCTCAAACCTGTTCCTATTCTCAATAGTGTTTATATCCTCAATCGTTCATATTCTCAAACCTGTTCCTATTCTCAATAGTGTTCATATCCTCAATCGTTCATATTCTTAACCCTGTTCCTATTCTCAATATAACTCATTCATAGTAATAAGTTCTCATGTTATAGTAATAAGTTCTTTTGTATATTTCGGTTTGCAATAAAGCATTATTCAATTCTATTCTATTCTATAACGTTAAAGTAATAATAATAATCTTTTTCAATTCGAATTCTAAGTTAGTAGGTACTATCATATTATTTTTCAACTCACAATAATCATTAGATCACTCACAATAATCATAAGATCACTCACAATAATCATTAGGTCATCACAATAATATTTCAGTAAAGTCCAAACTTCCGCCTTCGATATCGGTGTCATTACTTTTAATGTGTATGGTAGTAAGTAAACGCGGAACCAACTCAAGGAAGCTATAATATCAGCCAAAATTCCCAACTCTAAGACGATTTTGTGCATTATTCGCATTGTTTTATCCATTAAAAGGCCTAAGCAAACGATCTTCACCTCACTGCATCAAAATATCCACTATTCCTACCTTTGACACGTTAGTGTGCAATTCTATAGGTAGTTAAGTCTTAATAAGCCACTCTTTTAGTCTGTTAAAAGTTAACGTTCAGAGAACGACAACCTTATATGGGCGCTACACTATCTTGCGTCACTAAATTTCCATATCAGCCACATAATTTATATTATTATAGATGACTGCTCGAAAACATATTTCAATTCAATCTCAACTCAATCAAAAGAAATACAGTTCATTCTCACGTTTTGTATCAGCACTCCGCTTTGACCATTTTCGGAAACCATATTCTTGTACTAATACGAAGTATTCGTTGCCAGATTTCCGTCTCAAAAACCCGGTGATATTTACCGTACCTATTACTACAATCGACAGGTAAAATTATTACCTGTCAAATGGTTATTGAAAACTATTTTTTGAAAATCAATTGAAGTATCACAGATTGCCTTCCTTTATAGCCATGAGCTAAATCTCAAACAATATTCGTATTTCATTTTAACCTTCGCCAAACCTAAATGTACTACGATATTGCCACCTAACCCTCTCATAACTGGGCCAGCCCATCACTAATCCGGGTGATGCTTAGTCTGTTAAATTCGCTACACTTTAAGAAGAACATTAACCACCAAAATCATTACACCTATTCACTATCGAACCTTCTAGTCATAATATTATTGCATTATTATATATTTGTCTGTTTCAATTTGTATAGAGCAGATTTCTCCAATGTAGAATTCGTGTCACTCTTGTCTTTTCGATGAGCATGTAGACTACGTCTTTAAAAAGCTTCCAAAACATTGGACTTGGTAATTAGAACGTGTGGATCATTAGGTAAAGCTAAAATCTTAAATACGTTGTACTTGTATGTTTGTAAAAAGTATTTAAGAATATTCTTCTCAAATCTGGACCTCAATTTAAGACAAATTCTCGTTGTCGCAAGAATTGATCGTATTCAAACCAAATTTACTAAGCTATTATGTTTCAAGTTCAAGTAATCCAAGTCCATATAATATTACCATTGTCAAAGAAAATAGAAATTGCCGACGTAATTTATCTCCTAAATATTATGTCAAGCTCAATTAACTGTTCGGACCTATTATCTAGTAAATTCTGTCTTAATTCTTAATACGGGGGTATTGATATTCAACCCCCTTATAAGTAAATATGCGAGTACTATCATACAGAAAGACCAAATTCGTATTAACATCGTGTGGGTGTACTTTAATGCATTTACATTCATCGTCTTCTTCTTTCGTTGCCTCTCCAACTAGCTAAAGTTTGCAGTCAACTCATACACATTCACATTATTACTTTCTGTGTTACTACATATACCACTCCGCTTGCCTTCCTTAATCATATTATTCAATCTATCAGTACACTGTGACTGTCGTTTTATAGATAAGAAAATAATGTAACACCTGCACTGTTTCCTGACATTTGAGAGCCATCTCACCCAGTCTTATTAAGAAACGATCTCCTATCCTATAAAATAAACTATCCACAGCACGTTTATTCTATATAATTCGCATCGATAAATTTTATTCTTATAATATTATTTAAGTGAAGTTCGGTAGATAAATTCATCTTAACCCGCTTAGACAGCATTTCAGTTAATAGCTCGGCGTAGTCGTCGCTTCTAGGGAACGATTCTAATAGATGAATGATTTGGACATCTCCCCAATCTTACAGCTGCGCGCATTTCTCTACTTGACTTAAACATGTATCTTTGACCATCGAATCGAATTCCGGAATGACATTGCCTAACATCGAGAACTTATTTCCTTCTGGTCGACTATTATTTAAATTTCTTAGTAACTTAGAGAGAAATATGTGCGTATTATTTCTAAGCATATACCAATACCAGTACCTCGTGTCCGGCACCTGCATAGCACCTGCACTCAAGCTCCCAGTTGTAGCGTCATTAGCTCCGTCTCGCGCCACTGCGGCTCCGCTTAGAGCCGAAAAACGCCGCGCGGTAGGTCCGCATCCGGCTGTATCCACGTCTCTGCTTGGCACCGCACCCGGCTGTATCCACGTCTCTGCTTGGCACCGCACCCGGCTGTATCCACGTCTCTGCTTGGCACCGCACCCGGCTGTATCCACGTCTCTGTTTGGCACCGCACCCGGCTGTATCCACGTCTCTGCTTGGCTCCGCACCTTCGCTCTCTGCTCCCCGTCCGTCTGCACCTCCGCTCGCTGCTCCCCGTCCATCTACGTCTGCACTTCCGCTCGCTGCTCCCGGTCCGTCTGCGTCTGCACCTCCGCTCGCTGCTCCCCGTCCGTCTGCGTCTGCACCTCCGCTCGCTGCTCCCCGTCCGTCTGCGTCTGCACCTCCGCTCGCTGCTCCCCGTCCGTCTGCGTCTGCACCTCCGCTCGCTGCTCCTCGTCCGTCCGCGTCTGCACCTCCGCTCGCTGCTCCCCGTCCGTCTGCGTCTGCACCTCCGCTCGCTGCTCCCCGTTCGTCTGCGTCTGCACCTCCGCTCGCTGATCCCCGTCCGGTTGCATCTGCGTGCACCATCGTTCGCTGCTCGCCATCCGTGGTGACTGTGTCTCCGCTCGTGACTCCGACTGCGCCGCTGCGGGCGTCCCTGACTCGCATCTCTGCTGTGAGGGCTGATATGTCGCGCTTGTCCTTCTCCTGCTCCAACTTGTAGAGGAAGTGATCGACTATGACCTCCGCCCTCGCGCGCTCTTTCGACGATGATGGCCATCATTTATTTTACTCAAAGAACGTGTGTGCTTATAGCTGCGAAATCTGGAAGATCCCTCCAAACAGTCTGTCATAATCATAGTGGGCTGAAAGTTTTATTCCCTCTTCTGAATTGTAGGATCCAATCTCCATTCAATAAATGAGACAAGATGATCAGAAAACTTAGATATTTATTCTTCTTTGTTGCATTCCGTTTTCTATCTTAGAAGTGAGTGATGTTCATTTGACAATGTCTAAAAGTGATATTTTCGCGAAGAGTTCCCAATGCAAATAAAACCATAAAGCATAGATCAAATGAACATCACGCAGACCAAAAATACAAAGGAAACATATAAACTACTTGGTTATAAAGCTAACAAACAGAATATTTAAAATAATAATACGAGTATTATTTAATACTAAATGCCAAAACAAATCAAAATCACATTATGTACTTACTCAATCTTTTTCAATTCTACAAACACACATTTTTTTATAACGACACGACCTTTTTTGATCCAAATTAAATTTGTCCCAAAATCCAAAATGTTCCCAAGAACCATACAATACTTAGAGAGGCAAATAAGGTGTGCAAATGTACAAAACAAGCCACAAAGTGATTTATTCCGAGGCCTACTTTACGTCAAGCCCTAACTCTGAGTTATTTATACGCCTTCCTGGTCTCTCCGTCCGTGTTACAAAGGAAATTAGTGGAAAGAGTTTGCTAGAATACGTAGTGAGGTATACTTAGTCAACCATCTAGTTTTCATATTAACGTTTGCTGCTTCTTCATGTGTATCTTACTGATCGATGTTGTGTTTCAATTTATTTCGCCATAATGTTTAAAATGTTCATAATAATAAGAGCACTAATCAATCAAATAGCATTTATTCAAAAAGATGCAAGTTTTTTACAGAGTAAGTAATTTATTTTAAGACTCTCTCTACCTGATGTTAATATTATTAATCAGGACTTATCGCGTCATTATATTATTACGTTAGTTCTACAATATCATTATAAAGCCAACCTCGACGATTCGGTACAGTTACATGCACCGTGTTCACGAGAAAACTGCAGAGGCGTTCATCCTACGGGGTTCGAGATGATTAGATTTACATCTTTTTTTTAACCCAGGAAAAATGCGTTATGCATCATCAACCCACGCCGGGGGGCGCGGGGCGGTATGTGGGACTCCCCCGCCAAAGATGGGAGCGGCTAAAAAAACCTGGGGGTGTTCCTGCGGGACGCCATAATGCCGGGGCAACGGGTACGCCGAAGCACTCATCCGCGGCAATAGATTTACATCTACCCTTACTCGGTCAAAAGTGAAAAGTCGGTGGTGGTGGTATCTTTACCTCTGTGTTGGCTGACCTGCCAAATAAGTGCAACAAGCTGTTTTGAAGGATTTCAAATGAAGTGGCGTACTTTGAGTGCCTCTTTACTATTTATAAGCTCTATCCATAATTTTCCTATCTTCGCTCCCCACTTAATTCGTACAATTCCGTTCCTCTAAAGTATTTCCCTTTCGGACGTTTGCTGATAAAAATAAGTTATGTGTAGGCTTAATTGCCTACTTTACAGTGAGCTTAGTGCTTGAATTAGTGCTGGGAAAGTAAGAAGCTAGCCACTTAAGATTTAGGCTAGATTTTACTGGCATTAGACGGTTTATGCGGTAATTCTTAAAAAATACTGGTAGGAAAATGTAGTAGTAAGAAGATAGAAGTAAAATATAATACAGTCGTTTTATTTCTAACCACCATATAGCTTTATAATATTTTTGTTCTGATATATTTATTTAATATTATAAGCCTTAGACTATGATATCACGTGATGTAAAGTGACGATGCGGCCTTTGATGGTGGAACCTAAACATAGAAGGTGGGATAAATCCCTGGAATAATTTCTTACTATGTTTATTTGTAATCACAAGCGTGCTTCATACCTACGCGAGTATATATAACTATATTTTTTCAAAACGTTTTGTCAAAATACATATTATTTCTTTCTATTGATACTAATAACGCGCGTACTTTTTATTTAGATTTAAGATATTAATTGTGGTGAAACAATGAAGAGTTTTCTTATCTTAAACGCCGGGGGTACGGGAGGGTTATATGGGACTCCCCGTGCAGGACGTCGGCACGGGAATAGGTACGGGTATCTAACCATTAAACCGTTTGGAGTTTTTTTTTAAGAATTTGAGTATTTAAAGAGTTTCTTATTTTCTAGATTAAGTTTCAATTGTTAAGTCACCTCAATAAGGTACCAGCAAAAGACCAGCGTATCAATTCAGATCTACACATGCTGAGCTATTGCATGTTGTACCTTTTTGCGGCAAGATGTAACTTTTTTTATAAATATTTATACTATGTTGTATATCTAATGCTTTGTATATTTTTATCATCTTGTGTGCAAATAAATTTATTTTTTTCTTTCTTTAAAACAACTAAGCGGCACTCTGCATTGTCTTTGTGATGCAGTGATGAGAACTACTCATAGAACCGACAAAATACAGCCTACACACCACCCCCACAGCCCGCAGGGCCCGCAGAGCCTACAGCCTACTACATTGCATATGATTTTCGTTCCAAAACAACAAAATTGCTAGTTATCACGTAAAAACCAAACTTCCTTGCTACGCTAGCCCCGTGAAAATTACACATTAGCTTTAAACAAAATGTAAATTCTCTAAGCTGCTGGTTCTTGCTAATGTGGGTGCAATGCAACACTGAATACATTTAGGGAGCTTACTGTGTGGCGTTAGTTTTACATGTGCCAAGTTTGGAGTAGTTTTTGGGTTAAATGCCTAAAATTGGACTAGATTTTAGCTACCTGTATTGAAAGGTATAATTTATAAAAATAAAAATACACAAACAAAAAAAATATTATAGGGCAAGGACGTTATATTAATAACATTATAATCGTTATACTAAGTTGCAGAAAATAAATCTAGTGAAAAAATCAAGGTGACAGAGAAATACGTTAAAGTAATTCCAAAATACAAGAATTAAAATTATAGAATATTATAACAAAAAAGGATGAGACTCGCACAGGATCGGAAGGTGTGGCGTGACCATGAGGAGGCCTATAGCCTGACAGTGGGTGGATACAGGCTGAATAGATAGATAGATAACAAAAAAATATTTAATGGCCAATTACTTTTGCAATCTTTTAAATTAGATTATTTAATTATGAGTTACGTAGGTAAATAACACAAAGCCTCCTTAAATCATGACAAAGAAAACGATTTATCTATTTTCATCTTCAAAGCTTACGATAAGTGATCAAGCAAAATCCTTAAAATTCTCTTTTTACAAGCTTTTATTTACTTTCACTTGTCTGTTGTCTGTCTGTCTGTCTGTCTGTCTGTCTGTCTGTCTGTCTGTCTGTCTGTCTGTCTGTCTGTCTGTCTGTCTGTCTGTCTGTCTGTCTGTCTGTCTGTCTGTAATCAAATCTTGCAACTTAAATTTGACCCACTTCCCGGTGTCCGATTGAGCTGAAATTTTGCATGCATGCATAAATTGGATGACAATGCAATATTATTATGACATGGAGCTGATCTGATGATGGAGCTGGAAGGTGGTCATAGGAACTCCGTAATAAACGACGTAACCCCATCGAGTTTGGGCTCATTTGATTCGTCTTGGCGAGTACTTTATGGTTATAATAATAAAAGCTTGTTTTTAAAAAGTTTTTTTAAAATTTCACTTGTTTCTGTCTCTACTCGTTAGCAAATAAGGCCTTATAAAGAAAGATTAAGGGTCGGCGACAAACGCGTAACTCACCCCACACGCGTGACCTTGGCTGTAGTCTGTGCAGGGCCTAATAAGGCTCTCTCTACACGCGTCACGTCTCTATGGCCCTACGAGATTGCGCGGTGAATACTTATTGATGGAAATTACCTAAATTTTACCATTTTCATGAATAATCTGTAAAGGTGGATTGTTACTGTCGCTACGAGGGATATAGGTGCAATCTGTGACTTTACATTGACATATTTTTTATTGAACTAGTGGACTCGCGCGCACTTCGTAGCGCCTAACAGAGGATTATCAGTGCGCTTTTTAAATTATTGCAGTGTTCTCCATAACTAAAACAACAAGCGAGAGTGAGCCGTTTTGTTGTTTAGTTACTATAGAAATTTATGTGTTTCTCTTCTATAATATTTTGCATGTATTATGCATGTATTATACATGTAGCAAATTTAGGCTTTAGAATAGTAAGCTCAATAATAAAATTATGCTAGGCTTTGTAAAATTATGCCTAAAAAGTTATGCCAAATTTATAATATTGTGCGTAATGCGTTTCTATTATTAGGCTTAATAAAGGTATCACCTTTATTTCCTATAAATTGTGATTTGACTCTGTCAGTCTAAGTAAGGTCTGGTACCTACGGTCTTCTGTTGAAGTAGGTATAAATTAATATTTATTTATTATTATGACAAAAAATAGAAAACTGACTAAGATGACCTCATTTCTAAGCGCATTAAAAAAAGTACAAAACTTAGGTCCCATCCCACCGGAGCGGATACGTCGGCAATACGCTGCCGGTACGCTGCGGATACGTCGCGGAGATTGGTGGGAAATTGCGCCCGCGGCGTGAGATGGATTCCCACTGCGCTCTTATAATTAACGCCACGGAAATTACGGGGAACTGAAATAGTTTGAATATAGGTTCTAGTTTATATGTGTTTCAACTTTACTTAGTTGCTGATTGAGCTTACCAGCAGGTTCTTGATTAAACTGTAATACTTTTAACCAATGTAAAGACAAAAATGGTCAGTTTTTCATAATTTCTTTATATTAATATACAGGGTTATTTTTAAAACGCCTGCAACTTCGCAGGACCAGGCAGCCAACACCATAAATAACAACATGTGATAGGTATGTGACTATTGATAATTTGTTACATTTATTTAACTTTCATACAAAAATCAATAACGATTTAATATCCCTTCTAAATGAGCGCAGCGCAGCATAGAAACACGTGGAGAGACGTGGAAGGTCTTTGCCCAGCAGTGGGACAGCATAAACTAAATAAAAAAAGGAAAACATTCAAAAATCCATCTGAATGGTAAGAATAACATTGTTTAATAAATAAGAAGAGTCTAAATGGCACTTTACCAAAAAAAAAATCGTTTATTCGTTATTCTTACTTAAAGAAAATTAGACCAAAAAATGTATATTCACTGTTGGACAAAAGCCCCATTGCACGTCACAACTTGGAAAGGACGGAACTTGACTAATAAATAGACGATATCCTAAACAAATAAATAAATAATATTAGAAAACACCTATTTAATTTTGTTAAATCGAGTTTCAATCTGCAATTCCCAGAAGTCCGATTCAAACACATTAAATGAGTCACCAAACAAACGTGAAACTATCCACACCAGAGCTTATCTAATCAATTAATGTTATTAGCTCATTAATTAAATAAACGACAAAACTATAAATCATTAGCCGTAGTATTTAAATAATAATTAGTTATGATTAATAACTGTAAAGTTATTTCTACTGTAAAGATCAAATTCTAATTAGTTTGAGCGAAAATCAAGACGACATATACATGTACAAACACAATTTTATAAGCATGCACTTATAAAATGTTCTATTATACTTATTTCGATGCCTTAAATAAATTGTGCTATGTAAATATCTTGCAGATCTGCTAATAATTATATTATATTAGGTACATAACTAGCATAATATATAAATAGTTATTGCATAAAATGTGTGTACATAAATATTATAAAGATCTCATAACCTTATAAATTATATATGTGAGCACACTTTGCTTAATTAACTTGACATACAAATTTTAAATATATAAAAAAGTTACTTGAATTTATAAAAAACTTACATAATATAATTAATATTAATAACCAGATTTTCAGAATTCAGTTAAAATACATAATAATATTATCTTACTAATATTATAAACGTCAAAGTTTGTAAGAATGGGTGTCTGGTTATTCTTGTTACTCATTCACGTCTAAACGGGTGAACCGATTAAGCTGAAATTGTTATAGAGATAGCTTAGCCCTGGAATAACACATAAGCTACATAAGTACTGCGGGTAAAACCGGTGGGCACAGCTAGTATATTATATACAATTTTAAAAGTATCAGAATGTTGAACTAGCTCAATATCAATTTATTAAATCAAAATGGTGGTAAATAATATTGAAATATCACCTCTTTCCTAACGAAATGTATGGTACCTCTAGAGGTGTATAACAAAGTATTCTTGAGCACATAATATTATAATGTATGTAGGCAGTATGTAATATCGGTAGGCTGATATCGATCACGCTGACTCGTAAAATGTACAGCAATACGGTAGACTAGGCCACGGACCTTTTTATTTTAACCACAGGGTAGGGAATACAGTGGCTCAACTTCAGAAAAACCAGTGGTGATAAGTTAATAGTGCAAATCTTCGCCAGAAGTGTCAAATTGTCATACAAAAAAAAGGTTCACACTCTGTGATCTAGACTATCTATCACTTCCGCTTCAAAATAAGTGTTAACTGACTGTGACTGTGTGTGATTATTATTCTTTCGCCAAATACATTTCAAAAGATAGTATATTACTATCTTTTGAAATGTCCTATTAAAAGATAGTAATCATCCCTGTCTTTTCTATCAGTAAACGTAACTTTTTAAAGTTACATAAACCTTTAAAAAGCCTATAAAATAACTACTAGACATCTCTGATGAATCTTGAAATAGCACTGGATATTTTTTAACAAAAAAATAGGCTAAATAAATTAAAATTAGTAGTTTCCGTACTGCAATTTCCCAATCTACGTCCCCAACTTAATAGATATTGGTAGTTGGGCCCGACGCCGTCGTGCATAATTGATGACCAACTCAATTTTAGGGTTACGCCAAGGGAATACAAACTCGGTAGCTCACCTTCTGTATGTAACCAGCCTCTGCGCCCTTGGGACAGCCCTATTGGCAGGGTATCGATATGAAGGGTTGCATGTTTTGTTACACTTGAGAGCTCTTTGGAGAATACGGTTTTGAGGATGTGTTTATTTTATACAGGAGATTATCTGCTTAGAGTTTGCGTAAAGAAATAAATGGCCTAGTCAGGCTACGCGCAATGTAGGCTTTCGTAGTAGACAAATCGAATATTAACTGACTTATCTTTGAATTAAAATAATGTTATATCCGAAACGAATAAGAACATCTTTAGTGTTATATAGTTTTCCTGAAAAGTTTAAGGTTGTAATCATATCCGTTACACTTACTAGCTTTCAAGCTGATTTTTTTTTACTATTATTACTTTATACCTTTATCCATGCAAAATTGAGGCTTACAGAACAATATTATAGTTTCTCCGTAAAATGACTAACAATATATTATCTAGTAGGTATTTAGGTATGCACTGTGTGCTCTTTGTATAAAATAAAATACATTTTTCAAAATACACGAACAAATTCCATTAAAAATTCAGTACACTTATCCAATAAAATATTCAATATTCGCAGTCGCTCACTATTCTCTCGACAAATCCATAATCCCATTCACAGAATGACTTTAATAATGGAATTAGTTCATTCCGAATGCAATTTTAAAGAGGCATTGGAAATCTTTAGATCTCGTTAACGTTCTAGAATATTCTATGAAGATTAAGCCCCATTCAGACTGCGCGCTTTTGTCGCTCGTGAATATAACGGTAAGCTAATGATTCACAGACTAAACTAGACCCCGCTTATGTGATTTTCTGTATGCATACAAAATCGTCAAAAGATAGCGGCGGGCGGTTGGCTAGTTTTGATTGGCTTGTTCAAAGTAGAAACTCGTTTTTTCAAAGAAAATATCTCTTTTATCATAGAAGTGCTTTGCGAACGAGCGATAGAGAATTAAAATAGAAAAAAAAAATACTTTTATAAGTAGCCTATTTATTGAATAAATGAAATTTTAATTTGACTTACAAAGACGGCTTGTTTTGATAGGCTCGCGTGGAAACTCTTTGGTTCAAAGAATTTTCACGTATGTTATGCAGCGTCAATGCGTATCGTCGGCGACAGCATAACTCCGGTAATGCGCCCTCTATGGTTGAGTTCTCTATGTCATGAGTAGAACGGTAAGCTAATGATTCTACTTGAGATAAGGTGAATAGGGGCCTTAATGGTGTTCCGATGTCGACAAAAATGTGGTTAATGTGTAAGTCCCCTAAGAGAAGCTTGGTTTACTTATTGATATGTAGCTTTTGATTCTACGTTAGAAAAAGGTATGGTAAAATAGGTAATAAGGTAAAGTCCACTTGTGATTTGACACTGCGCGCGAAAATTTGCACGAAGGTAAGCGTTGGATCTATTATTATTTTTAAATGCAAATTGTATTGATGGCTTTTGATTCTGAGTAGTCTTTTTAGGGTTCCGTTCCTAAACCGAGAAAACGAAACTTATGAATGTCTTAGACGCCATGTGTATCTTTTTGTCACATAGTGTCTGGAACACTGTGTACTCAAAAGTATAGATAAAAATCCAAGAAAAAAGGGGAAAATAGGGGGTGAAAAACAATTTATGATGATTTTTGATGTATTTTTTGAAACACTTCCGAACAAAAACATTGTACGAGTATATTTTTTCAAAACGGTCACTTAGTGTTTGGCGCTAGAATCACTTTATCGTCCGTCTGTCTGTCATAATATTTCACTTTGTAGTTAGCTAGTTATTAAATAAAGCTATTAAGTGACATTTCATAATTTATAGGTAGGTACAACCATTAAGAGGTCATCGTCGCCTTAGGCTTTATGTATTTAAATCAAATCGCTTGTCCATTATAAGGATGTTCAGTGTTCGTACATTGATTTGAACTCAATGGTCGGGTCGGATTACTGAGATTGGTTCAGTAATTAGCAAATGAATAGTTCCGTCGGGCGCCGCTGTAATTTACATTCGAGTGTAATTCCCTAACCCTATTAGAGGCCGATTGATTAAACATTACTTCGGGTTTAAATTTATTTGACTGTGATTTTGCCGTTTTGACTAGGATTTTGTTTTCTGAACCGAAGGCGATAGGTTCAATTAAACAGATTGAAAAAAAAAATTGTGTAAATAAATATTATATTATAGGAATGCAATTTTTTTAATGCAGATCACTTCTACAGTACACAAGGACACAAAATTAGTGACTCGCCTTTTCTGAAAAATGTGCGCTATATCGGTTGCACAAGAAAATGGTTTTCAGTTTAAACACATAAATCAAATTGAAACAATTTACTTTCTCCTTCCAACTCTCTCTAAAATAGATCTAAAATTGGTTTTATGTTTCTATTTCCCTTTCTTTAAAAAATATACAGCAGCGAGTTGCGCCTAAATGTTATCAATAACTTCACCTTAAAGTTCTCCAATTATTGTCAAATTAAGTACTGAACATTATGTAAGTATGTAGACTTCCTAGATTAGCTCCATGGCTCCATGGCTTATAAAATTTGGTTTCAAATAAAGGATTTTTTTATTATGTTTACATTATTTCATTTATTATAATTATTAATAGTTAGGTATATGAAAATATCAACCCTGATGAAATTACCAATTGCATGGGCAGCTGGTGCGCAGAGGCCAAAAAACTTATTGACGAGCTAGGGCACAGGATTCAAATTAAAAGTGGAGATAGTCGCTCAGGGTCGTTCCTGGTGCAAAGAATGTCCATCGCTAAACAACGTGGAAACGCAGCAAGTGTTATGGGCACCTTTCCAACAGGAACGGCTCGGAGTGGTCTTTTTGACAACTTATAATTTAAAATTTATGATGAAATTATATGAAATTGAATTGCAGAAAGCTTTTTTGCAATTTTTTAATGGTTAGCTAGAAATATGTAAAAAACGGTAAATCACAGCAGCTACCCCTAACCTATAATAACATTATTACAGTATAACAAAGTAGCCTTACTACTATAAAAGAGCCTTAAACCATCGTAATAGATCAGAGCATTACGCTGTCCGTCAGAGCTCGGAACGGACAGACACGGCAGTTAATCCATCGCTCTAGTCAGATTATCGGGAGCCAGTCACCCGTGTCTACTACATTGTCAACTCTATTACGTGGCGTTCGCTTACGAAAATTGATTTGTAACTATAGTATTATTGTATCTTTCAAATCAAATCGAAATGTATTTTCTCGAATAGGCTACAATCGACCTAGCCTAGACACCTAGCTTCTGCAGGTTAGTCCCCATATACTTGAGAAATAATCTGTGTTAGTCCCACATACCGCCCTTCGCCCCTTGGCATTAAAAAAGTGCCCAAACAAACTTAACAACAATAAATTTTGGGTTTTTTAATTTGTACTTCAACAGAATAGGTAAAACCCCGCTTACTCTGCTTTTTTTACCGGGGGTAAACTTCCTTTGCAGGAGGTCGACTAGGTGGGTGCCTCAACATTGCCAGTTATTCTACTGCCTGACCAGTGTTGTGCAAACGTTACTATGCTTCGGTAGGAGGGCACTGTAGCTAGTGAAATTACTGGTCTTAACATCACATGACTCATAAGTAAGAAGCCTTGGCGCAGTGCACCTAAAATTATACATTATTGTGAAATCTTGCGTAGGACTGTGCTAATTATGAGAAGCGTTATTCTTAACCATCAGGAGAGCGTCTTGTTCGTCTTCTTATTTCGTTGTGTTAAAATAGAGCACTCTTGCTGTTAAATTTTAATTATGTTCGAAGACTCTATCGCTTGTTCGCAAAACATATCTATGAGAAGAACAAGCAAGAAACCTATCTGTATTCCAAATTTTACCCCAATCAATATAGAAGTTTGGGCAGTAATGCATAGCTATTAATTAGCAGTAAACTAGTCAATTAGTCATTCAGTCACGCTTTCCTTATAAATATATTTAGTTTAGTAGGACAAAAACAAATGAACAAATTTCTAACCGAAATTCAACCAAATATTGAGGTAAATGGTATAAATTAAATGTAGACGTAGAATATGGGCGGTAGACACGACGGCAGATGTTAATTTGATGGAACAAAGCCAAAGACAGGTTAATGTATTTAAATGGGCTTTAAAATTCTAATTTAACATGAAAACGTCAACGCTACTAATATTTGTGAAGCTACTTAGTATTTGAACTCAGGCTTTTTTGGAATTTTTTATTTTTATTAATTGCCAGTTGCGCTTACTAGTAGGAGGGCACTGTAGCTAGTGAAATTACTGGGCTGAAGTCTTAACATCTTATGACTCTTAAGTAAGAACCGTTATTGCGTTGGCACAGTGCATCTAGAATTTTACATTATTGTTAAATCTTGGGTAGCACACTACTAATTATGGGCAGCGTTATCATATAACATTAGAAGAGCGTCTTGCTCGTCTTCTTACTTTAAAATATATACCTATATAAGGAAAAAATGACCGATTGAATGACTGACTAACTATCAATCAACAGCTCAAACCACTGAACGGATTCGCTTGAAATTTGGAATGCAGATTGGTTTTATGATGTAGACCTCCGCTAAGAAAGGATTTTACCACGCGGGCAAAGCCGCGTGCACAAGCTAGTCTTTATATAAAAGAAATATATCTAAAAAGTATTTGCCTTTTAAATCTAATATTCCCATAGGGAACAACATTGAAATCTGAATATGAATAAAAAATCCCTAAGTCCACAGTATAGAGAGCCGACCGCAATATTAATTTGGTTAGTGATTAAGGCTCCGGCGCTCGTTTGAATTTGAATCGGAATTACGGTGCGTTCCATATTCATTAATCATGGGACTTACAGGACTCGCTGCTCCCGCGGGTACACTCACATCTCTATTGAAATTACGTACAGTTAAATAATATTGAAGACCTCTGCGGCGCGGTGGGCTAATACCCGCTTGCAACGCAAAAGGTTGCGGGTTCGATTCCCGCATGGGACAATAAATGGTTTTGTGTGATCCACAGGTATTTGTTTCTGGTCTGGGTGGTTTTCAATATCTATATTATAAGTATGTATTTACAAAAGAAAAGTATATACATAAGTATTAAATCCGTTATCCTAACGCATTAAGTTGCTTAGCTTCGAGTTAGATGGCGCTGTGTGTAATGTCCAGAATTTTTTTTTAAGAGAAAGCATATCTAATATGTTATGATAAAGCATATCAGTTAAAATAGGTGTTTGATTATTGTATCAATAATATTTCGGAGAAATTTGAGGACAAATATTGTGCACACTACAAACAAGTTTAAATTTAACATTGTTATAATTATGTTGACTTGTTATTTAATAAATACTATTTTCACGTATTCCCAATTTAAACAAACATAATATTCATTAAATAAACAGAACCATTAATATCCGAAATAGTTGTACCATTCATTCCATGTAATAATTTAACGAGCTCTGTTCAACATGTCATATTATGAACGTTTGGATCATGTTTAGTTCAATATTGACTGAATAATACGTTATAGGTTTAATTTGAACTATTATGTATGTGTTAAGTACAGAAGCACTATTAATATTTAGCGTTAATATATTCTAATTTGTGAGTATAACGAAGCTTAAAAGGTAGCGAGGAATTCAAACGATACCAATACTACCTATACTTGTAATCATTAGTATTAATTAATAACACTGAAAAAATATAACTGTACGCCCATAATTAGTTTTAGGTAATTCTATCCAGACCCCCACGATACAGGCTATGCCCAGTGTGGGGGTTATTAGTTAAGTTAGTACTTGTAAACACCTCACAGCATAATATGTTACAATAGTATTTAAGTTAAAATGTATAATTTCATCGTTTTTATGCTGAAATAAATATATTTTCATTTTCAATTCCACCACCGCACCGCATATTATGCGTTGTATCGTTTGATTGGTGTAAGAAGAGTGTGAAAGGTCAAGCCGGAATTGGCAACCTAGGCGTACTTTTCTTGACCAAATAAATGTCGTTCTAAGAAAAGGCCAGGTCACGAGTACCAAGAACCGGCGAGCGTGCATGAAATATGTGATGAAAGTTGAGGTAGCGATCGTCCTAAGTGGAGGGAAACAGTCTCTGCCTACCCCAACGGGAACCAGACGGGATTATTATGAATGTATATTTTGATTTCCTGTTCTCTTAAGCTTAGCTGAAATCACAAGAATCCACCGAATTAATACAAACTCTCTATTATATTATATTATGGTGCGAACACCATGGAAATGAGTAAGTCAAACCCGGCCATCCCGGGCCCGGCCTGGAACCTGGCCATCTCTTAAAACTCAGTTAAACTCACAAATTTGAAGCGGAATTGACACTAAATATTAACTAATAATTGTTATAATGGATTTCAGCAAAGTAACGCCTGAATTCATTAATTCATTTTGGGTAAACATTATCTTAAAACTTATAGGTTATATCAAAGTCCTGCCTTTAAATCATCATCATTTTCCTGCCCTTATCCCACATCACATAGGGTCGGCAGAATAGGTCTTTCTCCTCCATTCTACCATCACAATATTTCACCACCATCTTAATATTTGTACATTTAAAGGCGCACAATTGAATTGGTAGTGGTTTTAGTCTCAATAAATGGTATTTTTATTTTATATCAAGCTCAGCTGCACAAAAAATATAAAATCTAATCTAACCTCTAAACTAATTAAGCCAGTATTGCCAACAATATAAATATTATTACAATATGGAAACAGTTGGCCACACTGTAACCCCAAGATGGCCGCCGGGGCGCACCTGTCAGAATTAATTGGACTCGAGGAAAGCGGCTTTTTTATTGCCGACCATTTCTCCTGCGTTTGATATGAAATATGAATAAATTGAACTGGGATCGTCAATACGCTGGGGATGACATGTTAGGCGGAATAGGTGAATCTTGTCAGGTTTTTAAATCTATTTTTTCATTTTAGGTATGTGTTTTTAGATTTATTTTTATAGTCTTTCACCGTAACGCGACGATCAGGTATCAGACTAAACTTAGAATGCGGGACAATTCCTCGCCGGCATCATTAAACGTTGTACTGAAATTCGCTCGTAATTATCATTTAGGGTTCCGTACGTCAAAGGGGAAAAAACGAACCCTTATAAAATCACTTGCGCGTCCGTCTGTCTGTTTTGTTTGTCTATCAAAACTTTTTTCATCGCGAACACGCGGAGCTATTCAGTTGAAATTAAATCATACACCATACTATACCCCGTAGCATATTAGGCGTTTTTTTAACAAATATTAAAATTATCCCTTATCACTTAATGCATCTATCTTTCTCACCACAAAAGAGTTCTTGGGAACATAGTAAGTAAAAAAATAGAAGAGAGAGGATAAGAATCGACCGTGTGTTGCCAAGCGGTCATTGTGACTATGTTCCGGTATGATGTTCAGTGAAGCCAGGGAGAGATTTATCCCGCCTTCTAGGTTTAATCTGCTACCATCTACGGCCGCATCTTCACTTCAGATCAGGCGAGATCGTGGTCAAAGGCTTACCTAAAAAAAGAAGAGCATGTATACATTGTACATGGTGTAAGTCTTCAGTGTGTATGGTCGTTGTAGATCAAAAGTAGGCAGTAGATTTATGATCCGATCTGAAATGATATTCGAGAGAGTAATTTAAAATGTTATAGATATTGGCTTCGGGTATTGTGATCTCATTAGGGACAATTTATCGGATGCCGTTTGTCAATATACGTTCGTGAAATTATTTATTTTGCTTCAATTTGTGAATACCATACGAGATTTTTTTCGAAGTTTAAGTTACCACATAGAGTTTTTATTCATTATCGAGTCATCGTTTTTGAGTGTTTCGCTATCAAGGCTCTTTGGCCATATTACTTTTTGGTCAAAACGGTAAAATTACCATCTGAATGGTAGCAATTTGTGAGCCGTTGGTGGTAAGGTTATACTGGTGGTAGGCTTCGGCCGTGGCTAGTTACCATTCACTGGACAAAACCGTGTCGCCAAGCGATCATAATTATCGTTCCGGCATGATGTTCCATGAAGTTATGAAGTTAGGGATTCATCCCACCTTCTAGGTTTAGTCAGCTACCATCTACGCCCGCATCTACATCTACGGACGCTATAATGATTTAAACATATTAAAAAACCACTAACATTCAGAAATCAGTTGAAATATAACGGCATCAATTAGATCGAGTCTAAACATTCGAGTGTCGTTGCGGAACGGTAACATTACCATGTGAATGGTAGCAATTTGTGAGCCGTGTGATATTGGAGGTGGATGGGAAGCGGCACCGATCGGTATTACTGCCGTTTACACAAAAATGCACGATTTTGTATATTTTTGGTTAAGAATATGGTCAGGTTTTTAAAAGTTTCAAGGCACGAGAGAAAAGGTTCCTTTCTAGGCATCTTGCGTGATCCATCGTCGACCACATAAATCGGATGACAATGCAATATTCTTATGACATCGAGCTGATCTAATGATGGAGCTGGAAGGCTGCTCTGAAGGTAGCTATAGGAACTCCATAATTTTAGACGCAACCCATCGAGTTTGGGCTCTCGCAAAGACGAATCAAATGGGTCTAATTGAACTTGCAAGATTTGATTACAGACAGGTGAAGGTTAATAAAAGTATTTATTACTGGATGGAATAGATGAAGATACAATTTAATACTGGAACAGTAGAAAGGGTAGACTTAAGGTCATTCAACAGAAACCTATAATATCAAACAAAAGCACAACAGTAGTGTGGCTCTACCCTTTAAGGTCATCCAATAAAGTTGCAATACTACAGGCTGTATGTAGATGAGGTAGTATTAAACTGTTCCGAGGCATTCATTCACAGCTGCGCTCTGACCTTAGCCGAGTTATATTGAACTTTGGAGGCTCTATTACTGGCACAACTTTGTTATCCGATTTGTTATCGATCTTAGTTTTGGGGTAGGCAATTTTTTACCCCCGACGCAAAAACGACGGGGTGTTATAAGTTTGAGGTGTCTGTCTGTGTGTGTGTGCCTGTCTGCACACACACACAGCATCGTAACTCCCGAACGGATGAACGGATTTCGTATTAGGTTTTTTTTGTTTTAATGTAAAGTTAGTCGGGAGTGGGTTTAGCTATGTTTGGTGTTAAGTGAAAGTCTAAGCTATTTCTAAATCGAATTTCAGGTCAATTAGTTCAACTTTTTAGCCGTAAAGAAGTAACAAATATACACACTCACTCACAAACTTTCACATTTACAATAATAGTGTGATTGTTACGAGGCCCGGGGGTTTTCTATTCTATTCTTAATTTTAACATTTCTTCCGGTAAAGTCCCTCATTCACACACAAACTCTCCACAAGTGAGCTATCTCCCGGATAAAGGACAGACTCTCCGGGTAAATTAACCTCTTATCAAAGTAATTATAAGTTTTTCCCAAACCATTCGAGCCCTTATCCCTTCCAACATAAATATCTTTGAACCGGGGCCCAATTAAAACTTAACTAACTTCACTCATAAATAAGAGAAACCAATTAAAGAGAGACACGTCGCTACGTAAACAAATTTAAAAGGACGCGGACGAAACTTAAGCTGGACTGAGTTTGGTAACGACGGTAGGGCCTTATCGGGGAGGTCATTGGCCATGTTTTGAGCGCGTGTTCCGCGAAAATTTACGGTTTTTGAGTTATTTAAATTTTTTTCGACAAATCGAGGTGACCATTTTAAAAATTCATAAAAAATAACCCTGTATAATTATTTATTTTTTATTGTCTCACAACGTAGACACAATATGAGAATATTGTTTTAATAATTTAAATTAAATCTAATTAATTACGATAAAATAATAGAAGGGAGAAGTAACTAATTTTGGCAATTATATGAGTCCATTAAAGCTAAATTGCCAAAATGTGTGTGTGACAAATAGGCTTAGTAAAGGTGCCTTTTAATTTCAATGAAACTACTTCTACTAACTTTTGTATTCTTGTGACTCGCACAAAAATTACGTTTTAACTCTGAAAGGAAATAAAGCGGGATAAAAGAGAAAGCTTAAATTGAAAACATTTCTTTTACCCTGTTAATATAAATTACATATACTTGTAATATGTACGAGTATGTTTGTATGTTTACTGTAATGTACCTTTGAGTGTGTATATTTCTTTATTATAACTTTTATTTGGCTTTCCTGAAACAGGACGAAAATTATGTAGGACCGGAGAAGTTAAGTTAACGATACAAATTTTGTTGTGCATTCTTATGTTTTTGTTTTTGTTATATGAAAGAAAATACAGGTTTGTTGGGTATGGAGTCACTTAAGAATTGGTCGATCTGTAATTCAGAAATTGCGCAGATACTAATTTTATATTTAAATTCATGTAATAATTTTGTGAAGGGTCAACGCAATCCATGCGAATGTTATAAATACGAATGTGTTTCTGTGCATCTGGGGGCACGGCAGTGCCCCCGCCAAGTCGAGCAAAAAAAAGCGGCACGGCCGTACCATCCTTTTCTGGAAGCAGTTCAGACCATTTTCGACCCCCTATAACTTCGTTGTGTAAAAAACTAGAAGCTTCAATTTTTAACAACCGAGTATGCATTGTATAATTACTCTTACTCTTAGTGACTAAGCTGCTGAACTGATTTCATTGATATCTGGTGTAGAGATAGTTCAAGTTTTGGGAAATGACATTTTTTATCCAAAAACAAGTGGGGGCGTTACTAGTGCAATATTATAAGGGCGCCTTTTATCTTAAACTACTATATACAAGTAAAAACGCCTGAATCAATTTGTTGCGAATTCGCCCTTTCTAGACAAAGTTTAAGTTACATAATTGCACCAACATTTCGTAATCCACCAAAGTTTGAATTCGTTAGATGCTTTCACAATACCTAAATAACTTTAAAGCCTAGATTAGATTTTAGAATTGCTTTTCTAAATTATTGAGCCTCGGTATAATTGTTTAAGTTTACTTTCTAATTAGCTTTGAAATTTATGATTTATAACTTAATTTCAGTATAATGGGCTCTTTTAACTGACCTGGAAAAGGAGGTAATCAATTTGATGTAACATATCTAGCTGCGCCCAGTGATTTTGCACGATGACATACGTTTTAACCTAGGTCATAGTGTACATTTTTTTTTTGAAGAAGTAAGAAGACGAGCAGGACGCTCTCCTAAAGTTAAGAGATAACGCTGCTCATAATCAGTACAGTGCGTTGGATTTTACAATGATGTGAAATTATGTGTGCACTACACCAACGCTTTTCTTCTTCTTATATCTTATATCACAAAAAAAGCATTAATTAAATTGAAACAATTGTCAACATCACCGGTGTTCACCTTTTCGTTCGTCTTTAGTGTTCATGTTATTTTTTGGTTTAAAAGATAAATTCTACAAAAAAATAAAGCACCACTATCCCAGCCATAAATTGTAGACTCGATAGTCATATTAAAATAGTATGAGTACATATTAAACTTATTCTCTGTGGTCGTACGCCGTTTAGTGCGTTGTAAAACTGGGGAATAAGTGTTATTATCATCCTCTGGACTATAAAACAGTATGGAATCATACAAAGTTAGGTTATGGTTTGCTACTATTAGTCTATGGAACAAGGTTTAGCGAATGTGGTTTTGCTGGTTAAAATAGGTAAATCTCAGATTAAAATAAAAGGCGAAGATACGGTACAGGCGTCACGCAAATGGAGCGCTTCTATTAGGTTCATGCATACAAATTTACCTCAACGCAAGTCGGCGCGGCAACTAACACTTTTCCTACCTAGCAGGCTCAAGTTTGGCTTTAGGAACGATAGCGCGTAACGTATCTTTACTTCTTATTTTAACTAAGGGTTAAACTAAAAAAACACGAAAAGACAATAAAAACACTTTTTAAGTGAAAAATAGTAAGTGAATAATACCTAAACTAGATAATGCATTAAATTATTAATATTTTTTTTTCGAAAAAGGGGATACATTTTTATTTACCATGAAATTTTTGAACACAATAACGTCTAAAATTTTTGGCTTTATTTTCGTAACAAGAGCGTTAGGTGTAACTTACATACTCTCCTTTATATAACAAGATAAAACGAGTTTTCATATACTAGCCCAAAACCCCATAAATTATAAGAAAAGCGCGATCTACACGCCATAACTCCACATAACCATCGATCCCATAATAGCATGGTGAATACCCCTTACTAAAGGAAACTTATAGGCCGCGGAACCTCGTATGGAAATAGTTTTATGGTCCCAGAGAATAGTTTAAGGAGCCATAAATCGCCGCCATTTTTATGGAAGTTTCTTTATGAAGCCGTCTTAGATTGTTGAACTACTTTAGTTTATAATGTAATACATAGTGAGACTTTAAAAGGCTGTTTGGAATTTTCAGTTAAATAAAATTGATTTTTAACGAAATGTATAGAGAATAAGAAGAAAATGTAATCTTTAAATATGTATATAAAAGGAAAGAGTGACTAGTTGTTGACTGATCTATGAACGCATAGCCCAAACCACTGAACGGATTCGGTTGAAATTTGGAATACAGATAGGCCGCGAGCATAAGCTAGTATTGTCATAAGTTGATAGATAAGATTAGGCTTTCGTATTTAGTATTTATAAGTTTTTGATTTAGTGTTTAAGATATTTTAATCAATTATTTTAAATATTGTTGACCAATAAAAAATACCCCACTTATCTCATAAAATTAGATATTTTATTAATCAATTATTGTTAATATTGTTTTTAATAAAAAAATATACTCAAGTTATCTCTTAAAATTAAATTGAACCCAAAACAAGCCAGTAATTACCGCAAAGTAAACAAAAAGACGCGCCGTTCCGTTCTCGTTGTCCAAACAATTAATTCAATTGTCATAATGGTCGTATTCTGAACAATAATGAGACAAGTTTGTTTATTTCGACCAAAGAGAACAACTTTATCCGTCGCCGATCTAATTGTGTGAATGAAAACAGGCTTTAATTCTGTTGGTACTTGACTTGAATACGTTTAGTAGTTTAAAATTATGGGATAACTAGCTTACGATCGCGGCTTTGCCCGCGTGGCAAAATCCTTTCTTAGTGGAAGTCTACGTCATACAACCTATCTGTGTTCCAAATTTTAACCCAATCCGACCTGTGGTTTAGGCTGTGCGTTGATAGATCAGTCAGTCAGTCACACTTTCCTTTTATAAATTTAGAAGATTTTTTTTATCTTTTAGTTAGTTCCTTTGCAGGAGGTCGTCTAGGTGGGTACCCCAACAGTGCCAGTTATTCTACCGCCTGAGCAGTGATGTGCAAACATTACTGTGCTCCGGTAGGAGGGCACTGTAGCTAGTGAAATTACTGGGCTAAAGAGTCTTAACATCTTATGACTCTTGAGTAAGAAGCGTTGGTGCAGTGCTCCTAGAATTTCACATAATTGTGAAATCCTAGGTTACACTGTACTGATTATGGGCAGCCGTTATATCTTAACATCAGGAGAGCGTCTTGCTCGTCTTCTACTTCATAACATAAAAAAAAAAGTTACGCTATATACCTAGCTGTGCTTTGTGGTTTTATAAAAAACAGCCTATGTGCTTTTTAGACTCTAAGCTATTTATTTATCAAATTTCAGTTCAATAGGTTTAGTGGTTCAGACAAAAAGAGGTTATAAAACACACACGCACACACGCCTAAATTTTTGAATTTATAATAAAGAAAGGATTTATATTTTATACACAACGAAATAAGAAAACGAGCAAGACGCTCTCCTGATGGTAAAAGATAACACTGCCCATCATTATTAGTACAGTGCTACCCAGTATTTTAGAAAGGGAAAATTCTGGATGCACTGCACCAACGCTTCTTACTTGAGAGTCATAAGATGTTAAGACTCTTCAGCCCAGTAATTTCACTAGCTACAGTGCCCTCCTACCGAAGCACAGCAGTATTATTGGCATATGCCAAAAATACTGTGTAATGAAAGAAAACTACATAATAATTGTAGTTGGCTCAATAATCGTATGTCCGGTATGTAATTCTGTGGCCCTGAGTTCAAATTTCAGTGGAAAAATTTCGCTGGACTCAGGTTCGTTGTCATGATGTTCAGTGGAGCCAGGAAGAGATTTATCCCGCCTTCTATGTTAAGTCTGCTACATCTATGTTCGCATCGTCGCTTAATATCACACGAGATCGTGGACAGAGGCTTACCTGTAATAATTAACAAAATGTTAATCTAAATATATAAAAGAAAGAATGATTGACTGACTGATTGATCTATCAACTCACAGCCTAAACCGCTGGACGGATTGGGTTGAAATTTGGAAAAGAGATACCTTTTATGATGTAGACCTCCGCTAAGAAAGGATTTCGCCATGCGTGCAAAGCCGCGAGCATAAGCTAGTAATCAATAAAAGGCAACAAATTTCCAACATTCCCCTATACTGCCTTAATTGCGCACGCTCTTCCGGCAATCAAGAGCCTCTCATAAAAATTCAATTGTATTCGTTATTTCTGTAATTAACTATTACATCAGAATGTGGCGTGCTCGTACTAATAACAGTGAAAATAAATTAATAAGGCTTTGTATCGGAAACAATACTAAAATATAGCCTTTTTTAATTACAATTGCCCTGTTGAAATGTAGCCTAAGTGCAATTTAAGGGCCTAAGCTACCTATATTACCGTATTTCAGTTCAATTTTTCAGAAGGGCATAATAATTTCGTAAAATAGAACAAACAAAATTCACTACTTTAAATAACGTTTTATACGCGGATTTTAACCTTTAAGTTCATAAATTAAAACTTTTTATGTGAACTTTTTTGTTTTTTTTTAAAAAAAATTAAAATCAAACTTCCATTAGTTTCAGGAATTAAAAGAACTAAACGTTTTTATATTTGTACCTTGCTTATCTTTCATTTTCTTTTTAAGGTACCTAATGGCAATATTTAACGTTCCATGTTCCCAGAAAACCTTCAGTAAACTGCACCCTCATTTCATCCCAGCGTAGAACGGAACGTTATTACGCTTGCAATCTATGTTCCGAGACCAATTTGCATTTAATTACGCTTTTTTCATAAGCCACGCTGAAAGCTAGGTTATCTTTTGAAAAAAAACTAGACATTTACTTTGAAATTGAGGTAATTTTAACATAAGAGTTCAACCATTTTAAAATTGAGATTGACAACCAAACATAATGTTCTTGATGTGTGAGGAAGCGACGTGCAGTTGTAAAATGGTTCATCTCCACCGATTTAGTTGAAGCTTGCAGTTGGTAATTATTGGTTTTCGTTTTAGCAGCATAGTTTCGTAGCACTCACGTAGCACTCGTAGCGCTTTCGTAGCACTTGCACGCGTAGCTGGTGCTACGAATTTCAATGTTTGACCACTCTTTCGAAATTAACACGGTTTTACAAAAACATATAGAGATAGGTAAATAGCATTTCTTACTATTAAAAAAAAGTTAAAACAAGAAGACATAATTAATATTATTATAGTAAAAATTTGTCAACTGGAGCAGACGAAATTTCGTTTCTTTTTGTGACCTCATGCCTAAATATCTAAGCCGATTGAGCTAAAATTTGGCACTTAGGTAGTTTAATATTATTAATAAAGGCTTAGCTGGTAAAAATAAAACAGCTGAGAGTTGATATTGCGTTAAACATTTTTTTATAATAATAATAATAATATTATGTAGGTTAGCCTTTGACCACAATCACGAGTGATGTCATTAGATGGTAGTAGACTAAACCTAGAAGGCGGGATAAATCCCAACCTGGAAAACCCCCCAAAAATTGTTTAATTTGAAATTTTCTAGCGCAAAAAATCCAGTTAACGAATTTTTTATAGCACTTTATAACAATGCCTTCATAAATCTAATAAAAAAATGCGTACAATCGAAATTACGACTGCATTGCGTCGACCGAAAACCTATTCCCAGCGGTGTCTTAAAACACCAAGTATTCAGAACAGACTACGAAATGGAAGCAGACACCGCGAAACAATGATAAAAGTGAAGCCAAGTTCAATTAATACTATTTTGGAATAGCCAGTTAGGTAAGCGATCTTGATTGTCGAGTCAATAGGTCAAAGTGATTCTGATTTCAAGGCAAAAGTCCAAGGTTCGATTCCTAGTTAGTTGAACATGAATTTACATAGTATGGTAAAATACGAGTATGTCTGTCTGCTTTACTAACTCGACACAACCTAGAATTTGGTATAATTTAGAGTTTCATACGTCTAAGAGAAATAATCAAAAACCATAATATCACTCGTTTGTCCGTCCATCTGTCTGTCTATCAAGATCTTTTTACTCGAGAGCACGTGGAGTCATTATATTTAAAAAAATTATCAGTTTTGTTTTTAGTCACACCAAGCAAGTAAAACAGCGTTCCATCAAATTTTTAACAAAATCGATTCAGTAGTTTAAATGAAATGAAATTATTTATTTGTTTTAAATGTATCCAAAACACGACTAACAAGTAGTAGTTGTATTTAGTTGTTTTAAAAAGTTTAACATGTAAAAAACCACTATAACACAAGCATTAATTTGCTTAGCTTGGTAAAATCTTACTGATATTATAAACGTGAAAGTTTGTAAGATTGGATGTCTCGATGTCATGATGTCTGGATGTCATGATGTTTGGATGTCATGATGTTTGTTATTCTTTCACGCCTAAACGGTTGGACCGATTGAGCTGAAATTTTGTATAGAGATAGCTTAGACCCTGGAATAACACATAAGCTACATAAGTACTGTCGGTAAAACCACTGGGCGCAGCTAGTTATTAAATCAATAAAATATTACAACATTTTATTTTAAGCGGAATCTGCTAATATTGTTATAGTGTGGTATTCATAACAAAGTGTGTGCCACGAAGGCTGTATATCATAACATAACAGGCTGTATGGTGTGTTCGCCGGTAATGCATGGGAGATTTGATATCGCTGATATAACATATAGGTTAACTACCCTCGTGTAGCGGTTTTACTTGCTAAAAAGTACGTTAGAGTTAGAAAAAGGTGATATTGAAAAGGTAAAAAAAAATTTATTAGAATAGTCCGCAATTTAATTAATAAAAATTATTAGATAACCAAAGTATTTGACCGACTTAATTTTTTTTTGTCTAAAATAGCCTGATTTTGGGAAAATTTTGTACAGGTCAGTGACGTCACGTGTGGACACCCAAAAACTTATTAAATTATATTTTAGCCTCTTTTTAATTCTATTCATAAAACAAAAAATAATGTGTCTGCATCTTTCTGTATTTTTAAATAATGAAATTACGTTTTAATTTTATTAAGATTTTAACCTTGTTAAAATCCCTATTAGAAAAAAAAAACCCAAACTATGTAGAAAAATGGAAACCTGGAACAATACATAGGACTTTTCAGCGGGTAAAATCGCAGCATACAGGTAGTATATGATAAAATAACAGGATGTATGGTAGGTTCTACGCGGTAATGCTTGTGGCGTGCGGCCCGCGCCCCGATGAGATTTGCCACCGCTGATATGCGGTGCGCTGCTGGAATAACAAGTTGGCCCGCTTTATATGGAACGATACGATTGGGGAAATTTACTATCATTCATAATATAAATATATATTTAATTAAAAAAACATTTTTAACAATTCAAATTTATAAAAAACTTTTTAAAAACATGTGGTTTTTACTATTATTACCATCTAGCACTCGATGAGGTTGGGTCGTTTAATTACGAAGTTCGAGCTAATTTATACATAAATAATGTATCTTCTTCTTCCTGCCCTTATCCCACACTAGGTAGGGTCGGCACAACACGTTTTTCTCCTCCATTCTGCTCTATCATCCGTCAGATCTGCATCCACTCCCTTAGCACGCATATCCTCTTTCACACAGTTCATCCAAACCTTTTTCGGTATAAATAATGTATATGCCATAAAATTATAATGAAAATAAACATTTTGAAACCTCAATGCTAAATAAATTTTGCGTAGAACGTGTGTGTCATTTCAGGGTTAGCCTGGCTTTCAGGGTGTTTCAAGCTTTATTTCCCCAAATTTCAGAAGAGAGAATAGAAAGAAAATACATTCTGACAGTGGTTTGGAGCACTTGGATTTTCTGTAAATAGGCTTGTGGCCGATCTGTGGTTAATAAAAGTGTTCTTTACTGCTGTAGTAGCTGTAGTATTGTTAGTTTGTTTTTCTCAATAAAGGCATTTGCCACTTTAAAGCCAAATATTTCACGACGACCATTATAAGTAACATACTCGTATATATTATAGTATGTAAGTAAGTAGGTATGTCTATAATTTTTATTCATAAAAATAAAATTGAAATACCCATAATCACAGCAGGAAGTAGAATTCCCTTAGATATATAGGTATATAGTATTCTCGTAGGTAATACAATACAAAAACTCTTTATTGTGACCATAATAAATACATTTTACAAAAATTTTGCTTACAATTAAATAATAATATTATGTATACAACGGATAAAACTAAATTTAAAACACTATGGTCCACAATGGGCGGCCTTATCGCTTAAAGTGATCTCTTCCAGCCAACCGACTTTGCATGGACAGGTTGATTAGATATTCAAAGATAATGTTATACTAGGTATATTCTATGGGTTCAGTAAAACGTTTAGCCGCACGATACATGATAGTGGAGCTCTAAATATCATGTAATTTACTCCCCCGTACTCCTATACTACCTCCTTACTCCTACTTATTAGAATTGTAAATTTTAAGCAACGTACCATCTTGCGGATACATTATTGGGTTAACATTTCCAAAACGCTCAACTAATTTCGTTCTAGTAGCTCTATAAATAACTGTTAATGTAGGTTGTATATACTGAAAAATAGCTTATGTAATTTAGTGTTTAAGTACATAACAAATTTCAGTTTCAGTACACTTTAAAAAAAAAAATAAAAATGTAGATCGGCCACAAGCCGATCTACAGAAAATCCAAGTGCTCCAAACCACTGTCAGATGGCAGAGTGCTCAGAATGCTGGCAGCATTGCCACGTTAGATGGCAATACTTATACGTTGGGCCAAATATACCCCAGCATTTCGATCACACGTCGCCTCGACCAAGCGCTCAGATAAATTTTGGAAAATGCCGTGAGGTCCCGGACCCTAAGGACCCAAAGTCTACCCCAAAGCTCACAGGCGAGTGCCCACGCACAGGCGTTCTGCAGGCGTGAACTCCTGATGAAGGACATCGTTTTTGTCCGAAACAGTGTTATTTTTAGGGTTCCGTACCTCAAAAGGAAAAAACGGAACCCTTATAGGATCACTTTGTTGTCCGTCCGTCCGTCCGTCCGTCCGTCCGTCCGTCCGTCCGTCTGTCCGTCCGTCTGTCTGTCAAGACCCTTTTTCTCAGGAACGCGTGGAGGTAACAAGCTGAAATTTATAGGAAATACTAAAGTCCATTGCTTCTTAGAGCTGTGAAAATTTCAAACTTCTAGGCCAACGTAATCAAAAGATATAGTCGAATATGTCGCAAATTTCAGCAAATTTTCGACATTACCAAATAAATCAAAACCTACGGGGCACTTCACGTAAACTCAGAATCTTGAAATTTGGCACGAAGCAACTCCTAAGAGCACAGATAAAGGAAAAATTGAGAAAACCTTAATTTTTTTTAATATCATCATATGAAAAAAATATTTTGAATAATTTCATACTTACTACCTCTTTTCTCATGAACGCGTGCAGGTATTAAACTGAAATTCATATCAAATACTAAGGCCTATAATACCTTTAAACTGTAATAAAATCAAACCTCTATCTCAACGCATTCAAAAGAAACAGCAATTTTAGCCGAAATTTTAAACACGCAACTACTCTCAAAAAACCAAAACCTACAGGGTACTTGCCGTGAACGTAGAATCTTGAAATTTGGTAAAAAGCAATTCCATAGAGCACAGATAAAGGGAAAATTCCGAAAATTGTACATTTTTAGTTACATCATATAAAAAAATATTTTTAATAATTTCATACTTACTACCTTATTTCTCATGAACGCGTGCAGGTATTAAACTGAAATTCATATCAAATACTAAGGCCTATAATACCTTTAAACTGTAATAAAATCAAACCTCTATCTCAACGCATTCAAAAGAAACAGCAATTTTAGACGTATTTTTTAACTCGCGACTACTCTCAAGGGAATCAAAACCTACAGGGTACTTGCCGTTAACTCAGAATCTTGAAATTTGGTTCGCAGCAACGTCTTAAATCACAGGCACAGGAAAAATTGCGAAAACTGTAAATTTTTAGTTACATCATATAAAAAATATTTTTAATAATTTTGTATTTATTATCCCTTTCCTCAAGAACGCGTACAGGTATTAAATTGAAATTCATACCAAATACTCAGCTTTATAATAACATTAAGCTGTAAAAAAATCAAACATCTATGTCAACGCATATTTTCAAACTCGCAAGTACTCGCAAGGGAATCAAAACCTACAGTATATAATATTATATCCACTTTACCTTAGGGTTCCGTAGAATGCCGTAGGTTTATACGGAACCCTCGGTGCTCGAGTCCTACTCGTACTTGACCGTTTTATTTTTAGTGTTCGAGATATTCTCGGCAATATTAGACGTGAGTTGTGCCGTTTTTGTTGTTTTAGTTATGGAGAACACTCGCGATAGTTTTAAAAATCGGGCAGTAGTTAGTAAAAAGTGATAATATGATCTATACATTATATATGTACGTAGTAAATAATATTGTAAACCAAAGCACTGACAAGTAAAAGCCTGGTTTATGGGATAGTTACCAACTTGACCGTCGATGTTTAATTCATGGACTTGTTCCTCGGTCACTTTCTGAGTTAATTGATTGAAGCTATCTAGAACGACTGTCGAACAAATTAATCTTGTCTCGGTGCTTTGTGTTACTGGAAAAGTATTTTCACCTTTTAACATAACGTTTATGAGTACATAACAATATGAATATTTCTTTAACTTATTTTAAATGTATAAATTACTTAAACACATTGATGTAGAATATTTGTCTACTATGCTTAAAGATTCCTATACCTACAGCTTTTTGTTTCTAAGATTTTACCGATTTTCAAGTAAGAAATAAATTAAACCGTGCATTTTCCTCTGACTCTGAAGACAGATAAATATTTTTAAACATTTTAAATATTATAATAATTTAATATAACAAATTACATAATTTTCTAAAATATATACCTACCGCCAATTAGTACACCATTAGTTTTAATTTTTTGTTGTTGTAAAATAATGAGATATCAATAAAGATATTTATCTTTATCATTCACCTTATCACTTACTTCACCTAAACATAAAAACCTTTTCTTAGCTAATGTTATCGTTATAATAACTGACTGAAATTCAACCCAATTCGTTCATTATATTATAGCTTTTGCTGTGCCTTGATAGATCAGTTATTTATAACTACTGTTTTCCAATTTTCACTGAAAATTTCCTTTTTATTACAAGCTTTATATTACTTTCACCTGTCTGTTGTCTGTCTGTCTGTCTGTCTGTCTGTCTGTCTGTAATCAAATCTTGCAAGTTTAATTTGACCCACTTCCCGGTTTCTAATTGAGCTGAAAATTTGCATGCGTGTGTAAATCGGATGACAATGCAATATTTTTATGACATCAAGCTGATCTGATGATGGAGCTAGAAGGTGGCCATAGGAACTCCGTCATAAAACAACGCAACCCCATCGAGTTTGGGCTCATTTGATTCGTCTTGACGAGTACTTTATGATACAAGACGATAATAATAATTAAAGCTTGTTTTTAAAAAGTATTTTTAAAATTTCACTTGTTTATATTACGAGTATAATTCGCCTGGATACCATTCATACATTTTTACAATTTGTCTCTCAGAGAATTCAACCAATTTAAAACTGCCGATCGTTTCTTTAAACGCCAGGAACATTTTTTCGGTTGTCAAGTGCAAATTAAAAATGGTTGGCAGTGCCTATATTCTGCGGAAAGTTCTCGAAAATGCTCGTGTGTTCGTTAAGTTAATTACAAGTGCGATTGGATCAACCAACTCGATTTTAAAATATTCAGCGTTGATAAAATTCGCGTGGGTTTTTGCTTTTAGCGATGTATTTATAATTAAATTATTCTTTTATTTTGTAACAGTTGTTTAAACTATATAATATTATTAGTATATCCTTACATATTATTATTAAATGCAGCACCTATAGTCGATAACCTATTCTGAAACTCGTAGCGTCCAGGCGAAAAGTTTTTGCCATACTGAGATTTAAACCCAAAAATACTCAACGATTTTTTTATAGTTAGCATTTGACCAGGATCTCGCATGATTAATAATAATTATTATTGACGATGCACCCTTAGGTAGCAAACTAAACCTAGAAGGCGGGATAAATATCTGCCTGACTCCACTAAACATCCAGCCTAAAAACGGTCATAATGACCGCTTAGCGTTAAGGTTTTGTCCAGTGCAGTGGGTGGTAACTAACCACGGATTACCAGAATAAAATTTTATTTATTATTAAATGTTTTTTTTATTTAAATAAAAACTAGCTTGTGCTCGCGGCTTTGCCCACGTGGAAAAATCCTTTCATAGCGGAGGACTACATCATAAATTCTATCTATGTTCCAAATTTCATGCGAATCCGTTCAGCGGTTTGAGCTGTGCGTTGATAGATTAGTCAGTCAATCAGTCACACTTTCCTTTTATATATTTAGATGTAACTTCTCCCATACCGTGTTATTAATCTTCTTCTTAATATATAAAAGGAAACAGTGACTGATTGACTGACTGATCTATCAACGCACAGCCTAAACAGATGGACGGATTGGGTTAAAATTTGGAACACAGACAGGTTTTATGACGTAGACCTCCGCTAAGAAGGGATTACGCCATGCGGGCATGGTCGCGAGCATAATCTAGTTCAGTATACACATACATATTATTACTTGCTTGCTTTACAAAATACATATTATTTACTTGTTTTATATACAAGTGAATTAAATTAAAAATTAAAAAAAACCCCCAACGCAATATTATGTAAATCACCATTTTGTGGTGGCGGCCATCTTGGATTTTAAATTTATTATAGTGCGTTGTATTTTACTCAAGCCCTTTCATTTGATACCCATATTGACGGGGTCGTGGAACAAAAAAGTAATCCGCCATTTTGTAGCGGCGGCCATCTTGGACCGATTTCCACCAAACATGGCTAAGAACACTCTCGACTAACTCTACTTTCAAACAAAAAAAACTAAATCAAAATCCGTTTATCCGTTTGGGAGAGCTACGATGCCATAGACAAACAGACACACACAGAGACAGACAGACACGTAAAACTTATAACACCCCGTCGTTTTTGCGTCGGGAGTTAAAAAACTGGCAATAAATGTTTTTCTGTCTTTCATAAAAAAATAAGCATTTAAGTGGAAAATTTTCTATTATTCAGACATTGTCTAGAAAATAGAATCTGAATAAAAGTGCAGACATCTGCAGACGTGGTGCAGGTGGAACTAAGGAGGCGGAAAATAGTCGCGTCGGAGCGCATCCACCCGGCTACAGACCATCCCGGGGGATTTACTGCATTCTACCGGGACTTTACGTACCTATTGAGATGGGACTTCAAATATATATAAATAATATGTTTATTTTCAAAAAATACAGTGGTTTTAAGCTTAAAACTAACTTACATCTAGACAAAGGTTTGATAAATCGAGGATCTTCTTATTACTTAATGTATTACTATTTAACTCTAATTGAATAATATGTAGGTAGGTACTAATAAGAATTGCGTAACTAGACTGAATTTAGCAAATTTTATAAAATAGTTTCTAAATTCCTCGGGGACAATGATTGACACTGTTGTTTTAAACTATCAAGCTATTTTACAAATATCAAACTAGCTTATGCACGCAGTTTTACCCGCGTGACTGAATCCTTCCTTAGCGGAAGTCTGCATTATAAAACCTAACTGCGTTCCAAATTTCAACCCAATCCGTTCAGTGGTTAAGGCTGTGCGTTGATGATCAATCAGTCACTCTTTCCTTATTAAATTTAGATAACTAGTTACTAGTATATAGGTCAAATGTAGTATTTAAATTGAATTTGTACCCTAAGTAAAACAAGCTATTCACTACTCATGGAATTAAAGAGAATCTCAGCGAGTGAGCTGCGAGCTCCTAGCTAATAAGAAAGCTGTCTGTAAATAAGACTGGAATAAATTAAAAACGACAAGACGGTCTGTTGTCTGACAGTAAATACTGGAGACAATCTTGGCCACGTATTTTACATTATACTTAATACTAAGGCGGGGTGAGCTTAAATTTGGGCGACTGGCTCGTGTTACTTATCTGACCGCAAAAATAAAACTATTTTTACTTATTAACCCCCGACGGAAAAACGACGGGGTGTTATTAGTTTGACGATTCTGTCTGTCTCTGTGTAGCCATGTTTGGTGGACATCGGTTCAAGATGGCTGCCGCTACAAAATGGCGGATAACATTTTTTTCTCCACAACCCCCTCAATATATTAGGTATATGTCGCAGTTTCAGGTCGCTGAGAATACTACAGGGCCTGCAACATAACTTGACAACAGCCTCCTACATATCTAATAGGAAACAGCCGGGACACACAGTTTAATGTGCTTTGATGCTGTGTATAATGTCCTGTAATATCATTTATGTATACAATACAATACAAATACAAAAAAAATTATTTGACACAATAAATGTACAATACAATAAACTGAATCCATATGCTCCCGAACTAGTAAAACTGTGTTTCAGGAACCAGTGGCTTCTCCCATTTAAGAATTTAGGTCTATTATGTCATTTAACATCATGACGTTAAGTATAAATTTAGAAAATTAAAACAAATGTAATTTACGAAAGAGAAAAAAACATACGAAACTAAATATATTTTATGAATTTCACTGATTTAATAAAGCCACGACTCCAGAAAACTCCGCAATACGGGCCCAAGTCCACCGAGTCTCCATTTCCCTGACAAATTCAAAGTTGTGAGCTAAAGCAAGGCTTTGATAGAAGTTGTCTAAATGTTTCGCAAAGTTGCCGTGTTGTGAGTTACCGCTCACTGCGGTCGGTTTTCATTTCATATTTTACGTTTTCACTTTTGTACTGAGTTTTCCTAATTTTATAAATGCGAAAGATTGTATTTTGTATATTTTATAAAATACGTATGTTTTGTGTGTATTTTTGTTAATTACAAGCTTTTATTACAAGCTTTATATTACTTTCACCTGTCTGTTGTCTGTCTGTCTGTCTGTCTGTCTGTAATCAAATCTTGCAAGTTTAATTTGACCCACTTCCCGGTTTCCAATTGAGCTAAAAATTTGCATGCGTGTGTAAATCGGATGACAATGCAATATTTTTATGACATCGAGCTGATCTGATGATGGAGCTGGAAGGAAGCCATAGGAACTCCGTAATTAAACGCCGCAACCCCATTTGAGCTCATTTGATTCGTCTTGACGAGTACTTTGGTGCTGGATGGTAATAATGATAAAAGCTTGCTTTTAAAAAGTTTTTTTTTTTTATATTTCACTTGTTTTTCACTTTTAAACGCCTGGAACGATTGAGCTTAAATTTGCATATAATTGCATAAATTGGTATATAGAGGTAGGCGTAGTTAAGACTCTAAAAAACACATAGGCTTCTTTGAGCGGAAAACCATTGGGTGCAAATAGAACATTATAATTATATTGAATCTTGTAAATACAAGAAATAATATTATTATTAATGAAGTCGGGCTTTAAGTCAGTTAATATATTTCTTAAATAACGTAATAATATTAATGTATAATATGCAGAAATAAAAAGAATCATCTTAATGCCACAACTATTAATATAATAAGTATTAACTCCGTTATCCTAACCACCATAACACAAGCATTAAGTTGCTCAGCTTGGGGTTAGGTGGCGTTGTGTGAAATGTTCTGAAATATTTATTATTTATTATTATTTCTCACTCCAAAATACAGCAAAAGGAAACAACCTTTTAAATCCAACCAAATTAGGCTTCGCAATCAGGTTTCAGAGACAATCTCGCGAGTAGTTCCAGACTCAGTAAACTTGGAATCAATTCCATTAGAGAGCTGTGTTTCACAATATTGTACCCGACGACGAAACCTTAAGGTGGGTGGTCACTTGAAATATTAGTTTTTCTGGAGGTCCTAGGTTCAAATCTCATTTTTTTTGCCTAAGTGGCATTTTTTTTGCCAAGACTGTGTTTCGAATAATATTATTATTTGGAGGCACTACAATTTTATATATTACTAGCTTGTGCTCGCAGCTTTGCATACGCAGTAACATCCTTTCTTAGCGGAGGTCTACATCAAAAAACCTATCTATATTCCAAATTTCAAGTGAATCCGTTCAGTGGTTTGAGCTGTACGTTGATAGATCAGTCAATCAGTCACAATTTCCTTTTATATATTTAGATCATGCTATTTCCTATAATAAAATGTGTAAAGTCGTTTTTGATCTTGGCGGCCTAAAACTACAACATATATAATGTAGTTTGGTCACACAACCTCTAGGTAATTGTAGTTTAGATTTTACTACGAAAGTATTAGTTTTAGAAAAATAGATTTTTACTCTGGTTAACTACCAGAGCCTAGTACCCTAATTCTGTTGAAGTATAGCACCCTTATATTTTGTAAGTGAAAAATTAGATGATAATTTTACCCTTCCAAACAAATAAAAATATACTAGGACGTAGCAAAATATTATACAACCAACTTCTCAACCTCTCTAATTTTGGAATCGTTTGAAAAATTCAACATCAAATCGTGTTCGATTTGATATTCCATAAGTTTTATAAATCTCGATGTTTAGAATAAGCCGAAGTGCAAATCTACACTCCTCTTTACTGCAGATTGCATCTTGAGCTGATGATACTCTGTCTGATTACTACTTTTGAAAGTTTCACTGAGAGACGCGACCTTTGATACTTCCATTTAATAATTTTAATTAAGAATACTCTTCATAAATATTATAATGAATGTCTAGCATGTCATTCAATTATAACTGAGATAGGGGAGATAGGTTACTTATATTTCCACCATCGTTTACATTCGTTTTACATTGGTCAATATGCCTAAATGTTATTTATAAAGAGTTATTTTAGTTTTAATAATAATTTGGTTGTTCAAATATTTTTAAACAAGAAGTAAATACAAATTCTAATCATTCCAAGCACGCATTTTCTATAAATTGATATGTAGTAGACGATCTGTTGATGGTACCTATTTTAAATTGTTGTAGGTACCTTTGTTGTAGTTACTTAAAAATATATATTTATTCTACAAATAATATATGTATATACAAAAATAAACATAAAAGATAATGATAATAAATTAATTTTTAGCACTTCACACTTTTAGCAGAAAACAATTACAACTTTTAATGTAATTAACTGTGTAACGAAAACGAAAAAGCAAAATACATCATACAATGTTTTCACCCGAAAAAGCAGCACCATTTCAAAGAGTAATGGCGCCGATTTCGGCAAAGACAGGAACATATTTTAAAATCGAATGGATAAAAGATAACCAGGGTTCAAACATCTGTTTAACATTCATTCTAGCGAGCGCAGCCGGCGGCGGGAGGCACAAAAACGACAGATTTAAAAGGCTTTATTTCACTGGTCACATGGAATTGTATGTATGAAGTAGGATACCACATGTCACTAGTGTGTTCCGTTCAATTGCGGTGCTTACACCTCACTTTTCTTTGTCGAATGCTCTTAAGAGCGCTTAGTCCACGGGACGCTCTCTCGCTCGCACTATTTGGCACATTTTGAAATATAAATTCATAGAATTAACTTTTTTAAAAATCCCTCAAGAGGATCGATGCACAATATTATTGCACACATTTTATGAAAGTTAAATGTAACAAAAAAAAGTCCCAAAAAAAAGTCACATATCACATGCTTTTGATTTCTTATGATGTTGGCTGCCTGGTCTTGCGAGGTTGCAGGTGTTTTAAAAATAACCCTGTATACTGCACTTATATTATGTCGATGAATACGACGAAGTTGGAAGTTATCAATAGATAGATAACACTTGTTTAAAACAGCAAAAAATATACAAAACAGAACTTTAAAATAAAACAAAAAAAATTGCCACAAATAGCGGTCTTTACACAAATAAATAATTTCATTTCATTTATCGCTAATAGCGACATTTTCCAGACAACCGTGCAGAGAGAGAAGAAAATTGGTATTACTATTTAATTTATAAGTATTTACGAGTATGTAGCATCAAAATGCCATCGTAGCGGTCGTTGTTTTTATTGGAACCTGATTTTCGTTTGGAACGACTTCTCTAGTTACATATAAATCAATGGTTCATAAGTACTTTGTAAATGTGACTGCTTTATCGAACTGGGTTTTGGTCAGATTTTTGGTGGAATTTAATTTTGCTGTATTTGCGATCACTCTGATGGGAATACAATTTCTGAATGTGACTAATTTAATTTATTCAGCACTTAATTTTGCTAGTTTTATATACTTAACTCGCTGTTAGTGGCCTATAGGTTATTCCAGGGTCTATGATCTACCCCCCGGTGGGTTCTCGCCTTTGCGTGGCGGTGGGGATAAGTAGCCGTGGTAGAGGAGACCACGGTGAAACTAAGAGGAACCCGAGGCGGTCGGCCGCTCCACGCCGGGCTGACCTCCAGCAGCCCATGTGCGAGTGGCCGAGTCGGTTGCGGTGCCTCCCTCAGAGGCATCCCAACCGAGGTGGACCGCGGTGCGTCGTCCATCGCACCGTGGGTCTATGGCGGGGGCCGCGGCGGGAGAGGAGTGTTGGTATCACGATGCGCCACTCTCCCTGCCTTCCGCGGCCCAAACGGGGTCGCCACCGTTTGATGGCGGACGCGGTGGGGCCGCAGGGGAAGAGGAGTGCCGGTATTACGGTGCGCCGTTCTCCCTATCCTCTGCGGCCGATGTGTGTTGTAGGTGTTGCGCCTCCGCGTGTCCCTATGAAGGCAGCATAGGGCACAGTGGATGGCGCGAGCGGGCTTATCGCGAGCGTCGCCGTGGCGGAAGGTGGCAGTGGACCGGTAGACCGTACCTACGTATCCCTCGCGTAGTGATGGGCCACACCACTGCCCCTTGTCGGGTGGGATCAGGCCCGGGAGGCTGGTCGAAAGGGCTCGGCCGTTAGGCGGCGAGCAGGGTGGCGCTGGATCGCGGGAGGTGTCTGGTGGCGACAAGAGGGATGTCGTTTTCCGGACATCTCCGGCGCTCCGTAGGAGGAGGGGAGGAAGAAGAGGACTCTCTGATTTCCCTTTTGCAGGGTGGTATGCATTGGGGGGGTCAGAAGAGTCCAATTCTAAATCCCAGGACCTGGACGGAGGACGCGGGGGCGTTCGCTGTCATTGAACAGGTCCGGGAGGTGGCGCGCGCGGTGTTTCCGTGCGCCATTTCGGTGAGGGGTGGGGTCCCATAGGACCAACGCCGCTGGGGCCGCGGACGAGTGCTTCGGCGTACCCGTTGCCCCGGCACTAAGGCGCGAGGTGGAAACACCCCGGGTTTTTTAGTGGGTATACCCTGTCGGTCGGGATTGGATGGTTTGGTAGTGCCGGCGGGGGAGTCCCACATAACCTCTCGCGTCCCCCCGGGCGCGGGTGGTATGCGTAAAGCATTTTTACCCGGGTTACAAAAAAAAAAAAAAAAAAAAAAGGGTCTATGATCTATCTCTATACAACTTCAGCACTCTATACAACAATTTCAGCTTAATCGGTCCATCCATTTAGGCGTGAAGGAGTAACAAACACACATACATTCTTACAAACTTACACTCACAATTATTAACAGTGGCATGTTGGAAAATGATGATGAAAATCACCCCATCTTTTAACCGTGGGTAGACTTCCTTTGCAGCAAGAGATCGTCTAGGCGGATACTCAAACAGTGCCAGTTATTCTACCGCCTGAGCAGTGATTTATTTTTATTTATTTATTTATTCTAATCACAACATCCACAGACCTTAATAAACTTAGTTATCTAAAACTATACACTAATTCTTATGTCCAATTACGGATGTACTTTTTATACAACATTACTGTGCTCAAGTAGGAGGGCACTGTAGATAATAAAATTATTAGGCTAAAGCGTCCTATTATCTTACGACTCTTTAGTAAGAAGCGTTGGTACAGTGCACCTAGAATTTCACATTATTCTGAAATTTTAGGTGGCACTGTACTGATTATGGGTAGCGTTATCTATTAACATCAGGAGAGCGTCTTGCTCATATTATTACTTCTTCGCATAAAAAAAGACAATTTTAACACAAAGAGCCTCAGTAAAGGTAAAGTTGTATCACGTAAACCAACCCTTAACAAATTAAGTGAAATGAATGGCCATAACCGGCGCGGGTGACAAAAAGAGTAATATTTAGTCAGTGCCAGTTTCCTCGTTAAGATTAACGAGTTGAGCCAACAGTTACTGCCTTTTCGGCTGATGTGGGACCCGGTGGGACACAGTGTGACGAATAACGCAGTAGACATACTCGAATATTTTATTTGATTAGATGTATAGGTACAAGTCGATCCTAACGCTGGTCTGATCTTAAGCTGTAATGCCTGATATTATGCCTGCTAGATATGTTTTTATAAGATAAAGATTTTACACCAATACAGTCGCAGTGTTTCTTGTCAATGAGTGAATCTCATTCATCCAGAGACAAGTTGTAAAATCTCAGATTAGTAATTTTCTCGGCCACTGTGGACAAACTGCACTTTTTTAAGTTTTGTGAAACCACCGCGTCCTTCTAATATTTTACATTTCCTCTCTCTACGCCCTACATGGTTGCCTGGAAGAGATCACTTTAAGCAATAAGATCGTCAATAATTGGTGAACCTATAGCTTTAAATTTTGTGCTTGTAAAATTTCATTTTTATGTAGTACTTATATCTTCTTCTTCTTGAAGCTACCCTCATGACTGAGGGACGTGATCATTGATCATGGTGTCTCATCAGCTTTGACACCACTTCCTTCCATCAATGCCGGTCCTGCACCATTTGGATTGACGCTTGTAGGGTGGCTCCCGTAGCATCCTGGGTTACATGCATCCATCGCGTGGGTGAGCACCCTCTACTTCTCTTCCCTTCGACACTGCCAGTAATGATGAGTCTCTCAAGACTGTCTGAGTCCCGTCTTACAGTGTATCCGAATAATTTGAGAGTACTTATATAATATCGTTTTATTTATCTTCTTTTAGAAGTAGTGTGAGCTGTACCTACTTGAGTAACTTGTATAAAGGTAACCTACTGGTCCTATGTTACACTGTGGTAGTAAGTAGTGGCAGTAGGGTGTAGCGGGGTCGTTTCCTCAATTATGTTGATGGGCGGCGATCACGCGCGTGACGCGGACGAATCGGAGTCACGTGCTTTACATCTACAATGTTACTATACTGATCTGATTATAATTTAATCATATAAGCTTGTGGAATCTAGACTATAGAGACTACAAAATACCGTTGGAGGATCATTTATAGGTTTGTTGTAGGATTCATTTTAGAGAGTGTGCGCCAGGAATTCGCATTTGCAGTGTTGCCAGTGCCATAATATCTTCAAAAGTAACCTTATCAAGTACGAAAAGCAACGTTTAAACGCATTTTAAATTTTTATTATTTTTATACAATAAGTACATACTTTGTAGGGACACAGATTATGTAGCATTACTAGAATGCAATTATGCAAGCTTTGACATTATATTATATACACCAGTCGCCCATAGCCCTCCCGACGAGACAGGCATCTAAAGTTAATAAACGTCGCGATCTCTTACTAACTGGTGTTTCATTTAGTTGGCCCGCACACATTAAATTAGAACACATAACCTTCGAACATTGGTGACCCCGGACTGTGAATATTTTTTTTAATTATTTTGTGCGGTGCCTAATTAATAGTGCAGTGTTACGGGACTAATAGGACTGGGTGCGACTCCAGCGAATCTTGCGATTTTTTTTCTTGTGCTCTATTATGGCGCAAGCCGACGCGGATATGCTGCAAACCGAATCAGCTTCTGCACATCTGGCCAACATGGCTCAGATCACTGTGTCGTCGAGGATACCAGAGTTCTGGACGGACCAGCCTCGGCTGTGGTTTGTCCAGCTGGAAGCGATCTTGGCACCTCAGAAGCTCGGAGAGGAGCCTAAGTACAATTTAGTAGTGGCAAAATTGGGAAAGGATGTTATCGCCCAACTTACAGACTTCTTGTCAAAGCCACCGGAGAAGAATAGATACACACTTCTCAAAGAAAGACTTCTGCAAATTTTCGAGGAATCAGAAGCCCGCAAACTGCATAAGCTTATCGGCGAGATGGAGCTGGGAGACCAGCGGCCATCCCAACTCCTGAACAAGATGACGGATCTGGCGAGGGGTAAGATGTCAGAGGAGACTTTGTCACTATTATGGCAAGGTCACCTCCCAACAGCGGTACGAGCAGTCTTGACGGTTGCTGACACCAAGGACCTGAGTCAACAGGCGAAACTAGCAGACAAGGTGCTGGAGAATATCCAGCCCTCGGCATCACACGTCTCCGAGGTTGGCAGCAAGGGTGAGTCATCAGCTAATATTCTTGCGGAGATCGCGAAAATCAACTCGCGCCTTGACCGCCTAGCGGCGTCTACCTCAAGGACGAGACGCAACCAACCGTTCCGGGCAAGATCACGTTCCAGGACGGATAGAAAGCGAACCCCTGGCAGCCCAGACTGGTTGTGTTTCTACCACTACAGGTACCGCGCCAAAGCTAACAAGTGCGTGGCTCCCTGTAGCATGTAAATAGAACGGCGGAAAACTAATGGAGGTACAGCCCACGGCGGATGGCTGTACGCAACTTAACATCAATAACCGCCTTAACGTTACAGACTCAACAACTGGACTACGTTTTTTGATAGATACAGGTGCAAATGTGTCAGTGATTCCGCGAAATAGTCGAATAGTTAAATTAAGTGATTACAAAGTTTGTGATTATGTGCTTTACGCGGCAAACGGGACTGAGATTAAGACGTACGGTACAAAGACTATTGCATTAGATTTAAATTTAAGGAGAACCTAAAATTGGACTTTTGTTATAGCGGATGTTAAACAGCCCATATTAGGCGCAGATTTTATAATGTACCATAAACTTTTAGTGGATTTATCCGGACGTAGACTTGTTGATGGAAAAACTAATGTCGGAATCTTAGCTACTGTTGTAAAGTGGAACGAACCCTCGTTAAGAACAATCGATTCAAATCATCCATACGTAGAATTGTTGTCTAAATATCCAGATATTTGCAAGCCAATTAATTTTAAAGAATTACCACGTCATTCAGTTATGCATTTTATTGAGACAAGCGGAGCACCCGTATCTGCTCGCGCTAGACCACTTCCACCGGGCCGATATAAAAAGGTTAAAGATGAGTTTGCAATAATGCTGGACATGGGCATATGTCGTCCGTCTAACGGAGCATGGTCCAGTCCATTACATGTCGTGCCGAAAAAAGATGGCGAAATTAGACCTTGTGGTGATTATAGAGCATTAAATGCAGTAACCACACCTGACCTATGTCCTATACCTAGGATACACGATTTCACTTATGTTTTAGCCGAAAAAACTATTTTTGCGCGGATAGATATTTGTAGAGCTTATCACAACATTCCAGTAAATCCTGATGACATTGAAAAAACGGCAATCATCACGCCGTTCGGACTTTATGAATTTCCTAGAATGAGTTTTGGTCTTAGAAATGCTGCTCAAACCTTTCAAAGGTTTATGAATAATTCAGTTTTACAGGGAATTAAGGTAGTAGACTCAGACGGAAACATTACTGACGGAACTGACTTTTTATTTTGTTACTTGGACGATATTGTAATAGCGAGTAAAAGTATTGCAGAACATCAATTGCACTTGGACGCGATTTTTAAACGTCTTGACGAATTCGGCATAACCATTAATTTGAGTAAATGTGCGTTCGGTCAAGAGAAAATCGAGTTCCTCGGTTATGAAGTATCCAGTGAAGGTATTTTACCACTGGAAGATAAAATCAAGGCCATAAGCGAATTTCCCCGACCTGACACAGTAGACAAGCTTAGACGTTTCTTGGGCATGTTAAATTTTTATCGAGCTCATTTACCAAAGGCAGCCGAACGTCAGGCAGAGCTCAATAAATATTTAAAAGGCGCTAAAAAAAAAGATAAGTCGATAATCCAATGGGACGAGAAATCGAACAATGCATTTTTGCAGTGTAAACGCGACTTACAGGAGGCGGCGTTGTTAACTTATGCAAGTGTAAACGCACCTTTATGCCTCATGACCGACGCATCTAATGATTGCGTAGGCGCGGTACTGCAAACTAAAGTTCGAGATTCTTGGAGACCTTTAGGTTATTTTTCTAAACGTATGACGGACACGGAACGTAAATATAGTGCTTACGACCGCGAACTGTTGGCAATTTACCTTAGCATACGGCATTTTAGATATATGCTTGAAGGACGAACTTTTACCGTGCTAACAGATCATAAGCCGTTAACCCATGCGTTTAGGCAAAAACCCAGCGAGAAAGATACCCCACGACGTACTCGTCAGCTCATGTTTATCAGCGAGTTCACAACTGATATTCAATATGTGAGCGGTTCCGAGAACGTAGTGGCGGACTGCTTATCGCGCATAGAGACAGTAACGTGTCCCACAGGTGTCGACTACCAACAATTGCACGAAGCGCAAAACGCTGACGTCGAATTGGCAGAGTTATTGGAATGGTCGGATAGAAATCTGAATATTACAATTAAAAAAGTAATTTACCCGGAAACCAATCATACCTTGTATTGTGACGTGTCAACTTGTCGTATCAGACCATACTTACCCGAAAGTTATAGATTAAAAGCATTCCACATGTTGCATAACCTCAGTCATCCCGGGATAAGAGCTACGCGGAAGTTAGTCAGTGATAGGTTTTATTGGCCCAACATGAATAAAGACGTAGGCCTATGGGCTAAGTCTTGCGTTCAGTGCCAGAAGACCAAGACCACTCGGCATACCGTGTCTAAATTCGGTGAATTCCAGAGAGTCTGCAGATTTGAACATATACATATATATCTGGTCGGACCTCTGCCATTGTCACAAGGTTATAAGTACTTGTTGACGATTATAGACCGAACTACCCGATGGCCAGAGGCGTTCCCATTAAAAGATATTTCCGCTAATACGGTTGCGAAAGCGTTTTATGAAGGTTGGATTGTGCGTTTTGGGTGTCCTGTTAGGTTAACTAGCGACCAAGGAACCCAATTCGAGAGCAATTTATTTAATTCGCTTTTAAAGTACTTAGGTGTTGATAAGGGGCGAACTACGCCATACCACCCACAGTGCAATGGTATTATCGAACGATGGCATCGCTCACTCAAAACATCCTTGAGAGCGAGACTGGAATGCACAGGTAGCACGTGGGTAGACCAACTACCTACCGTCTTACTCGGGTTACGCGCAGTTGCACGTAGTGACACGGGTGTGAGCGCAGCAGAAATGGTATACGGCGATACTATAAGGTTGCCCGGTGAATTCTGTTCTTACACTAAACGTCAATTTAGCGATTCAGATATGCTTAAGAAAATTCGAGAATCAGTAGTAAAGACTAGAGCAACGCCAATTAAAAATAGAGATCAAAAATCAATTTTCGTGCATCCAGATTTGAGTACATGTAAATACGTATTTCTGCGAAACGAAGTCGAAAAATCGAGTCTCGAACCATCGTATTCAGGACCTTATGAAGTCCTACAAAGGACTGATAAAGTTTTCAAAATTCAATTACCCAATAGGCAGACGCGTATATCAGTAGATAGGCTGAAACCCGCGTATGTACTTAACGAGGAGGACATTCCATCGTCGACTTTAAGACAACCAAGCAAGGATAATAATATAATTGTCTCACCAAACATTAGCCAACCAACTGTAGTACCTACGTATGTTACACGTAGCGGTAGGCAATGTAAAAGACCTATACGTTTTGCAACTTGAGGTTGAGGAATACCTCAACCCCAGGAAGCAAGCGTCAATGTATTTGTGTAATTGGTGGATTTTGTTTAATTTTGTGTTTATTTTTATAACTTTTGTGTTTTACTATTTTTGATTTTGTACGTCTCTTGCGTGAAGTTAATATTGTTTTTTTTTGAGAGTTTAATTGTTTTAACGTTTTTTTACACTTTTGATTTTTGTAACTTTTGTTTTTTTTTAAAAAGAATTTTACATATTCTTGTAATGTTTTTACTATACTATATGTTTTTATTGTGTTATTCGTTCGTACATTTTAAATGTTGTTTTACGTTATACATTTTTTTACATTGTCCCAAATTTATATTTTTGAAATTTGATTGTACTTATTTTGTTTTTCGTAACTATTTTGCATCAATAATGAAAAACTTGGTTTTTAAACAATTATTCGATGTCAAATGTAATTTTCACTAAGTATTGTTAAAGATCGCACTATAGTCAAGCGTATTGACATTTTGTTTTGACTTATTGTATCGTGTATCAAGTAACGTTATGACTAAATTGAAACGAAGAATTTATGTACGATAAGAACAAAACTTTCTTATCATTTGAAACTTGTTGTTATGATAGGAATATTAATCTTAATTTATATTTTTTCGGAATTTTAACTAAATGATGTTTACTTATTCAAACATTTCAGTTATTATTTTCCAATTTTTTGCTACTAAAAAAAATCTTACTAAACCAGATAAAATTATACGAAATTACCTTATTATTTTATCTCTGCTAAATCAAATTAAATATTATAATTTATCATTACTAGGAAGAGTTGTTCCTTTAGTTCAATTTAAAATAAAGATAAAAGTAACTTCTCTAAACAAGTAACGCAAAGGGCCAAAAAGTAACATAATTTTTTACAAAAGTAACGTTCTGGCAATGCTTCGCATTTGGAATTTGGAACACATTGCCAGCTTCCGTGTTTTCCGAGAACTTGGGAATCTTCAAGACACGAGTGCGTGTCTTGAAGATTCACTTTGATGATTCAAGATTCACTAATCATCAAAATGAAAAGGTGCCTTTAGGCATCTTGGATGATTCGTCGTCGGTTGCATTTGCACTTCCCAGCAGTTGGGATGGGACGGCCTATTTAGTATAAAAATATATATTCTTGAACCTGTTATTTATGTTGAGGTAGTGAACGCTTCATCAGGCAATCTGTAATATGTAGGCTCTACAGTTAATGAGTTCCGGATTGACGGGAAATGTTACAAGCGAAATGACCGGTCATGACGAGATTGAACAACTAATATCTCAGGGTGACATGCAGTGCAGTGCCACACAAAATGTTGTTTTTCAAAACACTGGATGGCACTGTGTCTCATGTGGACAACCATGATGCTTACCTTCGTGCACATTGCTGTTTTGTCTTGTCACTCCTAGACAAAAAAAAATCATTGTCATGTGAATTGAATGTATGTTGAATTGAATTTATGTGTTTCACTATATTATGGTTGCATGCTTTTTTAGGGTAAGTTAATTGATAGACTTGGGTAGTTGATTAAAAATTTGCATGCCTCGAAGAGGCGGAATGTCTAGACCAAGAGCAAAAATAAGACCAAATTGTACTACATTTCTGCAAATAAAGCATTTCATTTCATTTCATTTCATTTCATTGTGAAATAAAAAAATCTATATAAAAGGAAAGAGTGACTGACTGTTCTATCAACGCACAGCTCAAACCCTTATTTTTATTTATTTATTTATTTAATCTTCACGCGAGTAAAATCGCGAGCATGAGCTAGTAAGTACCTAATAATATTAAACACCATTTTAAGCAAAGTTTTCATGTCTTTTATCCCTTTATTTACCGCGTTATCATCAGCCCCAACTTCAAGAAAGCAATATAAGAGTTGACTAACAAACACAGTTACCGCCTAAATAGCCTAAAACTCTGATTTTATCTTTTCAATTTCCCCATTTCACCACAAAATGGACGTAATCTTAAACAATTTTCCAAAAATGGCATGTTGCTAGCTTCGATTAGATATCCAACTGGATACGTCGCTGTTAGGCGATCTTTATTGGTGTCATCATCGGACTTTACGTCTATTGCAGATGATTTAAGCACTGTCTGTTGGGTTTGTGCCTTGCCTAAAAAAATAGTTGCCTAAAAATTGGCAGATTATTTTCGGATAGAGTGAAATTATTGGGTTAAACAGTCTTAATAAATCTTGAGTAAGAAGAGTTGGTGCTGTGCGCCTATAATGTCACATAAATGTAAAATCCTAGGTGGCACTGTACTGATTATGGGCAGCGTTATCTTCTACCTTCAGGTGAGCGTCTCTCTTTAGTAATGTATTAAATATTTACAAAGATAAAAAGCAATTTATTTACAGTAGGCAATAACAAAACAAAAAAGTTATATACGAAAAAAGCATCATTACACAATTATATTGCCAATTGGGATAGACTCAGGTTTGCAACACAGAAATCTTGTAATAGATTCTACCCATTCCTGCTCCATTTCCTGCCTTTCTTTTTCCATTCCTGCTTGGAAGTCTAGATATCGCTATTAGCGATAAGACCGCCAATTGTAACACTGTTCTATTTCAAATGTATTTAATGCAGTATATTCATCATCATCAGCCCGTACTCGTCCACTGCTGGACATAAGCCTCTTCTAATACGCGCCAGTGAGCCCGATCCTCAGCTCTTCTCATCCAGTCTCTGCCAGCTATCTTCATTAGATTCTGCTGTATATTAAATAAATAAATAAAAATCATTTATTTCGGACCCTCGGCCCATATTTCCACAAAACCGTACAAATCTAAATATATAAAAGGAAAGCGTGACTGACTGATTTATCAACGCACAGCCTAAACCGCTGAACGGATTGGCTGCAAATTTGGAACACAGATAGCTTTTATGAAGTAGACCTTCGTTAAGAAAGGATTTTGCCACGCAGGCAAAGCCGCGAGCGTAAGCTAGTTTTAATATAAAATGCATTAGATTATAAATATATAGATACAAAGATAAGAAAAAAAAAGATGGATATAGATTATAAATGTAGATATGCATTAGACTATTAGATTAATTATTGTTTGTTTGTATTTATTGTGTGCAATAAAGCGTTATCTATCTATCTATCTATTCTATTCTAATGGTTAAATGTTCTAAGCTTGCAAGGCTTAATAACAAGTTGAAGGTTGTCCCCAACTTGTCGCGGTTACGGGACTTCGCCACAATTTGTTTTAATGTTTTCAACTTTGGGATACTTTGGAATTAGTCAATTTACTTTAATTTAGATTGATTTGTTTTTATTTACGCTGCAAAGTGCTTTAGCCTAGATGTCTTTTAGATGGCTTAGTATTTAAATAATTTATTTGTTAAGTTGAGAATCGGAGACTATTTTTCTTTCATTAATGATGTTTATATTAATTTTCACTTTTTAATATTTATTTCTATTTATTTCGAAACTTTTGTGGTGTTGTTGTGGTTCAATAAAAAGTTATCTTGTTTTACCTAAAGTTTTTATATATCAATTTAATTTTATAAAGCTTTTATGCTCGCTAATTTCTTAGTGAATGTCTACGTGATCCACTTATGTGCCAAATTACAACACAGTTCGTTCAGCAGTTGATAGATGAAGCTTTGCGTTGATATAGATTAGTCATGATTTCAAATAATTAATACACATAATATTCCCTTTCCTACTCATTTTTCATCACCTTCTACGCAGTTACGTTTGCTATAAAATAGACTTTTAACAATCGGCATATGCCATTTTTTCCGCACATTTCAACTATCATCGTCATATTTTAGCATCTATCCAATAATGTGTAAACCAAAACCGTTTCCATGAATCACTCTATCTATGCGTTAAAACCGTGTGAAAATCCATGCAGTATTTTTAAAGTTTATCTCGAACTGACAGATGCGAAAGGATTTTTTCATGCGGGAAAAGCCATGAGCATAAGATAGTCAAAATATATAAAAGGAAAGCGTGACGGAATGACTGACTGCGTGACGATATGACCTATCAACGCACAGCTCAAACTAAATAGATTGGATTGAAATTTAGAACAGATATAGCTAGATTTTATGATATACTAGCTGCGCCAAGTGGTTTTACCCGCTGCACAGTAACATAAATGTTATTTCAAGGTCTAAGCTATATCTCCACTAAATTTCAGCTCAATCGGTTTACCCGTTTAGTAGTGAAAGAGTTACTAACAAACATAATTCATCTACATCTAGACATATATCCACTCATCCATACATTCTTACAAACTTTGGCGTTTATAATATAAGTAGAATATAGCAGTAGGAAAAAGATGTAGCTTAGAAAGGCTTTCTCCAAGTGAGCAAAGCCGCGAACATAATCTAATTATAACAGAAACACAGCAAACAAATCAAGGATAACATAAGTCGTCCATTATTAAGACATCCTCGGGAATTCATGAGTAAAGGTGCGTACACACCTGGCACGAACCGTGCGTTGTGTAGCCCTGCCATTCATCACAGCTGAGCGACGTGATTTACTTGTTCTAACGCCTATATTTTATGTGGCGGGGTTACTTTTTGTTATTGGCAGACACCGCGGTACGTAAAAAAATTGAATATGTGCTAATTAATACGCTTTTAAACTCTTTTTAGATTTGTGTTTGTCAATTCCATGGCATGATTCTCACCGAAAGTTGTTTTCATTTATGGTAGAGTGATATAAGACAAGCAAACGCCGTAAGTCCGCCTTTCTGTGTTTTATTTGCTACCACCTACGGACATCTTCCATATTAGGCGAGTGGTCAAAAGCTGACCTATTGTAAAAAATATTGTTAGTTATAAAATTAGTACCAACAATTTTTCGAATTCTTGTCACTTTATTGAAACACAAAAAAATTAAACACAGGAAATCACAGTTTCACAATTATTAACAGTCATAATATCATTATGACTGAAAGCGATCTCTTATATGGGAATATTGGTATTCACATGGATTGGTGGTGTGATAAACAGAACAGCAGTAATGTAGTACCTACATATAAGTATTTAACATAATGTATGGTAAAAGTAAAAAGTGTACACATTTAGTAAAAATACCTGTGTTAGGCGTGCGCTATCTGCCATAACAACTCCATGGGCAATATTTATGTGTGTTGGTTATTTTTGCAGCGACACGTGTATACGCCCCATTAATCTGTACTGTATTGCGGACACGAGGATTTTGTTCGGACGTGAGTGAGAGTGACGTCATTATATCCGAATATATCGCCTTTAGCAACCTGTCATTATTTATCCACAATTTTTCGATAACTTGAGCCGCTGTGATGATGATTGATGAAGCTGATTTTTCATCTACGTATTTTTTACCCCCGACGCAAAAACGACGGGGTGTTAGCACAGCATACGCTGAATGCCCCCCTTTTTAACCCCCGACGCAAAAACGACGGGGTGTTATAAGTTTGACGTGTCTGTCTGTCTGTCTGTCTGTCGGTCTGTCTGTCTGTCTGTCTGTCTGTCTGTCTGTCTGTGTGTGTGTGTGTGTGTGTCTGTCTGTGGCATCGTAGCTCCCAAACGGATGAACGGATTTTGATTTAGTTTTTTTTGTTTGAAAGTAGAGTTAGTCGAGAGTGTTCTTAGCTATGTTTGGTGGAAATCGATCCAAGATGGCCGCCGCTACAAAATGGCGGATTACTTTTTTCTTCCACGACCCCATCGATATGGGTATCAAATGAAAGGGCTTAATGAGTAGAATACAGCCCACTATATAAAATTTAAAATCCAAGATGGCCGCCATCAAAAAAAATTGAATTACGTATTGCGTTGGGGGTTTTTTAAATTTTTAATTTAATTCACTTGTGTCCATTTATATCATTTTTATTTGTGTTTTGTTTTATAGATAAATTTAATTTCAATTTTTTTTTTTATCTTTGTCAATTATTATGTTGTATGTATTAATTGGACAATAAATTATATTTTATTTTTTATTTTTTTATTTAGTTTGACGTGTCTGTCTGTCTGTCAGTCTGTCTGTCAGTGTGTGTGTGTCTGTCTGTGGCATCGTAGCTCCCGAACGGATGAACGAATTTTGATCTAGTTTTTTTTGTTTGAAAGTAAAGTTAGTCGAAAGTGTTCTTAGCCATGTTTGGTGAAAATCAATCCAAGATGGCCGCCGCTACAAAATGGCGGATTATTTTTTTCTTCTACAACCCCCTCAATATTGGTATCAAATAAAAGGGCTTAACGAGTAAAATACAACACACTTTAATAAATTCAAAATCCAAGATGGCCGCGTCCAAAAAATGATGAATAACACATTTTGAATGCGTTGCGTTGGGGTTTTTTTTAAATTTTTAATTTAATTCACTTATTTAATGTTCTTACATATTTATTTACATATTTTTAGTATTTTTATGACATAATATTATTATTTTAAAATATAGGTAATGATAACCTGAGGTACGATATATGATACATAAATATAAGAATTTAAAAATAAGAGTAGGTATATAACGTCGTCTAAGTTTTATAGGCTACCTAATTAATAAAAAATAATTATAGGTATCTAATATTTATAAAACAAAAATCAAATTCTTCAAAAAATTAAATTAATTAAACAATAAACATAAAATAAAAGACATAATATGTTTCGAAGTGCGGCTACACCTAGATTTAGCTGGCTAAATATAGATAGGCTTATAAAGATCTATAAATTCTGAAATTAAGATCTATAAATTTCTGAGCATGTTAAGGATAACCTACTTTATTTATAAAACAATCAGTGAGACAAAAAAAACATTATTGCAAAAAAGACATTATTTTGCTACCTAATTGTATTACTCCTCATTTTCATTGCAAAGCTCACCTAACTCAGTGTCAATAACATCCACAGATGACGAGCCCGCATGGCCCAATATATCGCGTGTTCACACCACCTAGCTAGCATGAAGTTTATGTGACAGTTACTCGCCCGCTCACTCGCCTGTGTGAACGGTTTACGATCCGCTCCGTGTTTATACTGTAACTTATCGTTATAGACGAGAATAAAGTTGGACTAAACCTTCTGATGAGAAAATGAGGCACTTACAGAAGGTAACTATGCTTATTCACCTGAACGTACACTGTACAGCTTAGGGCACTACACTATAAACGCATTTCTGTACGCGTGAGTTTTTTTCATTATTGCTCAACTAGCTGCGCCTAGCGGTTTTACCCGCTGTATTACTATAGCCTATATGTTATTCCAGGGTCTAAGCTAACTCTATACCAAATTTCAGCTCAATCGGTCCACCCGTTTAGGCGTGAAAGAGTAACAACACACACATCCATTCTTACAAACTTTCACATTTATAATATTATGGTACTTCAATTGCAAAAAAATCTTCGTTGGTCTGTGAGCGTAACATAGCCACCCAATAAAAATCAAATATTTGTATGACAACCTCTGTGGCGCGGTGGGCTAATACCCGCTTGCAACGCAGAAGGTTGCAGGTTCGATTCCCGCATGGGACAAATGTTTGTGTGATCCACAGGTATTTGTTTCTGGTCTGGGTGGTTTAAATATCTATTATAAGTATGTATTTACAAAAGAAAAGTATATAAGTATTATATCCGTTATCCTAACCACCATAATACAAGCATTAAGTTGCTTAGTTTGGGGTTAGGTGGCGCTGTGTGAAATGTCCTGAAATATTATATTATTATTATTATATTATATTATTTCTTGGAATCTCTGGTTGGAAGATTAAGGTGGTCATAGAAATAACTGCTTAGAAAACAAAATTTAATGGATTTTGATGACAAGTGCAATATAGTTCAGTTTTATTTATTTCATAAACTGTACAGAGAAAGGTGGTACATAATATTATTATGAATGCATTAGACAACATTGTAATTATAACGGGAAAACTTAAAAAGCTCAGGCAAGCAAGGGTCGACTCGTTTATCTGCTTGTACAAAGAGGTGTACAATCGAGTGTTCTTATTACTATGGATGCTTCATTTCTTAAATTAAACTGCATCTAGTATTTTTAGTTACTCTTCTAGTTTGTTTGCCCTATTTTTGACCGGCATAACGAGTTGTACAACATGCGTGCTAAAATAAAACCAGTTTGCTTTTCAATAAATCAATATTGACAAACATTTTCATCGATATGCGCAAACAAAACCGTAACTTGACGATATGGTGTAGGTTTATTTATATTCTTGTAAAATAAAGTGAAAAAAAAAACGTTTTCAAGGATCTCCTGAAAACTAGCGCGTAGTTTAACCTCATAAGGGGAAGAAACTAACGTTTTAATCTATATTCGTAGGTTTTAATTCATACCTCAAAAACTACTGACTTTAATGGAACTTTCATTTGAAATTTTGACCGTAACTTTCAGACAAAATACCTCAAGTTTAATACTAAATCTACATTTACTACACATACGAAAATTGTACCTGCTTTTAAAATTTGTTTTGATTTTGTTTCATATATATATCTCTCAAAGATAAAACAAAAATAGCATCTAGAAAACTAGATTTAAAACTAACGGGCAAGTGTATCTAGGTCAAGCTCTAACAACGTGCGCTGACAAAAGCTTAAGACTTAGGCATCCTTAATCCGTCGGTCCCCAGACCTGAAATCAGTAAGTTTCTCTCAATGACCCCGGCGCAATCAGATCCCACGGGTCATTTAGTGAGATTAGATTGGCCTACATTTGATTTTTGTGTCAGGGACTTTTTAGCTAGAGCAAAATTTTAAACTAAGAACATAGGGTGAAACTGTATACGACATCGCCGGCACTCCTTGACGTTGTGGTTGCGACTCTTTTGTCTCTCATCACCCGCTTGAGATTCGGTCTTGCTCAATGTGGAGTAGGCCTAAATTAATATTAGCAAGCGATTGACAAACTGCTCAAATAGTAGGCGAGCCCTACTTTGTTTTAATAGTCGCACGTATAGTATAATTCTCAAACAAAAAGAATGTCAAAAAAAATTATTTTCAATGAGGATTTCAAACTGCGCAAATATTTGCTCGACTTGGTATTATGGGTTCAAAAAGGTGTTTAGAACAGGTTTGGGTATGTAAAATTGTTTGAAAAGAATCATATTATTTATTATTAATTTTGGCCTTATTTGGCGACGCGACGTTGTTTCTCAACAATAAGAGTCAGTAAACTAAAAGAGCAAATTAACGTCAATAAAACCTAACCTAAAATTGGCATCTGCCGCGTTTGAAACATGACCGTTCCCCTTTCTTGTTCACTCCGTGATCAGACCGCCAATAAAATCCCGGATCAGCGGTTTTCCCGTTATCCGGGAAATTACATTCCCACTCAATCAAAGAAGAATGCTAGAAATCCCGGGACAGAACGGCCGGGAACGCGGGATATACGGGACTTGCTCAAAGACGGTTTCAAACGCGCTGATTGAAAGGTAGATAATATTTACATTGTATTTTGTGTAATGGTATTGAAATGTCACATTGGTTTGGTATTTTCTTAATTGCTGGTAAACGCGCTATTTATATATTTGTCGATCTGAGGGGATAATAAAAAAGACTATCAGGGAATGAAGCAAATTTAATATAATATAACTAACAAATTCGAGAAAACCGTGATTTTTAGGGTTCCGTACCTCAAAAGGAAAAAACGGAACCCTTATAGGATCACTTTGTTGTCCGTCCGTCCGTCCGTCCGTCCGTCCGTCCGTCCGTCTGTCTGTCAAGACCCTTTTTCTCAGGAACGCGTGGAGGTAACAAGCTGAAATTTATAGGAAATACTAAAATCCATTGCTTCTTAGAGCTGTGAAAAATTCAAACTTCTAGGCCAACGCAATCAAAAGATATAGTCGAATATGTCGCAAATTTCAGCAAATTTTCGACATTACCAAATAAATCAAAACCTACGGTGCACTTCCCGTGAACTTAGAATCTTGAAATTTGGCACAAAGCAACTCCTTAGAGCACAGATAAAGGAAAAATTGCGATAACCATAAATTTTTAATTTCATCATGTGAAAAAAATATTTTGAATAATTTTATACTTACTACCCCTTTTCTCATGAACGCGTGCAGGTATTAAACTGAAATTCATATCAAATACTAAGACCTATAATACCTTTAAACTGTAATAAAATCAAATCACTATCTCAACGCATTCAAAAGAAACAGCAATTTTAGCCGAAATTTTAAACACGCAACTACTCTCAAAAAACCAAAACCTACAGGGTACTTGCCGTGAACGTAGAATCTTGAAATTTGGTAAAAAGCAATTCCTTAGAGCACAGATAAAGGAAAAATTCCGAAAATTGTACATTTTTAGTTACATCATATAAAAAAATATTTTTAATAATTTCATACTTACTACCTTATTTCTCATGAACGCGTGCAGGTATTAAACTGAAATTCATATCAAATACTAAGGCCTACAATACCTTTAAACTGTAATAAAATCAAACCTCTATCTCAACGCATTCAAAAGAAACAGCAATTTTAGCCGAAATTTTAAACACGCAACTACTCTCAAAAAACCAAAACCTACAGGGTACTTGCCGTGAACGTAGCATCTTGAAATTTGGTAAAAAGCAATTAATTAGAGCACAAATAAAGGGAAAATTCCGAAAATTGTACATTTTTAGTTACATCATATAAAAAAATATTTTTAATTATTTCATACTTACTACCTTATTTCTCATGAACGCGTGCAGGTGTTAAACTGAAATTCATATCAAATACTAAGGCCTATAATACCTTTAAACTGTAATAAAATCAAACCTCTATCTCAACGCATTCAAAAGAAACGGCAATTTTAGCCGAAATTTTAAACACGCAACTACTCTCAAAAAACCAAAACCTACAGGGTACTTGCCGTGAACGTAGAATCTTGAAATTTGGTAAAAAGCAATTCCTTAGAGCACAGATAAAGGGAAAATTCCGAAAATTGTACATTTTTAGTTACATCATATAAAAAAATATTTTTAATTATTTCATACTTACTACCTTATTTCTCATGAACGCGTGCAGGTATTAAACTGAAATTCATATCAAATACTAAGGCCTATAATACCTTTAAACTGTAATAAAATCAAACCTCTATCTCAACGCATTCAAAAGAAACGGCAATTTTAGCCGAAATTTTAAACACGCAACTACTCTCAAAAAACCAAAACCTACAGGGTACTTGCCGTGAACGTAGAATCTTGAAATTTGGTAAAAATCAATTCCTTAGAGCACAGATAAAGGGAAAATTTCGAAAATTGTACATTTTTAGTTACATCACATAAAAAAATATTTTTATTAATTTCATAATTACTACCTTATTTCTCATGAACGCGTATATGTATTAAACTAAAATTCATATCAAATACTAAGGTCGAACCGAGTAGAACTCGAGCACCGAGGGTTCCGTATAAACCTACGGTATTCTACGGAACCCTCGGTGCTCGAGTTCTACTCGTACTTGACCGTTTTATTTCTCATACACGGACAATCTTTCTAAAAATAACTGATCTATCGATTTACTAGAAGAAATAAATAAATCTTATACTTATTTACCTAGTGCCTAGTAGGAACTTTAACGAGTGAAATTTAAAAAAAACTTTTTAATAACAACCTTTTAGTATTATTACCATAATCTAGAATCATAAAGTACTCGTCAAGATGAATCAAATGAGCCCCATACTCGATAGGGTTGCGTTTGTTAAATTACAGAGTTCCTATGGCTACCTTCGGGCTCCATCGTCAGATCAGCTCAATGTCACAACAATATTGCATTGTCATCAGATTTAAACATGCATGCAAAATTTCAGCTCAATCTGAAACCGGGAAGTGGATCAAATTAAACTTGCAAGATTTGATTACAGACAGACAGACAAAAGACAAGTGAAAGTAAACAAGTGAAATTTTAAAAATACTTTTTAAAAACAAGCTTTAATTATCATTACCATCTTGCATCATATAGTACTCGTCAAGACGAATCAAATGAGCCCAAACTCGATGGGGTTGCGTTGTTTAATGACAGAGTTCCTATAGCCACCTTCCAGCTCCATCATCAGATCAGCTCGATGTCATAAAAATATTGCATTGTCATCCGATTTACACACGCACGCAAATTTTCAGCTCAATTGGAAACCGGGAAGTGGGTCAAATCAAACTTGCAAGATTTGATTACAGACAGACAGACAGACAGACAACAGACAGGTGAAAGTAATATAAAGCTTGTAATAAAAGCGTGTATAAATGGGTTTATATACTCCAACTGAAGAAGTTTCCCTACTTACACTTTCAGAATCAAATCAAAATAATAGGTTTTGTGACCAATCATAATAATATTAGGTCATAGAGAAAATATCCACTATTAGGTACACTCTCAGGTCTCCAAGATTGCCTATTATATGTCTTCGGGCTATTATTAAAGACACTACTATAATATACTCGTTTTATCTTCTACGAGAAAACTGTAAAAGACGAAGTGAGATGAATATTATTTCGTTTTATAAAGTAAAATAACCTCTACAAAATAACCTCTAGTCTGTTTTACACCTCCATGCTTTTAATAACCGCTCACTTTGAATCTTGGAGCCGTATTCTTGACGTTCAGTGAAGCCAAGGAGGGTTTAATGTTTATTTCTGTAACACTATCCGTCTTATTACAAAACGCGGACTAACGATTGTACCAGGATTAAACCAGGTACTAAGCGAACAAATGACATTCGTTAATCCCAGAACTATCGCAAGTCCGCGTTTTGTAATAACGCAGTATATGTTCATTTAGCTATTTTAAATGTCATTTTTCTTTTTTTTATTTATTATGGGTTAGCCATGACCACGATCTCGCATGATGCTATGCGAAGATGTGGTCGTAGATGGGAGTAGACTTAACCTAAAGGGCGGGATAAATCCCTCCTTGGCTTCACTGAAGATCATGCTGGTACACCCCAATTATAAGGAACGCTTGGCGACATGGGTTTCTCCATGGTTTGTAAAAAGGACACACAATCTTCCACTTCATCTAAGTTTCCCTTCATCTGAGTAATAACCTGAATACGGGTCCCGGAATCTTAAACGCCGTACACAAAGGCTCGGGCGGGGATAAATCTCGGGCTGTGCAGTGCTAAGTTGATTTAAGGCTGTGCTACAGGCGCTATAAGAATTTCACTACTACCCGCACCGAACGGTTAATCTTTACCCTCTTGTTAACGTCCATTACACTGACAAAGAACAATATTATTATCAATAATAATAATAATTTAGCTATGCCCTAATTGACGAATTTATAATAAATCCATGTAATTGGCCCAAACAACTACCGCTGTTTTATTCCGATGAGAAAAAGAACTGCAAAGCAGATGTATATTTTGCCAAAAATGGTAAATTCTAAGAATGACAGAATATAAATAACAGTGGATGGTTTAATATAGAAACGTCTAATATTGTCAAATAAATCTTAACCACGATTTCGGACAATTATTACGAAGTGATATTACTATGTAAACAAACGACTAAAACTCACGGATATAATGGTCGAAGCTAGGCACGACCCCTACAAAATCATTTGTCAGCAATATTAGACATAATTTGAGCCGTTGTTTTAATTTAGTTAAAAAACTTATTGTAATAATTAGTTACGACACAGTGCAATGTGCGTAGACCTCACAGGTAAAGCAACCCAAGGCAAAGGAAATTGCAGGTATAAATCCACAGCAAGAGGCGGGTTATGAATACGGTATAACAGTTACTGTTGTAAGAGACGGAATATTATCTGCAACTGTAGGGCATTTCTATACTTCAAGAGGTATTGTTGAAGTTGAATAACGGAGACTTTCATTCTTATTCGATGCGAGTTGTGGAGAAAAAGAGTGGTGAATTGATTTCAGGTCGCTAGTTGGCGCCACTATAGAATTTATACCATAGTGGATGTGCTAGCAAAAAATGGTCTCGTAACTTTAACGCTTAATAACGCCAAAACTTGACACTTTACGAGAGTGGGTGTCAGAATATTTATTGTTGTTATTGATGTCAGCTATCAATTTATATAGATTTAATAACTGCATGTTATCTCGGCGACGTGAAACTGCATCATATAGGTTAGTCACACAACCTATGAATTTTGATTTGACTCTGACATTGTAACTAGGGTAACCTGTTCTGTTGGAGTAATAAACCCCAATTATGACTTTTATTATTATGACTTAGCCGTCGTGAACATGTAATAAACGGCTCATATTCTTTCGAATTTATAATATTACTATTATATAGAGTTCAAGAGTGGTAAATAATGACGTCATAAATCCTCATCCTTAGCTATATAATAGCCTCCAGCATCAGGATTGCATCTACAGCGCAGCTCGACTGAATAAATGATTATATTGCTCACTTGCGAGAGTAACCCATTGTTCGCTGCTTTATGGACGTTTAGCCTTTTATTAGGAAACTGGATTATACTCGCTTTAATCTTCTCTTGATTTTACTGAATATCATGCCGGAACACGGTTTTAATGATCGCTTGGTAGATGGATTCAGAATGTCTTCAAATCTGAATGATTTTGCTTTCTGAATGATTGAGTTCAAAACTGCTTTTTTTTTCTAGAATGTATTTATTTTTAATACATAATTTAAAAAACGACATAATAACATTTAATATGCAGATATAATATGTAATCTTTCCAAGTAAATAATATATTAACCTGAAAAAAAAAATGTTTTTTTTTTTCGATATTTGTCTGATATATTATAATAGTCAAATTACAATCGCAGTGCTACATCAGACTTCGTAACAAAGCATCCGCACTGCAATAGTTTCGTTACTGAAACGTGTTCTCATAAATGTTCAGTCATTTCCCTAACCACTAACCTCTATTCAGTGTTAATATGTAATACAAAGTTAATATGTAGTACAACAAGTACTACATAATAACTGGCCTAAAGGTGGGTGTTGAGAGGCTGTAACGTAACATGTAACGGAGCGAGCAATAATATTAAAATAAAAAAAATAAAAAACAGTTACCTATTTATGACTCTTGGTCTATAAAAAAATAATAGCAATTGAAAAATATTTAAACTAATATAAATTAAATTGCAAATCAAAAAAGGTAATAATGTCAATTTTTTTTGAAAATGCAGCAAATACATTTTTTTTATCCAAATGTAGTTTTATTGCAAGATGATCGAGATAAACTCTACATTTGCTTGTTCATAAATAAAACCCAGGTACATTACAGTAGTGTTATCTAAGACTGCAGGTCGAAGTCCTATGTCCTATATATCGCGCGTCTTCTCGAGATGTTAGATGTTAAGTCTCATAATCAATATTACTCTATACGAGTACTACGAATAAGTGCCACTATAGTGACATTTAGAAAATATAAAAATCATTTCAATTTTCATAAAAATATTTTCCGAGAGAAAGATTCTATTAAAATTCATTTTCAGAATGGTTGATATAATTTTAAAATAAAATTATTCCTAATTCAATTAACGCAATTTGAGATTTCATTTGTGTACACTCAAGCGTTAACGAGCGGCTGACGACTGATATTCTAAAGCTTCATCCATTCGAAGTTGAGAAACGAATGTTACATTACAACTCGTAACAGGCGTAAATCATGTATATTTACGCTTTGATCAGAAATACAACTGAATCACATACATACACACATTTTCTCCTGCCTTCGGGCAACTGGTAAAAAATGCTATTGTAGTATTAAGTTAGTCCTAGCTATGTGCTGAATAATAAATAAATACGTCACTGTCAGGCATAAGCCCCGCTGCCAAGAAAAAAAAAACCATGTATATGTATCGGTTAAATCAAACTAATTGGCACAATACATGTCATTTATCCCTTAATGTATGTAAGTGTAGTTCTGGCGCCGTTTCCTTTTAGTTTTAATTTTAAGGTTCGAAGTTTTGAAATTAATGTAACATTACAACGCGTAACACACTCAACCCTTAACAGGTACACCGCACCGAGGTAACAAACGTTATTATCCATATTTCATCGAGTTTTCAGCAAATTACTCAACAATTCCCCTCTATCGAGAGCTATTCCAGCTCGCGACCACGGAAGCATGTTCTATGTACATGCAACTATAATGTAGGGTGGGTGGAGTTTAATTGGTTCGTGTTCTACTTGGTTGGATTAGTTTTGTTAGCGCATAGTATCATGGTATCGAATGGTCTATAGGTTGATTAAATATTAATTTTCTTCACGAGGATAAATAATTATAATAATGTTAATTATCAAAATTCTATAGGTAGGTAAATTAATGTTAATCTGAACATATAAAAGGAAAGATTTGGTCTCTCAACGCACAGCTCAAACTACTGAACGGATTAGTTTGAAATTTGGAACATAGATAGGTCTTTTGACGTAGACCTCCGCTAAGAAAGGATTTGTCTACGCAGACAAAGCCGCGAGCAAAAAGGCGGGAAAATTACGAAATCGGAAACGGAATCGGAATCATTAAAATCGGAAGGACATATTTATTGCCAAAAAGAATCGCATAACTTTAAGATATTCAAGAAAGAAAAACATTGAATACTTGGCAAATGCACTTGGTGTGCATCACACTCCTATGATGATGAAAAAAAAGAAAAACAGGAAAAAAAAGAGTATGATAGTTGTATTATGCAACGGCCTGTTCATACATAATTACTCATACATACGAAGCAACATATTTTACAAGATACAAAGAAAACAGGCGAAGCACCCGAAGTATCTTAGCCTGGAATTACAGAGCAAGTAGTTATAAAGTTCGCAGTTCAAAGGCTTCATATTGCTTCTACAATGGAAGTTTCCAGAATTATCCGGCTAACATTCACTAACTTACAACTTGGAAAAATACTTGGTAAGTATTTTATAGATGACGCATAATAGTAGATAGTTCATGAAAATTACGTAAGTTTTGATATTAATAATTACCTACTACTAGCTGTGCTGCGCGTAGCTGTTTTACCCGTTGTACTGTGGCCTATGTGTTATTCATGAATCAAAGCTATCTTTATACTGAATTTCATTTTAATCGGTCCATCCGTTTAGGGGTTAAGAAGTAACAAATATACACACTCACACAGTCACATACTCAAAAATGTTCGCATTTATAATATCAGTGAGATTAATTTTAGGATTATTTTAACTTGTAGGTTATTAGGTTGCTATTGCGAGGAAATTATGTCTGGGCTAATTTCCACGACCTAACCCAATATTCCACACCAAATATGCACATTTATTGCAACCAAGTTTCATGAAAATTGATTCAGTTCCTAAAATATGAATTGACAATGCACGCGTATATTATTATATGCAATTTTCGAAATTTTCGGCTAGTAACCTCATACAAACTAAATAACTTCCAGAAAACAGGTAAATATTGAGCCTGTCATGTCTGTATCTACAGTATATTACTCTGAAAATGGCCGCATAAAACAAATCAGCGTAAAACATTCATACATCACAGAACATGATTCAATTGGCGTGTGATTTAGTACGAGGCGCGTAATATTGCAACATCTATGCCGAGATTTTACTAACTTTACGCGTTTGAAGTAAGCGGAGAAATGCTCTTAATCATTTTTGTTATTCCGTTTATAGGTAATATACACTGTGCCACAACTGGACAAAGGGTATCTACAAATCCTTCCAAATCCTTTCCCCACGATCCCCTATCTTAATCTGACAATTTCATATAATTTTTTCAGGGTTGACATTTATATATAACTATTAATTATAAATGTAATAATGTAAACATAATAATATAATTTGAAATAAGTGACTTTTATGTACATGTTAGAATATGAGTTATGTTACTTGAAATAAATGGATATTTAATTTAATTTAATTTAATTTACGTCGTTAGCTCAGACGGCCTTTTAGGAGATCAGCTCGTCACACCATCTTTTTGAAAAGAAAATCATTTTAAACAGAATTAAAACAGGAGGAAGAATTCAGTTTTACTTTATATTGTATGTTTACTGCCTATTCAAAAATGCCTCTACCAAAATGGATAATTCTTTATTTTTTTGTTTCAGTATACATGGATAACCATGTGGTTACATTTAAATTTTACAGATATCAGTTAGCAGTTTTCAAGTTATAAATTACAGCTTGCATCTTACCGTCATGTCACGACGACTACGATACCTAATTTGTGAGTGAGTGTGTATGTTTTTTTTTTATGTCATGAAGTAGAAGACGAGCAAGACGCTCTCCTGATGATAAGAGATAACGCTGCCCATAATCAGTACAGTGCTACTTAGGATTTCACAATGATGTGATATTCTAGGTACTCAAGAGTCATAAGATGTTAAGACTCTTTAGCCCAGTAATTTCACTAGCTACAGTCCCCTCCTACCGAAGCACACGTGCGCTTTTTACTTCTTCACGCTGGACCGATTGAGATTAAATTTGGCATGGAGATAACTTAGACCCTAGAATAACACATAAGCAACAGTACAGCGAGGAAAACCACTAGGCGCAGCTAGTAGAGTATAAATCACATAAAAAGTTACTCTTCGTTCTCATAAATACACTCACGACATCTATCCTAATATGTAACCATTCTGACCACCCAAGTGAATAACACAATTGCTTTCCAATCGTTCGACCGACAATATTAAATAAAAGCTTTGAATAAATTGCACGATTTAGTTTAATTTATCCGCCGCTCACGTTTAGTGATGTTTCTCTTTATTTGTGAGATGAAGTGGTTTTTTTATTGACAATGGATTAAGGTATTTCGGTCTAAGGGAGATGAATAAGCCTTTTAGATCAAATAGGATATTTGTGACTACGTGATTTATTTATTTTATTATTCAGAACAACGCTAGGACTAATAAGTTAGCATTTTCTACCAGTTGACCTGTTTACTAGAAAAAATGACAAGATAATGGGAGGAGTGCAGACAAATATCATGGACAATTCTAAGAAAACTTAACATTAGTACTTAAAATTAACTGACAAACTAATAAATATTATTATAGAACAAGTGAAATTTAAAAAATACTTTTTAAAAACAAGCTTTAATTATTTTTATCATCTTGCATCATAAAGTACTCGTCAAGACGAATCAAATGAGCCCAAACTCGATGGGGTTACGTTGTTTTATGACAGAGTTCCTATGGCCACCTTCCAGCTCCATCATCAGATCAGCTCGATGTTATAAAAATATTGCATTGTCATCCGATTTACACACGCATGCAAATTTTCAGCTCAATTGGAAACCGGGAAGTGGGTCAAATCAAACTTGCAAGATTTGATTACAGACAGACTGACAGACAGACAGACAGACAGACAGACAGACAACAGACAGGTGAAAGTAATATAAAGCTCGTAATACATTATAATAGAATACACAAATTTCGTGCGATTTCCAATACTATACCCAGAAAGAAGAAAAAAAGAATATGAAAGATCAACCCCTTATATTTCATCTATCCCTGCAGTCCGAGCACACCGTGACATTGACGTGGGGTAGCCCATCCCCACTGTCAAGAGTAATTGACGTTTGTAAGAGCACAATGACATTGGGAGTAGCTACAAGTTGTATGTAATGACAGCGCGAGTAGCAAGAGTAGAGTGTTTTTCACGAAAGGAGTCCTTTTTGCGGTACGCCACTATTGCAAATTTATAACTTTTTAACGCCTCATAATTTCTCATATTTAATTTCTTAATTAAATATGTATTTATTTTATCTAACAAATAATATTTATTTAGGATATGAAGTCTAGTAATTATTATAATCAAAAAAATTGAATTTAGTTCCGCAAAATTCCGCGAGACCTCTTTCGTGAAAAGGACTCTAGCGTCTTGATATTATATTATGTATTATGTCAGCTTAGTCTCGACAGTGGGACGGGAGGTGCTACTCTTATGTCAATGTCTTACTATGCTAACTTTACCCTGTAGTAGGAATTTATGTTTTTTTTGTTTAATAATAATAGGTATACTTTGTTTAATAATAATAGACAAGAAGCTAATTAGGTGCCCGTTGACATGTATTTATGATTTCCCATATTATCGGACACAGTGTCATTAGTGTTCTGAAATTCGACACTCTTCGTAGCACTGCAATGCGCCTGTTACTCTGAGATGTTAGATATAGTGAAATCCCTATCTCCTACTAGCTTCTGACTAAAGGTGTATAACATTCAACTAACATCATTTTTATCAACATTATTATCCACAGCAGCTCTTCATCCCACTGCTAGACATAAGTCTCTTTCATATTATGCTACTCATAACATGCATATTCAACTAAAATCTCATAACTTTCTCAGTACCTTTCCCATAGTAAAAATCAGACCCCAATCAATGCAAAAGTTCGTTCCAATCATAACCATACAACACCGTTTCCCAATAGTTGGTTCAAAGAGTTATTCAAATGATCTCGAGCGGTCGAGGGTTAAACGGTTCAACCACAGTGACATTGTGACGAGTAGGCCAACTGACAGTGTTTAGGAAAGTAAATAAAAGCGCTCGGAGCATAGGGTTGACAAAGTTACAAGTTTCAATAAAGAAACAAAGACAAGTCAAATGAAAACAAAACGCTTATACGCATTTATAGGAAAGGCAAACGAATTTATTGTTACTGTGATCGTTTTTAGTGGGAGGGTTGTATGAAAAGCGCACGTCCTAACTATAGTACATCTGAGCTTTGATTTTTAAAAATCAAAATAGGTCACGCGTTTTTCGAATGTCAGATGAGGTTGACATAACAATATACCTACACTTCTTTTTTACTAAAGTCCTTTTTCTGGGGGCAGTCAGCAAGGACCACAAGTAGAGATGTATCCTTGAATGTACTTTTGTTCGGTGTTAACCTACTTGTTCTTATTTCACTGTGTTCCAACCCTCATTCGCAACAGGTGGGTATGTTTGACCCGTCGAATTAAAATTCATTCGTCTGTCCTTTACCCGGCGAAATGAATTGTATGGATGGGATTAGAATCATCGGGTAATTGCTTGTGATGATTTGAATTTAGGGTTCTTGCAATATTATACATAATAAAAAGAATATTATATTATTTATTAAGAATTATTTTATTTTGCAGGAGGTAGATTTTCTTTGCAGGAGATCAATTAGGTGGGTGGAGTACCCAGTGTCAGTTATTCTTCCGCCTGAGCAGTGATGTGCAAACATACTGTGCTTCGGCAGAAGGGTACTGTAGCTAATGAAATTACTAGGTTGAAGCATCTAATCACTCTTGCGTCAAAAGCGTTGGTGCAGCGCACTTAGAATTTAGCATCATTGTGAAGTCCTGGGTAGCATTGTAGTGATTTTTGTCAGCGTTATCTCATAGCACCAGGAGAGAGTCTTGCTCGTCTTCTTACTACTTTTCATAAGAAATAATACTTTAATTTAGCCATTCTCTCCCAAACTCTCCCTGAAGCGCAAACTACTCGACATGTGTATCCTCCCCATCCTAACTTACGGTGCTCAGACGTGGTCATTGACTGAATCGCAAAAGTTCCGCCTCGGGGTTTGCCAACGAGCCATGGAGCGCAGCATCCTTGGAATCAAAAGGACTGACAGGGTGCGTAACACCGTCATAAGATCTAAGACGGGAGTTACAGACGTCGGCTTTAAATCAGCCAAACTAAAATGGGATTGGGCGGGTCATGTCAGTCGTATGCACCCTGACCGCTGGGCAAGGATCTCTACAGAGTGGGCACCACAAGACAGAAGGCGTCGTCGAGGCCGACCTAGAAAAAGGTGGCGAGACGATCTAGACGCGCACCAGGCTGACTGGCCAGAGGTGGCGCAGGAGAGAGACGCGTGGAGGGATTTGGGGGAGGTCTTTGCCCAGCAGTGGGACAGTATAGACTAGAAAAAAAAATTAGCCATTTGAAATGATCATTTTGTAATGACTTGGGTACAAATGACTGAACTATTTTTTTAACAAAAACACTTGCGTCTACATTTTTTTATGACTCTTGCGTAAGAAGCATTGGTGCAGTGCTCCTAGAATTTCATGGGTGGAACTGTTATTGATTATGGACAGCGTTATCTCTTACCATCAGGAGAGCGAATTGCTCGTTTTTTTACTACTTTGCATAAAAAACATAACTTCAGCCATGTACTAACTGCTTGGGAATAAAACTATTTTTTAATATTTCAGTTTTAAATATGAACTATTTCTTGACTTAAAACACTAACTATTCAGCCTAATTCTATAATGACAAACGATCTCAGGATCACCGCAAATCCGCCCGATTAGTAACGACCGAAGCCACCTTCGAACTTTTAATGACAAATGGCGGACCCTCTGACCGGCGTCATCTAATCGACGGCAATAGTACGACCAACCAGCCCGGGCCGACCACCTGTGCCTCAATTTATCGCCAACTTTACAACGGTCTGGCGCTATGCCACTTGCTACTGTATAAGTGGTAATATTTACCCCTTCACTGAGAACTACGGAAATACTAGCTGAATCTGGCGGTTTTACTCGATAAAAGGAACCTATAATTACACTAATATTATAAACGTGAAAGTTAAGAATGGATGTCTGGATGTGTGTTTGTTACTCTTTCACGCCTAAACTGGTGGACTGATTAAGCTGAAATTTGTTATAGATATAGCTTAGACCCTGGAATAACACATAGGCTATGGTACAGAGGGTAAAACCACTGGGCACAGCTAGTATGTTATAAATAAAATATTATAATAAAATAATTATTGAGGTTTATACTCCAACAGAACAGGTTACCCTACTTACACTGGCAGAGTAAAATCACATTGTGACATAATTATTATAGGTGGTGTGGCCAACTTGCAGTTTTAGATCAGCGAGATTCCTACAAGGCCTGCAACATGACCTGACGTCTGCTTATTACACATGTTATAGGAAACAGCCGAGACCCACAGTTTTACGTGCCTTTCAAAACACGATAACATCCAGGCGAAAATCTTTGCTAAACTGAGATTTGAACCCAAGGTCTCTGGATTAAAAGCGGGACGTATGAACACTGGGCCACGGATGCTACAAGAAGAAATGATTCTCTTGGTTTTCATAATATAATGACAGGACGGGACAACTTCTGTGCATCCTCGTTTTAGTTTTTTTTTGTTTAGACTTTTCAACACAAAAGTTACACTTTCAGCTGGTTACAAAACTAACTAGATTATAAAAGTTCCAATATATACAACGATACAATATTTTATTATATTCATTGTGCCAACGCGACCTTGCGACCGTCCGACAGTTTCAGATTTAATAAAAACTCCTAAAAAGATAAGCCACTTTCCCGGATAAGAATAACAAATTCGGTCTACAGACTTATCTCGAGACTTATTTTAGGATCCCATTTGGTAACCGAATGAAAATATATCCGAAACTCCCGAACTCATAAAAAGCGTAAGTCTTGAAACTCGTAAGAAAAGTTAGCAAAACCTTCACGTTTTCTGTAAAGTACACTTTACTCTTTACCCGGCGGTCGGTACAATGCTACCAAGAGTTAAGACGTTTAATCAATAGCTGCAGAAAGCCAACACTATGTCATGGAAAAACACGTACGCCGCACATTTAAAATTAGAATTATAGAGAATACAAAAACGGTATTATTTTAATACTTTTATAATATTACCAATTCAATAATTTATTATGTAGCATAGTTTTATTTATTTTATTTTATAGTAAAGTTTATAAAATAAAAAAAGACAATTGCAAGTTGGACTTGCCACAGAGGGTTTTGTCCAAAAAAAGCCAGCAAAAAGTTGAGGTCACCCATCCAAATACGTACGAGTATGCACATAAAATTTCTTAACGCCGCGCCAATGATTGATTACTGATTATGTATTCTAAATAAAGTTTTATATGAATTAATAACAAATGTGTAGTTTTCAGATTTTTTCCTGAATTAAAAATGTAAGGACAAAACTCTTCAAGAGTGCATTGATTGTTGATGCTAACCTTAAATACTTGACAGCAAAAAACTGCTCGCTCTAGTTCAACCCGCTTTCTGTATCTATCATACCTCTGGTACCATACTATACTGCTTGACTCGACTCATCGATAAACCAAACATCGATGGCCGTATTTTCAGGAACGTCGCCGGGAACCATTCGTCCGGGAAGAGTTACGTAGGTTATCACTGAACATATGGGGATTCTCACTCAATTTATGACGGGTCACTACCTAACAAAAAATCTTGCATCTTGAAACTACCTTATGTCTATAAATATAAGGTTGATTTTCTCCTAGTTGTATGTAGTGTTAAAGTGGTCAGGTAAAAAAGAAAAAGTGGAGCTTTCCCCGAATTTGTGTCAGATATTTGACCGTAAATTCGAGCACGCGGCAGTTTGATGGTGACTGAACGGAAGCACTAATGGTCAACTACGGCGTACGTTTTATTTGATTTTTTGCTTGGAATCGTTTAGGGTTTTGGAGAAATGCAATAACTAGGGATTTCTTATGTTTTTACATCGCTCCGTGGGGAGTGCATAATATTTTCAAGTTTTTACCTTTTGTGGATAGAATTTTGCAATATTCCCCTAGTGAGCATATTTGTCCTAATAAACTGCTAAAATAATTTTGTGACTCCCTGCTTATAATTTCAGAATTTTTGCACGGAAATAGTGAGTTTTTTACTTCTTTAAAAATATAAAAATTAGAAAGAATTATTCAATATATAAACAAACAAAGCAAAGAAACAAACATAATCATGTTAAAACCTACAAAAATAGATAATTATTTCGGATTTTACAAACTAAAGCCTTAAATGTAACAATTAATTTGGAAAGGTTAATCTTTTTATACCACTACCCTTTCATAAGCTCACGTCTATCGTGTATAAGTGCGCTTGAATCTAAAAATACTTACAAAGGTAAAGGGTGAAAGGCATTGACCTTTTAACAGGGTATTTGTTGTTTCACCATATTTTCATGTTAATGTATTTTATATTGATATAGTGAATATAATATTACTATCTTGTGCTTCGCGGCTTTGCCCGCGTGGCAAATTTCTTTCTTAGTAGAGGTCTACGCAATAAAAGTCATTGTAAGTTAATATTAAGTGTTAATTCCGGAAACAACACTAAATATTAAATAATAGCTAATAATTATTGCAATGGAAAGGTACGCCTAATTCCATTAATTATCATTGTAAGTTTCTATTGTAAAAAAAACATTTTTCATAAATTTCCCGTGCCACGTCACAATATTATGAAACCCCATAAATCAGAGATCCTGTGATAGAGTGGCACTACAATTATGTATAATAATAGGCACTCGGTCGAACAAACACACGAGCTCGCGTGATCCGAGACAGTTTGTCGAAGGAACCGGCCGAAAATCGCTGCCGAATGCAACGGGTAGGGGAGACCAAGGTAACAGCCCCACCGAAGGCGAGAAAACGAGTAATTATTGGCGATTTTCTCGCTCAAGAAACTTACAAAAGATATTACATTCTATGTAAACAGAAGAGATGCATAAACAAATAGTTGAACGCTGACTATTCACACTGCCGGCGAGGACTCGCTTCACTAGCATGTCGCTTATAGCCGAGCCACACAACTATCGAAACTACGCACTCGCTCCTCGCCACTCGCCAACTCGTTTTACATTCTAGCTCTACGCGTTATTCGCTCATCGTAGCCGGTTTGACATGGGGCAACGATAGTTGATTTTAGAGACCATACGAGTACATACAACTTGAGCGTCACATCACTTACCAACAGCCAACCACACCCCACTCATACCACCATGAACATTTCACTCAGAAAATCACGAAAGCGAAAAAATTAATTGGTTATCTTTTTATATTTTTGTACAATACAAGTGAGTTTATCTCGTCTATTTACAAAGATTAATCTAAATAGGTACTCTACGACGAATCTCGGCGTACGAATCGTTTAGTATAAAAATTGATTATCTGGTCCAAGGATAGCTGACTATAGTAGATTAGATTAGATAATACTAAACACACTTTTGTGTGTGACATCACACAAAAAAGAAATAATTATTTTCAAACTGAGAATTTATTACGAATTTATAAATTCGTACAGTCCTGTAGATAAAATTAACAAAGAAATGTTGTATATACCTACATAAAAAAAAAATTATATAAATAGTCAACTATGCTCAGTCTCCCCTGCAGTTTGAATGGCTGTTATGCTATTGATGTTAAAATTTTTATGGCCTACATAATTGTTATATTTTTATATTAACAAACATGCTTAGGTTTAACTATAACTTGAGCTTTTAACTGTAAGTAGTACGTACCTATTATTATTATTAAGCAATTTAAAAAATATAAATTAAAATATTCACCGGACTCAAAGACACCTGCAGCATGGCGATATGATAGCATAATTGACTACTGCTTCGCTCGAGTTTTCTTTACTATTTTAGATTTTTTTTAAAATACATGAGTTGAATCGGTCGGTTATTAAAAGCGTGCTTGTAGTTGATAAACCTTTCCTCCATTGTTGATCGATTTTGATTTTCCAAGTGAAAAAAATATCAGGACTGTTCTTATTAATAATTACCAATCAGAATACAAAATATGTAAACAAAAAGAGTTTATTTAAAATCTTAATACCGAGTGAAAGGACAGCACGACCGATTAACGCTGGTTATAAAACGAGGCATAAATTGTGATCTCCTCAATGGATTGCATTCGTTCCAACAAAAAGGTTGCTCGTAAGCGAATCATTTATTAATTAAAAGTTGGAGCGAGCTGTGACTAGCAGCTTTTACAACCGGGCTACTCTGAAAATGTTTTAATAATAATATTAAATAGTTTTTTTTACATGGAGGGATTTATCCCGACCACTAGGTGTAATCTGCTACAATATACACCCGTATCGTCGCTTAACATGATGCGAGAGATTTGCTATTGAATTTTTCAAAAATTGTTATTTCATGTATCGGGCTATATCGTCACTGCAATATAATGACAGCTTTCTTATTTCGCAAATGAAAACTTTGACGATTTTCATGTACGCTTGCACTGTACTCTAAATTGGACGAATAAACTATGTAAGACCATAATAAAATAATGGTCAAAATCCAATTAAATTCTTTAAAAATATGTTATCAAATCAAATAAAATTATTATTTCGGAATACTTCCATATTGTAGTGTTAGTTACATTTACTAACTGTTAACGCTCCGATATCGCCGAGCGCGACCAGCGCGCGGCGCGTTCCTAGAATAAGCCCACTACCGGTTCGCGGAACGCGGGGCGCGGGAGGGGTCAGCCGCCCGGCTCGACACGCCGGGCCGTCCAGTGATTGATAGACCGTGGAAAGGTAAAAACGCTTACATCGTGGCGACCGTAGACATCACACGCGAACCGCAGCAACGCCTACCGAAACGGCTTTTGCTCACGCGCATCATATTTCTCAAAAATACATAAAAGTAACTTTTTCGACGCCAAGTTACGGCCCGTTCGCTCGCGCATCGCTCGGTATCTTCAAGAAAGCAAGACTACAAGCACGAAGACGCGACGGGATTCACACACGGCAAGGGGAGTTTCTTTCTTATCCTTATTTTTCCAAAACTTACCTCTTCAATTTGCATTTACCTACCTAATTTCAGATTCACGCATACCTTTTTTGCAAGATTTACACTAGCATCGCACGAAATACAAAAAGCGCTTGTAAAAATTGTGCCGCCATTTTTGCAATTCATGTCGCATATTTTGATGTAATCTTCAAATATCAAGCCAATCGGTTCATTGTTTAGTGCTTTGTGAATAAATTCCCATTATTTCAATCACTCTTCACACATCTTTCGCATTTATTTTTAGGTTCACATTTTTTTTGTTTTTTTTTATTTTTTTTATTTTTGCTTGCCTTCTGCAAATTTACGCCAATCGGTTCATAATTTGGGTTTTTTCGAAGCTCGGCTTGCTTCCCACTGAATTATATAAAATTTAACCTAAAATTTACATTGCGTCATCCAACAAATATAACCTATTCATTCTGCAATAATTTTCAAAAATACGATTTCCACTGCATAAATAAGCTTCAGAAAAGCACAACGCTCGTGCCATAAAAGCCAAATACACGGCTTTCATAAGATTTGCCGACTATTTCAGAAAATCGTGTGTCACGACACGCGGTAACCTTGCACGACCTTGCGTGCATCGGCCGGCGCCGCGCCCGGCCCTGCTACCGCTGCACGTGCCGTGTTCTGCACGCCGTGCCGCGTGCTTCACGCCGTGCCACGTGCTTCGAGGAGGACGGACCGCAGACACGCCTGTTATTGGTTCGATGCACATATTTTAACTTGTTTAATTCATTTTTTAATCGCCCAAGTAGTGTTTTATAAATATTGTTTTTTAAAAAAATTAATTTGAAATGGATAAGACTCCGTTAAAACTTGATGTAGGTGCTGCTACACGTAGTGCCAGCCCGGGTATTAGCAATACTAGCTCAGATCAACTCGAGTACAAAAGATTAATTAAACTAAGAGGGACTATTAAAGCTAGGGTGACCACATTTAGGGATTACATCAATGTCATGAAGCAAATACCAACCAGTGAAATTACTAGTTTGCAAATTCGAGAATTACAGCTTAAACTTGACAAAATTCAAAAATTGTTTACAGAATTTGATGAGATTCAAACAAATTTAGAAATTTTGTCCGAAGAACAGGCCTTAGAACGTAACGTTACAGAACAACACTTTTATAATCAAATTGCTTTAGCGCAGGAAATATTAGAAGCTTGTTCACCTTCACAAACACACATTTCTAAGGAGCATCATTGTTCCTCGGCCTCGGGTAAAGAAAATATTAATATAAAGCTACCAACTATAAAGCTTCCATTATTTGATGGTAACTATTTAAAATGGTTAGAATACCGCGATACATATGTTTCCCTTATACATGACAATGAGTCTATCACTGATATCAATAAGTTTCATTACCTGCGTTCGTCCCTAGAGGGCAGCGCAACAAATGCTATTAAAGCTATAGAATTTACTTCTGACAACTATAAAGTAGCATGGGACTTGCTGTGTCAGAGATACAATAACGACAAAATTTTAGTAAACAATCATTTGAAAACATTATTTAACATTGAGCCGATGACACGAGAGTCCCACAGATCTTTAAGATATCTTATAGACCATATCACAAAAAATTTAAGATCATTAGAAACATTAGGCCAACCCGTAGATCAATGGGATGTACTTATCATCCATCTCATGTCGCAAAAATTAGATTCCACAACTTTTAGAAAATGGGAAGAGAATAGGCACAGTAAAACAAAGGTAGCTTCATTAAAAAGTTTTGTCTCATTCTTACGTAGTCGTGCTGACATGTTAGAAACTATGTGGTCACATCGACCACCCACACAAAAATCAGAAAACACATGGTCTCACCGATCACCATCACAAAAACTTACACAAAGTCATACCGGTTTGGCAGAAGATAATAATAATATACATAACAGTGCAAATCATAATAATGAATCAACTAATCTATACGGCTCGAAGCCAATTCACACTTCACCTTGCCCTTTATGTAAAGAATCACATAGAATCATACATTGCAAAAAATTCATATCATTTAATATTAACAAACGCTTGACTGAAGCAGTTAAGTTGAGCCTCTGCTTAAACTGTTTGCGATCAGGTCACACCACAGCTGACTGTCGCTCCACCAACTGCAGACACTGCAATAAAAAACATCACTCATTATTACACAATGAAACAAATCAATATGAACAAAACACTAATACAAACTCACACAACTCTCCAGTCACGCTGTCTACCCAGTCCGCGGGCCAAGTCCTCCTGGGTACAGCTCTGGTTAAGGTAGTCAATCCTGAAACAAAGGATACTCACCTCGCACGCGCCTTACTCGATTCAGGCAGTCAATCCTCATTTATTACAACACACTTAAAACAAAAATTAGGACTAGTTAGTGACACAAAGTCAATACTTGTTACAGGTATAAATAATGCTCAAGTACCTATCACAGATGTTTGTGATTTAACATTACATTCATTAACCGAAGATTACAATACAGAAATCAATTGTTTGGTATTACCTCAAATTACAGGTTACTTACCTACGGCTCCAGTTGATCTTCTGCAACTAAACTTACCTGCAAATATTCAGCTCGCTGACCCACAGTTTTATAGACCAGCTGACATAGATCTGTTGCTGGGTGCAGAAGTTTTTTATAACGTTATCTCCCCAGATCAACTGCAACTCGGCCTCGGTAAACCTACTTTGCAATCCTCCAAGCTAGGCTGGCTAGTAGCAGGGCCTCTTTTCAATTCACCGCTTAACTCTCACACTACTCAGAAGGTACATTGTAATTTTAGTAAAGAAATTAGTCAGCAATTAACTAAATTTTGGAACCTTGAGGAAATCCCCTCCGTAAAACCTATATTATCAGAGGAGGAGGAATTCTGTGAAAAACATTTCTCTGAAAATACTATGAAATTAGATAGTGGCAGATTCTCTGTTCTCATGCCCATTAGATCTCCACCCGAGCAAGTGCTGGGAGATTCTTATGGCATAGCAGCCCGACGTTTTCATAATTTAGAAAATAAATTTAAAATTAATCCTGACTTCAAAGATCAGTATAGTAATTTTATAAAGGAGTACGCCGACCTCGGCCATCTTACAAAAATCAACAAGCCGACGTTCGGGTACTATTTACCCCACCACGCTGTTATAAGAGAAAGTAGTGAAACTTCCCGTTTGCGTGTGGTTTTTGACGCTTCCGCAAAAACAACCTCAAATATTTCTTTGAACGACATACAGTGTATAGGTCCAGTAGTACAAGATGAGCTGTTCGATATCCTTATTCGTTTTCGACAACATAATTATGTACTTACAGGCGATATTTCTAAAATGTATAGACAAATTGATATCCAAAATTCGCAGCGCCATCTACAGCTCATCCTGTGGCGAGAACACGAATATTTGCCTTTAGACGTCTTGCAACTGAACACAGTTACCTACGGTACAGCGTCTGCACCGTTTCTCGCGACAAGGTGCTTGTACCAACTGTCCTTAGAATGTTCTGACCCAACAGTAGCTCAAGTAATTAAGCAGGATTTTTATTTTGATGACATATTAACGGGATCAGAAACAAAATCATCATTACAACACATAGCTCAATCTGTAACAAGCGTACTTGAGTCAGCATGTTTTCCAATCCATAAATTCCGTACCAACTGCCCTGAAATTATAGCAAACACATCTGAGTCAGAAGTTCTCGATCTGTCAAAAGAGTCGAGCGTTTTAGGTGTGCTTTGGTCACCATCGTGTGACACTCTAAGATTTAAACTTGACTCACAAGCTCACACAGACAAACTCACTAAACGAAAAATTCTATCCGACACTTGTAAAATATTTGATCCACTCGGCTTATTAAGTCCTTACACTATCACACTTAAAATATTTTTGCAAACATTATGGAAAATAAAGCTTGACTGGGATCAGCCAATTCCAGATCATTTAATCAAAAAATGGATTACAATCACAAAAGACATAAACACTCTTCATTCGATATCTGTCCCTAGGCAGGCACTATATAACAACCCTCAGGACGTGGTCGAACTCCACGTGTTTGTAGATGCCTCACAAGACGCCTACGCGGCCTGTATATACCTACGCTGTATTGACCATGCGGGCAATTACACTGCTCACTTACTATGCGCCAAGACACGCGTTACACCACTGAAGACTGTCACAATACCACGACTCGAGTTATGTGCAGCACTGCTCGGCTCCCGACTTGCTGCGCGAGTCTGTGACGCTCTTCGCTACACTATTCACAACAAATTCTTTTGGACCGACTCAACCATCACGCTAGGTTGGATAAAGACTTCACCTAAGCTATTAAAACCATTTGTTTGCAATAGAGTAAATGAAATTAGAGAACTGACAGACAGACACACATGGCGACATGTCCCCACAGAGCTCAACCCGGCTGATCTAGGCTCGAGAGGCGTAGACCCTAGGTCACTGGTAGACTCACAACTTTGGTGGAACGGCCCATCCTTCCTCAAAGAGCAGGAATCGGAATGGCCAACCACGCCCACCGCAAAGACTTTAGAACTCCCAGAATTAAAATCGACAATGATTAATAATACAAAAGAACCGCTTATTAAATTTGAAAACTATTCTAGCTCATCTAAACTTACACGCATATTCGCTTATGTCCAGCGCTTTATTAACAATTGCAGAACAGACATCAAACATACAGACTCACTATCCACTTCAGAATTAGAAAACTCTTTAGCATCACTTATACGAATAGCTCAAAACTACTCCTTTCCTGAGGAGATTCAGGCTTTAAATAAAAATAAATCACTTCATCAAAACTCTAAAATAATACAATTATCTCCTTTCATAGATAACACAGGCTTGTTAAGAGTAGGTGGTCGCTTAGAGAACGCTTCATGCAGTTATGATAAAAAACACCCTGTATTACTCGACGCTAGGCACCATTTTACTAAAATACTTATGCTAGATGAACACCTTCGCTTATTTCACGCTGGCCCACAATTACTTCTCAGTAGTTTTAGAGCAAAATTCTGGCCTATTGGCGGTAGGAACCTTGCTAGAAGTACAGTTCGTAAGTGCGTAATATGCACCAAACTGAGGGGTAGGACAGTCACACCTTTCATGGGAAACCTTCCTGTGAACAGAGTTACGCAGTCTTATCCATTTCAAATCTGTGGTACTGACTTCGCTGGTCCATTTCTGATATCATCACGTACAGGTCGAGGCAATAGAATCTCAAAATGCTACTTATGTCTATTTGTTTGCTTCGCTACAAAAGCGCTACATTTAGAAACAGTCAGCGATCTCAGTACACAGGCATTTCTAGCATGTCTTAAAAGATTTATCTCAAGAAGAGGCAAACCAAGTATAATTCATTGTGATAACGGTAAAAATTTCGTAGGGGCAAAAAATGAATTAGGCAGGGTACTGCGGTCCGGCCTTCAAAATATAAAAAACTTTTCTGCCGATCAAGGCATACAGTTCTTATTCTCTCCGCCGTATTCCCCCACCTTCGGTGGACTTTGGGAAGCCGGTGTAAAAAGCGCAAAACATCATATCAAACGTATAGTCGGCAATGCTAGTCTAACCTTTGAAGATTTAAATACTTTATTTACGCAAATTGAATCCATCCTTAACTCTCGACCACTCACACCGTTATCCTCGGATCCACAAGACCTTTCCCCACTCACTCCCGGGCACTTCCTCATCGGTCGTCCCCTGACGTCGTACCCCACGCCTCCGGTGTCATGCAAGAAGAAGCTGCTCACACGATATGAACGCCTGGAAGCCATGCGGCAACACTTCTGGCGCCGGTGGAGCTCCGAGTACTTAAGCGAGCTACAGTCGAGATACCGATGTCGCAAACAAGATGCTACTATAAATCTGGGAGACCTCGTGGTATTCAAGGACGATAATTTACCTCCCTTGTTATGGAAGCTGGGACGAGTTCAACGCATCTACCCTGGAGCAGATGGCATCGTTCGAGTAGCCGACTTTAAGACGTGCCGTGGGATAGAGAGGCGCGCTGTTAACCGCGTCTGCCCGCTTCCCATAGACAACCAACATAACACGCCGTCCGCCGCACCAGTTCCAGCGTCGGTCGACGGCCTAAATTTAAACTAAATGCAAGCCGAGTAACCCGAACACCGGCTACAAAAAACGCCGAGTGTTCACCATCAACTTCAACATCATTACATCAACAACTACAACACTACATCATCACAACAGCACGCCACTGGTTCCACCTGCAAGCGAAACAGAAGCGTCGTGCACCACTACTACGACTCCCCCGGTCTTCAACTCTTGGAAGCTTCCAAGCACAGCTTCCAAGGGGCCCCAAGATGTTAACGCTCCGATATCGCCGAGCGCGACCAGCGCGCGGCGCGTTCCTAGAATAAGCCCACTACCGGTTCGCGGAACGCGGGGCGCGGGAGGGGTCAGCCGCCCGGCTCGACACGCCGGGCCGTCCAGTGATTGATAGACCGTGGAAAGGTAAAAACGCTTACACTAACAAAACCAACATAATGTTAGTATGACTTAATACAAACCATAATGTAATTTTTTTTATCACGTTAATTACTCGTATTATGTATTTTTATATCAGTAGAAATAAAATATATAATAGTAGTCATATTATTATTGTAATCTATATAATATTATTAACCGTTGATTTTCCAAATATAAATATTATTTACATTGTTTCAGAGTAGCCCACCAGTCCTTTATTTAAATCGTGGATTGAAAATTGAAACAAGGAGAGTTTGAAGGCGAATGCTCCGGTTTAATTATTGCACTCCTAAACAAAACGATTACGAACCGTTCAACTTTTATTCTAATTTAAATTAATGATATCATCTGTTACACTAACTATTTTATAATATGTATTTTTAGTTAATAAAAGTAAGTAGTAGTTTTAAGTTGTAATATTATTTAATAAGGGTTTTAAGACGATTTGTGAGACATTTTTGTTTTTCGACATGTTTTTGAAAGTAAAATGATTTGATTAAATTAAATTAAATATGAAAAGTTAAATATGAAAAGATGATCAAGGGTTTACTTTTCTTGATGTATAAATTCTTAATGTCTACGCCATAAAGCATCTTTGATCCAAATTTTCACCAAATCCATCTAGTGGTTTGGGCCATGAATTGATCAGCTAGTTAATGAATCTAAAAAGACTCGATCTCATAAAAAGGCAAAATCCATATTATGTACTTTTAAAAGTAAAGTAAATATAGCTAAATTTATATATTTTTCTTTTTTTTTTTTAATTTTCAGCTAACAAATGAGTTTGATCGCAATCGATTCAGCGGTTTTTGCTTGAAAGAACAACAAACATAATATGATACATACACAATACAAATTGTTACATTGCCTTAGGAAGGCTTTTTTACCCTTAACCTTTACAGTTTTAGTAGAGTTTAAGTAATATTGCATTATAAGCACCAATTATAAAACAAAGACAAAATAATATTATAATTTAAAACATTATTCCTTCAGGTCTCAGGTAAATGTACCAAAAACCTCTAAAAAGTTTCAAGACATCGCCACGTTTATTAAAGAAATCATTCACAGTTCTTAATAAAAAAACGGCCTAACCCTTTAAATATACATCAGCACTCCAAGCAACAAAAACTTATCAAATATTTGGATAGCAGCTCTCTGGGCCATTCTCGGAGCTACCCTTGAGGAGATTGCTTCGCCAGCAGCCCAGTAATTTATTGCCAACTGTTAGGCAGTGGGGTAATGCTTTTAAGAATTGAAAGAGGCCTTTTTTATTCATTATACGTTAACCTTTGACCAATATCTCGCGTGATGTTATACGACGATGTGCCGTATATGCTAACAGACTAAACAAAAAACAAGGAAAAATGCCTCCTTAGCTTCACTGAACATCATACCGGAACAAGGTCATAATGACAGTTCACCGTTTAGCCACGGTAATGGAGAATACGACTCAATGGTAACCGTATAGCCAAGCGGTCAATATAGACCTGTACCAGCGCAACGTTCAGTCAAATTCCTATTTAAATAAATTAGATACGAGTAAGTGTGACTGTGCGAGTGTGTACCTACGTAAATACGAGCTTAACGTACTAAGCGGTGTACGAAGCGGCGTACTACTAGTGGTGTACTAAGGGTGCTTCATTTCCCGCCAGCAAGTTCCGTCTCGAAGTTACTAATTTGCATGCAGTTAGGGTATAAATTACATCGTTTTTGCTGATAATTCATTTCGCATAGCTGAATAAAGTGTAGTGCTTTGTTGGCGCCGCGTTCTGTTTTATGGCAATGCACGTTTGTATGGAATATGTTTTATAAACTTTTCAAATATAATAAATATTATTGGTTAAAATAAAATGTTGGAAATGTTATTGATTTTTTAAATCTTTTATTAACAGGGCTTATTAATTAATTTATTAAAAATGTTGTCACAACACAGTGAGAATTGAACCCAGGCCCTCTAAGTGGTTACTATGAGTGTGTTCCGGCATCATGTTCAATGTTTAGTGAAGCCAGGGAGGTATTCATCCCCCTTCTAGGTTCCAGTATAATGCTGAGTTGGGGACCGATTTGTGGCACACACTAATCTATTGTTTTTACTTGTTTTATTTTTAATTAATTTATTTTTAACCCCCGACACAAAAACGACGGGGTGTTATAAGTTTGACGTGTCTGTCTGTCTGTCTGTGTCTGTGTGTGTGTGTGTGTGTGTGTCTGTCTGTCTGTGGCATCGTAGCTCCCGAACGGTTGAACGGATTTTGATCTAGTTATTTTTGTTTGAAAGTAGAGTTAGTCGAGAGTGTTCTTAGCTATGTTTGGTGGAAATAGATTCAAAATGGCCGCCGCTACAAAATGGCAGATTACTTTTTTCTTCCACAACCCCGTCAATATTGGTATCAAATGAAAGGGCTTGACTAGTAGAATACATACATAATAATAAATTTAAAATTCAAGATGGCCGCCACCACAAAATGGCGAATTTTGAAATCGTTGCGTTGGGGTTTTTTTTTTAATTTTTAATTTAATTCACTTGTTTACATGTTTGTGTGTAACAAATATTTTCTTTCTTTTTGGAACGAAGTTCCTGAAGAAGGGGGGAGGGGGGAGGATCGTGTTAATCGTGGGAACTGCGTTCCTTCCGGGTGTCCCTTGACACCTCTCAAGTTTTTCTTTAATCTGTTACTATCTACGGCCACATTATCGTCGCTTTACATCACGCAAGATCTCAAAGGCTAACGCAATAATGTAAAACATGACCTACTTTCTATACCTCTACAGTAGAAATGTCTATTGCTTTTAGATAGTAACATAAATTAAATATATAAATAAATTAACTAGTAGTTCGCCTCGAACTGGGACCTCGCAGCCCAATTTCCGTGTAAACCTTTTTGTGTAAGACTTTAGGCCTCAACTAAATATCCTAATATAAGAACTTTAACATTAATATTAAAACGCAAAATACCAAATTTCAGAGAAATTAAAACTCAAAAAACTTACATGCCGTGATTTTTAGAATATAATCCTTTTTAGAGTTTCGTACCTCTGAAGGAAAAAACGAAACCCTAATAGGATTACTCGGTCGTCCGTATGTCTGTCAAGACCCATTTACTCTAGATCTCGTAGAATTGTATATTTTTACCATATACCCAGGTCTATGGCCGCTTCGTGCCCGTGAAATTAAACTTCTAAGTTAACGTAGAAAAAAATACACCCGTTTATCCTTCAAAAACGTACATTTTTTTGACCCTCTGAATAAATCAACATTCATAGGGAACTTGCCGTTACCATAACTTTATGAAATTTGGCAGACTTTAAGTACATTTATTTTAAATTCGGAAAAACTTCTAAAAGCTATACATTTGAATTAATTCATTTTAAAATGGCTCTGGCTCTATTTAAAGTACGTAATCATCGAAGTTAAGCAATGTTATGCGCGTACGTATTTGGATGGGCGCGTACGTAGTGATCTCAACTTTTTGCTGACTTTTTTGGAGAGAGCCACCAGCGGCCCGCGATGCTCGTGCACCTTTATTGTTGAATGTCCCGCACATACTATTCTAAGTTTTAAAAAGTTTTGCAGACAGGCTACACGAATAATAATACACCTTACTGCCAGCGAAAAAGCAGCGGCTCTCGACTCTAAGACATCGTTTCGCTCGGTCGATGATATATGTATGTATTCATATAAATTATATTATATTTAAATTATATTTTATAACAAAGCGATACAGCGAGTTTTTTTTTTATTATTCTATCACCGCTTCCACAGACATTATTGCCTGCTTATATATTGTTTATATGGTCTCCAATGTTTTGACAGTAAAATATTATTTTACTTGACAGCGAGTTATAGTCCGGGACATTGTGTTCGGGATAATTTAACAAAATTTTATGTGACGTAATTATGTCATCATAATATACATAATTATGCCTATACTACTAAATCCAACTTTGGTTGCTTGCCATTAGCGATGGGCAAAAAAATAACGCTATTAATATGGTTTTTATTTTAAATAACTATTTTAAATAACATTATATTTTATCGACCGAGAGAAGCGAGGTTTATAAAAAGGTTAAAAAAAAACAACACAAAAGATTATTTCCCACCACAATATATATACATAATATTATGTACTTACCTACATTTATGTGACACCTATCTCAATCGCATACTTTAGGCGGCCGGACTATAATTGCTGCAAAATTGGTAGTTATTACGCAATATACTAAAAAGTAATCTTATTGAAAATAAGATAAATTGCTTGAAATTCTCGAATTATTGGACTTTATCGCTATTAATTCTTTAGCTTGATCTACTTGCCTGCTCTTTCTTGCCTGTAGGATCTTTCTCAAACTTAATGTAGGTACCTACCTAACAAATTGTGCAAAACATTATAATTTAGTCATCTCTATAACTCTACAACCCTTGGATCGATTTGGCTCATTTTCGAACTTAAAAATTCTTTTAGTTTATACTACCTGTTCGCAAAGTTCCATTAAGATTGGAACTTTGGTAACGTTGTAATTAAGCATTTTCTATTACTCTAGAACCCTTCGACCGATTTGGCTCATGTTCGAACTTAAAAATTCTATGGATATATACTACACGTTTGCAAAGATTCATCAAGATTGGACCATCGGTTTTCAAGTAATCGCGTAACAAACATACATACAAACATACACTTTTGATAATATATTTATGTAGGTTATAAAAAATGTTTATAGCTTAGAAAAAAAATTATCAGCGCAACAGTTTTGAAATTATCGTCAGATCTATCGTAAAGACTTTAAGTCACTTATATCTCTGCAACCCTGAAGCCTATTTGGCTATTTTTTTCACTATAATTATTCTATTAACCTACTTAACTGGTGTGCAAAATTTCATTTAATTTGGATTAACCGTTTTTGAGAAAATGTCGATCAAACTTAAGTGCCAGAGGTCAATCGTTAAACTGGTCGAAACGCAGGCTTTTCGCGGCTTTCGACTCTAAGACCTCGCTTCGCTCGGTCGAATATAGTTCAGAACTAAGATATAATGTGGAAACAGAACAAACATCTTGCACTATTCCCGAAAACAGAGAAACTCATCCCCTCTGTCAATATATCTCTATGATAAGCTTTTTGCTTACAAAATACTATCCGTATGGCCAGTACGCCAACGACTACATTTGTTGGTACTTCCGGTGGGAAAACACGCTGTTTCCGGTCATGATTGTGTCTTTTAAGAAAATTATGGTAATTAATATATAGAGCAAAAATATTAAGGTTTGTGTACATTGTACATACTTATAATAAATTATGTTTGTTTGTCTAAATATAAGAAAAACATTTCTTCTATTAGTAAAGTTTTGTATAATAATTTTTGAAGGCTTGGTTCACGTCGCAGTCGTTATGAAAAGTTATATTTAGAGAATATTCTGCTAATATTTATTAAAATGCGATATTATGGCATTATGTCGTGTCTAGAATTACCCATTAATTACTTTATTTTTATAAAACATCAATAATTGACATTATCTTTGTAAATAATTAACGGCATAAACTCACTTGCACAATTTACTACGGTTTCGTGTCGACCGTTTCGATCCTGTACGAGGATCTTCCTCAGGGAGCAAGTGACGGCCCCTCCCTCCCCGCGACCCGTAGAGCAGTTAGCGCGAAACCGAAGCAAACACAAGTGAGTTTACGCCGTTAATTATTAACAAAGATATAATTATTAGAGTATCGATCAAAAAGTAAGACTAGCTTTTACCCGCGGCTTCGCACGTGCTTTTAAATTTTTTATGACTATGTAGATTAAACGCTATCCATGTGTACCAACCCTTCACAAGTGTTACCCAAATGTCTGATAGGCGCACTCGATCCAATCATGAATTTTATAGCAAAACGAAGGCAAAGTTTTAGTATCTACAACAAAAATGGCCGAACACCGGAGTTGGTGAACCGATATAAGAGTATTTTACGAGGTGAAAACATCAATCCTACATTTTATGGTTGTGGGTTTATAAGAACCGATCCGATCACGGAAGGCCTACATTTAAGGTCCTTTTATTTATTATTCAGCAGAAAACTAGTTGGGTAACTTAATGCTATAAAAGCAATTTCTACCAGTTGCGTAAGGCTGAAGAATAAGTACCTTAATAATATTTTAAACGCGAAAGTTCTACTTTGATCAAGCCAATCAAAACTAACCATCTAAGAATGAAAGAAAAACAAGTGAAATTTTAAAAAAACTTTTAAATAATAGCTTTTATTATTATTACCATCTAGCACCAAAGTACTCGCCAAGACGAATCAAATGACCCCAAACTCGATGGGGTTGCGTCGTTTAATTACGAAGTTCTTATGGCCACCTTCGAGCTCCATCATCAGATCAGCTCCATGTCATAATAATATTGCATTGTCATCCGATTTATACATGCATTTAGGTTGGATCAGAAACCGGGATGTGGATCAAATCAAACTTGCAAGATTTGATTACAGACAGACATATAGACAGACAGACAGACAGACATCAGGCAGGTGAAATTAAATAAAAGCTTGTAATATTCATTTAGTCTATTTCTTTGAACATAAGAGTTTCTCTACTGCTTTGATCGAGGCAATATAACTAGCCCATGTATTAGCATTTTTTTTTACCTACAGAAAAAAGAGCTGTGTCGAGTCGCATGATATAAGAGCAGTGCCTTTTATTTATTAACAAAATTTCCTCTCAGATAATTAAGTAGTTGCGGCTTTCTCTACGTATTTTGTTCGCAAAAGCGCCATTTTCCTTACATTGTTGGCACGAGTACAAGTGATAAACGCTATGAAGGCTTGAAAAATTAAATGTTAGTCATTGAGATTAGTGTACTAGGAACTAGTGAAGCCGCCATACACATCTGTGTTCCTATAAATTGTGGCTAAGCGGCCACACTTCAGTCAGATGCTTGTTAGTTCTCGAGGTCTTAAATTTTGCTGGATTTTAAAATCGTTTTAACGTCTTAGACATACTTTACTACAAAGAGCGATTTTCACTTAAAATTATGTGCCATAATTTTATAGTTTTACCTGAAAAAATGTAAGTGTAAAATCTCAATCGGTTCAGCCAATAGAGTGAAAAAAAATTGTATTTGCAAATTTATACTCGTAATATTAATATGTGATTAGTATTATTTTGTAGGTATAGTTTGTAAGTTTTTTTTTTCATTTATTTATAAATACGTAGGTATTTATATTACCTACTTATAATTGTAATGTTGTGTTTCAATAAAGAGTGATATTAAACTAATAATAATTATTAGAAGAATACGATAATATTCAAAGCCTTTGCCTTTGCGGGAATAATGTTTTTTTTGTACAACGAAGTAAGAAGACGAGCAAGACGCTCTCCTGATGGTAAGAGGTAACGCTGTCCATAATTATTATAGTGCTACCCAGTATTTTACAAAGGTAAAGTTCTGGGTGCACTACGCCAACGTTTCTTACTTGAGAGTCATAAGATGTTAAGACTCTTCAGCCCAGTAATTTCACTAGCTTCAGTGCCCCTTCTACCGAAACACAGCAATGTTTGAACATCACTGCTCAGGCGGTAGAATAACTGGCACTGTTGGGGTACCCACCTAGTCGACCTCCTGCAGAGGAAGTCTACCACCAGTAATCACTGCTCAGGCGGTAGAATAACTGGCACTGTTGGGGTACCCAAAATATATAAATGCACCTATAAATGCAACAAAATTGCTACGTGTATCTAGTTGTACATATAACTCAATGATGTCGGATCCTTGAACAGAAAGGCGAGCTAATCTCAGGTCGCTGAGATATTGGTCGGATTTGTACAGATTTGTAGGCTGTTTCGGCTCGCTTAACGCTGCTTTTTTATTGTGTTCATAAATTAGGATAAGCTAAAGTGAAAAAATCACAATGAGCTTCCATTTATTTCTTTAAGTCTGTGTTTCGTTCATATTGAAAAGAATTAAGCCACATGCATCACATGTTTCTTTTATATTATACTAGGTAGGCCTACGTTTGACAACATTCCACCTGATGGAAAGTGCAGATGCGACCGATGATGATGATGATGATGATCATTTGATTTTAACCAACATCAAAAAAAGCAGGAATAGTTAACAATTTTTGACTCTTTTATGTAAAAAAGTAAGAATGATAATATTAACAATTTTTGTGTGCGAGTTGACGGATTACTTTAAAAACTGAGATTTGAACCCAGGGCCTAAAAATTAATAGCCGGACGCGCAATAACTGCGCCACGAACGCTGCAATCATCGGTAAACTTTCAGCTCAATTGAACATGTGGCGATACAATTGCATCTAAATCGCTCACAACTGCGCGCTCTGCTTGTGGAATATTAGACCTTCGCAGAGTCACCGCCCCCGGCCCGCGCGGCACTCCCGCGCTCGCCTGCCGGCCGGTCGCAGCGCGTGAGCCGCGCGCCCGCCAGAGCTTCGCACCGCCTCGTAACGCTAGCACGCGCTCGCTCGCTTAAATAATTTGCTTACGTAAATATTGTTATTTTCTCATTCTTACTGTAATTTGTCTTTTGCTTTTCTATTATTATATTTATCTTAAAATCACGCGTAGTTTCATCTTTCTTCAGCCACCTTTAATATCAGTAAATTCATACAAACTTTCACACATAAATTCATACTATCAGCTTCACACTATCTACCTCGGGTAAGCCCTTAATCATATCAGTTCGTCATCCTTCTCACCTCACCACAACTGGTGACCCCGACGTGATTTGAACACGCAACCTTCTGACCAACTGGTGACCCCGGACGAAGAATATCTTGCCACGCGCACGGACTCAGAGCGGCAGAACCGCATTCCAGAACTTGGGGTGTGGCCCAAGTTAAAAGAGGTGAGAATTTTTTTTGGACTAAAAAAAAATAAGTGCCCGATATAATGGCTGAAACCGATGATGCCCCGGCTGTACTACGTGTTGGTGTCAGAATCCCGCCATTTTGGCCCGAGGAACCGGCTTTATGGTTTGCCCAGGTAGAAAGCCAATTTACGTTATCAAAAATAACTACCGATGATACTAAGTTCTGTTACCTGGTGGCACAACTAGATCACAACTACGCTGCCGAGGTGCGGGACATCATCTCCAACCCGCCGTTAATAGACAAATATCAAAAACTGAAAACTGAGCTGATAAAACGTCTCTCTGCGTCCAAGCAAAAGCGCGTCCAACAATTACTAATGCACGAGGAGTTAGGTGACCGCAAGCCTTCTCAGCTGTTGCGGCATATGCAGAGCCTGGCTGGACCCAGCGTTCCAGAGGAATTCCTGAAATCAGTCTGGACCAGCAGGTTACCTACGAACATTGTGACGGTAATTGCTTCACAGGATGACTTACCGCTGGAGAAGCTGGCTGACCTCGCGGATAAGGTGCACGATATTACACCATCCTCGCCTCAGGTATCCAGCGCCGCCCAAGTATCCACTGCAGACTTCGGCGACTTAGCGAGACAGGTCCAGGAGCTAACAAAACAGGTAGCGTTACTTACCACGCAGAGGAGTGGAGAACGTCCTCAGCACCGAAACAACCGCAGTAGTCGCTCTCGCTCTAATAGCCGCTCACGCCTGCGACAGCCGCCTTCAGATCATCCCCATTGCTTCTACCACTTCAATTACGGAGCTCAGGCGAAGAACTGTAAGAAGCCCTGCACATTCCCGACATCGGAAAACTACAGGGACGGTCGCAAGTAGCGGCTAACGACTGTCCTCTATTAATAGGCCGCCTTTTTGTCACCGACCAAGCATCAAAAATGCAGTTCCTTGTGGACACTGGCTCAGACTTGTGTGTTTTTCCCCGGTCAGCGATAAAGACGCCTTGCACAAAAACAGGATTTGAACTATCTGCTGCAAACAATTCTGTAATACATACTTACGGTCCTGTTACGCTACACCTGGATTTTGGCTTGCGACGAGACTTCGTGTGGACTTTTACGATCGCAGATGTCTCGAAGCCCATCATTGGAGTAGACTTTCTCTCCTTCTACAATCTGCTCGTCGACTGCAGGAGACAGCTCTTAACCGACGGAACCACTACAATGTCTGTCAGTGCCGTTCCCTCCAGTTCTTCTGATGATGACTTAACGTCCATAAAGGCAGTCTCTGGAGATTCACACTTCCATCACATTTTAAGGGAGTACCCAGAGATTACTCGCCCTGCTGGAATCTTTTCTCCTCCCAATCACAAGACACTCCATCATATCCGGACAACGCCCGGACCGCCAGTAGCTTGTAAACCTCGTCGCTTGGATCCAACTCGTTTACAGGCAGCAAAGAAGGAGTTTGACGACATGATGGCTAGTGGAATAGCTCGAAGATCTGACAGCCCTTGGTCCTCAGCCTTACACATGGTACGTAAAAAGGATGATGGATGGAGACCCTGTGGCGACTACCGAGCTCTCAACGCGAGGACTGTTCCCGATCGATACCCAGTGCGTCACATTCACGACTTCTCTTACCAGTTCGCAGGATGCACCATCTTCTCGAAGATCGACCTTGTCAAGGCGTATAACCAAATTAGGGTCAACCCAGAGGACATACCCAAGACGGCGATTACGACCCCATTCGGTTTATACGAGTTCCCGTATATGACGTTCGGCTTAAGGATCGCTGCGCAGACCTTTCAAAGGTTTATTGACGAAGTCCTCTCTGGCTTGGATAGCTTCTGCTATGGATATATCGACGACATTCTCGTATTCTCTTCTGGAAGAGAAGAACATGAGAAGCACTTGCGTCTACTCTTCGAACGCCTCAAGATGTACGGTATCCTGGTCAACACCTCCAAATGCACACTCGGCCAAGAAAGCGTGACCTTTCTTGGATACGACGTGTCATCAGCTGGAACAAGGCCCCTTACCACAAAGGTCCAGGCGATCCAAGACTACTCTTTTCCGAAGACGGTTAAGGACCTGCGCCGATTTCTTGGAATGCTTAACTTTTATCGGCGTTTCATTCCTAACGCCGCCTGCATCCAAGCACCCTTGCACGACGTCTTATCCGGTCCGAAGGTGAAAGGCTCTCAGCCAGTCCAAGAAACCCCGGAGCTACTACAAGCCTTTACTGAATGCAAGAAGTCACTCTCCGAGGCCACTCTTCTCGTCCATCCCGATCCATCATCGGAACTCGCCATCGCCACTGATGCATCTGACTCCGCCATTGGCGCCGTGCTGCAGCAGCGGATAGGTGAAGAGTGGGAACCCCTCGCATTCTTCTCGCACAAACTCTCCAACGCACAAAGGAAGTACAGCCCGTACGACAGAGAGCTTTTGGCAATGTATGAGGCAGTCAAATACTTCCGGCATATGGTCGAGGCCAGGAACTTTGCGATTCTCACCGACCATAAGCCATTGACGTTCGCGTTCACAAACAATAGGGAGAAATGCTCCCCAAGGCAATTTCGCTATCTCGATTTTATCTCGCAATTTACTACAGATATACAGTACATACCTGGTGAAGATAACGTAGTCGCGGACGCCCTTTCCCGCGTTGACGAAGTTTCTCGCTGCATAGACTACCAGGAGCTTGCACGCCTTCAGGAATCAGATCCAGAACTGCAAGACCTGCTACACCATGGTACTTCCCTGCTCCTACGTAAAGTAAAGACGGGATACAAGAATACTTACGTGTACTGTGACACCTCCGTGGAACCACCGCGACCTTACATTACACCGGAACTGAGGAGACAAGTCTTTGACATGATACATACCTTACATCATCCAGGAACCGCAGCTACAGCACGACTGGTATCTCAAAGATTTGTGTGGCCAGGGATTCGTAAAGATTGTAGAGAGTGGACAAGGCAATGCTTGCAATGCCAAAAAAATAAAATAACCCGCCATACAATCTCCCCTCCCGCCACTTTCCCCTCCCCTTCCTCAAGATTCTCCCATATCCATCTCGACATCGTAGGCCCGTTACCCCTTTCTTCTGATTACAGGTATTGCCTTACCGTCATTGATCGCTATACTCGATGGCCTGAGGCGATGCCACTTCGTGACATCACCGCGGAAGCCTGCGCAGAAGCCCTCGTCTCCGGCTGGATCGCCAGATTCGGTTGTCCTGCCCGAGTGACCACTGACCGTGGCCGCCAGTTCGAGAGCCACCTCTTCAAAGCTCTCACTGCCCTGGTCGGTGCGCGCCACATCCGCACTACGGTCTATCACCCTCAAGCCAACGGGATCGTCGAGCGACTCCATCGCCAGCTTAAAGCCGCGATCAAGTGCCACAACACATCACAATGGACAGAAGTTCTTCCACTGGTTCTTCTCGGCATGCGAAGCTCGTGGAAAGAAGATCTCCAAGCATCGCCGGCCGAGCTTGTCTACGGAGAAGCCCTCCACTTACCTGGCCAGCTCCTGTCTCCGAGTGACGACTACACTGCCACTGACGTCACTGAGTACGCCAATCGTCTTCGCGCTCACATGGCGAAGTTGACGCCGCGTCCGACTTCATGGCACACCTCGTCACCCTTCTACATACCTCGAGACCTGTCAACGTCATCCCACGTCTTCCTGCGCGTCGATCGCGTACGCAGCCCCTTGGAATCACCGTACGTTGGCCCATACAAGGTTATTCAGCGACACCCGAAGTACTTCACCATCGATGTCCAGGGAAAGAACACCAACGTTTCCGTGGATCGACTGAAGCCAGCTTACCTGTCGCGAGAGGTCCATACTCCTACTCCGCCGGTCTCGCCGCCTGCGGAAACACCAACACCTACAAAACCATCGCCGTCACCTGAACACACCGTTCCCAAGAATACGGCCACCGAACAGAAAACTACACGAAGCGGTCGCCGAGTACGTTTCCCGAATTATTATCGACCGTAGTAACGGTCTGGTAGGGGGGAACTGTGGCGATACAATTGCATCTAAATCGCTCACAACTGCGCGCTCTGCTTGTGGAATATTAGACCTTCGCAGAGTCACCGCCCCCGGCCCGCGCGGCACTCCCGCGCTCGCCTGCCGGCCGGTCGCAGCGCGTGAGCCGCGCGCCCGCCAGAGCTTCGCACCGCCTCGTAACGCTAGCACGCGCTCGCTCGCTTAAATAATTTGCTTACGTAAATATTGTTATTTTCTCATTCTTACTGTTATTTGTCTTTTGCTTTTCTATTATTATATTTATCTTAAAATCACGCGTAGTTTCATCTTTCTTCAGCCACCTTTAATATCAGTAAATTCATACAAACTTTCACACATAAATTCATACTATCAGCTTCACACTATCTACCTCGGGTAAGCCCTTAATCATATCAGTTCGTCATCCTTCTCACCTCACCACAAACACTAGAAAATGGCTCTTTAAAGGCGTTATAACAGAACCATTCAAGAGTAAAAACAAATGTTATCTAAGAGAAACCTCAACAAATATTGCACGGCAAATATAAACGAAACAAACAATACCTCTAGATCCCAAGGTTTTGATGTCGAATGTATAAATATTTGCTAGTCAAATATTTCTACACAATTTGACTCGATGGCGATGTTTAAGTATAATATCTATCTATTCATGTAAACGGACTAGCAAACGAAGCGTAGGACGTCCACCCACAAGGTGGACAGACGACCTTATAAAGGTCGCCGGAAGACGCTGGATGCAGGTCGCTTCCAACCGGTACATAATATGGAAGTCGAAAGGGGAGGCCTATGTTCAGCAGTGGATGTCCAATGGCTGAGATGATGATGATGAGATGATGAAACATGTAAAAGGAAAGTGTCTGACTGATCCATCAACGCATAGGTCAAACCGCTGGACCGATTTACTTGAAACTTGGAATATAGATAGGTTTTATAAGGTAGACCTAAGAACCCGCTAAGAAAGTATTTTGCCACGCGGGCAATGCCGCGAGCACAAGCTAGTAATATAATATATTACTAATAAATAAAATATAAGTATAGGTATGTACTAATAATGTTTCCTTTTTTTTCAAATGCTATAGTAAATTTTAAAAATGTTCCATTATATTTTTTAAAACTTAAGCGGTACAACTAAATATAAGATGTTAAGACTCTTCAGCCCAGTAATTTTACTAGCTACAGTGCCCTCCTACCGAAGCACAGTAATGTTTGCACATCACTGCTCAGGCGGTAGAATAACTGGCACTGTTGGGGTACCCACCTAGTCGACCTCCTGCAAAGGAAGTCTACCCCCGGTAAAATAAATAAAATAAAAAAATAATATTGAATTCTACCTACGGAATATTACAACAATTTTTAAAATAGTTACGGTGTTGAAAGGCTGTCTAAACCTAAATATTACACACAATACCTGCGAGGATTACAAAGAGAATTCTTGTTCATTATAAAACCTCCCGTTTTCCAATATCAGTTAGATGAGTATCTGGTAATTTCCGCGGACGGTCGCATTGTTTCCACGGACTCGGAGCTGTTCGCAGAGTGTTGTATTTAGGGCTGACACCGCGGACTAAAATATTTTTTTACATACCTATTGGGTACCTTTGAACTTTTTAGTCTAACTTTGAACAAGGTCGTTTAATGTCGTTTACTAATTTATTGCATGCAAAAAATCTGCGTTTAACGAATCTTTAAAATATTTTCTAAGTACTTTAACGATCCGCTCATGTAATAAATTACTAAACCATTTTACAACCACGTTTTATGTTAGACCAAGATTCAAAGTTACCTAATATAATATTATTAAATACATATTATTAATTTAACATCAATACAGCTACAGCACTAAACCATACAAAGCATTGTTTTGAAAATAATATTGTCTTATTCAGAGGGAACCTAATCGTTTACCCATGGTTAATCGCGGTCGTTCATTTTAATTTATGTAGTCAAATTTGTAATGATAATAATAATGTTTTATACATTATTTTTATTTCATGTTTTGACATTTGACATTATTATCGAAGAGGTTTATGCCTACATTGGGTTTGTCTTAGGAATTATGTGTTACGAAAACAGTTTTCACGTACTTAAATCATACTTTTTTTTGAACTTTGCTAAATTTTACTTTTTATGCACCCGATATCTGGATTGAATTGTTATCGTGTGCGTGGCCGTCGTCGATTCCATTGTTAGTAATAAACTTACTTCGTTCTATTCAAACCTGGTTTTGACAATTTGGTTACAAATGAACTAATTGATAAATGCTATTAGATAAGAAAGTGAGATAAAGTGAGTTTAACGCTGCGTTTTCGGGCTTACTTGAATAAATGAACTTCACTTTAAGAATATTAACTACGTCTACCGGCAGTAAACTTTCTTTGCTTTTGCTTTGGTCGACTAGGTGGGTGCCTTAACAGTGCGAGTTATAACAGTGCCTTAACAGTGTTTAGGCATTGTAGCTAGTGAAATGAATTGGACTGAAGAGTCTTAACGTCTTATGACTCTTGAGTTAGAAGCGTTGGTGCACTTAGAATTATACACCATTGTGGAATCCTGTGCACTGATTATTATACGCATATCACTTACTATCCAGGAGAGCGCCTTATTCATCTTCTTACTTCTTTGCATTAAAAAGCACACATAGGTGTTTGTGGCATACAAAATAAGCCTCTGGGCACAGTTAGTATTGATCCTACACCTCTGTGGCGCGGTGAGCTAATACCCGCTTGCAACGCAGAAGGTTGCGGGTTCGATTCCCGCATGGGACAAATGTTTGTGTGATCCACAGATATTTGTTTCTGGTCTGGGTGGCTTCCTGTATCTATTATAAGTATGTATTTACAAAAGAAAAGTATATCATAAGTATTACATCCGTTATCCTAACCACCATAACACAAGCATTAAGTTGAGAATATAATTTGAGAACGGACTGAGTGAACGCCTCACCACCTACATTACAGACGCCGGAATCCTATCCGATCGTCAACATGCGTACTGGACAGGCCATTCCACCACGTCTCTGACGCGAGAGATGGTAAAGCGCATACTGGGGGCTTGGGAGAATAAGCAGCGTGTCGCGGTACTGTGCTGCGATTTATCAAAAGCTTTTGACGTCGCAGACCACGAAGTGCTCGCTGCCAAGCTCTCTCACTATGGCATAAACGGCCCCGCTCACGCCCTGTTGACTGACCTTCTGCGGAACAGATCCCAGGTCGTAGTGGGTGACGGTGGTGAAACCAGATCTGATCCCTTGGCTACCGCTATGGGAGTGGCACAGGGGTCATCCGTCTCCAATATCCTCTTCTCCTTGTTACTTAATGACCTGCCTGGCTCTATCGTCTCTGGTGAAGCGTTCATGTATGCCAACGATGTGGCGGCTCTCGTCACAGCGACAACACCGCAGGAACTGGAGCAGCGATTGAATGCAGTCGCAAACGAGCTTGCGCAATGGTTCAAACTTAATGGCTTAGTCTTAAATCGGAAAAAAACACATTTTGTACAATTTTCCGTGGGGGGACGTCAAACGCAAAAACTGCACGTCATAATTGATAGTGTTCCTATAGAGCAACTGGACACGACAACGTTCTTATGGTTCGAAATCGACCGCGGCCTTACATGGGCGTCTCATATTGACAAACTGTGTGCTAGGCTGGGCAGCGCTTGCTTTGCATTGAGTCGACTGTCTCGAGTGGTGTCGGCTGACGTCGTTCGCACCTGTTATTTCGCAACCGTGCACCACTCCTTCAATACGGTACCGAGCTATGGGGGCGCGCTGCCGACAGGGAGCGTGCCTTCAGGATGCAGAAAAGGGCCATAAGGGCGATCGCACGAGTATCGCGGATGACGTCGGCCAAAATCTACTTCCATTCGCTCAAGATAATGACCCTCCCGTCCATTATTGTATACCAGGTGGCCATCTATGTGAGACAGAATCTGGATACATTCGCAAAAAGAGGCGACTCTCACAACCACAATACCCGCGGGGCACACATGCTCGCAGCGAGGCAGCGAGCAGCGGTCCACTCACCTGACTCACATAGTTGGTCCCTCGGTATATAATCGCCTGCCAGAGCATGTCACTCAGGCGCAGACATTTAATACATTTAAATATAAATTAAAAAACTGGCTCCTCGAAAAGGCTTTCTATTCTTTTGACGAATTCATTGGAACCACTATTTAAGCAAGTACCTATTGTTTTCATGATTTGATTAATTTATTATTATAATAATAAACTAATGCCATTATATTGTATTGACCTATAAATTTGTAAACGATTTATGAAATAAATGTTTATCTGTTTTATCTGTTGCTTAGCTTGGGGTTAGGTGGCGCTGTGTGAAATGTCCTGTAATATTTATATCTATTCAGCAGTCCAAAATGTACAAAAGGTTATACCCATTTCCAAAATACAAAACAAGTGAAGAAGCCATCGACGAAGTTCCATCGAGTCTGCAACCCTTATCACAGTGCCTTCCGCGCCGTTAGGACCCTTGTTACCTTATTTAGGCGCTATCTTAAGAAACAACTCTATTGGCCACAAGAGATAATGGTATTGTGTTTACTTCACGATAGAATGGCACAGTTTGAAAAGTTTAAACGCGTCTGAGTACCTTTCAATAATGCTTTTCTCAAACTTGAATTAAAATTGGGGGGAATTATCCCGCCTTCTAGATTTAGTCTGCTACCATCTACGGCCGCATCGCGAGATCGATGGTCCTATAACGAATAAAAATAAAAGAAAATGGGAAGATGCGCCATAGCGCTATCGTTGCTATGCCAAACTTGGGCCTGTTGGATAGAGCCGAAGTAATTTTGTGAGAAGCACAATTTTTCCCTCACAAATTAGGCCCATGAGCCTAATTGAAGCGGGCCATATCAGAAACGTCAATACCGCATCATCCTATTTTTTAAATGTATCTTCACAATTTTTTATTTATTTCAACCATGCCATAATATCTATTTTTATCACAAAACAATTTGATAATTAAAATTTATACCCAAATACGTAATAGGGGAAATGGAGATAAATTAAAATAAATACATACATTAAATTCATAAAATTAAGATAATAAAAGCATTACATAATGCCAAACAATAATATTTATTATTACGTGTTTACTATAACTGGGTTGGTTACATTTTATTTTAATTAATATATTGTGAATTTATTAATGTGGTCGAATTTAATTTATATTAAGGAGTATACGTTTAATAACAATATTAAAATTGATTTAAATTTCATGCATGTGCAATGGATATGTTGATCTGAATATTCTGAACATTTATACGCCCTCTGGGCAAAAACATGCTGAACAAAATGTCAAATTATAATACTGCCGTGCAGAGACTAAACCGCAGTATTCGACATTTTGCCGATTTTTAGTTATATATGCCACCTTATTGCGCACAAAATAAGGAATACATCAATCTAACCCATTTGTCAATTAATAAATTTTAAGGTAGTAAAAACCTTGATTGAAAATAGTTACTGCGGGTCACATTTGAGCATTATTTATCAAAACACTATTTAAAATACAGTAAGAGCATTTACGTCTTTTGTGACCTATAGAGTCCCTAGTTAAAATGCAGTAAACGTAGTCAATATAACGCATAGTACTGTTTTATTCACAAAAACCAAAAATGATTCATTAAACGAAAATGCAGTAACACGATAATGTACTGAAAATAATTATACTGCATTTTGGTTTTCGAATAACATTACTGACGAAATTGCAGTAAAATATTTTTTTACTGCAGTATGGTTGGTTTTCTAGCAAATTTTAAAATTATAGTTACTACTGAATTTGCAGTTTAAGTTCATTTTGGCTGCATTCTTATCGGCATTTTGGATAGTCATTTTGGAATTTACTTCATTCGTTATAGATCATACTGCGATTTAATATGCATCTACCCTTGATTCGTCGAGTAGTGAAAGCGTCAGTCGGATTAGATTTGATTTAATTTACATTACGCACAACAGTTTTATTGAATAAACAGGTTTATATAATATTTAAATTGTTATATTATATTGCTACCCTTATCAGACTTCAAAGATAAAGAATAATAATCCTACATTTTTGACTCCTTAGTTCGATTCGATTTTTTGTTAAAATGAGTAATAAAATAAAAATAAAAATAGCCTTTATTTCACTGACCAATATTGAAATTATTAACTTATAAAATTATTATTATTCATAACTATAATATATATCTATTACAATATATTTTATATTTATTATAATTTTTATTTACTATTATTATATTCAACATTTATATTTTTATTACATTACTTATTATCATTTAATTCAAAAATTTCTTAATCAGTAACTTGGTCAGGTTGTCGACTAACGACATAGGCCTCCTCTAGTCCTCTCCAGGTTTCCCTATCACGAGCTGATCTTCTCCATCCTTCCGGTAAATCATCTTCCCACCTTTTTATCTGCCTTCCTCTTTGTCTTTTTCCACTTCGGGGATACCATTCCGTTATGTCTTTTGTCCATCTGTTGTTTGTCCTCATCATGTGTCCCGTCCATTTCCATTTTAATTTCTTTATTTTTCTATTAGCGTCATCTACTTTTGTATATTTTCTTATTTTAGTGGCTCTCCATTTATCTTTTAATTTGATATTTAACATACTCCTTTCCATCGCTCGCTGGCATGTCTGAATGGTATTGTGTATTTTTAATGTAGAAGGCCAAGTTTGGCATCCATAAGTTAGGCAAGGTAAAATAGATGTATTATATAGTTTAGCCTTTTTTATAATAGGTATATATTTACTTTTCATAATTTCTTTTAGTGACCAATAGCATTTCCAGGTATTTGATACTCTTCTATCTACTTCCTTTTGTGCCATGTTTTTTGTTGAAATAAGTTGGCCTAAATATATATATTCATCCACATATTCAATTTCATCTTGTCCTACTTGAATTTTTATTTTGCCCATGTTTGTCATAATCTTTGTCTTGCCTGGATTCATTGTAAGACCTGCTTCTTTACTTTCTTTATCCAGTTCTTCTAACATAGATTGAATTGTCTTAGAGTCTTCGGCAAATAAGACCAGATCGTCTGCGAATCTTAGATGATTTAGTTTTGATCCATTTATATTTATGCCAGTGTGCCAATTTAGGTTTCTAAAGATGTTTTCAAGGACAGCAGTAAATAACTTCGGGGACAATGGGTCTCCTTGTCTTACACCCTTGTTAATATTAAATTCTTCACCTTTCTGTTCTAGTTGTATTTTGGCTTTATTATTTTTGTATATCTGTTGGATAATTCTTATATATTTATTGTCAATGCCTTGATTTTTCAGTGTGTCCCATATATAGTTGTGGTTTAAGGAATCAAATGCTTTGTTGTAGTCCACAAATGACAGGTAATATGGCTGGTTATATTCATTACACTTCTCTATTAATTGTTTAACTACATGAATGTGGTCAATTGTGGAGAAATTTGCACGGAAGCCAGCCTGTTCTCTAGGCTGGTTCTCATCCAGGCCTCTTGTAACTCGTCCTAATATAATTTTTGAGAAGATCTTATAAATGTTTGATGTTAAACTTATAGGTCTATAATTATTTATGTCATTTCTATCGCCCTTCTTGTGTAATAATATTATGGTTGATTTTGTCCACTGTATAGGAATTTGTTCTGAGGTCAAAATTTCATTGAACATATCTGTAAGTGGCTCTATTATTATTTCTTCCACTGCTTTTAATAGCTCATTAGGTATTTTATCTTCTCCGGAGGCTTTCCCTGCCTTTTGTGATTGTATAGCTTTTTTTACTTCGGATTTTAAAATACATGGTATTACCTCTTTGTCAGTGAGATCAGGTTGATCCAGTGGTTTTATATCATAATTCGTTGTGTCCGCCTGGTGATATAGGTTTTTGTAGAATTCTGTTGCAGCTTTCATTATTTCTGGTCTCTTTCGTGATGAACATTGACTGATTTGATTACAATTTTTCTGTTTTATATTTGTGATCCAAGTAGAACTTTCTCTTAGTTTTTTCATAGCTTTTTTTACACCTCCAGTCTTTTCTATATCTTCTTTTATACTCTTTAGTCTGAGATTTCTTCTGTGTTTTCTTATAGATGTTGCAATTTTTTTACTTATTTCTGTTATTTCTTTCTGATGTGTTTTTCTATCTTGGTACATAATTCTTCTTTTGTCCATTAGCTGTTTTGCTTCAGTTCCTATTTTGTCTTTTTTTTCACTTTTTACATACTGTTTATTGACAGTGTTTAATTCATTTTCAAGGAGATCATATTTTTGTTGAATTGTTTCAAAGTCGTTAATATGTATTAGAGAATCTCTTAGATTAATAAGTGCACTCTCTGGTAGAGGTAGAATTAGGTCTTTGTTTTGGGCGGCCTGTATATACTTCCTTGATTTTTTATTCTGACCTGTTCCTATTATTGTCGCTCTTACCATTCTATGGTCAGTATTGAAGTTCAGGTTTTTCACTATATTTATGTCGCTAAATGCTTTATGGTTATTGGTCAAGATGAAATCAATTTCATTTTTATCTCTTAAGTTCGGAGAGATCCATGTCCATCTTTTTTGTAATTTCTTTTTATAAAAGGTGTTAATAATTCTGAGGTTATTTTCTAGTGAGAAGTTGACAAGTCTTTGTCCGTTATCATTTCTTTTACCCGAGCCAAACTCTCCAACAGTAAATTCATCTTGATTGTCTTTTGGGCCTATTTGTGCATTGAAATCACCCATTACTATAAGATTTTTATTAGCCATTTTCACTGTATCTAACAATTGGTTGTAGAATAATTCCTTATTTGTGTTTGCTGTCTGTTCTGTTGGCGAGTACACTTGTATTATGGACCATGTTTCTCCACCTTCAGTAAGCGTTATATTAAGCATCGCTATTCTTTCGGAGATTCCAACAAATTCTTGTATATTATTCTTGAAATATTTCTTCACCAAAAACCCAACACCATTCGATCCTTTTTTCACACCATTGTAGTAAAATATATAATCGTTGTATTCTCTAATTTCTTCTCCTTCTCTTCTTATCTCACACAATCCAATTATATCCCAATTTAATGTTTTTATTGATTGTTCTAATTCAATTAATCTGTCGTCCTCCATTAATGTTCTGACATTTAGTGTTGCTATATAACAATTAAAATTTGTCCTAATTTCTGAATTATTATTTTTTCCTGAATTATTATTTTTTCCTGAGAGGATGTTTCTAGAGGGTAGTGGTCTATCGACCCCACGGTGACCAGCCGGCTTGGGATCGTTCCGTTTCCGGTTACTGATATCTGATTGCTAATCTTTCTTATTAATAGAAGTCGAAGGGAGTGAATTTGTCCTCGCTCGCAGGTACTCAAAAGGATTTGTTTTGCTTGGTTTTATGATATTAGATGTTGCGGTAGTTGTTTGTTTTTTTGGTTGTTGCTGACTTCTTGGTGAGGTAGATGCTTCTCTTTTCCTTTTATCTTGATAATTTTTTTTGACTATTAATTTATCATATTTTATGAAAGCGATATTTCCCTTCTCCCTCTCTTCGTTAACTTTTAGCTGTAGCGATCTTCTTATTTCTAATACTTCTTTTGGATAATCTTCTTTTACATACATATTATTGAGCATTGATTTCTTTTTTAGTATCTCCAGTTTTTTCCAGTAATTGGCAAAGGATATCAGGATTGGCCGAGTTTTTCCTGATGTTTTTGGCCCAATTCTATATATGTTTATAAAGTCTCTTGTTTCCAATGATATTTTCAAGTTTTCTTTTATTATATTCTTGACTTGTTCGGGTATATCCTGTGCGCTTTCCTCACTTTCTTTCACTCCAAAAAGTAGAAGATTATTTTTTCTGCGATCTTTTTCAACATCGTAAACCTTTTTTTCCAGTTTTGTAATTTTATCTCTCAAAATCATATTTTCTTCCAAGAGTGAGTTTAGTTTTTCCTCCATTTTCCCCAGTACTGTGTTTGTGATGGAATCTGTTTGTTTATTCATTTCTGTTTGAATTCTTTCGAAAAATAGTTCGAATTGTTCTTGCATTTTTCCACTTTCGTTAGCCATTTTTTTTTTTATACAATTTGTTCTTTTATTTTTCTTCCATGTGGCAACACTGGATAATTGCGTTTTGTTTCTCCTCTTTGGTTGTGATATTTAATCAACCTTATTTTTTTTTTAAAACGCAACTAAAGTTTTGCGTTTTATTTTTGCTGCTTGCTTTTGTTTCTTTGACAGTGACACAAGAAATCACATGTCAGGTTCTAATTAATGTCACTGTCACTTGATATATAAGTTTTATTATTATTAACTTGGATAGTTTTTCGATTGAATTCTAAACTATTTCCTTATTAATTCACAGAATTTATTGTTTTGTTACACTCCACTGCACTTTATTACTATTTTGCACTGTTTGTTTCGTATTTTGATACGTTATTTCTATTTTTTTCTCGGAATAAAATCGCGGCAGTAACTTTTGACGTGTTGGCCATTTGACAGCCGGAAACAAAACCTTGATTGAAAATAGTTACTGCGGGTCACATTTGAGCATTATTTATCAAAACACTATTTAAAATACAGTAAGAGCATTTACGTCTTTTGTGACCTATAGAGTCCCTAGTTAAAATGCAGTAAACGTAGTCAATATAACGCATAGTACTGTTTTATTCACAAAAACCAAAAATGATTCATTAAACGAAAATGCAGTAACACGATAATGTACTGAAAATAATTATACTGCATTTTGGTTTTCGAATAACATTACTGACGAAATTGCAGTAAAATATTTTTTTACTGCAGTATGGTTGGTTTTCTAGCAAATTTTAAAATTATAGTTACTACTGAATTTGCAGTTTAAGTTCATTTTGGCTGCATTCTTATCGGCATTTTGGATAGTCATTTTGGAATTTACTTCATTCGTTATAGATCATACTGCGATTTAATATGCATCTACCCTTGATTCGTCGAGTAGTGAAAGCGTCAGTCGGATTAGATTTGATTTAATTTACATTACGCACAACAGTTTTATTGAATAAACAGGTTTATATAATATTTAAATTGTTATATTATATTGCTACCCTTATCAGACTTCAAAGATAAAGAATAATAATCCTACATTTTTGACTCCTTAGTTCGATTCGATTTTTTGTTAAAATGAGTAATGGTGTTGCATAAATGAAAAAAAGTTCCGTTTGGTTCATTTCAATCTAGTAAAATAAAATGCAAAACAAACACCAGTGTTTAAAGCAAAAGGTTTTCTTAAGTCAAAATCAAACTAAAGAATAAATAACCACACAAGCCAGTGAAAGCGGAGAACTATCTACAAATACAAGTGGATAAACATGAAACCTATCCATAAACTAATTCCTTAATTCCTTCGTGTTTCCTTTTCCCAACTTCAAATAGTCGCGCCGACCGCCAAACGTCAGCGCGTGCGCCCCTTGCGGACATTTACAAAACTAATCGAGTCGAAAAATATGGCCACCTGAGCCTACACGCAAGTGCTTAAAAAATTGTGTTTTTTCCTCCAAACTGTGTTATAAGCCTCGCTAAAGGTTGATTGACTGATTTTCGATCTCTCGTGTGAAATCCTAAATAAGAACCCGTGAAATAGTGGGTGCGGGAGAGCTAGCCGGCCGGCACGGTGCCCCGACGTTGGTTCCTTGTCCATCCTTCCTATCCAGGTGAGTTTATCTTATTTTCACTTCCCGGGTTCCTTGTGATTTCGAGATCAAGCATCAGGGAAATGCAATTGCCTTTCCAGCGAGTCCCCTACATTCTCGTTTTGTTGGTGCCTCCTGTGAGGATCAATACCTCACATTTTAATAAAAAATTAACCTATTTTTCTCATATTTTCATGCATGTAGATGCTTAAATACATTAAAGTAAACGTACTTCAAGTTGGTAATAAACATATTTGGCAAAAATAACCAATATTTCATAGTTTTTGCTAATTTTTCAATAGTATTTTTCAAATAGAAGGTAGCTTCAAATCACGCGATCACGGCGAGCCGCCGCCGCGCCGCGCCCCGTTCGATCGCTTAGTAGGTACATTATTATTCTAAATTTGGCTATTTAACCCATTAATTCCCAAGGGTAAAAATAAACGCATATTTATAGATTTTCTTGTTAATTATGTTTGTAAATACATTCAAAAAGAGAAAATTGTAGTAAAAAAAAAATTAATTAATTAGTATACATTCTACAACATGTTGCGTCGGCGTAACGTTGGGACTAGTGGTCTTCTATTTTACGAGCAAGTTGAACAACGCTTAAGTATTAGCCTAAGTGAAATATTTGCAAACAATCAGCATAAAGTGTGTATTTGACCTTTTCTATACATATAAATTGTACTTCTACACTGTTGACATCTCTTTGGTGTTTATTTTCATGCTTTTTTAATGAAATTACCAATATAATTGAAGCGAATACAAGAAGGTAACGGGTTTTTTGATGGTCTTCCTTGATTTGTATCTGAATTACCAAAAATGTGAATTATCTGCAAGTTAGTTCTTTGGTTTTCCTTAAATTTATAGAGTTTCGTAAGATTTGATACATTTATGTCTTCATCTTTTGACAAGTATAATATAGCACCAGGCAAAGAATGATATCCAAATAAAAGTAGTATATACCAAATATCTTTGAATTCCAATACCGTGACAGTAGCAACATTTTGGAAAAGATTTAGAAAAATGACGGTTATGGTTACGAATATATATTTTTAAAGAAAAACCTATAGTTTATTTCCAAACTTCATCACAAAAAAATACTTTAAAATGTGTTTTTCCACCTAAACATTATTTAGTAATTAGTATCATTGCTGCTTCATCACCTGAAGGAAAATGTTTACGAGTTGGATGTTCATTTTCCAGTCCGAAACATAATATTATTTTGGTGACTTCTTCGGCAGTCTTGGCTGTTTCACAATTAGTGTACATTTCAAGCATTTCAGCGCTATCAGTTATTGATTTAATTACATAGCGCGTTATCATCTATGTCTTCCTCGTCTGTAAAATTATCAACAGCCGGTGTAATAGTACATCTTTACCTCTTATAGTGTAGGTCAACTCAGAGTTTCTTGAGAAGACAATGGTCGCCTACCAAGCAACTATGTTTTATAACTTTTTACTTTGTATTTACTGCGCTCTTTGTACGCTCACTTATTACTATCTTTTGTTTTTTTTTATAAGAATTACAATAGGACCCGGTCAGCTTGACGTTTTAAAATAAAGTGACCCATAAAACAAAAGTGTTTGTTCTTATTGAATACCGAGGACCAATTGTTTACAATAAATTTTTAACATCAATGGCAAGCAGTATAACAATAAAAACTGATCCCTGTTTGTCCCAAAGTGACGCACGTGCAACGCTCTCTGTAAGTCTAAAATAAACAAAACGTGGGAGTATTTTTGTCTTCAAAAAGGGTTTTTATCGTAAAAAATATATTGTTCAACCTTTATACAATGTAAAAATTATAGCTTTATTCAAAAAAATATTTTTTATGATTTGTTAAATCTGTCGATGTTGGGATGAATCAAGTAGCAGTGATTGAAAAATAAAAATAAAATGTATTTGGTTTTAAACCACCATTTAAAAAAATAATAATCCATCTCTTAGTTCTTCTTTTTGAGATTGGTTTACATATCATAGATTTATTTACTTATTTTAACACAAAAAAAAAATCAAATCTGAACGGTAACACTCGCGCAACGTTGGGAATAGATGGGTTAATTCAAAATTATATTTGTTTTACGTTTAAATTCTATTTAAAATTCAACTAATAATTTCACAATACTTTAAATTTAGTCAAACTAATTAAATTCATAGAAAGTAATTGCATTGACTGATGCTTGAAGAGTTTTCGGATTATGTTAGTTGTGCTTGATTTGTGAATTACACACTTATAGCCCATGTAATTAGAGTCGTAATTTGTACTTAATTAACAATATTTTGTCAAAATTTGCCGACTTATACGTTTATGCAATAATTTCTCGACTTTAACCTTAAAGATTTTTATTCTTGTTGCTGTTCGAGGATTAATTTACTTATCTACATTCGATTGATTTATTAAATATTATTGTCGCTAACAATAATAAAACTTATTTACAATGGCGGAAGCCGAGTTACAGTCATCCGTCAAAAGGCGTGAATATGAGTTCAAATGTATGCAGATTATTTACGATTTAGTTATTGCCTCTCAAAAAGATCCAAACAGAATACCGTCATTTAAGGCTAGGTACAAGAGCATTGAAAGGGTTAGGAATAATTTTATACAATCCCATGACAACGTAAACAAACTAAACTTAAAGTCTGATCCGAAGTATGAATTTGACAATAGTCCATTAACGTCGTTCGACGACTTGTACTATGCAGCGGTGGAGTTTGATGATTCATTGAGCGCGAGCACAAGTGCATCCGGCCCGTCAGAGCCTGGACATCGGCATTCTTCTGCACCTCAAGTGAAGTTACCTAAGTTGCAAATTCCAAAGTTTGACGGCTGCATTGAAAATTGGCAGACATTTAAAGATAGTTACGTACCGTTAGTACATAATAATGAGTCATTGTCTGACGTTGAAAAATTCCACTACCTACTCTCGTGCTTATCGGGATCTGCGTTGTCACTTGCTAAGGGCATTCCTATAACCTCGGCTAATTATTGCGTTGTGTACGGCGCTCTGTTAGATAGATACGATAATAAGCGCGTCTTGGCCAATACTTACATCGAAAAGATATTTAAACTCACGCTGATTCAAAAGCCGACGTATGAAAATTTAACTGAATTGACAAACATTTTATATGAAAGTGTTAACGCCTTAAAAGCCTTAAATATCGACGATTTAAAGGAATTTATTTTGTTTTACCTCGCGTCTCGGCCGCTAGATATCGAGACTAAGAAAAGGTTCGAACTAGAAAATACCAATGAGATACCGACTTTTAACGACTTGGTTACCTATTTACAAAAATATATAAAGGTTCTGGAAGTGAGTCAGCCTCAAGTGACAGCTCCATCGATCTCGAATAGTAAACCTTCGCGTCATAACAATAAGGTCGAAAGTGGTACTCGCTCTCAGAGGTCGTCGTTTGTAGCTTCGAATAAAACAAACAATAACAAGTTCAAACAAATGCCTTGCTTATGTTGTAATGAATCTCATTCTATTTATCGATGTGGAAAAATGCATTCTATGAATATTGAACAGCGACAGAAATTTGTACGTGAATTAAAATTATGTTTTAATTGCTTAAGGCCCGGTCACGATAGTGAACATTGTAATTCAAAGTCCACTTGTTTTGTTTGCAACGCAAAACATAATACGATGTTGCACGTCGAACAGAAAAGTTTATCAACTCGTCCGGTTGATTCAAACTCATCTGACACCCCTAGCGCGAGTACCGCTCTCACCAGCGCGACTGAACTTAAGGTTCCCGCCAGCCCTACTGGTAGCACTAAAATATTAGGCTCCGCGATAGTGCGCATATATCACGCGGATGGTTCGCTTCATTATGCGCGCGCCCTTATAGACAGCGGGTCGATGGATTGTTTTATTACGAGTGCGTGTGCGCGCCGCTTAGGTTTGCATATTAAAAAATGTAATTTGAGCGTGACAGGGTTAGGACAAAACTTTGTATGTAACATTAAAGGTTACACTTTCGGTTCGATAATACCTCGTTCGAGTGAGTCACCGAAATTTGATTTGCCATTAGTAGTTTTGCCTAAAATTACTTCAATGATGCCTTCGGCAGCGCTGCCGCTGTCCGTCAAGGATTCTTTCTCGCATCTTGATCTCGCCGACTGCGACTTTGATAAGTCGAGTCCGATCGATCTTTTGTTAGGCGTCGAGTGTTTTGATCAAATATATACTGGGTCTCGTTTCACTCCCGGTCCCGGATTACCCTGCGCGCTGTCCAGTGTCTTCGGCTGGGTGATCACCGGTCAATATTTTCATAGCATAGACAATAACATGCCCAGTGCATCCGTTACGTCACTCCTCGCGTCATCTTGTGCGCTCGATGAGATCGTTCAACGGTTCTGGGAGTCTGAAGAGCCGCCGAAATGTCAAATTTCCGGTCCTGAAGACGACATTTGCGAGGAGAAATATAAGTCCGGTACCTACCGTACTCCCGATGGTCGTTACGTTGTACCCATCATGTTAAAGGACGATGTTCCGCCCTTAGGCGATTCTTATAATCGCGCGTTTAATCGCTTTCTCAATCTTGAGAAACGTCTTACTCAACAACCTGAGCTGAAGGTTGAATACAAGGAATTTATGAACCAGTACGAGCACCTGGGACACATGCAGCCTGTCAATGGTTCGTCTACTGATCGTTACATAATTCCTCATCATTGTGTCGTGCGTCCGGACAGTTCCACCACGCGCTTACGAGTAGTCTTCGATGCTAGTAGTAAAACTACTAGTAATCTCTCGTTGAATAATATTGTCCATGTTGGACCAAAACTTCAAATCGACATTATCGATTTAGTTACAAAATTTCGTCTGCATAAAATCGTTTTCACCGCGGACATTTCGCACGTTCAATAATAAACCGGCATAACTCAAAAAATCAGGATTCCTACTTTTGTTAATAAAACGCACTAAATCCGATTAAAGAATCAGTAGGCACTTTCACACCAAGCAAAATAAACCAAAATGGCTGGTTTTTAGACCACCCCTCTCTTTTCTACAAAAGCGCGCGACGATTCATTTGTGCGATTCAGTTTTGTAACGACCGCGTTTTGAAATAAGTGTCGTTGTGTTTTTACTACATTGGCGTAATGTAAAATAATTCGGTTTTTTTTCTAACGCAGGTGAGACTTAAAATGTTTATTTATTTCTAAACTAGCATGTTTTGGTTTTATTTCACTTTAGTAGAAAATGCAGCATGACCTATTAAGACTTGTTGCAGTTTATTATTAATTTGTAATTGTATAGACAAGATAGATTGCGTATTAGTGCGTTTTAGTATTAAATTATCTGTTTTCTTCGAAAAGCAATTAATTTTACATCACTTTAATACTGAAACTGTTGGTATAAATGAATCGTATTTGCGTTTATTTCAGTTTACATTTTAAATTCTCTTTAAGTCTAAAAGTGCTCTAGCAATTGATACAGTTTATTACAAAATTTCAAGTCAATTTAATTATGTTTCTAATAAAATAGTATTGTATTAATTTCTAGTTCCATAGTTTTAATCCAAGATGACGTCTGCAAATAGGAAGCAGTAGTGCCTTAAACTTCTTAAGATGAGTAAAAGGTAATGCTGATGTACTGATACGGATAATTGTAAGCCAGTTGAAATGAAAGTCAGTAAATAAAGTCGTGTTTACGTAGTTATAGACCTTGTTACTTTTTCTCTAATTTTCTCGTAATGTTCTCAAAATTAATTATTGAGGGCTTTAATTTTTATTTAATGTTGTATATTAATTATTTAAGAGATTTTTAAATGAGACTGAAGATAAAATCCAGCACAGCGTACAGGGAGATAAGGCTTCCAGCTCGCCATGCAGGAAATCAAGGTACCATCACCACCATACAGTATATTGAAATTCCTAGAAATTTACACTATTCTGTCATTTTCCGGGATCAAATAATAATCTCTGTATCAGATTTCAGCCGTTATTGATTGTCTTTACAAACTCCCACCCCTTTTTATCCCCTTTAAAGGTTGATTTCAGGAATAAAACTATCCTCTCTCCACCTCAAACTCAAATTATATAAAAAATAGTTAAACGGTTACCGGATTTCTTGCATAAATTTCGCACCCTTTAAATACTGGTTTCTGGAACCAGAACTGTTTTATGTCCTATTCCGGGAAAAACCGGGAGCCGGAGCTGGTTCACGGATGGCTCTAAAATGGGAGGTAATGTAGGCTGTGGAGTGTATGGAGAGCGACCCAGGTGTAGCAAAAGCGTAAATCTGGGAAGGTTCGCCTCCATTTTCCAGGCAGAGATTTTCGCCATTCTTGAATGCGCGCACATCAACCTGCAAAAGCATTACAGCAACCAAACCATTTACATTAACTCTGATAGCCAGGATGCCCTCCTAGCGTTGGATTCGTAAGTTTTTACGTCCAGGCTAGTCGAGGACTGTACGCTGCAACTGAATGATTTAGGCTCAAGGAACAATGTTGTCCTCAGATGGGTCCCGGGGCACGCGGGAATCAACGGCAATGAACGTGCCGATGAGCTCACGTGCGCTGGGGCAGAAGGCACTCAATTCGGCTTTGAGCCTTTTTGTGGCATACCAAAAAGCTGAGCGCAGAAAACCTTAGTAAACTTATGCTTTGAGGAGTCAATCAAACTCATAGCGCTAAGTAGGGGAATCTACGTATCGTAACCAGAGCCCTGACTGGACACTGTAGCCTTAACATGCATATGTCCAAAGTCCAAAAGTCCAAACTAGGGCTATGCGACACTCAAACCTGCAGATTCTGCAATGAGGCAGATGAAACGCCTCTTCATCTGCTAGGGGAGTGTGGAGCACTGATGCGTAAACGAAACTCTATTTTGGGACAGCACCTGCTCAGTCCGAATGAGCTTAGAGAGATGACCCTTTCGAAAATCCTGCAGTTTCTAGAAACTGCTATGGTCTGTGGTGAACTCTAGCGCCGCGCCTAGGGGTCATTCTCACTATAATAAGATCACAATAGGCCAATCATGGCCGCAGTGATATCATAGCCGCACTACATAAATAAAAAAACTAAAAAATATATCCCGGGAAATTCTGTGCCCAAATAGTAGCCAAGCAGTTATTGGTCTTCCATACAATAAGGGGGAGGCTTAAAGGCTGATTTCTGAGATATTCTATCTCATAATACCCTTTCGCGAAACTCAGCTATATTTATACCAAATTTCAGCTAAATAGGAACAGTAGTTACTAATTTCCCACACAAAACTTTGATCCTCATTTCCCCCCCTTTAAAGGTAGATTTCTGGAATGAAAACTATCCCATGTCCTTTCTCGAGATTTAATCTACCTCTGTATTAAATTTTTCCTCAATAGGATCAGCGTTTTCACAAGAATTACGTAAAGCGATCTCGACAGCATTTTTTTGTGATGACTATAGAATTTTTGGTTACTATGTTATAATAAGTTTCTATTACAACTGATTGTTATTTTTTAGTATAATTACTCAGACGTACATAATTAGGTAAAGAAAGCAGTTACTTTATATAAATAGTTATTTTTTATTATCATTATACAGGAATTTCTATATTTTTATTTATGTTTTACTATTAAAGTGTAATAAATATTATAAATCTAATAAAATTATTTTATTATTTAATACTAAACTGAATGATTCAATATTAGTTTGCTAAAAAAATTATGATTGATTTCAATTTTTTTTACATACCGACATTAAATCAAAACTTTGAAAACAAAGCTTCATTACTCATTTGATTTTAATAATATAATTTATTTATTACGAAAAATATGTCCTCTATATATCTGTTTACAATTTAAGAAGAAGAAAATAAACATAACACCTACACTCATGAAAAATATCATAAAGTTATCAACAAGGTAGAGACCCAAAACTTTGACTGCGATTTCCCAAAAAAGTGAATTTTTGACTTATTCCGGTTTATTATTGAACGTGCGATTTGTAAAATGTACCGACAGATCTTGATTAGACCTGAAGACAGGCGTTATCAACACGTCCTATGGCGTGATGAACCTAGTGAGACGCTCGGTGAATACGAGCTTAACACGGTGACTTACGGAGTCAGTAGTTCTCCGTACTTGGCCATTCGAACTCTCCGGCAACTTGCGGAAGATCATGGCGCCGAGTTTCCAAGTCGTGTTTCAGAGGTCCTCGTTGAGGAAACCTTCATGGATGATATTACTACAGGCTGTTCAACTCTTGACGAAGCCAAGCAGTTGAAAGCAGACATTACGTCTATATTATCGAAAGGTCATTTCGAGCTCCGCAAGTGGAGTACGAATGAGCCGAGTCTTCTGTCAGATGTTCCTCCGGAACACTGCCAAATTCCTAAGTCCTTCGAGGAATCAGGACAGGAATGTGTTAAAATTCTGGGAATCCGGTGGAATCCATCTAATGACACTTTCTCGTATACCTTTTCAGACACTTTCGATGTCTTATTTACAAAACGAGCGATACTTTCCATAGTAGCTAGGATTTTTGATCCACTAGGTTGGATCTGCCCTGTGGTCTTTGCCGCAAAGTCTCTTCTTCAAGAGATGTGGCGTTTAAACTTGTCTTGGGATGAATCCATACCCAAACACATGGCCAAGACTTGGCATTTAATCGCCGCGAATTTGTCCGAGCTGCAAAGTATTACGCTCCCGAGGCCTGTAATTCCTCCAAATACAATCGAAGCGCATTTGGTAGGATTTTGTGATGGCTCATTAAAAGGTTATGGCTGTTGTGTCTACCTCTGTGTGGTCGCTGAAGATTCACCAAAGGCTACTGTCACAAATCTGCTGATAGGCAAATCTCGAGTAGCTCCGTTAAAACCTACGACAGTGAACAGACTTGAGCTAAGCGCTGCTGTGCTTCTAGCAAAAGTGCTGTCTCACATGCATAATCTTCTCAAAGGAAAAATCCACATCAGCTCCATTCGAGCTTATTCTGATAGTACGACTACCTTGTCGTGGTTGAACACAGCACCCCATTTACTTAAAATGTATGTTGCCAATCGAGTGGTTCAGGCCACTGATCTAATCAGTCCTGAACACTGGCACCATGTCGCCACGGAAGATAACCCGGCTGACTGCTGCAGTCGTGGTGTTTCTTGCCCGGAACTTATTGACCATCCACTCTGGTGGAATGGCCCGTCTTGGTTGCAAGCCGAGCCTAGCTCGTGGCCTTGCAAGCAAATGCTTCTCGCTAGGGAGGAGCTTCCTGAGTTGAAACCTTTAGCAACAGAGAACTTTCACATTGCTCCATCAGAGAATATCCTTCAAGGTCTAACTGATAACCTTTCATCTTTGTCCAAACTTCAAAGGACATTGGCCTGGTGCTTCCGTTTTATTTCAAATGCTCGAACCACCAAGCAAAACCGGACTCTGACTCCACTGACTGCTTCTGAACTCGAGAAGTCCATGAAGACTTTAGTCAAATCTACTCAAACTCAGTACATGGCTTCTCAGATCAGTCAAGTAGAAAGTCAAAAACAATGTGAAAAATCTATACAAAAATTATCTCCCTTCCTGGATGAGGATGGTTTATTGCGAGTGGGGGGAAGGATCGATGAAGCTAATTTGTCTCCTTCTGTGTTACATCCCCTTCTCTTGCCAAAGGTTTGTCAACTTTCTCGACTGATTGTCGAGTATTTCCATTTAAAATACCTACATTGTGGTCCTCGCACACTACAATCTTTAATCCAACGACAATTCTGGATTATTGGATTGAGACTTCTTATACGCACTGTGCTCTCTAAGTGTGTTCGGTGTTTTAAAGTAAACCCCGCTTCTAGGCAACCCATGATGGGTAAATTACCTGCCGCTCGACTTCAGCCCTCTCGTTGTTTCCAAACCACAGGAATCGATTTTGGTGGTCCATTCTCGATTAAAGAGAGTCGGCGTCGAGGGTCCAGGACCTACAAGGCATACCTTTGCCTCTTTGTCTGTCTAAGCTCGAAAGCCGTTCACCTAGAAGCAGTCACTGAATTAAGCTCTGAAGCATTCCTCGCTGCACTGGATAGATTTATTTCTCGCAGAGGAATGTGTCAAACTATTCTTTCCGATTGCGGAACTAATTTCGTTGGAGCAAATCGGTATCTTAACGAAATTACAGCCGAACTACGTCAACATTATCCTGACATATCAGATGGCCTTGCTAATCGTCAAATAAAATGGCAATTTAACCCTCCAGGTGCTCCTCACTTCGGAGGCATTTTTGAAAGCGGTATCAAATCCACCAAGTACCATCTTAAACGGGTCGTAGGCACCCAGGTACTTACCTTCGAGGAGTTTGTTACGATTCTCGCGAAAGTGGAAGCCGTGTTGAATTCTCGGCCACTCTGTACATTGTCTCCTGACCCTCAAGAGTCAGACGTTTTAACCCCCGGACATTTCTTAACCGGAGGCCCTTTAGTTTCTTTACCAGAAGAACCTATACCAGAAAACCGATGCCCACGCTCTCGCTGGCAGATGATTAAAAAGATAACCCAATGCTTTTGGAATGTGTGGCAACGCGATTATCTACACACACTCCAGCAGAAAACCAAATGGTTTTCAGATTCTCTTAACTTAAAACTGAACGATCTTGTGATTGTTAACGAACCAAATCTTCCGCCCTTGCTCTGGAAGCTAGCCCGCGTAGAACAAGTGCATGCCGGATCAGATAATGTGGTTAGGGTGGTTACTCTCCGAACTGCAAATGGTAAAACGATGAAACGACCTGTAGTGAAGGTCTGTCCTTTACCAATTAATTAGTTTATTATCTATATTATTGCATAAACAATATAGTCAGCCTTAGGTTATATTGTTTAACTTAGAATAAGTTTTTTATATTATATTCTGTACTTTAGTTAACTTAAACATTTTCAAGCACAACTATCGTATAGAGAACTCTTTAGTCTTATGAAATCCTTGTGAATTTCAAGTGGGGGGAAAATGGATAAACATGAAACCTATCCATAAACTAATTCCTTAATTCCTTCGTGTTTCCTTTTCCCAACTTCAAATAGTCGCGCCGACCGCCAAACGTCAGCGCGTGCGCCCCTTGCGGACATTTACAAAACTAATCGAGTCGAAAAATATGGCCACCTGAGCCTACACGCAAGTGCTTAAAAAATTGTGTTTTTTCCTCCAAACTGTGTTATAAGCCTCGCTAAAGGTTGATTGACTGATTTTCGATCTCTCGTGTGAAATCCTAAATAAGAACCCGTGAAATAGTGGGTGCGGGAGAGCTAGCCGGCCGGCACGGTGCCCCGACGTTGGTTCCTTGTCCATCCTTCCTATCCAGGTGAGTTTATCTTATTTTCACTTCCCGGGTTCCTTGTGATTTCGAGATCAAGCATCAGGGAAATGCAATTGCCTTTCCAGCGAGTCCCCTACAACAAGGATGGGTAGAAGAAACTTTAAAAATACTAATAGAATCGCCTCCTACTCAAGCCGTCTGAGCAGTAATGTCCAAACATTACTGTGCTTCGGTAGGAGGGCACTGTACCTAGTGAAATTACTGGGCTAAAGAGTTTTAACATCTTATGACACTTGAGTAAGAAGCGTTGGTGCAGTGCACCTAGAATTGCACATGATTGTGAAATTCTGGGTAGCACTGTACTGATTATAGACAGCATTATCTCTTAACATCAGGAGAGCGTCTTGCTCGTCTTCTTACTTCTCCACATAAAAAAATAGACACACCTAAGCCTTTTAACACCAAACTACTCATAACTTTAAAAAGTTGACAAATATATTATGATAATCTTTTTATCGATACATCTGTAAGCAATCCAGATTTTCATTTTATGAACTGTCAGAATATTCTTAACATAGACAATATTAATATCTAGAAATCATTCTGATATTATTACGCATAACGAAGAAAACGAAAATCGTTTTCTGTGAATGGAATTAATTGTAATTGATCAGGGAAATGCAAGTTTAATCCAAATTTCATAGTGTTGCTTAACCTGATATTGAGAAGAGAGAAACGAGTTAAATATTTTTAACAGAAGAGAGAGAGAGAGAGAAAAGAGTAAATTATTATTACGAGTTATTTTTACCATAGCACATTGTTTGTGAGAAAAAAAAAAAACCAAATAATGTATTTGGCTATGCTCAATACAATTCTCACAGCAATTTTGCCATCTCTTCCAATTTTGGTGTAAGAAAGACTCTGCAGATATTAAAAGAAGATAGGTTATATGTCAGATGTGTTTAAATAAATAATTTGAATACAATATTAATAAATAAGGTTGCCTAATAGTACCAAAGTCATTTCACATGATAACGAATATAACTTAGGACATAACATTTAAATGACAATCGTTTAAAGAAAGATTTGTAAAGCTGCTACAGACACAAAACACACCTACATAAAATAATAGAAACAACCTCGCTATACCATCTGGAACAGAGAAACCTCAAAGTGCTGATTTTAATAAAAGTCTAAAATCCAACTTATATCAATACTAGCTTATACTCGCGGCTTTGCCCGCATGGCGAAATCCTTTCTTAGCGGTAGTCTACGTTATAAAACCTATCTGAGTTCCAAATTTAAACCCAATCCGTCCAGTGGTTTAGGTTGTGCGTTGATAGATCAGTCAGTCAATCAGTCACTCTTTCCTTTTATATATTTAGAAGATAAATAGCAACTTATTTTTTTTACATATTTTTACATATACTTGCCACATTTCATATAATAGTATTTGAATTATTAACATACTGCTGAAAAATTTATTCAAGACATAAAATTAAAATGCAGTAAGTTCAGCTGGATACTGCAAATTAGTTGTTAATGTTATACAAAAATTAGGAATTTTGCAGTAATTTGTATTATTGCTGCACTTTAATTAGTTAATATATACTAATTTGCCTGTAGTAACTGACACCATTTTCAAAAAATATTATTTTCTATATTATAAAACAAATATTTTCATTATTTTTTCTACTTAAATTATACTGCTGCGGTATCTAGTTCCGATAGAAAAAAAATATTTATTGTTTTTATACATAACATATAAAAAAACGGCTTCAAAACGTTTTTCGCGATTTTCTCGAAACCGCGATTTTGCACTTACTGCGGTTTAGTCTCTGCACGGCAGAATAATGTAAAACTAGTTTATGCTGGCTGCTTCGTCCACATGAGAATTTTCTTAGCAAAGAAACGAAAATGAATCCGGAAGAAAACGTATTTATATTCCAAGTTTTTACCTTGCACTTCAACGGTTTTACACTAAGATCAGTTCAGTCAGTTAGTCAATCAGTTACTGTTTCATTTTCTTCATCATGTTTAAATTTAATAAATAAAAAGTAATTTATTGACAGTAAAAAAAAGAAAAGATACACACGAAAAAGAACACAATTTGAACAATTCTATTGTCAAATGGGATAGACTCAGCTTTGTGCGGCACAGGGAGAAACCACTGCGCAGCGCTGGTTTTCAGTCTATCCCATACTCGAGCGCCGGTGTTTGTCGAGTAGTTACCAAAGTAGTTTCAGCGGGGTTTCTCACACATCAAAAAAGCTAAGACTACTAACGGCTAATTAAAAACATCCACAAGATTTAAATAAATAAAGAAAAAGAAAGATAAATATTTATTTAGAGTTCGTTTGTTGAAAAACCAGCTTCTTTGTAATTCATCTTCTTTCAATGCCTTGTTTCCAAGCATCTTGTTTTAGCTATCTTTATTAAAAGTGTGCTAGCTTTTCATGTCTCTAACTATATTCTCATTTCACCTTTACGTAAAACTGAATAATCAAAATAAAGCGAAAATTCCCGGTTATTCGGTAATTTGATTTAGTGCTCATTAATTTAAATAATATTTATGCGGTCAGTCTGTTCAAATACAGTAAAATTCGCATTTTCACGCTAAATTAAAAATAATTGCTGTTTTCCGACTATTTTAATGTATTTTAATGTGCCATAATTTTATGCTTCCTCATTTCTGGTTAAAGCTGTGAGAGGATGGCTCAATCATATTTTATTCAACAGGTTTGTGTTTGATTTAAGGCTTTATTCGAAAATCAAATTAACCACTAGTTCTAATATTATGCTAGTTTAAAACGGCTTTAGCCTTTTTTAACGTGATTTTGTACTTACTTGATAAAATCTTACTAATATATCATACATAGACGCGAAAGTTCGTAAGAATGTGGTGAACTGATTGAACTGAAATTTGGTATTGAGATTATCTCAAACCCAGGAATAATATTATATTGTAACACTTTTTAAATCAAATGTTTTGTGTTAATTGTTTTGTTTGTAATTATTGTGTACAATAAAAAGTTATCTATCTATCTATATGCAGTGGGTAAAACCGCTGAGTACAGCTAGTTTTTTTAAATATAATATTATAGCAGATGTAGAGTTAACAAAATGGGGTTTAAACCCGTAGAAAGGATTAAAATTAATGCCCAATTTACTACTCGTTTCCGTGTAAAAGGCAACAAAACAAAATTAAATTCTAATCATTTTAAAGGAGAGTTCAAAATGTAGAGCTACCCAAGTATCTCTATTTTGGTAGAGTTTCCTATTAAGAGCTAATGAAACGTAGAGCCGAGACTCTACCGACTTTAAATAAAAATATACAGAAGGCTGACGTTTTAAAAACTTCTGTTAAGCACTTTGTTGCTTTAGATTTTTTGTTTTGTATGAAAATTTAAACTACGCGCGTAAATTTGAGTCAAGTGGAGCTGGTTTCTGGAGTGTATTCCATCATCTTTTCAGGTTTTTCTTTTCACATAAGGCTATCACCACAAAACACAAGCGGAGTTGTGCAAAAAAGCATAACGAATTGCAAAAACCTCGGCTGTGCTTATAAAATCACTTTTTTCTAAAGCTGTGTAGATTTTTTTGTTATTATTGGTTAATTCTAAAACACTAATTCTTTTAACTAGTGGTATAATATGAAAACTCCATTCTAAAACAACACCGTTATAGAATTTAAAGATTTCAGAGTGTGGAATTCATTTGGCATAAATTTTGGTTTGGTTTGGTTATTAAAAAGTAAGAGAAAAGCTATAAACATACTCGTACAAATACATTTTTATCAATTTAAAGTATCTAATCTCAAAGTAGATTAGACATTTAGTTACCTACACATACACAGTTACATTAGTGCAAAATCCACAGTATTACGTGCCGGTCTTCTGCATCTATACATTTCATGCCGATCACCTCTACCTGCACGTTCTAATTATCTCCTAACGACTCTACTCTATTACGTTTCTTAATTAAAAAAAACTACACTCTATGTGTTATCCTGATACTCTACACTCGTTAAAGTATAATTGAACTAGACTGTAGAGTTAGTTTTCACCAGATATTAAGTTAAGCCTGAAAATCTTGTTTATAACAATTGTGGTGTATCTAATAATAAATGAAGTGTTATCTAATCTATTCTTAAAGGATTTTCTTTTCAGTAGGATTTTTTTATGCGAAGAAGTAAGAAGACGAGCAAGATGCTCTCCTGATGGTAAAAGATAACGCTGCCCATAATCAGTACAGTGCTACTTAGGATTTCACAATGATGTGAAACTCTAGGTACACTACATTAACGCTTCTTACTCAAGAGTCATAAGATGTTAAGACTCTTCAGCCCAGTAATTTCACTAGGTAGCTATAGTGACCTCCTACCGAAGCACAGTAATGTTTGCACATCACTGCTCAGGCGGTAGAATAACTGGCACTGTTGGGGTACCTACCTAGATGACCTCCTGGAATGGAGGTCTATATAATAGACCTCCATTCCAGAAGGTCGTCTATTCGGCCGTGGCTAGTTACCCATTGGATAAATCGTGTGGCCAAGTGGTTATCTCGTCATTATGACCGTGTGCCGTATTTAGAAGACAAATAGCCCAGTCAATGAGTGCCCAAAAAGGGTATGTGGATCGAAAAGTCGAAAGCAGAAAAACTAACTTAGGAACTTTGTTTGGACTAGTTAGGAGATAAACATACTAAAAGTCCCCACCCCTCCGAGGTGAGCCCGAGGGGGGGGAGGCCGAAGAAGGTCCCATTTTTAGGTTTTTTGCTTATATGTCAAAAACGGTGCGGTGTACGATATTTTGTTGTACTACATTATTAAACCTCATAAAATTTTCTACAACTTCAGCCTTAACACTTTTCATCTATCTCCAATCGTTGTCCAGCTATGAGCTTCCAAACATGGTTTATTATGAAGATGCTTAAAATAGTTTTCCATACAAAGTCGGTAAAAAAATCTTACAAATAAAATTTGACCAACTTCTGGCTATCGTACCATAATTAAACTTTGCAAATGTCAAGAAATCTGATGACAGTTTAATAATCTGGTACCACTGAGCTGATCTGATGATGGAGCCAGGAGGGGTCTAATGAAACTCTTCAATGGCTATTAGTAAACCCGTCGAGTTTGGGCACATTACATTCGAATCGATGAGACTTTTTCATAACACTTGCTGTCGAGGGTCTGATAATGGACCAGGAGGTGCCTACGTCTCATCAATCCGAATGTAATGAGTCTAAACTCGCCGGTTTAACTAATAGCCATTGAAGAGTTTCAGTAGACACCTCCTGGCTCCATCATCAGATCAGCTCAGTGGTACCAGATTATTAAACTGGCATCAGATTTCTAGACATTTGCAAAGTTTCATTATGATACGACAACCAGAAGTTGGCCAAATTTTATTTGTAAGATTTTTTTACCGACTTTGTATGGAAAACTAATTTAAGCGTCTTCAAAATCGACCATGTTTGGAAGCTCATAGCTGGACAACGATTGGAGATAGATAAAAAGTGTCAAGGCCGAAGTTGTAGAAAATTTTATGAGGTTTAATAATGTAGTACAACAAAATATCGTACAACGCACAGTTTTTGACATATAAGCAAAAAACCTAAAAATGGGACCTTCTTCGGCCTCCCCTCCCTCGGGCTCACCTCGGAGGGGTGGGGACTTTTAGTATGTTTATCTCCTAACTAGTCCAAACAAAGTTACTAAGTTAGTTTTTCTGCTTTCGACTTTTCGATCCACATTTCTTCTTTTACTGGACTAAAAGAACACACACACACATTACTGGGCTCCGGTAGGAGGGCACTGTAGCTAGTGAAATTACTGGGCTAAAGAGTCTTAACATCTTATGACTCTTGAGTAAGAAGCGTTGGTGCAGTGCTCCTAGAATTACACATAATTGTGAAATCCTAAGTAGCACTGTACTGATTATGGGCAGCCGTTATCTCTTAACATCAGGAGAGCGTCTTGCTCGTCTTCTACTTCATGACATAAAAAAAAAATTATCCCGCCGTCTAGGTTTAGTCTGCTACCATTTGCAACCGCATCGACGCTTAACATCACGCGAGTTTGTACGTTATTGTCTTCTATCTAAATTTTCTTACTAATATTATAAACGTGGAAGTTTGTAAAAATGTATGGATATTTGGATGTCGGGATGTCTGGATGTATGATTGTTACTCCTTCACGCCGAAACGATTGGACCGATTGAGCTGAAATTTGGTATACAGATAGCTTAGACTCTTGAATAACATATAGGCTACAGTACACCGGGTAAAACCGCTGCGCGCAGCTAGTGTAACATAATATTTGTAGGATTTTCGTTTGTTATACTGTAATCAGTGAAAACTTATAACTGGCATTATAATAACTACTACATTATGAAATCAAACATGTACTAGCTGTAAGTTTTCCTTTGAAAATAAAATATAGAACTAATTACTTTTTCAATCAATACCAAATAAGTTCCACGTAGCAATAAAAAGTAGAGTAACCCAGTAAAGGTACTCACATTGATTATTCAAATGGTCCGTCGGTCCGTCCGAATCAAGGCCTCGGGGATTACCCGGCCACTTATGAAAACTGAAATTGAATTCCGAATATGGCGCTTGTTATTTCTAACGGCTTTTCTCAGATAAAATCGGTAATACTAGCTTTTTGTAGATATCGGAACTTGGAATATTTTTGTCGGATGTGAAACTAAGACAAATGTAAGGATGCAGCAGTTTTTCTTGGAAAGAAAATTTTTAATATTGTTGATGAAATAAATATTATATAATTAAAAGTTAAAACCAACCAAAGACATTATACCACCATAATCAAAGATATATTTGCTTTTGTAGTAAAGTGTTGTTCGTACAAATAAAATCCTCCTTCCTTAATAGTCAACTGATTTTCTTATTTTGTAATCTACTACCGCATTATTATTTATTAATGTCAGTATCACTTAAATCAATAGAATAAACACAAACTCGCGTGGTCAGCTGTTTGGTCAGTTTTTTTTTATCACAGTCAGTCGAGCGGCCGTCGGTAAATGGTTTACATTATTAAGACCCGGTTCATGCTCTATCCTCAGATAATAAAGGATCAACGGTTGCGATCGGTCACTGTGATATTGGAGTTTCAAATAATATTTATTTATGAAAGAGGGCGAATGTCCCGCGATATGAATTCGGGTGAAATATCTAAACAATATGGATGGAATGTTTTTTAATCCTTCTTTAATATTATAATAGCTTCCTGACTTCAAAGAGGTAATCAATGTTTTTTGATGTTTGTTACGAGAATTCTTTTTTATTCATTAATTATTACAGTCAAGTCTTTGACCACGATCTTGTGTGATGTTATGAGGCGATTCGGCAGCAAATGGTCTTGATGTTGTTTAACTAAGAAGCTTAATTTTAATCTAAATATGATTTAATATTATTATTTATTTATACTTTTTTTTTTACTTAAAGACCAACAGCTTTACAGAATTATCAAAAATTATACATTGTTTAGTAATACCGCCAATTACAGGTCTCGAAATATTATTATTTATACTATCCGATCCATTAACGCTTAGCAAACTCCAAAAATATAATTTATAATGATATTCTTGCGAGCATGGTAACCATAAACAATTAATTTAATAACTAAAATATGAGTAGAGTGCTTTTCACGAAAGGAGTTCTTAATGCCCCGCATATCATTTCAAAAGTTAAAATATTTATAGCATTTTAACTCTTCATAACTTTTCATATTATATGATATTATATAAATAATAATATTAAATTATTTTTCTTTACGGAAATAGTTTGAAATAACTGAATTAAAAACAATAATAGACGGATATAAAATACCATACTGTTAACTTGTTTTATTGTTGTAGCGGAAAAAAATCGTTTCGCTATAAATAAGGCAGCGGGCGCGGGGAGAGTCGTCCTACTTCCCAAATTGCAGCTATTATGTAAATGCACTTATGTTGGTAGCTCCAGGCTCCGATGAGGCAAGGGTTTTGTAGCACAGTGCAAGTAAGGCAGAAGAACAGGTTTACTATTTTTAAATAGAGTTAAAAAAGCACAATCGTCGAATTTACTCGTGGTCAAAGGTTAACCTACAATGATTTAAAAAAAACATTTTTAAATGTTTAGTTCAGATTCCTAAAAAACTGTTCAACTAATTAGAAACTCCTATTTTGTTTAAATCGGTACTTAAACTGTCTATTTAATTTATTTAAAAGTGACTGTTGATTTAGGAGTCAGTTAATATTATGTAGGTGTAACAATTTTTCCCCAGTGTTATAAGTTAATCCCTAGTGTTTTTCCCTAGTGTTAGTGTTATAAGGCATACGTTTTGGCTAGTCAAAATTTTTATTAAAGCTGTAAGTTTATTTTTATGATTTATAAATAAATAATTATAATATTGTACTTATTTACCCCTATCTTTATCATAAAAATCCTAGAAAATTAATCAATTTGATTGCGATTTCTCTTTAGAAAACATACCATTTTAGACATGATTCTTTGTATGCATGTGACTCTTCCATTCCTTATTTCTGCATCAAATATTCACTTTCTTGCAATATTCATTACCTACATCAGAATGTAAGGAGTTACCTGTCTGTCCGTCAACTGTGCCTCTCACAACTTGACTTATGTCAAGTCTCGTGTTCCGGAAAAATATATTTGTGGCATATTTCACGGGAAGCTGACACTGTGTAAATAGAGTTGAGTTGTGTAAATGAAGATTTTGTTTGGGAATATACTTCTTCTTTTTTGCGCAGGCTTTGTAGGGTGATGTGACGTCACTTTAACGCTAACAATTGGTTGTGGCGGTTTGTATGATAACATTGAATTGTTGGAAAATTACTTTATAAGATAAACGATATAAATAAAAAAAAGGTAGCACTCCGGGAGTGCCGGCAGAAGTGAAAACTTCAATATTAACGTTGTGTTTAATTATAAGTATAAAAGTACTATCATTTATGAGGTAGAATACAATGTTTATTTATTGCGCTATCGTACACAAATATGACAATTTATTTGTTGTTATTTATAATATTATATCGTTATTTATATATTACATTAAATTTTATCTCTCAGAAAAATAAACTTCCATCCATAATTTCGACGACTTTTACACCATCAACAGAGCAGCACACTCAGGCACGGTAGAAAGAGTGGGAGATACTAGTTCCTCTCCCTTCCCCTCGATCTTACGCTTTTTCGATCAGCATCACGTGACCCTGACGCGAGTTTTAAAGTTTTTACCCATACAAAAAAGTGCTCAGCGCCGCTAAAGAAGTTTTCACTTCAAAAATCTAGATTAAATATTTGTTCTATAATACGGGGCGGGGGTGGGTGAAAGTGACGTGGAATTTAAGAAATAATAAATTGTCTCTACGTATTATTTCTTAGTATTAATTTTATTTATTTTTAAGTACAGCCACATTACACATATTATACATTTAAATTAGGATTTTAGACATATGTTAGTTCTTATATGTATAACAATTAAGGCGTACATAGCATTCGCCATAGAGCTCAATAACAAAATATAAAAAGTTAAATAATAAATGTGACAAAAAATGGAAAATATAAATGTTGAAGACAATACGATTAAAAGAACTTGGCTATTATATATGTGAGTACAATTACAGAAAAAACTTAGAACTAATTTCAAGCTTGTCGTCGAAGTTCTTAAAAAATTCTAGTCTATAACAGTTATACATAACATAGTTATAGTTAACAGTGTGACAAAAAGTTTGCCTGGACGCTACCGTGTTTCGAAAGACACGTAAAACTATATGTAGGAAGCAGTTGTTAGGTCATATTGCAGGCCCTGTAATAATCTCGGTGACCTGAAACTGCAACATATAGGTTGGCCACACAAATTATGATTTGACTCTGACAGTGAAGGTAGGGCAACCTGTTCTGTTGGAGTATAACCCCCAAGTATTGCTTATTATTAACAATTTATTTTAGTCTCAATAAAAAGTATTGTATTATGTATCTCAATACGAAGGTATTAACAAAGTCTCCAACATTGTTACTAAACGTTGCAGTTTTTACCGCGTCCAAGTTATCGAGAGAAACATTTCCAACCGGTGCGTTTGAAGCTTGTTTAGTTGCAAACTTTTGTTGGAAACTGTCCACAACACTGTTGCCATTGAATCAATACAAATGGTGGCATAAGTTAAGTACAGCTTTAAAGAACAATGAATAAGTAACTACGAGTGAAAAACCATCGAAAATATTTAAAAAACTATTTAAAGTGAGCTTGGAGCCTAATAATATGTAAATCTGCGTACGCACAAATTTGTTGCATTGCATGAATACAGAACGGACATCGTGTTCAATGTTACACGTGCGAAACAAGTAATGATTATGCAACGCAACTAATTTGTTTGTAAACTAATTTGTTACGGCTTAAGCGGCGGCGGCGGCGGTGTTGTATACGTAATAATTCATATCTAAAAAAAAGTATAGATCCAATTTTAATGAAATTTGCCTTAAATTGGACACACTAAACTAAATGACACACTTAGAGTGGCCAATCAAAACATACCTGGCGTCCAACTCTCTTGCCAGTAACTATAAGTTTTAACTCACCTGTTTCGGAATCCTCAATGACGCCATAATTTTCCTCAAACATTCCAACGCCGACATAAATAAACATCGTTATAAAGCCCATTGTCAGCTCTCAGGATAAAAACAATTTCATTCCCCTTCCATTGAATCGAGGCCCTTCAGTTTTCTCTCAGTGGTTCGTGATTTCCCGTCGGTTTTTCATCGCAGCTATTCTCTATAAAAATCTCAGCATTTTCTGGTTTTAAAAAATGTTTTTCTCTGTTACCATTTTCCTGCGTAACGGCGCCACTTTTATTTTTCCCTATCCCTTTGTCTTTGCTTAGATTTTAGATTTTTTTACCGCAGTTGTTAGATTGTTATCTACAATCTACATTGTTAGGTGTACTATCTTGTTAGAGGTCTCTTTCGTTTTTTAAGCTTTTTTACTAATATTATAAGCTCGAAAGTTCCGAACGAACTTGTTACACTTATGGCCCTTCTTCATTATCGCCGGATACAGACGAATACACGCGGACACGATAATGAAGAGGGCATATTCGGCTCGATCCGCCGGGGTCCGTCTATGTCCGCCTGTGTCCGCCTCTGATCCGTGAATTGTCGGTTTTTCGAGCACGTATCAAAGGGAATCTGCGGGTGGATGCGTTGAGGTGCCCACATTATCGCCGATCATTCATTCGCCGGCGGACAGTGCAGCGTTGCACTCGTGTGTATTTTATAATTTTATTGGAACGAAGTTCCTTATCGCGCGTTGTGAAAGAGGGCTAGACGGAAAAAATTCGTACAAAAAGTTGTCACGACACTTTTTAACCCCGACGCAAAAACGACGGGGTGCTATAAGTGTTTACCCCCGACGCAAAAACGACGGGGTGTTATAAGTGTTTAACCCCCGACGCAAAAACGACGGGGTGTTATCTGTCTGTCTGTCTGTGTGCGTGCGTGCGTGCGTGCGTGCGTGCGTGCGTGCGTGCGTGCGTGCGTGCGTGCGTGCGTGCGTGTGTGTGTGTGTGTACGTGACGGTGGTAACGGATTTTGATTTAGTTTTTTTGTTGGCAAGTAGAGTTAGTCGGATTACATATTTATATAGTGGTTGTATACAAGGGTGGATCCAGGATTGCATTGATTGGGGGGGAGGCAAGGTGCAGACAGCCAAAAATATTATAATTTTGACCAGAAATATGTGTTCAATGTTCAATATTCGTAATTCTACAATGCTTCTGGGGGGGCCTTGCCCCCCCCCCTAAATCCACCTATGGTTGTATACCCAGCCCTGGATTTACACTAGGGGCATTCGGGGCGAGTGCCCAGGGCGGCAAATTTGGGGGGGGGGGGGGCAGCAAATTTTCAGGGGGCAGCAAATTAACTTAACTGGGGGCGGCAAATTTGTAATCTAATGTAATCGCGCACCTCCATAACACCCCCCCACCCCCCGCGGTGGAGGGAGCGGCATTTTCTCACTGCCCAGGGCGGCATTTTGGCTAAATCCGGGCCTGTGTATACCGCTATTAAATAAATTGTCGCAGCAGCAACACACTCCACGTCCATCTTGTGCGGTGGACGATCAACAAAGTGATGCCCTCACGTATACCGCCGATAATGTGGATGCTTGCACGATTTACGTGCCGTATTTAAACGGACACACGGATAACGAGCATCGGCGCTAGTGTAGTGCTGCATTAAATGTTTGATACGCTTTCATGACTAAAACGGATGGATTTAGCTTAAATAAAGGTTGCCCTTGAACCTTAAATAACACAACTTTGGCTTCTTTCAGCTAAAAAAAACTGTCGGCCAAGCACAGACGCTGCGTAGACTGTCTTGCTGTAAAGTCCCATCCATTAACAAAAGTACAATGTACGGGATGACAGTACTACTCTTGAAATTTCATAGGGATCACAAAGGTCATGCTACGGCCACAGGTGGGCACAGCTTATAGACTCAAATTATTAAAGAATCAACTTTGTTTCTGACTAGTAATGCCCAGCTGCATTGCCCTCTTAAAATTAAACCTTTATATACCTACGTTAGGTTTTGAGCTATATACATATCAAATTTCAACCCAATTGTCGATCATTAAGGCGTAAAATACTAATAAACATTCACCCATAAACTTTCGCATTAACGATATAAGTAGGAAGTTAGAATTTTAACTTTCTCCTCAGCGACCATAAAAATTGACTTTATCAATTTTCCCTCTGAAGTAAGTTCCCGGAAAGGGTTATTTTATTACACTTTTATCTACCTACTTCCGAAACTCCTTCAAAATATGCAGAGTTAAGCTTCAAAGCGACCATAAGGTCTCAGAAACGAAATTAAAAACATCAAACTTTGAAACACCTCATCAAACGCCGCTCCGAGTTAAAAAGTAAAATTGTTTAAAAGAAAATAACAACCAAACTCCCTGAGAGCCGTTATCGGTTTGATGAAAACAATTTTGGGATTAAAAACAATTTATTTCGTTTTATTTCGTTGACATAGAGCTACGTACAGAGAAACAAAACTGAGCGAGACAAAAAAATAATCTCTTACAGTTGTTTAACAGAACAGAAAAATAAAACACAAACTTTATCGATTTTAGTCATGTCAATTTTATTAGACTTATCGTGAATATTTTAATGTAAGTGTGACCACAGCTCATGAGCTACCATGGTACCATACCATGGTAACTAAGCGGAAGCGTCGATTTTGATTATATATTAATTATATGTTTTTATAAAATGACATTTAAACATCTACGCAATATGTCTCGATAAAAATTACAAAGAAAATGATTCCCGTTACTGTGACCGTTTTTGATTCACAAGTTTGTATGAATTGCCTGAAGAAGTCCTAACTACTGCCTCAGAATTGTCGTATTTGACACAAAAATTGATCACATGTTATACGAACGCCAGTTTATCTACGAGTACGTGCAATATGCTAGATCTATGAGTGTTGCTCTTATTTCTATAATTTAACTTAATCTAGAAGTTTGTATAAAAATGAAGTTACAATTTAAGGTTCGTTTTAAAATGGTGAAAATCTAATTTATTTTTGTCAAAAGAATAAAACTAGTATCTAATAATAAACCTCTTAAGAGTTCACAGTTTCGTTTTAAGTTGAATAAGGAGCAATTTAGTTTTTAAGTTTTTAATATTAATCTTGTTATAAAAGTTAAATTATATTATCAGAGTAAAATTATGTATCTAAAGAAAAATATTTTATTCCAAAAATTTTATTTATTATCTAAGAAATATTAGGAGAAATTTAAAAGTTAATAATATACTGTAAAAAGAATTACCAGATTTAATGAAATAAAACGCAAACACACTATGTAAAGTCAACTACAAAGAGATGTATCCATGTTAGGCTTACAAAATGAAGTAAATTTTCGTTTGCCACAATGAATCCCTTGGTTTGTGACATTTCTAGTAGCAATCAAACTTTATATTATCATCGACTCGTTTAATATGCAACAATGATGTATCCCACTACTTTTCCTTAGGTGATACATAATAATAGCATTTAAAATGAATCGAATATAGTATAAATAAGATTTGGTGGATTCTGAAAATGTCACGAAGTAAGGATAAATAATTTTTGCATACTAAAAGTTCCTTCATTTTGTAAGACTAACATGGATACATTATCTCTTTGTAGTTGACTGTACATATTTCATATTGCCAAGAATTGTATATTATCACATTAATGAAATTTCAAAATATTAGTGTACACAATATTTTTGAAGTGAAAACTTCTTTAGCGGCGCTGAGCACTTTTTTGTATGGGTAAAAACTTTAAAACTCGCGTCAGGGTCACGTGATGCTGATCGAAAAAGCGTAAGATCGAGGGGGAAGGGAGAGGAACTAGTATCTCCCACTCTTTCTACCGTGCCTGAGTGTGCTGCTCTGTTTAGGCGGCACAGGGGGCTTATTTTTGTTTTAGTTAGGCCCTGTAATAACACACAGGCAATTTACAAAGCGTCCGTGGCCCAGTGGTACTACCAGCTGTGATCCGAAAGCCCAAGGTTCAAAATCTCAGTGTGGCAAAAAAAATTCGCCTGGACGCTACCGTGTTTCGGTAGGCACGTAAAACGTTCCCGGCTGTTTCCTACAAGATATGTAAGGGAAAAATCGATAACCACTGGCCGCTGACCCTTTTTGGCTACAATCTGGCAAATATATAGATTGAGTCTCGGAAAATGATTGAATAATTTAATTTTCCATGTGTATTATCAATTGACTGTCACGCGCTACGAAGTGCGCGCAGGTCCGCTAGTAACTGATAATTTGTGATTGTCATTTCACTCTGACAGCGTTAGTAGGGTTACATGTGGATATTTTCTCCATGGGTAACATGTTCTGTTGTAGTACAAAGCCCAATTACAATCATCATCATTGTCAGCCCATATCGTCCCACTGCTAGGCAAAGGCCTCCTCCCCTTTGTGCCATGCAACTCTGTCCTCAGCAGTTCGCATCCAGGTCTTTCCTGCGATGTCATCGACCCTGTCAATTACTATAAGCGAATAAAAAACACAGTGGTGTAGAAATAATTTATTCAATAAATAAATTATAGTGAGCGCCATAAAAATAGAACGCTATCGCCCCCGGCTTACTCGGGATCCCATAAATTTGCAGCGAGCCCTCCAATTGTTTATAATAGGCGTAAAATGAACAAATAGATAGGGTTAGTAACGCTTTATTATTTCACCTCGAACTGGTACGGAAGGGGAGCCTAGTTTTTTCTAGGGGAGAAATATAATATCCAGGATTTATCTAGGCCTCTACACATGAGTTATTAGTGCCTTTTTACTAGCTGGCGTATGGCAATTTGAACAGATATGCGCAAAGAAAAAAAACTCAATGTCCTTGAAGCGATCTAGAAATCATTTTGATTATTTTTTTCAATTCACTTTTTCTAGGGAGAGATAAAGTGTTTCTGAGATTTATCTAGGCCTCAACACTGGATTTATTAGCGCCTTAAGCGCAATGCTCTTTTTTAACTCGCTTCACAATACGTCACAGTTTATTTATGTGTTTACCGATTACCCTAACACGTATGTATTGATTTGTCAGATTGTTTTTGTTTCAAAGATACTATCTTATAAATTGAAATAAGTTAACAACTTTTAAGTTATAGGTTGGTATAATATCAATTGGAATTTAATTGAAATTAGTTTAGCAGCTTTTAAGTTATTAATCGACCGAGCGAAGCGAGGTCTTAGAGTCGAGAGCCGCGAAAAGCCTGCGTTTTGACCAGTTTAACGGTTGACCTCTGGTGATTGAGTTTGATAGACATTTACTCAAAAACGGTTAATCAATTTTAATTGAAATTTTTCACACAAGTTAAGTAGGCCAATCGGATAATTTTAGTGAAAAAATAGCCAAATAGGCTCCAGGGTTGCAGAGTATAGGTAACATAAAGTTTTTACTATAGGTCTGCCGATAATTTCAAAACTGGTGCGCTGATAATTTTTTTTCTAATATATACGCATTTTTTATAACCGACATAAATATATTATCAAAAGTGTATGTTTGTATGTATGTTTGTTACGCGATAACTTGAAAACGAATAAGCCAATCTTTATGAAAATTTGCAAGCACGTAGTATAAAACAATAGAATTTTTAAGTCCGAACATGAGCCAAATCGGTCGCAGGGTTCTAGAGTTATAGAGATTGCTTTATTACAATGAAACTGACGATCCAGTCTTGATAAAACTTTGTAAACAAGTAGTACAAACTATAAGGATTCTCACGTTTAAAAATGAGCCAAATCGATGGAAGGGTTGCAGAGTTATAGGGAATACAAAATTACAATATTTATCGATTATAATAATATGAGAAATGAAGGGATATTCACTTATCCGTCAGGGAACCGAAACGAAGACCGAATTATCAAAAATCGATATGACGTAATACGTCATTTCGTACATTTTTGACAATTCGGTCCTCGGTTCGGTTCCATAACGGATAAGTAAATAGCCTTGCTGACTTACTCAAAATATTATGAATTTTAGTGATCTTGCGGGTGCAGAATATGTTCATAGTATTTATTCAATACGTCATGTTTGAATATTATCCTCGTATATTTAGATCCTACCGTTGGAAGTTGGTACATTATTTACTTATTTTCAAGTTTACATCATACGAGTAGTATATAATATAATTATTTGTCCTTAATTTAGGCATTCTTTTTAGTATTTTTCATAAATAAATGATAAGTAATAGTAATATACTTACTACATTTAATCAAACTCAAACTCATTTTTTTATTCAAATAGGCTACAGTGCTCCACTTTTGAAAGTAAATTTAACTATTATTTAGATCTATTTTAAGACTCTACAGCTCGTTCGAAAAGCATATCTATGAGAAGAACGATCCAGAAACTTATTGGGATTATTTTTAATATGTGTTTAATGGTTATCTTGGTTACATGATTTAATGTTTGTTTGAATGGCAAATATTATTTATTATGACATTAAAACCATCATTCACTTTAGCATCTGCAAACATCCCTGATGCTCTACAGTATCGAGGCAGCGCCAAAAGCATCCTGAAGGCATTGTTGTACTGGACCCGCAGCGTCTTGAGATCCCTGTTTGTACCTACAGTTCATCCACAAGTTTTTTTTAAACACTTATATGTATATAGGCCTACGTTTGATCACATCCCTCCTGATGGAAAGTGCAAATGTGGTCGACAAGCTGCTCGTATAAAAAGTCTGACAATGCCTTGAACTCTTTGACTTGCTCAGTAGCTGTAGTTAGGTACTTCTTGAAAACCTGCGAGCCAATATGTTACACCTGACTGTCAAAGCTCTGCGTTGTCGCTCCAAGTCTAAATCATCGTCGGCTGCTACGAGTACGACAAAAATGTTAGAATTTGCTACAATATCAATATAATGGTTGTCGTAAAGTCGCTGCATTTGTTTGTTGTAAAACACAAGTAAAGCCAGATACATTTCGCCAATTCCAATTCTTCTAATGCCCACTCACAAAGATGAAGATTTTTTAAAAAAATATCCGTTAAGTATTTTGAGTTTTAAAATTATTTTAAATTTTGGGATATTTTCCTTTTCTTTTACGAATATTATAGGTTAAAGTTTCCATACATTTATACTTCGTAGATACTTTTAATTTTTAACTATCTATGTATATACCTACCTAAAACCCAAGGTTTTAACATTTTCAGGGAAATTGGGTCTGCGAGGTCCCAGTTCGAGGTGAACTACTAGTAAAAATGTGTCTCGCCTTCCCTTACTAAAAATGAGCTTCAAATCAGTGTAACATTACTTGTGCTACTTTTTTTAAAGTGCCTGTGTAATAAATATCCATAAATAAATAATAATAAATAATCAGCGTTCATACTGCGGCAGGACAGGTTACCCTACTTATACACTGAAGAAGTCAAATCACAATTTATAGGCTGTTTAAGGCCAACCTAAATTTTGCAGTTTCAGATAGCCGAGATTACCACAGGACCTGCAACATGACCTGGCGATTGACTTCTACATATCTTATAGAAGGCTGAAACTCACAGTTTTACGTACCATGAAACACGGCAGCATCCTGGCGAGAAGTTAAATGAATGCCATTGTATAACAAATGTTCAGACAAACTCTCGCGATGTACTACTCTAACATGTGTGGCGGCAAAACACTGGAGTACTCTGCAACAAAACTCATAACTCCACCGCGTTGTTTACAGGATGTTCGTAAGACAATTACAAGTTCGTAGCTCATTTGGCGAGCGCCATCCGCCGACTGACTCCGACAAACTTCATAGGAATAAAAGGAGACACCATGCTCTGAACACAAAATTGATATTACATAGGTAAGAGATAACGCTGCCCATGATTAATGCAGTGCTACACAGGATTTCTTAAAATTCTTGGTGTACTGCGCCAACACTTCTAACTCAGAAGCCATAATAGATGTCAAGACATATTTCAGCCCAGTAATTAAAAAAAAAACCCTTAGGAATCCCATTTTTTGCATTATCCTGGCACGGGCGCCATAAAACAGTAGATAAAAAAACTGATTTTAAAACTTTGTGATAGAATATTATTTTTTATAATAATAAATAACAATAAATAAAGCTAGTGTAAGATATAAATCTGTAGATTGACTTGTGGCCGATCTGGGGTGAATGAATGTGTTCTTTACTGCTGTAGTATTGTTTGCTTGATTTTTCTCTATAAAGGCATTTGCTTTGCTTAAGAAAAGATACACAAGTAAATACGCGCTACAGAAAGCTTCACTTTTATTAAGTTGCGTGGTCTCTTAACAACAACCTGCGGAAGGCACTTCAGGAGTTGTGCGGAGCGGAGTGGAGGTAAACATCTCATGTTACGTCTTATTGTTGAAGTTTGTAAGAGTTGTATGTTGCTGATAACCGTTTACTTATTGTACTAATATCAGCCTGCCGGAAATATTAATAAGAAGAATATTTTATTTTCCAAACTTTTGTCGGGAGAACATTATGCACACATTGCATTATTATTATATTTTAAATTCCTTTGTATATTGTTGCCGTGGATAAAGTATTTTTTATTCTATTCATATATATATTTTTTTATATTTCCAGTTTGATACCTAAAAATTGCCCGCTTTTCAATATGGTTGTTGTTTTTTTCCTATTTGTAGAGGTAGAATAGCACGAGTGAAAATTATATACTCATAAGTGCTTTCTACAAAGGGTATAGATTATCTAACGTAACATAGTGTCGTGGAAATTTTTTATCAAAGTTTCCAAGAAAATTAATTTTTTGTTCACTTTTATGTTCAGTTATAGTCCAGTAAAAGAAGAAATGTGGATCGAAAAGTCGAAAGCAGAAAAACTAACTTTTTTGAAGACCCTTAAATTAGTTTTCCATACAAAGTCGGTAAAACCAGCGAGTTTTACTGACTTTGTATAGAAAACTAATTTGAGCGCCTTAAAAATAGACCATGTTTGGAAGCTCATAGCTGGACAACGATTGGAGATAGATATAAAATGTCAAGGCCGAAGTCGTAGAAAATTTTATGAGGTTTAATAATGTAGTACAACAAAATATCGTACAACGCACAATTTTTGGCATATAAGCAAAAAACCTAAAAATGGGACCTTCTTCGCCCTCCCCCCCTCGGGCTCACCTCGGAGGGGTGGGGACTTTTAGTATGTTTTTCTCCTAACTAGTCCAAACAAAGTTCTTAAGTTGGTTTTTCTGCTTTCGACTTTTCGATCCACATACCCTTTTTGGGCACTCATTGACTGTGCTATTATAATAACAGTCCTTACTAATTATAAAACGACATATTAATTTTAAAAATAAATAATATTATCAACTTATGTAGGTTATTCGTATCACAAGGTATTGTATCTTACATTGATTGAACACGACAATTTTCTTCTACCAAAACAATATTTACAGAGACAACTAAAATAGATCGTGAGTGTGGGTGGATGAAGCCTTCAGCAACAGTAGTACCTCTTATTTTCGAGCTTTATGTTTCAACTAGCTGCGCCCAACGGTTTTACCCGCTGTACTATATAGCCTAGATGTTATTCCAGGGTCTTAGACCCTATTTATACCAAATTTCAGCTCGCTCGGTCCAGCCATTTAGACGTGAAAGAGTAACAAACATATAAACATCCATTCTTACAAACATTCACGTTTATAATATTAGTAAGATTGATTCAACAACAAAAAAAGAGAAAGAAATGCTTTTAGATGGAACCACAGACAAAAATTCCTAAATTTATGATGACATGTTGAGAGGATGGATGAAAGGGATTGACGAAAGAGATACGCATGGCAAGGTTGAATGAACAACCCGGTATTAGTCAACCAAGGCGTGCTTTAGTTGACCAAATAAAAACATCTTAAGGAAAAGCCAGGTCAACAGTCCCACGAACCGGCAAGCGTGTATGAAGAATGTTATGACATATTAAGAGGAGTGTCAGGATCATGCCAAGTAAAGAGATAGTCTCCACCTTTTGTTTTTTTGACCCAGAAAAAATGCGTTAAGCATCATACGCATGATCACCCCACGCAAGGGGGCCGGGGCGATATGTGGGACTCCCCCGCCGAAATAGGCGCGGCGGGATACCCACTAAAAACCTGGAGGAGTTCCTGCGGGACGCCATTATGCCGGGGCAGCAGGTACGCTGAAGCACCCATCTGCGGCATATAGTCTGCACTTTTTTTTTACCCCAACGGGAACCAGCCGTGATTATGTACCTCTATGTACTCGTATGTATGTATTTTTCAATTATGAACAAAAATCGCGACCACACATGAAATTGTTCAGCAGTTTCGTGTAATTTTATAATAGTCGTTAAACAGTAAGTACGCAATAACCATCATCTCACGCGGGCAATAAAACCGCAATGAGCCAATAGCTACGACGATATATAAAGCCAAGTGCCACATTAGACGAGGCCATAAAACTGAGAGTTGCACTTGGCCGTACTTACTGTTATGTAATCTATGTGATGCACCGCTCTCATAGAACAAACGATACGGTAAACATACTTCAAGTTATTGAAATTGATTTTTAACCCCCGACGCAAAAACGACGGGGTGTTATAAGTTGACGTGTCTGTCTGTGTGTGTGTGTGTGTGTGTGTCCGTCTATGGCATCGTAGCTCCCGAACGGATGAACAGATTTTGATCTAGTTTTTTTTGTTTGAAAGTAGAGTGAGTCAAGAGTTTTTTTAGCCATGTTCTATCCAAGATGGCCGCCGCTCTAAAATAGCGGATTACTTTTTTGATCCACAGCCCCCTCAATATTGGTATCAAATGAAAGGGCCTAAATTGTAGAATACAACGCACTATGAAAAAAAAATTATTAAAATCCAAGATGGCCGTCTCCATAAAACGGCGAATTACATTTAGAAATCGTTGCGTTGGAGGTTTTTTAAATTTTTAATTTAATTCACTTGTTGTTATGCCCTTTTCATATTTTACTTTAAAATAGTAGGCACCTACATACATTTTCTGCTATTTTACTCTGCGAGGAATCATTACGGCATTTACTTTCCCATACAACCTTATGTAATAGGTACTACATAATACATAAATATTATCCTACCAATGTTACCAATCCTTCTGTGTATCTTGTCTCATCACAAAAATATAGTACCTTTTTGTTTCCCTTTCATCTAATAAACTCGTGGCGATGACTATAATAAGTTATGTATGGTTACGGCTTTGGCCATGGCTAGTTACCACCCACTGGACAAAACCGTGTCACCAAACGGTCATCATTATCGTGTTCCAGCACGATGTTTATTGAATCCTGGGAGGGAGTTTGTCCCACCTTCTATGTTTATTCTGCTACCATCTACAACCACATCAACGCGGTTAACATCACGCGAGATCCTGGCCAAAGGCTAAAATCTAATGAATAAATAACAAGTGAAATTAAAAAAAAAACTTTTTAAAAACAAGCTTTTATTATTATTACCATCTAGCACCATAAAGTACTCGTCAAGACGAATGAAATAAGCCCAATCTCGATGGGTTTGCGTCGTTTAACTACGGAGTTCCTATGGCCACCTTCCAGCTCCATCATCAGATCAGCTCAATCTAGTATTCTTTTATCTGTGGCTCAATGTCATAAAAAAATTGCATTGTCATCCGATTTATATAGGCATGCAAAATTTTAGCTTAATCGGACACCGCGAAGTGAGTCAAATTAAACTTGCAAGATTTGATTACAGACAGACAACAGACAAGTGAAAGTAAATAAAAGCTTGTAAAAAAAGAAACACGTAAAGCTGCGTCTCCAGCTCTGTCTGTTTTGGTTCAAACATTCAACATGAGCATGACAACATCCAAAACAAATCTCAGCTATTTTGACTTCTTGTTTGCTCCAACAATATTTTTTGCTATCCATATCCATGGAAAGCACGAACAACAAAACATAATAATATCAATTTTCATCAAAATCGCCGAGATATTTTTTGGATATTGTCATGCTCATGTTGAATTTTTGAACCAAAACAGGAGCTGGAGACGTGGCTTAAGCAAGCCCCCAACCCGGAAATGCTCGTTAAAATAAATCAATGAACAAACGTAGAGCTCATAGTGTATCCATATTATCTTCTGTTTTCCTTGTACTGCGGCGATACTGCAATTACCGGAACGGATGGAGAGCTTATTGGGAATGTAGAGGATTAGGAAACCTGGAGAAATTGGTCGGCGGAAAGGTATTAGATTTATACCACTATCGATTTTGGACTTCAGTTCTTACGAACCAGCTTGGCTTGTGAAGCCAAACTGAGGTTTACGCCTGTATGACATTTCGTCCGAGGATGAATATTTTTGAGTCTTTTTGTAGTGTTCTCGCCCTTGACTCAAACTCTTTTGAGGAAAAGTTTTTTTTATCAATTAAAGTCAGACATTGACCACATCTCACGTGATGTTAAGCGACGATGCACCCGTAGATGGTAGTAGACTAAACCTAGAAGGCGGGATAAATCTCTCCCTGGCTAACTGAACACCTTGCCTGATCACGATCATAATGACTGCCTGGCCACACAGTTTTGCCCAGAGGGTAGTAGCCACAGAAAAAACAAACAAAGCAAAAAAGTACAAAGTATTACGTCAATATAATATTAAGGTCGCATAATATTTTCCTTATTTTCCCTTTCGCTTTCGATTCTCGTCAACTAAGAAATAAATGTAGTGTAAAATATTAACCCTCATTCGCTCACTTTAACTCGACATAATCTGACAAACGTCGCTTTATCCTGTTTATCACAAAATTGTCCCTACAAAAGTCTCGCAAAGTGCCCGTAGGTACCTAAATATAAAGTACCTGACCACCAAATGCGAGAAAAAGAGTAGATGTCGGCGATTTTCTCGCTCAAAAAACGTACAATATATATCACATTCTATGTAAACAAAAAAGATGCCGTCGAGAACTCGTTTCACTAGCTTGTCACTGAGCGACAAAAGCTATGAAAGATAACACTCGCTCAGCGATACCCGTGTTTTATCAGAACTGACGCCAAGCGAGCAACTAGCGGTCATTTTTCTACAGTGCGAGTAATCGTCACACTCGCACACTCGCTTATTAGCCGAGCTACACAACTATCAGAACTACGCACTCGCTCCTCGCTAACTCGTTTTACATCCTAGCTCTACTCGCTACTCGCTCATCGTTGTCGGTGGGACATCTTTCTAAAGCTATAGAGCCTTGTATAGGAGGCCTTTGTTAGATTTCTCTTGTTTCGTCTAATAAAGACGTTTGAACACAATTTCTCGAATGTTTTGAGCGTGACGTGTCTGTCATTTGAAAAGGTTGACGAGACTCGAGGCTTGTATTTGTTTGTGTTGATAATAATTGTTTTTGAAATGGGTGTTTTGCGTAATGTTAGGTTTGTAGGTTGTAAAAATAATAATAGTAAAGTTTTGTGCTCGGTAATGATGCACCATAGTGCCGTACCCTGTATCTCTCTCTCTAAGTACTTGAAAATTATTCTTCTTAACAAAAATGTAGCATCCGTGGCCCAGTGGTCATACGTCTGGCTTTTAATCCGGAGACCCTGGGTTCAAATCTCAGTGTGTGGCAAAATGTTCGCCTGGACGCTACCGTGTTTCGGAAGGCACGCAAAACTGTGAGACCCGGCTGTTTCCTATAAGATATGTAGGAGGCAATCGTTAGGTCATGTTGCAGGCCCTGTAGTAATCTCGGCGACCTGAAACTGCAACACATAGGTTCGCCACACAACCTATAAATTTGTGATTTTACTCTGACAGTGTAAGTAGGGTAACCTGTTCTGTTGGAGTATAAACTCCAATTATTATTATACTAGCGTCATGCAAAGTTGTCAAGGAAAAAAGTTTCCCTGTTAGTTATAAGTAGCCAAAATAATTGACAGTAATAAAATTAGGCATACAACAACCTAAGTTTGTGCGTACCGCTCATGTTCAAATAGGCGTGATAATCATACTAGGGGTGCATCTTACTGCTTTTCATAACGTTCGCATGTTCTTCATTCAGCGTTAGATTTGCGTAGCTACATAATTTTAGCTCAAACCGATTTCTACGATCGAGGTCTGTAATCTGACCTGAAATTTTATTTATATGAAGCACGAATGGACCTTAATTCATACTGTAATTCTACTTTATAATTATCTAACAGACCTGAAATGTTATTTGTATGAAGCACGAATGGGTCCTAATTCATACAGTAACCTAACTTTATAATTATCTAACAGTAACCACCAAATTAAAGCCAGTAATGGCTGCCACAACCCACTAGATACAGATCACATAATTAAGTCATAAAACGCCACATTTTGGTTAAATAATGAATGTCAAAGCAAACATAATTCTGTGTTTGAGTGCCGACGTGATTCATAATAAGGCAATCTTGGCACAATCGCGGCCGACTAATATTAAAATCATAAATTCCCTTTATGTCCCCGAAAAAGGTTAACGAGTTCTTTATAATAGAGGTTTTAGGGCGGCCACCCACTTGTGTGATGAATTTTGGGTCTTTTCGAGGCAAGTGCAGCTTTTGTGCGAACTTGTAATGGGCTTTTGGAAAAACAAGATAATTTTATGTGCTTTTAGTGGAAAAATAACGGTTTTTTTCACAATATTATATAACAAGACACTTTTTTTAAAAAGTAAATGAATGTAGGATTAGAAAACATTGATAAATAATTATTAATTGTTCTGTACTTAAAATAGTAGCTCTTCATAGCATACCAAGTAACTAACAAGTGAAATTTTAAAAATACTTTTTAAAAACAAGCTTTTATTATTATTACCATCTTGCATCATAAAGTACTCGTCAAGACGAATCAAATGAGCCCAAGCTCGATGGGGTTGCGTTGTTTTATGACGGAGTTCCTATGGCCACATTCCAGCTCCATCATCAGATCAGCTCCATGTCAAAATAATATTGCATTGTCATCCGATTTACACACGCATGCAAATTTTCAGCTCAATTGGAAACTGGGAAGTGGGTCAAATCAAACTTGCAAGATTTGATTACAGACAGACAGACAGACAGACAGACAGACAGACAACAGACAGGTGAAAGTAATATAAAGCTTGTAAAAATAGAAATGTAATATTTTACAAAAAAAGTCGTTAACAATCCTAATACCTATTACATGTTCGGAAGGAATTTTGGAAATATTTACCTACATAATATTAATCAGCTCAGAATTCAAGATTCCTTTCCCGGTACCTACTAGCTAAATTAATGTTAAAAGATGCGTAGTTTTCAACGATACATAAAAAGAATGAATCCATTTTTATAGGCAATGGCGAGACTAGTAGACAAAGTTGCAGCAGTTTACGGTATCTATTTAAAATGAACTAAAAACATCTTTCTATTCACCATAATCGGTGAAAGAAACTTATAAAGATCCTTTCCTTAATGAGTCTCCACTCCTCTCAGTTCTCAGTAAGTGGATTGCAATAACTCGCGGAGCACTTAACGCCTCTGCCGCGCCTATATTGCTCTGTTCATAAATAGTTTCCTGAGACCCACTCAATACATAAAGAAAAAGGTTGGCCATATTTAACCCATACTTCATTATTATAAAAAAATGGTCAAAAAGTTAGAAATATATACCTATACACTACTGTGTCCTATTTTCAGAAACCGTGCAGTTTTTAAAACATAAATAAGTCCTGGTGCTATGCTGAATGATATACAAAATGTAATAATGTACGTCCGCCTTGTGACCCAGAAGCCCTGGGTTCAAATCAGTGTGGCAAAAAAATTTCTGGGCTGTATTAGGCACTTAAAACTGTAGGTCCCAGCTGTTTTCTATAAGATATGTAGGAGGCAGTCATCAGGTCAGGTTGCAGGGTTTTCAGTACTCTACGTAACCCGAAACTGCAACATATAGGTTTGCCACACAGTCTATAATTGTGAATGTGAGGTGACTCTGACGGTGTAAGTAAGGTTCTGCAGCAGATTTTTTTAATGGGGATTATAATTAAGCACCTGAAGTGTATATATAGTCAAAATAGCGGGTCGCACATGGACGAGATTGACACAAGACAGGGTTAAATGGCATAACATGAAGAATGCCTATGGCCAGCAACGGGATATAGAAGGCTGTGGATGATGATGATGATGACCTGAAGAGTAAGCCCCATTATGATTTATTTTTAATTTAATTATTAATGTGACAGCGATACCTTATACAGTAACCTGGTCACGAGTCACGCTAATACTGGGACAGAAATTGAATGTTGTCTAATCTAATGTAAAATATTATCTGTGTGCCAAATATACGAGAAGTAAGTGTACACAGAATTTCTGGCTATTTGTCAAGCGGTTGGGCGTCAAACAGACCGCCCGGTGTGTGATTTTATACGTAATTTTGCTTTTATTTGTTTTGTCTATTTACTTCACAAGTTGACTGATGGTTACAATAAATTATGATTAAGGGAAATGTAATAAATGTTTCCCTACTTCTTAGAAGATTCTGTATTACTTTTACCGTAACGCCAAAATAAATAATATTATAAATATAACCGAATTTTAAAAAGTGTGATAGACACCTACGGTTTCTTAAAATTATTAAGAAACTGTCCTAATATTTATTTTTGTAACATAACAATGAGAATAAGAAGCGAGGTTATATAAAAGTATAAAGCTATGTTATATTATGTACGAAAAGTAATTCCAACTGAAAACGTTAATTTATATCCTATCAAAAACATAAATGTGAAATTAGAGCCAAGTTCAATATTACGATATATGTATTATGTAGGTACCTATGCGTTAGTTGTTTGTTGACTTCAAAGACAAAAGAAGGGAGATCTAAATTGGTGCCAAGTTCAATGGTTAGTCCTGAAATATATTTATAACATAAAATATTCTATTACAACTTAAAATATTATTTCTTCTTATAACTTAAGATAAATATGTTATTGCCTGAGATCTAATTTGGCTTGTTCTCATATACGACATATTATTAAGTAGATACCTGCATACAAAAACAGTCACGAAAGAGCCCTATGTTCCACGGCGGCTAGTTTTATAGACAGTTTTAGAAGGCAAGTTAATTATAATATTTCGCATACTAATACAATATGAGAACAAGCCAAGTCAGATCTCAAGCTATAACATATTTATCTTAAGTTATAAGAAGAAATAATATTTTAAGTTGTAATAGAATATTTTATGTTATAAATATATTTCAGGACTAACCATTGAACTTGGCACCAATTTAGATCTCCCTTCTTTTGTCTTTGAAGTCAACAAACAACTAACGCATAGGTACCTACATAATACATATATCGTAATATTGAACTTGGCTCTAATTTCACATTTATGTTTTTGATAGGATATCATTTCTTTTTGTACAGAATTTAATAGTAGGTAGGTACTTATCCATAATTTAATGATGTATACCTAATGCGCTGGCGTGGTCCGAAATACCTATCATTTAATTGTATGTAAGTATACTAAAACTGATAAGAGTAAGGTTAAATAAAATAAAGGTGGTATAATACCTACTCCATTCGTTATAATATTATTCTCACGTGAAGCTCTTAAAATCCACATGTAATAAATAACTGAGCCAATACCAGACGCATATCAGAAATGAAATAGTCATAGTAAGCCCTATCATATAGATTAATTATCAAGCCCTTTGGGCTTACTAGAACTTAATTTATATTTATTTGATTTTAATTATTTCCGGTGCACCGGCCATGAGACGGTGGAATAGAATAGGTATTAGGTATTTACTCCTTATCGTGACTCATAAACAATATAACAAAAGTATATACTTAAAATTACCATACCATTATTATCAATCATAGAGGTAGTTTGTACTTATAGTAGGTAACATGACATTTTTTTTAACAAGCATTTATTATTACTAACTAGCACAAAGGTACTCGTCAAGACGAATCAAACGAGCTCAAACTCGATGGGGTTGCGTCGCTTAATTATGGAGTTCCTATGGCCACCTTCCAGCTCCATCATCAGACCCTGATTACTATATAGTATCAAAGTACTCGTCAAGACAAATCAAATAAGCCCAAACTCGATGGGGTTGCGTCATATAATTACGGAGTCCCTATGGCCACCTTCCAGCTCCATCGTCAGATCACCTCCATGTTACAATAATATTGCATTGTCATCCAATTTATACAGGCATGCCAAATTTCAGCTTAATCGGAAACCGGAAGGTGGATCATATTTAATTTGCAAGTTAATTACCATACTTTAAAATTAACAATTTTTATTAAATTTAAAAATATTATTAAATCATTAAAATTTATTAGTTTCTGATTTTTTCCTTTGTTACTATGACTATGCCTATCGGGATGCCAAATTTCAGCTTTCTAGGTCATCTGGAACTGGGATATTACTTTTGATCTATCCCTCAGTATGTATTAACTTCACCGATTACTGGATGTTTATATCTAAATAACCATTTGAGCTGTGTTATTGGAATTTGGAACAGAGATATAGTTCGTATATTTAAGTATATGTGCCAAATTTGACTTGTCTATGTGTAATAGTTTTTGTATAACGAGGGTGTAAAAAGTCGTCAAAACGCGCTTTGGATGGTTCGTGTAATATAACACACGGCGCGGTCGCCAGTTCCTTTGCTTGAACTTGGCTTGACTCGCTGCCGCGTGTCTAAATAAAGTTATACAAACTACAGGTTATACAAAGCTATACAAACGACAAGCTAAGCTATACAAAGTGTACAAAATAAAGTAGTATCGTTAATTCCAGGTGTAAAAACAGAGTTGCGGCTGTATTGTGAGGTAGCGGCGAGCTGCGACAACGGTGGAACAAAGCGAGTGGTCACAATGTGCAGGATACCAGCCTCGAGACGATAACTAGCGAGTAGTCGGCTATAAGAGACTAACGATTTGAATCAGCTAGCTATATTATTTAATGTATTATATTATTGACAGTATGTACGCTAATACGTACGTATGTACGTAATGCTTGTGTACTTTGTATTCTTATGGAAAATAAATATATTTGTATTTGTACGGTGTAAAATAATTATATCATACAAAAATTTACTAAAAACTTGCTGACTATTATTACCTTCTAGGTAAATCATGGCTATATAAAGCAAAGGCGAAGTTATACATAGCTTTACAAAACACAAGACAACAATATGTTTATACAAATGACAAGTTATACAAACTACTATAATGGCTAATATAGTAAATAATATTATTATTCTATAATAAAAACAGAGCTACGGTTGTATTGTGAGGTAGCGGCGAGTTGCGACAACGGTGGAACAAAGGCAGTGGTCACAATGTACAGGATACCGCCGCGACACTAGTGGTAGCTAGTGGGCACGGGGCTATGAGAGACTAGCGATTTGAACCAGCTATACATATTCAATGTATCGTTAAATGTACAAAAAGCGAAGGTGTGTGCCGTGGCGTGCCGGCCTAAGAATAGCACTCCCCTCTTTCGTACCGAGGTGTCGTAAAAGGCGACAAAGGTAAGCACTGATTATAAGATCTTTTCATCACAGGGGATGAGCGTGGAGGCGTCTGCAACGCATCCCCTGGCAACCTTGGTTGTAACTCCACTCTATCTCATGGTGGTAGGGTTTCTTTGAGGCCCGTCTGGAATGTTACCACAATCCCATCTAAATTAGTCGTGAAGTAAATTGTCATTTATGTTTCGGCTCGAGTGTGGGAGAACCAGTTCCCCTTGCTTTGTGACATTCGTAGGACTTTCCGTGGAGACCGTATTTTACTCCCGGATTTGAGACTGGTCAGCGATGGCAAGTCGGCGTGGGGGCCAGGGAGACCCGGTGAAACGGCTGTTCGCTGGCCGCCCGCGGATCAGTAGGGGACCCGAACCTAGGGATTACCTAATCTCCGCCCTAGGAGGCTGTCCCGCCAGTTCGCGCATAATCCTGTCTTGTAGTCATCGTGCCGGAGGAGGAGACCGGAGTGGAACCCGTTGACTGCAATCAGGGGGGACCGGGGGCCCTTCCGTCCCCCATGCCGGTCGACCAGAATATGTTGTCCCGTTTTTTATCCGGGGTAATGTATCTTTTGTCTTTTCGGTAAGAATGCCTTTGTTTGTCACTTCTCCATATACCCTTACAAATAATTATCATGGCAATAAGAAAAAGAAATCGTTTTAAATCAGCGACCTCAATTTCCACGTTTCAAGTTGACCATTGTAATATTAGAGGCCTGCACTCTAACCTTAATGCTGTTCACCATCACCTTGAATCAGCGAAACCGGCATTACTCTTCCTTACTGAGACTCAGATCTCCTGTCCCGCTGACACTTCATATCTTCACTACCCTGGGTACGCGCTTGAAGACAAATTCTTGCGTCGTGCCGGTGTATGTGTCTATGTGCGCGAGGATATCTGTTGTCGTCGACTTGATTGCCATGAGGACAAGGACTTGTCGCTTCTATGGATCCGTGTAGATTTTGGTGGTCAAACCCGCGTATTCGCCTGTCTGTATAGGTCTCACAGTGGCGACCTGGAGACCACACGTCTTTTCGAGCTCATCTCTTCCAGTGCCGATGATATTCTTGTAAGCTGTCCTTCAGCGGAGCTGGTGATACTCGGTGATTTCAACGCTCATCATCACGAATGGCTAGGGTCAAGTACTACTGATCATGCTGGTCGTACGGTCCATAATTTTGCCTCGGCTCATGCTTTATCGCAGCTAGTAGTTGGCCCAACAAGAATACCAGACGTTGTTAATCATACACCCGCTCTGCTGGATTTATTTTTAACATCTAACCCTGAACTTTACCAGGTTACGACTGAGCCCCCCCTTGGAACGTCTGATCATTGCTTAGTGAGATCAAGGGTACCAATAACGTGCGATACTCCCGTTCCTTGCAGAAAACGCTCTGTCTGGCACTACTGTTCAGCAGACTGGGACGGCTTGAGAGAATTTTTCGCCTCATACCAATGGAAGCAAGTATGCTTCTCAACTGATGATGTGAATAGCTGCGCGGACAAAGTTACCGACGTGATACTGCAGGGGATGGAATGTTTCATTCCAAACAATGTAGTGCGTGTTGGTGGCCGATATCGACCTTGGTTTAATAAGGCATGCTCCATGGCTTCCAAGAAAAAAATGGTTGCCTATAACGCTTGGACTGAAGCGCACGCTAACAATGATCCCAACACTGCAGTTCTTAAAAAGAAGCTTAATGCTTTCTCCAGGTTCTGTAAGAGGACTGCTGCCAAGGCAAGAAATCAGCATATCTCGAGGATTGGTGACAAACTTGTGAGTTACCCCTCTGGTAGCAGGGCGTTTTGGTCACTTGCCAAAGCCGCAGAGAGTAACTTCTGCAGATCCTCTCTCCCTGCCTTGAGAAAGCCAGACAACAGCTTAGCTCATACAGCAAAAGAAAAGGCCGATCTTTTTGGCACTCTATTTGCAAGAAACTCATCTCTGAACGATGGGGATAAAGCACCTCCAACTTCTCTTGGGTGTGGGAGTTCCATGCCGGATGTACGCATCTCTCAGATAGCGGTACGGAAGGAACTTCTTTCCCTTGATGTGCGTAAATCGAGTGGTCCGGACGGAATTCCAGCTATCGTTCTAAAGAAATGTGCTCCAGAATTGGCTCCAGTATTACAGCGCCTGTTTCTGTTGTCTTACACCTCCGGTAATGTGCCAAAGTCTTTGAAAGTTGCCTTCGTTCACCCAGTTCCCAAGAAAGGTGATCGCACAGACCCGTCAAATTATCGTCCTATCGCCATCACCTCCCTGCTCTGCAAGATTATGGAGCGTATAGTGAACACCCAACTTCTCAGATACCTCGAGGAGCACCAGCTGATCAGCGACCGTCAGTATGGATTCCGTCAGGGCCGTTCAGCTGGTGATCTTCTTGTTTATCTTACTCATCGTTGGGCAGAACCTATTGAAAGTAGGGGGGAAGCCTTAGCTGTTGGTTTGGATATAGCAAAGGCTTTTGACCGGGTTTGGCATAAGGCTCTTCTTTCCAAACTAACCTCTTATGGTCTTTCCGATGGGCTTTGCACGTGGATCGCTAGTTTTCTTGATGGGCGTAGTATCAAAGCGGTTGTTGATGGTGTAAGCTCCGATCCTATGTCGATCAATGCTGGCGTCCCTCAAGGTTCAGTGTTGTCGCCTACACTCTTCATCCTGCATATCAATGACATGTTGCAGACCAGCAACATTCATTGCTATGCGGATGATAGTACGGGTGACACCCTGTATACTGGTCGTGTTGGAGCCCCTGCAAGTGAGGTGGAAGACAATAGGAAAAATCTTGTGTCACGGATAGAGGATTCCCTGGAGGAAGTCTCCGAGTGGGGAAACCGCAATCTGGTCCGTTTTAACGCCTCTAAGACACAAGTATGTGCCTTCACCACGAAAAAAATCCCTTTTGTTACGGCTCCGCGTTTTCAGGGCATTCCCCTTTCTATCTCTAAGAGTCTGGGAATTTTGGGTGTCGAGATCTCTAGCGAGGTCCAATTTAGGAGTCACCTTGAGGCCAAATCCAAACTAGCATCGAAAAAACTTGGTGTGCTAAATCGGGCGAGGCGATACTTCACGTCGCGTCAAAGACTTTTGCTTTATAAAGCACAGGTCAGACCCCACGTGGAGTATTGTTCTCACCTATGGAATGGCGCACCAAAATATTTGCTACAGCCCCTTGACTCCTTACAGCGAAGAGCCGTAAGAATTGTCGATGATCCCAAACTTTCCAGTCGCCTTGATCCTCTTAGTCTCCGTAGAGACGTAGGGTCTCTCTGTATCTTCTATAGACTCTACAATGGGGAGTGTTCCGACGAGCTGTTTAATTTAATACCGGCGTCGCAATTTTATCACCGCACATCACGCATCCGCGCAAAGGCCCATCCCCACATCTTGCAGACCTGGAGTTCGCATACAGTGCGATTTTCGAACTCGTTTATACCGCGAACATGCAAGATGTGGAATGATCTCCCACGATGGGTCTTCCCAGAATCCTTTAATCTTGTTGAATTTAAGAAGGGTATATACAAATTCTTAAAGGGCCGGCAACGCTCTGATAGCACCTCTAGTGTTGGAAGGGTCAATAGGCGGCGGTAACCGCTCAACATCAGGCGGGCCGTCTGCTTGTTTGCCGCTCAATTTATATAAAAAAAAAAAAAAAAAAAAAAAAGTTATAAAAAGCTCTATAAACTACAAGTTATACAAAGCTATACATACAGTCGTCTAGACGGTTGCATATTAAACCAGAAAAGCGCTATTAGCCGCTCCCGCGGTTAACCGCTAGTGCGTAGGAGACCTTATATAAATAGCAAAATTTAAAAAAAAAATTATAGATAATTTTATTTTTTATATTACTATTATGTCGCTCTTAAACACGGGCTTAGCCCGGGCCTTTTTATAGGCGTACGCGGAGACAAAAAAATCCAACGCGCAGAGGCCCTTTTGAACTTTTAATATAAATGTAATGGGTGACACTTATTGGAGTCTGTCTGTGAGTCCATCTATAGAAAATGGGCTCAAAGACAGTCTCCGCCAAGTGACAGGACTATTGCTAATTAATGGAAACTACTTGAACTAGGCTATGGATGTGTATTCTAAATGAATGGTTAATGAGGCTATTGCTAGGACTACGGCACCTGCCACTTCCGTCCCATTAGGAAATATATAGGCAGGTGATGACCCGCCACTCACTAAACGGGCCCCCAAAAAGGGCGGCATTACCTAGCCGACGAGAAGGGCAACGTTGGTGCAAGTGGCTGGAGGGGGAGAGGTATCCCTGGACTTTAAACACGTAGACCAACTCGCCACTTATGCTTCACATCCTTCCTCCGAGCGTGCAGCTCTCGCGACTCCACTCTGGCCAGCCAATGAAGGCAAGCACAGAGGTGGGGGACTGTTCCTCGTCAGTGTTCACTCTGGAAAGTTTCCGGTTGAAGGCAAGCCGGAGATGAGGAACAGAATCCTCCCCCGGGAGCACTCGGGTCCGTGGGGTCGCTACTCCCCAACAGCTCGCCATAAGCTGCCCTGCGGTGTTATTATTATTATTTTTTATTATAATTCAGGATTTTTTTCTTAATACATTTCAAGCCACTGAAATATCAATATAAAGAATTGTATAAGAAATTACCATAAAATGTAAAAATCTATTTCATGATTCCTTATAACTTGCACCAGCCAGCAAGAAGCGCGGCGTCGCTTCGCTTCCGTCACCGACAGACAAACAGACCGACAACCGACGGTTATTGAACACGCGCCATTCACTGCTCGAGCTTTGTTTGTTACTGTACGAGCTGGAACTTGTTGCCCGGACATTTATATTATATTTCAAATGCTACTTACAACAAACATTTACTCGTACTGTGGACAAGCGCCATTCACTGCACGAGCTTTGTTTGTTACTGTACAAGCTGGAACTTGTTGCTTTGATATTTATCGTATATTTACTTGCCTTTTTTTTTTTTTTTTTGACCCAGGAAAAATGCGTTACGCATCATCACCCCACGCCGGGGGGCGCGAGGTGGTATGTGGGACTCCCCCGCCAAAGATGGTAGCGGCGGGGATACCCACTAAAAAACCTGGGGGTGTCCTGCGGGACGCCATAATGCCGGGGCAACGGGTACGCCGAAGCATTCATCCGCTGCCCCGACGGCGTTTGGTCCTCACTGATAGGAGGACCCCTCCGCGGTGGGGTGAAGAGGAGTTTCACCCCACCCTCTCAAGGGGCGCGCGGAAACACCGCGCGCGCCACCTCGTGGGTCTGTTCTTGCGGCGACGAATACCCCCGTACTCGCCGCCTAGACCCAGGTTATGGGGGCTGGAGAAGGGCGTGGAAGATACGCCTCCGACGCCCCCTTCTCCGAGCACGCATCGGGAGGTTGGTGGTGACCTCCCGTTCGCGTTCCGCGATCTCCTTCTGCGAGATGACACTCTCGCAGAACGAAACCGCGGCCTGCCACGACTCCTCGCTCGCAACCATGGCTCTAACCATGGTTGCCAGCGAGAGTTCGCCCCCCATAACAGCGACGAGGGTACGACGCTCACTGACCCAAGCTGGGCACTCCTCCAGTGTGTGCTGCGCCGTATCCACGTCGCTACCACAGTGGTGGCAAGCAGGGGTCGGTTCCCTGCCGGCTACGTGGTGCAAGTACTTTCCGAAGCATCCGTGCCCGGAAAGCACCTGCACGAGCCGGAAGGTCAAGGACCCGTGCTCTCTGTCCGTCCACTGCTGGAGTAGTGGACGGACTGCCACCACTGTCCAGCTGCCTGCTCGAGGGTGGGCCAGACGCGTACTCCACCTCTCGAGCAGTGCCTCCTTGGCTTCCTCATATTTACTTGCCTACTTTAAGCAGAGCTAATATTTATTTTAGACATTGGCAGCTCATATTGTTGGGTTAATACAATTTCTTAAATTTTTGAGATGTAGACTTCGAGAAAAATGTCAGCAAAATATAAATAAAGAAATAGTTAAATAGCATAGGTATGTAAACTAAAATACTATAACAATCAGAAGTTTTTTATCACGATCGCCTTTGTCCACTCTTTTGATGACGATCTCACGTGATGTTAAGTGTAGATGGTAGCAAATTCAACTTAGGAGGTGGGATAAATCCCTCTCTAGCTTCACTAAACATCATGACTGTTTGGCAACATGGTTTTATCCGAGTCCCGTATAACTGAAAACTATTTTACCAATCAACGAATTCAAAAACTTTTCACTCTTATTTCCAGTGGGTAGTAATTAGGATAAGATAAATTATTTATTTTTTTATTTATTTATATAATTAGTACGGCCTTAGCCAATTACACCAATTATCAATGTGATCAAATTACAATTATTATACAATTACTACAAAAGATTGATTAATTAATGTCAAGAATTAAAATTAAATAAAAATTACAAACATGTCAAAAGAATAAAGATAAAAATTACAAACAATATTTAAAAAGAGATTATTATAAAATATCATTACCAATACCAAGAAAAATATATGCAATAGTCACGATACAATAGATGAAACCACATAATATCCGTCTTTCTCGCAAAACTTCAAACATTCAGACAAAATAACCTTCCACACATCATTAAATAAATCACACCTTGGGCTTTTACACAGAAGAGTGTTAAACGCAGTGAGAACTCTTGGGATGGGTGACTTTGAGCGTGACACAGTCCGGCACAAAGGTACAGCAAACAGTCTATGTTTTCTAAGCGACAAGTAGTTAATAAGTTAATAAGACAATACTTTATTGTACATCACATAAGGTTACAGAAATACATAGTACATTATTAAAATTAAAAATTACAATGTACAAGCTGCGGTCTTATCGCTAAAGAGCGATTTCTTCCAGACAACCAATGGACGGAGAGGACTAATTTACACAATAAAAGACGGTAGCGTACTAATTAGCAATCATTAATAACATTGGAGGTTGAAGCGATATCAATAACATCACATCATCATAATTAACCACAACCGAATCCTAACAAAAGTAAAAATTCAAAATTGGCTCATATTGCGACATCTTTTCTGTTTTGTGCTACATCAAGTATACTTTTGGAACTTTTCTTTCTATTTTTGGCATTTCCTGGAGCTCGTGTTATTACGACGATCATTTCTAAGAGGCTTTCATCCAACGATTTGATGCATGAATAAATTAATAACATTATATTATGTAACTCTATTTAGTGAATATGACAAATAACATTATTAGTACTATGGTATTTTTAGACATGGATAATGGAATAAATAACTTTCTTAGAAAAGCTTCTGATCTACATTTCTGAAAACACGGATGACGGCCACATGTTCCACAGTAGTGCCCGACCGAAATTTCGGTTGCAGTTTCGGTTTCGGCCGAGTTTTGGCCAAAAATCAAGTTTCGGCGGCAGTTTCGGTTACGGCCAAACGCATTAGGACCAAATGCGTCATACCAGTCCATATTAAATAAGATGGAGTAAGGCGCTTGGTACGGGCAGTCGGTAGCGCCACTAAGTATGGATGCCGCATTGCCATCTGCCGTGACGTCTCCATGAACATTTGTTTAGTAAATTATGTTGTAAAATTTGTCAATAAATTTATTTTCTTACTTTCAATAATTTGGTTATAGTGATTACAACCAGTGTAAAATGGTCAATATAGCCTTAGAACGTGGTCAAAACCATATGGCTAGTCCCGCAGTTATGACCGTCCGGCTAGATGTTCAGTGAAGCCAGGGAAGGATTTATCCCGCCTTCTAGGTTTAATCTGATACCGTCTACCGCCGCATTATCGCTTCATATGACGCGAGATCGTGGACAAAGACTAACTTATAATTAAATTTTTTTTTTAAAGTGGCAAATGCCTTTATTGAGAAAAACAAACTAACAATACTACAGCTACTACAGCAGTAAAGAACACTTTTATTAACCACAGATCGGCCACAAGCCGATCTACAGAAAATCCAAGTGCTCCAAACCACTGTCAGTTGGCAGAGTGCCCAGAATGCTGGCAGCATTGCCACGTTGAATGGCAATACTTATACGTTGGGCCAAATATACCCCAGCATTTTGGTCACACGTCGCCTCGACCAAGCGCTCAGATAAATTTTGGAAAATGCGGTGAGCTCCCGGACCCCAAGGACCCAAAGTCTCTACCCCAAACGGCTCAAAAATGTAACCGCTATCGAGGTTAGCATATTTACGCCGCTTGAGCCGCTCAGCAGAAACTGCCGCCGCACCAGCCGCAATTTGAGTCTCTGGAAGATGTGAGGGCGCCAGTGTATCAACGCAAGTCGCGTCCCACACTAACGGCCGACCCAACTTCCAGGGAATCAAAGTCATACCGTCAGGTCTTTTACCATCGTCACGCATCAGACCATTCGGTTCCAGAATGGCTGCTACATTGGCGCTGGTAAAAGCCCGGCGAATGATGTCGTTGAGACTGGAGTGGCGGGAGATTCGGCCAGCGCTCCGAGAACATGAGAGACCATGGTGACCGAGTTCGTCGACTGCATTACCACACTGACAGCGGTGACCTACATAACATGCTGCACCCAGGCGCAAACAAACAGCTACACGAAAAGCAGATGAATCTAAAAGATTACCAGTATTAATGGAAGGGATGGCTTGCAACCAAAAACCAGATTCCCTAACAGAGACTGCTAGAAGTCGGGCACGGTCTGACGAGTTGGGACACGTTTGTATTAGACTATTCCGTGCCAACTCGCAGAGAGGCCCATCCCACAGTCTCTGTGAAGATGGTACTTTAGGTAAATCGGTATTGGGGCAAGCTGCAACCCAAGCATTTTTTGCCTCAGCTGAATTAGCTATAGCCAAAGATGATAATGCGGGGTCTCGCGAGGGAGCGAGTATTTTTTGAATGAGATTGTCCGAACTATGCACTGAGGACAAAAAAGCCGGGAGAGCGACACTAGAAATTTTACGGACCCCCAGGCCCCCAAACCTGATAGGTAAGGAGGCTTGAGACCAAGCCCTGTCATCCAAGCTCAAATTCAGGACCGACATCAGGGAAAAAAATTAAATTAAATTAAAATTTTCTTTATTAAGGTAACTAAAGACCCACACACATTACACATTTAACTATTTAAACATACCACATTTATATAATGACTAAAATATATTGCTAATCAAAAAAAAAAGAATTTGCGGAAGGTAATGCATTTGAATAACTACTTCTATACAATGTGTACGTAGGTACCCTTAAACTCGTGGAAATGAAACTACTTCAGTTCAAAACAAAAAAAGTTCAAAAAAAGCACATAATTTGATTTTTTTTTTTTTAATATTGTATCTACTTATTTTATATATTATTATATATTCCTATACCCTTAAATAATATAGTTATATTATAGTCTAAGTTTTTTCAGCAATTGTATTCATGAATAATAATAGTGTTTTTCTTTCTTATACATTGTATTGTCTAAACATTTTTACTATTGCATTTTTATTACATTTCCAATATTACATTTTTGTTATCTTAACGAGCTCTCTGGTGAATGCTATGTACGCCTTAATTGTTATACGTATAAGAACTAGCCTATGTTTAAAAATTTAATCTAAATGTATAATATGTATAATGTGGCTGTACTTAATAAATAAATAAATAAAGAAAAAAACAAAACGTTAGTTAAAAAGTCTTTAAAGTGGAAAGTTGGTAGAAGTTCTGTTTTCTCGCCTTAGAGGTCGAGTGGAAACTTCTTGCACTCTTCAAATAACTAAAAGAAATCTTTCCTTTGAATCAGTTTGAGAGGTTGAGTTTCTTTAGCGAGTAATCACTTCATTGCTTTTACTTGGCGCAAAGAGTAATTGTAAGTGTTTGAAGGATAGATCTAGATTAAAACAAGTGAACTTTAAAAAAAAAACTTTTTAAAAACAAGCTTTTATTGCATTGTCATCCGATTTATACATGTATGCAAAATTTCAGCTCAATCGGACACCGGGAAGTGGGTCAAATTAAACTTTCAAGATTTGATTACAGACAGACAGACAGACAGACAGACAGACAGACAACAGACAGGTGAAAGTAAATAAAAGCTTGTAAAAAGGTATCTATTGCAGACCTTTTCTACTAATAATATATATCAATGCGAAAGTTTGTATGTATGTATGGATATGGTTATTTTATCTTAAATCGTTGACTACATCTGCACCTTCCATCCGGTGGAATGTGGTCAAACGTAGGCATCATTCATCATAATTTAGTATTAAAAAAACCGAATATATTCAGATTATTTCCTGGAGTTTAAATTACCTCTATATTTCGTACTTATAGATAGATAGATAGATCACTCTTTACTAAAACAATTAACACTAAATAAGTACATTTCAGTTAAGCAATGTTACAATTGGCGGTCTTATCGCTAATAGCGATCTCTTCCAGACAACCAAGAAAAAAAAGTCTGCCAAATTTCATAAACATGGGGCAACGGCCACCTTATGAATTTTGATTTGTTGAGAATCGAAATATATTTTTTGGCTGTATCATTTTACAAGCTTTCATTTTTACAAGATTTTATTTACTTTCACTTGTCTGTTGTCTGTCTGTCTGTCTGTCTGTCTGTAATCAAATCTTGCAAGTTTAATTTGACCCACTTTCCGGTATCCGATTGAGCTGAAATTTTGCATGCCTGTATAAATCGGATGACGATGCAATATTTTTATGACATCGAGCTGATCTGATGATGGAGCTGGAAGGTGGCCATAGGAACTCCGTTATTAAACGACGCAACCCCATCGAGTTAGGGCTCATTTGATTCGTCTTGTCAAGTACTTTATGGTGCTAGATGGTAATAATAATAAAAGCTTGTTTTTCAAAAGTTTTTTAAAATTTCACTTGTTCTACATTAACTTAGAATATTTATTTTTTCACAGCTTCAAGGGGCTATAAACCTGAGTATATGATATTAATTTTCATCTCAATAACTCCATACGCTGTCGAGTAAAAGGTTTTAACAAACAGACAGATGGACGTACAAGTCCTGTAATCGGGTTTCGTTTTTCTCTTTAGAGGTACGAAACTAAAAAGAAACAAAAACTTCATTACTCAGCAACAAACATTTTATTTAGAAAGTGGAAACTAAATTAAGCAACTCTGGTATGTTGTCATTACGTTGCGGACAGTTTCCAACGGGCAAAGAGTTGTTGGTTATTTGTTGTTACATTGTTGTTCAACTAATGTTATTGTTGCTGAATAAAGTTGTAACTTTGCGAACCCTTATGACTTCGCATTTTGCAAGTCGTCTGCATTTTGAAATAAAAATCTATGTCAATCAACATGAAAATGTTGCGGTAAATAATAATAACTAATTGACAAAACAATTTTTATGTTTTTCAATGATTTTATTTAGTTGAAAATGTAAGAATGTACTTAAATACAATATAATGTCGTTTTATTGCTCACCAAGTGACAAGACATAACAATACACACAAAAAACTAAAGTAAGCAAATCGGTAGTCTTATTGCATAGAACAATCTGAATTAGATTAAAATAATACAATAAATAGAGTACAAGATACGTTACAAGTTTATGACACAACACAATAAATACGTCATTAATTATGACAGCGTCATTATGGCCACACGACACTCTCGATCCACGGCACGTAATGTATGACCCGCGTGTACATGCCCGCCTGACCCGGCACGCCGTATGACGTCACACGTGTCACGGCAGTTCTGACCGCGTCATTATGGCCACACGACGCTCTCGATCCACGGCACGTAATGTATGACCCGCGTGTACATGCCCGCCTGACCTGGCACGCCGCACGCGGGCCCGTATGACGTAATGCCTGTGACGTCATACATGCAACCGCTTGAAGTTATCAGTGGACCGCCGCTGTCTCCCTGAAATAATGTTAGTCTTTAGTACTGTGCATCAAATTTTGACGTTGGAAACAAACTAGACGGTGAAATTGGGACCTTAATGTTGAAAAGGCAAATTTTTGAAAGTGTAGGTGAAACACGTATAATTTAAAACAATTAATCGAATTTAAGAAGCTTTAAAACCTGGAGAATAACAGAAAAAACCTTTACTGAAATACGCGAGGGCAAAGCCCACGTTTTATTTCCATATCTTATAAACTACTGCACCGATTTAGATGAAATTTGCATTATAGTTCAAAGTCTTGCTCTACACTATTCTGTTCTTTATACAGGGACATTATTATGTTCATGAGCTTTTTATTTCAGAAAATATTTAAATTTTTATTTACTGACCGGACAAGTATCTCGAACCTTAGCCTTGTCACCGAAGCACATCTGCGTGGTGTCATCATAGCCGTTTTTCAGGTGTCGGTGTTTGGGGTACAGGCTCGAGCATTCTTCAGGGGTGAACCGAGATATTACCACCTGGAAAATATACTGATTATATATAAACAACTTATTTCAAGACACATATAAACCCATGTGATTAGAGTTTAAAGCCCAATAGGGGTGTTCAAAACAAAGTTTATTTAGTATCAAACTTGTCAAAGCTGAATGATTCCAAACAAATAAAAAAATACAACACATTATGACAATTAGTTTTAAGTTTTTTTTGTGAATTTTTCGTGTTTCATAGTACTTACCCATCTATTTATCAAACTTTTTGGACACATCCCAAATTTTTTACCTTTTGCAATGTATCAGCAAGTGGAGCCCTATCTCCTAGGGCACCCCACCCCATAGCGAACGCCCAGCTTTCAGTGCTCTGTATGGTGTTGCGGGAGTTCACGCACGCTGGGAGGACGTCGGGAGTGAACTTCACTCTGAAACATTGAAAGAATCTAAAGAATTTATAATCATCACATTCCTAGCCAATTATATACCTATATAGTCATCCTTGCCGATTTCCGCTACGGCGATTCTTCAGTTTCAAGTTACCGTATCGTTTGAGCTTCGATGTTTAGCTCTTATGTGGCTTATGTAGCCAATTTTGGCCTTGAAAATGTTACTACAATGGTAGCACGTTAAATTACCGTTAATGTTGATAGGTGTTGTTTGATAGGTAATGTTAGGAGGTGATCTGTTCTTCAGTTGCCTAACCCATTACCAGGTCGATGACCCATTTAATTCTACCTGTATTATCATCGGCAAAGATTTAGAACACTACTTGACTCAATTTTACCTGAAAAAAAAATTGTTTGGGTGTCTTTGAAGGACTTTTATGTAGGTTTCTTAATTTTTCAAGTGAAGACGCCTGAATCGACTATATAGGTACAAAGATTTTTTGTTTCTAAGGTTGGATGCTTTTTTTGTGTGTGTTTAATTTAAATGTTATCAAAATCGGTTGATTAATTTTTAAGTTATGAATTAAAACTCGCTCGTCCTCGCTTATTAAAAGCGAGCGTGATATTGGTACACTATTTTATTATAATTTTCACTTGTTTCCCTGTAATTTACCTTTTATCGACCTTCACAAGTGCAATATCATGGTATTTGCTCGGCGACTTATATTCTGGATGCACTATAATTTCCTCGATACTGAATTTCTGCCAGAGGTTATCAGGATCTGTTCGCTTCAGCATGCCCAATCCTACGTAGGTTGCTCGCCCTCTGAAACATTAATAGATTGTAAATATTGTTTTATATAAATTCAATTGAAATTAGCCATAAAGGCACACTATTTTTTTTTCATAGTCCTATATTTCCTAAAAATGTTATGTCGATCTCTGCATAGGTTTTCTCTTTGTATAGTCTCACGAAACAAGCTTTAAGCTACAATGATGTGCTTTTTACAAGCTTTTATTTACTTTCACTGTTTTATTTACTTGTCTGTCTGTCTGTAATCAAATCTTGCAAGTTAAGTTTGACCCACTTCCCGGTTTCCGATTGAGCTGAAATTTTGCATACATGTATAAATCAGATGACAATGCAATATTATTATGACATGCAGCTGATCTGATGATGAAGCTGGAAGGTGGTCATATGAACTCCGTAATTAAACGACCCAACCCCATCGAGTTTGGGCTCATTTGTTTTGTCTTGACGAGTACTTTAAGGTGCTAGATGGTAATAATAATAAAAGCCTGTTTTTAAAATTTCACTTGTTTTTATTTTAATTTAATTTATTTTTGTAAATTATTGTGAAATTTTTTTTAATAAAATTATTTTCTTTCTTTCAATACTACCATGCCTTTGTGTACCAACACAAAGGCATGGTAGTATTGAAAGAAAGACTGTGACTGTGTTTCTAGGTGTACTACACCAGTAGTACACCTAGAATTTTAAATCATTGTGGAATTCTGGGTGGCACTGTATCTATGCATCATTATCTCTTACATCACGTGTGTGGGGCGTGGGGCTATGATGCGCTCGTTGACATAATCTCGACGTAAAAACTCTTACTTTTGTTATCTTAACGAGCTCTCTGGTGAATGCTATGTACGCCTTAATTGTTATACGTATAAGAACTAGCCTATGTTTAAAAATTTAATCTAAATGTATAATATGTATAATGTGGCTGTACTTAATAAATAAATAAATAAAGAAAAAAACAAAACGTTAGTTAAAAAGTCTTTAAAGTGGAAAGTTGGTAGAAGTTCTGTTTTCTCGCCTTAGAGGTCGAGTGGAAACTTCTTGCACTCTTCAAATAACTAAAAGAAATCTTTCCTTTGAATCAGTTTGAGAGGTTGAGTTTCTTTAGCGAGTAATCACTTCATTGCTTTTACTTGGCGCAAAGAGTAATTGTAAGTGTTTGAAGGATAGATCTAAATTAAAACAAGTGAACTTAAAAAAAAAAACTTTTTAAAAACAAGCTTTTATTGCATTGTCATCCGATTTATACATGTATGCAAAATTTCAGCTCAATCGGACACCGGGAAGTGGGTCAAATTAAACTTTCAAGATTTGATTACAGACAGACAGACAGACAGACAGACAGACAGACAACAGACAGGTGAAAGTAAATAAAAGCTTGTAAAAAGGTATCTATTGCAGACCTTTTCTACTAATAATATATATCAATGCGAAAGTTTGTATGTATGTATGGATATGGTTATTTTATCTTAAATCGTTGACTACATCTGCACCTTCCATCCGGTGGAATGTGGTCAAACGTAGGCATCATTCATCATAATTTAGTATTAAAAAAACCGAATATATTCAGATTATTTCCTGGAGTTTAAATTACCTCTATATTTCGTACTTATAGATAGATAGATAGATCACTCTTTACTAAAACAATTAACACTAAATAAGTACATTTCAGTTAAGCAATGTTACAATTGGCGGTCTTATCGCTAATAGCGATCTCTTCCAGACAACCAAGAAAAAAAAGTCTGCCAAATTTCATAAACATGGGGCAACGGCCACCTTATGAATTTTGATTTGTTGAGAATCGAAATATATTTTTTGGCTGTATCATTTTACAAGCTTTCATTTTTACAAGCTTTTATTTACTTTCACTTGTCTGTTGTCTGTCTGTAATCAAATCTTGCAAGTTTAATTTGACCCACTTTCCGGTATCCGATTGAGCTGAAATTTTGCATGCCTGTATAAATCGGATGACGATGCAATATTTTTATGACATCGAGCTGATCTGATGATGGAGCTGGAAGGTGGCTATAGGAACTCCGTTATTAAACGACGCAACCCCATCGAGTTTGGGCTCATTTGATTCGTCTTGTCAAGTACTTTATGGTGCTAGATGGTAATAATAATAAAAGCTTGTTTTTCAAAAGTTTTTTAAAATTTCACTTGTTCTACATTAACTTAGAATATTTATTTTTTCACAGCTTCAAGGGGCTATAAACCTGAGTATATGATATTAATTTCATCTCAATAACTCCACGCGTTGTCGAGTAAAAGGTTTTAACAAACAGACAGATGGACGTACAAGTCCTGTAATCGGGTTTCGTTTTTCTCTTTAGAGGTACGAAACTAAAAAGAAACAAAAACTTCATTACTCAGCAACAAACATTTTGTTTAGAAAGTGGAAACTAAATTAAGCAACTCTGGTATGTTGTCATTACGTTGCGGACAGTTTCCAACGGGCAAAGAGTTGTTGGTTATTTGTTGTTACATTGTTGTTCAACTAATGTTATTGTTGCTGAATAAAGTTGTAACTTTGCGAACCCTTATGACTTCGCATTTTGCAAGTCGTCTGCATTTTGAAATAAAAATCTATGTCAATCAACATGAAAATGTTGCGGTAAATAATAATAACTAATTGACAAAACAATTTTTATGTTTTTCAATGATTTTATTTAGTTGAAAATGTAAGAATGTACTTAAATACAATATAATGTCGTTTTATTGCTCACCAAGTGACAAGACATAACAATACACACAAAAAACTAAAGTAAGCAAATCGGTAGTCTTATTGCATAGAACAATCTGAATTAGATTAAAATACAATAAATAGAGTACAAGATACGTTACAAGTTTATGACACAACACAATAAATACGTCATTAATTATGACAGCGTCATTATGGCCACACGACACTCTCGATCCACGGCACGTAATGTATGACCCGCGTGTACATGCCCTCCTGACCCGGCACGCCGTATGACGTCACACGTGTCACGGCAGTTCTGACCGCGTCATTATGGCCACACGACGCTCTCGATCCACGGCACGTAATGTATGACCCGCGTGTACATGCCCTCCTGACCCGGCATGCCGTATGACGTCACACGTGTCACGTCAGAGTTCTGACCGCGTCATTATGGCCACACGACGCTCTCGATCCACGGCACGTAATGTATGACCCGCGTGTACATGCCCGCCTGACCCGGCATGCCGTATGACGTCACACGTGTCACGCCAGAGTTCTGACCGCGTCATTATGGCCACACGACGCTCTCGATCCACGGCACGTAATGTATGACCCGCGTGTACATGCCCGCCTGACCCGGCATGCCGTATGACGTCACACGTGTCACGTCAGATTTCTGACCGCGTCATTATGGCCACACGACGCTCTCGATCCACGGCACGTAATGTATGACCCGCGTGTACATGCCCGCCTGACCTGGCACGCCGCACGCGGGCCCGTATGACGTAATGCCTGTGACGTCATACATGCAACCGCTTGAAGTTATCAGTGGACCGCCGCTGTCTCCCTGAAATAATATTAGTCTTTAGTACTGTGCATCAAATTTTGACGTTGGAAACAAACTAGACGGTGAAATTGGGACCTTAATGTTGAAAAGGCAAATTTTTGAAAGTGTAGGTGAAACACGTATAATTTAAAACAATTAATCGAATTTAAGAAGCTTTAAAACCTGGAGAATAACAGAAAAAACCTTTACTGAAATACGCGAGGGCAAAGCCCACGTTTTATTTCCTTATCTTATAAACTACTGCACCGATTTAGATGAAATTTGCATTATAGTTCAAAGTCTTGCTCTACACTATTCTGTTCTTTATACAGGGACATTATTATGTTCATGAGCTTTTTATTTCAGAAAATATTTAAATTTTAATTACTGACCGGACAAGTATCTCGAACCTTAGCCTTGTCACCGAAGCACATCTGCGTGGTGTCATCATAGCCGTTTTTCAGGTGTCGGTGTTTGGGGTACAGGCTCGAGCATTCTTCAGGGGTGAACCGAGATATTACCACCTGGAAAATATACTGATTATATATAAACAACTTATTTCAAGACACATATAAACCCATGTGATTAGAGTTTAAAGCCCAATAGGGGTGTTCAAAACAAAGTTTATTTAGTATCAAACTTGTCAAAGCTGAATGATTCCAAACAAATAAAAAAATACAACACATTATGACAATTAGTTTTAAGTTTTTTTTGTGAATTTTTCGTGTTTCATAGTACTTACCCATCTATTTATCAAACTTTTTGGACACATCCCAAATTTTTTACCTTTTGCAATGTATCAGCAAGTGGAGCCCTATCTCCTAGGGCACCCCACCCCATAGCGAACGCCCAGCTTTCAGTGCTCTGTATGGTGTTGCGGGAGTTCACGCACGCTGGGAGGACGTCGGGAGTGAACTTCACTCTGAAACATTGAAAGAATCTAAAGAATTTATAATCATCACATTCCTAGCCAATTATATACCTATATAGTCATCCTTGCCGATTTCCGCTACGGCGATTCTTCAGTTTCAAGTTACCGTATCGTTTGAGCTTCGATGTTAAGCTTTTATGTGGCTTATGTAGCCAATTTTGGCCTTGAAAATTTTACTACAATGGTAGCACGTTAAATTACCGTTAATGTTGATAGGTGTTGTTTGATAGGTAATGTTAGGAGGTGGTCTGTTCTTCAGTTGCCTAACCCATTACCAGGTCGATGACCCATTTAATTCTACCTGTATTATCATCGGCAAAGATTTAGAACACTACTTGACTCAATTTTACCTTAAAAAAAATTGTTTGGGTGTCTTTGAAGGACTTTTATGTAGGTTTCTTAATTTTTCAAGTGAAGACGCCTGAATCGACTATACAAAGATTTTTTGTTTCTAAGGTTGGATGCTTTTTTTGTGTGTTCAATTTAAATGTTATCAAAATCGGTTGATTAATTTTTAAGTTATGAATTAAAACTCGCTCGTCCTCGCTTATTAAAAGCGAGCGTGATATTGGTACACTATTTTATTATAATTTTCACTTGTTTCCCTGTAGTTTACCTTTTATCGACCTTCACAAGTGCAATATCATGGTATTTGCTCGGCGACTTATATTCTGGATGCACTATAATTTCCTCGATACTGAATTTCTGCCAGAGGTTATCAGGATCTGTTCGCTTCAGCATGCCCAATCCTACGTAGGTTGCTGGCCCTCTGAAACATTAATAGATTGTAAATATTGTTTTATATAAATTCAATTGAAATTAGCCATAAAGGCACACTATTTTTACAAGCTTTATATTACTTTCACCTGTCTGTCTGTCTGTCTGTCTGTCTGTAATCAAATCTTGCAAGTTTAATTTGACCCACTTCCCGGTTTCCAATTGAGCTGAAAATTTGCATGCGTGTGTAAATCGGATGACAATGCAATATTTTTATGACATCGAGCTGATCTGATGATGGAGCTGGAAGGTGGCCAAAGGAACTCTGTCATAAAACAACGCAACCCCATCGAGTTTGGGCTCATTTGATTCGTCTTGACGAGTACTTTATGATGCAAGATGATAACAATAATTAAAGCTTGTTTTTAAAAAGTATTTTTTAAATTTCACTTGTTTTTCATAGTCCTATATTTCCTAAAAATGTTATGTCGATCTCTGCATAGGTTTTCTCTTTGTATAGTCTCACGAAACAAGCTTTAAGCTACAATGATGTGCTTTTTACAAGCTTTTATTTACTTTCACTGTTTTATTTACTTGTCTGTCTGTCTGTAATCAAATCTTGCAAGTTAAGTTTGACCCACTTCCCGGTTTCCGATTGAGCTGAAATTTTGCATACATGTATAAATCAGATGACAATGCAATATTATTATGACATGCAGCTGATCTGATGATGGAGCTGGAAGGTGGTCATATGAACTCCGTAATTAAACGACCCAACCCCATCGAGTTTGGGCTCATTTGTTTTGTCTTGACGAGTAGTTTAAGGTGCTAGATGGTAATAATAATAAAAGCCTGTTTTTAAAATTTCACTTGTTTTTATTTTAATTTAATTTATTTTTGTAAATTAATGTGAAATTTTTTTTTATAAAATTATTTTCTTTCTTTCAATACTACCATGCCTTTGTGTACCAACACAAAGGCATGGTAGTATTGAAAGAAAGACTGTGACTGTGTTTCTAGGTGTACTACACCAGTAGTACACCTAGAATTTTAAATCATTGTGGAATTCTGGGTGGCACTGTATCTATGCATCATTATCTCTTACATCACGTGTGTGGGGCGTGGGGCTATGATGCGCTCGTTGACATAATCTCGACGTAAAAACTCTTACGTATGTCAAAATGACGTGTAAGTAAAGCTCGATTTTATGCCAGCCACAAAAGGTATTATTCACATTAAATCAATTTTTGCGCGAGATTATGTCGACGTGCGCATTATACCTGCACAGAAGAGCGTCTTGCTCGTCTTTCTACTTCTTTGCAATTTTTTTAAATAAAAATTAAATAGTATTGTGTATACGCTGCAATTATTATTTAATACAAGAGGAAAATCATACTGAAGCTTCTAAGTTCTCTTTCAGTAAATTAGTAGATGGTAGTAAATGACGATGTGTCCAATCTAGGAAAATCGATTTATCAATGCTAGATGTATCTACATAATATTATAATAATAAATGATCTTACAAAACACTGCTGGAGGAGCAATGAGCTGCCGTCAGGATGTACCGGTCGCTGATGAGGGAACCTCCGCACAACCACTGTACCGAGTCTAGCGATGACCCGTAACCTATCAGAGCCTGGAAAATATTATTATTAAATCACCTTATAAAAGTCCACGATATACCTTATAGATGTACATTATACACAATCTTTAGTTATAGAGGAAGAAAATTGTCTCTTCAGCCAACGTGTAAAATGTTTTACTAATAGATAATTTCTGACCATGTGTGGGAACTCCCCCCTCTTAGCGTCGACTCCGCCGGCCGCGCCAACAGCTGTGAGCCTGATCTCATGGCATTGTCTGGTTTCATCCCACGTGCGCGCGAGTGTGTATGAGAAGTGCTGCTTGCACAGGTACGGGAGGGCCTGGTAACTTTCTAGGCAATCTATAATGTAGAAAAACACTAAATTACTATTACCACTTATCAAAAGTACCACTTTCTTGTAGCGTACGTGGCCCAGTCCATCCAAAGACCCTGGATTCTAATGTCAGTATGTGGCAAAAAGTTCGCCTGGACGCTACCTTGTTTCGGAAGGCACGTAAAAGTGGGGTCCCGGCTGTTTCTTATAAGATAATATTAATGTAGGAGGCAGTCGTTAGGTCATGTTGCAGGCCCTGTAGTAATCTCGGTGACCTGATACTGTAACAAATAGGTTCGCCACACAACCTATAAATTGTTATTTGACTCTGACAGTATAGGGTGACTTGTTCTGTTAGAGTATAAATCCCAATTATTATTATTTCTGCTACTTTTTTTTCGTTTTACTGAATTTCTATAAATGGCAGTTTGCTACTGTTTTACTTGTTCCCAAAAAATCATTTCTTAGCATGTCCAGTCTAGGCCATAATGTTGATGTGCCCAAGGCAAAGAAGTCTCAAAGCCGGTACTGTAAGGTACTATAATTATTGGTTGATTTATTTATAAACTATTGTTGTAAATTATTTATTGTAATTAGGTGGCAGGCAATTATTGCAAACAGGCTAAATAGAATTTTAATGATTTTCCTGTATTGTGTACACTTATATTATTTGCAAAATTGCACTATATTATTAGTATATATTTGTATAAATTAATAAATTAATCCTTGAAACATATCTTCACGCCTAAATGTCGGAACAAATCAAGCTGATTTTTTTTATTATGAAAATGAAAATGAAAAATGAAAAAATATTTATTTAGCTAAAGAACATGCAATACAGAAACATTAGCACTATGTATTTTATATCTAGAGTTATATGTGTAAGAATCTGTGACTCCCTCACTAGGCTGGGCCTGTGCCGAGGGAGCCCACAATTTAACAGGATTTACAAAACAATACTAGGTATGTTCAACGAGTTTACCTATTGATAGATAGAGTATACATATTATAGTGGTATTATCTGTACCAGGTCTATTCGCTATTTGACTAAAATACAAGTGAAAGACTTAGAGAAATAACAACAAAATTGTTTGTTTACTTATATAACTTATTTTACATTTATGTTGTTCAGATTTAGTTGTCGTTTATTTTAATATTCCAATTTAAGATAAGTCTAAAAGTTATTTAACAAAAAAGGCAATAAAAATAAATATAATAAATATTATAACTATGAGATGCTGATATCTTTATGATTAAGCGACGAGGAGAAAAAAAGATACAAATAAAGAGACAGATTACTTACAATTCCAAGTTTTAGAGCCATTTTTGTATCGAAATCCAACCTGAGGATCAATGACGATTTTTCTGAAAAAATTGTCGATGTTGATAAAGATGGTAAACAGTGTAGGCACCTAATATCGAAAAATGTTCCGAACACCGACTTAAAAGATTTGACATAATATGTACTTTTTTAGAGTGTACTTACTCGATATCTTCAACCAAATCACAATCAGTGCAGCATATTATTGGCTTCTTCCCTTTGTAAGAACAAATCTGAAAAAAAATTAAAAACTTTTTAAAAACAATTTCATTCTGTCGTTCCTTCTTGTTGTATAAGAAATGAGCTCTGTATTTTCTTTGATACCTGTAACTTTTGCCGTTTTTATTGTTTTAGTTATGGAGAACTCTTGCGATAGTTTTATAAATCGTATAAAGTTATACTTGTTTATTACCTGAGGAGCGATCTTGTCGTTTCTGTCTTGTATTAAAGACAGGCAGCGATTGTACAGCACACATTTGCCTGTCTTGCCGTTTGCAGTACACTGGTTACCTAAACATTCAATACCATAAGTTAAAAAAATAAAACGGTCAAGTACGAGTAGGACTCGAGCACCGAGGGTTCCGTATAAACCTACGGCATTCTACGGAACCCTAAGGAAAAGTGGGTATAATATTATATACTGTAGGTTTTGATTCACTTGCGAGTACTTGCGAGTTTGAAAATATGCGGCTAAAATTGCTGTTTCTTTTGATTTCGTTGACATAGATGTTTGATTTTTTTACAGCTTAAAGTTATTATAAAGCTAAGTATTTGCTATGAATTTCAATTTAATACCTGTACGCGTTCTTGAGGAAAGGGATAATAAATACAAAATTATTAAAAATATGTTTTATATGATGTAACTAAAAATTTACAGTTTTCGCAATTTTTCCTCTCGTAATACGTTGCTGCGAACCAAATTTCAAGATTCTGAGTTAACGGCAAGTACCCTGTAGGTTTTGATTCCCTTGAGAGTAGTCGCGAGTTAAAAAATACGGCTAAAATTGCTGTTTCTTTTGAATGCGTTGAGATAGAGGTTTGATTTTATTACAGTTTAAAGGTATTATAGGCCTTAGTATTTGATATGAATTTCAGTTTAATACCTGCACGCGTTCATAAGCAATAAGGTAGTAAGTATGAAATTATTAAAAATATTTTTTTATATGATGTAACTAAAAATGTACAATTTTCGGAATTTTCCCTTTATCTGTGCTCTAACGAAATGCTTTTTACCAAATTTCAAGATTCTACGTTTACGGCAAGTACCCTGTAGGTTTTGGTTTTTTGAGAGTAGTTGCGTGTTAAAAATTTCGGCTAAAATTGCTGTTTCTTTTGAATGCGTTAAGATAGAGGTTTGATTTTATTACAGTTTAAAGGTATTATAGGCCTTAGTATTTGATATGAATTTCAGTTTAATACCTGCACGCGTTCATGAGAAAAGGGGTGGTAAGTATAAAATTATTCAAAATATTTTTTTCATATGATGAAATTAAAAATTTATGGTTTTCGCAATTTTTCCTTTATCTGTGCTTTAAGGAGTTGCTTCGTGCCAAATTTCAAGATTCTGAGTTCACGGGAAGTGCCCCGTAGGTTTTGATTTATTTGGTAATGTCGAAAATTTGCTGAAATTTGCGACATATTCGACTATATCTTTTGATTGCGTTGGTCTAGAAGTTTGAATTATTCACAGCTCTAAGAAACAATGGACTTTAGTATTTCCTATAAATTTCAGCTTGTTACCTCCACGCGTTCCTGAGATAAAGGGTCTTGACAGACAGACGGACGGACGGACGGACGGACGGACGGACGGACAACAAAGTGATCCTATAAGGGTTCCGTTTTGTCCTTTTGAGGTACGGAACCCTAAAAACGAATTCAAGCTATTCTGAAAGCGAATACGAACAGCGCACGCGAATTCTCATGTTTGATTTTAATAATGAAATAGGACAGAACGCAATTTTCGATCTATATTATTATCTTAAACACTAGGTATTAAACTCATTTTTTGGTCCCTGCCAGACACTGTTTTAACCCACTGTTATAAAATACCATTTTTTTTGGGGCACTGAATGCTATCACCTTGACACATTATAATGTAACATTGCTCTTCAGTGGAACCAGACGAGATTATAAGATAAGATAAGAAACTCTTTATTGATCCAAATATAAACTAATTTTATTTTATCCAAATTTTACTAACAAAACATTAAAACTAAAGGTGTATCAATTGGCGGTCTTATCGCTCAAAGCGATCTCTTCCAGGCAACCGTGCGGGAGAGGAAATATACAACAATGGAAGGACGGTGGTTTCACAAAACTTCAAAAGAAATTTCAAAGAATAATAAGTATAGTATAGTGTGTGTGTGTATGTGTGTAAGTGTAGTGTGATATATTATTATGTACATTATATATACCTATGTATGCCCTTGAGTCCGGAACATAGCACCTAATACTTGTACATTACTTGACGGATGATTAAAACTGGTAAAGGTACTTCCCTAGACGAGCCTCTGTAATTGAGGCTTACCTACATAGTTTAAGTAGTTTAGTAGCAAGAAGCATCGGTGCAGTGCGCCCAGAACATCATTGTGAAATTCTAGGTAGGTCTGTACCGATTATGGGCAGCATTATCTCTTAACAATAGGAGAGCGACTCGCTCGTCTTCTTACTTTTTTGCACAAGAAAAGGTAAATAGCAATGTAATGTATGTGGTGTTGCATGTTGTGTGTTTTGGGTAGTTGCATTGTTTTTTGTTTGTTTTTGCAAGGTCAATTTAGATCTTTACTTCTTACATTTATTTTAATGCATGACAATAAATAGAAACACAATCCGATTGTGTAATATGTACAAGTATTACAAGTTCCAATTACAAAAAAGGCATGATGTTCAACAAGTAGCTGTAGGTCAAGGTGGCATTGACATGTTTTTGAACTCACTGTGAATCTAGTTAAACTGGATTTATCATTAATATATAGATGTTAATGTCCAGATAATTGATTATAATATAATTCAGATGTTTTTGTTAAGTTTTTGTTTTTGCGTTGCTGGGTTAACGTAACTAATGCTCTCGCAGAACGTAATTTTAATAGAATAGAATATTTAGAATGCAATATAATGAATTACTCTATGTTATCACCACAAATTATATGCAGCAAAACTTTTTAAAAATCTCAGTTTCACAATAATTATTAGTGGTCTTATCGCTAGCACCGATCTCTTCCAGACAAATGGCGGGCATTAAAAATCTTCTTCGAATATTGTTATTTACATGGTTGTAAATTTAAAACAGTTAGTAAAATGGTTTTTTTTCTTCGCTAATATGCCATATTGTCTCACCGCTACATCATTCTACGTTAACGAGGAACATCAACTATTTTTTATAATATTTAGTATAAATAAAGAATAAAATTGTCTTTATTCAGGCAACTAATGGCCCACATTACACAATACTTTATTTAAAAAGCACATAATTTAACTCATTATTTAAACATATCAATAATATAATTAGTGAAGTAAATAAAATTAAAATGTCAATAAAATAAATTCACGTAGGTTTATAAATTAAAATACTAGTAATCAATATAAAATAATGTCAAACAGTAATTTATGTCATCATGTGTGTGTACAACTTATGTCTTTTAAGAAAATAATAATAACCACAAATCGTAATAATACAAAACAGAAGAGAAAATAAGAATAAATTTAATATGAGATAAGTTAATACCTTACCTTCAGGCAAATCCAAGTCACATTTAACATCGCACACACAAATAAATAAAAATAACAAAAACCACATTCCGACGCGACTTCCTCCCATAATAGTTAGTCACGAGTAAATTATAATACATCCTCATATTACAAAGCTACATCTGCTTGGATATACAGGTAACTTGTTAAAAACTTGTTTACCTACTTAAATAATCCTTCAAATACAAGCCTGTTCCACACTATAGCCGCAAACGTCCGCAAAAGACTGCTTGGCAACTTAACGGATAAGTTATAATTACAAGAACAGCATAAGTTATGGGTCATGTTTTAGTTATGTCACGAAAAAACGTAAAATCACCTTAAATTACAACATCTTGTCAAATTTCATAATTCCTAATAATTTTACACCTAAAACGTTCAAATTAATTTAGCTCAAATTGTATGTTACTACTTACTACTACTTGTAGAACCAACCTGTAATGAATTGGTGTTTTTCATCCCCAAGTTTCAGCCATGAAACTTGAATTTTTCACCTATCAGTTGCACCTATAATAATTATAATTATTGTACTAATATACATATAGCGTTATCTCTTACCATCAGGAGAGCGTCTTGCTCATCTTGTTACTTCTTCTTATAAAAATAAATTTTACCACAGAGTTTCTAGAAAGAACCTTTAACATTTACCGCTACACTATCCAATATCTATACAAAGACGTTACCAATAGAAGCCAGGTGGTTCGAGCAGGTGGTCACCGTCCGAACAAATTGGATAACTTTTACAAGTGGTGCTTACCACCCGCACTCGTTGCTTGTGCTTATAAACTTATTTTACTTGTATTTTAAAGTTAAACTATTTTTATGGTTTCGTGGTAAGATTTTTTTAAAAGAGTTTTACAGTGATGTTAAATTCTAGATGCACAGCATCAACGTTTATTACTCAAGAGTCATAAGATGTTAAGATTGTTCAGCCCAGTAATTTCATTAGCTACAGTGCCCTCCTACCGAAGCAAAGTAATATTTGTACCTCTACACTTGACTCGGTGGGCACCCCAACAGTGACAGTTTTTCTACCGCCTGAGCAGTGATGTGCAAACATTGTTGTGCTTCGGTAGGAGGGCTAGCTGGAGGAGCACTGAAGCTAGTGAAATTACTGGGCTGAAGAGTCTTAACATCTTATGACTCTCAAGAAACGTAGGCGCGATGCACCCAGAATTTTTTACCTTTGTAAAATACTGGGTAGCACTGGATGATCAGGAGAGCGTCTTCCTCGTCTTCTTACTTTGTTGCATTTTTTTTTTAAATAACTTAGTAAAGCACACTTCACATTCATTTAACTCAATTCCAAATCCAGTCAGTCGATGCAAATCTTTTCTTCCAAACGTCTTTTGTAAAACTTTATCCATTCATCATTTACATCCGACATCGGAACTTCATCAGTTTGTCTTATTAACTTTAATATCTGCCAGGAACCTTTTCACAATAAGTTAACGCATACAAATAAATGTAGAAATTGTTTACCTTAATTAGTAATGAAGCACTTGTAGTAAGCCCATTTGCTCGTAGACACACGACTACCGTAGGTGCGGTATATGAATCTATTACAATAATCTTACTTATTATAAACGTGAAAGTTTGTAGGAATGGATGTCTGGATGTTTGTTACTCTTTCACGACTAAACGGGTGGACCGATTGAGCTGAAATTTGGTATAGAGATAGCTTAGACCCTGGAAAAATACATAGGCTATATTAGTACAGCGGGTAAAACCGCTGGGCGCAGCTAGCATTATACAATTTGTAAGTGTGTTTGTGTGTTCCTAGTCTTTATCGCTACAAAGCCTAATCCGATTGATCCAAAATTATGTTAGCTACTTACTATACCAAAATAATACATATTATAGGGTCATTTATATGGCAAAGCCACAGGATTCTTTTTAGGGGGTATGTTACGGCTAAACCGAATGAAAAAATGAATTGTTGACTCTGTAATAAAGACAAGTCATATCTGGCGCATCGCCGGTCGCTGCCGCGTTATATAAATTGGGGTTTGCTACTAGGGCTTGCAACCGATTATTCGGTTAACCGAAAAAACCGATTAACCGACCTATTTAAAAACCGGTTTTTATACGGCAAAAAACCGATTTTTTCGGTGTTTTCGGTTTTTTTTTATTGCTATGAAATCTTAGAAAAATACTGTTTTTGTGCTCATTTTCTATAAATGAACTCACAAACAGATTCCAATAAGTGCCACCAGTCGCCCATTACATATAAATTCTACAAAAAGGCCTCTGGACGTTGCACTTTTTTGTCTCCGTGTGGCGGGCTTAAATCATTTCATTTCAGTAACTATCGCTCGTCAACACAAGCTAATGTTTGAGATCGATAAACGTATATAAAATGTTCTGAGTATACTCTTACTAAATTGCGAATAACTGTATCATTTATCATTAAAACATGATCAATCATCCACTCTGGGGCGATTTTACACAGCACACGCGCGGTTCCTTTTCTTTCTGTTTCTAATTCTGCGGCCGACTCTTTCTCTCTCTCTTCAGTCGTCCCCTCATGGCTGAGAATCGTGGTCATCACTGGTTATGGACGTTGGTGTTGTGACTCGTCTGACGATCTGCCTCCACTAGTGCGGTGCCTACCCATTGTATCCCTGACGACCGAGCAAAACTTGGTAAGAGGGAGGCCTTTCTTTTGATCACCCCATCTGGTGGGAGAACGACCACGGGCTCGTTTGCCTTCCGTATTCCCAACTAAGATCAGCTTTTCAAGCCGCTCGTCTCCCCTCCTGACTATGTGGCTGAAATAGGTAAGTATTATCTGCTGGCAGATAGTTGAGAGACGGGTTCGGATATGAAGCTGCGAAAGAATTAGATGCATTGGTGCGATTGGCAGTCCACGGTATCTGTAGCATATGCCTCCAGCTCCACATCTCGAATGCATCAATCCTTTGTCTCTCTCGAGCTCGTATTGTTTTTTTTTTAAATGACCTATGCTGTTGGTCTCAGATTAAGACCTCTACAGCTTTACCGGCCGTGTGGTGAGCGCAGGAGGCACTCGACCCAAAGTTTTTGTGGGCGACTAGCTCAAGGGCGCCTCAGATGGCACGAACCTCCTTGGGCCGTCGCCAGATACGGGGACTAGACTTGCCCTGGCACCCCTGAAGGGGTGTGTCCTAGGGCCCTTACCATGTTTTGATCTGTTTGATTATTTGGAGAGAATCTCTGATCTGAAGGATCTCAGAGGTCTTCGACCACGCCGGCGCGGTCGGTGTCGTGATTGTGTTGGTTGGAGGATCTGGTATCCGGGACCAGTACCGAAAACGGAGCGACTGTTGCGCATGGTTGGCGGATTCGGCGATCCCAGCGCCGACGATGTGACGGTGGCAATGGGATCGTCCGGATCGTTCAACACGTTTTTAGGGCGACGACGGAGGGGAGGGGAGGCCTGATCTACCGAGTAGTTCAAGGCTTGGACAACGGGGGCATTAGGGTGGTGGAGGGCCGCGTCAAAGTAGCGGCGAGAGCTCGTATTGTCCATGTGTCCACCCCATATAAGAAAATTGGATATACCAGGGCGCGTATCAACCGGGTCTTTGTGGCATTGGATACCCCTTCTCATCCAGATGTTATTGAGTCGGCTCATGGTATCCTTAGCCATACCTATTACCTATACGCCTCTTATCTCCGGTGCGCAGTCACCATCGTTGTTTATATTATGTGCGCCCAGATACACATAATGATCCACAATGTCAACCCCTGGGATTATGTTGTTAGCGGGAAGTTTTCCGGCGCGATCTACTACCATAATCTTCGTCTTGTCTATGTTTACTGCGAGGCCCATGCAGTTGCTCTCAGCCTCGAGTCTTTGAAACAGCTCCTGCATGTTTTCTACAGACGTCGACAAGATGACCGTGTCATGCGTTTACCGCCTATCGAAAATCCCTTATCCCAGTTTTCGAGCACCTTCCGGATAATAAATTCCTCACTAATGTGCACACTGCACAATGTGCAGCGGGCGACAATCACTGTGATATATTCTCATTTTTACATGAAATTAAATTGTCATAACGCGGTATTATTTAGTGAAATAAAATGTTGCGGAAAGGAAAGCGCGACATCTAGTTTTAGTTTAGCAAATTATTGTATTTCATTTCACAGATTAGTCAATATTACTAATTCGAAAGTAGTTTTTCGTCGGAATAAAATAAAGTTACCGTTAAACGGTTGTTTTTTATGAATATAATGTAGAGTTTGAATGTTTTCTTTTTTGAAATGGTCAATTGTACTAAGATATGTATACAAAATAACCATTTTTATCTTTTTATTGGTTTTTTATTAAAAAAACTATCGAAAACCGAAAAACCCGAAAAAACCGATTAACCGGTTTTTAAAAATCCAAAAACCGAAAAAACCGATTTTAAAATTTGGCCGGTTTTTGCAAGCCCTATTTGCTACTCCAACAAAGCACCCTTATTAACCTTTAGTTACCCTTATTACATTGTTAGGGTCACAGTAATAATAACGCATAATTCTACGTCACTACATAAAACAAAATCGCTTCCTGTGTCTGTCTGTCCCCATGTACGCCTTGGCCAAAAGTATTAGGCACCCCCAAAAAACACGTCCAACTCATAAAATATTGGAATAACAACTAATCTGTTAAACAATAGTGAGAGCGGCAATGTTAAACGTTCATTTTAAACAATAGATAGTGTAATTGAAGGTACCATAAACACCTGGGCCACAAATTATGGCTCAGGTGATTTTTAGAAAAAAAATCAAATAAAATCATCAGTCTATTTTTGACCTCCGTCGTGTTACTAAGCTACTGTGTGTATTTTTTTTTGTGAAGTGTTTGAAGTTAACTACTCAAAATGCCGAAGCAACGTGAACTTGAATTGGAGAAACGGATAAAAATACAGATTTTGTTTGAAGAAGGGAAGACTCAGGTAGAGATTGCCAAATTATTAAAATGTTCCCGCTGTGCCGTGCAATCAGCTTTGAAAAGGTTTGCGGAGACTGGCTGTCACGCGAACAAACAAAGAACGGGTCGAAAACGCGTGATTTCTGCCCGCCTGGACCGAAAACTTATTCGGGAATCCCTCCGGGACCGTAAGAAAACTTCTTCCGAACTGGCTGCTGCTCTAACAGAGGCAATAGAAACACCAATAAGTTTAAGAACGGTAAGAAGAAGGCTAACTGAATCAGGCCTAAGAGGCTGCAAAGCCAGAAAGAAGCCATAGCTCTCCGACAACAACAAGAATAACCGGCTACAGTGGGCTTTAAAGTACCAACACTTTACAGAAGAAGATTGGTCGAACGTACTATGGTCCGACGAATCCAACTTCGAGGTAAGGTTTATACTACACTTTGCATACGATAATAACAATAATTACCATTTAATTAATTAGCCATCCAGAAAAAATAATAAAATGTCTAAAACAAGTGTTTTACTTTCATTCCAGGTATTTGGAACTCCAGGTGTCACCTACGTAAGGCGTCGTATCGGCGAGGAATACCATCCCGAATGTGTGGTGCCAACTGTGAAATACGGAGGCGGCGTGTGCGGAGGTCGGATGGAGAGCCAAAAGTACATAAATGTGATTGAAACTGCCCTGATGCCGTCGCTAACGCGTGGTTTTGGCGATACCAATCTGGATGAGGTGAAATTCCAACAAGACAATGCTCCATGCCACAAATCATCACTCACTATGCGTTGGTTTCACGAAAATGATGTGGTCCTGTTAGACTGGCCGGCACAGTCACCAGACCTGAACCCAATCGAGCACCTTTGGAGTATACTGAAGCGCAAGATACGGGAGCATAGCATCACTTCAAAAACAGCCCTCAAAAACGCTTTAAGAGACGAGTTGAAGCCATATCAACAACCGAGTGTACAAAGCTGGTACGCAGTATGCCCCAAAGGATTGCTGCGGTGATAAAAGCCAAGGGAGGTCCCACTAAATATTAATATTTTTTAATATTCTAATAAATATATATCTATAAATAACAAAATTGTTTTAATTTTTTGCTTTAAACAGGTGAAATCCAAAAATTTTTAGGGTGCCTAATACTTTTGGCCAAGGCGTATGCTAAAACCTTTCAAACCACGCAGTAAATTTTGATGTGGGCTTTTTTCTAATAATTAAATTTGTAGAAAGTTTTAAAACGAAGGTTTAAATATACATACAATAATAATATTATGGTAGAAAAACACTGATATATATATAATATTTTCAGTTAGGCGCTACGAAGTGCACGCGAGTCCACTACTAAATTATTAAGTTTAAAACCACTAGGAACAGTTTTCCGAACAATATTAAAAGATATTCTCACAGCGACAAGGTTCTAAAGTGCAAGTAGCCGCCTCAAAGCGAGGTACCATCTCTGCATATAAATCGTGAGCAATTATGTAGAGGGACAAGTTTGGAGAAAGTTCGTGTAACAATTTTATGCTTTACTTCAATACGCGACTTACTTCCGGGGCCATTCCATTAGCGAAAAAAAAGGTAGAAAAAAATGTTTTAAAAAAGAGACGATGACAATAATAATATGTAATGTTGATTTTTATAAAATCAGACAATATTTTTTTTTAATTTTAAAATTATTGTGAGAAGTGTTATTGTGTTGATGTGAGAAGTTGATCAGAGGACGGAATTCAGATGATCTGCAGTAGATCGGAAAAAAGAGTCGTGGAAATTCAGTGGATATATCGATTCTATACACTAATATTGTTTTTTTGTAAAATGGACTGTATAATTTAAGAATAACTACTAAATAATAACTATAATATAAGAGTAATTTTTGATCACCTTCAGTAAAAGGAAGAAAGGCTTCCGATTCGACGTAATGTTTGTTTTATTTCGACTGTTTATAAGTATGCCTAGTACTCAAATACACCTGAATCGACTTAAAGGAAATATTTTTTGTTTTACTTGATAAAAAAAAAAGATTTTTATCGAAAATGTGCAGATTTGTTTTCAGGATATGAACATGAGACGTACGTCTCAAAAAAAAATATTTACAGAAAATCAGAAGATGGATATACCTATAAATATTATTAAAATAATATTTAAATCAGTCGTACGTTTAGTGGCCACACCAGATCCAACAATGAAGACTAGCTCGGAAAACTTTTCAATTTTCAAAGAAGTATTCAATGTTTTTTTATCGCGAATATGAAATGTCCACTGAAGTTATATTGCAGTTACTGTTATCCTCCGCCATTATTTCTTGTCTTTTCTTTTAAAGAGAGCTTTAAACACTTTTTAGTTACCTATTTATTTCCTTTAAGATTGTAGTTTTTCTTTGAGGTTGACTTAATATTGGGCGTCTTCTAGAGTAGCTAACGAATTCTTTTGGCTTTACGTATCACCACATATCATCATCATCATCATCATCTCAGCCGTAAGACGTCCACTGCTGAACATAGGCCTCCCCTTTAGACTTCCATGTGTACCGGTTGGAAGCGACCTGCATCCAGCGCAATTTTCAGGAATTTTAAGTGATTCATCATCGACCGCACATGGCCTTTCCATCAGGTGATATGTGGTCACAGGCCTATAAAAAAAAGATACGACCTTAAGAAATAAAACATTGTAAATTCCTGGGTGGCACTGGACTAATTATGTTCAGGGTAATCTTTTACCATCAGGAGAGCGGTTTACTCGTTTTCTTATTTCCTTGCATTAACAAGTGAATTAAATTAAAAATTTAAAAAAACCCCCAACGCAATACGTAATTCACCATTTTTTGATGGCGGCCATCTTGGATTTTAAATTTTATATAGGAGACTGTAATCTACTCGTTAAGCCCTTTCATTTGATACCCATATTGAGGGGGTCGTGGAAGAAAAAAGTAATCCGCCATTTTGTAGCGGCGGCCATCTTGGACCGATTTTCACCAAACATGGCTAAGAACACTCTCGACTAACTCTACTTTCAAACAAAAAAAAACTAAATCAAAATCCGTTCATCCGTTTGGGCGCTACGATGCCACAGACAGACACATACACACACACACACACACACACAGACAGACAGACAGACAGACAGACAGACAGACAGACAGACACGTCAAACTTATAACACCCCGTCGTTTTTGCGTCGGGGGTTAAAAAAACCTAAAAGCCATTAACTTCGCACTACAAACTTTCTTCAAAAACTTAACCCTTAGCTACTTAAAACCTTAAAATTTAATTTAAAAGTTTTTATTGAATTCAAGTCGTAACAAACTTGCCGATGGGCGGGCTAATAGGCTTAGATAACTTTAAATCCATTTACTGAGATTTGGTGGAATTCATTATTTATTTACACCTATTTACGTAGTTAGGCTGTAGTGGGTTAAAATTGGGTTTAAATGGTGTTAACGTGATTAAACCTTCATTATGATGTTATCTAGTTTGTGTAATGCTGTAATAGAATTAGGGACTTGCTCGTAGTTTCATTGTAACCTACTCTGTCTACATAGTATGCTTTTTTATTGCAAAAGTATAATATTTACATCTTCTTCTTCTTCCTGCCCTTATCCCACACTAGGTAGGGTCGGCACAACACGTTTTTCTCCTCCATTCTGCTCTATCATCCGTCTTATCTGCATCCACTCCTCTAGCACGCATATTCCTGCACACACAGTTCATCCAAAACTTTTTCGGGCGTCCCCTGCCCGGATTAACACCTATCACCATATTCATGGACTTTTTGGTCACATGATTTTCATCCCTCCGCATATGTTCATACCAGGACAATCTTCCACTCTTTAATTATACTTTAGTATAATATTTGTACATCTTTTTTTTTGTTCAAAAAATTAAAAAGATGAGCAAGACGCTCTCCTGATGGTTAGAGATAACGCTGCCCATAAACAGTGCAGTCCTACTTGAGATTTTACAATAATGTTAAATTCTGGGTGCACAGCACTAACGCTTCTTACTCAAGAGTCGTAAGATGTTAAGACTCTTCAACCCAGTAATTTCACTAGCTACATTGCCCTCCTACCTGTGCACAGTAATCTTTGCACATCACTGCTCAGGCGGTAGAATAACTGGCACTGTTGGGGTACCCATCTAGTCGACCTACTGCAAAGGAAGTCTACCCAAGGTATCTCAACAACTTATTCTGAAAACTGAAATGATATCGAAACAATATCTTTCTTTCTTTCTTCTGGAGTCATTGAGGTACTTAATATTTATTATAATAGCATGTATAATTATTACTAACCCTGTTCCTAGATTTAGATTTTAGGTTGACAAACAAAATAGATAGGCAACCTAAACCCAATTAGTTAGAAAGCCTGTTTGGTATCAATTCGGATGCTAGGTCTAGACACTCCAGGAATTCAGGCTATAAATCTAGCATTTAGTTTATTGGAGACGTTGCTAGTGCCGTGTTTCTAGACTTGGTATCTAAGACGTGACCTAGGTATTGCAGTACCTAACTTAATATTAAATATACCTAGCAGTTTATAGTGTCTATGGCTTAGCGATTATATTCCCAGCTTACAATTTGAAGTGTTTGAATCCTGATTCGTATTATATGCATATTTTTTATCTTATTGGTGACAGATTGGTGACTATGAAACCTTAACATAATATTATCCAGAGTTATTGGTAATAATATGTACATATTAATGATTTTTCAAATTTCAAGAATCTTAATTTCTCTATTTATCAAAAAAACCATAATAAGGATTTTGGTATGTTTTTAAATATTTATTATATCCGTTATCCTAACCACCATAACACAAGCATAAAGTTGCTTAGCTTGGGGTTAGGTAGCGCTGTGTGAAATGTCCTGAAATATATACATATATATATATATATATATATATATATATTTTTAAATAAAACATCTATACATATAATACTTCACATAAAGTTTAACGAAATAAAAATGTTATTTAGTTCTTTTTTATTTAAGGTACTCGTACCTACCCCATTTATTTAGTACTAAAGATTTTCAAATTCCACCGATTAGTGGACAAAATGTTTCGATTTCTTTGGACAAGACCTGTAATATAAAAGGATGATTCTTCGGAGGCAAAATTTTCGATGTCTGAAGGTTTATCTCCTAGACCAATAGACAAAACAGCATATTATATTTTTTTATATATAGTTTAGTGTTGTCGCTAACTGGTGCAAGTAGTATTTTTAAAATAATTGCAGTCTAGATACAAGAAATATTTTTTTGAAGTTCGTTCTCCTGATTAATATAGGGCGTCCGTTTGTCGTTTATCGGAACAAAGTGGTCGATATTTCATTTTCACTTTGACATATCAATATGAATTATAATCTAAACGAAAGGGATTGAATTGAACTCTTCTATAAAAAATATGTTTTAGTTATAACTACATTAGCGTATTTATAAATAAATAAATAAGAAGTGTCCGGCGTATAGTACTGATTAATGTGGCGCGACCTACGCTTGACCGTACTTGGTGAAGTAATTATAATGGGAGTATGGCACCCCGCGCGGGGGGCAGCCAATCGTGCAACGGACGTGCTAGAAGGCGGACGTGCGGCTGGTACCTAAAATCCCGGTGTTACAAAGGTAAATATCTGATTCATCTGTGTTTGGTTCAGCTAGAAAACTGATTACAATGCCTTGTGTGAAAAAAAAAAAAACTGTTTTGGGACTTTAATCTGAGTTTCGAGTCATGCTTTTGGATAGTAGATTCATGAAGAAAAATACAAATACTGAAGTCTATACGTATGATGAGTTATGATTGATTTTAGGCAAAATACTGATTCATCTGTGCCTGATTTATATGGTTAAACCCCTATATTAATCAAAAAATAAATTCGTTTTGTCCCCTTCAGCAGGAAAGGAGTGCTGTTGATGCGTATTTTTCCTATTATTGACCATGTTAACAGGTTTAGTATTGCTAATGACATATATTTTCCTCATCATATTATGCTTTTGAATAAGTATGCAAAAGTAACTGGAGTAAAATTTTATTTAACTTAATGTACGAGTAACTTTTGATATGTTTTAGATAAAAAGTAGGAATCATTATATAGGTACATAATAATAAATAATAATTTTATAGAAATATTGTAAAAAATGTAATCTAAGATGTCAATTAATAAAGAAAAATAAATATATAAACGTAATAATAATAAATATTCGGCACATCTGATGCAATATTTTCCTTGTCGTTTTTTTTTCTTGTCTTGTAACTATCATAAAAAATATTTATTCATAAGTAAAATTCTTTATGATATATCTAATTTATATTAAATGTTGCAGCTCACAAAAATGCCACGCAGTAAAGATGAAATAAAGGTGAAAAAGAAACTCGCAGAACGTAAAAGCACTTGATTTCATAACTTAGCCATAATTAATAATTTTATTTTACTAAGGCAGCATAATGTTGAAAGTGCCATTTAATTAAAGTTGATCTCAATTCTCATACTTTATTATTAGTGTATTATAAATACACTAATGCAATGTGATTGTTTTTTTAATTAGAATTAAAATTGTTTAAAATTGAGACTGATGTCAATAGTGTCATTATTAGAATAAGTTTTTACTTCTGTGATTTTCAAATAAAGATAGTTAATAGTTATGTGAGTTAATAAGTAAACAGGACTGATTAGACGGTTAAAAAAATTAACAGAGTAAAATATTACGTAGCAATTATCCTAACTTTGTAGCTCCTTACATACCTATATTTTGTATTATTATGTTAGAATAAGTTTGTACTTCTGTGATTTTTAATCATTATGAAAGGTTATATTATATAATAATAGCTCTATCAATAAGTATATTAAATAGGAACCATTAATTAAAATAAGCAACATAATGAAACAATATTAGTAACTTTTTTGTACTCAGAAAAATTATAATATGCACAATAGTTACACTTTTTGTTAAATAATAATATTCTCGTATCTTCATATTATTAAATAAACATATTATTGTTTGATATTAAATGATTGGGTATGGGCAACGGAACCCTAGGGGACAGAGGCTGGCTGATTTCCTGGAGAGAGAGGAACTCTTCATGATGAACTCTTTCTTCCAGAAGCCGCCTCACAGGAAATGGACCTGGATGAGCCCCGATGGTTCCACGAGAAATGAGATAGACTTCATCATGACCGACAAGAAACGGATATTTAGTGATGTCTCTGTGATCAACAGGGTTAAAACCGGCAGTGATCACCGACTTGTACGAGGCTCACTAAATATAAACGTTAAGCTAGAAAGGTCCAGTCTGATGAAGTCTACGCTCCGACCTACCAGTGCCCATATTCAAAACCCCGAAAGCTTCCAACTCGAGCTCACAAACCGCTTTGCTTGCCTTGAGAACTTAGCATCAGTGGACGAGATCAACGACGGGCTAGTGGAAGCTGTACGCACGGTCCAAGTTTTTTAGACCCCGTCGTAAAGATAGACCTCAGAAATTGGCTGATCAAACCTTAAACCTCATGGCTGAACGACGCTCGTTACAGTTGCAATCTCCCGATGACGCCGAGTCTTATAGGCAGCTCAATAGACGTATATCTAAGTCCTTGCGTCATGATCTGCGTCTCTTTAACACTAACCGTGTCAAAGAGACAATTGAGCGAAACCAAGGCTCCAAAGTGTTCGCGAAGGACAAGTCTATTGGGCAAAGCCAGCTGACGAAGCTGAAACGGGAAGATGGCAGCATAGCGTCGACCAAAGCAGAGGTTTTAGGGGACATCGAGAGGTTCTATGGACAGCTTTACACTTCGGTCGCAAAGCCCGTTGACAGCTTGATAGGAGATCCAAGAGCCAAACTGTCCCGACACAATACCGAAGATATCCCGGACATCAGTCTTTACGAGATTAGGATGGCCCTGAAGCAGCTTAAGAACAACAAGGCGCCGGGCGAAGACGGAATCACTTCAGAGCTTCTGAGAGCGGGTGGAACACCGGTACTTAAAGTCCTCCAGAAACTTTTTAATTCCGTCTTGTCCGAGGGCAAAACGTGACTGGACGTGGAGCAGAGGCGAGGTGGTGCTGTTCTTCAAAAAAGGTGATAACAGCCTATTGAAGAACTATAGGCCCATTACGCTTCTGAGCCATGTTTATAAGCGGTTTTCAAGGGTCATCACGAACCGTCTCGAACACAGACTTGATGACTTCCAGCCTCCCGAACAAGCCGGTTTCCGAAGAGGCTATATATAGTACATGTGGTCTATGGCCACATACATACGCTGCGGCAAGTTATACAGAAGACCGAGGAGTATAATTTGCCATTATGCTTAGCGTTTGTGGACTATGAAAAAGCCTTTGATTCGGTGGAAACATGGGCGGTGCTCGAGTCACTTCAGCGATGCCATATTGACTATCGGTACATTGAAGTGTTGAAGTGCTTGTATAAGAACGCCACTATGTCAGTCCGAGTACAGGAGCAGAGCACGAAGGCGATTCCATTAAGAAGAGGCGTAAGACAGGGAGACGTTATCTCTCCGAAACTGTTTACTGCCGTAATGGAAGACACCTTCAAGCTCCTGGAATGGCAAGGACTTGGCATCAATATCAACGGCGAATACATCACTCACCTTCGGTTTGCCGACGACATCGTAGTCATGGCAAAGTCGATGAAGGAACTCAGCACGATGCTCGATGACCTCAACCGAGCTTCACAACGGGTGGGCTTAAAAATGAACATGGACAAGACGAAGGTTATGTCAAATGCCAATGTTGTGCCCACCCCAATATCTGTTGAAGGATCGGTACTCGAAGTTGTGGACTCGTATATTTATCTAGGACAAGTAGTCCAATTAGGTAGGTCCAACTTCGAGAAAGAGGTCAACCGCCGAATCTAACTCGGTTGGGCAGCGTTCGGGAAACTACGCAATGTCTTTTCGTCCGATATACCTCAGTGCCTCAAGACGAAAGTCTTTGATCAATGTGTGTTACCAGTGATGACTTACGGCACCGAAACGTGGTCCTTCACCATTGGCCTCATCTCGAAGCTCAAAGTCGCCCAGCGTGCTATGGAAAGGGCTATGCTCGGGGTTTCTCTACGAGATCGAATCAGAAATGAAGAAATCCGTAGACGAACTAAAGTCACCGACATAGCCCGACGGATTAGCAAGCTGAAGTGGCAATGGGCAGGCCATATAGCACGCAGAGCGGATGGCCGATGGGGTCGAAAAGTGCTCGAGTGGAGACCACGGACTAGCAAACGAAGCGTAGGACGTCCACCCACAAGGTGGACAGACGACCTTATAAAGGTCGCCGGAAGACGCTGGATGCAGGTCGCTTCCAACCGGTACATATGGAAGTCCAAAGGGGAGGCCTATGTTCAGCAGTGGACGTCCAATGGCTGAGATGATGATGATGATGATGATTAAATGATTAATTCACATAAAACATTTAGTTTTTAATTTTTATTCCTGTTTCTGATTCATCTGTAACAAATTCTGATTCATATGGGCACAAAATATTTGAACGATCATATCTCGAAAACTACTTAATAGAAATGAGTCCCTCATTCACATATATGTTTTTTAGGATACCTATTTTCATATAAACATGTGTTACAGGGCTAAAAGTGAAATTAAATTTTGACCATAGGAATCAGCCGAAGAACGCAATTTCGAAGAAATGTCCAAAATTGGTCGTACTCTACATAGAGATGATGAAGCTATAATATAGAGCGTACGAAGCGCCGTGCTCTACTTGTAGGATCCAATATCCGCGGTGCGCTGAGCTACTCATTTCCTTCAGCCGGCCTACTCTATAATGCTCTATGTACTTACTGCCACTTCAAGTGACACTCATTTATACAAATGAGTATTTATTTACATGGTTTTTAAATTAATAAAACATAATGTAAATATATTATAATCGACCGAGCGAAGCGAGGTCTTAGAGTCGAAAGCCGCGAAATGCCTGCGTTTGGACCAGTTTAACGCTTGACCTCTGGTGCTTAAGTTTGGTTGACGTTGACTTGAAAACGGTTAATCCAAATTAAATAAAATTTTACACACAAGTTAAGAAGGTTAATTGGATAATTGTAGTGAAAAAATTAGCGAAATAGGTTACAGGGTTGCAGAGATATAGGTGACTTAAAGTCTTTACGATAGGTCTGACGATTATTTCAAAACTGGAGCGCTGATAATTTTTTTTCTAACATATACACATTTTTTATAAGCGACACAAATATATTAGCCAAAGTGTATGTTTGTATGTATGTTTGTTACGCGATAACTGGAAAACCAATGGTCCAATCTGCATGAAACTTTGCAAACGCGTAATATAAATCCATAGAATTTTTAAGTTCGAACATGAGCCAAATCGGTCGAAGGGTTCTAGAGTTTTAGAAAATGCTTTATTTCAACGTTACCAAAGTTCCAATCTTAATGGAACTTTGCGATCAGGTAGTATAAGCTAAAAGAATTCTCATGTTCGAAAATGAGCCAAATCGATCCAAGGGTTGTAGAGTTATGAAGATGATTAAATTATAATGTTTTGCACAATTTGTTAGGTACATTAAGTTTGAGAAAGATCCTACAGGCAAAAAAGAGCAAGCAAGTTGATAAAGTTAAAGAATTAATAGCGATAAAGTCCAATAATTCGAGAATTTCAAGCAATTTATCATATTTTCAATATTTCTTATTTTTAATTATTTTCATATATTTTTTTAGTACATTGCGTAATACCAATAATTGCGTCAATTATAGTCCGGCCGCCTAAAGTTTGCTATTGAAATTGGTGTCACATACATGTAGGTAAGTACACGTTTTGTGCTGTTTTTTTAATATTTTTATAAACCTCATTTCGCTCGATCGATAAAATATAATGTTATATTTAATTTAAGTAGTATGAAAATAAAGTAAAATAGTTATTTAAAAAAAAAAACCTTATTAATAGCATTATTTTATGCCCATCGCTAATGGCAAGCAACCAAAGTTGGACTTAGTAGTAAAGGCATAATTATAATATAATATAATGATGACGACATAACTACATCACATTGCCTAAAATTTTGTATAAATTATCCCGAACACAATGTACCGGACTATAACTCGCTGTCAAGTAAAATAATATTTTACAGTGGTCGTAGCATGCCAAACGAGATCCCGCTGAAATGTCAAGCGTAGAACTGTCATACCATACATTGTAGTTTTGTGAATATATGGGATGACAGTTCTACTCTTGAAGTTTGGTCGGGATTCTGTGTGGCATGCTACGGCTACTGGCAAAACACGAAAGTGGAGACCATAAACAATAATAAGCAGGTAACAATGTCTGTGGAAGTGGTGATAGAATAAAAAAACTCGCTGAATCGTTTTATGATAAAATATAATTTAAATACATAATTTATATGAATACATACAAATATCATCGACCGAGCAAAGCGAACTCTTAGAGTTGAGAGATCTCTCGGTGGCAGTAAGGTTATTTGAGTAGTCTATCTGCATAACTTTTTAAAACCTAAAGTAATTGTTTGTGCCGGCACATTCAACAATAAAGGTGCACGAGCACACCATAATGCATCGCGGGCCGTGTACTTATAGTCTGCCAAATTTCATAAATATATGGTAACGGCAAGTTCCCTATGAATGTTGATTTATTCAGAGGGTCAAAAAAAATTAGGTACGTTTTTGAAGGATAAACGGGTGTATTTTTTTCTACGTTAACTCAGAAGTTTAATTTAACGGGCACCAAGCGGCTACAGACCTGTGTATTATGGTAAAAATATACAATTCTACGGGATGTAGAGTATAAATTGGTCTTGACAGGCATACGGATGACCAAGTGATCCTATTTATTAGGATTTCGTTTTTTCCTTCAGAGGAACGAAACTCTAAAAAGGATTATATTCAAAAAATCTCGGTACGTAGGTTTATTGAGTTTTAATTTCTCAGAATTCTTATATTTTGAGTTTTAATATTAATGTTAAAGTTCTTGTATTAGGATATATTTAGTCGAGACCTAAAGTCTAAGGTTTACCACGGAAATTGGGCTGCGAGGTCACAGTTCGAGGCGAACTACTAGTATATCGTAAATTTATATTGCACGTTGTCAAAAAGATGCTCCGGGCCGTTCCTGGTGGAAAGGTGCCCAAAATATTTGCTGCGTTTCCGCGTTGTATGGCGATGGACATTCTTTGCACCAGGAACGACCCTGGGCGATTATCTCCGTTTTTAATTTGGATCCTGTGCCCTAGCTCGTCAATAAGTTTTTTTGCCTCTGTTCACCAGCTGCCCATGGTGCTCTACAAATTAACCATTTTATTCTGTTACGGGATTATTTTTAAAACACCAGCAACCACGCTGAACCAGGCCGCCAACATCATACACAACTACATGTGATGGACTACTTTTGATAAATTGTAATTGTATTGTACTGTGTGTTGTGTTGTTGTTGTGTTGTGTGAATTTACTTTCAAACAAAAATAAATATTCAGAGCATTCAGATGAATTTCTTTTTGTTCTTTGCAGAAATACGTAGGTATGCAATATTTCTAGTAATCTTGGATAAAAAAAAAAAACACAAAAAAAATTGTCAACATCCCCATTGTAGATTGGCGACCACGCTGGACTTTAAAGTACGTTTTAATCCCGTTGTGCTTATCCCATGTGCCTTCAAGTACACACTACTCCAGTAGAACCTACTCGTACGTGTGGATGACAGGATATCACGCGCTGATAAATAACGAACAACTTATGCGACCATGGAACCTACAGCTTCTCTAGTTTTTATATATACACTAGCTGCAACCCGCGGTGTTACCCGCTACAAAATTTTCGATGGTCGATAATTTTGGCCAAGTGGAGTTATGGTGAAGATGTTTGCTAATTTGGTTTACGGCGAAGATTTTCGCCAATGGACTCGAAGTCGACGTCGACATCCGACCCGCCCACACTCCTAAACAGGCTGGCCGCAGATGGAGCGCGGCTAGCCTCCGATGCCGAGGCATCATCGGTTTGGCCCTGAGAAGGGCCCTTGTTTTGGCCCTTAGAAGGGCCGTCGGAACCATCTTTCAATGGACCTTTGAGTCAAAAAAAATTGAAAATCGAATATTGAAAACAAATTTGACATTTGTCATTTGTCAATTCCGAACTGCACCGGAATTTCACGAAATGAGCCGAACATCTCCTACATTTTTCTTGTCTCCTGGTACTTCCGTAAAAGTTTCAATACTCATAACTCAAGAACGCCTGGACCGATTTTGATGATCTATGGTTTCTTAGATTCGTCTTCTTCTTGACTATAGACCTCCTTAAAGTTTCTGGTATCCTGGTACCTTGAGGTAATAGGAGCCACCATTGAGACGCCAAAAATAAAGTTGTTTTTTTCATTTTACATCAATTCTCTCAGATACTGTTTATATGTGTTATTCCAGAGTCCAAGCTACCTTCATACCAAATTTCAAGTCAATCGGTGCATCCGTTTGAGCGTGAAGAAGTAACAAACATACACACACACACACTCACACACTCACACACTCACACACTCACGCACTCACACACTCACACACATACACACAAACTTTCGCTTTTATAATATTAGTAAGATATATACATATGTAGGTAATAATATGTTTAGTTTTGTAAGACAATTTATTACTGAGTTTGGTTATAACAGTGTTGAAAAATCGTCTCTTTTGATGAAAGGAAAAACCTAAATATTTTCTTCTTGCGCAAGGCGATTTTATCACTGAACATGATGCCTATGTTTTATTCTAATGTCTATTTGTATACCAAATTTCAGCTTTATGGTTCCGAAGTTTAGGCGTAAAAAGGTAACAAACAAATACGTATAGGGAGAATTGACAATTTTTAGTCCTTACTTTGCTCAGTACACGGTTAGTGAAATATGTCCTTAGAACAATTAATGAGTTCACACATACTAAAATCCTTTTGCATCATAATACTATTGAGGATACGATTTAGATACGAGTAGAACATGGTGTGAATCAGGCTTAAATACACATCCCTGGAGGAAGACCAAGATATTTCACGGCCAAAATCACAGCTAAATTAATAAAAAATCACCGGTCTCTCTTAACTTTTCATCCCCCAATGTACATAATGAAAAAGAAAATGTAAATGTTAACATTGGTTCACGTCTCCGTGAACAAGTCGCAAAATTAATTATTATCGAAAAATTAAAACGGTATTGAAGCGGAAAATGAATCCGCCTCAGAAATTGAAACTGCGGTTCGGAATTAATCATGCCATTTATTTACAGGAAGTAGGCTAGGAGACCACTGATTGTTTTATTACTTATGTTTTTAATTTTTACTTGCAGTAGGTTAGATCCGGCTACGACTAGTTATCTGACAAATCCAAGAAAATCCTAGATTATAGAAAATCCAAGTGCTTCAAACCATTTTCAGATGTCAAAGTGACCAGAATACTAATGTAAAAAATACAGCTCACTCAACTCAGCAGTTGAATCATAAAAAATAACAAACATACACAATCGCCTTTATAATGATAGTGTCATTACAATGACTGATTACTAGAAATACAGACAATTTAAAAATATTTTTCAAATTTAAGCCTGGGATTTTTTTCTTATAAAACAACAATTAGGAAGAAAGAAATATGTTTCTTTACAATGGTATGGGCCTACTTTAAAATGGTAAAGCCACAAATCACAGCTTGCAGATAAAAAATAATAATAAACTGTCGTAATAACATCGAGTACTAGCTTCCAATCTAACCACAGAACTCAGCAATTATTTGCAGCAAAGGAAATGGGGAAGCCATAAATTCATGTTACGTATGAGTAGGTACAATACATTGATGGACACAAAATAATGCGAGCCTAGGCAAAGTATGTCCACTTTTAAATCACACATTGTTCTCACAGACACAGAAACATTTTGCTTCGTTGGCAAGTGCAATTGTAAAATGGATAACTCTGAATTTGTATGTAATTAATTTGTGATTATTTTAAATGAATTTGCACTTATTTGGAATTGTATTTCCATTGATTTTAAATTGTTTGATGACGAACGTTTGATGTGGTTTTTACACGTAAACGAGTTTTGATTCTGTTTGCCTATTTAATTTATCCAAAAATTTTATACAAATTTGTAATGTAAGTATTTTCTGATTCTCTTCACGAAAATCCTACTGAAAGAGCACATTAAAGATTTTTGTCTCCACGTTGAGAAATAAGATACACTTTTAAACCTTATAAACCACAACTCTTAAAAGTCTATATTTATGTAAAGAATCACAAGCGTATTTTTTTTTTTCATTTTAGGTTAACCCTTGACCACGATGTAGCGTGACATTAAGAGGCCATACGGCCGTAGAAGGTAGCCATAGACAAAATATCTATATGGTAGCAGCAGACAAAATCTAGTTCAAGCAAAACAAGATTTTAATTTAATTGATATTAAAAATATGATTTTCAATACGAACCTGCGCTAAAATTACTATAATATATTTAATAACATTATATTAGAAAACTTCTCAGACAGCTAGCTTTGAGGATCATCTACAATCGTAGTGAATTAACTATTAACTGTTTCGTTCCACCTATTTGATCTAACGCCAATTTATACGCACATAATAAGTGCGCCCAAAGTTTTGAATAGGGGTTTAAAAAAGCTTTAATTAATTATAATTATTGAAAGTATAGCAAAATAATAAATATTGAAAGTAAATAAAAATTAAGTTATTTTTGGGATTAAAGAGATCGGAAATAAATATTTTTTGAAAAATAATATACAGGGTCTGTGTTAAAAAATGCGTCTAAGAATTTATTATTTTTTTGATAAAATGTAAAAGCTATATCCCTAGAATAAGTTATCCTAGGCTCCTAGGCGAGGCTGGCATAGCCACTGAAGCGAAGTGTGCACAAAGCCTCAATAAATAATTATGAATAATAATAAAAAAAAAATCTCATAGATTAGAAGCATTGTGTAAAATTTCTTACCTCGCTCAAGTTTTAAATCTATGTGAATCGGCAACTTTTAATGAACCAAAGGATGTCTTATTCTTATGACCATACTGGGATTTTATCAATACCACAATGATACATACAATGATATAGGGGTAGTAACCCCTATATTAAACACAGTAAAATTAATTTACCCACTCAAAATTATTAATGAAAATTATTAATAATATGTTTAGTATTAAAAGTTTTCACATCACGGCTCTTCGAGATTCTTATGCTCCTAAAAATTTAATAAAAATACACTTTTAAGCTATTTTTCTTAATGAATGAACAGTAAAAAATATTATGATAAGATGTTTCATCCCAAGCCCTCAGACTAACATCTAGTCTAAGCTTGCTTTAGACCCTAAAAGCCTATTAAGTTTCTTATGATATTTAACTAATAAAAGCTTGGAACAAACAAAACCTTTTTTGCAAATATTTGCTGGATTATTTTCTGCAAAATATAACCTTCATTAGTGAGACTAGGACAGTTCACTTGTGAAGCGCAAACCGCGCGTTTTTAGTTTACACCTACCTATATAATATATGAAAATGTTAATTAATATTTTTACATAATTTTAAACTATACTTTCGACAGTGATATGCTTAACGCATAGCGTAACGCTTTATATTATACCATAATTTATAAAAAAATATATTAAAGGACATAATTAGTTATTGTTCTGATATTATTCTTTTATGGTGTACGTATTTATTGATATTTTGTGCATCCATTTTAAATTATTTTATTTTTTCTAGACCATTTTAACCATTGTGACATAATTTTGCAGGTGGCTTTTGAGACAAATTATTGTGAGTGACAGTCATATGCCAAAAATCTCGTTAAAACCTAAGCTTAAAGATTGCTTAGGATTTTCCTATTTACCTATACCAGGTTATTTTAAATAGAACATCTACTTGTCCACTTTGGTCAACAGTATTAATGTTCTTATTTAAAATTAATGTACCTTACTTTTTAAAAAATCTGTATATTAATAATACTAAATTGGATCGTTCAACGCCAAGCACGTGTACATAGCCTAATCCTAGCTCAGATGGAATTAAAGTGCGGTTTTAATTCTAAGCTGGGATTAGTTAATACCTAACTTCGCTACCAGCTGTACTTTTTACGATGCAAAATTCACACGAAACATGCGAGCTTATGTTCTAATAAAATTTCTACCAGACTCCTTTAAACCTGCCAGGGGACTATCAACCTTGAGGTTTAGATAATAAAAAGTATATTGCTGAATATTTATGTTGGTTTTCGAGAAAATCGTATTCTACTGATATTATTAGTGTAAAAGTATGCATGTGTGTCTGTTCGTTTGTTACCTCTTAATTTCAAAATGGCTAAATTGCGTATGTAGATTGATTAGACCCTGAAATCTTACTAATATTATAAACGTGATTTTTTTAAAGAATGGATGTCTGGAGGTCTGAATGTTTGTTACTTTTCTTGCCTAAGCGGGTGGACCGATTGAGCTGAAATTTGGTATAGAGATAGCTTAGACCCAGGTCCATAAGTACTGCGGGTAAAAGCCGAGCTAGTGGGAAAAGCTAGTAATATTATATATTTTATAACAATCAGTGCCAAGACAACCACACATGTGCAATCATCATGAGCGCTCATATCAGACAGTTCCACACAGTGATTTAGTATCTTTTTTTATCGTGGCAAATGCCTTTATTAGAGAAAAACAAATTAACAATACTACAACTACTACAGCACTATAGAACACTTTTATTAACCACAGTGATTTAAAATTAAAAATGTTATGCAACACTGCATTGCGCCTTACACCTTATTTTTAAATCTCCATCTCCTTATGCCAAGTAATTTCACGGGTTAGATTGCCCTTCAACCCAGAAATCAGTATATCTACGTTTCTAGTACATTTTCTCCAGCCTTAGGGCAACTGGTAGAAAATGATATTGTGGTATTAAGTTAGTCATTTTATTCTACTGAATATAATTATTACAAATATAAAATGCTCCTACATTATTGCATCGCAGAAAAATAACTTGCAAAGGTGTGGTACTTCCCCAGGTGGCCTTTGCATTAGAAGCTTACCACCACAAACAAATTTACACATAGGTTAGCTTTTAATGGGTAAAACCGCTGGGCTTAGCTAGTCTAAATATATAAAAGGAAAGAGTGACTGACTGACTGATCTATCAACGCACAGCCTAAACAAACCTTTTATGATATAGATCTCCGCAAAGAAAGGGTTTCAGTACGCGAGCAAAGCCGCGAGCACAAGCTAGTATATTATATTGAGACGTAGGATTCGTTATAAAAGCTAATAAAGGAGACAGGGTTTGGTTAATGGGCGCCATAAAAAGGAAATTGTCGAAAGAGCGACGAATTTGAGACATAAATCTGGGTCTTTTTACTTGATTCCAGATTTGATGGGCTGATAATAACATTCTTGCACTGGGAGAAGGGGAAATTATATTATATGAAACCGATGTAGTTTTCCCGTGGGTTTTAAATTTATTTATTAAATTAAATATTATTAAATTAGCATAGGTAACGTTATTTATTAATTTTTATAAATTTTGATATTTTGTAATGAAGTTTATAGTTTTGAGGTTTAATGTGCAAAAAACTATTTTTATTATTTACTAGCTTATGCTCGCGGCTTTGTACGCATGGCTAAATCCTTTCTTAGCGGAGGTCTATGTCATAAAACCTACCTGTATGCCAAATTTAAACTCAATCCGTCCAGCGGTTTGGGCTGTCCGTTGATAGATCAGTCAGTTATTATAAATTTTCAAGGTTAAAAGATTGTAAGTGTCTATAATATAGCATGTTGATGAAAAAACACATTGATATTATTATAAGAGTTAGAAAACATTATATATTAAAGTAAAAATAAAAAAACAAAGTTAGAAAGTGCTGAATAAAATCACATTAATATCAAACAACTAAAAATGTTAGAAAAACTGTGAACCGCAGAGCAAAGTGTTTTATAGAACCATTCAGACGTAGTTTGCGACTCCGCTATTTATAATTGAGGTCTTAAATAATGACTGCATTAAAACGAGCGCTCTCTTTATTTTTATCACTAAAATAACAAATTACGCGTTTAGTGTTCTTGAAATGATTTAGTTCTTGATGGGAGTTTAATTATTTAAATGGACCGTTTTGATGAGCAAATTTAATAGATTTACTGAAAAATGTGTGTTGAAAGAAATCTTCGTTATTTTTCTCCCAAATTACGTCGTCAGATAGTCATAGACACAATCTCTGCAGCAAATTATTTTTCCTATTTTACTAATATAATAAGAAAGGAAAGTTTGTTTAGATGGACCGTGAAAGTACTTACTAAAATTATATTTATAACGTTAGAAAACTCTTTATTGACAACAATCTTAAAATCTCATTTAAAAAAGTATTACAATTGGCGATCTTATCGCTAGTAGCTATCTTTCCAGACAACCAAGTTTTTTTTAATATCTTCGGGTAGCTCTATCTATTTAATTATATTTATTAGAAAAAATGTACTGTTGCTGTGGAAAATTGTCCGAAAACAATACAAAAATGTGCACATCCAAACTCTGACATTTACTCGTGAAATATTAGATTTCGTCGCAACACAAATTGTTTTCTAGTTAGGAAGATGTTATTACAAAAACCCGTTGTAACGGCTACAAAACCAAATTAAAACGTTGTCGCGTCCCAACTTGCAACGCTATTTTGAAAATTGTTTTATCAAAGGATAAAGTTACCGCAAAAGACAATACATTGGAATAGATACCAAAAGTTCATCTATTTTAACGGTCGTAAGGATCCAAAACAAGATTTTTTAGTTAGTTATCACACTACCAATATTCCAAGATTAACTTTGTTTGGAAAGATAAAGTGGCCAGGACAATCACTGAAACATTCTAAAAAATAAAATATTCTAATATCCCTGGATGGTTGAGTTTTTCCTTGTTCTTCTCAGAAGTGCTTATAGCTGAATTTCGAATAGAATCTTAACATAAAACTATTTAAATTTACTTGGATTTTTTTTCTATTGTAGCCTATTTGAATAAATTGATTTCGAATTCACTTCGACGAAAAATAAAATAAAATAAATTGTGTCAAACGTTATTATGTTCGTACAAATTAATGCGCTCACGGCATCTACCTTAATATATTATTCCTGTTCTAACTGTAGCCGAAACAAATCTGCTTTCAAGCTTCACACCCATCGCTCTGTGAAAATAATGAGCAAAATATGAAAATACTTTACAAAGTTTGTGTAGAAAACTAAAACTATGATAATTATTGTGTTAATTTTAATAATTTATCAGTTCTAGCTACATCCTATGGTTTTACCTGTGGTCATAAAATTTATCCCCTTTTTTATCCCACGGGATGACATTTAAGGAATACAAGAGTGGCTCTAGACGGTATAAGTGTTATTTTAGGATTTAAATACCTCAAATTTCAGCTCAATCGGTTCAGTTATTATTATAGTATAAAGTAGCCAATATGTTATTGTAAAATATTAAAAACTACCTACCAATTCATAATTTATTTTTTTTTTTTTTTATTATCTTTATTTATTTAAAGGAGTTTTGTCACATTGTGACTATGTCACTCCCGTAATTACATAGATATTACACATAAAATAATCCATAATCAGAAAAGAAATAAACTTACTACTTATATATCAATCAAAATCACAAAGATACACATTTTTATAATGTAATGCATGAGTACAGATATACCAGCATCATGGCCTCCTCCGATGTTGGGGAAGCCAAGACGCTGCTACACATACCCACGCTACAAGTTCTCATGAAGGCGATGTTTTGTCTTTGGGCTTCGTTGCGAACACATTCCGTCAACAAGTGGTGTACATCTTCTACAGTATCACACTCCGGACAGTTCGGTGAACTGGATATCCCCATCAAAAACTTGAATTTGTTTGACGGGATATGTCCGGAACGTAGCCTTAATAATGATACGAGTTTTTTTCTGTCTAATCGTATAGTATCGAACCACGGGTAGCGAGGCGGTTGACACTGAATAGTTCTGTACCAAATACCTTTCGTTTTAGACCGTTCATCGAAATATTCGCGCCACATTTGTCTACAGTCAACTTTAACGTTGGTAAGTATCTCATTATGCAATGGTAGGCATGTATAAGGTATACCGCTTGTTATCGCTTGTCTCGCCGCGCAGTCCGCCTCCTCGTTACCCGTGATGCCTACATGTGCGGGAATCCATTGAATAGTTACATATTTATTTGTATTCCTAAGCTTACAGATGGTATCTAAAATGCTGTAGGCTACCGGGTGTCCTCGAATTTTCGAGGGTAACCGAGCCAAATGAAAAAGGGCACTTTTAGAGTCAGTTAAAATAATACAATTATTATTATCCAAAGATGCGACATATGCCAATGCTTCAGATATTGCAATTAGTTCACAGTGCATTATTGATATAATTTCTGGTCTAATTTGAAACTGTACATGAATACCTATCTGCGGATCAAAAAAGGCGGCTCCGCAACCGCCTTCCTCTTTAGAACCATCTGTATATAGCTTGTAATACTGTCCATACTTATCCTCTATATAGTTTAAACATATGTCATGCAATTGTAATGTATTATAATTACGTTTAGCACCTTCAACCCCCTCAACCTCTAATTTTATATGATTTGAAATGTCAAAATTACTGATCCATGTTTCAAAAGAGTACATTTGTAATGGCTTGTCAGTATATAGTATACAGTTACAATATTTTTTATAGACATCTATTAATACAGGTATCTTCTTCTTGCTCCAGTAACTTTTTTGGCATAAATTATTCAGCTCGACCAATGCTTGAATGGTTAAATTGTTACTAATGGACCTGGATCTAAGTAAAAATTTGGATGCTAAATATCGACGACGTATATATAACGGCTGTAAACATAGTTCACTCTCCATGACATATACAGGAGTGCTTTTAATAAACCCACCTACTACGCGCATGGCTTGGTTTTGTATTTTATCTAGTTTGTTTAAGTGACTCTTAATGCTATTATCGTACAAGTAACTACAGTAATCAAATCTACTTCTAATGATCGAGATATACAGCCGTCTGAGATGTTTAGGATGTATACCCCATTTAGCCCCAGCTAGTGCTTTAATAACATTTAAAAATTTTAGTGTTTTTTCCTTTACTTCATTTATATGTCTTCCCCATTTTAATCTATTATCCAGCCACATACCTAAGTATTTTGCAGAATCTACTTGTTGAATATTATGATTATTTATTTTTAAATCTAAATTTAGTGGATTTCTTGGATTTCCTCTCGTAAATACACATACCTTAGTCTTTCTATGAGAAATCGTTAAGCCAATATCTTCTATCATATCGTTTAGCATGTCCAGGGCATTCTGAATACCACATTCTGCGTCGTATACGTTTTTATGTGTAGCATAAATAACAAAATCGTCCGCATATTGGGATATGGATACGATATCACCCAAATCTTTACATATATCGATGGTTGCTATGTTGAATAATAATGGTGATATAGGATCACCTTGTGCAATGCCTACTCCTGATGTTCTAGTCATTGTGATGTCATTAATTTCTATTGATAATAGCCTACAATGTAAAAATTCCCACAGATATCTACATATAGACGCGCCTGCTCCAAGATTATGCAATGTTTCCAAAATACTGACAATACTGACATTGTTATAGGCGCTGTCAATATCGATAAAGCACGCTACTGTAGTATGACCTTCCGTGAAACCACTTTGAATTCGTGAAACCAATCTAGTTAAATTGTCCGTGCAAGAACGCGATTTTCGAAATCCTACAGTCTCTTCTGAAAAACTGTTATTTCTCTCTAGATACCATTCCAGTCTACGCGTGATAATAGTATGAAAAATCTTACATGGACATGACAATAAAGAGATTGGCCTCACACTTGATATAGAACTATTTTCTATCCCAGGCTTTGGTACAGGAATTATTTTTATCTCTCTCCATTGTTTAGGCACGAAGCTAAAAGATAAAAATCTATTAAACAACGAGACCAATATTAATAGTGCATTCTTTGACAGATTTCTAATCATAGTATAAGAGATATGATCAGCGCCCGGTGCTGTATCTGACTGTCTGATGGAATTTACAAGTTCCTGTATCGAAATCGGGGTCGACAGCTCCAAGTTCTCAGCGTAGAACCTTGGAGCGGCCGGAGTCACATAATCAGGAGTTATACTGTTTAATAAATGTTCAGATTTCTCACGGGTGACACTATTTCTCGGCGTCCTATAACCCTTTAGCCATCTCATTTTAGTCCACATTTCACTAGACGACGATACACTGTCAATACCATCACAAAATCCACGCCAAGCCTTCGAACTGCCTTTACGAATCAACCTTTGTGCCTCACTAGTCTTATTTTGCAATTGAGTCAAATTGTCAGGGGTAGGATTTTTCCTAAATTCAGATAATGCTCTACGTCTTTCGGCAACAGTCTTGGAAATTTCCTGGTTCCAATATGGTTTCGGTGAGAACTTATGGCGCTGAATAGGGTCTGCGCATACTTTAATGTATGGAATAGACTGGTCTGCTGACTTGTTAATAATACTGATAAATATATCATAAGCTTCTTGATGATCTTCTGGCAGGAATAAATTAACGAGATCTTGATCAATACATTGTTTGTACATGTTCCAATCGGCTTTCTTAAAATTTCTCCTCTTTTTGTATCTCCTACACTCGGGTATATTAGTTTCTAATTTAATACATAAATGATCACTTCCTAAATTTTCATTTAAAACCTTCCAATCAAATTTAATCGCTATGTCCATGGATGCTAAAGTAATGTCTGGAGATGATTTTTGTACTGTACCATTAGCCAATAGTTTTACCCTCGTGTGTGTTCCATCATTTAAAAATATGAAGTCATTGTCTAGAATTGAGTCGAAGATTAGATTGCCTCTTGCATCAGTTTTAGTGGACCAGTTTGTGTGATGTCCGTTTAGATCGCCTGCAATGATGGTCTTTCTATTTATCAGCGAAAACACTTGGTTCCATTCGTTTGAAGTTGTTCTAATAGTCGGTGGGCAATAAATGGACAGTAAATTTTCAAGGTGGTCACAATTTAATATCTTGATTTGGAGTATCTCGATTTGTGTGTTCATGAGCACTACGTTGCATTGTTGGGCTTTAATTGACCTATGAGCTAAAATTGCCACACCTCCATAGCCATCATCACGATCAGATCGAAAAGTGTTGTATCCGTTTATGTAAAAATTATCCTCTGGCTTCAGCCATGTCTCACTGACTATTAAAATGTGTATCTTCTCTTGATATAATAAGGTTTCTAACTCCGCTTTCTTTGGTCTGACGCTTTGAGCATTCCATTGCATCATACTTATTGTTATGTTTGGATTGTTGTAATCCATAATTGTTTGATAAGATTACTACCAGGCATGTCACCCAAATATTGCGTAATCAAAGATAGTATCCCCTTAAACATAATGCTCACACAACTTATTATTCTCTCTCCCCACGAACAATTATTATTCTCAAATATTTTCTCCTTCATTTTTTTAAGTAGTATCTGCCAACTGATTTGTTCTTTAATTTTAGGTCTATCATCTTCTTGTCTAATTTGTTCCTCACTTTTACTATTCTCACTTTCACTTGTCTCTATAAAATTGTCAGTCTTATCTTGTGCACTTTTATTCTTACGTCTGTCAGTCTTCTTTTTTGTAATCTTCTCATTAGTCTCCTTAACGACCTTTGCGTATGTATGGGTCGTATTGGTCTGTCCTATTGTGTCTGGTTGTGAGTCTGGTATTATTTCTGCCCAATCTATATGAGAGGGGTCTGTACGGGAGGGGTCTGCACGTGGGGTCGGTAACGGTGGATGTTGTGATATGTCTAGCATTCTCGGTGACGGTATCGGTGAAGGTTGTACATATAAAGTTTTTGCTCTTTTATAAGAGCAATTGAATTGTGACATGAGTTCTCTTACTTTCTTCTCTTTAATATAGACGGGGCAGGTCCTATCCATGGGCATATGTTCTCCAGTGCAATTGTTGCACCGGAAACTTGTTACCTCACAATTAGAATGATTCTTAGTACACTTAGGGCATATAATTCTAAGCGAAGGGCACATTTTCATTATATGACCATAACGCCAACATCGAGAACACTGCGTAACTGGGTAGCGATACGGTGTAACGATAGCTCTGGTGTCATATATGTATACATGCGAAGGTAACGAAGGCCCCTTAAAGCATATACGTACTACCTCGCTAGGTTCCCATTGTCCGTTATTTGCTGTGCTTCTACGTTTTAATCGTTTTACCGCTGTAATCAAAGTTTGGCTATTAATGCCCTGCAATATCTCTTCTTCGGATAAATCAATATCCACATAGTTAATTACCCCATATGAATGGCTAACTTCCATCGTTTTGTGACACTTATAGATACCTTCATTAAATATCTTCGAGTTTAGAAGTAATTCTGCACTCTGTTCGTTGCTCAACTGAATCAATACTTTGTATGAATTTATGTATTTTACCTTTATCACATTATTAATGTTCTCAGATTTCAACTTTTTAGCCAGTCCAAATTGTTTAGGTAATTTATCCGTACACGTGATACATATTTCAATATTATCCTCTGGAACCCTCGTATTGTCACTTTCTGCTCGTCCAAATCTCTTTGCTTTCCGCCCCACTGTCGTCCATACTTCATCTGAATCCATTTCGCGAGTCCTCTTAGAAGGTCTTTGTGACTCCATATAGTTCGCGTTCTCCGTAATGCCCGTCAAATGAATGTTTTCCTCTATACTTCTAGTCATCTCACTTTCACTGTACTCGGTAACCATGTCATCCATTCCCACGTAAACGTCTGCTTCCACTATGCGATCGAGATGCTCGGTGCTACTCATATTTAAGTAGCAACCGCGCTTAAATTACATAATAACCATGCGGCGCGTGCGTACCTAGCGGACGCCCGAACGGCACTGACATAATTTATTATTATGTAATCTGCAGTATAATCGGTTCAGATGTGACGAGAATACAATCATTCATGCATTTTAAATGTATTCGTGATATAATAATATAAAAGTAAGTGAAATTAAAGCTGTCAGTCAGTTGCTCATCAGAGTAAAAGTTTAAATTTCTAATTGTTAAAAAAACGAAATTCATCTAGTTTAAGTAATTAATTAAATTTTAATGAATTATTCAGTGTTTGAACAATAATTGTAATTTTCTAATTACCATTTTGAGCGTAGGTTTAGGAATGTTTAGTTTGGTTACAAACTAGAACAAAAGCAGGCCTTGAAATTTTCTTGAAGATCATATAATATTATTATTACAGTCTTTAATTATCTTTCCATGTTAACGCTATTTAAACTGCTATTTGACGGTGGTAGAAATTCTTATTTTTTTTATCAAAGAAGTAATAAGTTGAGCAAGTTGCTCTCCTAATGGTAAGAGATAACGATGACCATAATTATACGATGTCAACCAGGATTTCACAATGATATTAAATTCTAAATGCACTGCATCGACACTTCTTACATATATTATTCAGTCATATTAATTATGTTAAAACTCTTTAGCCCAGTAAGTTCACCAGTTACTACCGATGCACAGTAAGTATGTGTAAGACTGGTACTAATAATTATTACAAGGTTTTATTAACTTTTACCTGTTTGTTGTCTGTTTGTCTGTCTCTAATCAAATCTTGCAAGTTTAATTTGAGCCACTTCCCGGTACCTATCTGATTAAACTGAAATTTTGCATGCCTGTATAAATTGGATGACAATGGAATACTATTATGACATCGAGCTGATCTGATGATGGAGCGGGAAGGTGGCTATAGAAATTCCGTAATTAAACGACGCAACCCCATCGAGTTTGGGCTCATTTGATTCGTTTTGACGAGTACTTTATGATGCTAGATGGTAATAATAAAAAGTTTGTTTTAAAAAGTATTTTTAAAATTTCACTTATTGTGGCCATCGTTATCCCTTAACATCAAGAGAGCGTCTTACTCGTCTTTTTTCTTTTTTACATATAGGGTTACAGGGAGGGATTATCCCGCCTTCTAGGTATAGTCTGTTGCCATCTACGCATCGTCGTTTAAAATAACGCTCGTGGTCAAAGGCTTAACAATAAAAACATATTCGTCGGCCAAGGAGGACGAATAACTGGCAAATGTCGTGTGGTACTTACTAGACGTCTACCACTACAAATAATAAATAAATATATATTTCAGGACATTTCACACAGCGCCACCTAACCCCATGCTAAGTAACTTAATGCTCGTGTTATGGTGGTTAGGATAACGGATATAATACTTGTATAATATTCTTTTGTGAATACATACTTATAATTATAGATACAGAAAGCCACCCAGACCAGAAACAAATATCCGTGGATCACACAAACATTTGTCCCGTGCGGGAATCGAACCCGCAACCATCTGTGTTACAGGCGGGTATTAGCCCACCGCGCCACAATGGTAGTCAATAATATTATAGCTGTGATAACAATAACTGTACGTACATCTAACGTAATGTAGGTTAGTCTAACATTACGGTTATTGAGTTGACACTGAAGTTATGGCGGTTCCAGTTTATTGTTTATGCTCTAATCTTGAGTTACTTTACGTACGTATATGTGTGTTTCACATAGTGTTTCACAAGTTATGAACATCATTTTATGTATAACTTTAGAGTTTATGGCTTAATGTATTCTACTCGTAATGGAGTATAATATTTTAGGTAAGTGCACCCAGCATTGGAATTATGCAAAATTATTTTCACAACGATTTTCTTTAATATAATAATGTTATAATGTAATTTCTTTATGGCATACTCTGATACCTTAACTTTTTTTTTTCGAAAATACATTTATCTTCCTTTGTGACCAATTAGGATTGTTACATGAGATGAATAAAAACACATTCTCAATGTGATTAATGTGTGTTACTGTGATTAGCATATTTTACTATATTTTGAATTATCACCAGTCAGAATTATATTTATTTTGACGAATTGCAACCTAAAATTTGTACTTTACCTATAAAAAGTGTAAGCTGCGGCGTAACTGAAAATTGCACAAAAAAATCTTTAAATACAAACAAGCAATAAATTATGTATTCATGTAAGTTTTCTCCGTTGATTTAGTCTCCATCAAATGAGGACGACGCAACCTTATAAAATAATTCAAATTTAATTTTATTCCTATTGTAGTAATAGAGAATTACACAAAAACTGTTTTAGTACAAGTAAACCTGCCTCATCATTTCCAAGACGAAATGTCGATAATAGTAAAACGTTGGTGTTTTGGAACTAGCAACAGCCGGAGGGCCCAACAAATTAGTTTGCTTGACATTGTGTGAAATTGTTCCTAAATCCCTGATTGGGTATAAATTGGCCCAATTTACGGCGCGTCACTTCTAATCAGGAAATTGAAGCCTTTGTTTTATGTTTACACTATTTTATGCTCGCGGTTTCGCCTTCGTTAAGTCCTTTGATTAAGAAGGAATTTAGCGTTACTTTGCGGATCTAAACATATTTTTTATTAAACATTAAAATTTTGTGTATTTTCGCTCAAACTTGTAATTCTAACATAGCTTTTTACACAGCGAGGAGTTCCTTTTATTTATTTAATAAAATACTGTTTTTTTCCAAAAATGTGCTCAGTTGTTTACTGTGCGTTGTGATCATTAGTCGCGGTTACCTACCTATTTTAATAAAATTATTATTTAAAAGACAAAATCATACTTATCTATCAAGACAGCTCAAACCGCTGACAGATTGTGTTGGAATTTACTCTCGTATTATTTTAATGTAATAATAATAAGAGCCAAAGCCCTAAATTTAAGTTACTTTACATAAAATAAAGGAAAAACGGGTCTTATAATATATTTATTTAAGAAAAAAATATAATAATGAATCTTTATTTTTATTTACATATTTTTTTTTTTTTAATCTGTACTGACAAAATACAGAATCCATTGCCAAAATTTTGATAAATAGACATCCTTTTGAATTCGAAATGAAAACTTATAAGCACATAACTAAGTGTATAATAAAAATGTAATTGACAATGGAAATATCTCAGAGAATGTCAAAAATAAAAACAATATCTCCTAAAGCTTATTCTTCAGAGAAACAAGCTTGGAATAAATTATCTTACACAATATTATTAAAATCTGTACGAGTATTCTTTTCAACAAGTTTATTTTCTAGTACCTATTATAGCAGCTGGATTTTTATTAAAATTTATTAATGAAAAAATGAAATAGGTAGGGCAAGGAGGGGTGTAAATTGTGTACACTACACCTACTATTTTTTTCGAATACTATACCCACATACAGAGACGTAGTAATTTTTTTTAAATTATCGTTTTCTCAAAATGTTGTGAAATTACTGGGCTAAAAGTGTCTCAACATCTTATGAATTTTTAGAAAGAGGCATTGGTGCTGTGCGCCCAGAATTTTTCATCCTTGTGAAATCCTAGGTAGCACTGTACCTACTGATTATAAGCAGCGTTATCTCTTGCTAACAGGAGAGCGTTATGCTCGTCTTCTTACTTCCTTGCATAAAAAAATTACAAAGAAATAATACTCGTCAGAGGAACAGAACTGCACCATCGCTAAACGGTTGATATTCCGTTTGTCTGCAAAGGTTTGGAACTCTCTGCCAGCATCAGTGTTTCCAGTAAATTACAACTTGAGAGTCTTTAAATCGAGGGTTAGTAGGTATTTACTAGACCTGTGTGCAACATCTACGACCGCGTCATCACTTACCAACAGCAGGTAAGACTGTGGTCAAACTCCTTATCTTACTAATGTTATAAACGTGAAAGTTTGTAAGAATGGATGTCTGGATGTTTGTTACTCTTTCACGCCTAAACGGATAAACCGATTGAGCTGAAATTTTGCATAAAGATAACTTAGATCCTGGAATAATACATATGCTACATAAGTACTGCGGGTAAAACCGCTGGGCGCAGCTAGTTCTTTATAAAAAAGAAAAAGCTAAAATACAACACTATACTAATATTACTACATACAATTAGGAACTTGGCGTCTAACACGATACAAAGTGCATTCACAAACAGACATGCAAGCGTCATTTACAAACACAGTCCGTTCTGCTTCGCGTTTTAATGTCATTAAGATCTTTCAGACAGAGTTTCAGACGTGCGCAAAACACACAGACGGCTAAAAGCTTCTCGGCAAGAGTCATCTTATGCAAATGTAGAGGAGACTGGGGATAGTTGAATAGAGTAGTCAACTATCCCTGGTCTATTAGTCTAACTGACGAATGCTCGTCGGTAATAAGGGTGTTGTGTTTACTAATCACAGCCAAGTATTAGTTATCCTAGGCGTCCGAAGTTATGAAGTCTATTACTTACTAGTTTGTGACCAGATAATGCCACACTCGTATTTATTGTCGACGAGTTTTCGGTACAGTTCAGTAGTCCACCTACTTCTTGTTATACCATATCCTATCTCAGGAGGTCAGCAATCATCATTGCTGTCTTAACTTTCGCGAAAGTCACACGAATTTTGAGCTCACATTTAACCACGTCCTAAGGTATTTAATCCATGATGTACGTTTCTCTCTTCACCTCTATAATAATAATTTATACTTCAACAGAACAGGTTACCCTACTTACTCCGTCAGAGTCAAATCACAATTTATAGGTTGTGTAGCTAACCTCTAGTTGCAGTTTCAGGTTGCAGAGATTACTGTAGGGCCTGCAACATGACCTAACGACTGCCTCCTACATATTTTATAGGAAACAGCCTCTATATTCGATTATTCCCGATCTCCCCTACCACGCTTGGGACACGGAAGGAGAACCGTAGGAAATGCCATTATATTTTTGTACATAATATCTAAACATTGTTAGCTCGTTCTGGGTATGAATAATAATGAATTCTCATCAAATCTGAAGTCGCCGGGAGCATTGTCAAGCTTATATTTTATTTTACTCGTGCCCTCGTACCTTCTTTCGCATTCATCTACTTGGGTATAAAATAATGGAATACACAAAGTTATTAAATAAATGTAAGAAAGGCTTTTTTATTCATTATAGGTTAGCCTTTGACCTGAATCTCGTGTGCTGTTAAGCGACTATGCGGCCGTAGATGGTAGCAGACTGAACCTAAAAGGCGGGATAAATCCTTCCATTGTCAATGAATCGCATAAAAGCGTCATAATGTACTGTCAGCTTTGTATATTCATATACCTACATTCGCATGTATTACGTATTTGACTTTGTTGTTTGCGAATTTAATTTAATTCAATTTCTTAGAAAAATGTTATCTATGAAAATTATACTCACCTAGCAGTATTTGATTTAATCTAAATAAAATTTCGTGAGCAAAATTAAATTTAAAACATTCCAAAATTTAATAAAAACTTCAAGATATTCGAACAATTTGATTTAATATAACAGAGCAATTACGAAGACATCTGTGAGCTTATAAAACGGCTCGTAAATGAAGAAAGTATTAACTTATACACGAGATCTGAGTCGTCGTCAAATTGACGTCACATAAAACGCTGGAGTTACGGCATCGGCCGCCTTCTTCCGTAATCTTACACCTGTATTTATAGTACGGTATTCAAGTTAGAATATGTTTCGGTATCAAGAACTCGCTACAACCTTTTACAAATCTCTTCTATCTCTGCATTAATATGCATAAGAGGTTTACACTTAATGGTTTCTAACATTAAGTCTTTTTATAGTGACTACCTGCGTCATAATAAGGAAAAGAGAAAAGTGTATCCCGCCCACTTTTTGATAATACGTCGACAATGACCAACATCGCGTCGACATCAAAAATGGTGTTGCAAACATATTTAAGCAACTGTAACCGATCCCTATCAGGCAAGCCTTTTTTGTCGACACATAGAACATGTCGTGTCTAAAATGTTTTATTTATGCAAAATTATAAAATAATCTATCCAGCTTTGTGTGCTGTACGTTAATCTATCAGTCAGTTATGTGTTCTTTAGTATATTTACGTTGGATATGTCCTCGATGATTTACGGTAATTAATAAATGAAGCCAGGAAACATGTGTTAACAGTGATAAAAGAAACTAAATTCATTGCGTGATATAGAAACAATATCAGATAAAAAAAAACCAGTAACTACGAGTATTTATAATATTATTATGTATTTCAATTCAATTCAATCATTTTATTTCGGAAATCTTCCATATAGTGTTAGTTACATTAACTTACAAAACCTATGTTAGTATGATCCTTAAAACTATAAAAACACACGCCTAACATAGTTTAGGCGAATGAATGGACATTTAGCAGTGGACCAGCACGCTTTATGCATGCTGATCCAGTGCTCCATGATGGGACCATCAAACCTGGCCGCAAACACTTGCAGGAGTCCGTTGGAGCTGCCCCGCACTCGCACCATCAGAGATGCTGTATTTAAAAAAGATTATCGACCGAGCGAAGCGAGGTCTTAGAGTCGAAAGCCGCGAAATGCCTGCGTTTGGACCAGTTTAACGCTTGACCTCTGGTGCTTAAGTTTGGTTGACGTTGACTTGAAAACGGTTAATCCAAATTAAATGAAATTTTACACACAAGTTAAGAAGGTTAATTGGATAATTGTAGTGAAAAAATTAGCGAAATAGGTTACAGGGTTGCAGAGATATAGGTGACTTAAAGTCTTTACGATAGGTCTGACGATTATTTCAAAACTGGAGCGCTGATAATTTTTTTTCTAACATATACACATTTTTTATAAGCGACACAAATATATTAGCCAAAGTGTATGTTTGTATGTATGTTTGTTACGCGATAACTGGAAAACCAATGGTCCAATCTGCATGAAACTTTGCAAACGCGTAATATAAATCCATAGAATTTTTAGGTTCGAACATGAGCCAAATCGGTCGAAGGGTTCTAGAGTTTTAGAAAATGCTTAATTTCAACGTTACCAAAGTTCCAATCTTAATGGAACTTTGCGATCAGGTAGTATAAGCTAAAAGAATTCTCATGTTCGAAAATGAGCCAAATCGATCCAAGGGTTGTAGAGTTATGAAGATGATTAAATTATAATGTTTTGCACAATTTGTTAGGTACATTAAGTTTGAGAAAGATCCTACAGGCAAAAAAGAGCAAGCAAGTTGATAAAGTTAAAGAATTAATAGCGATAAAGTCCAATAATTCGAGAATTTCAAGCAATTTATCATATTTTCAATATTTCTTATTTTTAATTATTTTCATATATTTTTTTAGTACATTGCGTAATACCAATAATTGCGTCAATTATAGTCCGGCCGCCTAAAGTTTGCTATTGAAATTGGTGTCACATACATGTAGGTAAGTACACGTTTTGTGCTGTTTTTTTAATATTTTTATAAACCTCATTTCGCTCGATCGATAAAATATAATGTTATATTTAATTTAAGTAGTATGAAAATAAAGTAAAATAGTTATTTAAAAAAAAAACCTTATTAATAGCGTTATTTTATGCCCATCGCTAATGGCAAGCAACCAAAGTTGGACTTAGTAGTATAGGCATAATTATAATATAATATAATGATGACGACATAACTACATCACATTGCCTAAAATTTTGTATAAATTATCCCGAACACAATGTACCGGACTATAACTCGCTGTCAAGTAAAATAATATTTTACAGTGGTCGTAGCATGCCAAACGAGATCCCGCTGAAATGTCAAGCGTAGAACTGTCATACCATACATTGTAGTTTTGTGAATATATGGGATGACAGTTCTACTCTTGAAGTTTGGTCGGGATTCTGTGTGGCATGCTACGGCTACTGGCAAAACACGAAAGTGGAGACCATAAACAATAATAAGCAGGTAACAATGTCTGTGGAAGTGGTGATAGAATAAAAAAACTCGCTGAATCGTTTTATGATAAAATATAATTTAAATACATAATTTATATGAATACATACAAATATCATCGACCGAGCAAAGCGAACTCTTAGAGTTGAGAGATCTCTCGGTGGCAGTAAGGTTATTTGAGTAGTCTATCTGCATAACTTTTTAAAACCTAAAGTAATTGTTTGTGCCGGCACATTCAACAATAAAGGTGCACGAGCACACCATAATGCATCGCGGGCCGTGTACTTATAGTCTGCCAAATTTCATAAATATATGGTAACGGCAAGTTCCCTATGAATGTTGATTTATTCAGAGGGTCAAAAAAAATTAGGTACGTTTTTGAAGGATAAACGGGTGTATTTTTTTCTACGTTAACTCAGAAGTTTAATTTAACGGGCACCAAGCGGCTACAGACCTGTGTATTATGGTAAAAATATACAATTCTACGGGATGTAGAGTATAAATTGGTCTTGACAGGCATACGGATGACCAAGTGATCCTATTTATTAGGATTTCGTTTTTTCCTTCAGAGGAACGAAACTCTAAAAAGGATTATATTCAAAAAATCTCGGTACGTAGGTTTATTGAGTTTTAATTTCTCAGAATTCTTATATTTTGAGTTTTAATATTATTGTTAAAGTTCTTGTATTAGGATATATTTAGTCGAGACCTAAAGTCTAAGGTTTACCACGGAAATTGGGCTGCGAGGTCACAGTTCGAGGCGAACTACTAGTGTATCTTTAGTCAAGACTTAAAACAACGCTCATGGATACGGGTCCTCCGTGATTATCCGATTTCCCGCTTCGTGTTTTTGGAATACAATCCTCGGAAGCGGATTACAAAAGTTTACAAGATGCTATTGAGTTGGGCTCACATTAAGGACTTACGGATCGGAACTCATTCGACAATTATATTATACGAGAATATACTTTGTGATAAACTCAATGTCTTTTCTAACTTTATTATGAACCTTGAAAATAATTAATGTTACACGGAATTTAAGATATATTTAAGAAAGTATATTAATGGAATATTAAAACTCTGTGACTTGTTACACTGATCCTACTCGACTGCACCAGTTTTTTTCGCAATGGAGGAATTTGTAAAAGGTAAAACCTGATTTGAGTGATATTATATTAACCACGAGCTTCTGAATTTACTTTTTTGCGCTATTACTTAAAATTCGAGATTGATTTTAAATGTTGAACTACCCTCATAAATTTCTATTTTCTAAAGGCAAGATTTTAAAAGTTCCCTTTAAACCGATAAACGTATTGATTCAATTTTTGGCACAGATATAATATTATCGCGTCGTAAATTTTCTTAAATTACTATATAAAACAACGATGCAAGCATTATCTAGTACTAGCTGCTCTCAACGGTTTTACCTGCAGTACTTATGTAGCCTATGTGTTATTCCAGGGTCTAAGCTATCTCTATACAAAATTTCAGCTCAATCGGTTCACCCGTTTAGGCGTGAAAGAGTAACAAACATCAAAACATCCAGACATACTGACATCCAGACATCTATTCTTACAAACTTTCACGTTTATAATATTAGTAAGATTATAAGTTCCAAAAAACAACATATTTTTTGTCACTTATAAAATTGATCCTACACGACTGCGCCAGTTTTCAAGACGAATAAACACTAGTAGTTCGCCTCGAACTGTGACCTCGCAGCCCAATTTCCGTGGTAAACCTTAGACTTTAGGTCTCGACTAAATATATCCTAATACAAGAACTTTAACAATAATATTAAAACTCAAAATATAAGAATTCTGAGAAATTAAAACTCAATAAACCTACGTACCGAGATTTTTTGAATATAATCCTTTTTAGAGTTTCGTTCCTCTGAAGGAAAAAACGAAATCCTAATAAATAGGATCACTTGGTCATCCGTATGCCTGTCAAGACCAATTTATACTCTACATCCCGTAGAATTGTATATTTTTACCATAATACACAGGTCTGTAGCCGCTTGGTGCCCGTTAAATTAAACTTCTGAGTTAACGTAGAAAAAAATACACCCGTTTATCCTTCAAAAACGTACCTAATTTTTTTTGACCCTCTGAATAAATCAACATTCATAGGGAACTTGCCGTTACCATATATTTATGAAATTTGGCAGACTATAAGTACACGGCCCGCGATGCATTATGGTGTGCTCGTGCACCTTTATTGTTGAATGTGCCGGCACAAACAATTACTTTAGGTTTTAAAAAGTTATGCAGATAGACTACTCAAATAACCTTACTGCCACCGAGAGATCTCTCAACTCTAAGAGTTCGCTTTGCTCGGTCGATGATATTTGTATGTATTCATATAAATTATGTATTTAAATTATATTTTATCATAAAACGATTCAGCGAGTTTTTTTATTCTATCACCACTTCCACAGACATTGTTACCTGCTTATTATTGTTTATGGTCTCCACTTTCGTGTTTTGCCAGTAGCCGTAGCATGCCACACAGAATCCCGACCAAACTTCAAGAGTAGAACTGTCATCCCATATATTCACAAAACTACAATGTATGGTATGACAGTTCTACGCTTGACATTTCAGCGGGATCTCGTTTGGCATGCTACGACCACTGTAAAATATTATTTTACTTGACAGCGAGTTATAGTCCGGTACATTGTGTTCGGGATAATTTATACAAAATTTTAGGCAATGTGATGTAGTTATGTCGTCATCATTATATTATATTATAATTATGCCTATACTACTAAGTCCAACTTTGGTTGCTTGCCATTAGCGATGGGCATAAAATAACGCTATTAATAAGGTTTTTTTTTTAAATAACTATTTTACTTTATTTTCATACTACTTAAATTAAATATAACATTATATTTTATCGATCGAGCGAAATGAGGTTTATAAAAATATTAAAAAAACAGCACAAAACGTGTACTTACCTACATGTATGTGACACCAATTTCAATAGCAAACTTTAGGCGGCCGGACTATAATTGACGCAATTATTGGTATTACGCAATGTACTAAAAAAATATATGAAAATAATTAAAAATAAGAAATATTGAAAATATGATAAATTGCTTGAAATTCTCGAATTATTGGACTTTATCGCTATTAATTCTTTAACTTTATCAACTTGCTTGCTCTTTTTTGCCTGTAGGATCTTTCTCAAACTTAATGTACCTAACAAATTGTGCAAAACATTATAATTTAATCATCTTCATAACTCTACAACCCTTGGATCGATTTGGCTCATTTTCGAACATGAGAATTCTTTTAGCTTATACTACCTGATCGCAAAGTTCCATTAAGATTGGAACTTTGGTAACGTTGAAATTAAGCATTTTCTAAAACTCTAGAACCCTTCGACCGATTTGGCTCATGTTCGAACCTAAAAATTCTATGGATTTATATTACGCGTTTGCAAAGTTTCATGCAGATTGGACCATTGGTTTTCCAGTTATCGCGTAACAAACATACATACAAACATACACTTTGGCTAATATATTTGTGTCGCTTATAAAAAATGTGTATATGTTAGAAAAAAAATTATCAGCGCTCCAGTTTTGAAATAATCGTCAGACCTATCGTAAAGACTTTAAGTCACCTATATCTCTGCAACCCTGTAACCTATTTCGCTAATTTTTTCACTACAATTATCCAATTAACCTTCTTAACTTGTGTGTAAAATTTCATTTAATTTGGATTAACCGTTTTCAAGTCAACGTCAACCAAACTTAAGCACCAGAGGTCAAGCGTTAAACTGGTCCAAACGCAGGCATTTCGCGGCTTTCGACTCTAAGACCTCGCTTCGCTCGGTCGATAAAATTACTTTAAGCTTTCAAGTAACACAGTCAATGCAGCAAAAGCCTCACAAACTCCAAGCAAAGCATTCTGTCGACAAACGTTCAAGTAAAATTAAACTTCTTACTCCTCATAGTGAGTTCATCAACAAAAAGCGAATTACAGTATAAGGCCGAAGTGCATTCCTAGACTTTGCCTAACCTCATTAGAATGAAACATGATAATTTTAACTCTATTTCGTAAGTGGTAGAGTCTATTTTAACTGAGAAGGATTTTGTGGCGACGGAAGAAAAAATAAATTAATACCAATTTAAAATGTTGCGTGCATGTGCTTTAGATGGCTTTACTGCACAATACTGATATAATGAGCGGGCTTTGAGCTGTTTACCTGAAATTGATATTTTATAGTGCTTAAAGCTAGCTTTAGATCTGTCTGTAGGTAACTAGTAGTTCGCCTCGAACTGTGACCTCGCAGCCCAATTTCCGTGGTAAACCTTAGACTTTAGGTCTCGACTAAATATATCCTAATACAAGAACTTTAACAATAATATTAAAACTCAAAATATAAGAATTCTGAGAAATTAAAACTCAATAAACCTACGTACCGAGATTTTTTGAATATAATCCTTTTTAGAGTTTCGTTCCTCTGAAGGAAAAAACGAAATCCTAATAAATAGGATCACTTGGTCATCCGTATGCCTGTCAAGACCAATTTATACTCTACATCCCGTAGAATTGTATATTTTTACCATAATACACAGGTCTGTAGCCGCTTGGTGCCCGTTAAATTAAACTTCTGAGTTAACGTAGAAAAAAATACACCCGTTTATCCTTCAAAAACGTACCTAATTTTTTTGACCCTCTGAATAAATCAACATTCATAGGGAACTTGCCGTTACCATATATTTATGAAATTTGGCAGACTATAAGTACACGGCCCGCGATGCATTATGGTGTGCTCGTGCACCTTTATTGTTGAATGTGCCGGCACAAACAATTACTTTAGGTTTTAAAAAGTTATGCAGATAGACTACTCAAATAACCTTACTGCCACCGAGAGATCTCTCAACTCTAAGAGTTCGCTTTGCTCGGTCGATGATATTTGTATGTATTCATATAAATTATGTATTTAAATTATATTTTATCATAAAACGATTCAGCGAGTTTTTTTATTCTATCACCACTTCCACAGACATTGTTACCTGCTTATTATTGTTTATGGTCTCCACTTTCGTGTTTTGCCAGTAGCCGTAGCATGCCACACAGAATCCCGACCAAACTTCAAGAGTAGAACTGTCATCCCATATATTCACAAAACTACAATGTATGGTATGACAGTTCTACGCTTGACATTTCAGCGGGATCTCGTTTGGCATGCTACGACCACTGTAAAATATTATTTTACTTGACAGCGAGTTATAGTCCGGTACATTGTGTTCGGGATAATTTATACAAAATTTTAGGCAATGTGATGTAGTTATGTCGTCATCATTATATTATATTATAATTATGCCTATACTACTAAGTCCAACTTTGGTTGCTTGCCATTAGCGATGGGCATAAAATAACGCTATTAATAAGGTTTTTTTTTTAAATAACTATTTTACTTTATTTTCATACTACTTAAATTAAATATAACATTATATTTTATCGATCGAGCGAAATGAGGTTTATAAAAATATTAAAAAAACAGCACAAAACGTGTACTTACCTACATGTATGTGACACCAATTTCAATAGCAAACTTTAGGCGGCCGGACTATAATTGACGCAATTATTGGTATTACGCAATGTACTAAAAAAATATATGAAAATAATTAAAAATAAGAAATATTGAAAATATGATAAATTGCTTGAAATTCTCGAATTATTGGACTTTATCGCTATTAATTCTTTAACTTTATCAACTTGCTTGCTCTTTTTTGCCTGTAGGATCTTTCTCAAACTTAATGTACCTAACAAATTGTGCAAAACATTATAATTTAATCATCTTCATAACTCTACAACCCTTGGATCGATTTGGCTCATTTTCGAACATGAGAATTCTTTTAGCTTATACTACCTGATCGCAAAGTTCCATTAAGATTGGAACTTTGGTAACGTTGAAATTAAGCATTTTCTAAAACTCTAGAACCCTTCGACCGATTTGGCTCATGTTCGAACCTAAAAATTCTATGGATTTATATTACGCGTTTGCAAAGTTTCATGCAGATTGGACCATTGGTTTTCCAGTTATCGCGTAACAAACATACATACAAACATACACTTTGGCTAATATATTTGTGTCGCTTATAAAAAATGTGTATATGTTAGAAAAAAAATTATCAGCGCTCCAGTTTTGAAATAATCGTCAGACCTATCGTAAAGACTTTAAGTCACCTATATCTCTGCAACCCTGTAACCTATTTCGCTAATTTTTTCACTACAATTATCCAATTAACCTTCTTAACTTGTGTGTAAAATTTCATTTAATTTGGATTAACCGTTTTCAAGTCAACGTCAACCAAACTTAAGCACCAGAGGTCAAGCGTTAAACTGGTCCAAACGCAGGCATTTCGCGGCTTTCGACTCTAAGACCTCGCTTCGCTCGGTCGATAAAATTACTTTAAGCTTTCAAGTAACACAGTCAATGCAGCAAAAGCCTCACAAACTCCAAGCAAAGCATTCTGTCGACAAACGTTCAAGTAAAATTAAACTTCTTACTCCTCATAGTGAGTTCATCAACAAAAAGCGAATTACAGTATAAGGCCGAAGTGCATTCCTAGACTTTGCCTAACCTCATTAGAATGAAACATGATAATTTTAACTCTATTTCGTAAGTGGTAGAGTCTATTTTAACTGAGAAGGATTTTGTGGCGACGGAAGAAAAAATAAATTAATACCAATTTAAAATGTTGCGTGCATGTGCTTTAGATGGCTTTACTGCACAATACTGATATAATGAGCGGGCTTTGAGCTGTTTACCTGAAATTGATATTTTATAGTGCTTAAAGCTAGCTTTAGATCTGTCTGTAGGTAACTAGTAGTTCGCCTCGAACTGTGACCTCGCAGCCCAATTTCCGTGGTAAACCTTAGACTTTAGGTCTCGACTAAATATATCCTAATACAAGAACTTTAACAATAATATTAAAACTCAAAATATAAGAATTCTGAGAAATTAAAACTCAATAAACCTACGTACCGAGATTTTTTGAATATAATCCTTTTTAGAGTTTCGTTCCTCTGAAGGAAAAAACGAAATCCTAATAAATAGGATCACTTGGTCATCCGTATGCCTGTCAAGACCAATTTATACTCTACATCCCGTAGAATTGTATATTTTTACCATAATACACAGGTCTGTAGCCGCTTGGTGCCCGTTAAATTAAACTTCTGAGTTAACGTAGAAAAAAATACACCCGTTTATCCTTCAAAAACGTACCTAATTTTTTTGACCCTCTGAATAAATCAACATTCATAGGGAACTTGCCGTTACCATATATTTATGAAATTTGGCAGACTATAAGTACACGGCCCGCGATGCATTATGGTGTGCTCGTGCACCTTTATTGTTGAATGTGCCGGCACAAACAATTACTTTAGGTTTTAAAAAGTTATGCAGATAGACTACTCAAATAACCTTACTGCCACCGAGAGATCTCTCAACTCTAAGAGTTCGCTTTGCTCGGTCGATGATATTTGTATGTATTCATATAAATTATGTATTTAAATTATATTTTATCATAAAACGATTCAGCGAGTTTTTTTATTCTATCACCACTTCCACAGACATTGTTACCTGCTTATTATTGTTTATGGTCTCCACTTTCGTGTTTTGCCAGTAGCCGTAGCATGCCACACAGAATCCCGACCAAACTTCAAGAGTAGAACTGTCATCCCATATATTCACAAAACTACAATGTATGGTATGACAGTTCTACGCTTGACATTTCAGCGGGATCTCGTTTGGCATGCTACGACCACTGTAAAATATTATTTTACTTGACAGCGAGTTATAGTCCGGTACATTGTGTTCGGGATAATTTATACAAAATTTTAGGCAATGTGATGTAGTTATGTCGTCATCATTATATTATATTATAATTATGCCTATACTACTAAGTCCAACTTTGGTTGCTTGCCATTAGCGATGGGCATAAAATAACGCTATTAATAAGGTTTTTTTTTTAAATAACTATTTTACTTTATTTTCATACTACTTAAATTAAATATAACATTATATTTTATCGATCGAGCGAAATGAGGTTTATAAAAATATTAAAAAAACAGCACAAAACGTGTACTTACCTACATGTATGTGACACCAATTTCAATAGCAAACTTTAGGCGGCCGGACTATAATTGACGCAATTATTGGTATTACGCAATGTACTAAAAAAATATATGAAAATAATTAAAAATAAGAAATATTGAAAATATGATAAATTGCTTGAAATTCTCGAATTATTGGACTTTATCGCTATTAATTCTTTAACTTTATCAACTTGCTTGCTCTTTTTTGCCTGTAGGATCTTTCTCAAACTTAATGTACCTAACAAATTGTGCAAAACATTATAATTTAATCATCTTCATAACTCTACAACCCTTGGATCGATTTGGCTCATTTTCGAACATGAGAATTCTTTTAGCTTATACTACCTGATCGCAAAGTTCCATTAAGATTGGAACTTTGGTAACGTTGAAATTAAGCATTTTCTAAAACTCTAGAACCCTTCGACCGATTTGGCTCATGTTCGAACCTAAAAATTCTATGGATTTATATTACGCGTTTGCAAAGTTTCATGCAGATTGGACCATTGGTTTTCCAGTTATCGCGTAACAAACATACATACAAACATACACTTTGGCTAATATATTTGTGTCGCTTATAAAAAATGTGTATATGTTAGAAAAAAAATTATCAGCGCTCCAGTTTTGAAATAATCGTCAGACCTATCGTAAAGACTTTAAGTCACCTATATCTCTGCAACCCTGTAACCTATTTCGCTAATTTTTTCACTACAATTATCCAATTAACCTTCTTAACTTGTGTGTAAAATTTCATTTAATTTGGATTAACCGTTTTCAAGTCAACGTCAACCAAACTTAAGCACCAGAGGTCAAGCGTTAAACTGGTCCAAACGCAGGCATTTCGCGGCTTTCGACTCTAAGACCTCGCTTCGCTCGGTCGATAAAATGGTCATGCCACATAATAATACTATTTTGATTAAGGTGTAAGTTAATGAAGTTAGCGCTTGTAGCGACACATGTTATAATTTACATTATACACATTGTATTTTGTCGATTGAGCAGAATGCAATGTGTGGGGTTCGGTGCATCGGACTTTCATTAATGAACACACCTCTCTAAACTGGTGACCCCGGTGTGATGGAGTAGCGTGGTTTATAAAATTAGGTTGTGTAGAGTAAAAACTTTGGCACTAAAAATAAGATCACATTTTGACCGTAAAGCGATAACTCTATTCAATTCAAAACTCATTACAGAATATGAAAAATATCTTAAAACTAAAGCTGAAATCTAAAACTTATACAAACCTACTTATACATATAATCAAAATTTAAATCTAATAAATCTATTGTGGAGGGATAGGTAGCCAGAATGCTGGCGGGATTGCCCCGCTGAATACAAATTCTAATTTTTTGGGCTAAATACAATCCAGCATTCCGGTCACCTGATACCTCCACCAAAAAACTTATTTGTCTTATTTTTTTTTCAATATAGGTTAGCCTTTGACCACGATCTTGCCTGATCTTAAGACATGATTTGGCCAAATCCCTCCCTGGCTTCACTGAATATCGTGCCGTGAGCTGTTTTAGTTTGTTGTTTCACTGTAAATTCAGTCAAAACAAAGTAGTTTTCCTACAGTGAAATTACTAACTATAAATTGCTTTTACTCAAACAGTGAATAAAGTTAAAATCCAAGTGAGAAGGTAACTCTAACATCCTGAGAAAAACTTGTTACTCGCCGTCCGAACTGTTTTCTAGAAAAATCTTAATTAAGTCGGCATCCCATTTTAATTTCCTTTTTACAATTTCCTCGGAGGTTTCAAACTACTCCAGTAATTATAATAATAATTGAAGATCTCTTTGAAAGATACTTTTTATAGCAATTTTTTGGAACAAAGATAATGAGGTAAGATTATTTTTTTAATTTCGCGAAGAAATTATCAAGCTTAACGCGATATTTTCTTTGATATAATATTAGTCGGTAAATAAGTAATATTTCTTGTATATTTTTCTATATTATCGTTTTAACCTACTATTCATCAGATTTTTTATTTGTTTGTTATTTTTTATCAATTTTAATAAACCATTTAAGTATCTACAATGATGGTAAAATAAAAATTTAGTAAAAAATGTGTTGTTGAACAATTTTATTACAAGCATACCTGCTCAGTCCTGTGCTTTCGTTTCCGGTAGTACCGATTTTGTGCTAAAATCAGGATATAAAGCAGCTATTCTCCTTATCCAGATTTCCAGCTATCTACTCTTCCATGTTTATTAGAATCAGGTCAGTAGTTTACAGGTGTAAAAATCATATGGATCAAACATTACTATAAAAATTATTATTATTAGAATCCTACTAATCACGAAGTTTGTAAGAATGTATGGATGTATCTATGTTTGTTACTCTTTCACTCCTTATCAGGTGGACCGATCAAGCTGCAAATAAATAGGCTACTGTACAGCGAGTAAAACCGCTGGGCGCAGCTAGTCTAAATATATAAAAGGAAAGAGTGACTGACTGACTGATCTATCAACGCACTGCCTAAACTGCTAGACGAATTGGGTTGAAATTTGGAACACAGATAGGTTTTATGATGTAGACCTCCGCTAATTAAAGATTTTGCCACGCGGGCAAAACCGCGAGCTTAAGCTAGTTAATAATAATTGTGCTAGAAAGGAGTAACGGTGACCGTTGTAGTACCTAATTAAACTGTGTTACGGCCGCCATAGTCCTTCCGTTTGGAAATGGTAACAAGTTAATTCGTAACATAGTCAATGCCGTTTGTAAGTATAGGTAGCGCTCTCAGTTTAGCGTTGAGTAAAACGATTCACAGCTTGTTACCCGACACCTCATCCGATTTATAGCTCTATGCCTCACAGGGACGAATTTAAAACACGTTTACAAAGTAGCTGAAAATTTAGTGTCCCAAATAAATGTCGAAAAATTAGATGAATAATAGTTATTTGTTATACAAGAGTGCAAAGTTGCTTTTTTACCGCGTGCTCAGTTTGTATGACCGAGCTAGCGAAGGATTCTAAAATTAAATCACGAGCGTAGCGAGTGATTTATTAATTAGAATCCTGAGCGTTAGCGAGGGAATCAAAAGAGCACAAGGTCAAAAATCTTTGCACTCGAGTGTGACACATAATTTTTCATCCCCCCTCAGCGAGGAAATAATTCAATGCTAAAAGTTTTTTTTTTTTATTATTCTCACCATGGATGCGCACAGTGTTCCAGTGCAATATCTTCAAAAATAACCAGTATTCAATTTTAATTTACGTAGGTACGCTTACTTAGAGTCCTTTTCACGAAAGAGGTCCCACGGAATTTAGCGGAACTAATTTTTTATTCTATTATTATTGGAATTCATATTTTAAATCATTTTTATTTGTTATATAAAATAAATACCTTTTTGATTTAGAAAATAAATATGAGAAATTATGAGGCGTTAAAAAGTTAAAGGTATTTAAACTTTTAAAATGTGCAATAGTGGCGTCCCGCAAAAAGGTCTCCTTTCGTGAAAAGCACTCTACCTATTTGTTTTAGTGATTATTTCCTCATTTTCAGTTTATTACAGTGAGAAATCGTTAATAAAAAAGTTACTAAAAAGTAATACTTAGAAAAAATCTTGCTACTAACTAAATAAAGTTATAAAAAATTGGCTTATTCTATTAACTCTGCTAAATTAACTCAACTATTATTTACTATTACAGTACTATGTAATTCATTAAATAGTTATTTGTTATACAAGAGTGCAAAGTTGCTTTTTTACCGCGTGCTCAGTTTGTATGACCGAGCTAGCGAGGGATTCTAAAATTAAATCACGAGCATAGCGAGTGATTTATTAATTAGAATCCTGAGCGTTAGCGAGGGAATCAAAAGAGCACAAGGTCAAAAATCTTTGCACTCGAGTGTGACACATAATTTTTCATCCCCCCTCAGCGAGGAAATAACTCAATGCTAAAAGTTTTTTTTAAATTATTCTCACCATGGATGCGCACAGTGTTGCCAGTGCACTATCTTCAAAAATAACCAGTATTCAATTTTAATTTACGTAGGTACGCTTACTTAGAGTCCTTTTCACGAAATAGGTCCCACGGAATTTAGCGGAACTAATTTTTTATTCTATTATTATTGGACTTCATATTTTAAATCATTTTTATTTGTTACATAAAATAAATACCTTTTTGATTAAGAAATTAAATATGAGAAATTATGAGGCGTTAAAAAGGTAAAGGTATTTAAACTTTTAAAATGTGCAATAGTGGCGTCCCGCAAAAAGGTTTCCTTTCGTGAAAAGCACTCTACCTATTCGTTTTAGTGATTATTTTCTCATTTTCAGTTTATTACAGTGAGAAATCGTTAATAAAAAAGTTACTAAAAAGTAATACTTAGAAAAAATATTGCTACTAACTAGATTTATATAAAGTTATAAAAAATTGGCTTATTCTATTAACTCTGCTAAATTAACTCAACTATTATTTACTATTACAGTACTATATAATTCATTAAAAACATTATTGCCTCGAAATGTAACTTATATCTAAACAACTAACGTAAATATAGTTCAAAAGAAACGGAATATGTTACAAAAGTAACTTACTGGCAAGGCTGATGGTGCGCCCAAAGCAAATTAAAAAAAAAAGTTTACTAAAGAGGTTCTTACTCCGAGTTTTTAACAAATTTAAAAAAGTTGTACGCTTATTTCGGTACCATAGAGGTGGAAGTTAATAGGTTTAATTATGTTTTTGTCTCTAGAGGGTAAAGTAAGTTTGAATTTCTCTAGAGGAAAATATAGACTTTTCCAGTCAGATATCGATGAGTAAAACTACACTTTCCGAGATAGTGGGATGAAAAAAACATTATTGCCTCGAAATGTAACTTATATCTAAACAACTAACGTAAATATAGTTCAAAAGAAACGTAATATGTTACAAAAGTAACTTACTGGCAAGGCTGATGGTGCGCCCAAAGCAAATTAAAAAAATAAAGTTTACTAAAGAGGTTCTTACTCCGAGTTTTTAACAAATTTAAAAAAGTTGTACGCTTATTTCGGTACCATAGAGGTGGAAGTAAATAGGTTTAATTATGTTTTTGTCTCTAGAGGGTAAAGTAAATTTGAATTTCTCTAGCCACTCAAACGTCCCGACCGCTATAGCGGTCCTAAGGACTTGCTTCTTTAAAACATGTTTTTATCTATGAAAATGCTAAAAATTTGCGTAAATTTGATTGCAAATGGCTTCGTAATAAATATTTTTAATCTGTGATCATTAAATCTGAAGTCAGTTCTTGGTAAAATTAAAAAAATATATTTTTTTAAATTAATGTTTCGAAGTTTTCATGCGTGCCAGTGAAATCTGCTTTTAAAATGTTTTTAAATCACTTTATTTTATTAAAATTATTTATTGTTATGATCCTCATGATACTATCTTTCGAAATTAGTACATTTTGTAAGGAAAAAAATAAAATTAGAACAATTTTACATGTCTTAAAGTCGACATGTAAGATCTTTGTCTCGTTTTCCACGATTCGTAATATTTTTCCATGATTAATTTCAATCCGCTATTATTTTATTAAAAAACAACGTAAATTTAGAAAAACAGTTCAACATGAATAGTTACGTATATCTAAAATAAAAAAATATAAGCTAAAATAGTTTTAATTTATTGATTAAATATTTCCATTCTCAGTATTTTGTTCTAGGCGCTGAAGATTTATACAATAATGGGTGGTTTGTTTTGATTTATTGTGCTAAATTTTACTTTTCAAGTCAATATATTTTAGTATCAAATCAAAGCTTATATATTCTTGTTTAATAATATGCAGGTAAAAATAAGAAATATTGAGAGATATTTTGTAAAAAGTGTTTAAACCAAAAAAATACCGAATATTAACACATATTGCCACGTTCGCATTTTTTTATATGCTCTGTGTTAATATTTGAGTAAATTTTTTTCGATATTTTATTTCTTTATAGTATTAACTATATAATGTTATTTTTTTTCATTGAAAATGGTTTAAAAGTTTTCTAGAAAATAGACGTTTAGTAGGTATCAGTAGTGAGCGCGCGAAGCGATTCTAGCGCGGACGTGTGAGCGGCTAGAGGATAATATGGACTTTTCCAGTCAGATATCGAAGCGCAAAAATACACTTTCCGAGGTGGGGGGATGAAAAAGATTTTTTTTTTAATTATTTAACTTCAAAATAAAACAAATTATTATATTTTGAAAACAGTATATTTGTTGATTAATTTGGTTAATCACCTCCTAAATAAGGGCCGAGTTGAGAGGCGTGCCATGGGGGAGGCCTATGTGTAGCAGTAGACGAACGTGGGCCGATGATATCGATTAAATTTACAAGAAACGTTCAGTGTGATTGAAAATATCTCAAAATATACTTTTCCTTATGTTCAGCGAGAACGTCCGCTCGACTTAACCACAATTCACTCACAATTCATTCTCAGATCAATTCTATTCCTAAGATAGAGCAATATTCACTTACACAGAGATAAAATCAGAGCAATAGCCACACCGTGAGAATTCCCCGATTTTTTTCCAGTATTTTCCTGTTATTGCCGTGTCGCTACACGACTTTCTGTCGACTAGCCTTTCCCTAAATCCGCTCCTGACCCGCTTTCCATATTTTACTGGGAGTAAATTTTTATCGCCAGCAATACAGTGGTAATAAACGTCGGAACAAAGGGGATGTTCGGATATGTTCGCCAATATTCGACCATTTTCGGTGATTCTCGGAAAAATGTCCGAACCATAGTGTAATTATAGTGAGTAGGCTGACTGTTGGTAGTTTATCTAAACTGATATTCCAAAAACGCCCCTCCGGCCAAGATTAGACAACGCGTAGACTTGTCTTGCTGTCAAGTCAACTGTCATCCTATACATTCACAAAAGTACAATGTATGGGATGACAGTTCTACTCTTGACATTTCTGCGGGATTCCATGTGTCATGCTACGGCCACTGACCAATTTGGTTTGTAAAAAATCAAAAATTTGAGATGCTTAGTTAGGACTTTTCAAAACAATTCATACAAATTAACTGTCAACCAAAAATTTCTTCATCTATTTAAAAACCGCATCAAAATCTGTTGCGTAGTTTTTAAGATCTAAGGATACATAGGGACAGACAGATGGGAAGCGACTTTGTTTTATACTATGTAGTGTTTTATACCTTTGTTCGGCGTCGACCAACTTGCTGTTATTCCACTATGTCCGAACGTTTAATTTCCATGAAGCGGTAGAGATAACGCTCTGAAATCACTATCAGTTGATTTACGACTTTTAAATAACTGAATTGTATGCAGTTTTTATTGTTTATTTTATAATAATATTTATTTTAAAACACAAAGGTTCAAGTTGAATGCTTTCATGAAATATTATTTTTTCTTTGCGCGATAAGATAATGTTATAAATAATTGTAAATTATAATAAATTGAGTACGGCAATTTTAACCACTGCTGTAGCCAATGTACAACGTACATTACACCAAATTTAAGCTCAACTAGCTAAGCTTTGGGCGTTAAGAACCAACTATCTTACACAACAAACATAATAATATAACTATCTTACACATATATATTATTTACCTACACATTTTTTTTATATAAAAAAGTAAGAAGACGAACAAGACGCTCTCCTGGTGGTAAGAGATAACGCTGCCCATAATTAGTACAGTGCTACCCAGGATTTTACAAAGATGTAAAATTCTGTGTACACTGCGGTAACGCTTTTTACTAAAGGTTCATAATATGTTAAGACTCTTCAGCCCAGTAGTTACACTAGCTACAGTGCCCTCCTACCTGTGCACAGTAATGTTTGCACATCACTGCTCAGGTTGTAGAATTACTGGCACTGTTGGGATAACCACCTATTCGACCTCCTGGAAAAGAAGTCTCTACCTCCGCTGAATTTTTGGATTTAAAAATTACCATTAGGTTAGCTCCCTTTTTTTATTGAAGTATGTAAATAAAGTATTGGAGTAACCGAGTCCGCTTTAATTGCGTTTTAAAAATTTTAACAATGTTTTCAATTTCACGCTGACTTTTTCGTGACCCTTTTACGTAAAATTAAAAGTTTAGGAATATTAACATTTTAAACGACCAACAGGGGATAATCGGCCACGTAAAATATTGTTTTAAAGACTAGCTTATGCCGTGGATTTACTTTTTTTTTTAAATATTAGCTATATTATAATATTATAATAAAGATGACGTATCTCCGCTAAAAAGATTTTTTAACTTAGTTATTATAAAATAATGATACTTATTTAATAAAAACACTCAAAGACGCCTGAATCGATTTGGATTTGAGATAATAGAGATTCATTTGAGATTCATACAATTTTACACTTGTCCTCGTCAGTAAAGAGACACACTATAAGAGTATTGTTGTTAAGAGAAAATCTAGCTCATTCGATTAGATTTATGACTTTTATATAATCATCAAAGGAACAAACCATCCGCTGTTTTACTATGAAACATTGTGTTACTATGAAACATTTCAAACAAGTTTTTGTTTTGCGATTTGTTTACAAACATGTCCATTGTCCATGCAGAATCAATATTGGCTTATTTCCCATCGCATGTCCAAGCCAACATTGCGTTCAAGAGAACATGATAAAACTATTGGAATGAGCTTGCTAAAATACAATGAGGTATCAGAGTAAGCCCACTCGATTGTACACGCGCACTATAATAATATTATTGTCTGCCCTGTGCAAAAATATTTATAGCTTGGTTTACATATATCGGCGAAGAATATTTTTACGAATTCAGTTTTAGGAATTATACGGCATAAAGATTAAGACTATTTATAATAATATGGAGTTTTTTTTAAACTATCGCGAGTGTTCTCCATAACTAAAACAACAAAAACGACACAACTCACTTCTAATATTGTCGAGAATATCAGTGGTCGAGATATTCTCGACAATATTAGACGTGAGTTGTGTTTTATTGTTTTAGTTGTAATATAGAGCTAACCATTTTTACATTATTTCTTGTGCCATCAATAAATTATGATTTGTTTGTCTTCGTGTGTGTCATTTGGAAAAGAGCTTAGACCCTAAAACACAATAATAATTACTAATAAACTGTTTATTCTTAGTAGGGCAAAATCTCCAAGTGCAGCGAGTGTTATTTAAGCAATTGGGATTTTTTTTTCTTTATTTTAAAAGCGGCAGGCAAGCAGTCGGCCCACCTGATGTTATAAATAGTTTCCGACGCCTATGAACCCCTTCAACACCAGAGGCGTTAATAGAGCGTTACCGGTCATGGAAGACTTTATAAATACCCCTTTTGAATCTAGATAGATCAAATGATTGAGGGAAGACCCAAGAAGGAAGGCTTACTTTAGATGCGTCATTTCCTTCCATAAAACTATTTCCAACTTTCACTTTTTTTCATTCAAGTTATAGTTATAGATGTAAAGTGGCGCCCTCCTCGTCCTAGTTTTTACAAACGACGTAAGTTTTGATGGTCTATGAAAGCTAGGTTAACGACGCCTAGCAGACGGCCCGGGGGTTCGTAAACTTTTAATAACTACTAAAAAAACAAGGAAACGGAGTTATTGTCAATTTGTTATTAAGAATTTGTGTTACAGCGAATGGTTTCAATATATATTATTAAATTAGCTCTGCATGGAGGTAATACCCACTAAAAAGTAGCCTAGCCGGTTTAAGCTACCTGTATACTAAATTTCAGAACAACCAGTTCAGCCGTTTAGGCGTAAAGAGGTTACAAAAAACACACATACACACACCTACGCGCACATTTATGCTTTAAAATTTATTTAACAACTTGCTTGCTCTAGGTTTTTTTCAGGTTACGTCATTGCGTCAATGAAATCCACGATAATCACGAAAAACTGATAAAACTTTTGACATTTAATAATAACTCAGACTGCCTTGAGCTGCCGTGACGAGCGTACGCGTGTGTTGCTTTATTATCCTCGCGTTTGTTATTTTGCATCTAAACTCTATCGTGTCGACTCGACAACATTGGTGGCTCTCTTACTATCTTGTGAGTAATCCCATTTACTGCCGACGCCATATTGTGAGCTGTAGAGCGGTGTCCCGCTTCCGCACGCTGAGACATTTTAACATTGTCATTGAAACATCGGTGGCTCTCTTACTATCTTGTGAGTGATCCCATTTGCTGCCGGCGCCATATTGCAAGCTGTAGAGCGGCGTCCCACTCCCGCACGCAGTGAGATTCGAGCCCGGGACCGTAGCGCAATGACAACGCTTGCGTAGGCGCTTATACCACCGCACCACGCATGCATAGTGCATCACCGCCAAACCCAGCTACCGCATCGTGCGTCGCCCCCGTACCACGACACTAGCGACAGATTAGCGATAATCGACAGCTCATACATTGATATCGCAATACAACTTGGTACAGAGGAATACAGTCTAAATAATTATTATATTTTACAATGACGACAGCGCATTCTCCACCCAATGCCCGCTGCTATTCTAATCCTGATCTAGCCGGCATGGATTCGGATACGAAATATTTGCGAAAACGGAAGTTCCCAGATATAGACAGAGACGACTTTCTCAAGGAATTTAGTGACTCAATAAAGCGAATTGAAGGCAAAATAGATGATAAATTCACCATTCTGGACAACAAAATGTCATCAATACAATCCGAATTGTCCTCTCTGGCCAATAGCGTTTCTGATATGAGAGCGGAAATTAGCGCACTTCGTACTGAACATAACGCGGTGGTTGAGCGAATTGATAAAATCGAGAATAAACATAATAATGCCATAGCTGCCCTAGAAAAGAAACAGGCTGAGTTCGTAAATGAAGTGTCTTCCCTGCAGACTGCAATACAATTTCAGAGCGCGGAACAAGGTGACGTTATTAAACGCACAACAGAACTTGAAAATATCACAAAAAATAGTGGGCTGGCTCCCGAGCTGGTGGCGTCCTTGGAAGCAAAGATTGATAACCTTGAGCAGCAGGCGCGGCAGTGTAATATTGAGATTACTAATGTTCCAGAACGGAGAAGCGAAAACCTCATAAAACTGGTTATGATGATCTCTAATATTATAAAGTGCCCCATAACACAGAAGGATGTCATCGCAGTACACCGTGTTCCACACGCACAGCCCTCAAACAACAGGCCGAAAAACATAATTCTCAAGTTTTCGTCGCGAATCTTACGTGATAATGTCCTTAGTGCATTCCGCGCGCACAGAGCAGTCAAATCGGACTTACTGGATATAGCTGGCTCGCCACAATCGATCTATCTTAACGAGCATTTGACTTTGAAAAATAAGATACTTTTTCGCGAATGTCGCGAGGCAGCTAAACGACAGGGCTACAAGTACGTGTGGGTCCGACACGCCACCATACTTGTCCGCGAGTCTGATACTGCTCCCACTATTGCTATTAGGCATCATAAAGATATAACATCTCACATCAAGCCTCGAAGGGCAATGGGCCGTGTCGGACCGACCGCCACTTGATTCAAGATTAGAAATTAACCTAAGACATAATTTTATAAGCTCCAAGGCACAATCATATTCTTTAACAGCTTTAATGTTTCTGGTTGTTTGCGCTTCTATAGGTCACCTTTGCTTTCGTTTAAAATCTGCTTGTGCTCTCTCAACAGGGATTAATAGTATGTATATTTGCTATGCTGCTATATTGCTTATAGCTATATATAAATTAATTTACATTTGTAATAAAGCAATATTAACCGGCTGCTTTGAATACTCCGAAAAGTTAGACTTAAAACTGTATAATATAATGGTGACACAGCTAATGATACAAATGCATTATCTTAGCACTTATAAATCTTATTCAACGATTGATCTTATGACATCCCCATATTATGGATAGTAACATCTCATTGTATTACCAAAATTGTCGAGGGCTAAGGACGAAATTAAACTCTTTGTATATGAATATTCTTTCCCATTGCTATGACATAATTGTGTTCACGGAAACATGGTTAGTACCGGAAATTTCCAATAGTGAATTCATTGATCAAAGATACTCAGTATTTCGCAAAGACAGAGATCGTTTGGCTACAGATAAGCAGGATGGAGGAGGGGTTTTAATAGCTGTTCGTAGAGATTTAAAAGCTACGTTATTGGATCTACCTTTAAATACTATTTCTCCTCCTAATATTGAATTTTTATTTATAGAAATTACATCTAGACAAAACAAATTAACTAATAATATTATTAATGTTACATATATACCTCCTAAAACTAACCCTTGCATATATACTCAGTATTTTAGGCTCCTACAGACCGTCTTAAATAACAATTCAGACATTCTGGAAAACTTTCTTATAGTAGGTGACTTCAATTTACCAGATTTAAAGTGGAAAGAAGACCCTGGCCATCCAAAACGGCTTTACCCCATATTCAATTCCAATGAAGTGACTAACGAGTTATTAAACTTTATGTCCTTAAACAAGACTGCTCAATATAACAATATTTTTAATTCTATGACTAGACTACTAGATATATTTTTATCGAATGTTGATTGCTCTGTCTATACTCCCACGGATTATTTAACGAAAGTTGATTCCTATCATCCACCCTTTGCAGCTATAGTTCCACTAGCTATTAATTCATCATACATGCCCCGCTGTCCAATTACCGTATGCAACTTTCATAAGGTTGATTATGATTTAGTTAATAAAGCTATCGACGAAATTGACTGGAATGAGAAAATTGGTGAATCATCTTCAGAAAACGCTGTTAACATATTTTATGAAATTATCTACGAGATTATTAAAATTCATGTTCCAATGTCAATTAAAAAACCTTCTAATTATCCCATATGGTTCACTCCTGCTTTAATTCATATATTTAAAAACAAATCGAAGGCATGGTTAAAATGGAAAACGTACGGAAATACATCAGATTACGAAATTTTTTCTCGATACAGAAACAGCTTTAAATTAGAGTGTGATAACTGCTTTGCGAAATATTTAGACTCAATTCAAGATAATATATGTAACAATGTTAAATACTTTTGGAAATATATTTCCAACCTCAAAAATAAGCCTACGATACCTGATAAAATGAACTTAAATGATCAAACTGTGAACACTCCTACAGATATTTGTAACTTATTTGCTAAGTTTTTTCACTCAGTATATGAGCCATCAACACTGAATATGGACTCATGGTCAGTTCCCGAAAATGTATCTGAAAACTGCAACCTTATTAGTCATATGGACATTAGTTTTATAAAAATTCGAACAGAACTTAGTAAACTAGACCCTACAAAAGGTAAAGGACCTGATGGAATACACCCGATTTTCTTAAAGAATACTGCCTCTACTATTTGTAAGCCCCTTCATATTCTCTACAACAAATGTATTAGAGAAGGCGTGTTTCCTGACATATGGAAACAAGCCAATATTACACCAATATTTAAATCTGGTTCAAAAAGTGATATATCTAATTATCGTCCTATTTCTATATTATCTGCTTTGTCGAAGCTTTTCGAGAGACTTATTCACAATGAACTATACCCAATACTCCATCCAATTATCATTAAAGAACAGCATGGATTTGTTAAAAGAAGGTCAACTAACACAAATTTAATGACATTTACCAATTTTCTATTTGAGAATATGGACAGAAGAGTACAAGTCGATGCTGTCTATACAGACTTTCGAAAAGCCTTCGACAAAGTAGATCACGAAATACTCCTCAATAAGATCGCGTACAACGGTATCCGGGGTAATTTATTACGATGGTTCGCTTCATACATCTCTAACCGCACACAAAAAGTTGTCATCAATGGATTTAAATCAGATATTGTTAAAACTACCTCCGGGGTCCCGCAGGGATCAATATTGGGTCCATTATTATTTATTATTTTTATAAATGATATAAATACTTGTTTTAAACATTCTAAATTCCTGTTATATGCAGATGACCTAAAAGTATACAGAAATATCGATAATTACAACGATAATATTCTACTTCAAAATGATTTGGATCGTCTCACTGAATACTGTCATATAAATAAATTACATTTAAGTCTGTCAAAATGTCACTATATTAATTTTACTAAAAATAGAAATATAAAACAATATCAATACAAACTCTGTAACACTTTACTGGACAAAGTTGATTCACTGCGAGATCTCGGTGTAGAATTAGATACTAAATTACATTTAGATCTTCATGTACAAAAAAAAATTAATAAAGCGTTTCAAATGTATAGTTTCGTTTTAAGGTCTAGTAAAAACTTTAAGCGAACTAAAACATATATATACTTATTTAACACAATTATAAGACCCCAAGTAGAATATGCAACTTGTATCTGGAACCCACTATACAATAAATATAAAGACTCAATAGAGAGAGTGCAAAATAAATTTTACAAAACCATGCATTATAGATGTCACCACGAAAAATTAACATATGTACAACTTCTTAGCAAATATAAAACTTTAAGCTTATATCATAGACGATTGCTTCTGGGAGCAGCAACAATTTATAATCTTTGTAATAATAAGTATGATTGCATAGATCTCACAAGTAAATTATGTTATAGTGTCCCGCGCACAGTGCAAAGACGTTCAGTTAGACCTGGTAGATTGTTCACTACTTCTCGGTGTCGAACAAATGCTGGAAAACGTGCACCTCTATATCAACTTATAACTGCCTATAACACATACTTTGAACGCATAGATATCTTTGCACTGTCCGCCTCTAGTTTTAAGAAATTGGTCTCCGATGTTCTATTTAATTTAAATAAATAAGTAACAAGCGAGTTATTGTAACTACAAGGTGTACCCTAGGGTGTCCCGTAAAAGTATTTTTTGGATTTTGAAAACGCAACACCTCTCGAAAGTTGCGTAATTTTACGCAGATTAAGAAAATATTTTTTTTTCATTTTTGAAAAATAATTTTCAGGGCTCTACCGTTCGTTAAAGTTTTAAAAATTTAACATTTTTTCATATTTTTTTTCCGATATTGAAACAATAAAATATTATTATTTTTCTAGTTTTAGATATAGAAGATGTTCGATATTATAATTTGAAAGCAAATTTATCTACATAAAAATCGTGTTTTATTTCTGAAAAAATCCGCAAGTACCCGCAAATTTCAACGTTTTTTGGAACTTCCTCTGATTGGCTCTTGGGCCTTAATTTACTCAACTAAATATTTTTTGTTGTATGTTTTAAAGAATATAATGTGTTATTAGAAGATTTATAGCTAATTTTGCAGTATAAACGCCTTTTTGGTTATATTAAGCTCGAGTCGAAGTTAAACTACATGTGGTGTATTGTGGCCAAAACTAGGAACTCTATTATCGGCTAAAAACTATTATTGACTTCATTAATTGTATTTTATTTAATCATAATCCACGTAAAATTTAAGTGGGTATGATATTACTACATTTCAGACCTTTTAAATTCAGGAATATACGCGATTGCTTCTGATTTTTTACATTTGACCAAAATATGGGGAAATTTTTACAATAGGGTGCTTCGTATGCTTCATTTAGTATTTTCATCATTAAATTTTTGCCTCGATGTTGTACTTCAGTTCCTATGTGATTGTCAATCTGGAAATAAGTGCCTGCGAGGTGGTTATCTTCTGCTAATCGTACTCTTAATCTAACAGAACATTGACAATTGCTTGTCAAGTACGTGGTTAAAGTCTACGTCCTATATGCCTCCGATTTGGTTTCTTATTAAACAAAATACAGTTTATAAAGACAAAAATGAAGACGGCTAATCATTACATTTATTATTGTGATTAGTTACTATCAATTTTAACCTGAAAAAAATGTTATTAGTTGTCGAAAGAAACGCTCTCATGAAAACTTCACGTCAATATGTTATGTATTAATAGGCACTACTTTCAGGATTTGGCCTTTTGAAAAGGAATGAGAAATTGAAAGAAGTATATTTAAGACACTCAATATGAACTTATTTTCTAGAGAAACTATCAAAATTATTATAAAGAATGAGTGCTAGCCTAGAGCATAGTGGGTTCTGCGTCATCTTTCTATTGACGGCCTTTAAACCATGATTAAATAATAAAATAATAAAAGTGAGCAAAATTGAGTAACCGTGACATACACTATCTGTGGATATGTATATTTAGCTGATATCTAATTCCTTTCAAAGTGTAACAACAGTAATTCGGGTGGTTATTTTTTTAGAACCAAATTGTAATCTGGAGCAAAAATTCTAATTTTTTGACACAAAATCAAGTACAAATTATCAATGATAATAAATTTATAATGGAATTTGTGTGATGCAGTTTATTTTTCTGTAGTTTGTTAAATACATTTAAATAAAAAAATATCTTTTAACATTGATTTTGAGTTAATTTAAAATATTGAGACCAGGACCATAAAAATCGGCAATTCTCTAAACTTCAAAGCGAGGTAGAGCCCTCAAGATGACAAAAAAATACATATTTTTTTAGATTATTCATAATATGTGTTAAATTACGCAACTTTTGACACCTATTGCGTTAGCGTAGCTCCAAAAAAAAATTTCCCCATACATCGACGGGACACCCTAGTGTACCCTACTCCATAACATATATGTGGATAATGAAGTAGGCTACACATTTATATTAGTTATATTATTATGTTGTTTTTGTAAGCTGTAGTGTGTAGCTGTTAATTGTCCCAAATAAACTAAATAAATAAATATGCCTGTAGGCCTGTTATGATGGTATTATTATACGAAAACTTCAGCTTACCATGTCTAGGCTGATTACCAAATTTACTAGAAGGTTGTCAGACTGTGGTACCTACATTACAATCAAAAATAAAAATAAAAGTGTTCTTTACTGCTGTAGTAGCTGTAGTATTGTTAGTTTGTTTTTCTCAATAAAGGCATTTGCCACTAAAAAAAAAAAAAAAAATCTAAAATAATAATTTATAAGTTTTTGCTCAAAAGCAATATTACAAAAGCTTTAAAAAGATTCATCACGTAATTTAAAACACAATATCCGCATTATATTTTACGATTTGTCGTAAAAATGAATTGCAAATGAAGTGAAAATCATTTCGATTCAGAATTATCATTTTCACTGAATAAAGTTGGCACAATGTGGTTAATGTCGGACCCTTTCCTGATTTTGGAATTAATTTTTCATGACAGCTTTTATTAGTTTAAGAATTGGAGAATATTGTCACGACTTATTTAAAATCAAATTTTCTTTCGGATGAACTATTACAACAAAAAAAGTATAATAATAATAACACATTTCCTCTAAGTATATCGGTAGCAGAACTATTGAGTTGCATTAATTGTAATATTATTACCTTGCAATATTATATTATAATTTTATTTAAAAGTCCCTCATGAAAATTCCTAATGAAACCTATCTGTGTTTTAATTTCAACTCAATCCTTTCAGCGTTTTGGGATGTGCGTTGATAGATCAGTCAGGCAGTCATTCAATCAGTCACTCTCTCCTTTTATATATATTTAGATATATTAAAATAAACCGCACAAAAATCTGTTGCGTAGATCTAATGGACAGACAGTCAGCGGGAAGCGACATTTGTTTTATGCTATGTAGTGATAATAAAAATATTACTGTTATAAAAACTGCAACAATATCAAAATATTATGACTGTACAGCATAATATTATCAACACAAACCCCAGCGGTGACCATTTACCGTTGAAATTATTTAGAAAAAGGGCCGAGCTTGAAAAATAGCTGGAAACACGATTAACAGGGTGTAAAATAATGCGAAGGGTCGCTCGCCCTTGCCCACTCACGGATTATAATAAAAAATGCTCTCTTTTCTCTTGCCCGGGATATTGGCCGCACTGGATTACAGAAACGTTATGGATGTTATGGTTTGAATTGACTTAAACTTGTTTAAAATTATGGAGGAAGTTGGGGTTTTGAATTTTCGTAAAAGTAATTGACTAGCGTCCACAGGTTTTTGTTTTTACAAGCTTTTATTTACTTTCACCTGTCTGTAATTAAATCTCGCAAGCTTAATTTGACCCACTTCCCGGTATCATTTTGAGCTGAAATTTGCGGATGACAATGCAATATTATTTTAATATGGAGCTGATCTGATGATGAACTCTGTGATTAAACAACGCGACCTCATCGAATTTGGGATCATTTATTGATTCGGCTTGACAAGTACTTCGGTGCTAGATGGTAATAATAATAAAAGCTTGTTTTAAAAAAAAAATATTTTTTATTAATTTCAATTGTTTTTTTTTTTTTTTTTTAATGTCTTTATTGAGAAAAACAAAGTAACAATACTACAGCTACTACAGCAGTAAAGAACACTTTTATTAACCACAGATCGGCCACAAGCCGATCTACAGAAAATCCAAGTGCTCCAAACCACTGTCAGTTGGCAGAGTGCCCAGAATGCTGGCAGCATTGCCACGTTGAATGGCAATACTTATACATTGGGCCAAATATACCCCAGCATTTCGGTCACACGTCGCCTCGACCAAGCGCTCAGATAAATTTTGGAAAATGCGGTGAGCTCCCGGACCCCAAGGACCCAAAGTCTCTACCCCAAACGGCTCAAAAATGTAACCGCTATCGAGGTTAGCATATTTACGCCGCTTGAGCCGCTCAGCAGAAACTGCCGCCGCACCAGCCGCAATTTGAGTCTCTGGAAGATGTGAGGGCGCCAGTGTATCAACGCAAGTCGCGTCCCACACTATCGGCCGACCTAACTTCCAGGGAATCAAAGTCATACCGTCAGGTCATTTACCATCGTCACGCATCAGACCATTCGGTTCGAGAATGGCTGCTACATTGGCGCTGGTAAAAGCCCGGCGAATGATGTCGTTGAGACTGGAGTGGCGGGAGATTCGGCCAGCGCTCCGAGAACATGAGAGACCATGGTGACCGAGTTCGTCGACTGCAGTACCACACTGACAGCGGTGACCTACATAACATGCTGCACCCAGGCGCAAACTAACAGCTACACGAAAAGCAGATGAATCTAAAAGATTACCAGTATTAATGGAAGGGATGGCTTGCAACCAAAAACCAGATTCCCTAACAGAGACTGCTAGAAGTCGGGCACGGTCTGACGAGTTGGGACACGTTTGTATTAGACTATTCCGTGCCAACTCGCAGAGAGGCCCATCCCACAGTCTCTGTGAAGATGGTACTTTAGGTAAATCGGTATTGGGGCAAGCTGCCACCCAAGCATTTTTTGCCTCAGCTGAATTAGCTATAGCCAAAGATGATAATGCTAATTTCAATTGTTCATAATAGGTTAGGCTTGGACCACTATATCACGTGATGTTAAGTGACGGTGCGGCCGTAGATGGTAGGAAACTAAACTTAAAAGGCGCGATAAACCTCTACCTGGCTTGCCAACATCATGCCGAAACACGAACATATCTAATGACCAATTTGTGACATAGTTTTGTCCAGTGGTTTCAAAAATAGGATAAAGTATAGTGCTCCAATATAGAGGTAAAGGTTTACTACCTATGAAAGGAGAGGCATATATAAAAATTCTTTAAATTAATATCACGAATTATCGACCGAGCGAAGCGAGGTCTTAGAGTCGAAAGCCGCGAAATGCCTGCGTTTGGACCAGTTTAACGCTTGACCTCTGGTGCTTAAGTTTGGTTGACGTTTACTTGAAAACGGTTAATCCAAATTAAATGAAATTTTACACACAAGTTAAGAAGTTTAATTGAATAATTTTAGTGAAAAAATTAGCTAAATAGGTTACAGGGTTGCCGAGATATAGGTGACTTAAAGTCTTTACGATAGGTCTGACGATTATTTCAAAACTGGAGCGCTGATAATTTTTTTTCTAACATATACACATTTTTTATAAGCGACACAAATATATTAGCCAAAGTGTATGTTTGTATGTATGTTTGTTACGCGATAACTGGAAAACCAATGGTCCAATCTGCATGAAACTTTGCAAACGCGTAATATAAATCCATAGAATTTTTAAGTTCGAACATGAGCCAAATCGGTCGTAGGGTTCTAGAGTTTTAGAAAATGCTTAATTTCAACGTTACCAAAGTTCCAATCTTAATGAAACTTTGCGATCAAGTAGTATAAGCTAAAAGAATTCTCATGTTCGAAAATGAGCCAAATCGATCCAAGGGTTGTAGAGTTATGAAGATGATTAAATTATAATGTTTTGCACAATTTGTTAGGTACATTAAGTTTGAGAAAGATCCTATAGGCAAAAAAGAGCAAGCAAGTTGATAAAATTAAGAATTAATAGCGATAAAGTCCAATAATTCGAGAATTTCAAGCAATTTATCATATTTTCAATATATCTTATTTATAATTATTTTCATATAATTTTTTAGTACATTGCGTAATACCAATAATTGCGTCAATTATAGTCCGGCCGCCTAAAGTTTGCTATTGAAATAGGTGTCACATACATGTAGGTAAGTACACGTTATGTGCTGTTTTTTTAATCTTTTTATAAACCTCATTTCGCTCGATCGATAAAATATAATGTTATATTTAATTTAAGTAGTATGAAAATAAAGTAAAAAAGTTATTTAAAAAAAAACCTTATTAATAGCGTTATTTTACGCCCATCGCTAATGGCAAGCAACCAAAGTTGGACTTAGTAGTATAGGCATAATTATAATATAATATTATATAATATAATTATGACGACATAACTACGTCACATTGCCTAAAATTTTGTATAAATTATCCCGAACACAATGTACCGGACTATAACTCGCTGTCAAGTAAAATAATATTTTACAGTGGTCGTAGCATGCCAAACGAGATCCCGCTGAAATGTCATGCGTAGAACTGTCATACCATACATTGTAGTTTTGTGAATGTATGTGATGACAGTTCTACTCTTGAAGTTTGGTCGGGATTCTGTGTGGCATGCTACGGCCACTGGCAAAACACGAAAGTGGAGACCATAAACAATAATAAGCAGGTAACAATGTCTGTGGAAGTGGTGATAGAATAAAAAAACTCGCTGAATCGTTTTATGATAAAATATAATTTAAATACATAATTTATATGAATACATACAAATATCATCGACCGAGCAAAGCGAACTCTTAGAGTTGAGAGATCTCTCGGTGGCAGTAAGGTTATTTGAGTAGTCTATCTGCATAACTTTTTAAAACCTAAAGTAATTGTTTGTGCCGGCACATTCAACAATAAAGGTGCACGAGCACACCATAATGCATCGCGGGCCGTGTACTTATAGTCTGCCAAATTTCATAAATATATGGTAACGGCAAGTTCCCTATGAATGTTGATTTATTCAGAGGGTCAAAAAAAATTAGGTACGTTTTTGAAGGATAAACGGGTGTATTTTTTTCTACGTTAACTCAGAAGTTTAATTTAACGGGCACCAAGCGGCTACAGACCTGTGTATTATGGTAAAAATATACAATTCTACGGGATGTAGAGTATAAATTGGTCTTGACAGGCATACGGATGACCAAGTGATCCTATTTATTAGGATTTCGTTTTTTCCTTCAGAGGAACGAAACTCTAAAAAGGATTATATTCAAAAAATCTCGGTACGTAGGTTTATTGAGTTTTAATTTCTCAGAATTCTTATATTTTGAGTTTTAATATTAATGTTAAAGTTCTTGTATTAGGATATATTTAGTCGAGACCTAAAGTCTAAGGTTTACCACGGAAATTGGGCTGCGAGGTCACAGTTCGAGGCGAACTACTAGTATTTTTACGTTCAAATAACATTAAATACCTAAAACCGCTAAAAACCGTCTGCATTACTTTCATCAGGGTTTGTAAGATATAATTTTAAACCACAATAAACAAGTCGAAAGTAATTATAATAATTGTTCCACACGAGTTTTGGTCCCGACGCCGTCAAGATGAAATGTGAAGTAAACAAACTCCGTCTGTTTTGACACAGATCACAGTTTCAAATTTAATTAGACTGTGCATAATTCCTTCATAACGAGGGTAAACATGTGATTTAATAACGGTATATCGCCGAGTTACACCAAGAGGCTCTAAACTTGAAGGCTGTATGAGTGTATTTTATTAACGGATAATAATATGTTATTTGGTATCATTGTTTTGCTTTTGTAATTTTTATAAAAAAGCTTTTACAAAATATTACTTTATAGGATACAATATAAATTATGTCTTAAAGGAAATAAAAGCTATAAAAAATGTAATCGACCGAGCGAAGCGAGGTCTTAGAGTCGAGAGCCGCGGAAAGCCTGCGTTTTGACCAGTTTAACGGTTGACCTCTGGTGCTTAAGTTTGATCGACATTTACTCGAAAACGGTAAATCCAAATTAAATGAAACTTTGCACACAAGTTAAGTAGGTTAATATAATAATTATAGTAAAAAATAGCCAAATAGAATTTAGGGTTGTAGAGATATAGGTGACTTAAAGTCTTTACGATAGGTCTTACGATTATTTCAAAACTAGAGCGCTAATAATTTTTTTTCTAACATATACACATTTTTTATAAGCGACATAAATATATTATCAAAAGTGTATGTTTGTATGTATGTTTGTTACGCGATAACTGGAAAACCAATGGTCCAATCTTTATGAAACTTTGCAAACGCGTAATATTAATCCATAGAATTTTTAAGTTCGAACATGAGCCAAATCGGTCGAAGGGTTCTAGAGTTAAAGAGATTGCTTTATTACAATGAAACCGATGATCCATTCTTGATAAAACTTTTTAAGCAGGTAGTACAAACTAAAAGAATTCTCACTTCCAAAAATGAGCCAAATTGGTGCAAGGGTTGTAGAGTTATAGAGAATACAAAATTACAATGTTTATCGATTGTAATATTATGAGAACTGCAGGGATATTCACTTATCCGTCAGAGAACCGAACCAAAGACCGAATTGTCAAAAATCGATACGACGTAATACGTCATTTCATACATTTTTGACTATTCGGTCTTAGGGTCGGTTCCCTAACGGATAAGTAAATAGCCATGTTGACTTACTCAATATAATATTATGAATTTAAATGATCGTGCGGTTTTGATAATAATATTATCCTCGTATAGATCCTACCAGTGGAAGTAGGTACTTAATTTACTGGTTTTCAAGTTTGCATAATACGAGTAGTATATAGGTATAATTAAAATTTGCCCTAAATTTAGTTATTCTTCTTAGTATCAATATAATATACTTTCTAAACTTATTAATCAAACTCCAACCCATTTTTAGGGTTCCGTACCTCAAAAGGAAAAAAACGGAACCCTTATAGGATCACTTTGTTGTCCGTCCGTCCGTCCGTCCGTCCGTCCGTCTGTCTGTCAAGACCCTTTTTCTCAGGAACGCGTGGAGGTAACAAGCTGAAATTTATAGGAAATACTAAAGTCCATTGCCTTCTAAAGCTGTGAAAAATTCAAACTTCTAGGCCAACGCAATCAAAAGATATAGTCGAATATGTCGCAAATTTCAGCAAATTTTCGACATTACCAAATAAATCAAAACCTACGGGGCACTTCCCGTGAACTCAGAATCTTGAAATTTGGCACGAAGCAACTCCTTAGAGCACAGATAAAGGAAAAATTGCGAAAACCATACATTTAAAGTAAAAAGTAAAACGTGAATTTCAACGCAACGAATTAAAAAAGGCTAATAAAAACCCTAAAGCCACATGGAAAATAATAAAAGATATTGCAAACTTAAATGCCAACAAAACTAATTCTTCCGAATTATTAAAAATTTCACAAAGCCCCTCCATGTCTGTTAACACAGTCAATTCATTCTTTTCCAATGTAGGGAAAAAATTGGCTGAGGACATAGTCCTGAGAACACAAGCTACATCATTACCTGAACCATCTAATCAACCTAACTATCTTCAAACAAATTCCCTAAGCTCTCCACTACATTCTATGTCTCTTTACCCTGTCCATGATGATGAAATTGTTTCAATTATTATAAACCTTAAAGATAAATGTGCAATTGGTTGGGATAATATATCTTCACTTGTAATAAAATCTGCTCGTCATGTTCTTGTCCCAATACTTACATATATCTTTAACCTTTGTTTTTCAAATGGTATTTTCCCACAAGCGTTTAAAAAGGCCATTGTGCATCCAATTTTCAAAAGTGGAGACAGACACAGTGTGTCTAATTACAGGCCGATCTCTGTGCTTTCTGCGCTATCCAAGATTCTCGAAAAGCTCCTTAATAAACGCCTTGTCCGATTCCTCGATGACAAATGTGTCTTAGCGTCTAACCAGTTCGGCTTTCGAAGTGGGAAATCCACGGAAGATGCCGTTTTGGAGCTGACAGAATCTGTCGTCAGGAACCTTGACAAAAAACAGAAAGTTGTAGCTGTCTTTTTGGACCTTTCTAAGGCGTTCGACACTGTGTCTGTCCCCCTTTTACTTCGAAAGCTGGAACTTGTTGGAGTCAGAGGTGTAGCTCTGAATATGTTTAGCAGCTACTTAACAAATCGTTCGCAGCAGGTACAGATCGATACTTTCATTAGCACCAATATGCCATTAGAGTTTGGAGTTCCCCAAGGTAGTGTCCTTGGACCAACCTTATTTTTAGTTTATATTAATGATCTTTGCAAGATCACTCTCCCCCAATGCAAAATAATCACATATGCAGACGATACAGCCTTACTTATTCATGGCAAAAGCTGGAAAGACGTAAAATCAAATAGTGAAGCTGTACTCAGGTCGGTAATGCATTGGTTAGACTCCAATCTGCTTACGCTCAATGTATCGAAAACCAAATTTGTACCCTTTTCAACCAATCTTTCCTGTCAACCACCTGACACTTTTTCTATTTCAGCTCATGTTTGTAATTTTTCAGACCTACCCAGTTGCAATTGCGCAATAGTTGAACGTACATCTGTTATAAAATATCTTGGCGTTATGATAGATAGTACCCTAACTTGGAAGACACACATAGGGGTCACGGCGTCACGTATACGTAAGCTTATATTCATTTTTAAAAATTTGAGACATGTTCTTGACCCGGAATCGCTGAAAACAGTATACTTTGCACTGGGGCAATCTGTCCTCTCATACTGTATTTGGGTAAATCCTGAGAGACAAAATTTTACGTGTCTGGGGGAATAAACTACCCGTAACATAAAAATTCTACCCAAGGGTATTTTTTTTCTGTTAGTTTAAGGTTTAATCTACTTAATGCATGATAGATATAAGGTTAAATTTAGCTGCAAGTATCTGAAAAAAAATGTTAAAGCCCTGAAATTTGACTACCATGGGGTGTCCCTTACACATTTTTGAAACAAAATATATTTTTTACACCAATTTATGAACGGAATTTTATTAATTCCTGTGATCTAAGCTGTAAAGGGTGAACTGTTATACGATCAAAAAAATACGCGAAGGCTGTACACAGCGTAGTTTTAGAAAAAATCATAAATTTAGGTTTGTCCCCGGACAAAAAGTGATTCCCATGGCGCACGACATAACTACTCACATTTCACAAGCCACAAGACTTAGAAGTTTGTACGCACACTGTTGGCTAACTTCAATTGCGCTCTAAACATCGTGAAGAAATGTTACTCCTCTCGTGGTTATAAACTGGATTTATGAAGGTGAGAAATTGATTACCGTGGTTTTGGTACACTAGATCATTGATTACCATTTCTATGTTTAAAAATATTTTTTTATCCATTACGGTTTTTTGACTAGGGTGTGCAGTTAGGAAAAGGGTTTTGTTTATCATATATTTTATTATTATTGGTCTATAATTGTGGTATTTAAAAATATTGACAAAAAACTATACAATTTTGATTTCCATGGTATTGATTCTCATGGCGTTTTACCACGGTGATCAATTTTCCCCTGAGTTTTGTTGCGCATTCTTTCACTTTTTACCCAACTACAGCGAAGCCGCAGGTATGGAAGTGATTTAGACAGTTTATATTTGTATATTTCATTATTTCAGATGTTTTTTTTATATTGTATACATCAGATTTTTTTAATATTGTACTATAGTAGACAGCCGCTCTGGCTTATGCGGCACCATTATATCCCCACATTAAAATAAGTCGCTCAGCGAGCTATGGAGAGGGCTATACTCGGGGTTTCTTTACGTGATCGAATCAGGAATGAGGAGCTCCGAAGACGAACCAAAGTCACTGACATATCTCCGCGGATCAGGAAGCTGAAGTAGTAATGGGCAGGCCACATAGCACGTAGAGCGAATGGCTGATGGGGTCGAAAAGTGTTCGAGTGGCTACCAAGCAAACGCAGCGTAGAACTTCTATTCACAAGTGTGACAAACGACCTTATTAAGGTCGCTGAAAGACGCTTGAAGCAGGTCACTTCCAACACCGGTTTTATATATGGAGGTCTAAATGGGAGGTTGATGTTCAGCAGTAGACGTCTAATGGCTGAGATGATGTATGATGAAAAAATGAAACGAAACTATGGGCTGACTGCAACTTCAGTCCAAATTAACCTAACTAATGATAAATGTACAATCTGATGACAGCTTCTGGAGTGAATCCTGTCAGTGACTGTGACTGAGAACATATTCTAGGACTATTTATTCAATATTTTTACATTGTTTAAGACAGCAATACATTGATTTTATTTAGTTTACATGATTATTATATAGAAAGCCAATATAGACCTTTTTAATACTTTATGTTTGGTGTATATTTGTTTGGATCACCGTTTTTTATCATTTCTATTTTATATTATTAGTATATAGAGGTCAATATTTAAATAATAACATAGAATTGAAACAAAATAGTTTTAATTTTGATTCCCATGCCACACTTTATTGATTCCCGTGGCACCAAAAATTTAAATTTAAATATCTTCTGAACAAAACAAGTTATAATGATGCCTATTTGACGGATGTGCTTATAATTATGGGAAATTTGATGTTTTACATGTCAAATTCAATAATACTTTGATTTAAAATCTACCACGGGAATCACTTAAATACGCCCGATCTCAGGATTTACCCATTTCCTCTTGGGGTGGCGCGGTCAAATCAAACATGATAAGATTAGAACGAGCACAGAGAGCCGTTCTTAAGGTAATGCTCTTTAAACCTATTCTATTTCCTACTAATGATTTATACTCACTTTCTAGACTTCTAAATGTTAGACAGATTTTTATATTATGCACACTCTTGCGCAAACACTCGGAAACTGTTTATGATCCCTTAATTGCTACTACGAAACGTAGATCCAGTTTAGTCTGCCTTACCGAGTCCCGACGTACAGTGCTGGCGAGTAGGCATTACTACTGCATAAGTACCAAACTGTATAACAGATTAAACAAAGAATTGAATTTTTACCCTCTTCCTTATGTTAAATGCAAGAAAAAATGCATGGAATGGCTGTTGTCATTGACATATGATGAGACAGAAGATCTTATGCGCTAACGTATACACATCTTATTATATACCCAATCTAGATGAGACCAGTGAACCAAAAACAGACACTCTCACACTCATACACACCCATACACACACACACACACACACACACACACACACACACACACACACACACACACACACACACACACACACACCTGCTAATCTTACATTGCGTATGTAAAAATTAGGTTAAACCCTTCATTTGAATTATTATACTAATCTTACTAACCTGCTTTTTCATTTAAATTTTTTTCTAACCTTTTTTTAATTTCAACTCACCTTATACAATTAACTTTAGGATTGTTTTGGATTGTTTGTATCACAAGTGTAAACCCGGAGGAGGGCGTTGGTGTCTGCAACACAGTCTCACGACTATCGCAGGCATCATCGTTCCATAGCATAAGTTTCATTGTAACACTTTTCCAAAATAAACTATTTGTATTTGTATTTTTATTTTCATCATATGAAAAAAATATTTTGAATAATTTTATACCTACTACCCCTTTTCTCATGAACGCGTAAACGTATTAAATTGAAATTCATATCAAATACTTAGGTCTATAATACCTTTAAACTGTAATAAAATCAAACCTCTATGTTAACGCATTCAAAAGAAACAGCAATTTTAGCCGAAATTTTAAACACGCAACTACTCTCAAAAAACCAAAACCTACAGGGTACTTGCCGTGAACGTAGAATCTTGAAATTTGGTAAAAGGCAATTCCTTAGAGCACAGATAAAGGAAAAATTGCGAAAATTGTACATTTTTAGTTACATCATATAAAAAAATATTTTTAATAATTTCATACTTACTACCTTATTTCTCATGAACGCGTGCAGGTATTAAACTGAAATTCATATCAAATACTAAGGTCTATAATACCTTTAAACTGTAATAAAATCAAATCTCTATCTCAACGCATTCAAAAGAAACAGCAATTATAGCCAAAATTTTTAACACGCAACTACTCTCAAAAAACCAAAACCTACAGGGTACTTGCCGTGAACGTAGAATCTTGAAATTTGGTAAAAGGCAATTCCTTAGAGCACAAATAAAGGAAAAATTGTGAAAATTGTACATTTTTAGTTACATCACATAAAAAAATATTTTTAATAATTTCATACTTACTACCTTATTTCTCATGAACGCGTGCAGGTATTAAACTGAAATTCATATCAAATACTAAGGTCTATAATACCTTTAAACTGTAATAAAATCAAACCTCTATCTCTAAAATAAATACCAATGCTGCAGGATATGACCGCATAAATATGGAGATGATAAAACTCACTTTGCCTGAGACTCTACCCATCATAACAAACATAGTAAATATAGGTTCAATTCTTTCCAGCACCTTTCCTTCTGCGTGGAAGCGGTCTCTGATCAAGCCTATACCTAAATCTAATTCAATTGAAGAAATAAAAGATTTACGACCAATTAGCTTACTGCCGGTATTGTCGAAGGTTCTTGAGAAAGTAGTACTTACGCAGATGGAAGAGTACCTAAAACGTCAAAGCATTATCCCTATATATCAGTCTGGCTTCCGGAAGCATCATGGCACAGAAACAGCCCTATTGAAAGTGTCAGACGATATACTGGCGGCATCTGATTCAGGACTCAGTAGTGTAATCGTCCTGCTAGATTTTTCACGTGCGTTCGACTGCCTTAGTCCTGAATTATTAGTTTCAAAGCTTTCGTATTACGGCTTTACCGACGATACTTGTAAATGGTTCATAACTTATTTTACTGGACGGGAACAGTTTGTAGAGATTGAAAATCCAGATGGGAGCAAAAACGTATCGAGTATCGAGAAGATAGACAGAGGTACTCCACAGGGGTCTAATTTGAGTCCTATGCTGTTTTCATTATATACTGCAGACATGCCGGAAATCATTAAAGCATGCAAGTATCACTTGTACGCCGACGATACACAGATCTATCACTCATTTAAACCGGAGGAGACGGAAGTTGCTATGAGGATGATCAATAAAGACCTTGATGAGATTTATAAATGGGCATCACTGAACTCTCTAGTGCTTAACCCGGCAAAATCCAAAATGATAGTTCTAGGTACAAAATCACAGGTTAGGAAGGTGTTAGACAGAGATCCTAGACTTACTCTAAATGGCATAGACATACCGATTGAGCATGAGGCAAGGAACTTAGGATTGGTCTTGGACTCTGAAATGAGGTTTGAGAAACATGTTAATGAGAAAATTAGGAACGCATTTTTTAAGCTCAAAATTTTATATAAAATACGAAAGTATATAACGGAAGATGTTAGGGTTCGGCTTTGCGACGCATTGATTCTCTCACCTTTAAATTATTGTAGCGCCGTCTACGGTCCCAGATTATGGGAAAAAACGGCGAATGCCATTCAGCGAACACAAAACGCCTGTGCCAGATATTGTTTTAATATTCACAAAAGAGCACATGTCACTCCTTATCTTGTTCAGAAAGGGATGCTCAACATGAAGTACAGACGCGAGCTTCAATTAGCATGTCTGACACAAAAAGTTCTGTGGAACAAGAAGCCTGAGTACCTTTTCGAAAAGCTCACGTGGATCAAAGGCCTACACAAGCTATTTATACGATCGAAGGATCGCAACATGCTGTTGATACCCTCACACAAAACATCTGGATTTAGAGGTTGCTTCAAATACAGTGCGTCAAAAATCTGGAATAATCTCCCACCACCCTTGAGGCAGAAACAAAGTTTATTCACGTTTAAACTCAAGTGTAGAAAACATTTATTTGAACGTCAAAGGCAACTGTTTGAGGCAACCTTAAAAATCATCAGGTAACATACAATCACGCTCATCTAACCACACATTAATAGTCTCACGCGCGCACACGCACCTACGCACACACACGCACGCGCACACTCACACACACACGCGCACACGCACACGCACACACGCACACGCACACACACACACACACACACACACACACGCACGCACACACACACACACACACACACACACACACACACACACACACACACTCACACATACACACACACATCCCCTCCGGGCCCAACTCTTACGAGGATGGTGATCTGGGGAGGAACACACTCATATCATTATACTCTGCACATCCTATATTATAATATATACATATACACGTTATACACTTCCTCACACAACCTTGAGCTTTATAAATTTATTGAGCATCGTGCATTATAAGCTATAATATTATATGGAATGCATATAATACGAGTATAGCATAAGAATGTAGTGTTAGCGTTAAAAAATAAGTATTATATATAATATATATAGTAAGGAATGCTTGCACAGTACCTATTGTGTAAATAATATAGAGTTAAAAATAGAGATATTTAAAAATAAAATCAAAATATGTAGAGATAGATATTAAACATTGTTGTTAGTAATATAGATTATTAGACATAGAGATAAACATATTATTAGATATATTAGACATAGAGATAAGCATAATATTATTATATAGACACCCCGCCAAGACTATTTCTCGGCTATAACACCTGCCTGCATCGAGCACGGGTGCAGGCTGAAAATCAGTAGTCAGGTTAGCCCTAGGGTTAATCTGACAAAACGCTGAGCCTGTTCCCATTGGCGAGCACCTAAATTAAAACTTTAAAACACTATGTAAGCTTAAGCTGTAAGATAGAGCCAATAAATCATCTTCATTTCATTTCATTTCATTTCATTTCATTTCATTTCATTTCATTTCATTTCATTTCATTTCATTTCATTTCATTTCATTTCATTTCATTTCATTTCATTTCATTTCATTTCATTTCATTTCATTTTCATTTCATTTCATTTCATTTTCATTTCATTTCATTTCATCTCAACGCATTCAAAAGAAACAGCAATTTTAGCCGTAATTTTTAACTCGCGACTACTCTCAAGGGAATGAAAACCTACAGAGTACTTGCCGTTAACTCAGAATCTTGAAATTTGGTTCGCAGCAACGTCTTAAATCACAAGCACAGGAAAAATTGCGAAAACTGTAAATTTTTAGTAACATCATATAAAAAAATATTTTTAATAATTTTGTATTTACTATCCCTTTCCTCAAGAACGCGTACAGCTATTAAATTGAAATTCATACCAAATACTCAACTTTATAATAACTTTAAGCTGTAAAAAAATCAAACATCTATGTCAACGCAATCAAAAGAAACAGCAATTTTAGCCGCATATTTTCAAACTCGCAAGTACTCGCAAGGGAATCAAAACCTACTGTATATAATATTATACCCACTTTTCCTTAGGGTTCCGTAGAAACCCGTAGGTTTATACGGAACCCTCGGTGCTCGAGTCCTACTCGTACTTGACCGGTTTTTTATTCAAATAGTGCTTCACTTTTGAAAGTAAATTTCACAATTATTTAGATCTATTTTAAGACTCTACTGCTCGTTCGAAAAGCATATCTATGAGAAGAACGAGCAAGAAACTTATTGGGATTGTTATTTATGTGTTTATCACATATTATTATGACATTAAAACCATCATCCCCTCTAGCATCTGCAAACATCCCTGACGCTCTGTAGTACCTATCGAGACAGCGCCAAAAGCATCCTGAAAGCATTGTTGTACTGGATCCGCAGCGCCTTGAAATCCCTGTTTGTCCCCCTGTGCAGACGGGCAAAAATATTATAATTTTTACTACGAAAAGTGTGTGTTTAACTGGCTCTGAACAGTTAGAAAGTTCAAATATCCTTAATAATAAGTGCGCGAGCAGCTTGCTGCGAGCGCCGAGAATAAAATTATAATCTTGACCATGAAATATGTGCAAAATTTGTACCTCTATAATGCTTCTGGGGGGGCCTTGCCCCCCCCCCCCCCTAAGTCCGCCTATGGTCACAGAGATAAAGATTTTTTAAATATATCCGTTACGCATTTTGAGTTTTAAATACATATAACTACTTTCAATTTTGGCATTTTCCTTTCCTTTTACGAATATTTTTTTCCCTTTTACGAATATTATAGGTTAAAGTTTCCAAACATTTAAACTTCGTAGATACTTATAACTTTTACCTAAAACCCAAGGTTTTAACATTTTCAGGGAAATTGGGTCTGCGAGGTCCCAGTTCGAGGCGAACTACTAGTATATAAAATAAATAAACATTTCGAAACAGTGAAAAATTGATTTTTAGATGTACCTGGCCAATTAAAATAATAACCCTTTTGCATTGATTTTATAAACGTTTCTCCTAAAATTGATTCTTCACGTCAATAAAATTCAGCTTAAATATGGTACTAACGTAACTTATGCACTGAATTAATTAAAAATCTATGTATGTAGTGAGGTTTGTTACTCTTTCACTTCTTAACAAATTAGCTTACAACTTGTAAAATAACATAATAAGTCTAGAACAGCGGGAAAAACCGCCGTTACCGCTCTAAAGCCCATCCACACATTATTGATGCTTGGCATTCTCGCACTGTGCAATTCACTCGCTCCTTCTTGCCGTACACCTACAAAATGTGGAATGAGCTTCCGCCTGCGGTATTTCCGTTGAGCTTCCACATGGGACTCTTCAAAAGGCAAGTGAATAGAGTCTTGAAAGGTAGGAAACGTACCAGCGGTACCCCTGGTATTGCAGGGCGACGGTGGTCACTTACCATGAGGTGGGCCGTCTGCTTGTTTGACACCATTTAAAAAAAAACTTCTGGGAAAAGCAAATATGTTTTTCTGTACAGCATTTGCTATTTAATCGTGATGTGTTTAGACCATACGAGGCGGTGGTTGCAAGTAATGTCGTGTTAAAGGGGAACTTGTGAGCGCCGCAGCCTGCGGTCGACAAACAGCTCGTCATTTAAAGCCACTTTATAATTACACCACATCGCAAATTAAACTAATTATTATCTAATGTATGTAACTAATATTAAAGGAAGAAATAATTTAGATGATCCTCAAAACCATTTTAATGTATCCAATGTTCAGTCGATTTGCTTGGTGAATTTAGTATATTAAAATACGTCATTAATATTTTTCAAAAAAATTTCAAAAACAAAAATTATGGACCACACAATAATATGAAGAACTATACAATTTTCTATAATTTACTTTTTCAAAATGTTTCTCGTTAAAACTTTCGAAAAGAAATAGTAGTATTTTAATATATTTTATTATTATAATCGTGCGAGCGAAAGCGTCGCAGATAAAAACGAAGTTATTAACAGGTAGAAATAAATGAAATAGCAATTTAACATATTTTCTCTATTAACAAGCTTTTACCTAATAATTAACATTTAATATACAAATAGAGAATATTATTTTCTTTGCAAAATAAAGCAAATTTCAATTTGAACTAATAGTAATGCCATTCAAACGTTGTGGTGAAATGAAATCAGCAGAATGTTCATTACAAGGAAAGGAAACCTCTACAATTTCACAGTAAGGGTTCTCGATAATTCTATAGGGAATTATTCATATTATGTAAATTATAATTTATTCTAGATCTATATTTAACGGTTATTGATTTTAAGAATACTTGGGAACATAGGAGCAGTATGGCTAGAAAATGAAAACTTAAAAATAAAATAAAATTGTAAATCTATTTCTATCTTAAGTAATATATAAAAGGAAACAGTGACTGATAGACTGTCTGACCTATAGACTGTCTGACAACACACAGAACAAACCGCTAAATGGATTGGATTGAAATTTGGAATACAGGTAGGTTTTATAACGTAGACCTCCGCTATGAAAGGATTTGTACACGCGGGCAAAGCCGCGGTGACCAGCTAGTTGATTAATAAATGTATTGGTACTTGAAGATAACGTTTTGTGTGGTGTCACAAACGTGGCTAAAATAATAAGCTGTAAGTGTTCAGCTCAAAAAAAAAAAAAAATGGCTGCCTTACAGTAGGTACGATTGAATACCTAGTTTAGTAGTAATACAACACGTCACCAAGCATTACGAAGCTGTAACCCGTAATTTTGCTGCATTTTCATTATTGGCTAAAACAGCCCTCGCGATGCGCCTCCACTTGTCACGGTCTCCAGCGTCTCGGGAACTCTGCACTACGGAGGTTTGTGTAGGGATGAAAATGTCCGAATGTTTCCGAAACTTTCCAGGAATACTTCCAATGTTTCCGGAATTATAGGGAAACATTGCAGGAAACTTTCCAAAATTTCCAGATTAACACTGAATTTTTGAATGCGTTTTTTTGACTACTACGGCCTTCTGGGTTTATTTTTGTTTTGTTATTTTACTTATCTATCTGAAAACTATAATTAATGATGGTAATTGCCATGAATATTTAATTCACGATGGAAATATACAAAAAAAAGGTGAAAACTATGATACTGGTAACTTATGATAGCTGAACCCATAATTTTTTTTGACTTACAATTATAAAGATTATAAACAACCAAAAAGGGCATTGATACCGACTTATATAAACATAATTCATATAATTCTGTTTTAACATTAGCTCACCAAGCAGCCAGGTTATTACTTGAGAATCAGTCATTGCACTGTTTCACCCTTTACATACAGACACGTGTATATACTTTCATATGCACAAGAATAAGTCTATTTAACAAAGTAAAACAAAAATAAAATGTTTTTTTGATAATTGGTATGATTTTTCCATCAATGAACGGCGTATTTCTTTTCCTTGGTATATCAGTTAGAAATCTAATCTTATAGTCAAAATTCATGATTGAGTATTGTAGACAGGCACTAAGCCTACTATCCTATCAGCAGTAATTTTACTTTACTTAGCATTTTCATTTAAAAAATCAGATTTCTGATTTGGGGTTTATTCCCCATTGTTTCTGTCAAATTTGGAAAGTTTCATGGAAGTAATGGAAACTTTCGGAATATTTCCGGAAATTTTCATCCCTAGGTTTGTGTCGTAGCTGTGATGAGGTCTGTCCAACGCGTAGGTGATCGACCGCGTGACCGCTTTTCCTCTACATTTCCCTGGACAACGAGTCTCTCCATGGAGTGTTCGCTTCGAACGACGTGGCCGACTGGCACGTGGCAATGTGGGATACTGTTAATACAGTCACTTATTTCTCAGACATTTCAACAGCGCCGCTGAAAAGCCGGAGCTGTAACGCGGGATCAGAAGGGTTACATTATAGGTGTCGTTTGCCAGATTAGCCCCGGCCTACTCTACCCTGGCACTCTCTGACCCGGTCTACCCCGGGCTGCGTCGGGCCGGTGCGATCGTGCCCGGTCTACCCCGGCTCGCTGTCAAAGGGTCAATTAGCATTTGTTATTGAAAGATCTTGATACTACCCAAACTCGTACGTGCGGAATTATATTACTAGCTTTACCTACCGGTATGACCTACCCTTTAAAAAGTAGACTATAATATTATGTTATTTCAGGGTCTGAATTATGTATACCTATACATATACAGCTCAATTTTAGTTGCGACGTGAAGAAGTAATATAAACACAGGCACAAAGACACATAATCTAGAGATCCTAATAGTTTAGTTACCACGCCTTTCCCCAATATTCTGCCGCGATTTACTCAATTGGAAGGGTAAGGTTTTACCCACTAAAAGTAATAATATATGTATGTGTAATTCCTTCAGACGTCCATACTTTCGCATTTATAATATTAAATGTATTATAATCATAATTAACTGATTGTCCTATATAATATAACGAATGAACTTATGCTAAAATCATTGCACATTAACTTACCAGTTCATTCAAATTATACGAGATGATACTTTGTAAATATTTGATGGGCAAATCATACCGGAAAGCATAAAAAAAATATTGCTTACTCTAAACAAACATTATTCGTCGCAACCGATTCGAAAACACGAAATTACTTCGAGCAACTCTCTCTGAAATTGGGCCCTTGTTAGGGAACCTCGCGGCCCATAAAATATATTCAATCCACCTTATGGACCCTTCTAGTAAACAACTATTCAGAAATACATGGCCGTTTTAGATGTACTCATAAATCCCTTTTAGGGCAACCTTTGCGACTGTAGGCCGAGTGTTGGCCGGCAGTAGGCTAGTTTTTTATGAGCTTGGTACGGACGGAAAAACTACTGGACTGAACTTTCCGATAAACAATGAAACAACCAATGTAAACCTACGTGCTTGTACATTGTACAGCGCTATGTGTTTCACGACATAATCAGCGGCGTAGAGGCACACTTTGTAACAAATAAAACTTTATTGTTTTTTTTTTAATTACTATATTTTAAATTTGGGCGTGGCCCCCTAAAATACACGTGTATATACAAATAATATTATCTAGAGCTTGACCATAAAAAATTAAAAATATATATTCTACTTATATTCAAAATTCATAATATATCGTGCAAGTGAGAGAGTCGCAGGCAAAGAGGCACTCAATCATTTACAACTTGGGCTTACTATTAAGTGCTTCACTTAAATTTTAACAAAGTTATTTCCATATATTTTCGTATTGTTTGGCGCGGCTTGTTTTGCCGTTTTTCCGCTTTGTGTTTTTATTTGGTGTAGCGTTTACTATTGTATCGGATTAAGTCCTCCTTTGATTTGCAATTGTTTTTATGAGATATAAGAACCGAACGCTTTTATTTGAGGCTTTCGGGAACTATCGACAAAAGGCTTTTGAAGTGCCCATATTGTATTATGTATTGAATAGAATATTACAAAAAAGCACTTTTCTAAAAGTAATGTTATACATAACTTATTGTACTTAGCATTGTCATCTGATAAAATAGACTATGTGCTATTCCAGAGTCTAAGCTATCTATATTCGTCCGTGGTTAGTTACCGCTCTCTGGACAAAACTTGTCGTAAGCATTATGTTCAGTGAAACCAGTGGGAATTTATCCCGCCTTCTAGGTTAAGTCTGCTACCATCTACGACCGCATGCGAGATCGTAGTCAAAGGTCAAAAAAGCTCAGTTTATTTTTAAGAGGTTTTTCTAAAAACTGTATTCATAAACAACATTATACATTGTTTTCTTGTTAGTCAGAAGTGTTTTGGAGTTCAGCCAAATGCATTACACCACATACCTACTCATACAGTCTCGTGAGCTTTAGCTCAGTAATTTATGTGCAAAAATAATAAGTTTTCTGTAACATACTTATATAAATTTTAGAATATATGCTACAATATAAAATATTCAAGAATCATAATATTTTCTTACTGACTCATTCAAAGCAAATAACTAGCTAGCTTAATAATAACTAGCTTTGTAAAAGTCCTAGACTTTTACACATTGTACTAGCCTCTGTGGTCTCAACTTGTATGACAAATTTCAGCTAAATCAGTTTAGGTAGGTATAAAAAACATGTGTTTTGTAACGTCTGTGGCTCAGTGGTTGGATGTCCTGCTTCCGAACTCTGTGTGCCTAAGAATGTAGGCACTGTAGTAATCTCGGCCAGAAACTGCAGAATATCGGTTGGCCACACAATGTATGCATGATGTATGTTGTAACCTGTTCTGTTGGAGTAATAAATCCCAATTATTATTTTATTGATATTTTTATGTTTTGCTTCTTCATAGAAGGATCAGTAAAAAAAACATCCCGTTTAATTGTCAGTAAAAACAAATTACGTTCCTTTAACTAACTTTTTCAAGTATAACAAATTAAAAGAAGTACTTTCTCGCTGCGATATCGAATCAGAATTGAAGCTTGAAAACTTCCGGAACGTGTCAGATCCTTAAATCAACATTTTAACGATTCTCTAAACTCTAAGTTTGATTCCTGTCACAGAAGTCGTTAAAACTCGACACAAAATTATTAATAGCCGTGGAAGTTTTTTTTACACAAAGAAGTAAGAAGACGAGCGAGACGTTCTCCTGCAGGACTATTCACTTATTTGTCAGGGAACAGAACCGAAAACCGATCACGTCGTATCGATTTAATAAGTCATTTCATTCATTTTTGACAATTCGGTCTTCGTTTCGGTTCCCTGACAAATAAGTGAATAATCCTGCTGATGTAAAGAGATAACGCTGCCCAATATAAAGTACACTGCTACCCAGGATTTCACAATGAAATAAATTTCTAGGTGTACTGAGTGCTTCTTACTCAAGAGACATAAGATGTAAAGACTGATCAGTCCAGTCATTTCACTAACACGTACTAAATTTAAGACGTGACAACTTAATTACCTATAGAAAGTACTAAGGGATAAAAAATACTGGGCTTAATAAGAGTCTTAACATCTCATGACTCTCGAGTAAGAAGCGCTGGTGCAGTGTACTGTACTGATTATGGGAAACGTTATATACTGCCTGAGCAGTGATGTGCAAACATTACTGTACTCATACTTCTGTAGGAGGGCAATGATGCTAATGAAATTACTATAAATTACTAGGTTCTTATAACTGAGCTGAATAGTCTTAACATCTGACTCTTGAATGAGAAGCTTTAGTGTAGCCTAGAATTTTACGTCATTAGTCAAATCCTAGGTGGCACTGTACTAATTATGGACAGCGTTATCTCTTACCATCAGGAAAGCGTATTATAATTGGGATTTATATTCCAACAGTACAGGTTACCCTACTTACACTGGCAGAGTCAAAACACAATTTATAGGTTATGTGGCTAACCTGTATGTTGGAGTTTCAGGTCGCCGAGATTCCTACAGGGCCTGCAACATGACCTAACGACTGCCTGCTACATATTTTATAGGAAACAGCCGGGATCCACAATTTTACGTGCGTTCCGAAACACAGTAGCGTCCAGGCGAAAATCTTTGCCACACTGATTCGAACCCAGGACCTGCGGCTTACAAGACGGACCAACGACCACTGGGCCACGGACGCTACGTTCTTCGTCTTGCTCATATTGTTTTACTAGTCGCAAAAAAAGAAACCTTAAAGCATGGGTCACTAGTTCCCGGATCGAGGTATAATTGCGTCCACCAAAGAATGGCACGAATTCACTTCGTTTTTACTTTTTTTATATCCACGAGGGTCGCTCGGGACCTTGTTAAGTTGTTTATGGTACGGATGAGAAGTAAATGGGAGATTCTGAATGTAATGATGTTGGAACCGATTGTTGGCGTTTTTTATTGTCTGTATTACGTTACTTGTTGCTTTGTTTTATTTTAATTAGATTTTTTATTTTATTTTTAAATTATTATTTAGATATCTAGTGTTTTTTCACCAAAGTAATTATACATTTTATTTCAGTAATATTATTATAATATTATTATGATCTGTGTCCAGAGGATTTAAAAATTAAAAAGAAGCCTAAGATATATATAAGTTTGAGCTATATATATATTATGTACACCAAAGTATAAAATGCTTTACATCAGCAGGTGAGATGTGGTCAAACGTAAGCTTATTTATTTTGTATTTTGAAAGATATTATTTATCTATATCTTGACCACTTTATCGAAACAAAAAAACAATCGTGTGGCGATCTCAAAGCGATCTCTTTCTGTGAAAACTGTGAATTAATACAAAAAAAAACATTAACAAGCTAAAATCTAAAAACTTAAACAAGTAAATGATAAGTTAATTGATTAGCCACAAACAGGAAACAAGTCGCGAGTTATTTTCCAAGAGAGAAATAAATCAAAGTAACTCAAGTGAAAAACCGTAGTTGGCTGAACCGTTTTATAATTGGTTCTACGCGTCAAACAAAATGTTCCTGAGGGTTAAAGAGACGATGTGCAATATAGTAGTGGTTGGTTTCCATCTCCATTTGGTTGCAAACTGCCGGTAGAGGAATTTAAATGGAACTCAAAAGCTTTGAAAATGGTTAGAATTGTTCCGGCGGATTCGTAAACATCCGAATATCGATTATTTTAATATTCGATGGTTTGCCTTTTGGCGTAGATTCTATGCAGTTTATGTATATAACCATTTTATATAGGGATTTGTAGTTCAACAGAACAGAGCTACTTCCACTGTCAGAGTCAAATCACAGTTGTGGGCTGTGGGTGACGTGCGAACCTTAACTTTAATAATAATTGGGGTTTATACTCCAACAGAATAGCAGGTTACCCTTCTTACACTGTCAGAGTCAAATCACCATTTAAAGATTGTGTGGCCAACCCATATGTTGCAGTTTCAGGTCACGGAGATTAATACAGAGCAACATGACCTGACGACTGCCTCCTTTATATCTTATAGGAAACAGCCGGGACTCACAGTTCTGTTGGATTAGGTATACCCCAATTATTTATTTATATTTATCCTTATTTGACAATCTTAAAAAAAATTGAATAGATTTTTTATATAGATACTTCAGCACAAAAATATTCTCGTTTTCTTTGTAACAATAGTTTGCTGAAAATAAATGAGACTAAAAGTGTGGCTCCAAATTGGCACTAGACGAAACGCTGACTCCAAACTGAAACCTTTTTGACAAAATAAATCTAGAGTGACACTGCGATGTTGGGTTTATTTAAGTCTGTTTTTCAAGGTTTTTTTTTCCACTAATTTTATAAAATGCGAAAGTTTGGATGGATGTAGAAATGTATGTGGAAAACGTTTGTTACTCTTTTTGAATCTCTCTACTGAAATTTATTCATATTATGTATGTGTTATTTTTTTTATCTAATAAAAATGTGTTACGCATCGTCACCCAGAATTGTATATGGGAACCCCCCGTTGTATATTATGAATGCGGAGGTATAACACGGATGGCAAGTAAAACATTGTATCTCAGTTGTTTCCTAAAAGATCAAGTAAATTAAATTTATCAGGTTATGTTGCAGGCCTTGTCGGAATCTTGACGACCTGAAACTGCAGTACCTACTATATAGGCTAATATAGTGCATATTAATAAAAACTCCAGTTATTCTTTTTTTATTTATACTACGTAGTAAGAAGACGTGCAAGACGCTTTCCTGCTGGTAAGAGATAACGCTACCCATAATATTAGTGCAGTGCTACCCAGTGCACTGCGCCAACGCTTCTTACTTGAGAGTCATAAGATGTTAAGATTTTCAACCCAGTAATTTCACTAGCTACAGTGCCCTCCTACCAAAACACAGTAATGTTTGCACATCACTGCTCAGGCGGTAGAATAACTAACACTGTTGGGGTACCCACCTAGTCGACCTCCTGGAAGGCAAAGGAAGTCTACCCCCGGTATTTACTTAAAACTCATCAAAACCCATTCAATTAATTCTACTCGTATAATTATTACTAACCCTAGGTGGATAAGTTAGTCAACCAATAAATCCCAAAATTAATATTTAAAGGTAAAATTCAGTATTCTAGCCAACAAAGGCAACTAATATTTAGGTGAAATAATTGATAATCCGTTCTAATCCGGCGAATCCGGCAAATCCTTAATAATCCGCGCGTGTATTTATACCGCCGTCGCCATTATCAGGATTTGCATTCAAATTGAAAAACACCTATTTACATAATATACCGGTTGTGATTGTGTCGACACGCAATGGTAACACTAACCTATAAAATAAGTGCAGTATGGGCTGTTGGATATTTTCTTTATACTTAAAATCAAGAATTAATTAAGGCAAAAGAGCCTAGGGGGTAAGACAAGCTCCAATCGCTTGGGGCTATCGCTAAAATAACATTAATTTTATACTGAACGGAAGTACGAACCACGACGACTGTCATCGTCGTGGTTCGTACTTCCACAAAAAAAATGTTTTATTTAATAGAAACGCACAGCGAAGGTGTTGTTATTTGCTTTGGAACACCGTGATTTCTCGAAGCGCTATCTGATGTAAATATCTTCCTAACGCTTGTTCTAATCTTACTGCAAATTATAATTAAACACCTAATTACTAACTTTATAGAACCAAAAAGCTGAAGTGAAGAATGGGAGAGGACCGTGGTGTTAAAAAGGGAGTATATGGGACAGCCAGTTGGACGTAGACCTATTGGTTGTCCCAGGTACCGCTGGAAAGATGAGGTGAAAAAGGATGTGCACGCCCTGAAAGTTGAAAACTGGCGGGAAGTGGCACAGGACAGAACCAGCTGGAGGCTCTTATTGTCGGAGGCCAAAACTCACTGGGTTCCCTCGCCAACGTAGTAGTAATAGTAAAAAGCTGAAGAGCCCATACTGTATCTATACATACTAAAAGTGTAACGCGGTCTAATGTTGTCACTTACTGCGGCTGCACTGCGACTTTAAATTCCGTGAATTGTTGATTTATAAATAGGACACATTCATTACTATACTTAGTTATCATACTCACGGTCGCCGCATTCCTTCAATTGTACTAGATAACATTTTATGCTTAGAAATCCAGGAAAATCCAGGAATAATTTATTTTAGATGTCATCCGCTAGAGCAGATGCAAAGCAGATGATACTGATTGCATTTTCTACCCACTCTTCATTATCTGCACATACTTCATTCTACTTCATCATAATTCTACCTCTTCATTATTCTTCTACTTCATTTTCTTCATAGTGGAGTCCTATGCCCAGCAGTGAGTAGAAAGATTTCCTTCCACCTCCCCATGGTCTTTCCTCCATCTCGGAGTACAGAACGAATATGGGGCCAGCAGGGGTACTTGCCTCTAGCCCCAAAAGGCAACGGTGTAAAACGTGTGACTGACTGCGACAATTAGCCTAAACCACATAAGAGCAAAACTCCGTCCGAATATCATATGACTCCTCAGTATAAAGTGATGATGCAGTGCATCTACGATGTCACATTAATGCTAAATCCTGGGTGGATGTATTGATTATTATTATCAGCGTTATCTCTTACCATCAGGGGAGCGCCCTGCTTGTCTTGTTACATCTTTGCATAAGAAGAAAATTAGGAAAACCACGCTAGATAATGCATTTTCGTTTTTAGGCTCGTTTGAAGGATATAATTATTTAAATTTTCACTTGTTTCATTACCTTCTGAAATCAGTATAAAATCTCGGCTCAAAGAAAAACATCTTAGTCTAGAAATTCAAGTAAACAAAGTTTAGCGGTAACAAGGATGTTGTTTGCCTGTGTTTAATTATTTTCGACCGAGCGAAGCGAGGTCTTAGAGTCGAAAGCCGCGAAATGCCTGCGTTTGGACCAGTTTAACGCTTGACCTCTGGTGCTTAAGTTTGGTTGACGTTGACTTGAAAACGGTTAATCCAAATTAAATGAAATTTTACACACAAGTTAAGAAGGTTAATTGGATAATTGTAGTGAAAAAATTAGCGAAATAGGTTACAGGGTTGCAGAGATATAGGTGACTTAAAGTCTTTACGATAGGTCTGACGATTATTTCAAAACTGGAGCGCTGATAATTTTTTTTCTAACATATACACATTTTTTATAAGCGACACAAATATATTAGCCAAAGTGTATGTTTGTATGTATGTTTGTTACGCGATAACTGGAAAACCAATGGTCCAATCTGCATGAAACTTTGCAAACGCGTAATATAAATCCATAGAATTTTTAAGTTCGAACATGAGCCAAATCGGTCGAAGGGTTCTAGAGTTTTAGAAAATGCTTAATTTCAACGTTACCAAAGTTCCAATCTTAATGGAACTTTGCGATCAGGTAGTATAAGCTAAAAGAATTCTCATGTTCGAAAATGAGCCAAATCGATCCAAGGGTTGTAGAGTTATGAAGATGATTAAATTATAATGTTTTGCACAATTTGTTAGGTACATTAAGTTTGAGAAAGATCCTACAGGCAAAAAAGAGCAAGCAAGTTGATAAAGTTAAAGAATTAATAGCGATAAAGTCCAATAATTCGAGAATTTCAAGCAATTTATCATATTTTCAATATTTCTTATTTTTAATTATTTTCATATATTTTTTTAGTACATTGCGTAATACCAATAATTGCGTCAATTATAGTCCGGCCGCCTAAAGTTTGCTATTGAAATTGGTGTCACATACATGTAGGTAAGTACACGTTTTGTGCTGTTTTTTTAATATTTTTATAAACCTCATTTCGCTTGATCGATAAAATATAATGTTATATTTAATTTAAGTAGTATGAAAATAAAGTAAAATAGTTATTTAAAAAAAAAACCTTATTAATAGCGTTATTTTATGCCCATCGCTAATGGCAAGCAACCAAAGTTGGACTTAGTAGTATAGGCATAATTATAATATAATATAATGATGACGACATAACTGTCAACTGTCAACAAACGAGATCCCGCTGAAATGTCAAGCGTAGAACTGTCATACCATACATTGTAGTTTTGTGAATATATGGGATGACAGTTCTACTCTTGAAGTTTGGTCGGGATTCTGTGTGGCATGCTACGGCTACTGGCAAAACACGAAAGTGGAGACCATAAACAATAATAAGCAGGTAACAATGTCTGTGGAAGTGGTGATAGAATAAAAAAACTCGCTGAATCGTTTTATGATAAAATATAATTTAAATACATAATTTATATGAATACATACAAATATCATCGACCGAGCAAAGCGAACTCTTAGAGTTGAGAGATCTCTCGGTGGCAGTAAGGTTATTTGAGTAGTCTATCTGCATAACTTTTTAAAACCTAAAGTAATTGTTTGTGCCGGCACATTCAACAATAAAGGTGCACGAGCACACCATAATGCATCGCGGGCCGTGTACTTATAGTCTGCCAAATTTCATAAATATATGGTAACGGCAAGTTCCCTATGAATGTTGATTTATTCAGAGGGTCAAAAAAAATTAGGTACGTTTTTGAAGGATAAACGGGTGTATTTTTTTCTACGTTAACTCAGAAGTTTAATTTAACGGGCACCAAGCGGCTACAGACCTGTGTATTATGGTAAAAATATACAATTCTACGGGATGTAGAGTATAAATTGGTCTTGACAGGCATACGGATGACCAAGTGATCCTATTTATTAGGATTTCGTTTTTTCCTTCAGAGGAACGAAACTCTAAAAAGGATTATATTCAAAAAATCTCGGTACGTAGGTTTATTGAGTTTTAATTTCTCAGAATTCTTATATTTTGAGTTTTAATATTAATGTTAAAGTTCTTGTATTAGGATATATTTAGTCGAGACCTAAAGTCTAAGGTTTACCACGGAAATTGGGCTGCGAGGTCACAGTTCGAGGCGAACTACTAGTTAGAACTGCAGGGATATTCACTTATCCGTCAGAGAACCGAACCAAAGACCGAATTGTCAAAAATCGATACGACGTTATACGTCATTTCATACATTTTTGACAATTCGGTCCTAGGTTCGGTTTCCTAACGGATAAGTAAATAGCCATGTTGACTTACTCAATATACGAGTATTATTATGAATTTAAATGATCGTGCGGATGCAGGATATGTGCATAGTTTTTATTTGATACGTCAAGTTTGATAATAATATTATCCGCGTATAGATCCTACCAGTGGAAGTAGGTACTTAGTTTACTGATTTTCAAGTTTGCATAATACGAGTAGTATATAGGTATAATTATTTGCCCTAAATTTAGGTATTCTTTTTAGTATCAATATAATATACTTTCTAAACTTATTTATCAAACTCCAACCCATTTTTTATTCAAATAGGCTACAGTGCTTCACTTTTGAAAGTAAATTTTACAATTATTTAGATCTATTTCAAGACTCTACTGCTCGTTCGAAAAGCATATCTATGAGAAGAACGAGCAAGAAACTTATTGGGATTGTTATTTATGTGTTTATCACATATTATTATGACATTAAAACCATCATCCACTCTAGCATCTGCAAACATCCCTGACGCTCTGTAGTATCGAGACAGCGCCAAAAGCATCCTGAAAGCATTGTTGTACTGGATCCGCAGCGCCTTGAGATCCCTGTTTGTAAAGTTCATCCACAAGTTTTTTTAAATACTAATTAGGCCTACGTTTGATCACATCCCACCTGATGGAAAGTGCAAATGTGATCGAAGAGCTGCACGTTTATAAAGTCTGATAATGCCTTGAGATACATCTTGAAAACCTGCGAGCCAACATGTTACGCGTGACTGTCAAAGCTCTGCGTTCTCGCTCCAAGTCTAAGTCATCGTCGGCTGCTACGACAAAAATGTTAGAATTAGCTACAATATCAATTAATAGCTGTCGTAAATTTATTTATTTAAGGAAAAAGTTAACAACTACATTATGAGACTGAACAAATAACAAACACAAATAAATTTGCTGTATAACACAAGTGAAGCTAGATATTTTTTTTTCCAATTCTTCTAATGTTTATTGCATCGGCAACTTTTTCGTAAACAAGTGCTACAAACTATGAAGATTTTGTGAGATTTTTTGTAAAAACTATAGTAATATTTTTTTTTTTTTTTTTTCTGAATACTACGAGTTACGAGTATAATATCCTTTAATATTTTATTATTATTGAAACTTTGATCACAACAATAAATTAGTCACAGAGTTAAAGTTTTTTTTTTAAATATATCCGTTACGTATTTTGAGTTTTAAAATTACTTTCAATTTTGGCATTTTCCTTTCCTTTTACGAATATTTTTTTCCCTTTTACGAATATTATAGGTTAAAGTTTCCATACATTTATACTTCGTAGATACTTATAACTTTTACCCATGTATATACATATATACCTAAAACCCAAGGTTTTAACATTTTCAAGGAAATTGGGTCTGCGAGGTCCCAGTTCGAGGCGAACTACTAGTTATAATTAGCTCATTAGAAGTCTCGGCAGACAATAAGTTTATGGGTTAACGGATCTGTGCAACCGTGGCGGGAAAATGAAACGCCATGGAAGGGAACCCAGTTATTTTGTTTGTGACATTTAATTATAACAAGTGATTTAAAAAAAAAAACAAAAAAACTTTCGTTCGTATTTACATATAAAAACATTCATGTAAAAACGTTTTTATATTTTTCTTTATATAAAGAGTAATAATAACAATACGAATTACCTGATAAACATAACATTTCGTTTTTTCATGCTTAGTAGGATCAATCAAGTATGTCGCGTCGTTTCCACCGTTTTACCTTTTCTTTCTTCTCTCCTTCGCAATAGTTAGGCTCGGTCCGGGCGGCTTCTGGCCGGCTTGCACGAGCCGAAAAGTCTGAGGGGTCTTGGTAAGAAAGATCAAACCTCTATAGGCGCAGGGGCCCGGTAAGTGACCGTATCACCACCGGGTTGGATGGTGAATGCAACTGTGGCAAATCTTGACCAGTGTACGCGGAACGACGGCCTCCGAAGAGTTTATAGTGTTTGGTGGGTATTCTTGTCGGTTTTTATCTTGTCGGCTCCTACCGTCCATGAGTCCCACATAACCCTTGCCGCTTCCCTAGGAGGTACCGGTATGCATAAACTCATTTTTCCTTGTTATAAAGAAAAATAAATGACGATCAGTATTATTGTGTGTGCAGTATTGTATAGCATCTTAGTACGTATTGTACATACACAATATCGAATGGATAACCCATATTTTAAAAATTGGTTAAGTATAAAGTTTAATAACTGTTCTGCACTTACATTGCAGTAAGAGCTCGCCGTACATAGACGCTCATCAAGTCGAGTCATCGCCTTAATGCTGGTAATGAGATGTTACCAGCCACACGCAACTCACGCCTCTATTGTATAGGCTATAGAACACATTTTACATTAGCTCTGGGTTACTGAATAAAGCCTGTGTCGCACCTCTCGAGGAAGAAAGAATTAACCCTAATTGTGACTTTTTATTTTTATTGCATAATAAAATCAAGAAAAATCCGATACATATTGTCAATTTTTTTCATAAATTTATCTCAAAAAATGAGGGAATTATTAAAAAAAAACTAAACTTGTACGACTCTGGAATCAAATATAATTACACCATAAAACTGTAGTTAATTACTTTTGCGACCACACTATTTACTAGTTTTCCATGTCAATAACATCATAAATACACTTACGTCAATCTTGTACGAACATTTTTACAAATATCTTTACATAACTACAGATAACTCCTTTTTAAAGAAATTTTCGTAAATATATCGTCGTGCAATTACAGTTACCACATTCTTCTACGAAACATTTATCAGCCTTTATCACTTTAACTACTAGTTACTCACATCTTTCACGAAACTTTAGTCAGAATTAAAATAAATAAGTCTAATTGCTTACATTTTTTATCAGAAAATAGTTGTATAGAGATTGGTTTTTATGTTTTTGGAGTCTAGCAGCATACGTATTCGTGTAGCCAGTTATGTAAACTGGGTATCATTATGCTAAACGCAGATCATAGTTACTCATTCTGCCTTGCTTCAGCTTGAAATCTGGAGAGTAGCGGGATTCAAGGCAAATGATGAGCTAACCAGTCATGAAAGAAAGTCTCGGCATGCAAGATTGTACCCGTTAGCGACTGGATGGATAAGAGGACCCAACGGACATCCCCGGAGGGTTCGAGTGACCTCGTAACCCTCACTATTGTTTCTCTCGGTTGATGTAGTATAAGTTTTGATTTCTAATGACCTGTAGCTGAAGATCTCGTTCCACTTCAGTTTCTGTGTACCGTGTCACTCTATAAATCAATGACTAAGAGAACGGTTTAACAGCTTCAGAAATCCCTTTCTCTAAAAGTGCGCCTCTCCAACATTCAACGTCTGCACTCAAATTTTCCACTTCTTTGAATTTAAAAACCCCGCTCTCTTATTCTTCATGGAGACGTAAATAGGTTTGCCGTCAGATGTGTATTTGTCAGATTAACCGGAGGCTCACTTGAAAACAAATTCAAGCCACATGTGTGGGATGCATTTACGCCCGTGATGAACTCGACAGTTTATATGGCTCTCTTTTTACGGAATCATAGCGTCTGAATACTTCTGGCCTCCTTCAATGTTTGTTATACCTACATATATATCTGATTATAATTAATCAGAGGTTCATAGAACGCAGTGGAATCATGTGAATATGCTGGCGTCCAGCCGGAATACCTGCGATAGTGTTAAAGACATGTGCACCAGGGCTCTCCGATTGACTAGCCTTCAGCCTTACACGCCACCGTGCAGCCTGTTTTCAAAAAAAGGCAGTTGTGCTGGCCCTTCCAACAACTGGCATATCTCAGTCACGTTCATGAAATGGAGCATCAATCTCGACGAATGATCTCCTGTGTGCTCAACAATTCGGGTTTTGTGCTGGTAAATCTACTGTTGATCTGTTTTGCATATCACTCACTACTTGGGTAAGCAGATAACATCTAGCGGTAGATCCAATAGAGACGGAAAGATAAAAAGGACGACGTGGGTGCGATGAAAAGAAGTTATTTACTGTTAAAAGAATTTTATTTAATGAAACTTCTCCTTTCCGAAATGTATGTCGATAGCTAATCACTGGGAATTCCTCTCATGCCGCCGATTGCCTTTTACTTCTGTGATTACATCAAGTCTAAGACTCAATTGACTATCAGGAAGTTGGGTATTTTGGCAAAGGTGCAACATTACTTCACCCGGGACATTTGCTTATCTCTATCATAAAGCCAATCGTATATGTATAGAATATTGTTTCCGTCTTTGGGATGATACTGCCAAATACCAGCTTCAGACTCTGGAGTCGATTCAGGGGAGCGCCAAAAGGCTCGTGAGTGACCAAACGCTAGTGAATTCTAAGAGTTTTGACCACTGTAGAAGAGTCACCCCTTCTAACCGTTTTATTAAGATTCGTTTCGGATAGTGGCGCAGGAATTACAGAAACTAATCCTATCCCGCTCGTTCCGCCGTTCATTAAGCCCGTTTCAACTTCGGAAGTCACGGCTTCCAGCAATACGGCATCCATACCTAGTGGCGCTATAACTGATCGTATTTGAAACACTTTGCAGTCATTCGTATTTTCTTGTGTCATAGACTTTGTTTTTACTCAAGCAATGTTTGAAATTGGTTAAATCATCATTAGTCATACTTCATTAATGAAAACCAATGGTATAATTTAATAAATAGACATAATTATGACACTTTTCCTGTCATAATACAATACTTAATCATTGAATACAAATGTATGAGTGGATGAATATTTCTGATTTATTTGCGCCAAAACGGCTAAGTGGATCTAGATGAAATTTTGCACAGATATACAATATATCCTGAAATATTACTTAGTTTACTTTTAAAGCTGTAAAACTACTCAACATAGCTGGTATTAAATTTATTACGAAACCTTGATGATTTTTGGTATAGTCCAACAAAAGCTACCTTAAAATACACAATCAGTAATATTTACAAGATCTTTCTACGAAATTTAAATAAGTTAAAAGTTTTACACATAAATCCCTTATACTGGAGTCATTTAAAGGCTGTTTTTTATTTTGTTATTTCTTTTGTACTGATAAACGACTAATATTTTACAAAATAAATGATTGGAATAACGTAATATGTCAACATACGCGAAAACTGTCTGTGATTTTTTTCGTTTAAAAAAGCGCTTACTTGAACTACATTATTTATCTGAATATATTTTTCGAAGAAAAAGGATGCAATTTATTTTACGCAAAAAGACCGAGACAAAGTTTTTGTGGAAAAACGTCGTAAATCATACTTACGCGTGGAATTTGTAACGGCACCACACGCTCAGAAAGTCGTATCTGCAGTTATGTCAGCATTATAGTTTCCGTTCCATGTTAATAAAGTAGTATTTCTGTTAACTACATAAATTAATTAATATGTGTCGCTGAAAATTAGCGTAAAGCTATTTTTTAAGATTTACTCCATGACGATTAATTAAATTGCAAATTGAAATACATAGGCCAATCGAGGTTAATTTTTGCTATTTTTTGCTATATACTAAATTTTTCTCAGATTGCCGATGATTTTTTAAATCAGTTTTTTGTTGCTCCTGTAAAGTTGGTGTTTTTCAGTTACGACTTTCTTCCTCGGGGGGTGCGGTGTCTTCGACTATGAAAATGTACTTATAATTTTTTTTAAATAATAGAAACCTAGATAAGAACTTATCTCTTATAATGATGCGGCCCAACGTATAAGAATTGCCATCCAAGGTGGCAATGCTGCCAGAATTCTGGAGCAATAATACCGCTAATTTTCTTACTTATTGTTATACTTATTAAAAATTGTTTTAAGCTTTACCTTGTTTTATTTTTCCACCTTTGTTGAAGTCAATTAAAAATCATTATTTCTTCCATTGATTCTTGCGCGCAGAGCGGATAGCCGATGGGGTCGAAAAGTGCTCGAGTGGAGACCACGGACTAGCAAATGAAGCGTAGGGCGTCCACCCACAAGGTGGACAGGCGACCTTATAAAGGTCGCCGGAAGACGCTGGATGCAGGTCGCTTCCACCCGGTACATATGGAGGTCCAAAGGGGAGGCCTATGTTCAGCAGTGGACGTCCTACGGCTGAGATGATGATGATTTCTTCCATTCAAACACAAAAATGTTCCCGTGTACCCAGTAGGTATCGTCAGACATACAAATCACGTTGGATCCGTGTAAGCCTTAGCGAAGCGCCTAATCTTGGCTTGTCTCCGCCTTACAACGCTTGATAAATGACTCTATCTATTAAAAAATCGTATCAAAATCCATTTCGTATCTATCTTTTAAGATCTAAGCATTCATTGGGACACATAGACAGACAGCGAAAGTGACTTTGTTTCACACATACATTAATTTGTTTTATACTATAACTAGCTTGTGCTCGCGGCTTTGCCCGCGTTTAGAAAGTCTTTCTTAGCGGAGGTCTACATTATGAAACCTATTTGTGTTCCAAATTTCGACTCAATCCGTTCAGCGGTTTAGGTTGTGCGTTGATAGATCAGTCAATCAGTCACTCTTTCCTTTTATATATTTAGATTTAGATTAGAAGATATAAGATATAATAGTGATTATTCTTTCAATACACGCCTAAATAAACAAAAAAATCCCGTGTAAACCCCAAAGTAGGTATCGTCAGCCATACAAATCACGTTGGATCCGTGTAAGCCTCAGCGGAGCGCCTAATCTTGGCTTATCTCCCTTAGACAACGCGGGATGGTTGCTAACTACGACTAATAAACGTGTCCATTTCATCTACTCATACTATGCAGTTTATGTCTGTTTGCACTTCGAAAATACTTAAAACTGTTATGAAGCAACATAAATGAGAATACTTTAAAAACTAACCTACCATCTAAAACTTAAAAATACTAAGAAATCATTATCTAAAACTAAATAGAGAGCAACTAAATAGAAATCATAACTAAACTAAATTTAAAATGACCTATCTATCTGCCAGTCCCATCTTTATCATAATTAGCGAATACCGAATAACCATTATTTTTTATTAATGTAAGAGAAAATTGCTGCAATTCTGTATATTTTGGAACCTATTTAGCTTCGTTTAGACTGTGTAAACATGTCTCAAATAAAATTACGTACTTTGATGCTATAGTCCAGTAAAAGAAGAAATGTGGAGCGAAAAGTCGAAAGCAGAAATACTAACTTAGTAACTTTGTTTGGACTAGTTAGGAGATAAACATACTAAAAGTCCCCACCCCTCCGAGGTGAGCCCGAGGGGTGGGAGGCCGAAGAAGGTCCCATTTTTAGGTTTTTTGCTTATATGTCAAAACCTGTGCGTTGTACGATATTTTGTGGTACTACATTATTAAACCTCATAAAATTTTCTACAACTTTGAGCTTGACACTTTTTATCTATCTCCAATCGTTGTCCAACTATGAGCTTCCAAACATGGTCTATTGTGAAGACGCTTAAATTAGTTTTCTATACAAAGTAGGTAAAAAAAATTTACAAATAAAATTTGACCAACTTCTGGTTGTCGTATCAAAATGAATTTTGCAAATGTCTAGAAATCTGATGACAGTTTAATAATCTGGTACCACTGAGCTGATCTGATAATGGAGCCAGGAGGTGTCTACTGAAACTCTTCAATGGCTATTAGTAAAACCGGCGACTTTAGGCTCATTACATTCGGATTGATGAGACGTAGGCACCTCCTGGTCCATTATCAGACCCTCGACAGCAAGTGTTATGAAAAAGTGTCATCGATTCGAATGTAATGTGCCCAAACTCGACGGGTTTACTAATAGCCATTGAAGAGTTTCATTAGACACCTCCTGGCTCCATCATCAGATCAGCTCAGTGATACCAGATTATTAAACTGTCGTCAGATTTCTAGACATTTGCAAAGTTTCATTATGATACGACAACCAGAAGTTGGTAAAATTTAATTTGTAAGATTTTTTTATCGACTTTGTATGGAAAACTAATTTAAGCGTCTTCAAAATAGACCATGTTTGGAAGCTCATAGCTGAACAACGATTGGAGATAGATAAAAAGTGTCAAGGTTGAAGTTGTAGAAAATTTTATGAGGTTTAATAATGTAGTACAACAAAATATCGTACAACGCACAGTTTTTGACATATAAGCAAAAAACCTAGAAATGGGACCTTCTTCGGCCTCCCCCCCCTCGGGCTCACCTCGGAGGGGTGGGGACTTTTAGTATGTTTATCTCCTAACCAGTCCAAACAAAGTTCTTAAGTTGGTTTTTCTGCTTTCAAATTTTCGATCCACATACCCTTTTTGGGCACTCATTGACTGGGCTACTACGAGATATTTTGCTTTAATTTACATAAGAGTGTTTTTATACATAAAAAATGCCTTTACTAAGAAACCTGAGGAATTTGAGCTTATTATTATTTATTCATTAGATATTAAGGAGAAAGCGGTCGTAGATGATAGACTCAACCTAGAAGGCGATATAAATCTCTCTGGCTTCAGAACACGGTCACAATGACCACTTGGCGACACGGTTTTGTCCAGTGGGTGGTAACTAGCCATGGCCGAAGCCTACCAGTATAGCGAGTGGAAGAAGCACACATAGATATAAAATAATAATTATAATAATCGACCGAGCGAAGCGAGGTCTTAGAGTCGAAAGCCGCGAAATGCCTGCGTTTGGACCAGTTTAACGCTTGACCTCTGGTGCTTAAGTTTGGTTGACGTTGACTTGAAAACGGTTAATCCAAATTAAATGAAATTTTACACACAAGTTAAGAAGGTTAATTGGATAATTGTAGTGAAAAAATTAGCGAAATAGGTTACAGGGTTGCAGAGATATAGGTGACTTAAAGTCTTTACGATAGGTCTGACGATTATTTCAAAACTGGAGCGCTGATAATTTTTTTTCTAACATATACACATTTTTTATAAGCGACACAAATATATTAGCCAAAGTGTATGTTTGTATGTATGTTTGTTACGCGATAACTGGAAAACCAATGGTCCAATCTGCATGAAACTTTGCAAACGCGTAATATAAATCCATAGAATTTTTAAGTTCGAACATGAGCCAAATCGGTCGAAGGGTTCTAGAGTTTTAGAAAATGCTTAATTTCAACGTTACCAAAGTTCCAATCTTAATGGAACTTTGCGATCAGGTAGTATAAGCTAAAAGAATTCTCATGTTCGAAAATGAGCCAAATCGATCCAAGGGTTGTAGAGTTATGAAGATGATTAAATTATAATGTTTTGCACAATTTGTTAGGTACATTAAGTTTGAGAAAGATCCTACAGGCAAAAAAGAGCAAGCAAGTTGATAAAGTTAAAGAATTAATAGCGATAAAGTCCAATAATTCGAGAATTTCAAGCAATTTATCATATTTTCAATATTTCTTATTTTTAATTATTTTCATATATTTTTTTAGTACATTGCGTAATACCAATAATTGCGTCAATTATAGTCCGGCCGCCTAAAGTTTGCTATTGAAATTGGTGTCACATACATGTAGGTAAGTACACGTTTTGTGCTGTTTTTTTAATATTTTTATAAACCTCATTTCGCTCGATCGATAAAATATAATGTTATATTTAATTTAAGTAGTATGAAAATAAAGTAAAATAGTTATTTAAAAAAAAAACCTTATTAATAGCGTTATTTTATGCCCATCGCTAATGGCAAGCAACCAAAGTTGGACTTAGTAGTATAGGCATAATTATAATATAATATAATGATGACGACATAACTGTCAACTGTCAACAAACGAGATCCCGCTGAAATGTCAAGCGTAGAACTGTCATACCATACATTGTAGTTTTGTGAATATATGGGATGACAGTTCTACTCTTGAAGTTTGGTCGGGATTCTGTGTGGCATGCTACGGCTACTGGCAAAACACGAAAGTGGAGACCATAAACAATAATAAGCAGGTAACAATGTCTGTGGAAGTGGTGATAGAATAAAAAAACTCGCTGAATCGTTTTATGATAAAATATAATTTAAATACATAATTTATATGAATACATACAAATATCATCGACCGAGCAAAGCGAACTCTTAGAGTTGAGAGATCTCTCGGTGGCAGTAAGGTTATTTGAGTAGTCTATCTGCATAACTTTTTAAAACCTAAAGTAATTGTTTGTGCCGGCACATTCAACAATAAAGGTGCACGAGCACACCATAATGCATCGCGGGCCGTGTACTTATAGTCTGCCAAATTTCATAAATATATGGTAACGGCAAGTTCCCTATGAATGTTGATTTATTCAGAGGGTCAAAAAAAATTAGGTACGTTTTTGAAGGATAAACGGGTGTATTTTTTTCTACGTTAACTCAGAAGTTTAATTTAACGGGCACCAAGCGGCTACAGACCTGTGTATTATGGTAAAAATATACAATTCTACGGGATGTAGAGTATAAATTGGTCTTGACAGGCATACGGATGACCAAGTGATCCTATTTATTAGGATTTCGTTTTTTCCTTCAGAGGAACGAAACTCTAAAAAGGATTATATTCAAAAAATCTCGGTACGTAGGTTTATTGAGTTTTAATTTCTCAGAATTCTTATATTTTGAGTTTTAATATTAATGTTAAAGTTCTTGTATTAGGATATATTTAGTCGAGACCTAAAGTCTAAGGTTTACCACGGAAATTGGGCTGCGAGGTCACAGTTCGAGGCGAACTACTAGTTAGAACTGCAGGGATATTCACTTATCCGTCAGAGAACCGAACCAAAGACCGAATTGTCAAAAATCGATACGACGTTATACGTCATTTCATACATTTTTGACAATTCGGTCCTAGGTTCGGTTTCCTAACGGATAAGTAAATAGCCATGTTGACTTACTCAATATACGAGTATTATTATGAATTTAAATGATCGTGCGGATGCAGGATATGTGCATAGTTTTTATTTGATACGTCAAGTTTGATAATAATATTATCCGCGTATAGATCCTACCAGTGGAAGTAGGTACTTAGTTTACTGATTTTCAAGTTTGCATAATACGAGTAGTATATAGGTATAATTATTTGCCCTAAATTTAGGTATTCTTTTTAGTATCAATATAATATACTTTCTAAACTTATTTATCAAACTCCAACCCATTTTTTATTCAAATAGGCTACAGTGCTTCACTTTTGAAAGTAAATTTTACAATTATTTAGATCTATTTCAAGACTCTACTGCTCGTTCGAAAAGCATATCTATGAGAAGAACGAGCAAGAAACTTATTGGGATTGTTATTTATGTGTTTATCACATATTATTATGACATTAAAACCATCATCCACTCTAGCATCTGCAAACATCCCTGACGCTCTGTAGTATCGAGACAGCGCCAAAAGCATCCTGAAAGCATTGTTGTACTGGATCCGCAGCGCCTTGAGATCCCTGTTTGTAAAGTTCATCCACAAGTTTTTTTAAATACTAATTAGGCCTACGTTTGATCACATCCCACCTGATGGAAAGTGCAAATGTGATCGAAGAGCTGCACGTTTATAAAGTCTGATAATGCCTTGAGATACATCTTGAAAACCTGCGAGCCAACATGTTACGCGTGACTGTCAAAGCTCTGCGTTCTCGCTCCAAGTCTAAGTCATCGTCGGCTGCTACGACAAAAATGTTAGAATTAGCTACAATATCAATTAATAGCTGTCGTAAATTTATTTATTTAAGGAAAAAGTTAACAACTACATTATGAGACTGAACAAATAACAAACACAAATAAATTTGCTGTATAACACAAGTGAAGCTAGATATTTTTTTTTCCAATTCTTCTAATGTTTATTGCATCGGCAACTTTTTCGTAAACAAGTGCTACAAACTATGAAGATTTTGTGAGATTTTTTGTAAAAACTATAGTAATATTTTTTTTTTTTTTTTTTCTGAATACTACGAGTTACGAGTATAATATCCTTTAATATTTTATTATTATTGAAACTTTGATCACAACAATAAATTAGTCACAGAGTTAAAGTTTTTTTTTTAAATATATCCGTTACGTATTTTGAGTTTTAAAATTACTTTCAATTTTGGCATTTTCCTTTCCTTTTACGAATATTTTTTTCCCTTTTACGAATATTATAGGTTAAAGTTTCCATACATTTATACTTCGTAGATACTTATAACTTTTACCCATGTATATACATATATACCTAAAACCCAAGGTTTTAACATTTTCAAGGAAATTGGGTCTGCGAGGTCCCAGTTCGAGGCGAACTACTAGTATAAAAGCTTTTTTTATTTTTTTTTTATTGAGGCTGTTGATTGGCACTTTGTGAAAGGGGCTTGAGGCTAGTGGGATACTTCTTACCCCCCTCGTGCAGAGATAATTTAAATGAGAATTAGTTGAAGTAGAAGTATGCGTTATCCCCATTGTATGTTATATGTACCTATATGTACAATTTCGCACAGATGGCTAGGTTAACCTATTATTACTTATTTACAATATTAAAATATTACTTAACACACTTTCACATTGTTCTTGATAATTGTACACTTTTTTTTTTTTTTTTTTTTTTTTCTTTCTTAACTTAACTTAATTTCTACGTTTAGGTCTTAATCAATTCACATAATATTGTCTTAAATAATTAATATTATACAAATATCCTACTACATTACGTTTAGTTTTACAACTTGGACTTGGCCCTTAACCTATAAGTTAGGGACCTATTCTATTTATTATACTCTTTGAGATTATTTACAATTGTTGTTATTAGTTCTACGAATGATTTTATAGTTATGTCGTCTTTTATGAGTTCAGAGATGTTATATATACGAGTATTTAATATATCAAAATGAGAACAAATTTGTTCGTGTTTGTGTCGAGCACTTGAGAACCGGGGACACTCACTCAATAAATGATCCATTGTTTGGACAATGTCGGAATCACAGTTACATTTATCAGTCGCGGATATCTTAAACCTATGAAGGTATTGGCGGTGATATCCGTGACCGGTGAGCAATTGTGTGAGATGGAAAGAATACCCCACAGTTTTAAAAAGTTTTTCGATATCACGTAATTCTGGTAGCCATCTACGAGTGTAAACGCCTTTCGATGATGTCTGGTATCTCTCATTATGGAGATCCTTGTGAAGCTCCTTAGTGTACTTTTTAACATAGCTCATTGGGAATTTCGTAAAGACAGGCGTTAGGTGAGAGGAGGCAGCACTCTTGGCGGCCTCGTCCGCTGCTTCATTACCAGCGAGGCCAACGTGAGCCTTCACCCACAGAAACTCTACGGAACCTGAGTGTAGTCGCAGCTGGCTTTGTATGTTATTTACAAACAGATTAGTAGATTCTCTATTTCCTAGTTCTTGCAGGGATGAGTGGCTATCGGATAAAATGGTCACAGAAGATGCATTGTTCTCGTGAGCCCACGTGACCGCTCTTTCAACGGCCAGCAACTCCGCTTGGAAGACGGTGCAGCTGTCATGTAGCTTGAATTTCCTAATTATAGGAGAACAGTTAGGTACTTGAATGACACAAGCAGCACCGACCTTCCCGCTATCCAGTTTGCTGCCATCAGTATAAATACGGATGCGGTCAGGTGGGCACGCGTCATCAATCTCTTCTTCAGTGTAGACTTTAGTAAATGTTATTGCAGTACGATCGGATGGGTGTGGCAGATTACAGGGTGCAGTGGGCTTTTGCAGTTCTATGTCAAGGGGTAAGTATGGACAATGACCAGATAGTTTTGTGCGTTCTGTGACACACACCTCCTTCACTTGTAGGTCTAAGGGCTTGAATTGTGCGAGAGCAATGGCCGCGTTTGTGGAGATTGTACGGAAGCCTTTTATAGTTTTTATTGCAAAGCCGCGTTGTAATGAAAGAAGTTTTTGTTGCACTTTTTTGAATTTAACAGCATCTCCCCATATCCCAGCTGCGTAGGTGACTATCGGTTGAATTACTTGATTGTATATTGTAGATATATTGTCGCTATGAACACCCCAAGTGGGGCGTACGAACTTGCAAAGGGTTCGATAGATTTTAATCGCTTTGCTTACTGCATATTCTGCATGTTTAACAAATGACAATCTTTGATCCACTATCAATCCTAGTAGTTTGATACTAGGAGTAAATGCCAAAATTTGACCACAATGTAATATTTTTGCTTTGCGCGCGGTGGGAGTGAAGCCAATAAGTTGTGTTTTTGAAGGTCCAAAGGCAAGTTTAGCATCCTCACCCCATGACGTGATAATTTGTAACGCACGATTTGTGATGTCCTCCACCTCTGATACGCTATCGGCAGTGAAGACTAGAAGCTGGCAGCCGGCTGGAAGGTCAGCCTCGAACAGGTCATCGAGAATAATGTTCCAGAAGCTCGGCCCACAGACTGAGCCTTGGACACATCCCCTAGTCATTGTTTTTGTGGCACTTGCCTCTGCAAAATTCAGTGTGACTTTTCTATTGTTTAGATAGTTGCAGATGAGGTGGTATAGATTTTTCGGACAATTTACATACTGAAGTCTCTGGAGGAGCTTTGGCCACCAGGCATGGTCAAAAGCACCTTTGATGTCGAGAGAAACTGCTAGTACAAGTTTTCCGGCACTCCGGGCAGATTTTATTGATGCAACTGCGTGATTCAAGGCATCAACTGTTGAGGTTTGTGTCTTAAACCCGAATTGTTTAGGATTAGAGTGACCTGAGACGTTGAGATGGTGAGTTAGTCTTCCAGAGATTAGTTTTTCTAGCAACTTCCCAAAAACATTAATAAGCCCGATTGGTCGGTAGGCAGATGCATCATCGTATGAACCTTTATTTGTTTTGGGCACTGTTATGGCCTGAGCTGTCTTCCAGGCATTTGGAAAGTATGATAGAACCAAACAGCGGTTCATAAGCCGGGTTATAAGCTGGGAGTAATTGGAGCAAAATTCGGAAACTATATCTGACGTAAGATGGTCTGGCCCTGGTGCCTTATTTGGGTTCATATTTTGAATGCAAGATAATATTTCAGCTTCAACAAATGGTTTATCATCTTGTGTATCAAGATAACGTTGACTGAGTTCTCTGGTAATTCTATGGGCATGTGATGTGTCGGGAACGTCGTCACTGTAAAATTTTTGGAGGAGTCGCTCTGCAGTATCTTGACTGTCTTGGCTGTGCACCCCATCAAATACCAATGTGGACGTTGGTTTAGGAGGAGGCTGAGAAGTCTATTTGTTAAAGACCAGACATTTTCTTTATATTGGCGTGAGCAGAATTCACGAAAATTTTTAGTGGAGGCATTTTTTATGGCTTCGGCATAGGTGGTTTTAGCTTCCGTTCTTTGCTGTAGGATGGAGTCTAGCGGTTCGCGTCTACGGGCCATTTGATGAATACGATGATGAAATTGTATCACCTCCTGCTTCAGAACCTCTAGTTCTTCATTCCACCAAGGATTGTATTTGCCATGGTTTAATTTCTTTGGTAATACTTGATCGCAGGTTTTCTGTATCGTCTGAGTTAATATATCTACAAAATAATCAATACCGTGTGAATTTAATGTTTCAATTTCAAGTTGTTGCAATTGAGTGCGATCGATGTTATCATTAAGTTTGGAGGTGAATAAATCCCAGTTCGCGTTTTTGGTAGAATATAAGAAAGTGGATCTCTTCTTCGCTTTTATCACCTCTGACAGATCGTAGAGAAGTGTGAATTCAATAGCCTGATGATCTGATGATGGGCACGCCTCAGGATTGACCTTCCAATCATCAATCCCAGAGACTAATGTGTCGGAGACCATAGTGAGATCGATAATTGACGTCCTTCTGACTCCGTGCGCTACCGTCTCAAACGTTGGCGTTGTACCAGTGTTACATATGATTAAACCGTTTGATAAAGTTATGTTGACAACATCGTTTCCTCTGCGATTTGCAGCAACTGACCCCCACAAAGGATGCCAGCCGTTAAAATCCCCCCCGATAACAATATCTGCATCGTGATGATTTTGTATGAGGAAGTCTAGTTTGTCTAGGGTATTCTTTTCATCTATACGAGGTTCTACATATACGGACACTATAATGATTTTACGATGTCTAATTTTCAGTTGGATTACACTTAAATTGGAAGATGAGTATTGAGACAAACCAAGAGCAGCACCAACGTCAGCCTTGATCACAATGCAAGCTTTGACGCGATCTCCGTCTGAATATTGAAACACTTGGTATCCCGGGATGTTTCTAGTCATTTTCAGGTCTTTGTTTACATAGGGTTCTGTGATAAGAGCAATAGAATAATCATTCTGTACAAAAAACTGCATAAATTCATGATGCCACGCATAGCAGCGGCCCACGTTGCATTGGAGGAACTTTATGTTAGAATCGGAGCTACGGTCGCTGGTTGACAAACCATAATCACCAATATTTATTTATTAGTGGCCATAATCCGTCATGGAGCGAACGCGCTCGTACATGATTGATTTTAAGTTGCAAACGTTGGAAGTAGCTGAATGGTCAGTGTTGTACGTTTTATTATTCCTCTCATTATTTTTTTTTGCAGTTGAGGCAGGTAAGGGCTTTTGGGTCGCTCTTATGCGGGCAATTGACAAATGTGTGGTTGCTAGATGCGCAGTGCGAGCAAGCTGACGTAATCATTGAACAGTTATTTTTCAGATGTCCATATTGCAGGCACTTAAAGCATTGTAACACTGGACAAAAGGTCTCTACAAAAACGCGTTGGTGGTCTATGTTAACTCTTCCCAGCTTGGTTGCGGCTTTCCATACGGCAGGTGTAGTTATGATAACAGCGTTGTAAAGCTTTTCATTCTTCTTGTTGTCCCTAGTAAATCTAACGATGATATCGGCCTGCACATTATCAGTGACTTCCTTAATGTTGGGGTTTTGGGCCGTTATAATATCTGGTATTTCGTCTTTGGGGGTCTCTTTGGATACACCCTTCAGGATAAACATTGGTTTAAGTTTATTGACGGTGGTGACAGAGAGCGACATATTGTCCTTCAGACGCTGCGCAGTTTCGTCGCGCTGCTTCGCCGATTCAAACTCCACGCGGAGACGGTGTTTTGCAATCGGCTGCACACGTATTGGCGCGTAAGTTGATGACTTGAAGGATATACCTTTGCGCCACGCGTCACTTATATCGCCATCTGATTTGGCTGGGTCCCCTTTCTTTTCGACAATAATCGCATGAAGTGATGGTTGTATCTTGGGAGGAGCTGGTTTGGCAGCTGCGGCAGCATAAGTAGGTGATGGTCCGGGTGAACATTGTGGGATGCAGGGTAAAGCAGTAATGGCAGGCTTAAGTAAACGCAGTTCAGACCTGATGCATTCTTGAATCGTGGTTTTGATCTCTTCAGGTCTAATGCCTGTGAGCTGTGGTGTCATCGTGGTAAGTTTGTTGATGGTTTCTAAGTTTTGATTCTCATGTGGAGGAGAGCATGGAACTGTCACTAAGGAATCAGTCTCCGTCGCTGCATCACTATGCGCTACATTTAGTTTAATTGCTTTAAGAATGTCAAGTTCAGGTTTGAGTTTCTCAATAATATTAATTATGGCTTGCTTATCTTCCCGATACAGTGAGTTTTTGCGCGTAAGGAGTAGAATAATGTGATCATGGTCCGTACGTATTCTGTCTCCCAAAGTTGATAAAGATACGCTTCTGGGATTGATTGTTGTGAGTTCATGATTAATATTGTGAGTTGCAGGAGACGTGAAGCTGCTAGAAGAGTCGCTAGATCTGGAGGTGGGCCTGAGTCGAAGCAATCGAGACTGAGAGGGTAGAGGTCCCACCAGCTCACTGTTGTTGTTGTCTTCACGAGGTGACCTTGTCGGTGATCGCGTGAGTACCATGTTAATGGTACCAAGTTACTAAGTGGCTTACCGTGGAAATGCCAGTGAAATATTATAGAATATAGATAGTGTCCAGTCCTTATCGCACTGCAATCCAGTATGCACTTGGGGTTTGACACCCCGCACAAATACACATCACTGGCACAAACAGTCACCACAAAGTTGCTATACAAAGTTTTATTTATTTATTGTTCGGGTAAGATTTTTAACAAATACGCGAGTCATTAAAATGTGTATCTATTATATAATAATATAAAAGCTGGAATAATATTATACAAGTGAATTAAATTAAAAATTTTAAAAACCCCCAATGCAACGCCTTCAAAATATGTAATTCACGGTTTTTTGATGGCGGCCATCTTGGATTTTAAATTTTATCATATTGCGTTGTATTTTAATTGTTGACGTCACGATGAACGGCGCACGCTCCTCCGCTTCTGTAAAATAAAATTGTTTGCCAAAATTAATTATAAGGTACTCTAATGATAAAAATAATTAGCCCTAAGTACTTACCTTTTGTTCTTGTTTTGCCGATGACGTTCCTATTGTCTTTTTCGTAAATAAAGCGACGGATCATAGGTGCAAGCGCATGCTCAAGTGGCGTCCCCACTCGTCAGTCAGTCGCAACTATTGCTCCGCGTAGGACGCACGCTCGCTGCCCTCGCACACATGATCCGCGACTCACCAAATACATGTTTTTCATTACTCCTCAAACGCAGAATTAGCCCCATAGCCTACAATTTGGTCCTTCGGCCGGATAATCACGCGATTTGAACTTTTGTTAACCGAAAAACATGTCAAAAGTCCCGCGTACGCCGCGCAAGCCCGCAAAGCCACGTGGTGCTAAACCGGGGACTGACGGTAGTGACTATTTGCCGTCATTTAAAAGTGAAAGAATTGTAGTGGAAGTGAACGATAATGACCAATCTACGGTAAAAACATCGTCGACTGCTGCCCGACGGCGCCAGCTTGAGCTGGAAGCCGAGGCCGCTAAGGCACGGGTTCTCATCGAAGCCGCCGAGGCCAAGGCCAAGGCCCAAGTGGCCGAAGCCCAGGCTGCCGCTGCTGCCGCAGCCGCTGCCGCTGAAGCTGAGATGGCCCAGGTTAAGGCTAACGTGACAGCCGAACTCCTCGACAAACAACTCGCCGCCGACGTCGCTGACCTGCAGTCGAGAAAATCACAAGCTACTTCATCCATTACCAACGTGAACTTGAAGGTGAAAAATTGGCTTGACAACACCGCTGAGCAAGCTGTATTTGAGCAACCGCAGAGCGATGTCGATAAATTAGCGCACGCATTAAAAAATGCTATCGCGAGCGCTTCCGATATGCAGCATAAACAGCTTCTCACCAGGCTTGCCACATCCAAAGACCTGCCATTTTATGCTGGAGATCCAATGGATTGGATGCAGTTCAAAGAAGCTTATCGCGAAAGTACGAGATTGTGTCACTACAGCGATTCAGAGAATTTGTGGCGCCTCCGCAAATGCCTAAAGGGGGAAGCTAAAGAAGCTGTCACCGCACTGTTGATTGGAGGTACTACCCCTGAAACTATTATGGACACACTCGAATTACGCTTCGGTATGCCTGAACACATTATTTATAAAATTACATCCCAGCTTAGACGCATAAATCCATTGCAAACTGCATTCCATCAAGATTTGATTCCCTTTGCTATTAAAATTAAAAACTGCGTGACAGCCGCTAAAGCTCTAAATCAGAATGACTCACTGCGCGGTCCTGAGCTGTTTACAATAATAATAGCTAAGCTGCCAGCAGTTTTATTATCAAAGTGGACAGATTATTACCACGAGAAACAATGTAGTAATAATGATACTCCAAGACTGGAATTATTGAGCGATTTTCTTTACACAGAAGCAAACAAAATCGCGCAGTCTGGCGTGAGTCATATTATCCCTCAGAATAATAAAAAATCTGCCGACCGAGATAAGAAACCCACCGCGAATGTACTTATGTCTTCGAGCACCAGTGATGCACTTTTTAAATTTTGCCGTAAGGCAGAACATCCACTGGCGCTCTGCCCGCGTTTCAAACGCGCGATGCGTAGGGACAGATGGAGGTATGCTCGCACATCCAACTTATGTTATAAGTGCCTCGGTAGACGCCATCAAGAGGCTGAGTCTTGTCCCGGAAATGATTGTGGTGTAGATGGTTGTGATCAGCCGCACCACCGACTTCTTCACTGGGAAAAGAAGCAGGAAGAAAACAAACTCACGGAAGAGGACAACCACGAGACTGTGAACCACGTCGAGACCCAGTACCAGAGAGTATATTTAAAAGTGGTACCGCTGACTGTTCACGGCCCCGCCGGCGCACGCCACGCGCACGCCCTGCTGGACGACGGAGCTACAGTCACCTTGATCGCCGCCGGCCTGGCTGACGAGCTAGGCCTCACCGGAACCGACGAGTCCCTCTGTGTGCGTAGTGCCTGGGATGACACCGCTAATAAATTCCAGACACAAAAACTTAACTTTAAAATAACAAATAGTAGTGGAAAAAATTACAGTGTTAGTGCGCGTAAAATGAGTGAATTAAATCTGCCCGTACAAATACAACCTAATATAAATCTAAAAAATTATAACCTCGCGAGTGAATTTAATATTGTAAATGATTTATGTAACTGCAATATTAAACCTATGTTGTTGATAGGTCAAGATCATCATCATCTGATCGCACCTGTGCGGTGTTACCGCAGCGAGGAGCGTGAGCCGTACGTCACGCAGACGGCACTAGGTTGGTGTGTACACGGGAGCTCGGTAAGTGACATCACACTCATTCCTAACCCGCCCACTGAACCGGTTTTTAATATTTTTAATTTATGTACAATCGAGGATGTACCCACGGGGTTGATCCCCGCCGTTGAATCCCGTTACCCTTCCGCCCGTCAGCTGGACGAGCTACACGAGGAGGTGCGCAAGTCGTTCCTTCTTGACTCCATAGGAGTCACCGCACAACCTCGACGTAGCCCAGATGATATGCGCGCTGTAGCTATACTAGATCAGACTGCTGAACTTCGCGATGGCCGCTGGTATGTCGGTTTACCTTGGAAGTCTGATAATGAATGTATGCCCGACTCTTACCCTAATGCTCTAAGACGATTTAAATCCGTACAGAAAAAATTAAATTCTAACAGTGATTATGCAACGCGTTATAATGAAAGAATGCAACATTTATTTATGAATGACTATGCGAGAGAGATTATATCTATAGGTATGGACGATGACAGCGTGAGAGATTAGGAGCGCGTCTGGTACCTGCCACACTTCGGTGTAGATAATCCTAACAAAAGGAAATTGCGTTTGGTCTTTGATGCAGCGGCAAAATCTAATAATCGCTCATTAAATGATTTTCTTTTGCAAGGACCCGACCTCTTACAATCATTGTTAGGAATAATGTTACGATTTAGAGAACATCCTGTAGGAATAATCGGGGATATAGAGGATATGTTCCTGCGTATTAAAATACGCGACGATGATACGCACGCATTGCGATTTTTATGGCAAGACAGCTTCTTGTCCCGTGTGGGGTCACCTCCAGACTCCAACGACGCTCCAGTGGGAGCGGCGCCACCTGGAGATGACCGAATTAAAAAATACGCAATGACGTCATTAATATTTGGCGCTAACTGTTCGCCCTTCATAGCCCAATATATTAATCAGATTAAAAATACGGAACCTTTTGTAAAAACAATGCCCGACGCTGTCGCAGCGATAAGACTCAACCAGTACATGGATGACTATATAGATAGTGTTAGCGACGCAAGTACAGCTACGAAACTTATTAATGATATTTCATTAATAAATCAATGTGGCGGTTTTAAAATGCGAGACTGGCTTAGTAATTGTAGTGATGTACTGGAAGAAGTACCTGATGATGTTATAAGCGATAAGGCGGTCAGATTTAACGTCGAAGGACGGTCAGAGCGTACGTTAGGTTTACTATGGTTTCCCGGATAGTGATACATTTGCCTTTGATCTGTCTTTGAAACGTATACCTAATGATATTTTACAATACGTTACTAAGCCCACAAAGCGTGAACTTCTAAGCATTATTATGTCTATTTTCGACTTACACGGGTTTTTGAGTCCATTCACCATAAAATCGAAAATTATTATGCGAGAAGTATGGAGATTAGGAATAAAATGGGATGAAAAGATCAATGACAAATTATTCTTTCAGTTTAAAAATTGGCTCGAACAACTAAAATTAATGAATGGCATTCGCATTCCTAGATGGTACTTTAAAGTTAATGAGTCACACGTCACAGCCTCCGCCGCGAGTGCGAGCGAGACAACGCTACAGTTGCATTTATTCAGCGATGCATCGCCGCGCGCCTATGCAGCCGTAGGTTACTGGAGACCAACGAGTTCTTAGCCTAGGGAGAAGATACGTGGACTTATTTCTATGTGAAAAATGCTGGCATTCTGGCGGGGGGAGGAGGCAACGCACACTAATACAACGATTCCACACTAATGAATTTTCAGTCATGTCGCTACGAACGCTTACGTCAAAATTATCCAACACTACCATAAATACACGCACACGAACATAATACACACACAGAAACCGCTTGCATGTGCACTAGATGACGCACATTTTACGTTAACAACGGTAGTGCTTGAAATTATCGATACTCACTATCGATACTTTGGTCAAAATATTATTGCATATTATGACGGAAGGTTATAAGAGGTAGGTATAATTAGGTAATCTTATAATAGGTTAAATCAGTTAAAAAAATATTTGGCTGAACTAGTGAACCAAATAAACGCGTATCTTGTTATTAAAATTTATGTTGTACTACCTGCGCCCAGCGGTTTTACCCGCAGTACTTATGTAGCCTATATGTTAAACCAGGGTCTAAGCTATCTCAATACAACATTTCAGCTGCTTTTTACACATAAAAGTGTTATCAGTGTTAGGTATATATTGAAAAACAGCAAGAGAATCAATTTCGAAAGAAAAAAAATCTCAAAAAACGCAACGAGTTCTTAGCCTAGGGAGAAGATACGCGGACTAATTTCTATGTGAAAAATGCTGGCATTTCTGGCGGGGGGAGAGGCAACTCACACTAATATAACTAATATAATATTATCCAACACTACCATAAATACACGCACACGAATATAATACACACACAGAAACAGTCTGCATGTGCACTAAAGATCATTCACAGTTATTTTACCTCTAGCCTTTACGTTGGCTAGCCTGAAAATTATGTTGCCATGTCACGTTAGTATTGACTTCCCCATTTTAACCCCCAACGCAAAAACGACGAGGTGTTATAAGTTTGACGTGTCTGTCTGTCTGTGTGTGTGTGTTTGGTGGAAATCGGTCCAAGATGGCCGCCGCTACAAAATGGCGGATTACTTTTTTCTTTCACAACTCCCTCAATATGGATACTAAATGAAAGGGCTTAATAAGTAAAATACAGCCTACTATATAAAATTTTAAATCCAAGATGGCCGCCATTAAAAATGGTGAATTGTGTATTACGTTTGGGGCGGGGGTTTTTTAATTTTTGAAGTGAAAACTTCTTTAGCGGCGCTGAGCACTTTTTTGTATGGGTAAAAACTTTCAAACTCGCGTCAGGGTCACGTGATGCTGATCGAAAAAGCGTAAGATCGAGGGGAAGGGAGAGGAACTAGTATCTCCCACTCTTTCTATCGTGCTTGAGTGTGCTGCTCTGTGAATTTGGTTTAACTATGTCAAATGATCGCAATTTTAGCACAACGAAATACAAAACTACTATTGATGCGGTCTTTATTAGACACTTAAATAGGTTCGAATCAAAACTGTTTGTTTCTTACTTCAGTTATCATAAACCAATTGTATCAGTTGTAAAAATTTGCGATGATAATTCTGATAATAACGATGGTGTAAAAGTCGTCGAAATTATGGATGGAAGTTGATTTTTCTGAGAGATAAAATTTAATGTAATATATAAATAACGATATAATATTATAAATAACAACATATAAATTGTCATATTTGTGTACGATAGCGCAATAAATAAACATTGTATTCTACCTCATAAATGATAGTATTTTTATACTTATAATTAAACACAACGTTAATATTGAAGTTTTCACTTCTGCCGGCACTCCCGGAGTGCTACCTTTTTTTTATTTAATTCACTTGTATTATTTTACAGTGCTGTAGGTAGGTACTTACATGAAATTCCTGTTTCGAACCTACCTAATATTTTATATCATATTGATAGTTCGCAGTTACCACTTGTTCATGTGTTAACCATCCGATATTTTTATAGATAAATTCATTTTCTTCATAGGAAGGCATTGGTAAAGCTTGGGATTATAATAATAATTATTAAAACAACGAGTACAAGTGACCTTATCAAGTACAAAAAGTAACGTTTTAACAAAAAAAGTGCAACCTACACTATTAACTTTAAGTTTTAGATTTTGATAAGATTTCTACTAAAAAGTCGATATCGATATTTTATTTATCTCGACATGTCCCAACTTGATTTTTGTTCCAGTGTGGCCATTGTATAACTTTAAATTACCTTTTTTTGAGAGTAATAAATATTAATTTGTAATAAAATATTCAATTAAAAAAAAAGTCTAAAGAAAATTAGAAAAAAATTCAAGAAGGTATGTACCTAATAGAAAAACTTGTAAGAAAAATGTAATGTATTTAATTTTTAATACTAAATTGAAGAATTTGCAAAGGCAGTTTTTGGGAAAAATATCATATTTTTGAACGTTTTTTAGTATCAGGTACCTACGCTGATTGTTTTGAAATCGTTTATGTGAAAATCGCTAGATTGGTTGTCTCGTTTTCCTTTTTGAACATAGGGTGGATAGTGTTTGGGACTGGCCGACCCGCGGTTTCACTTTATGTTTTGATTTGTTATAATAACCTAGTACCTACTCTCAGATATATTTATATAGTATCAGATATATTTATATAGATTTTGAGATATCCAGGCTGGTTATTTATACATGTAATAATTAGGAATGTGAGTGTTTTTGTTTAAATGTGTATAATAATATGAATACTGGTTTTTAGTATTACAATAACGGGCGTAAAATAGACGTTTATAATATTATATAACTACTCATACGTAAAATTTACCCCAAGTTAGGTCTTGCATGATTTAGTGGCAACACATAGTAATTTTTAGTATTTTGCTTATTTTTTGTATTTTTAGTTGATATTTCGGCAAAATTATGGTTAAATATGGAAAGTAACATGATCCTCTTGTAAATTAAATGTTTTCTCATCGCGTTTTGCACCATAAAACGCTACAATTGGCCAATTTCTGCTCACGACTTTCCCTGTTGCGGTCGTTTGCTGAATGACGCGTTAGTGTCACAACTAGTTTTAATAAACAAGCCGGATTGGGAATGAGTGCTTTGTATGTGTGAGTTGGCAGCGGGGGTCGCCTAGTGGTTACCCATCCATGTGGCTTTTTCATCCGAGCTGGAGACAGATATCAATGGACGTATTATCGTGTCATTTATTGCTTGTAAAAACAGAATCGCGCCTTTAAAGTCGGTTACTATTCCGCGACTCGAACTGCAGGGTGCAATTTTAGCCGCTCGCTTATCTGAAACAATTAAGAAAGAACATAGGATTAAACCGGTTGCTACGTTCTATTGGACTGATTCCACAGTTGTTTTGCATTGGATCAGAAATGAGCACCGCAATTATAAAACTTTCATTGCGAACAGATTAGGCGAAATTGACGAGCTCACAAAAATAAGTGAATGGAACTACGTACCGACTGACATGAACTTAGCAGATTTAGCTACTAAAATAACTGATTATGACTTACGTGGTGATTCTTCCTGGTTCACTGGACCCTCTTTCCTGTACCGGAACCCGGAACAATGGCCGCAACAACCTGAAACATTACAAAAAAATATTAATAATGATAATATATTAGAGGAAGTACTTACCTTACATGATACTCACGACGTTACCTGTGACTTGCCCGTCCCGGAGCCAAACCGGTTTTCCTCCTGGACGCGCTTGCTACGATGTGCTGCCACTGTTCTGTTATTCATTTCTAAATGTAAGAAAAATAAAACTCTGCGTATTAATATTGAATTAATAAAAAATGCTGAGACTTTGTTATTGCGTCATTCACAGGCACAATCCTTTTCCCGTGAAATCGACTTGTTGTCTAAAAATGACGAACTTAACCGCGACAGTCGTTTGCGAACTTTGACGCCGTATATGGACGGTGACGGACTTTTGCGTGTAGGTGGTCGGATCGACGCAGCGGCTAATGTTACCGCGCTGTCAAAATCACCTGTTATCTTAGACGGCAAGCATCATACCGCCCGGTTGATTGTTAAACACATGCACGAGCGTACCGGTCACTCGTTTAATGAATTAGTCGTCAACGAGCTTCGACAGACGTACTGGGTGATTAACTTAAGACCGACCGTTCGTACAGTAGCTTCCCAATGCTTAATATGTCGTATTAGGAAAGCATCCCCTTGTCCCCCGCGTCTGAGCGACTTGCCTGCTGAACGTTTGTCACATCATCAACGACCATTCACTATGACCGGCGTTGATTTATTCGGTCCCATAGAAGTCACCGTAGGCAGAGGAAAGCAGCGACCGAAACGGTACGGGGTGTTGTTTACGTGCCTGACAGTTCGAGCTATACATATAGAGATAGTAGCTACACTGTCAGCGGACTCATTAATAATGGCCCTGCGCCGTATGGCTGCACGCCGCGGTTGGCCGAATACTATTATTTCAGATAACGGGACAAATCTTAGAGGAGCTGACGTGGAGCTCCGAAAGTCCATCAAAGAGCTTAATGAGACACGGGTCGAAAACGAGGCCTTGGTCCATGGGGTGACATGGAAATTTATTAGTCCAGCCAGTCCCCATATGGGTGGGGCATGGGAGCGACTGATTCGCACAGTAAAGGCTACTCTTAAAGTAATGCTTAAGGAGCGGGCTCCACGAGAAGAGGTTTTGTTTACTCTTCTCGCAGAGGTAGAAAATATAGTGAACAGCCGACCGCTCACTCACGTTAGCGTAGACCCTAAAAGTCAGGAAGCCCTGACACCAAACCATTTTTTAATAGGGAGTTCTTCAAACTTACCTGTTCCCGGAGTGTTCAGCAACGACGACTTTTATTTAAAACGCCATTGGCGTACCGCTCAACGTCTCACTGATATGTTTTGGAGCAGGTGGGTAAAAGAGGTCTTACCTTTGCTCATTCCGCGCTCGAAGTGGACCCGCGAAGGTCAGCAGCTGAAAGTAGGAGATCTAGTAATTGTAGTTGATCCTTCTTTGACTCGTAATTGTTGGCCTAGAGGTATAGTGGAACGGGTTTATCCAGGTACGGACGGAAGGGTACGGGTTGTAGACATTCGAACTAGAATGAGTGTGATGAAACGACCGAGTACACGAGTAGCTTTACTCAAGCTCGACGATGAGTGTCGCGGCAACGACACTAGGGGGGAAGATGTTGACGTCACGATGAACGGCGCACGCTCCTCCGCTTCTGTAAAATAAAATTGTTTGCCAAAATTAATTATAAGGTACTCTAATGATAAAAATAATTAGCCCTAAGTACTTCCCTTTTGTTCTTGTTTTGCCGATGACGTTCCTATTGTCTTTTTCGTAAATAAAGCGACGGATCATAGGTGCAAGCGCATGCTCAAGTGGCGTCCCCACTCGTCAGTCAGTCGCAACTATTGCTCCGCGTAGGACGCACGCTCGCTGCCCTCGCACACATGATCCGCGACTCACCAAATACATGTTTTTCATTACTCCTCAAACGCAGAATTAGCCCCATAGCCTACATTAATAGTTAAGCTCTTTCACTTGATACCCGTATTGCGGGGGTCGTGGAAGAAAAAAGTAATCCGCCATTTTGTAGCGGCGGCCATCTTGGACCGATTTCCACCAAACATGGCTAAGAACACTCTCGACTAACTCTTATTTCAAACAAAAAAAAAACTAAATCAAAATCCGTTCCTCCGTTTGGGAGCTACGATGCCACAGACAGACACACACACACACAGAGACAGACAGACACGTCAAACATATAACACTCCATCGTTTTTGCGTCGGGGGTTAAAAACTACTTTTAGTAGGTAAAACCGCTAGGCGCAGCTAGTTACTCATATTATTTACAAGATTTACACGTAAATTAGTTTGCACCTCGAAACCTCTTTTACGTTTTTATTTCAAAGGCTACATTTAAATAGAAATTCTAAAAATTAGTTCATTTTTTGCATGAACGAGTATCAAATAAAATGAGATTACTTTTTTAAAATAAATATGTTTAAGTAGTGCTTGAATAAACATTTTATTTTTTAAATTCAACTCTAAAATTACGAAAAATTAGGGGGCGTCCATAAATTACGTGAGGTGTTTAAGGGGGGGAGGGGGTCGATTCAAATCTCATCTAATCTTACGTTGGAGAGAGGGGGGGTCTCGGCAAATATCACGCAATTTTTTTTCACTTATAATTAAATTAAATTTTTATTACACTTATAATTAAACTTCTCAACAATATTGATTACTAGTCTTAACTAGTAAATAAAAGCACGAAGCATTTTTTTTTCTTTTTACAATAACAATCCAATGTGTTTACGTAAGAAACCCGAAAATTAAAAAAAACACCTCACGTAATTTATGGACGCCCCCTTAGATATTCTGCAATGATGAGATGTAAAGCTGTTATATTTAGTGCTCAGCACTGAACCGATTGCGATGAAACTATACAGCAAACACAAAACAGTAAACAGCTGTAAACATATAAAAATACATATTATAAGTTACTTTTTATCCCAATTTTTCAATGGGATCGGGAATTATATGGGAGAAACTGAAGCACAGTCATTTACTTATTTTCGTTAAATCTTTTGTATAGTAGAACCTCACCCATTTAAATATAAATATTTCTCTTCCGGTAAGGTTGTCTAAGATCGAGAGAAGAGATCGTTTCTCTGACTGCCAATTGTAACACTTAAGTTACGAGATTGTGTTTTAATTTTCTGTATATTTGTGGTGTTTTAATAATGAGTTACTAATAATATTTATTCTACACTTTTATTCACGAAATATATCGGCCACGACTAATGCATAGCAACCAATAAATTATTGTCTGAAAGCAATAAAACTTTCTATAAAGGATTAAATTAGGTCTAGGGCTTGGAATCAGTCGAACAAAGTCTAGACAAACGAAAGTAGACCCGCACTATATAACTTTTAGTCTCTCAAGACTCTAGAACATTCGTCCAAAGACAATAATAAATATACGGGACTCAAAGAATACAAAACTTGTTATTTTTAGTTTTGAGCATCTTAGCATCTTTAGTGAACCGCTTTCCTTACAAGTATACATAATGCCTTCAAAAACATGTAAAAAAACCAAGTCTCGCAACTCGCAGTTCTTCTACCGTAAAAAGTTGTGAGATCCATGTTATACCAAGTCGGTAAAAATCTTTTGTTTTAACTTGACTTGGCCATCGCTTAAAAACATAATGTATCTCACAATAAGCTAAGTAGAAGTACCAAGTATTCTACCGCCTGAGCAACAACCTGACAATATGACTGTGCTTCGGTAAAAGAGCACTGTGTAGCTTGTGTTATTACTGGGCTGAGGAGTCCTAACATCTTATGACTCTTCAGTAAAAAGCGTTGGGGGAGTGCACCTAGAATCTTACATCATTGTGATATCTTGGGTAGCACTATATTAACTCCATAATAATATAATGGGCAGCGTTTTCTCTTACCTTTAGCTCTATGTGTATTGTCTACTTATGAAACAATTTCTTGTAACCAGGTTTGCAATAAAGTATTATTGTATTGTATTGTATTGTTTTCTCTTACCATAAAGGGAGCGTCTAGCTCGTTATCCTACTCCTTTGCATATAAAAAAAACATAACAAATATGCACGCATAACAATTGGCTTCCTACATTAAATATTCATGCCTCATTAATATCTCACCAAGCTAAGTCCAGTAGTCTATCCTTTTAACCCTGATCAATCCTTTAGGGTTCAAATAAATGTAAAAATTGTGAGGCGCGAGGCATCTTTGATTTATTCCGAAACAAATGTATTGATATTTTCAAGTTAAAGGGCTCGAAGTTTGCCGGGTTTCCTCTTCCATATATTTATCACCTTTTAGGAATAAGTCAAAAGATGCTCTTGGGTTTTGCGAAGTTAAATAAGGGTATGCATGGGTAATATGGGATGGGATGGTATGCATAATCAGTTTTGGATATTGTTATTTCGCACACGAGTTACGATTTGTGTGTAATATTTTTAACATATTACGCTCGAAAAATATACACATTTTTTTTCTTTTGATAAGTTCACAACAAACTGAAAATCGATAAAAATTTTACTACATACGTCATGTATAATAATATTTTCTCCTAATAAATGTAAATAAAATTAAAAGTTGTTTTTCGGTATATGAAGAAAATTTGTTTAGTTTACACTTTTTAGGTTTCAGCAGTTTTCAATCTTTTAATTAATTAAATGAAGCGGTATTTACAATTAAACTTAACAATAACAAGTTTGGATTGATCTAATTTACTACTGGAAGTGTAATAAAATTGATAAGCTTTCATACAACGAGGTAAAAGGATGAGCAAGACACTCTCCTGATGGTAAGAGATAACGCTGCTCATAACTGGTGCACTGCGCCAACGCATTAGTCTTCAAGAGAGCTTCAAGATAGATAGATAGATAGATAGATAATCCTTTATTGAAACACAAAAATGTACAAAAACAACTTAAAACTATAATATAAAACTAAGTGTTACAATTGGCGGTCTTATCGCTAATAGCGATCTCTTCCAGACAACCGTGCAAGGAGAGGAGAGCAATTGTATTGTGTTTGTTGTTGTTGCTTCAAGAGTCGTAAGATATACTACTCAGCCCAGTAATTTCACCTACAGTGTCGAGGCACAGTAATGTTTGCACATCACTGATCAGGCGGTAGAATAACTGACCCCGTTGAGGTACCCACCTAGTAGACCTCCTGCCAAGGAAGTTGCCCAGTAAATATTATATTATTATTTTCAATAAGTAAGTGTAAAGCTAGCTGGTATACTCGTATTAGCAAACATCGTAACGTCAAGTACGTAAAGAGATGTCCCTTAGCCCCTGAAGTGACATTGTCAGTTGGAAGGCGATCGGTTCTCACGCGCTTTAGGGTTGACACTACTCAATATTATTATTAATTTTAATTTACTTTTAATAGAAATATGTAGATAGACGACATGATGTCTATTAAATATTATAGAATCTGAAGTCCTCTTTAGCATCTATAAGAAATAATTAGTAATTAGCATGTATATAAGATCATTTTGCTCCATCATGGAGAGTGCTCCTCAGAACTCCACGGGTTAGTTCCACCATCACCCTTTTACTACCGAACGTCTAGGCAAACGGCACTGCGCCACCAATATCTGGTGAGTATACCAACGCCTCGGACGAAGCGATTCGCTTCGTCTTTTATTATGAAAACGGCGAAGTTATGGAACTCGCTACCACTCTCAGTGTTTCCCGAATGCTATAACGTGAAACGTGGGTTTGTTCAAATCAAGAGTGAATAGGTTCTTACTGAACAAACGTGCTACAACTTCGACTGCATCGTCACTTACCAACAGGTGAGATTGCGGTCAACCGCTTGTTTAGTCTACTATAAAAAAAAATTGTGAGGGAAGGTACCCGGGGTGGCTTGGTCTTGTCATTCACACAAGAATTAACTATTCTTCCGAAGCAAAATATACGCCACTGTAGTTGTCAATTTGATGAATAATAAACATGCAATAATTCCGTTGAGCCGTTCCCGTTGAGTTTCAACATGGGACTCTTCAAAAGTGAACAGAGTCTTGAAAGGTAGGCAACGTACCAGCGGTACCCTTGGTATTATAGGTACCACCATTAAGTGGGCAGTCTGCTTGTTTGTCACCTATAACATTAAAAAATAGATTGAAAATGCAAAAGTTACCCACCATCCCGTCTTTCATACAAGTACCTACTCTATTCTTCAGAGCTCGTGGGGTGTTAATTTTACTAGCATGTGTACATGGAGCTCAGACTTCTTAATTTAAAGGCAGTTTAATCACAAACCTTGTGTATATTTTATTGATAAGATAAAGTCAACGTAAAACAAACCCAAAATTACGTCATTGTTTAATATTTATTCTTTAGGAAATGATGTAGCATTTACAAAAATTAAACACATATATACTGTAGACAGTAGACAGAGATTATGGTGTGTGTACAAAGAGATTATGTGGTAAGACTTCCATTTTGTCAGTTTATTTTCAATCTCAAAATAGAAACAATAAAATGCCATATTTCTTTTTCTTACGCCACTTGAAGATATTTTAATTTTACGTCATTTTGCAGTCAATTTAATAAAAATAAATCCGTTTTTATAAAAGAGTGTTAAAAGTATTATTTAGAAAACATATTCTCTCACAATGCGCAGCAAATACTGGATTGATTGAATTTCAGACAACAGACAAATTCGGATCGAAATTTGTTAAACTAATAATAATATCTTTATAAGTGTCGTTAAAAAAGTATTAATATTGTACTCATTTTGAAAATTAATAGGTACATAATAATTTTATTAACACTAAAAGAAATTGAATTTGAAAACTTACACAAACAAAGTTGCATAAAAACTAGTTCTTCATAAAAATAATAAAAGAAAAAAATTAAGAGGAATAAAAAAAAATAATTTCATAAAAATAAAACCAAATTAAATATCCAATTTTCCTATCGAAGCAACCCTATGTTGAGACGCAAGGCATTTTATTTCACCCTTTTCCCCGCGAGACGTCCACGGCGTGACAAACTCGGTTATTATGAGGTCTACTCGAACTGAACATTATACACTTATGGAATAACTTTACCTTTTATTGGGGCAGTAGATAAATCAATATATTGGTAGAAACGCCAAGATATCTTAGAGGAAAATTTATATTAATACGTCAGGAAAAAAAAATTCCTAAAATCATAAAAAATACAGTTCTTGTACCTAGGCTTTCTTTCGATTTGTTATCTACTTTTATTGGTGTGTTCAAAGCTGGATACCATAATAAATTGATTATTTCAGAACATTAAAAAAATAATAAGAAATATTTTAAGTTATTAAGCTATCCCATGATGCCATATTATGTAAAAGTATTTAATTATGTTTTAGTTTTTATTACTCGTTATGACCAAATTTTTACCTGAATACTTATACTGTGGGTACGTAAAACAGTGGGTCCCGCTTTAATATAGGTACTACAGCTTACTACAGCTTATTCCATTTGTACTACTTCTTACATTTCTTCTTGCTAGTTACTACAGCTTCTTACATTATGTAAAAAGCTGTCGTTAGGTCATATTATTGCAGGACTTTGTAACTAATCTCGGCCTTAAACTGCTACGTAAAGACTGACCAAATTTATACATGGTTTTTCTCTTAGATGATCATAGGTATTATAAATTATGTCCAAAAAATGTAATTATGTGAAAACAAAGTAAGATTTTTTTTTTTTATGTGATGAAGTAGAAGACGAGCAAGACGCTCTCCTGATGTTAAGAGATAACGGCTGCCCATAATTAGTACAGTGTTACCTAGGATTTCACAATTATGTGAAATTCTAGGAGCACTGCACCAACGCTTCTTACTCAAGAGTCATGAGATGTTAAGACTCTTTAGCCCAGTAATTTCACTAGCTACAGTGCCCTCCTATCGGAGCACAGTGACATTTGCACATCACTGCTCAGGCGGTAGAATAACTGGCACTGTTGGGGTACCCACCTAGACGACCTCCTGCAAAGGAAGTCTACCCCCGGTAAAATTAATATTATGATAATTATAATTTACTTTTTATGCCAGATAAAGAACCCTATTTCATTAGTAAGTAATCCAGAACTAGAAAGACGTTTCTAAAACAAACATTTAAAAGTTGTAATTTCAACTCAAGTTTTATAACAAAATTAATTTAGCAAACGCAAGCATAGCTCTGCGCCGAAGTTGCAGCCAAGCAGTAAAGTAAATGTATGAAACCTTGCACTTTAGAGCTCTGTGCTACGCTGTTCTGTTCTGTGCTGTTAACTGTAATGAAGTAAACTTACATTGCACTAATAGGGATGTGTCAAAAAAATAAAATTGCCCCTTGAGTAGATTAACAAGTAAATTAAATTAAAAATTTAAAAAACCCCCAACGCATACGTAATTCACTATCTTGTGGTGGCGGCCATCTTGGATTTAAAATTTTATATAGTGGGTTGTATTCTACTAGTTAAGTTCTTTCATTTGATATCCATATTGACAAGGTCGTGGAGAAAAAAAGTAATCCGCCATTTTGGACCGATTTCCACCAAAATGGCTAAGAACACTATCAACTTACTCTACTTTCAAACAAAAAAACTTAATCAAAATCCGTTCATCCGTTGGGGAATTACGATGCCACAGACAAACACACACACAGGGACAGACAGACACGTCAAACTTATAACACCCGTCGTTTTTGCGTCGGGGGTTAAAAATACTATAATCAACTATTTTTTTAATTATTGAAATGACGGACTTATATAATTTTATTATTCTCATCTTATCAACATCCCTATTGTAGCCATTCTCTCTTGTATTTTAATTCTTATCATTAAAATTAATTCCTCTTTTAGTGCTTAAACTTTTTAAACTTAACATGATAGTAATCTTACTAACGTTTTGAAATCTAGATTATCTTAGAGTTTCAGTTATTTCTTACTATATTATCTGGATGTTCTTTTTTTAAACTTTGCGAAAAATTATTCTAAAGTAAATGTTTTACTGTTATTACTAAGTGAAAACTATTACGTAAAAACAACCAATGTAGCTATGTTCAAACTACTTATTTGTTTTGCATTTCTTTTAAGAAAAATAATAAGTAATTATACAGAAAAATGGACGTCAACATTTTTAATTTTTAACCTTAATGTGTATTACTGAAAATTTCTTAGATAACATAATACCTGATTTAAACTACCACAGAGAATTTAGTAAAATGTATTTTCAGGCATTGCTGAATGTTTAAGAAGCCATGACGTCACAGCGTGCAACGTTTTAGAGCAAGGTGTGACGTAGCGCTACCCGTCCCAAAAAATTTAAGCACATGTAACTCGCCACTTACGCTTCACATCCTCCCTTCGTGTGAAGGCAAATAAAGGCAAGCACAGAGGTGGGGGACTGTTCCTCGACAGTGTTCACTCCGGCCGGCTGATGAAGGCAAGCCGGAGATGAGCACAGGATCCTCCTCAGGAGCACTCCCTATTAGCTGCCGTGCTGTATTCTTTTTAAATTAATTTACGTAAATAATAGGCTGGCAACAGCTGACTTAAGAAACTGGCTGGAGGCAGCTGGATGAGGACTGCAAGAGACAGGGGAGAATGGCAAAATCAAAGAGAGGCCTATGCCCAGCAGCAGGCAATTGAAAAGCACATGGTGAAATTATAGACTGATAATTAAATGTTTTTTTTTTCATTAAATCTCTATTCATATTGGATTCTGACGTGTCAAAATCAGCGCTTTAGCGTGGCTCTAGCATAACTGTATAAATATGATTTCTGCCACCTTTAAAACACAAAGAATACCCGAGATATTGGAAGTATGGAACAATAAGCGCGGAACGCTCGTGTAATTTATTCATCGCGCCGACTCGCTCACCAATACTGGCGGGAGAATGATACCGAAAGGTATGAGGTAGGGATATCGATGGTTTTTCATAAAATTTACTTTTTTTTTACCTATAATAAACCATTGTAAACATGTTCAGCGAAATAAACGTCTTTTAAAAATCTATTGTCAATGTTTCAGTTTAATTTGGTTAAATTGAATATTGATTTGTGTGTGTGTGAATTTCAATATTTTCCTGTCCTTGTTTTCTTTAAATTTTTACGCTTAAACTAAAGTGTTTAGTTATTAATAATAACCATAAAAAAATATAGCAACACACATGTTTATTTAAACAATTATTGAATCTTTATAAGTTGATTATATCATCAATGTTAATGTGCCTTTTATTATAAATAAAAAAAATATTTTAAAACCTGGATTACTAGAGAACATCGCTATTATTCTATCGACAATTATTTGTATTTCAAAATATCGCCTCTCTATGTATTGAAAGTGAGCCGCGATTCCATTCGCGAAGTTTCCAAAGAATGTTTTATGGATCCGCGGCGCGCGTGCCACCATCGCGTATTTTAAATACAAAATACAACGAAATACAACGCTTCCGATGAGAAAAGTTGCGAGAACTCTTCAATCCTCTCCGCTCGCCCATTCACTGTGGGGATAAAACAGAATATTTTATTTTACGAATACAAACATTAACGGATGTGCTTTTATTTGAGTTAATTTGAATGAAGCACCCATAGTAAGCTCACTTGCTTGTTTAAATTCGTAATGCATATGCGCGTTGCATACACGTATGTTCCGCGTCTTAGAGTATAAGAAAGTAGAACTAAACTGACTTCCCTTATGTATTCAATTATTTACGGCGTTTAAAATATTGGTAATTTGAACACACTAATAGGTTTAACATACAAATTATTATAGAAATCGTGATTAGACTGTGACAACAAAGATAAAAAAAGAACACTCACTCTATAACTGCAGTAAACGAGAAACCATAATGAATAACTATCAAACTCAAACTCAAATTTCATATATATTCAAATTGGCTACAATGGAGCACTTTTGCAAGTCAATTTTACAATTTATTTTAATATTCTGAAATACAAACAGTATGTTCCTGAAGCGGCGAGCGTGTATGAAGAATGTGCTGGAATTTGAGGAAGTGAAAGACGACTGTCAAGATTGTACCTAGTGGAGGGAAATAGACGTAGCGGTAACCAGGCGTGATTATATTGTACTAGCTGTGCCCGGTGGTTTTACCCGTTGTACTGTAGCTTATGTGTTATTCCAGGGTCTAAACTAAGTTCAGCTCAATCGGTCCACCAGTTTAGGCATGAAAGAGTAACAAACATACTTCAAGACATCCTAACATCCATATATTTTTTCAAACATTCACCTTTATAAAATTAGTTAGATGTATGTGTGTATGTATCTGTAGATACCTTTCACCAAGTGAGCTAACTACGTGTGCTTCATTTCTCCATTCACCAAGCTCAGTCCAGTATCATATTATCTACGTCTTTGACGAGTTCATTTCGACGAGTGGGTCGGTGCGTGATGTCGCATAATTAATGTTTTAATTGATTTTATTTTTAGACCCTAATTACAATATTTTCTAACTTCATCAGTCAAATGAAGGGATTGCTAATTGCTAAAAGGGTTTCGGGAATGTACATAATATATGTAGATATTGGGATCTCAAAACATATGCTACTCTTATAAAATAGTAATATTAATGTGCTGTGAATGTTTTCCTACTGATGTTAAAAATGCGACTGTATGAATGTGTGTGTGTTTGTTACCTCTTCACGCATAAACGGCTGAGCCATTTGAGCTGCAATTTGGTACACGTGTAGCTAGAAACCCAAATCATACTTATAATTACCTTGCGGATTCACTTCCGTTAAAAATAACAATTTTTAGCGGTATTTGATTTTCTTATTGATACAGAAAACACACGTATTTTTTTTTACGTAATATGAAAACAAATCCCTAGAACAGAATAGTAAGATGAACCTAAAGTTAGTTCAATTCAAAAGCTACAACAAAACATTACTAAAACTATTATTATAAAATTCATGACTACAGTCGCTATCAGATCGGACTAAAATTGTAAAACCGAACCGAACTCCGAATAGAAACCAATACGAGTATTGGCCAATGGGATAGATAAACTTTTATTTGTTGATATTGCAAACATTTTCATTCCAAAACGACACTTTTACCGAAAACAAAATAACACTGAACTTTATGACAAAAATTAAAACGAGAGTTTATCCAGTTTATAATTATTATTGCTGGTCGTTGTTAAAAAACATTCAGGATATTTAGTTTAGCTGTGAGGTGCAATTTAAATATGGTTGATCTGTATCAAGATATTAACAAGTGAATTAAATTAAAAATTTAAAAAACCCCCAACGCAACGCGAAATTGTAATTCGCGGTTTTGTGGTGGCGGCCATCTTGGATTTTAAATTTGTCATTGTGTTGTAGTCAAGCCCTTTCATTTGATACCCATATTGAGGGGGTCGTGGAAGAAAAAAGTTATCCGCCATTTTGTAGCGGCGGCCATCTTGGACCGATTTCCACCAAACATGGCTAAGAACACTCTCGACTAACTCTACTTTCAAACAAAAAAAAACTAAATCAAAATCCGTTCATCCGTTCGGGAGCTACGATGCCACAGACAGACACACACAGACAGACAGACAGACCGACAGACAGACAGACAGACAAGTCAAACTTATAACACCCCGTCGTTTTTGGGTCGGGGGTTAAAAACCAAACCTTATTGAAAATTTATTGGTTATACTTTTTTTAAAGTATAGGTCAGTCTTTGACCACGATCTCGCGTGATGTTAAGAGCGTATATATCGAGTGACGTTCTCTCGCTCGCACAATTTGACGATGAAATATAAATTCATGAAATTAATAAAAAAAAAAATTTATTGAAAATTCCTCTATACCAGCCCTCCATAATATTATTGCACACATTTTAACCTAACATTTTAACCTGATCTGTTCTGGAGTCTTTGCAGCGGTGCCAAGTTGACTGGCGATATATCCAGGTGTTGAAAAGTTTGTACGATACCGCCACAATGACTGTCCAAGTACAGAACCGGCAGACTAAACATATCCCTTTAAAACGAGGTGTGAGACAAGGGGATGTAATATCCCCCAAATTGTTTTCCAACGCTCTAGAGCATGTGTTTAAGACACTGGACTGGACTGGACAGGGCATCAATATCAACGGCGAGTGTATTTCACATCTGCGATTTGCGGACGACATCGTCATAATGGCGGAAACGCTGGAAGATTTGCAACAAATTATGCTGACCAGTCTAGCTGATTCCTCCCAACGTGTCGGCCTCCGGATGAACATAGACAAGACTAAAGTGATGTTCAATGAACAGGTCGCTCCGGAACCGGTCATCGTTAATGGACTGCCTATTGAGGTTGTTCAGGAGTATGTATACCTTGGGCAAACAGTGCAGTTAGGTAAAAACAACTTCGAGAGGGAGGCTATTATTCGAAGGATTCAGCTGGGATGGGCTGCATTTGGAAAACTTCGTCGTCTTTTCGTCACGGACTAGAGTCTTCAACCAATGCGTCTTATCTGTAATGACATACGGAGCCGAAACGTGGACACTTACGGTTAGATTGGTTCACAAGTTTAAAGTTGCTCAGCGAGCTATGGAGCGGGCTATGCTCGGCGTCTCTCTAAAGGATCGCATCAGAAATGAGGTGATTCGGCAGAGAACCAGAGTTACCGACATAGCCGAAAGGATTAGCAAGTTGAAGTGGCAATGGGCTGGTCACATTTGCCGCAGAACCGATAACCGATGGGGTACACGGGTTTTAGAGTGGAGACCGCGTCTCGGTAAACGTAGTGTAGGGCGTCCTTGGGCGAGATGGGGTGACGATATCCGGAAGGTCGCGGGAAGTGGGTGGAGGAGGAAGACGGGGGAACGAGTTGAGTGGCGTGCCATGGGGGAGGCCTATGTCCAGCAGTGGACGAACACAGGCTGATGATGATGATGACACATTTTAAAGTGTTTTCAGTTAGATATATCTTTTCAATATATTCTTTTCAATATTGCTCCTCATCCCATTTTTGCGAGCGCATCCCAAATTGTGCGAGCGAAAGAGCGTCACTCGATATATACGCTCTAGCGACGCTGCGGCCGTAGATGGAAGCAGCAAATCGCTCCTTGGCTCTGAATTTTAGATTTTACCCGTGACCTTTATTGTGCAATTATTTATGTATTTTAGCTTATACTTGCTTTACCTACGTTGTAAAATCCTATCTTAGCGGAGTTCTACGTCATAAAACTAAATTTGAGGGTTCTAAATTTGAACCCAATTCGTTCAGCGATTTGGGCTGTGCGTTGATAGATAAGTCAGTCACTCTTTTCACTTTTATATTATACTAGCTGCGCCTAGCGGTTTTACCCGTTGTACTATACATGATGCTATATACATATATAGGTGTGTTATTCTAGGGTCTAAACTATCTCTATTCCATATTTCAGCTCAATCGGTCCACCCGTTTAGGCGTGGAGAAATAACAAACATACTCACTCACACAATCACACACAAACTTTCGCCATTATAATATGTATACCTAGTGATTTGATTAAGATTTATACGAAATTCAGGCACCCTGGTACCTCGTACCACACGAGGGTTAATCCACACGTACATCGAAGTACCATTTGGCATATTACCATCAATAGCAAGTTTTGAAGTCGTGAGCTGGAAGTTTTCCCATCTTGGTAATGAACACGCCTTCCTTCTTCGAGCTTCGGGTTTGGTAACTGTTGCGCCATCTGTGGCTTATTTGGCAACTAGTATTTTGTTTGGGTGTACTAATTTTTAAACATTATATAAAGGGAATCGTGTATTTCAAGCGATTTTTACTCGCACACTAATATGATGATTTTTAAAATATAAATTCGTAACACTGAGTATTTGAACACGATTCTGTCTTTAAAAAAATAAATATATTAAAATGTAGTTAAAGCATCTATGTACATGTTTTGAAGCAATAAACAGCAAAATGTTGTTTTATGACAAAATAAAATCTAAGTATGTCCGTGGTACTGTAACTAAAATGGTTGAACCGATTTAATAGTGATTTTTAAAAGTTTTCAGCTATTTTAAAGTAATCTGTTCTTTATTTAGCTACAGTAGGAATTTTACAGTAGGAACTCATTACAATCATAACAATTTTGTTTATTTTAGCTTTATTTGCGTTCGAAATTTTTGAATTCTTTATTTTACACCTCAACATCCTATCTCTAAGTTAAATACATACCTGAGCTACCAAAGATCAATACAATTCATTGATGGTAAGTGGTAACCTCAAGCCAAATCAATCACGGCCACTGTAGGCGACCGTTTGATCGGACCGCTGTTAATTAATTACATAAGGCTCTCTGGGGAGGCACCTGAGGATTGTAGAGTATATTGATAGGTTCATTTGGTACATAGTTTATTTTAGACTATAGTAATAACACCTCGAGGTAAAACATTTTTGTACGGATAAATAAAACCGGTCAAGTGCTAGTCGGACTTGCTCACCGAGGTTTTCGTCAGGCTTCATTGTTGACTACGAAAGCCTTAAAACAGCAAAAAGTTGGGTGACCACTGGGCCACCCATCCAAATATTATGATGTACTCGCCCAATCCAAATATAGAAAGAAAAATATTTAATTAAGCAAAGAGACACAGGCACAAAGAAAAAAAAATAAACGAGAAAAGAGCAAATAATGTTACATAAAAGAATATTATGGTTAAAAACTAATATATAGACTTAGGTATATAATAAATTGTAGGTAGATACTAGTTAACTATCTTACTAGTTACTAAATTGCTGCATGGAGGTCCATATTATGTAAATATGTTAGATCTTGACAGACAAACAGATAAATTATTATGAGTGATCCTACAAGGGTATTCTTTTAGAAGTACGAAACCCTAAAATTTCTAACAAACTCCACACATAAAGATAATAGATTACAATATGTACAACCAGCGGTCTTATCGCTAAAGCACAATTTCTCCCGGATAAACCAATGGATTCCTTTTTTTATCCATTTAATATTAATTCACGGACAAACATGTCTTTACACATATCTATTCCATCTGTAGTCAATATCCCTTCCCCCTATAAGTAGTTATGTCAGGAACCACATGCGGCGAGGATTTGTCCGCAATCGGTTTATGTAGATAGTACCTCTATATCAAAATACAGCCAATATTGGAGCTATCTTCCGGGACACGTCTATTCTATCAGGTTGATTTGATTGCTTTCTACGTCACGCGTGCGTTTTGTTACAAAAGTTTATGATACTAAGTGAATACCGTTGTCAACGATTAAATTATTGTGATAATATCTATGGTATAGCTATGGAGCTAAATGAGTATGGTTTTTTCCTTAAGAGCTATATATCGAGTGATGCTCTCTCGATCGCAAATTTCAGAATTTGTCACGAGCGTCACTCGATATATACGCTCTTAATTAAAAACAACGCTATATGTAGAATTACGCTGAGTAAATTAAAAACCTAATTTTAGAACTGCGTGATTCTGGCGCTTTGCCGGTCGTTGCTGCGGCATTTGACTGGATAATATTCTCCTTGTACTTATTGTCCCTACGTACGATGTTTACTTCGTCGTATTACATAAATTTTTGATCAATGTTCTCTTAGGCAAATTTTCATAACAGTAGGTGAATAAAGAAATGAAGCCTTAATTCAAACCATACGATTCGCCTGTGAAATTATTTATATGGGCATAATAATAATATAATGCATATGTAATATACTCTATTTTTAAAAAGAAAACCTACCAAAGGCTAAATTTCAACCGCTGAACACAACTAGTCACTGCATAACACTAACTTTATTACGTAATTTTATTGCCAAGTTACAACAATTTCCATGAATTGACCCTGTAACCTGAAATTTGCATGCAATAAGGGTACAGAACACAATGGCCCTGACACGGCCCTTGAAGGCCAGTTATTGCTGGCATCTTACGAAAAGGTTCACTTTTGTTTAGCATATCCTAAAGGTACTGTCGTTATCAAAACATTGAAGCACAAACATTGCAGATGCTAAAGATTGATAACACTCTTTATTGAAACAAAAAAAAATACAAAAAAGAACTTAATAACTAAATAATATAAAAAATATATAATAATAAAAAATAATATTTAAATAAGTAAGTGTTACAATTGGCAATTAGTAGTATATTATTTTATTGGATTAGTCCCAAGTCTCAATTCTAAATTTCATTCATCAATTAGTCCCAAATGGCATCAAAAAAATATTCATAGAAAAGCGGCTGGAATACAATAATCTCTCCTTTAAAGTCTTGGTAAGTTGCGGGTAGTAACATTGTAAGTCTAATAATTATTGTAATTTAAATCTAAATATTTATATTATAATACGATATTTATTGATAGTTATAAAAAAAAGTTATACAATCTGGCCAAATCAGACCGGACTTTGATTGAATTTTATACTGAGAAAATCTCCATGTATAATACTAATTTCCCCCGTAAATTTAGTAACAAATTTAGACTTACTTTAGGTAGTGAATATTTCACTAGTGTGATTTGGGCGTACTAAGGGAGCATCAACATTTTTTTCTAAGGTTTTATCCTGTATATCATGGCATATGTTCAAGGAAGGCTCGTTAAGGCACGTTAGGGCCTCGCACGTTGATGCTTGGCTGTTAGACCCTTCTGTCCGGTTTCATATTTCAATGGACAGAAAATTGGATGCGCGATTTTCTTTATTGAATGATCTTATGGTCAAAACATGTTTTGCTGCAATATTTATGTTAAATCAGGAAAAAATATAAAACTAATATGAGTTTCGTTAACATCGTATATGACTAAAAGGGTTGGCACATTGCATCTAGAATTTTACCTTTGTAAAATCCCGGGTAGCACTGTACTGTACTATATAATGCGTCTCGCTCGTCTTCTTACTTCGTTGTATAAAAAAAAAAAGGTAGCACTCCGGGAGTGCCGGCAGAAGTGAAAACTTCAATATTAACGTTGTGTTTAATTATAAGTATAAAAATACTATCATTTATGAGGTAGAATACAATGTTTATTTATTGCGCTATCGTACACAAATATGACAATTTATATGTTGTTATTTATAATATTGTATCGTTATTTATATATTACATTAAATTTTATCTCTCAGAAAAATCAACTTCCATCCATAATTTCGACGACTTTTACACCATCGTTATTATCAGAATCATCATCGCAAATTTTTACAACTGATACAATTGGTTTATGATAACTGAAGTAAGAAACAAACAGTTTTGATTCGAACCTATTTAAGTGTCTAATAAAGACCGCATCAATAGTAGTTTTGTATTTCGTTGTGCTAAAATTGCGATCATTTGACATAGTTAAACCAAATTCACAGAGCAGCACACTCAAGCACGGTAGAAAGAGTGGGAGATACTAGTTCCTCTCCCTTCCCCTCGATCTTACGCTTTTTCGATCAGCATCACGTGACCCTGACGCGAGTTTGAAAGTTTTTACCCATACAAAAAAAAGTGCTCAGCGCCGCTAAAGAAGTTTTCACTTCAAAAAGTTATGTTAAAAAATATTGAACCGACTTCAAGCTCGTAAGAAAGTAAAAATGGGTGAGAGGTACAAATTATTTCATAATATCTGAAGTTACTGAACCGATTTTCATGGAACTAGCACTGTGTTCTAAGTTGGACATAAAAGTATGCAAAAGTCGTCAAAGTAAAAGAAAATGTTTCAAAGAAATTCGTGGGATAACATTCTAGAATTTTGTATATTTTAAAAGGCCTCAAAGGATTGTCCTAATATAAATACGAGTATCAAGTAACTCCAATATAAATACTACATACATAATATACATACGTACGTACGTAGAAATTGAATTGATAATCTCCTTTTTGTAGTCAGTAAAAAACAGGATTTCAAACGAAAGCCAAGAACTTAATCGCATAATTCCTGGATTCCATTTGAACAGTCGGATTTGTTCCCAGCTACATATTATTACCGGTGAAATTGGGGGCTGTGGAAATGTTAAAAACTCTTTTTAAATAAAGCTGCAATTCCTTGAAACCGGATTACATAAAGTGCTCTCTTTCACGAATTACGCATTTATTTTTAAAGGAATGGAATTTATAAAGTACTAGAGAAGATGCCTCTTTACATTCGTGTTCCATTCAACTGTGACCACTCAACGGCACGTATCACTGTTGTTTCATTTATTATAGCGCGTAAAGATTTAATCAAAAATATCGTTCCAAAACTCATTGAATAATAAAATATTTTTAATTTGATTGATTCGACGAAATCCAAAGGTATACTTTTATGGTATACTTTTTATCAATATATATCCATGATATCGTAAGCTCTTTGGTAATGTAGTAAAGCTTTTTAAATTTTAATGCTTAGGATGACAATATGGATTATAACATAACAACGTAATATTGACAGTATAGAAGTATAATAGATATAAATATATATAGGAGTATTTATATATACATATATAATATAAATATAGGGCAGTTTTCACCATCATGATACCTCCTTATTGTACCCAAATGTTTCTGTATCATTAGATTTAATGTACCTATTTTTATAAATAAATAATTTAATATAATTATTGAATAATATATTTTCTGATCCTTCAACACTATTTCTCAAACTCAGTGCCTATGTTTTAGTTTAATAGAAAGATCGCAGTAGTTTGAGATGCCTGCTCTAGAGGTAGTTATAGTTAGAAGCAACGTTTTTTCCCAATTTCTTATCATTAACGAATGCAGTAAATTTTCCCGCCGCCTGATAAAAACTCCAACTTTTTACAAAGTTTCCACTCTGGAGACGGCGGGAAGCTAAAATTGAATGTTACATTTACAGTTTTATTAGAAAATTCTTGTGATATTCTTCTAGATTTCATATTGTGTAAGTTTTATTTAAAGTTATTGTGATTTTTAATGTTTTAATATTTTACCAGCTGTGCCAAACTCATTTACTAGCAAAAAGCAGCCTATGTGTTCAATTTCAGTACACGATAAATGATTAGATTAGTTAACCCTTTATTGATACAACTTACAAGAACTTAGAACTAAATACAATTTCTAATGTAAACTGTGTAACAATTGGCAGTCTTTTCGCGATAATGCGACGTTAATACGAGTTAAAATTGTTTAGTATAAAAACGAGAATTAAAAAAACTACCATTTAGTTTTATTGTAATTTTTATTATTTTAATAAAAAAAGAAACTCCGACAAAGCGGTGAGGATACGCTAGTCTATTGTAGTAAAAGGCTGACATGGCAATTCCATAGATTGACATGTCACATAGAGTGTGACATAGATGTTACAAAGGAACCACATCAGGCGGTTCAATTTGTCCAATACATTGTATGTGACGTCACGACACATCTGTAACGAACACAAGCGTCCCAGACGAGGAGATGACTCTACACAGGTGATGTAGCTGGTTACTTGTAGTGGTAGGCCTCTATTTCAGAGGCTGCCTGGAGAAGTACCACGCCTTTATTGTCAGTAACTTTTTCTTTATATTTTTCAAGTTTTTTTTATAGCATACTAAACAAGCGTTTGACCGCAATCTCACCTGTTGGTAAGTGACGATGCACTCGAAGTTGTAGCACGCTTGTTTAGTAAGAACCTATTCACTCTACGGATGGTGAGCGGTTACCGTCGCCTATAGCCATTGGTGATGCCGACACGGATCTTTAACACGGTTTCTGTCTTTACCGATGTATTGTCGGACCAGTAAATGGAATGAAATTCCTGCATACATGGGGGCCTAGACGCGCCGATCGATTGTCGCTATCGCTAAAAAAATGTACTGAGATGACATTCGTTATCGAAAAACAAACGACAACGACTGTCATCACAGTACATTTTTTTTATCGATAGCGACAAACGATCGGCGCTTGTCTAGGGCCCCTGGCTTGCAAATCATAGCGGGAAACGGTCATAATGAGCGCTTGGTGATACGATTTTCTCTGGAATATGGTAACAGAGTCATGCTTTTAACCCCCAACGCAAAAACGACGGGGTGTTATAAGTTAACGTGTCTGTCTGTGTGTGTGTGTGTGTCTGTCTGTGGCATCGTAGCTCTCCCGAACGGATAAACAGATTTTGATTTCGTTTTTTTTGTTTGAAAGTAGAGATAGTCGAGAGTGTTCTTAGTTATGTTTGGTGGAAATCGGTCCAAGATGGCCGCCGCTATAAAATGGCGGATTACTTTTTTCTTTCATGACCCCCTCAACATGGGTATCAAATGAAAGGGCTTAACTAGTAAAATACAACCCACAATATAAAATTTAAAATCCAAAATGGCCGCCACCACAAAATGGTGAAATAAGTATTACGTTGGGGGTCTTTTAAATTTTTAATTTATCAACTTAGGAAAAAAGGCATTACGCTTCGTCACGCTGTACTGAGTAGCGGTATATGGGACTCCCTCACCAGTCAGTAGGTATAAAGTGAAGTGCTCACTTAAAGGAAAGTGAAAAAAAAACCGCACACAACTAATTAAAGTAATTGAAGAAGAATTACACCTGCGCCTCATAACCTTGGCCAACACCACTTCAACATTAGATAAACACACGCTATCTACCCTGTTATACAGCCTACGTCATACAATACGTATCTATTGCAATCCGAACCGTTTTATTGCGGCCGGAGAATGATACGCGGTACATTTCCAAACTTATTGCTACCTCTTTATATATTATAGTTACAATGTTGCCTCCGAAGCTTTCTAGATGTCCTATTCTTTTAACCTACTTTAAAGAAAAGGAAGTTTTGAAATCGATCTGTATCATGTTAATTAGGTACTGCTATGATGGTACGAAGAACTTCTTGACTATGGTTAGCGTAATTGAATTCATAAAGGGTTATTGCAAATTCAATCCCCAATGCCCTTATTGGGTAGGTTTTTGACTTATACTTTTTATTTAATGAGGTGACAATAATTAAAAATCATAAAAAAGTTAACCCTATATAATTATTTACTTTTAACGTCTTGTCACCTAGACAAAATATCAGAGTACTAATACCGTTATTATTATTAATCAAATTAAATTCAATCGCGCCAATGAAAATAATAGGATCGGAGAAGTAACACACTTTGGTAATTTTTATTCATTTCTTCGATACTTCCTTGGACCAAAGTAGTCAAATTTTGTTTAAATATTCGATCTACACAATTTATCTCTTTATGCAAAAAGCAGGTAAATCTTCAAGTTTATTAAAATAGTTTATAAAAAACTTTTCTAACCACATATAGCCCTGCTCGTCCACAATTCCTAACATTTGTAATATTCGAGTCCGAGCTCCTTAGCATTTATTCGGCAATGCGCATACCGAGCATGCCTCACTCCATGCCATACTTCATGCCATGCCTTACTACATGCTATGCCACATGAGTCATTGCTACACAATATGAATTCTTGCGCTCGCTGCTTGCCCTCGATTCCGCACTAAAGTTTCATTTGCGAGCCCTCACATATTAACATTAGGTCACTGTTTTGGCACAGTGTATTTAATACAGTAGAACAATATTTAAAATGTTTATTTAGGACTTTGTCGCCACTGGACATCACATTGTTCGATAAACTTTTTTTTTTATGTAATGAAGTAGAAGACGAGCAAGACGCTCTCCTAAAGTTAAGAGATAACGGCTGCCCATAATCAGTACAGTGTTACCTAGGATTTCACAATTATGTGAAACTCTAGGAGCACTGCACCAACGCTTCTTACTCAAGAGTCATGAGATGTTAAGACTCTTTAGCCCAGTAATTTCACTAGCTACAGTGCCCTCCTACCGGAGCACAGTAATGTTTGCACATCACTGCTCAGGCGGTAGAATAACTGGCACTGTTGGGGTACCCACCTAGACGACCTCCTGCAAAGGAAGTCTACCCCCGGTAAAAGAAAGAAATCAATTGACCAATCATCACTTGTCATTACTCTTGAATATTCCAGTGGTCGCACACCCGGCCTTTTATCCAGAAGCTCTGGGTTCAAAAGTCAGCCGGAATATTTTTTTGCCAATAAATGTATTTTTTTTTTTTTTTTTTCTTTTATGTGTAGAAGTAGAAGACGAGCAAGACGCTCTCCTGATGTTAAGAGATAACGGCTGCCCATAATCAGTACAGTGTTACCTAGGATTTCACAATTATGTGAAATTCTAGGAGCACTGCACCAACGCTTCTTACTCAAGCGTCATAAGATGTTAAGACTCTTTAGCCCAGTAATTTCACTAGCTACAGTGCCCTCCTACCGAAGCACAGTAATGTTTGCACATTACTGCAAGCAGCATTTAGCTGCATTTCTCAAGGCATGTAACATCTGACGTAACATCTGAAGGCATGTAGGTTCTATAAGACACCTAAAAGACAGTCGTTTGGTCATGTTACAGGCCTTGCAGTATGTAGCGAACTGTTACAGACAACAAAATAATAATTTTGGGTAATCATGATTGTGATTTGACTCTGACATTGAAAATAAATAAGAAACCGTATTTTGCAGCATTAACCCAATTATTATCATCTACAAAAAAATGTATTTACACGAAAATATTTTTAATATTCCCCACTGCTTTCCTACCACTGTGTCCAGTCTCTCACTAACCGTAACTAATCTGAGTTTATGAAAAAGTTCCTTGAATACCGAATGGCATTATGAGGCGAGAACGTGTGAGAATTTATTCCCGGTGCAGGACCGCTGCATCACTGCAGACTGTACACACTGACAACAAACATTGGCACATTTTGATCTATAGAAAAAATCTGCACCTATAAATAGGTAAATAAATATTTCAGGACATTACACACAGCGTCACCTAACTTCAAGCTAAGCAACTTAGGTCCGGAGTGACATTTCCTTGCCTGTACATCTATGAGACCGTATTATTTGTAAGAAATAACCTACACCAGTTTGAGTTCCTTAAAAGTTCTCGTTACAAAAATAATGTTTGTATGCCTTCTCACAGGACTGCTCTGTTTAATAAAAGTGTATACAGCAGGGGTCCTGCACTTTATAATCATTTACCAAACTCGTTACTAGAAGTGAATTCAATTGTATTATTTAAACGTAAATTGAAAAAATTTTTGACATCTAAAGCATATTATAGTATTGACGACTTTCTTAAGGATAAATTAAATAATGTAATAATTTGAACAATAAATTAATCATATTTTATAATCTGTAGTGCACGAAAATAAAATATTGTACTATTGCATGTTCATCAGGACGAAACTGTTGTAACTCTAGAATTAATATTATGTAACACCTTTCTCTGTACAGTTTATGCAATAAATGAAATTGAAATTGAAAAAATTGAAATTGAATGCTTGTGTTATGGTGGGTAGGATAACGGATATAATACTTATACGAGTATACATTTCTTTTATAAATACATACATTTAATAGATATTGAAAGCCACCCAAACCAGAAACAAATACCCGTGGATCACACAAACATTTATTGTCCCATGCGGGAATCGAACCTGCAACCTTCTACGTTCCAAGAATTAGTTCACCGCGCGAAGAAGATTAGTTCACCGCGCCACAGAAGTAGAAACATAATATACACATTGCGAATCTTTATAAATAAAGTTACTTTTGCTTAGGGTATTGTAATTAATCTTGGCAATTGCAATTATTACTATTTCTTTTAGGTTTACCAACTTCGAACAAGCAGGTCATCCATTGGTTATGTATTTTTAGGAATTGAGAGATATTTTACATACTTTCAAGCTTCTCTAACAAACACCTATACAATGTTCTAAAATGATGCCTATCGAATTTCGCCTTAAAACGATTTTATGTTATTATTTGCCTGTTTTATTTTGATTCCAACGGTTGAACGTTTGTTTGAGCATTAGCTATGGCGGAATTCTATTAAAAGTACAACTACGTTAAGAGCTATAACGTAAGTTTCTTGGTGTCCAGTAAGTAATATAATATCTGTAAGTAATAGATATGTGCCAATGTTAGGTGCCGTGATGTACAGTGCGATATTAGACGCATTCCTATTGTACAGTCCAAGTAATGTATTGTGGACAATTAAATTACTTTATGCTTGTGTTTGCCACATTGTGAGGGGAATATTATTTTCATTTTATAAAATCTCTGTACATCCTACCAGTCCTGCTTCCTATATCATACCAATATTACATATGAAAAGTTATATAACACATGTGTGCAGTGTGCGTGTGTGTAAATGAATGAATGATAACTCTTTATGGTACAAAATATGCAGAAAAGACTCAAAACTATGACAAAGTAAAATACTAAAATCTAAGTGTAACAAGTCAAGTGTATGTGTGTTTATAACCTCTTTACGTTAGCATGGCTGAACCGATTAAGCTGAAATTGGACGGTTAGTAGCTTTGGCTCTACCATCGTTAAAAGTTATTTAAGGACATAAAAATATTGGTTGGCAAGTACTACCATCCCTACTATTATATAATTTGGAATAACTTTTATATAAATTCTCCGGAGGTGGGCGTTGATGTCTGCGACACAGTTTTTGACTAATGCGGACATCATCGTCTCTGCAATGTTTTGTGAACCTTGTTATTTATTCTAAATAAAGATGATTTGACTATGGTTACAAGTTATTTTAGGACATAATAATTATTGTTATTTTTTTTGGTTCAAATTTAAAAACCACGCTGTTATTTCAAAACGCCAGAAATATTTTATTTCACAAGAAGGTGCAATTTAATATCAGTTTTTATCAATGTTATGTATTAATTCTATAAATATTTGAACAGGTGCTAAGAATTGCTACAACAATACAAAGTTTTGAAAAATATTTTTATTAACAACATAATAATATTATTGATTAAACAGAATCATTGCATATAAAAAAAAAAAGGTAGCACTCCGGGAGTGCCGGCAGAAGTGAAAACTTCAATATTAACGTTGTGTTTAATTATAAGTATAAAAGTACTATCATTTATGAGGTAGAAAACAATGTTTATTTATTGCGCTATCGTACACAAATATGACAATTTATATGTTGTTATTTATAATATTATATCGTTATTTATATATTACATTAAATTTTATCTCTCAGAAAAATCAACTTCCATCCATAATTTCGACGACTTTTACACCATCAACAAAACACCACACTCAGGCACGGTAGAAAGAGTGGGAGATACTAGTTCCTCTCCCTTCCCCTCGATCTTACGCTTTTTCGATCAGCATCACGTGACCCTGACGCGAGTTTTAAAGTTTTTACCCATACAAAAAAGTGCTCAGCGCCGCTAAAGAAGTTTTCACTTCAAAAATTACTGAGTCGTTCAATATTAATTTTACCTACTTTTTATGTACTTTCACCAAATAGGTACTTTGACCAAGTATTTGGTGAAAATACTTTCAAAAGTTGTTGTCTGAATCGGTTTGATTTCTTTGGTTTGATTTTTTAATTTGTAGTTTCTCAGGCATTTTAATTTTATTGAAATCGGTCGAGCGGTATTCAAATTACGAATTAAAACTCAACCTCTCGCTTTCTTTTATTGAAAACGTACTTAAAGTCGGTTAAATTAATATTTTTAAACTCATTTATTAAAATTTGGAACTATTTATGTAGGCGAGAGCTACACTGAGTGCGCCGAGAATACTCGTCAAAATTTGTTCACATGTTTGTAATATGCAGCGATGCGAGTGAATGCAGCGAGTCTCTGCGATGTTGCCGCGACGTTTGCTCAACAAATGTTTGTTGTTCAAACATGAGCTCGCGACGTGTGTCTCTGGCTTTAGGTATCACGATACGACTTTTATTTATACACTTATTTACTTGACATTACACTTTTTTTTAACACTTATTTGCTTGTCTAGCTGCTGTAGGTAGTATAATGAAGCCTAGTGGCCGTACGTCTTGCTTGCAAACTGAAAGTCCTGGGTTGAAATATAATTATGTGGCAAATTTTGGGATGTGGTCAAACGCCCAAAACATTTTTTATTTTTTAAGCGTTAAGCGTTTGTCACTTGAATAAAGGTAAGCTCTATAATGTCGATTTTCAACGGATATAATATTATTTAAATACATTTTGTTTTTAAAATAATATTTAAATAAAGTAAATATTATATACGACTTGTTAAAAATACTTGACTACACGACTTATGATTTTTAAAAAGATTAACATATCAGTCGTACAGTGTAAAAGGAACATTAAAATTGGCATTCACACTGGTCGGGGGATTTAGCTTTTTGTCGCTCACTGGTTCTCTAGAGCGGTCTAACGTAAGGAACTGGCCTAGATGTACTCTAGTGCAAAATGTACTCAACTTGTAAATATACTCGAGTTTAGATGTAGATACTGGGCTTCCAAATGTGGCAGTACTAGCGTACTAGTGTACTAGCTGTGCAGCGTAGCTTATAATATTTTTAATGACTTGAACTATTAAGATGCACCACATTTAATGCAGTAAATACCTATTTATTATTCTATTCGAAAATAAATATGTCTATTCTACATTTATACTAGCTGTTTACCCGCTGTACACTAAAATATCTACATATGTAACTAATATTAGCTCATTTGGTATGTACTTTTAGACGTGACAGGGTTACAAATATCCAAATATTATCAATGGATATAATATGATGTTCTCGATTAATATGAGGGTTATGCTCGGGTTTTCTTTGAATCGGGACTGAGGAGATCCGTAGACGAACTAAAGTTACCGACATAGCCCAGCGGATTAACAAGCTGAAGTGGCAATAGGCAGGCCACATAGCACGCAGAGCGGATGGCCGATGAGGTCGAAAAGTGCTCGAGTGGAGACCACGGACTAGAAGTCCAACAGGGAGGCCGATGTTCAGCAGTGGAAGACTTATTATGGCTGAGATGATAATGATGAAGGAATGTATTATAGTTATATTAGGAAGAATATTATACACATTATGTAACTTTTTATTTATATTAGACACCAATAAAGAAGCAGACGGCCTGCCTAACGGTGAGCGGTTACCGTCACCATTTGATAGACGTTTGTAACACCAGTGTTATTTAAACACTAAACGATTCGTGAGTATTTAGTTTCATCTTCCTAAATAAATGGCATAAACTCACTTTTTTTTTAAAATATTTGGTGACAAACAAGCAGACAGCTCACCTGATGGTAAATGGCTACCGTGGCCTATGGATACCTGCAATACCAGGGGTACCGCTGGTACGTTGCCTACCTTTCAACTCTGTTCACTTGCCTTTTGAAGAGACCCATGTTGAAGCTCAGCGACTGAATCGCGCAGTGCGAGAATGCCAAGCATCAATAATGCTACTACTACTTGCTAATGCTAATGCTTCTTGTATTTACTTCGGCTTTTTTTTTTACGCCGGGAAAAAATGCGTTACGCATACCCTCCCATCGAGGGTATGAGAGGGTTATGTGGGACTCCCCGTGCAGAGCGACTGCACGGGTATACCCACCAAAACAACCCGGCGGCACTCCCGCAACGTCTTTGTGACGGAGGTCTGGGAATCGGCAGAGCCTTGCATTCAGTCCTCCGTCGACGATTGCCCGCCTTCACAAAGGCGGGCCCTACACGCCCCTCTTAACAGGGAGGGGCCCTGGAACGGTCCCGAGTGCTCGGCCGTTCCCACCGACGGTGGTGGTGAATGTGCAATGCGGATGAAGGCGCCCCCGCGCCTATCATCCGCTATTCACCACCGGGGGGCAGACGTAGACTCACGTAGAGTCGCCTTGCCCTGCCCCATCTGGGGTTGCGGGTCACCTGAGACAGCGTGACGAGAGGGCCGTGCTGTCTCAGTCGCTCCGCAGCCTCCTTCTGCGTCATTACGTTCTCGCAGAAGGAGGCAACTGCTGCCCAGGCCTCCTCGTTCCCCAGCATGAATGAAACCACACTGGGAAGCGAGAGGTCCGGCCCGACCACCAAGGTCAGGTTCAGGCGGGAATCCGCCCATTTCGGGCACACCTCAAGGGTGTGCTGAGCCGAGTCCGCCGTCGCATCACAGTCGAGGCACGATGGGGACTCCCTCACCCTGATCCGATGCAGGAATGTCCCGAAGCTACCGTGCCCGGTCAGAACCTGCACCAAACGGAAGGAGAGGAATCCGTGCGATCGCTCCCGCCATCCCCCCAGGACTGGCACGAGCGCATCCAGCGTCCGGCGACCAAATTTGGCGTTCGAAAGGCTCTCTGTCCAACGACGGGTGACGGCTTCACCTGCGTCACTTCGAACGGCCTCCATCTCTTCTTGTGTAGGGCTCTCCCCGAGTGCCCTACGCTCCGCCCTCCACTCGTAAACCCTGGCGAGCACCGTCGCTTCTAGTTCCCAGGGCGGGGTGCCGGCCAGGGCGCACGCCGCCGAAAAGCTTGTCGTGCGGTACGCTCTCACCATCCGCTGTGCAATGGCCCTTTGGGGCCTGCGGATGGCGGCAGCGTTCTCTCGTCTCCCGAGAGTGTCCGCCCTGATGGGTGCCCCGTATAGGGCCATACTTTTAATAATGCCGGCGTACAAGCGCCGGCATCGCGCTTTGGGCCCTCCTATATTCGGTAGGAGGCGCGAGAGGCCGCCCGCCGCATTTACCAGCCGCTTCGCCAGGTCCTCCATATGTGGCCGAAAACTCCACCGACTGTCTAAAAGCAAGCCCAAATATTTTATTTGGTCCTTCACTTCTATCCTGACGCCCCCGACCACAATGTGGGCGTCAGGTCGGGTGAGCGGCCGTGGACCGTGGAAAAATACGGCCTCGGTCTTGTGCAGCTCCACCTTTAGTCCGAGGCGGCGGATCCTCTCTGCAACCAAGGATCCGCCCGCAGAGGCCAACCTTGCCGCCTCACTGAAGTACCTCCCCCGGGCAGTGAGAAGAGTGTCATCCGCGTAGCAGATGACACTTGTACCCCGGAGGAGGGCTCCCCGCAGAAGCCAATTAAAGCCGATATTCCACAGGAGTGGACCAAGAACCGACCCCTGTGGAACACCGGTCTCCGAATTGTAGCGCAGGACGCGCCCCGTCCTGTCCGCAAGGAGTACTTCACGTCCCTCCAGGTAGCTGGCCAGTAGCCGCCGCATGTAAGGAGGCACTCTGTGAAACCGGAGGGCTTCCAGGATTGTTGAGTGGGGGACGGAGTTAAAGGCATTGGCTATGTCAAATGACACAGCCAGCACTCCGTCCCCTGCTTCCACGGCCTCTTTCACCTGGCCTTTGAGTCGGGCCAGGGCATCAATGGTGGAGCGGCCACTCCGAAAACCGAATTGGGCGTCGGAGAGGTCCGGCCCTACCTCGCGTAGGTGGCGGTTCAGACGGGCGGCAATAACCGCCTCGAAAAGCTCACCGACCTCATCCAACAAAACGATGGGTCGGTATGCCGAAGGGGAATCCGCCGGGCGCCCTTCTTTTCAGAGGAGGCAGAGCTGCCCCTCCTTCCATATTTTCGGGAACCTACCAGCCGTGAGACACGAGCTGAATAGGTCCCGAAACTTCTCTTCCATCACCGAGATAGCGATAACCAGCACCCGCGCCGGGACGCCGTCCGGTCCGGGAGCCGTCTTTTTGGCGCGGAGACGAAGCTTCGCTACGCCAAATTCCACCGACGAGACCGGAGGGATCTCTTCCTCCAGCGTGACCGCCTCCTGCGAAGAGGGCATTGTCGGGGGGGGTGAAATCAGTCCGTGGCGGGAACAGGGACCGAACCACCCCATCCAACACGGACGGCTCAAGGGTCTCAGTGGGCGGGGGACCAAAGCGGCGGAGCTTGTTCCGCGCCGCTTTGTATGGTCTCCCATAAGGGTCCCTATTGAGGCCCTCCAGCATCTCGGTTCTCGCCGCAAAAATCGCAGTCGAGATGGCCGTCTTCAGATCCTCCTTGGCCTTTACATAAATGTTGTAAAGGCGGTCCTCCTCAGCCAGGACCCGCGGTACTTCGGCTTCGTGATGACCGTTTCGATCCTATACGAGGATCTTCTTCAGGGAGTAGCTACGGTTACCGAGTACCAGAGGTATTGCCGCAGTGTCGGTCATTATTGACGACCAAGTAAAACAAATACCTCTATTAACAAATTCTACCCCAGCGAATATTTTAACAACTGTTACAATAAATAATGGCTTTAATTAACGCCTCCATTATGTAAAGGTAATACAATATTATCCGTCATTTTGTTAAATCTCCCTCATTACGGCGGTTTATAATAATTAAATTAATTTATATCTGGACGATCCCCGAGGTGTTTGAAAGCGGATATACTCGGGAACATGGACCAAGGCTACAAATAAACCTCTCTAAACAAAAGAAAAAGATGCAACCTTAGTATGCCCAACTCCTTAGACTTGCATCTTGACTTTCCTCTCGACACTCCTAGTTCCATCTTATGACCACACAATAATTATGGGCGATTTTAATACATGTCTCATAAAACAGGACTCTCGGTCTAAAGTCTTTCAATCTATTGCCAGGGCGAACAATCTATCCATTCTTCCTCTCAATGCTACACATAATTTTCCTAATTCTACGCCTTCCCTCTTAGATCTAATTCTAGTTTCGTCTCCTAGTTTTGTCAGAGACCATGGCCAATGTGCGGCGGATGCTTTCTCTTACCACGATCTCATATATGTCGCATACAAAATCCGCCCGCCTAAATCCAAGCCCACAGTCCTTCTGCAGCGTAGTTTTGGTGGTATCGACCTGGAATTATTGCGTAAAGATGCACGAGAGTTAAACTGGTCTGGGATTATCGAAAGTCAATCTATCGATGAACAAATTGAGTTTTTTAATGCCACTTTAATTGATCTATATGACAAACATGCCCCTATTAGACCAATTAAAATTAAACACTTACCTTTACCGTGGCTTAGCAATGAAATCCGCTGTCTGATGCATAAAAAAATTACTGCCAAGACGAAATACCGATTGAAACCTACCGTCGAAAATAAAGTCAAGTACTCTGAGCGTCGGAACAAGTGTAACAAGGTGTGTAGGGATTCGCAACGCCGGCATATTCACGACTCAGTCCAAAATGAGGACCCCGCCAAAGTGTGGAAATTTCTTAGGTCTTTGGGAGTTGGGAAGCCTCGGCAAAATAACTTGCCTAAAGATTTGAATGTAGACCTTCTTAATAAACATTTTTCTTCTTCCACTAATTTCGATGGACCGGTGAAGGCTACAACTATCTTATCCATTAGCAGGTGTCATCGTATGGGGCGCGCCGCCAACAAGGATAGACCACGTCCTATTCTCTTCAAGCTGCGTGACGTAGGCCTCCGAGATAAGATTTGGTCATCCAAAACATCACTTAAGGGCTCTGGCATAACGGTGTCAGAGTTCCTGACCAAGACTCGGCATGAAGCTTTCTTGGCCGCCCGCCAGCGTTACGGTGTCTCCGGTGCGTGGACTCGGGAAGGAGTTGTCTTCGTTCTTGGCCAGGACGGTGAGCGCCATCGGGTATATTGCATGGCAGATCTCGACGCTATTTCGCCCAAGGGAATGGAGCCTGCGCCCGCGCCAAAGGAATCAACACTGAAGGCTACAGCTGCGAAGGCGAGCGGAGCCGCCGGCCCCGTGAAGGTGAAAAGAATTGCGGCATCCAAAAAGTAGTATATAGATTACTGAATCGGTGTAAACAATATATAAAATATTACTCTTGCATGTCTGTCGATTAGAGCTTATCTTTGATTTGTACGAGCTGATCTATTTAGATATTTACTCCTTGGTTTCGGTTAATATTTTTCTAATTGTAATGCAGTGAAGCAGGTATTTGTAAAAAATTATGTACGTAACTCTCAACAATAAATATTATTATTTTAATTTAACCAATGTCAGCTGTCATTACTATTTTGACTTTGACAGTTGACAGTATGCACAGTAGTTTTTTTTTTTTTTTTTTTTTTTTTCTCTTTAGTCTAGTTATTGTAGTGCCGCACTTCATATTATTATGCATTTGCCAAAGTCATCGATAAGATAAAGCTTGTATTATTTGGTTACTTTTCTATCACTTATCCAATAGTTTAATCAATAATTAGATAGCATGTAGCCTTAATAACTTTTTATATTGTTATTATTATAGAATGTTCTTTTATGAATGCCAGTGTATTTGTATATAATAATATTTATTATTATAATATCTATTTTTAGATAGTTTTCAAGGGTTCATATTATTATTATTATATTTCTTTACATTTTGTAGCAGTTTTGGTGGGAAAATATTTTATTAGAATTTCGTCTCACCAAGAGCTTTTAGTTAATTTTTAATAATATTTGCATTATTTATTTTGTTTATATTATTTCATTATTTATATATTATATTTAATTTAAACCTATTATATTATATTTTATGGAAAAAAGTTTTAGTGAAAATGATTCTTTTCTTACCGCTGAATCAAGCTCATCTTATGAAAGTATTGATGATACTGTAACTGCCACTACCGGTGAAATCCTACGAAATAATCTAGCAAGTTATAAGAAGAACTTTAACGTATGCCACATAAATGCTCAAAGCGTTCCTTCTCATTTTGTCGATCTTCATGAAACTTTTGATACTCCCCTCGTTCATGCAGTATTAATCTCTGAAAGTTGGCTAAAACCCACACTTCCCTCGATCTCATACCCTCTCCCCGGTTTCCTTTTAGTTAGAAATGATCGTACTGGGAAACAAGGTGGTGGGGTAGCCATATACATCAAAAGTCATCTCAAATTCAAAATTATTGCTCAATCTCCATCTTCATATCACGCTGATGCGGAATATCTATTTTTAGAGGTGGACTTCGGAATAAAGCTAGTGCTGGGAGTCATTTACTGCCCTCCAAATGTCGATTACTTTTCTTCTTTGGAATCCGCTCTTGAATCCCTAATGACAAATTACACTCATTTTATAATAATGGGGGATTTCAATACATGCCTTATTCGTTCTAACTATCGATCTCAGAAGCTACGTAACATATTGGAGTCAGTAAATCTTTCCCTATTAGATCTTGGTCCTACCCACCATTCCGCTACATCTGATACTCTTCTTGACCTTATTGTCACATCGCATACGGAGTTAGTGGCCACACATGGTCAGTTCTCAGCTTTTTTTTTTTTTTTTTCACAATTATGTGAAATTCTAGGAGCACTGCACCAACGCTTCTTACTCAAGAGTCATGAGATGTTAAGACTCTTTAGCCCAGTAATTTCACTAGCTACAGTGCCCTCCTACCGGAGCACAGTGACATTTGCACATCACTGCTCAGGCGGTAGAATAACTGGCACTGTTGGGGTACCCACCTAGACGACCTCCTGCAAAGGAAGTCTACCCCCGGTAAAATCAGCAGCCTCCAGCTCCTGCATTCTCGCATCATGATCTCATTTTCACATCTTTTATGATTAGAACACCCAAACTCAAGCCGATTATTTTAAATCAACGTAGTTTTTCACGGCTCAATGTTGATGCACTGGATACAGACGCGTCTAAGGTTAATTGGTCAGAGGTTGAGTCGCTTGTTTCTCTCAGTGAAAAGGTAGAGTTTCTTAATAGAAATATCCTCAACCTCTTTGATAAACATGCCCCCATTCGACCTGTGAAAATCAAGCGTTGTTCTGCACCATGGTTCAATGCCGTTATTCGTCGTGCAATGGGAAAAAGAGATCGTGCGTTCCGTCGTTTCAAACGCGAGAGGACGGATGACAACTGGTGCGCTTATAAAAAACTGCGTAACGTCTGTAACAAGCTAGTCCGAAATGCTAAACGCCGTCACATCGCTGAACAGATTGAGTTAGCAACTCCAGCAGGGCTTTGGGACTTTCTACGATCTCTTGGCTTGGGTAAGTCCAAACGCGGCGATAGTAATATTTCCGTAGATCTAAATGTATTGAACAAACATTTTACTGCCAGCTGCCAAATCGCGCCAGGAATAAAGCAAGCAACGCTCCAACAAATCGCTACGATCTCTCTTCCTGATAACGTTCCCTTTAATTTCTCTTCCGTAAGTCAGGATCGAATCAGGAAAATCTTCGGTTCTCTGAGATCCAAAGCTGTTGGTTCTGATGATATTGGGCGCTCAATGATTATTCACATTATAAACCATATAATCCCTGCAATTACCCACATCATCAACACCTCTCTTTCCTGCGGGGACTTTCCTGATCAATGGCGTAAAGCCCATGTTATCCCACTTCCAAAAATTTCAAACCCGTCGCTACCAAATCATTTCCGTCCAATTTCAATTTTGCCATTTCTATCGAAAGTCCTTGAGGCCGAGGTGCATAGACAAGTGACTGATTACCTTTGCACTAGTAACCTGAACAATCCCTTTCAGTCAGGTTTCAGAACTGGTCACAGCACAACAACTGCCCTGCTAAAAGTCACAGAAGATGTACGGTTGAACATGGAGAACAAGCTTGTTACTGTTCTTGTTCTAATCGATTTCAGTAACGCCTTTAATGCCGTTGACCATGACTTTCTTCTTGCAATTCTACCTCGCTTAAATTTTTCAAATTCTTCCATTTCATGGTTCTCTTCATATCTAGATAAGCGTCGTCAAATCATTCGCAATGGTCAAAACTTCTCGAATTTGCTTGAAGTGGAAACTGGTGTCCCTCAAGGCGGTATCCTATCACCTCTCCTTTTTTCTCTTTTTATAAATCTTCTTTCTGACCATCTAGTGTGTAGTTATCATTTATACGCCGACGACTTACAACTCTATTTCGTCGCTCCTGCTGCTGAACTTAGCAGGGCAGTTGCTGCGCTTAATGCAGACCTCTCTCGTCTTCGTAATTGGTCTAATAGCTTTGGTATCTCTGTGAATCCGAGCAAATGCCAGGCGATTATGATAGGCAGCTCTCGCCAATTAGCTAAACTTAGCATGAGTAACCTCCCAAATTTATATTTTGATAATGTCATTATTCCTTTTTCCCCTACTGTCAAAGACCTTGGCGTCATCATTGACTCCAAACTGTGCTGGTCAGAGCATGTGAAAGAAATATCTCGAAAATTCTACGCGACCTTCCACTCTATCATTCGTCTGAAAAATTTTCTTCCTATCAAAACAAAAATTTGTCTCGTTAATTCTTTACTACTCCCCATCTTAGACTATGCTGACGTTTGTTTTTTAGATTTAAATTGTGATCTTCTAAACAAACTTGACCGGCTTCTAAACACCTGCATTAAATTTATCTTTGGCCTCAAAAAATTCGATCATGTTTCTGAATTCCGCGAAAAACTTAAATGGCTACCTATCCGCGAGCGAAGAGATGTTCATATCCTCAATCTCCTTTACTCTATTCTTAATGATCCTCACACGCCTAGGTACCTGAAAGATCGGTTCACTTATCTCAAGGACAACAACGTTCGTTCACTTAGGTCTTGCTATACCCATTTCCTGATCATGCCTCCGCACACCACCTGTTTCACAGACAATTCCTTCACTGTTGAGGCTGTCAGGCTTTGGAATGCGCTGCCAATGAAGATAAAATCTGCGACGTCTAAACAATTATTCAAAAAACGTGTTCGAGAGCATTACGTTAAAAAAGTTCACCCGAATGTATAACTCTAATATAAGAACTTGTGATCCCTGCTTATTATCTTAAATTTCCCCTTAGTCTTCTGTGATTCAGTTATGGTATTCCCTTATACAATTCCAGGATAACATCATATATCTATATATACATAGAATAGAATAGAATAGAATAGAAAACTCTTTATTGTTCACACAAATACAACAATATAAACTTAGAACTAAGATTACACAGAAAGAAGTGTTACAATTGGCGGTCTTATCGCTAATAGCGATCTCTTCCAGACAACCAAGCAGGGAAAGGAAATACATAAAAATAGAGCGACGGTGGTTATAAAGATATATATTATGGAGACATAAGTACATATTTTTAATCATAGCTATATAAATATACCAATACATACTATTAAAACCAATAGAATAAATAATACATACATAAATATAAAATAATAAACATACATATTATTATCATTATACTACATATTATATAAATAATAAATACGATATATATATAATAAATATATAGATATTATAATGAAAGGAAGTGTGCTTTGACACGATTTTTGAAAGAAGCAAGTGAAGGAGCACGTCTTACCTCCACAGGGAGATTGTTCCACAGGCGGACAGATTCTACAGTGAAAGATCCACCATAAAAACCAGTGCTATGCGCTGGACATTTCAGTGTTAGGTTCTCCGATGATCTGAGTAAGCGTGAATGAGTCGCATGTAGGAACTCAAAACGTTCCTGAAGATAGCGCGGGGATGAGGGATTAAACAGAACACTGTAGAGGAGAGACAGAATATGAGCATTCCGGCGATGGCGAATAGGAAGCCACTTGAGCTTGGAGCGAAATTCGGAGACGTGGTCATACTTGCGAAGCCCAAATATGAACCTAATACAGAAGTTCTGAAGGCGCTCAAGTTTATTCAGCTGATCTTCCCTAAGGTCAAGATAGCAGACGTCAGCATAGTCGAGAATGGGGAGTAGAAGAGATTGTGCAAGTGCAATTTTGGTGGTAACGGGCAGGAAGTTTCGCAGCCTGCGAAGTGAACTAGCTGAAGCGAAAAGTTTACGGCTAGTGGCGGCTAGCTGCGGGTCCCAAGATAAACACTTGTCAAACGTTACCCCTAGGTTTTTTACGGTGCTGCTGAAAGGAATGTACACTCCGTCGAATAGTAGTGGTGGGAGGCGGTCCCATTCGATCTTGCAGACTGTACGAGAACTGCCCATAACAATAGCTTGAGTTTTGACTGGGTTTACCTTGAGACCGTACGCTTTGCTCCAATCTGAGATCTGAAGCAAGTCACGGTTAATCGTAGATATTGCCCCAGACAAGTCACTAAGGGGTGCCTGATAGTACAGCTGTAGGTCGTCCGCATAGAGATGGTAAGAGGAAGTTAGATTAAAAGAGATAGAGTTTATAAAGGTAGCAAAGAGAAGAGGAGAAAGGACACCACCCTGAGGTACACCGGCATCAGTGTTACACCACGAAGAAAAGGAATCTCCGAGGCGAACCCGCTGCCGGCGACCGTGGAGGTAGTTATGAAACCAGCTAGTTGTCACAGGAGATACGTTAAGAGAGCGAAGAATAGCAAGAAGGATGTCGAAATCAACAGTGTTGAAGGCGTTGCTAAAGTCTAGAAGCGTTAGTACAGTTAACTGCCCATTCTCCATGCCATGACGAATATCATCTGTGATTTTTACAAGAGCGCTAACTGTACTGTGCCCAGGACGAAAACCAGACTGGAAAGAATTTAGTAAGTTATTAGAGGTAAGATAAGCGTGAAATTGGTTATGGACGAGGCGTTCAAGGACTTTAGACAGAAATGGAAGGATAGAGATAGGTCGATAGTCACTGAAGGATTTAGGGCTGTTCTTTTTAGGAAGAGGAATAATCTGCGCTTCTTTCCACAGAGAAGGAAAGACACAGTTTGAGATAGAGAAATTGAAGATGTGAGATAAGACGGGTAGGATATAGTCCAGGATGGGAATAAGCATATTACGACTAATGTTGTCGACACCAACAGCGTTAGAAGTGATGGAGAGTAAGCTCTTCTTAACATCGGTAGCGGCAACTGGATTGAAAGCAAAAGAAATATCAGTAGAAATGAGAGAGGAGAGATAGTTCAGTGTGTCAGATTTAGTCAGATCGTCAATGTTACTGGAAGAAGAAAAGTGGTTGTTAAGGGAATCAATATTTATATCAATATTTATATATATTTATTTATAATATGAATAATATTATGTTTAACGTATCTATTTGGTTATAGTTTATATATTTATAGGTAATATGTATTATTTATTGTATGTATTATGTAATATTTATGTAAGTATTAATAATCATATTGTATTATATTATTAGTTTTAGCATTAATAATTAATCAAAGCTTTAGATTTAATAATTTTTTGTAAGTATATATGACTGCTTGTAGTGGTAGTAGGTACTTAATTTGAAACTAAATGTTAGTTTTAAGATTGCGTTATTTCCCTAACATTGTCTGCACTCCTCCCATTGTCCATTACGTTTTTCTCCAGTTACAGGGCAACTGGTAGAAAATGCTACTTTAGCATTAAGTTAGTCCTAGCGTTGTGCTGAATAATAAAATAAAAATAAATAAATATCTCTATATTATCTTCAGTCCCAACTTCCGACCATTCCTCTTTTATCTTCAAAGAAGTTTCTGAGAGTGATGTTAAGAAATATATCCAATCAATCTCCTCTAATGCTGTGGGTAGTGATAGCATCAGTCGCAAGATGATTATTCTGATACTTGACGAGCTCTTACCCATTATTTGCTACTTACTTAATTACTCTTTAACTATGGCAACTTTCCCATCTATGTGGAAAGAAGCCCAGATTACACCACTTCCTAAAAAATGTAATCCATCCTCTTTTACTGATTTCCGACCTATCTCTATTCTTCCTTTTCTATCTAAAGTTCTTGAACGACTTGTCCACGAACAACTTAACTCTTTTCTTATCCAAAACTCCCTCTTAAATCCTTTTCAGTCAGGCTTCCGACGTGGGCATAGTACTGTTACAACACTAGTCAAAATTACTGATGACGTGCGTCTTGGTATGGCCACTGGACAAATTACTGTGCTATCACTACTCGATTTTAGTAATGCTTTTAATAATGTGGATTTTGATATCCTTCTCAATCTTCTTCGTTCTCTTAACATCTCTTCTTCAGCTGTAGAGTGGTTTCGCAGTTACCTGTTTGGACGTCGGCAGCGCGTGCGCATTGATGAAAAGTTTTCGTCATGGTGCAATACCACTGCCGGAGTTCCGCAGGGCGGCGTTCTTTCTCCTTTACTTTTTGCTATCTTTATAAACTCTATCTCCCGACAATTATCTTCTTCCTACCACCTTTATGCAGACGACCTGCAAATTTACACCCAGGCTCCAGTCGATGAAATCGAAACCGCCATAGCTACTACCAATAATGATCTTCAGCTCATTCTGGATTGGAGCAAGTCCTATGGGCTCAGCGTTAACCCACTTAAGTCCCAGACAATTGTTATTGGTAGTTCTAGGATGATATCGAGGCTCGATTGGTTCCGCTTGCCTCAAGTTATTTTCGACGGTACTATAATCCCTATCAGTAAATCGGTAAAAAATCTAGGAATCCATATTGATAGCCATCTAACATGGGATACTCAAATAGCTGAAGTCAGTCGAAAAATCTACGCTTCCGCGGGTTCTTTGCGACGACTTCGCAATTTTCTGCCGATTGCCACTAAAACTGCTCTTGCACAATCTCTTCTTCTCCCCATACTAGACTACGCTGACGCTAGCTATCTGGACTTGACCCAAGAACAGCTTAATAGACTTGAACGCCTACAAAATTTCTGTATCCGGTTCATATTTGGATTACGCAAATATGATCACGTTTCCGAGTACGTAGTAAGCTAAAATGGTTACCGATCAGACTTCGCCGGAATGCTCACACTCTTTCTCTTCTATATAATATTCTCTTTAATCCATCTACTCCTCCCTATCTTAAGGAACGGTTCAAACTTGTTTGTGATACTCATTCGCTATATCTTCGTTCTTCGCATAACAATCTTTTAATGTCCACGATCCCGATTATCTCTTCTAAATTTATTGAAAAATCGTTTACCCACTATGCCGTTCATTTGTGGAATGCTCTTCCTGTTCCTATCAGATGTGCCAAAACTCTACAAAGTTTCAAAAGTAAACTTAATGATCACTATTTACTACAAGCTTAGTTTGTCATGTCAATCCTACCACCGTATTTATATTATTATGTATTATATGTATATTAATGTAAGTATTTATTATTTATTTAAGTATTATATTATGTAAAAATTATGGTATTTATATATTTAATATAATATTAAACTCTGTGTATTTATTATATGTATGTTTATATATTTGTAGTATATGAAGAACATAATATACTCGTTATTATAACTATTATTACAACTTTTTAACCTAACATTTTCCACATAACCCCTACTCTTCATTAGATAATATATTCGTCCAAAAGTCGGTTGCCTGGAAGAGATCGCTTTGAGCGATAAGGCCGCCCATTGTGGGCCAATGTGTTTAAATATTGTCATAATAATTTTAAGTACCTTTTGTTACATTGGACACAATAAAGAGTATTTCTATTCTATTCTATTCTAGTTCTATTTCTACATTCGACTTTAATCTACGTACATACTGCCCCTCAAGCACAGACGCTGCGTAGACTTGTCTTGCTGTCAAGTCAACTGTCATCCCATACATTCACAAAAGTACCTACAATATATGGGATGACAGATCTACTCTTGAAGTTTTGTCGGGATTCCATACGTTATGCAACGTTCACTGGATCGCACTTAAGATGAAATTGCTAGATAATATTATGCAAATTTTATTATAAAAAGTTTTTTTTTTTCTAAGGGCAAATTTGCGTTTTGACAGATACCATGAAAATGATAAAAAATACGAAAGCGCCACTGAATCACCAATGAACGGTAAATTGTACTTACGCAACTTTTTAAAAACACATACAAAGCGTCCTCCATGTTCGTGCTTCTTTAATACTGTTATAATTATAACAACAGTGCCCCTTGGCGTTGAAAGTGAAATAATTGCTTTTATTAATTTATAATAGTGTCAGGTGTATAATGAACGGGCGCGTAATGAATTGATATTAATTGTCTCTCCGAGGACGGCCGCGTTTGCTAATCTGCCTTTAATTTCCACATAAAATAATAGAGATATTAAAACAATACGATTTCGTTTCGAAGTGGCGCAGACAATAGATATTTGGAAGGATTTAGGGGATGTCTTAGTCCATAAAAGGTCATAGATAAACCAAAAACAATATCATAAATAAAAACTCTACCTATATTAGCGCTGAGAAAGATTGGCGTGTGACTTAACATCAAGCGAGCATCGGGTTTTCAAATACAAATAACTTTGTTTGACACAATAAATGTATATTTATTGTGTCAAACAAATACACTGATTTGTCTCGTCCATGCTATTTTTTGTGCAAATGAAAGAGACGAGCAAGACGCTCTCCAAATGTTTAGTGATATGCTGCCCATTATTATCTGTACAGTGCCACCCAGTATTTCACAATTATGTAAAATTATGTGTACCTGTGTGTGCCTATGTGCCAGGCTCTAAGCTATCTCTATGCTAAATTTCAGCTCAATCGGTCCACCAATATCCTATTTAGGCGTGAAAAAGTAACGAACATATAGACACTCATACTTTCGTATTTATAATATTAGTATGATTCTATGTTTACTGCACTAATGTTTCTTACTTAAGAGTCATAAGATGTTAAGACTCTTCAGCCCAGTAATTTCACTAGCTACAGTGTCCTCCTACCGAAGCACAGTAATATTTGCACATCACTACTCAGATGGTTGAATAACTGGTGCTGTTGGGGTACCTTGTGAACTACAAAGGAAGTCTACCCCCAGTAACCAGTATTTGGTCTATTGTTTAAAAAATATATCACTAAATGAATATTTCATTAGTGTTAGATATTTAATAATCTAGCAGCTTTCTAGAAAGCTTACTAAGACTGTAAGACGTAATAAAACTTGAAGATAATTAATATTCCTTAGACTGACTGGCTCTGATTCACTTTGAGACCAGTCTTAGCGATTATTAAACGGGTGATGGACAGTTTTTCATAGATCTAAACCGTATCTTATACTCAGGCAATATTTTCGTCCCCATCTAAAACAAAAATAAAACAAATTTAATTATTAAGACGAATAAATATTTTTTAAGTAGGTAGCAGTCACTATGGGTCGTATTGCCGCACGATGTTCATTGCAATAAGGTAGAGAATAATCCTGCCTCCACACCAAATTTCAAGACAAAAGTTTTTTGCGCGAAAAAGTAACAAACACTCTCACACACATCCATACTTTCGTATTCATACAAGTAAGATAAATACAAAAAGGTCACATTACCAATAAAACTGTATGATTGCTAGCAAAATTTCACATGAACGAAATCTTAAACTGGCGAAGTCGGCAGGATTATTCCGCTAAAGTTAGTAATGCCATTCGTAGTATGCAAGATAAATGTTGCATTCTCGGCGGTAAACGTCGGGGAAGCGACGGTTTCGTGCATTCGTCTTGCATACAATTTGCACAATGATATAACAACTAGACACTGAGAATTATGTAACATTTCTTTTATTGTATTTATTCTTGACTATTTTATTCATAACAAGCTTATGCTCGCGGTTTTACCCGCGTGGAAAATTCTTTCTAAGCGAAGATCTACATCATAAATTCTGTCTTTCAAATTTCAAGTGAATCCGTTCAGCGGTTTGGGCTGTGCGTTGATAGATCAGGTAGTCAATCAGTCACACTTTCTTTTTTTATAATTAGATAAGTATTCTTGATTAATTAAGGTAATTGGCCATGGAGCCGTCTAATTGATAAATGAATATTTTACAAACGCTTAAAAGAAACCCTTTCTTTTAATATAACAACAACTTTTTAAGTTGAAAGTAAGTTTCCAATCCCAATCCTAAACCCCATATTAATACACTTCAAAATAACAAGTACGAAGTTCCAAGTGCGTATTAAGTCTAAGTTAGTTGTTAAGTTGTTTAATTAAAATGTAGCAGGTGTCGGCGATTGATTAAGTTAAAGCTACATTTACATAGCTCAGCTTAGGTACCACTCCAGGATTGTCAGCCTGTTTGACTTGGTAATTGACAATTAAGTGAAATTAATCATTTAGTATTTTGTAGTCCGGTAAAGTTGTAGTTAAATTTTGGTTGATATTAGCTATGTACATCTTACAAAGGAAATAAAGCAGTTTGAAGATTTGTGGCATTCGAAACCTTTATTAACTTATCAATAGCGCACGACCATACCAAAAGTAAAAAACTTACGTTTTTTACGTTTTGGTTATTGAGTTAATAATTGGTTTTCGTGACAAGATTTTAATGATTCAAATATGTGTTTAATTATGACATAATATTATGATGACTACTATTTAATTTAAAGTTTATTTTCTTCATTTTAGAGCATTTTATTAAAAGCTTGTCCTTATAAATGTGTTTTTAATAAATTTATTTTTTATAAAGAACTTTACTTTATATCCACTATTAATTATTATTCTCGTCACAATCGCTACATATAAATTATGTCATTAAAAATATCTTTCACAAAAAATACCAAAAAAGATCGCTAAAAAATATTTTTACTGTTAAAAAGTAAATATAAAACCTAATTAATATTTAGTGTCGGACAAAAGGTATCCCAAAGGCGCTGGCGAAGCAGATAATTAATTAAAATTACGCGAATCCTAAACAAAGGCCGCCCATACAGCGCTTTGTAAACTCTGGACTCACCATGAATTCGGGGGTTTTTAACTGACTTTGAAAAGACGGGTGTTCTCAATAATACGTCTCTTTATTTTTGTTTAATTAGGGGAATGTAAAACAAACTATTGCGTTCAATGTATTAGTATGTCCCCTAGAAAATTACAGTCTTTATTTTCAAACACTACGACATGCAAAGCTGGATGTCTGAAAGAGATCCCTATGTCTCATATGACTCATAGTAGACTTTAATATAGTTTAGTTTTAAATCCTTAAATATTTCGGCCACAGCGTTCGAAACGAACACTCCATGGAGAGACTCGTTGTCCAGGGAAATGTAGAGGGCAAGCGGTCACGCGGTCCATCGCCTACGCGTTAGAGACACCTCATCAAAGCTGCGACACAAACCTCCGTAGTGCAGAGTTCCCGAGACGCTGAAGACCGTGACAAGTGGAGGCGCATCGCGAGGGCTGTTTTAGCCAATAATGAAAATGCAGCATCATCAACCACGACCACTCTGTCAAGAGTGAACGACTATGGAGGAGTTTTAAATCTTTTCTGTAAACTTTTGGTCTTAATAAAAGCTATTGTATTGTAGGATTCCAGTATGTAATTTCGCCTACATTCACCCTACTTATACGATTCCCTGTAACACTACAAATAAACACAATATAACTGTAACAACTAGTAACAGTGTGTTCATGAGAGTCCGCCTGCGGTTGCGTAAGGGGCTGTGTTAAACGTATTTAGATGGTATAACCGTTGGTTTACACTGGTGTGGATAGCGTACTATCTAAATTAGCAAATAATATATTCGCAGAATTTACTTTTTCAACACTTCTGTGTAAAGCTGTAGGTTTTTTTTATTGTACTTTTAACCCTTATATTGGCAGAACATTTTTTTGGAAATTTATGTTATTTTATGTTTTCTACTGTAATTCAAGACCCATAAAAAAATGAAAAAAAAAATCTAATTATTTTAGTTTTCTAGAAATTGTATGTACTGAAGTACATACATACACATAATACTATATTCGCAGAATTTACTTTTTCAACACATCTGTGTAAAGCTGTAGGTTTTTTTTTATTGTACTTTTAAAAGTATTTCCGATTAAAAAAAATCACATTCCTTCTTATTCTCGTCCTATTATTAGAATAATGTGTCTGGTATAAAACTTTAGCAAATACAAAGCGGTCGGTGGTCGTTATTTTCTTTACAAAATTAGTTAAATACGGACAGTGTCTTAAGATAATTTACAGGATTGTTAAATCCTGGGCAGAATTTTACTATGGACATTGTTATCTTTTACCATTTGAAGAGTGTTTTGCTCGTCTTGTTACTCCTATCCATAAAATAATATTTCATGTATTTATCTTTAAATATAATCAAATCCTTAGAAGATGAAAAAAGGCATTCAAGAAATAAACTCAAAACCCATCACTCACGTATTCTTTGAAACAAAACACGTGCTATTTTTTATGTTATCCTTAAACGAGTTATCCTTTGAAATGAGATACCACCATTTTGCAGCGGCGTTCAGAGCGCGATATCCGGTAAGCGTAGATGTATGGTTAGCAATAACACTTTTCCCGAAGGTTAACTGCGTACTGAGTACTAACGAGTACGCACATTGTACGCACATAGTACGCGACGTGTATTGCGTACTCAGCGTCTTTATGGAGGCAATCTCTGAAGATATTTGTACTCATTGTAGTTACTAAGCAATTGAGGCTTGGATTTTTTGAAATCTTATTATCATTAGTATGAAAACTTATTTTATTGATTGTTGTCACGTCTAAACTAATTAAGCTAAGATTTACAGATACATAAGTCGTTATCAAAACACAAAATTACTATAAAATAATGATACAGTGTAAATACAAGCTAAGCCGTACCCAAGCTTAAGCTGCAAGCTGTAGGCTTTCTTTGATACTTAAATAAAAAATAATAATATCATTTATTTCAAACCAAATTTTACAAGTAATGAGTTAATCTAGGAGGCCTACATACTTACATGAAGTTCAGTACTTCATTTGACACTCTGCTCTAGATAACTAAAACCTTAGTAAATGGAACAAACAAGTGGATTGTTAGAAATACGAAAGTAAATAATTTATTATCCCATATGGCTTAATTTTGTTTCATACAAGTTTTCTTTATTCATTAGCTTTTGACGACGATCTCGCGTGAACCTAAGCGTCGTGCGAGAAATGGTAGCAGATTTTTTGATCTGCTATCTGATTTTTTAAACTAGAAGGTGAAATACATCGCTCCCTTGCTTCACTGAACATCATGCCGGAACAGTCGTAATGACCGAATGGCGACACGGTTTTGTCCGGTGGATGGTAATTAGCCACAGACGAAGCCTGCCACATGTTAATTTTACCCTCATTGTTATGCTATTTCAGCAATATTGTTTAAATTAATTCTGATACATACCGAATTAACAAAAGGAAAAACATAATCCCAATAGGTTTCCATGAGGTTTTTTCTCATCAAGTCTGCTGTTTTTTCCATAGCTGGGATAATGACCCTTAAGCTATGATAATAATAAGGGATATATTTGATTGAACAATTTGATCCCTCAAGCAATCAGCAATCACGGTGTAATGGAATGGTTATTAGCAAAATGAAGGGGTTCTCATTTCCGATCTGTATTCTTTTGATTGGTATTGTACTTCTTGAAGATAACTTATAATAATAAGTCAGGAAAAACTGAAATACTGGTAGGAAATGTCTGTAAGTGATGTTAACAGCTCACCATCAATGGAGTCGTCTGATCAAGTTTTTATTATTATTACCATCCAAAGTACTCGTCAAGACACATCAAATGAGCCCATACTCGATGGGATTGCGTCGTTTAATTACGGATTTCCTATGGTCACCTGCCAGCTCCATCGTCAGATCAGCTCGATGTCATAATAATATTGCATTATCGTCTGATTTATGCATGCACGCAAAATTTCAGCTCAATCGGATACCGGAAAGTATGTGAAATTAAACTTGCGAGATTGATTACAGATAGACAGGTAAAAGTAAATAAAAGCTTATAAAATCTGGACAAGTGAAGTAGGACTTGCTCACCGAGGGTTTAGTACAAAAAAAGTTAGCCAAATATAGGTCCACAGGGTATCTTTCCAAATACGTACGAGCGTAACAATACTTGACTTCACTTAACTTAAATCGCTGCCCTGCAAGGTACCTATAGATGAATTATAATTTACGGCTAAATATCATCTGAGCAGAATTATTACGTCAGCTTTTGAGCTATAAAAAAAACAATTACAGTTCCCAGGCTTTTTTCATGAGTATCTTTAATTTATTTGTTTCAAAATTCGCAGAGATACTCTGAACTTGATTACTTTTTATGAAAAATTGTAAGAACGACCTTAAATATTTATTAGCCTAGGCTGCCTTACCACTGCCTAAATATCATTTTTCTATGCTTAAGAGATATTTTATTTTCTTGCTATGTAGGTACTATGTACCTACAATAATTAGATCCTTTGAGCTAAAACAAACAGAAATGAAGAACTTAAAAAGGATTTTTTTTTCTTGGAATAATTTTTAACCCCCGACGGGGTGTTATAAGTTTTTATTAAAAGGAAAATAACCTTTGATTAAAATAAAAAGTGAAGAAACGATACACGCCATCATTGCTTTAGCAAAGGGCTTATTGGGTCCAAAAGTTTCAGTTGCTGCGCCGACTAGCACCGAAGTAAAATGTTGTGTTTGAAAACACATACACACAGTTTTTTTTTTTGTGAGTGTTTTGTGAGAGAAATGTGGCAAAGATTTTCACCTGAAAACTACCGTGTTTCCGAAGGCACTTACATTTATAGGTCTCAGATGTTTCGGCGACCTGAACACTGCAACATATAAGTTGGCCACACAACCTGTAATTGTGATTTGACTCTGACAGTGTAAGTAGGATAACTTGTTCTATTAGAGTATAAACCTTGATTATTATTATTTTAAAATATACGATAACGAAATCATGAAACTTTTTTATCCTTGACTAAAATAATTATAAAACATGTATGTAAGGTAAACACAGAGCCAACAAAATCCGCGGCCTTATATTTTTATTTCATTCGAATAAAAAGCGAAACGAATGGAGCGTTACCTGCCCGTGTAGGTACTGTGTACGCACCAAATTAAAAATAATAAATTGGTTCTTTCATTCAGTTCCGTGTATTTTGGTTCAAGCCACACATTGCTTTCAGTAAATATAGGTAAATATATAACATATTGTACTTTTACTTACGCTTAGCTTGCTTACGCCTTTACGAAGCGTAGGACGTTCACCCACAAGGTGGACAGACGACCTTACAAAGGTCGCCGGAAGACGCTGCAGGTCGCTTCCAACCGGTACATATGAAAGTCCAAAGGGGAGGCCTATGTTTAGCAGTGGACTTCCTACGGCTGTGATGATATGATGATATACCTACCTGAATATAAGAACGCTTTTAAAGAGATCCCACATTACATAAACTCAACGCCGATCCAATTTCAATTTCCGAATATTAATAAATGACACATTGCAAGTCCCCACTCACAAAAATTTATATCACTAAAAGATTAATTTGTGCTATTGTCTAAATGGAATTTTCTCTCAAATGAATATTAAACTTATACGTAACATAATACTATCTCCAATATAAATATTACGTTAATATTAGTAAATTTTACATCGCCATATCAAAGTTTAATATTGTATACTGCGCGAGGTGTTATGTGTTATTTTTACGTTGTTTTCAATTATTCGTTCCTTTTTCCATTAAGCTGATTCCGTAGGGTTTTCATTAGTTGCCACGCACTCGTTGGAATTGGACTAAGTTTATATAAGGATAAGATCGGCCATCAACTAATACTAATATTTCTTTTTCCATGAACTTATACTCGTATTTCTATTATCATACAGGATGTTTTCCTTTGGAACTGTTTTGTTATATTATTTACAAGCTGCGCCCAGCGGCTTTACCCGTTGTACTGTAACTTATGTGTTATTCTAAAGTCTAAGTTTATCTTTTACCAAATTTCAGCCTAATCGGCCCACCCTCTTAGGTGTGAAAGAGTAACAAACATACATCCAGACATCTAGATATTCAGACATCAATACATTCTTACAAACTTTCAAGTTTATAATATTAGTAAGATTAGGAAGATGTCAATCAGTCAGTGAGTCACGTTTTCATTTTAAATGTTTAGAAAACTTCATGGAGTTAAAAGAACAGATTTTTCAGTTCATACGGAATGTTATTAAAGACAATATTGACAGGAATTATACGTAGGTACAATTCCTGGCTCGTTATCTAATCTGAAATTATTCAGACTTTGATATTTGCCCACAATATTTTCGTGTTCCCAAGCTGACCGATCCTACAACTTGTTTATCAAGTGGATGTAAAACGAATGCCGGTGTTAAGTGGAGTGAAACAAAACGCTGTTATTTTCATACGTCGATGGTTGACCGCGATTTGAAATTTGTATTTTTCAATTACCGCAAGTCCTGCGGCGGGAATCATTCTCGGAATAGAGGTTAAACGAGTGGGATGATTTCATATTCAAACCAATACTCGGAAAAATGAATAAATTTGTCGTCATCCGTGTTTCCCGAGCGGTATAACTTGGGTATCTTCAAGGCACAAGTGAATATGTACCTTTCTAGGCATCTTACGTGATCCATCGTCGACCGCATTATCACTTTCCATCAGGTGGGATGTGGTCAAACGTAGGTCTATTTAGTATAAAAAATAAAAGTTAAAAACTTGAAATTTTATCAGTAGCTTATTTCGCCTTTCGATAACAATATTCGCCTGAACTTATAAACTATGTAATGACTTGGAAAATAGTTGAGACAGAAACTCTAAGAAAACACTTTGATATACCTAATACAATTACCGAACGCGTGACGAATGGTTAAGCAGCTCGCTATCTCTTAATCAATTCTTAACTATAATGTTAAGTCTGAGGATTTATATTAACTGACTCGAATAAGAAGAGGTTCACAAAATCGCCTGATTATTTAAAAAAAATGTGTATGGTCTACGATTACTCTGCTTTTTTGCAAGCTTTTATTTACTTCCACCTGTCTGTTGTCTGTTTGTCTGTCTGTAATCAAATCTTGAAAGTTAAATTTGACCCACTTCCCGGTTTCCGATTGAGCTGAGATTTTGCATGCATGTATAAATCGTACGACAATGCAATATTATTATGACATAGAGCTGATCTAATGATGGAGCGGGAAGGTGGCTATAGGAATTAAACGACGTAACCTCGATCGAGTTTGGGCTGATTTGATTCGTCTTGACGAGTACTTTATAGTGCTAAATGGTAATGATAACAAAATAATGTTTTAAAAAGTTTTTTTTTAATTTCACTTGTTCATTCATTATAAAAACAGCCATTGATCACAATCTCGCCTGAAGGCGACGATATAGCCGTACATAGCAAACTAAACCTATAAGGCGGGATAAATCCCTTCCTGGCTTCACGAATCATCATGCCGGAACACAGACCATAATGACTGCTTGGCGACATAATATTATAGTTATGTCCGATTGTGGTTTTAAAAAAGTTTTTTTTTTATTTGAGTCGCATCTCATTTAGAAGTTTTGGAAATCAGTCGAGCTTTTTTCAATAACTATGTATTTTTTAGTTCAGAGTTAACATTCCTAGGTCTCATTTTTATCTAATACTAGCGGACCTGCGCGCACTTCGTCACGCTTAACAGAAAATTATCAGTTTTTTTACTTCATTATATATGTGTTGTACATAATATAAACCTTCCTCTTGAATCATTCTATCTATTAAAGAAAACCGAATCAAAATCCGTTGCGTAGTTTTAAAGATCTAAGGATATATAGAGACAGACAAACCGCGGGAAGTGACGACCTCTGTGGCGCGGTGGGCTAATACCCGCTTGCAACGCAGAAGGTTGCGGGTTCGATTCCCGCATGAGGCAAATATTTGTGTGATCCACAGGTATTGGTTTCTGGTCTGGGTGGTTGTCAATATCTATTATAAGTATGTATTTACAAAAGAAAAGTATATAAGTATTATATCCGTTATCCTAATCACTATAATACAAGCATTAAGTTGCTTAGTATGGGGTTAGGTGGAGCTGTGTGAATTGTCCTGAAATATTTATTTATTATTTATTTATTTTATGTTTTATACAATATGTAATAATTTTTTGATTAAGATCATTATCGTGACTCATGCAAATAATCTAATCTAAATCAAATATCAATTACCACAGACCAATATTGAAGACAAACTGCAGCCTAACCCGCACATATCGGTCAAATTATCGGCTGTTAATGAGATTCCAGGCTAAGCCTTTGAGTACCTATATAGCCTATGTTTCGGACCATTAAGGATGTGTACACGGCAAAGTGGGGATTGGATCTAAGCTAGTTATAAAAGAAGCATAAAATAATAGGGATGAACCAAAAAGAAATTGACCATAATGTGGATTATTAAAAAATATTGTACTAATACCCTTATTTTTATTAAATTTTATGAAAAACTAGTAAGTTACAGCGTCCTAAAGTTGCTTTGTAGGAGTTCATGACGTCACTTTTAGATTTGAACCTAAATAAGACTTAGCGCTTCTTTCTCCCCCAAAAATTTAATATTCGTTATGTCTCAGTCAAATTCAATTATATTTTGACAAACCAAAATGTATTTAGTACTTTTTATACTTTAGCTGACGGACTAAATAGACATTTAAAATTTGAACCTTGTCATCATGCCTATTTAAAAATAATATTGATCCGATCAAGAAAAGACGAGGTTCAATAAGTAAGACCGAGAGGTTTACGCAGTACAACGTTGAGGCAGTTCTCATTTGGCGGCTAAAATATGTTTTTATAAGCCGTCTAATAAACGTGTTTCTTTTAAACTTAAACATTATTTCAACAAAATGCAGTAGACATGTAAACACAAGGATGCAGACGCGTCAGACGAGGGAACAAAACCTGAGTTCTCATTACTGAAGGACGCCGGATTACGACGCGACGCATTGTTCGCGACACAAAGATGGCGCGCTCTGGACTAAGACATAGCACTACGGGACTATGCAGTAAGGACTTCATATTATTATACCAGGACTTCATTTTATTATACATCATTGAACATCACTTTGGTCTTGCCTATATTCATCTGGAGTTCGACTTATTGGGAGGAGGCTGGTCAGCATCGGTAGTAAGTCTTGCAGCGTTTCCGCCATAATGACGGTGTTATCTTCAAATCATAGATGTGAAATCCGTTGATATTAATGCCATGTTCCGTCCAGTCCATCATCTTAAACACATACTTACTCTAGGACGTTGGGGAACAATTTAGGAGAAGTAACGCGCCCTTGCCTCACACCTTCTTTCAAAGGATAATTTCAATGGAAAGTTTTAGACTTTAGGTAATAGTCATTGAGGCGGTATCGTACCGATTTTCAGCACTTGGATAATATAATATTACCAATCGACTTGGCATCGCTGCAAAGAATTAGATAAAGTCAAAGGCCTTCTCGAAATCCACAAAAGCTAAGCACAGAGGCTGATTATACTCTTCGGTTTTCTACTCTACTCTACGGTATAATCTGCAGCACTGTGTGGCTGAGATATGTTTTTTTTATTAGCTAGAAAATACGATTAGCCATTTACACTTGGCTTACTGTCAGTATGTTCAGCGAGGATCTCAGCGCAATTACATTACTTGCATCACCGCTTTTGAAGCAGACGTTGTTTGTATCTGCTTAGACCCGTGGTTACATTAACATGCCTTGTAATCACTGCCGGCTTAGGAACTGGAAATTTTAGGTAAGACATATTGAGAGCTAGATTCTAAACATATATTACTTGTAGGTATATTATTCATCACCGTCATCATCGGCCTTTGCGTCTATTGCAGACGATTTAAGCACTGTCTGATGGGTTGCGTTGGCACTTCCGTTGGTGGCTAATAAAACCTGGTATATTATTATATTGTATGAAATAGTGAGCTGATATTTGGAGAGTCACTAAGAGCTTAGACGAAAAAGATGTGGCGCGCCGTGGAGAAGATTTATAAAAATGAAGTGAAAATCCTTTAATTCTGACCTTTGGCCCATATTATGTCATATAACAAAACCAGATTAATAATTTTACATTACATAAATTGACATTAAATTATGAGATAAACATAAAATCAAATTACACTATTAAATAAATCAATTTCATCAATTGAAATATATTATGCGCAGCAGTGTGATCACAGGTTGTGTGGCCAACCTTTATGATGTTATAGTTTCAGATCACCAAGATTCCTTCGAAGCCTCCAATAATTATGCAAAGACTGTCCCTCACACATATCGAATAGTTGGCAATTGTGACCCATTCTAAAAGACGTTAGGCAATTCTAAAAGTCGTCCAGATGGCGATAATTGTGACTCATTCCGTTGAAGCACAGATCTAAAAAGTGCCACACAGGGATTTGAACCCATAGCCTTCCGATAATTAGATAGATATACGTCCACTGGGTACGAATGCTACAAAACCTTTCTTAACTATTACAAAATCAATGAATAAAAGCTTTCTACTAAACTAGTATTTAATTACTCCCCGTGACCAAAGTAGGGCTACCTCTAGGGTGTCATTACAGTTAGACCACAATCATTACATGCCTCACGCCATAGGACCTTCGTATCCATAATGATCATCCCCATGGGACATGTACTGAAGGTCAGACAGAGTTTAACTACTTTTATATTGCAGGTTGTTTCTATACATAGCTGGAACATTTTATTTGGTCCAAACATGCAATATTAAAATGGTTTATCTCTACTTTCATTAAATATTTAGTGATTTTATTGATATTAGTGAAATAGTCTTTAAGATATAATATAATTCGTTAATAATTAGTTTTATAATCAGGAATAAATTAAGTTTTGAAGGGAGTGTAATGTAAAGTAAGTTAATATCAGGCAGCTGAAAAAAAGACAGGTAAAAATACTCCAAAAGGCGGGCAGTAATTACTGGGCTGATGAGTCTTAACATTTTATATGACTCTTGAGTAAGAAGCGTTGGTGCAGTACATCTAGAATCATTGTCAAATCATGTTATTGTAAAATCGTGCGCTGTGGAAGCCATCAGGAGAGCGTCTTGCTCGTCTTCTTATTTTTTTCATTAAAAAAACAATGTCAGATGGATAAAGAAAACCAGCTCCGCCATTAAACATTTTAATATTTTCAGTAGATCGCGATTAATATCCGAAAAAAATATTATGAAAAATTCTCCAAAAGGCAGCAGTATAAAAACAGAAACGGTGGGTTTACGAGCATACCCTGGAGCGGCAATATAACATTAATTGCATCTTTTGTGAGGCGCCGCCGTCTGAGGCTCGTAAAAATTTGTGGCAGCCTTTGTACTGAAATATCTATCGTATTATCACAACATTTGGACGTTATCAGTACTTGAGATCGTGTGGTTTTGCTAGCGTTCATGTTATAACATAGGGTAGTTTATAATATTAGATCGGTCATCATAGAATAGACGGCACACGTGTACGTACAAATTTCACGAATGCATTTTATAGGTAGACCCAGAAAACGTGCGTGCGTGTGTGTGTGTGTGTGTGTGTATCCTGGCATATTAGAAAAAAATGCAGTTATTTGATTTAAAAAAAAATTAAATGTATCAAATAGATATCTAGATGACAATTTTATGTCAATTTTCAAACAGGAGGAACAAAGTGTTAAGTTTCTCCAGTCATATATCGGGGGTAATCATCTAAGTGATATCTCGTGATTTTTTTTTAAACGTTCACCAAGATGAGTTATGTGCATTTAAGTATTCAATACAGAAATTTGAAAATGTCACAAATACAAAAGACTTCCATCCGCGTCTTTCTAGCGTCAGCTTTAGGAGTGCGGATTATCATGACCGTTCCTCCCTCCTATTTATTCCCTGATTCCCATAACACTGTATGATACAATTTTGATACGAAGCATTGTGTCGTAAACGCAAGTAAAGTAAAGCTGTTACGACTTCCGATAGCTTTCTCTTCTGGATTTTAACTGATATTTTCATATATTTGAACATAAACCTCATTTGGTGAAAATTGGTGTATGTTTACGCCATCTTTACATAATAATATTAATATTATGTCACTATAATACGTGTACCTTACTTATATATCTATTAGCCATGTGCATGGTTTTTTTTAGTAAAGTAATAGTAATAGTTACAACTGTATTTTAGGGGTTTCGTAGAGAGCTGACAAAGCTCACCGTCACATGATAGAGACCTGGAGTTTTTTTACCTCCCTTTAAGTCATTCCTCTCTGTGGACCACAGACCTGTAAATATGAAATGATCTTCGACCTTGGGTCTTCCTACAGTCTTATTTGTTAGCCTTCTTCAAGATGGGCAATAACTTCTTTTTCTTTGAGGTCGCAGTTTCAGAAAACGCCAAGATTACTTATAGGTAGAAAACAGCCGGGACCCACAGTTTTAAGTGCCTGCATGGTAGCATCCAGGCGAAATTGCCACACACAGAGATTTGAACTTAGGGCCTCGGGATTACACATAAGACGTACGATCACTAGGTCACAGTCACTACAATATAAAATGTATAGTTTGCAATCATTACTTTGTCCACCGACATCAGGGTCCATGTTCAACTGTCAAGAATAATTGTGATCGTGGTATAAATCTCAGTAACTGCCGCCTTTATTTACGTCAATAACGGACATAACCGTTTCATGTTCCCGATATAAAACGTTGCCCTGATGGATTGGACATTCGGCACGAGGATACTGGGGGCTAATCTGTGACAATAGCTTGTGACACAGTGTGTGGAATAGTAGATTCACTTAAAACAAATCTGAAAAATCTAAAAACGCAGCATAACGTATCAACGGAACAATTTATGGAAATTTGTAAATGTTGATTTAAATTACTGATAGCGGGAAAATTACATGAATAATAATTCTCATGCTCAATTTATTTGTTAAAAGATTTACATGTCACAAATTCAAATAAATAAAAATAAATCAGATACATAATAAAAATAAAAATTTAAAACAATGAGAATTGTAAATCATATTTTATATTAATCATTATTTCATTGCGATTATTTCTTACATTCTCTATTTAGAGAACGAGTCACGTAATGGGCCCAACAGTTTATATGAATTTTTATATAAACTGTTGGGCCTATTACGTGACTCTACTGTGACCATATCCACTGTGTCACCTTTTACCTCGTTTACTTCGAACAATGTGTCCATTCATTGGTCTTCAGATGATTGTGATTGATGAACATTGTTCCCGGTCCTATCCCGGGGAGAATCACCGCGGCTTATCACTTGTAAGGACCCTGATTATTCTTTCTACTCTGGAAGTTTCTATAGCTTTTTGTAGAAATAAAGGATTAGTGGAAGATAAGATTCCAAAATTTTTAGTTTTGTTACAACGTTTGGATAGATAAATAGATAACTCTTTATTGCAACAAAGAAAATAATTAACACTAAATAAGTACATTTCAGTTAAGCAATGTTACAATTGGCGGTCTTATCGCTAATAGCGATCTCTTCCAGACAACCAAGCAGGAAAGGAAAAATACAAGTTTTTTAGAATGACGGTGGCTATAAAGATAATATGTAGGAAAACAGAGAAACATTACATTTCAAGACATGAAAAACGCTGAATGACTCCGTGACATACAAAATTATTATACCTATATGAAAAATGCTGAATAACTTCGATGACAACGCGACAATCCAACAGCGTTCTCTAACCAACAAAACGGTTTGACGTTGAATTATTTAGAAGGATATCTCACAAAGGAAAGGGTCCAAATAATATATACAAAAGGTTCCCTTCAAAGAGAAGACGATTGTCACAACTGATTAGGATTGTGGATTGTCACCAAACAATACACTATTGTAGCAAAAGAGAGCTAAATATGATATCAGCCATTTTTTAAAGCAAATTGAGCATGATTTTGCTTTGCTCTGAATTAAAAAAGATAGTATTCACGCGGGAAAGGGTGGAATTTGTGATATAATTTTATGTAGCACTTTTTCTAGATGAAAATAAACTGATACATTTCTTTTGAGTAATATGTTTTTGTTACTTATTTATGTTCGTCGTCCGATCATGTAACTCTAGAAAAAAAAACCCCAATATAATATTCTCAACATTTACAAAGTTCAACTTAAACATTCTATTATGATAATTTTGTTTCATTAAAAAAAAGTGTTTTCAAATTTCATTTCAAAAACTACTAGTCGGGTTTTTACCATTATTTTATGGGCTTAGATTCAGTCCAACTTGGCGCACAGTACCAGTTTCATCAAAATCGGTTCAGTTGTTTAAAGATATAAAGACTATAAACAACAATAAATATACAAAAATACATTTTAATCTCAGTTACTGAAAGCAAACTTGTTTTTTAAATTTTACTTGCGTACTTTTAAGATAAAAATGCACTCAAATAAAATATTTATCCTAAACCATTACAGCGCACTCCAACATACCTAAGTACTTTAACATTTATATTGCAAACGATCCCTTATACTAACTCATACCTATAAATATTTCAAAAGGATCTCATAAAAAGAGTTTTGGAATGTTTATTTAACAGTATATCGTAAAATTAAAGATGATTCCATCTCATTTGCAGTTAAAGCCCTTATAAATAAAAACATCCATTTGAAATACTATGTTGCGTCGCGTGGTTTTACCCACGTAAGTCCCAATTACTTGAGAAAATCGAGGGAAAAAGTAGCCTATGTGCTATTTTGAGGACCTACTACAGTTTTAATGTTGATAAGGTCACAAAGTTAAATAGTTCCTAATATTCATAATTTATTAACAAAAATATATTACCTATATACGTATTGTTTGGTTAGTGAATAAAATATAAATTGCTGATATATTATAACGCTTACATTTTTTTAGAGGACCGCCTGAAACACTAACCGGTACAAAATGAACCAGAGTTCGGCCAGTGACGTCACGACTAAGCAATTTCAGTGCGTAATATCTCACACGTTTATCAAATTTACAAAGAAAAAATACGTGTCATATTTTTTGTAGGTAATCTACTTGATGGATCAAAAAAAATGTCAACATCCACATTGTCCAAAACTGTGGTTGAGATTATCTCCCCAAAAATGAATACTTGAGTACATTCGAGGAAAGTAGATTGTGATGAAAGTTGAGGTAGCCCAAGAGGTGTGTCAGGATCGTACCTACTAATATTAGTGGGAAATAGTCTCTGCCTTTTTTTTTAACCCAGGAAAAATGCGTTACGCATCATCACCCCGCGCCGGGGGGCGCGGGGCGGTATGTGGGACTCCCCCGCCAAAGATGGGAGTGGCGGAGATACCCACAAAAAAACCTGGGGGTGTCCTACGGGATGCCATAATGCCGGGCCAACGGGCACGCCGAAGCATTCATCCGCTGCCTACCCCAACGGCCCCAAAACAGTCTCTGCCTACCCCAACGGGAACCAGGCGTGATTATAATATTATGTAGGTATGTGTATGTATGTATGTGAGTACATTCGTGTAGTACCTATTTCATCCATCTACGTACAACTTTCACCCATCCACACTAACATTTACATTTTAGTAGTATTCAAGAGTAAAGGCTAAATAAAAGGGCAAAATATTTAGTTTAGCCTGAGTTTTAGTGTTTAGGTCGCAGTGAAATGGTCAGACATTTAGTCACCTTTAACTTTTTGTCCGTTTAATGTGTTGGTTCTGTGAATGTTGTTTATTTTGTGTAATGCCGCCGGGAGACGCTCGTTACAAGCTATTTTTGCTCGTTTTAGGAATCTTTTTCGGACGGTTTATGGATGATAAAACAAGCTATTTTTGGACGCGCAATTAGTTTTATTTTAATGTTTGGGGAACATTTTTAATCACAGTGCGTATTTTATACTTTACTTGCTATGAAGTTAAATTCGTCTCACACAAACACTTTGCTGAGGATTATTTTTGCGATGCGTATTTTATACTTGTTTTGAACTAAAACTGGCGCTACAAAGATGCTAGAGCTATCGGGAAAGCGGTCGCGATCTAAGCTGGAGCTTTTGTATTAATAAAATTAACATATCATGAAAGTTTAAAGGGTAACACAAGTTAATAAAAATGCTTAACATATTATATTAACTATCTACTCTTACGATATGCGTAGATATAAAATAATTAGGGTTTTATACTCCAACAGAACAAGTTATTAAACTACTTACAATGTCATAGTCAAATCACTATTTATAGGTTGTGTGGCCTAACTATAATATGTTGCAGTTTTAGGTCGCCAAGTTTCCTACAAGGCCTGCAACATGACCTCACGACTGCCCCCTACATATCTTAAAGGAAGCAGCCGGGACCCACGGTTTTACGTGCCTTCCGAAACACGGTAGCGTTCAGGCGAAAAGTTTTTGGCACACTGAGATTTGAACCCCGGGTCTCCGGATCACAAGCCGGACGTAATACCACGTACTCGCGTATGTCTAGGTACTTACACACGCAATATCTTTTAACGAACGAGTATTTACATCAAATGAAAGGTTCTAGCAAAGTGTCGGTCTATATCCGGGTATCTCGTGTTACGCCGACACCGCTTATTGAATTTGTCGGTCATATCGCCGGTCATTTTGCAGACATTTTCTCGGCGCGATGGTGGACAATAGCACTTTATTTTTCCCAAATAAAAACCCTTGTTGACCGCCCCTGTTACCGAAACTGGCTAATGGGAAGGGTTAGAGAATGATGATAAAGCTGCTTGATGCCTTGTGAAGATGTTTGAAATATATATTAGTATACAATATGTATAATATTATGATGATTTAGTATTTCTTTATTGTTTTTTATTCTTGTTTATTTTGTGCTTGTGCATATTTGCTCAATAAACAATTTTCTTTCTTTCTTTCTATATTAAAATGTTTTGGTAAGTTATGCTCGCTACGTCGCTTCGGTGCTTGCTTTCTTATTTATTTATTTTATTTTTCAGCACAACGCTTGGACTAACTTAAAGCTAAAGAAGATATTTTACCAGTAGCCTTGAACTTTATCTAACATTGATTAGATATTTTTGCTCTATTAAAAAATATATTAGCTCTTATTTTTGGATGGATTATAATCATGAAGAAAGACAACATTAAAACATAAAATAATATTAATCTCCTTGTTTCTATCAGTAAAAACTATTTACGCTATGTATTTATTGTATTCCCATTTTTTATGTAAGTTCAGAGGCTGCTTGTTTTCTAAATAAAATAAATCTTAACCTTGTTTATATGTTAATGGTTAATAGAGCAAAAATTCATTTAATACAAAGTTTCACAATAGGACAAATAAGCTTTAAAAATCTGGTTTATTTTTTCGTAAATTTCGTGTTTAATAGTTTACAGAAATAGATAGATAACCTTTTATTGAAACATAAAAGAAAGTGTACGCAGAGACACATGAACAGACACACGACAGTATACAGAGATGGTTCAGGTTTTCATGATATCGATGTATTATGTTACAAAGTTCAACGGGTCCACTATTTTAAAATAAAGACTACGTTCCACCAACAAGTTAAATAATCATCGTACAATAATATCGCAGGTGAATGGTCGGCGGGCGGCTGAGATAAACATTGATGGTAAGTATAATAGCGCCGGTCGCGGAACCCATTCTAAACTTACATTTAACTCTCTGAAGGCTGTGTCCTTTGGTGCCTAATGTTTGGTGTACCTATTTACTCTCTCTGTTTGTATCGGGTTAATCGTTTGTTTAAGTTACTGATTCTGGAATGTTCTACAGAGAAAATAACATTTGTTTGCTATACGTGTTGCGGATAGTACCCCAGAGTAACCTAAGATCTTGGCTAAACCTAGGTGTAACCGTGCTACAGACGCAATGATAAAACTAGTCATTATTCGACTACTAACTATAAAAATGCAAAAGTATCGTATGAATGTGTCGATGTGTGTCATAGGAATTCTAGCTGAGGATAAATTTTGCAACTTATTTAGACAAAAGGATGTGGTCATTCTGACAAGGAGAAACTCTATAATATTTTACATACATATAGCTATACTTAACATTTATGGTACAAAATATTAATCCCGAGCAGTACATGTCACCTTTCTGTTCACAATGTATAAGTAATTTCCCATTTAAAAACGTTGTGCGTACAATATCCGGCGCCATCATCCCCAAAAGCAAATGAAAACAAAATAATTTCATAAAAAAGAAATCGGTTCCCATCTTAGAACATTCACCTACGGGAATAGATGCCTTTTCTATGCGAAAAATATTGGCAGTTTCTTTCGGTGAGAAGCAACACCAATAAAAAGGGTGCTGCATCTGAAAAAGCAGCAGTAGCACAGTTTATTAAAAAAAAAAACAATAATGATACCACACCAATGTATTATCAATAATGTCACTACGCACGCACCCGAAAAAATCGTGAAACATTGGCATAAAATATACATATTTATAAAAGAACATACACATGCAGAGATAACCTGTATTGTGACAACAAGTCTCATATCTTTTTTTTTTAATTTTTCATATCAGTAAATAAATAAAATAAATAAAAAAAATTCCAGCGGTCTATTTTTTTACGGCAACGACATAGTTCGCCAAACAGTGACGTATCCAGTAGGATATCTAATCGAAGGTCCCCATAAAATAACTCGGAGATAACATTTTGGAGACGTGAAAAGGAAATATTTATTTTTATGTGAAACCATGCGAAATATGAAACAGGGATCAAAGCCACGAGATTCGACATCAACAGAACGACGTCGAAACTGTCGTGAATGTGATATAATATCTGTATTTTATGCGGTTGTGTTCACAGGATTCATTGAGAGTCACTCTTTATGTATCATTAAACATAATGTGGATGCTTGATGGATAACTGTGGTAGAGTTTCTTAATGTGAGATCCTGTCTGGATTAGATATAAACAATATATTATATTTATTATTATTCAATTCTTTTCTGTTCTGTTCTATTTTATTCTATATAGGTAGGTATATCAATGCAATTTTGAGTTGCAGCAATCGTCAACAGTTTCAATTGCGATCAACACCAAAGATACTTGCCGCAACAAGTAACTGACAGACTTTACAGCAAAACAAGTCTACGCATCATCTGTGCATGAGGGGCTGTAATAGTTTTCCTGTCTGCAAATTTCCTATTATTTCACTAAAGCAAATTTAAAATAAAGAGCCTCATCCAGAAGAGTTGAAATGACAATGAAAGGGAAGTCTGCCGTCTGTTGTTTTGACAAACGGATGAAAAACGAGAGTTGGTGAAAGTTGAACCTGTTCAGATAAATAACGTTCGCTCCCCTTCCTCTGTCCCTTCACTGCCTTCACAACCTATACACAGTATGAGGCATCATTGGTAGAAGGATTTTTGTATACCCATCTGGATGAATTGAGTATCGTGCCATTGTGGGAGGTCTATGTCTAGCAGTGGATGAACGTAGGCTGATGATGATTTAGACAATGGAGCTCTTATTTAACATTCTGCCACGATTTTCTGCAGTTGGAAGGGTAAGGTGGCCAGGATAATCTATACTATTATATAAAATAGAAAACTGACTGACTCATCATCGCAGGGACAAAACCGCTGGACCGATCGAGCTGAAATTTGGACAGCGTGTTCTTTAGGTAACGTAGGCAGGTAATAAGAAGGGATTTTGCGAAATTCCTACAGGAACGGAAACAAAATGGAAATCTGTAACCGTTGAGTCTATCAAGCTGAAATTTGAGGTATAGGTAGTTTTACTACCATGGAAAAATTCAAAATAGTTTTTATTTCAAAATTCCTACGGGAACGGGAACAAAATGGAATTTTGTAACCGCTAGGCCTATTAATCTGAAATTTTGTATAAAGGTAGTTTGACTACCATGAATGGATTCAAGATAGTTTTCATTCCAAAATTCTTGCGGGAACGGGAACAAAATGGATATTTGTAACCGCTAAACCTATAAATCTGAAGTTTGGCATAAAGGTAGTTTGACTTTCATAAATGGATTCAAGATCGTTTTCATTCCAAAATACCTGCGGGAACGGGAACAAAACTGAATATCTGTAACCGCTAGGCCTATTACCTTGAAATTTAGTTGAAAGGTAGTTTGACTACCATGACTGGATTCAAGGTAGTTTTCAACCCAAAATGTCACGGCAACGGGAACAATCTACGAGTATATACTCTATACCAATATGTATTTATAGTGGAAATCTACTGATTCATCATCGCAGGGATAAAACCGCTGGACTGATTGAGCTGAAATTTAAACAGCGTGTTTTTTAGGTAACGTAAGCGACCGATAAGAACGGATTTTGCAAAATTCCAACGGGAACGGGAAAAAATGGAAATCTGTCAGCGTTGAGTCTATCAAGCAGAAATTTTGTGTAATGGTAGTTTGACTACCATGAAAAGATTCAGGATAGTTTTCATTCCAAAATTCTTACGGGAACGGGAACAAAATGGAAATCTGTAACCTCTAGCCTATTACGCTGAAATTTGGTATAAAGGTAGTTGGGGTAGGTACCATGAATGGATTCATGATCGTTTTCATTTTAAAATTCTTACGGGAACGGGAACAAAATGGAAATCGCGGTAATGCCTAAAGCGCTGAAATTTGGAAGGTAGTTTGACTGTCAGGAAAGGATTCACAACGGTTCTTCACGGGAACGGGAATAATATGAAAATCTGTAACCGCTTGGCCGATTAAGCTGAAACTAAATGCAAAGGTAGTTTGGCTGCCAAGAAAGTACAAGATAGTTTTCAACCCAAAATTCTTACGGAAACGGGAACAATCTATGTCTATGCCAAAATTTTAAGTGGAAATCTAACTAACTTATCATCGCAGGGATAAAACCGCTGGACCGATTGACCTGAAATTTGAACAGCGTGTTTTTTAGGTAACTTAGGCGACCGATAAGAAGGGATTTTGTGAAATTCCTACAGGAACGGGAATAAAATGAAAATCTGTAACCGTTGAGTCTATCAATCTGAAATTTGGTGTAAAGGTAGTTTGACTACCATGAATGGATTCAAGATAGTTTTCATTCCAAAATTCTTACGGGATCGGGAACAAAATGGAAATCTGTAAACACTAGGCCTATTAAGCTAAAATTTGGTATATAGGTAGTTTAAGTACCATGAATCAAGATCATTTTCATTCCAAAATACCTATGGGAACGGGAACAAAATGGAAATCTGTAACCGTTAAGCCTATAACGCTGAAATTTAGTATAAAGGTATTTTGACTATCAGGAAACGGTTCAAATAGTTTTCATTCCAATATTCCCACGGGAACGTGAATAATATAGAAATTTGTAACCACGTGGCCAATTAAGCTGCAATTTAATGCAAAGGTAGTTTGGCTACCAAAAAAGAATACAAGATAGTTTTCAATCCAAAATTCTCACGGAAACGGGACTAATATGGAAAATGTAACCGCTGAGCTGAATAGTTTGAAATTTGGTGTATTAATAGTAGTTTGTCTACCAAGAAACGATAATGGATTGTTTATTCATCCCAATATTCCTATGGGAACGGGAATATTAAGCTGAAATTTGGTATAAAAAAGTTGTTTGATTTCCAAGCTCAAGCGCTTCGCCTCATTCTCGCTTCGTACGCTCGATTTGCGCATTGTGGATACTTTCTAACCTAACTAACATAATATGTGGGACTACACTAAACTCTGTAGGGTAATCTGACTGACTCATCATTATCACAGTAGAAACGAAACCTAGAATGATAAAATTTGGAATACCTATCCTACAGGTTATTTTTAATACCTAAACATACATATATAATATTTTTATTATCTATTTGCTGAACTGATAGAGTTGAAATTTGGCATAAAGGTATTTAAGTACCAGGAGAGGATGTCTTAGAAGGGGGAAAAGAGGGCCATTTTTCTCCTATAAAAGTGGGGGCAAATGTTGTATTGAAATTTCTAATACCGCTGGGCCTGAAATTTAGTAAGTATAATAAAGGTAGTTTGTATACCAAAATAGGACATGGGATATTTTTTTATATTTTAGAAATTCCCTTTTAGAAAGGGAACAGGGGTGAAGTTTGTATGAGTTATCTATATTCGTTAGGCCAATAAAGCTTTTTTTTACTTCTACAAAGGTTAGTTTAAGTATTAGGAAGGACACAAAATAGCTTTTATCCCCGAAACCGCCCTTTCAGAGAGGAAACCAAGCATTTAAGAGTTTGTATAAGGAATCAGTATCCGTCGAACTGACGTAGCTTTTATTTGGTTTTAACCAACGAATTAGAGAAATAAGTTTTAACACAATTTGAGTCCTGGGACAGAGCATAGGATAGTTTTTATTTCCCTGAAATCTTTGTAGTATCTCCAAACATTGTAAAGGCCGCGGCAGTGGCCGGCGAATCACCAGAAGCTACTAGAATATTTTAAGATAGAAATATCATAAATAGGATCACAAGTTGTAAAAGACTAAATTCATGTTAAGATGCGAATTTAATGTTCGTGATCATTTTCTATTTCTAGCAATGGTATTATACTAAATCTGTAGATTTGTCATTGAAATATTTATTGCGTAAGTCTTATTATTTCATTTTATTTTTTATTCATAATGGCACCCGAAGCGAAGCGAGGACGGGCCGCTAGTCACTTATATAGGTACTCATAATCACATAACTAATGAAAAAAATTATTTCCCGTGGTGACAAGCGAAGTCCACGTAGAATCTCGTACTTCTCTGAATAAAATATATAATGTCCTGAGTGATCAAGAATTAAGCACGGTAGTAGCATAGATCATAGAACGATATTTTTCATAGGGTAAAACTGTTGAGTGTGACCAGCCGAACATAAAGTGCATAAATTCGAATAAAACTGCAAACAAGGCGTGAGCTTCCTCCCGCGGATTTTTCGTTGAACAACATAGGGCTTTTTAAAAGACAAGTGAATAGTCTTAAAGGATTGTTTACAAACTGGCAATACCCCTTATATTGAGGGTGTGCATATTGCATATGCGGCGGTAACTGGTCACCGCCAAGCGGGCTTGTTGCTGCCATGAAAAAGCTTGTAGACAGTTGTGTTACTGCTCACGCCAGTGTAATGCGTCCCTCATTCTATCCCCTGTCTAGACAGCCACTTGTCTCACGCAGCTAGTCGCGCTGATTTATATGAAAACATATTTTTATTGACTACTCACTACTTGCACACTTTTTATTTGAGGTATAACCCCTTCAATGAAACAGCTGGGGAACTTGGTATAGAAGTTTATCTAAATATATAAAAGGAAAAAGTGACTGACTGATCTATCGACGCACAGCCTAAACCGCTCAACCGATTGAGTTAAAATTCAAAACACAGATAGGTTTATGACGTAGACCTCCGCTAAGAAAAGATTTAACCACGCGATCAAAGCCGCGAGCATAATCTAGTATTTTATACAAGGAAAACTTGGCTTATTTGATTGATCGACGGGTTGGGTTGGGTTATCATGCACTAGTAGTAGAATACCTATAAACCAGCAAAAATAGCTTTCTTATAAAGACCGAAAAAATAGATAGATGGTTCGATGACATCGCAACGATCGCAGAAAAGACCTGGATGCGAATTGCTTAAAACAGAGATACAAATACATGTCACAAGGGACCGAGGCCTTTGCTCAGCAGTGGGATGATATGAACTGGCAATGATGGTAAAGAAATACCAAAGAACTTGACCCAAAATGGCCGGTAGAAGACAAAATATGCGCTTTGCAATTCATCCTGTCGCACCTTTGTTACACAAAATTGGTTACTACGCAGGGTTTAAGTTACTTTTCGTGCACTTTACCTCCTTCAAAATAAATTTGTACATCTTTATAATAATCAAGAGCAAAATATTGTGCAAATAAAGCAGCCTTGTAAGTGAATTTTATGTTTGTAATTAATTTTAATTAAAGTTATAATTACTGTAAAAGATCTCATAAATTGTAATAAAGGGCCGCGAAATACACAATATTACGCATAATGCCTTAAAACTGGGTTACTAATGAGTGTTCTGGGGTGTAACCTGAATAACTGAAGCGACTGAAAATATGAGAAATCCGTCTGGGTTTTGGATAAATTGTACTTGCACTTGACGATTTTAATACTTTTATTCGTTTTTTAATAATTTTATATTTTTATTCTTTAAGGTTAATTATATTTTGAAAATTTTGATCTTGCCTAAAGTTTAGCAACGCAACGTTGAAGTTGTAGGCAAATTTCTGTAGAGGTACATCTTTATTGCAGAGGTCTAGGAAGTATCACGCCTTTACGAGTTATCATACATGTATAAATTGTTTTATTTATTTGGCAAATGATGTGCATTGCGACGCCGTTACACGGATGTGATTCAAAAGGGTTAATGTTTTTTATCTGTCAAAAAATGAAAAAATGTCAAACTCTCTTATGCAAAAAGAATAAAAGGAAAAACGTGTTACTGTGAAAAACATAGTTTTATTTAAAACAAAACCAGCCCTTGGTGGGCGATACAAGTACATGGTCCTTCGTGTCGGATAATATTTCCTAGTGCCTAGTGGATATTTATGGTACAAAAGTTGGTGGACGAAGCGGCGTGGTGGATTGCCGCCGAATCATCACAAAACTTTGCCGGTGGATTGAGGTTACTGCAAGGAGTTCCCGCATACCAGGCGTGGGTGCCCCAACGCACATTCCGCACCCCGGAGGTGGAGAATTGGTAGCATTGGAAAGGGAAAAACCCAGTGGTGGCGTCAGGTGGCGCCAAACGGGCAACGGCGACGTTGAGACCCAACGGAGTCTATCACGCCGACGGTGCAGGAATTGGCGTAAGTGAGCGAAGTGTAAAGTGGAAAGTGAACTGTGAGTACATTTAAAAATTTTATTTGGGGTAACAATCAAAGTGAATAATTTAGATTCAACATTAAGTCTATTGTAAACTTTGTGCATAATATTTGGAGATTTTGATTTTAACATTGCCTAGTAACTTAACCTTATCAACATGCAAAACACAATGAACTTTCAATTTGACATATTTAAAAGAATTTCAAAGGCAAAGGTTAACTTCAAAAAATCTCCTAAAGAGAGGCTTACCACGGAGTACATAGACGGAAGATTAGAATCACTCGACCAACTGTGGTTTGAGTTCTTGGCCGGTCATAAAGATTTGTTACGAACATACTCTGCACAAGAACTTAATTCAACTGAGTATGTTAAATTGGAACTGTATGATCAATGTGAAGAAGTAGTAAGTGATTATAAATGTGAACTAAAATCAATGTTAGCACAACTTGGTCATACTAAAATGGCAGAGTCTAAGAGTACTCCGGTAGGTAGCCAAGGACAAAATCAGTCTCTCAATTTAAAATTGCCCAAAATACAGATACCTAATTTCTCTGGTTTGTACACGGAGTGGTGTCCCTTCAGAGATTTATTCCAGTCATTAGTTGGCAACAACAAGTCATTAGACAATATTCAGAAATTACATTACCTGAAGGGGTACCTCACCGGTGAGGCAGAACAGTTGATCAGGCATATTCCCATCCAACAATCCAATTATGAGAGATGTTGGAAATTGTTGGAGGATCGGTATAATAATAAAAAATACATATCACAAAATGTACTAAGGCGCCTTTTTAGCCAGAAAAACCTCACTATTGAATCGGCAAGTGGACTTAAAGAGCTGGTAGATACTACAAATGATTGTTTGGCAGCCCTAACAAATATAGGCATTAATGTAAGCAATTGGGACATTCTGTTAATCCATATCCTATCGTTGAAATTGGATCCAGAAACAAGACGTCAGTGGGAATTTCATGCTACCACTAACATCTCTGTGGATGAACTGCCCACATACACACAGTTTCAAGAATTCCTAACGCAGAGATTCCGGGCAGTTGAGTTTCTGAATCCAAGGGCAACAACAGGAGGTAAAAGCCAAACAAATAAAGTCAAATCGATGCACATAAACAATACAGCTCACAATGTTATATTATGTCCATCTTGCTCAGATAATCATAAATTATCTCAATGTAAAAAATTCCATCAAGAAAATGTTGACGACCGCCGTAAATTTGTTCTTAACAATAACATATGTTTTAATTGCTTAGGTAGCAATCATTCAGCCAAAGAGTGTCGTACTAACGTAAGGTGTCGAATTTGCAAAAGAAGTCACCATTCGCTACTCCATCCCACAGGATCTGGGGCAAACGTGAATGCTCCTGAAGGCGCCAACGGTGGGCGAGTTGCTTCTTCTTCCTCTTCTTCAGACAAAGTAGATACTTTGTCAGCATCTTCTGATGCAGGCCAGAAAACTTCAGATGTTGTGTCGTGTTTCGCTACTGGCAAGGGCCAGCAGCAAGTCTTGCTAGCCACGGCAATTGTTATGGCGAAAGCAAAGGATGGTAATAACTACCCGATTCGTGCGCTTCTCGACCAAGGGTCGCAAGGGTCATTCATCACTGAAGCTACAGTTCAGTACTTGGGTTTGACAAAATCACCAGCCACCAATCAAGTATCGGGTTTGGGAGGAAACACAAATATTTCCAAATCAACGGTCACAATAGAAATACAATCCCGAATTACTAACTTCAAGATCCCAGTAAAAGCGTATGTGCTCAGCAATATAACGTATCTACTTCCATCGCGAAGAGTAGATGCAAGGCAGTGGGAAACTATCGGCTTACCACTAGCTGACCCACAATATCATATTCCCAATAAAATTCAAATTTTATTAGGTGCTGAAGTATACAGTCAAATACTTCAAGAAGGTTTTAAACGAGGACCTCCTGGTACACCAGTAGCACAAGCTACAAGCTTTGGTTGGATTTTGTCCGGAGTGACAAATTCAACAGGTGAGGATTCTTCAAGAATCAATGTTCTTCATTGTTGCGCAAATGAAGACAACGAGCTGCTGAAAAGGTTTTGGGAGCTCGAATCTGATGTTCCACCATCACGTGAAACCTTGTTTACTGAAGACGAAAAACGCTGTGAAGATCATTTTGCCAAGACGACTCGACGAGATGAAGAAGGCAGATACGTGGTTCGTCTTCCCTTCAGAAATGAAATACCTGAAGTAACTGGATCTAAAGAAATAGCTGAAAGGAGATTAAGATCATTAGAACAAAGACTGAATAAAGATGTAGATCTGAAACAGAAATATAGTGAAGTTATTGAAGAGTACATAGAGTTGGGACATATGGAGGAAGTACCAGCGAATCAAGTCAACAACCCAAATGCAATTTACTTACCTCATCACGCTGTGATTAGGCAGGATAAAGACACCACAAAGGTAAGAGTAGTCTTTGACGCCTCCTGCAAAGGAAAAAACAACTGTTCATTAAATGACCAACTTCTAGTTGGACCTACCTTGCAACCAGAACTGAGACACATCATGACTCAGTGGAGGGAGTCCCCCATCTGCTTGTCAGCTGATGTGACAAAAATGTATCGCCAGGTGAAAGTTGAAAGCCAAGATGCTGATTACCAAAGAATACTTTGGAGAGATATAAAAACGCAAGAACTTAAACACTACAGACTTACCCGAGTTACATTCGGCACAGCTGCAGCTCCATACTTAGCAGTTAAGTCTCTTCAACAAGTGGCTCAGGATCACAGCATTGAGTATCCAGCAGCATCTGAAAAAACATTGAAAATTAAAACGGATGAAATTATAAAAATAGTTGGACTTACCTGGAACCGCAGCGAAGACTCTTTCCGCTACAAAATTGATGCGATGGCTGTACAGGAACCTGCAACAAAAAGAAAAATTATTTCGGACATAAGTCGTTTCTACGACCCACTTGGATGGGTAGGCCCAAGCGTGATCTTAGCAAAAATGATAATTCAAAAGTTATGGCTGGCGGGTTTGGGCTGGGATGACCCAATCCCAACAAACATACTACATGAATGGAAAGCGTATAAAGCTGAATTGAAGCTACTCAGCAATGTATGCATACCTCGTTGGATAGGGCTTCGGGCAGGAGAGTTCATAGAGCTTCATGGATTCAGCGATGCATCTAAGGAAGCTTATGCCGCTGTGGTGTATTCCCGTGTCATAGATGCTTCTGGGCAAATCCATGTCTCCTTGATTGCTGCAAAAACAAAGGTAGCCCCGGTGAAACAAGTGTCAATTCCCCGCCTTGAGCTGTGCGGCGCAGTACTGCTCACCCGGTTGCTGATTGATCTAGCGTTGATAATGAAAATTGATAAACCTCACCTGCACGCGTGGACAGACTCAACAGTTGTGCTTGCCTGGCTGAATAGTCATCCAAGCCGCTGGAAGGTATTCGTGGCGAATCGCGTATCTGAAATCATAACAAACCTAGACTCTCATCACTGGTCACATGTTTCTACCAAATGTAATCCAGCGGACGCAGCCTCAAGAGGCCAAAGGTCGTCAGAATTGATATCCAATGATATCTGGTTCAACGGACCACAATTCTTGCACAATGACACAATTGAATATAAAAGGCCAATGGAAATGTACGGCAGGATCGAAGAAGAAAATGTAAAGGTTCATTGTGCCACGACAGAGGATGAAGAACCTGTAATAAAGAGATTCTCATCATTAGTCAGGATGATTCGAGTATTAACTTATTGCAGACGGTTCATACGCAACACAAAACTAACTAAACAAACCAAACAAATAGGATTTTTAACTACTCAAGAACTTCAGGATACACTAAATTGCTGCATTCGTAGCTGCCAGTCGGATAGTTTCAAGGAAGAAATATCTGTTACAAAAACCGGACGTGACTTACCACACCGCAGCAGCTTACGAGCTCTTAATCCTTATCTTGACAAAAATGGCATCCTCCGCGTAGGTGGAAGGCTGGAACACTCACAGTTAAATGAAGACAGGAAGCACCCGATTTTAATCCCAAAGGAGTCACATTTAACCACTCTCATTATGGCAGACGCTCACAAACAAACTCTACATGGTGGTCCTCAGTTGATGCTAACTTACATATGGTCAAAATACTGGATACTTGGTGCAAAACAACTCGCGAAGGCTCATTATCGCAAATGTGTCACGTGCGCAAAGGTTGCAGCTACTACTAAAACTCCTTTGCAGGGGCAACTGCCTTCAGCTCGTGTGACTCCAGCGCGACCTTTCAGCCATAGCGGAGTCGATTTTGCTGGTCCCATACAAATTCGCACCAGTAAGGGAAGGGGCCATAAATCCTATAAAGGATATATTTGTTTATTCGTTTGTATGGCGACTCGCGCCATACATTTAGAAGTTGTGAGCGATCTTACTTCAGAAGGGTTCATGCAGGCTTTCAAACGGTTTCAGGCACGAAGAGGTCATTGTTCGCATCTTTGGAGCGATAATGGAACTAATTTTATTGGTGCAGCAGCAGAACTTAAAAGGTGTACTGTAGCAGAGGAAACTTCCATGCTGAAAGAGGTGGCAGAGGCTCTAGCTACAGACGGATGTGATTGGCATTTCATCCCTCCCCACTCTCCGAATTTTGGCGGATTGTGGGAGGCTGGCGTCAAGTCGGTGAAATACCACCTCAAACGCATCGTAGCAAACACCACTTTGACGTATGAGGAGATGGCCACCGTGCTCGCCCAAATCGAGGCATGCCTCAACTCTCGACCGTTATCAACCCTTACGGACGAGTCCAACCATTACACTATATTAACCCCCGGACACTTCCTTATAGGAGAGCCCCTGGTAGCGACACCCGATTACAACTATGAAGATCAGAATGTCAGTGGGTTACGGAGATGGCAACACGCCCAACGTATGGTGCAAACTTTTTGGCGTCAGTGGTCGCGGGAGTACCTAACAAAGTTTTTGCATCGATACAAGTGGTCAACCCATACGCCTTCGCCTAACGTAGGCGATGTAGTAGTTATATAAAGGAGGACAATTTACCACCTTGTCGTTGGCTCTTTGGCAGGATAGTTGCTACTCACTCCGGTGCGGACGACATAGTTCGTGTGGTCACTTTAAAGACTAAAAATGGATCTCTCAAGAGACCATTATCAAAAATTTGTATCTTACCTATTACAAATAATTGAGTTATAAATATTTAGCTTGTATGTTATATCATAGTTTCTTATAATAACACGTCATACTTGTTTGGAGTGTGATCTCATTTATTGTACTACAAATGTAAGGACAAAGGTCCACTTTGCCCTTGGTGGGCGATGCATGTATAAATTGTTTTATTTATTTGGCAAATGATGTGCATTGCGACGCCGTTACACGGATGTGATTCAAAAGGGTTAATGTTTTTTATCTGTCAAAAAATGAAAAAATGTCAAACTCTCTTATGCAAAAAGAATAAAAGGAAAAACGTGTTACTGTGAAAAACATAGTTTTATTTAAAACAAAACCAGCCCTTGGTGGGCGATACAAGTACAATACATCTAGGCAGGATATGTATATTATAAACGAATATTTGATTTACTAAAAAGCTATTTTAATTACTAAAAAACATTATTATAATGTTAATAGATATACCTATTAAATTATTGATATTATTAGCTCTTAACTTTAAGAACCGCTACTCTTAACATGTCGCTACCTTTATTCTCTCTCAGTTTTTTCTTAGCTCGTAAAAATATTTACGAAAGTGTAAATATTTTCTAAAAGTACGCGTAATTTGGTATAATGTAGGCTTTCAATCACGCATTTGACAGGTTTCTTATGTAAAGCTAATAAAAGTCGTCGTCAATCAAGAGTGCTTTACGGTCGTAGCTTCTAACTCATATACGAGTACCTTTTAAAATCTTCACAAAGTAGGGTGAACTGTTATTTTGCCTTTGGATAAGTGATTTTGCTAATGCAAGGATATTTTACATTTAACCGACATAAAATAAAAGAGGTTCACAATTCAACGAAATCTTTCTATATTCTTTTTTACAGGCTTTTATTTACTTTCTCCTGAATGTCGTCTGTCTGTAATCAAATCTTGCTAGTTTTATTTGATACACTTCCCGGTTTCGGATTGATCTGAAATTTTGTATGCATGTCTAAATTGACATGCAATTTCATTATGACATGGAGCTGACCTGATGATGGACCTGAAATGGCCATAGGAACTCCGTAATTTAATAACGCAATCCAATCGAGTTTGGGCTGGTGATATTGATGGTAATAATAATAAAAACTATTTTTAAATTTCACTTGTTTTAACCTATTAATTTTCTGCCATGATTCACTTATTATAAGTAGCATAATTATTATTGTAACCTGTTTTGCAGGCTATTATAACATTACACTTTTACTTATTAGGGACCATATTATATTGAAAAAATAAAAACAGTAAAATGTTTAAAAAACGGTATTTTTATCGTTTCATTCCTTTTAAATAAAAAAGTCTGCATTTATTTTGTAAAAAATTTAAACTAAATCACCTACAACATATTACTACGTATAAATAAAATTAATTAAAACCACAAGAGGTTTTCTTCCCTAACAGCTCACTCTCAATTTGCTCAACATTCTTGCCCTTAGTCTCCGGTACGAGACAGGTCATCACGATGCCGATGATGATGATGATTGCGTAGGTGATGAACGACACGTGGACACCGAAGAGGTCGGTGAAGGGAGCGTAGGCCAGGCATTGGATGAAGGTACAGAACCAAACGAACCCTGTGATGAAACCCATCACTTTGGCACGAATCTGGAAGCATTACAGAAAGAATAGAATAACTATCATTTTATTCCAAAAACTTACAAAAGAACTTTCAGAGCCTAATTTTGTCGCTAGGTTGACAATCGGATGTTTTATCACAATAAACATGTTCTTATAGATAAAATGCACATGAAAAAGAACAGAACAACGCAGAAGAGAAAGAAAGTTCATATTTTAATAGCCACATTTTTTTTGCAAACTGTGTCAGTAACGTGTGTAAAGTCAGTAAAGTGGTTGTGTAATTATAAAATTGCTAGTTTCCCCAACCACCAAGCGCTACTCCTGTCGGTAATAGTCAGGCCTAGTGTCCAACCATTTAGTGAATCTATCTCGATAATCCAGAATTATTACATCAGCATTACTTAACCCCTTGGCCACAACAAAAAATATATTACTTTTTAGACTTATTTGTAACTTCAAACGTGAAAAGTCTTACCTGAAAGTTGAAACACTCAGACATTATGATGAAGGGTATGGGTGAGACTCCGGCCGCGAAGGCGAACTGTGCCACCACCAGCAGCAGCACCGGCGTCCACCCCGGCACCTCCTGACCCTGGACTTGCACCAGGCTTACTGCCGCCAGGCCCAGGAACGATATGGCTGTCAGCACTGATGTGAATATTAGGATCGGCTGAGAAAGAAATGTCCCACATAATTATAATAGTACTAAATTGTAAGAAGATAAGCAAGACTTGGAATTGGAGAGGCTTGAAAATCTTCAAGGCACGAGTGAATAGGTACCTTTCTAGGCATCTTACGTAATCCATCGTTGACCGCATTTTTACTTTCCATCAGGTGGGTTGTGGTCAAACGTAGGCCTATTTAGTATTAAAAAAAAAAAGACGCTCTCCTCATGGTAAGATGCCCTTAATCGTTGCACGCATTGCATGCAAACTTATCATGAGATGTTAAGACTGTTCAGCCCAGCAATTTCACTAGCTACAGACCCGAAGCACAGTATTTGCACAGCACTGCCCAGGCGGTAGAATAACTGGCACTGTTCCGGTAACCACCTAGTCGAACTCCTGTAAGGAAAATCTCCCCCATAGTATGTGACGAGATGACAATTACCTTCCTTCCCAACCTCTCGATGCAAGCCATAGTCACAAAGCACCCGATGATCATAAACACAGGCAAGCTGATGCTCTGCAGCTCAGGGTTGAGGGTGATGCCGGACTGACGGAGGATGGTGGAAGCGTACATGATGAGGGCCATGCTGCCGTTACTGCCCCGAGTCACCATGAGGCAGAAGATTATGATGAAGCCTTTACGCCAGGCTTTGTTTTTGACTGCAAGTAACAAAAAATATAATTACTTTAGACCCTTAATTTTTAATAATAATATGTCGCACAAAAACCAAATGACAAGTAATAAATTTTATTCAAATTAAAATACTTATTATATATCTATACTATTATATAAAATAGAAAACTGACTGACTCATCATCGCAGGGACAAAACCGCTGGACCGATCGAGCTGAAATTTGGACAGCGTGTTCTTTAGGTAACGTAGGCAGGTAATAAGAAGGGATTTTGCGAAATTCCTACAGGAACGGAAACAAAATGGAAATCTGTAACCGTTGAGTCTATCAAGCTGAAATTTGAGGTATAGGTAGTTTTACTACCATGGAAAAATTCAAAATAGTTTTTATTTCAAAATTCCTACGGGAACGGGAACAAAATGGAATTTTGTAACCGCTAGGCCTATTAATCTGAAATTTTGTATAAAGGTAGTTTGACTACCATGAATGGATTCAAGATAGTTTTCATTCCAAAATTCTTGCGGGAACGGGAACAAAATGGATATTTGTAACCGCTAAACCTATAAATCTGAAGTTTGGCATAAAGGTAGTTTGACTTTCATAAATGGATTCAAGATCGTTTTCATTCCAAAATACCTGCGGGAACGGGAACAAAACTGAATATCTGTAACCGCTAGGCCTATTACCTTGAAATTTAGTTGAAAGGTAGTTTGACTACCATGACTGGATTCAAGGTAGTTTTCAACCCAAAATGTCACGGCAACGGGAACAATCTACGAGTATATACTCTATACCAATATGTATTTATAGTGGAAATCTACTGATTCATCATCGCAGGGATAAAACCGCTGGACTGATTGAGCTGAAATTTAAACAGCGTGTTTTTTAGGTAACGTAAGCGACCGATAAGAACGGATTTTGCAAAATTCCAACGGGAACGGGAAAAAATGGAAATCTGTCAGCGTTGAGTCTATCAAGCAGAAATTTTGTGTAATGGTAGTTTGACTACCATGAAAAGATTCAGGATAGTTTTCATTCCAAAATTCTTACGGGAACGGGAACAAAATGGAAATCTGTAACCTCTAGCCTATTACGCTGAAATTTGGTATAAAGGTAGTTGGGGTAGGTACCATGAATGGATTCATGATCGTTTTCATTTTAAAATTCTTACGGGAACGGGAACAAAATGGAAATCGCGGTAATGCCTAAAGCGCTGAAATTTGGAAGGTAGTTTGACTGTCAGGAAAGGATTCACAACGGTTCTTCACGGGAACGGGAATAATATGAAAATCTGTAACCGCTTGGCCGATTAAGCTGAAACTAAATGCAAAGGTAGTTTGGCTGCCAAGAAAGTACAAGATAGTTTTCAACCCAAAATTCTTACGGAAACGGGAACAATCTATGTCTATGCCAAAATTTTAAGTGGAAATCTAACTAACTTATCATCGCAGGGATAAAACCGCTGGACCGATTGACCTGAAATTTGAACAGCGTGTTTTTTAGGTAACTTAGGCGACCGATAAGAAGGGATTTTGTGAAATTCCTACAGGAACGGGAATAAAATGAAAATCTGTAACCGTTGAGTCTATCAATCTGAAATTTGGTGTAAAGGTAGTTTGACTACCATGAATGGATTCAAGATAGTTTTCATTCCAAAATTCTTACGGGATCGGGAACAAAATGGAAATCTGTAAACACTAGGCCTATTAAGCTAAAATTTGGTATATAGGTAGTTTAAGTACCATGAATCAAGATCATTTTCATTCCAAAATACCTATGGGAACGGGAACAAAATGGAAATCTGTAACCGTTAAGCCTATAACGCTGAAATTTAGTATAAAGGTATTTTGACTATCAGGAAACGGTTCAAATAGTTTTCATTCCAATATTCCCACGGGAACGTGAATAATATAGAAATTTGTAACCACGTGGCCAATTAAGCTGCAATTTAATGCAAAGGTAGTTTGGCTACCAAAAAAGAATACAAGATAGTTTTCAATCCAAAATTCTCACGGAAACGGGACTAATATGGAAAATGTAACCGCTGAGCTGAATAGTTTGAAATTTGGTGTATTAATAGTAGTTTGTCTACCAAGAAACGATAATGGATTGTTTATTCATCCCAATATTCCTATGGGAACGAGAATATTAAGCTGAAATTTGGTATAAAAAAGTTGTTTGATTTCCAAGCTCAAGCGCTTCGCCTCATTCTCGCTTCGTACGCTCGATTTGCGCATTGTGGATACTTTCTAACCTAACTAACATAATATGTGGGACTACACTAAACTCTGTAGGGTAATCTGACTGACTCATCATTATCACAGTAGAAACGAAACCTAGAATGATAAAATTTGGAATACCTATCCTACAGGTTATTTTTAATACCTAAACATACATATATAATATTTTTATTATCTATTTGCTGAACTGATAGAGTTGAAATTTGGCATAAAGGTATTTAAGTACCAGGAGAGGATGTCTTAGAAGGGGGAAAAGAGGGCCATTTTTCTCCTATAAAAGTGGGGGCAAATGTTGTATTGAAATTTCTAATACCGCTGGGCCTGAAATTTAGTAAGTATAATAAAGGTAGTTTGTATACCAAAATAGGACATGGGATATTTTTTTATATTTTAGAAATTCCCTTTTAGAAAGGGAACAGGGGTGAAGTTTGTATGAGTTATCTATATTCGTTAGGCCAATAAAGCTTTTTTTTACTTCTACAAAGGTTAGTTTAAGTATTAGGAAGGACACAAAATAGCTTTTATCCCCGAAACCGCCCTTTCAGAGAGGAAACCAAGCATTTAAGAGTTTGTATAAGGAATCAGTATCCGTCGAACTGACGTAGCTTTTATTTGGTTTTAACCAACGAATTAGAGAAATAAGTTTTAACACAATTTGAGTCCTGGGACAGAGCATAGGATAGTTTTTATTTCCCTGAAATCTTTGTAGTATCTCCAAACATTGTAAAGGCCGCGGCAGTGGCCGGCGAATCACCAGAAGCTACTAGAATATTTTAAGATAGAAATATCATAAATAGGATCACAAGTTGTAAAAGACTAAATTCATGTTAAGATGCGAATTTAATGTTCGTGATCATTTTCTATTTCTAGCAATGGTATTATACTAAATCTGTAGATTTGTCATTGAAATATTTATTGCGTAAGTCTTATTATTTCATTTTATTTTTTATTCATAATGGCACCCGAAGCGAAGCGAGGACGGGCCGCTAGTATTTCATAAATGATTGGTGTTACAGTAGTCAGTAGTAGAATTAGAATTAGTCATAATTATCAACTGTGGGACATACATATATAATAGATTTGGAATGCGTATTATTTTATATTATGTTTGTTTATAAATACTTACAAATACCAAAGAATTTAACATTAGGAATAGATTTAAAAGCGTCGTCCTCTTGTTTGATGGCATCCATTTCACTTTTTACTGCATCATCGTCTACGTCCAGTCCCCATAAGTGTGCGATGGTCTTTGCTGCTTCCTGGAAATTACTTTCTTTTTATTTTATAATTATTATCTTAACTTATTATCTTGTATCGATAATCATATAATTTTTTTACCTCATCCCACCTGATGAAGTGCAGATGCAGACGACGATGAATCACGTAAGATGTCTAGAACGGTACTTATTCATGCTTTGACGATATCCAAGTTGCAATACTCAGGAAACACGGAGGCGGTGTTTCAAATGCAACCAGTTCTTACTAAAGAATCAGAAGCAAAACTTACCTCACTCTTTCCAATTTTCACCAAAAAGACTGGTGACTCCGAAGTTTTCAACATTAAAACAGTGTTTATAATAGGCAACGCCACCATAATGTACAGCACCAAGTAGTAGTCCATATACGCTCCCATAGCATACATGACGAGGATGCCCAGGTTTTGGCTCAAGGTGAGGATGAAGCCGAGGACTCCCCTCATGTTGGTCTGGCTGATCTCCTTCACGTACATGAGGATGACGTTGTAGCACCCCCCGGCGGCGATGCCCGTGAACACTCGGGAGAAGATCAAGCAGTTGGGGTCGGGGATCAGGCTGAGGAGCCAACATATCTGAAAAAAGACAAAGATATAATTACTATTTTATTGTACCTCTACTTCTGTCATGTTAGAAATTCCTTTGTTAATTGGAAAGCCAGCAAGTTGAAAACTTCAAATTATGACACATTGTTTAAGGTGATAATTACGCTAATAGGGATCTCTTTCAGTCAACCATGCGCGAGAGGGGAATATTTAGATGGAATAGTAATGTGACAGAAGTATATGTTGAGTAGGATATACGTAGAATGTGAGGTGAGGCATGGTTACTGCCTGCGCGAGTCCTATAGTCATGATGCCGAGCCTGCGGCCGTATCTGTCGACGAGCGCGGAGTAGGGTGGCGAGATGAAGGCGGAGACGAGCGGCGGCACGCTGGCCACCCACGCAACCTCCGCGGTGGAGAGCGCGCGCCCCGCTGGGCCTGCGGGGGACTGCAGCTGTGACGTCACCGCCGACAGCCATCCGATCTGCAGACCGTAGCTCACGGTGAACCCGTTCACTGGAACACAACATTAGGCATTCAACAACAGCAACATTAGGGCACTTCTCTAGTCTCCAGTTCTTGTGTAGCGAGTTAAATTACTGGGCTGAAGAGTCTTAACATCTTATGACTCAAGTAAGAAGCGTTGGCGCAGTGCACTCAGAGTTTTTCCTTTTTAAAATCTCGGGTAGCAACATATTAATTATGGGCAGCGTTATCTCTTACCATCAAAAGAGCGTCTTGCTCGGTCGTCTTACTTCGTTGTATAAAAAAAAAGAAACTTCATTATTCTGACTTAAATGATACGTTTCCTTAGGTTATACTTGAAACTCTGATCATGTACAGTTTTATATGCCTCTAGTAATCTGTTGATCTATTGGTTATTTATATTTCTTTTTTAATTAATACAAGGGTATTTCACTGCTGTAGTATTGTTTACTTGATTTTTCCGAATAAAGGTTGCCTCAAATATATTGGACGGTTGATGTTATGGCACCGTGAGGCTGCGTTTCTACTCTAGCTTTAGACTAGAATTTACTCATTGAGCTTGATTGAACTGATTACTGAGCGGGACTCGTCAAAAATTATAATCGAGCATTGTGATTGGCCAATTCTGGCCAATCTCCAAATCAATTGAATTCTAACAACAACACACCCTTAAGCACTGATGTGAATTAATAATCGTTCGTACTTACCTACTAGAGCTGTAAGCCACTGCACATGTGTACTCCCTTTATTACGTTCACTCATTTTACTTTCCATTGCAGTCTTCATTTTGTATTTAATTATAAATTTTCCCGACTTAATATATATTTTTAAGTTTAATTAATTATGTGAGAAAAAACTGCTTATAATTATATATTATAATTATAAAAATATTTCCAAATAAACACATATTCTAAAACTTTAAAAGGAATTTAAACAAATATTAATTTTTTTACTTCAGAAATAATTTCAATTCCTTAAATTTGACATATTTCGTTGCCTCATTTCATAAAACTGTGAAGCAACACTCTTGAAAAATATAGTTATATACCGCGTAAAGTAAAGTAACAGCTAGAGTAAAGTCCCAAGTTCAGTTAACACGACAATCAAACTATTTCATAATCGACCGAGCGAAGCGAGGTCTTAGAGTCGAAAGCCGCGAAATGCCTGCGTTTGAACCAGTTTAACGCTTGACCTCTGGTGCTTAAGTTTGGTTGACGTTTACTTGAAAACGGTTAATCCAAATTAAATGAAATTTTACACACAAGTTGAGAAGGTTAATTGGATAATTTTAGTGAAAAAATTAGCTAAATAGGTTCCAGGGTTGTAGAGATATAGGTGACTTAAAGTCTTTATGATAGGTCTGACGATTATTTCAAAACTGGAGCGCTGATAATTTTTTTTCTAACATATACACATTTTTTATAAGCGACACAAATATATTAGCCAAAGTGTATGTTTGTATGTATGTTTGTTACGCGATAACTGGAAAACCAATGGTCCAATCTGCATGAAACTTTGCAAACGCGTAATATAAATCCATAGAATTTTTAAGTTCGAACATGAGCCAAATCGGTCGAAGGGTTCAAGAGTTAAAGAGATTGCTTTATTACAATGAAACCGATGATCCAGTCTTGATAAAACTTTTTAAACAGGTAGTACAAACTAAAAGAATTCTCACGTCCAAAAATGAGCCAAATCGGTGCAAGGGTTGTAGAGTTATAGAGAATACAAAATTACAATGTTTATCGATTATAATATTATGAGAACTGCAGGGATATTCAGTTATCCGTCAGGGAACCGAACCAAAGACCGAATTGTGAAAAATCGATACGACGTAATACGTCATTTCATACATTTTTGATAATTCGGTCCTAGGTTCGGTTCCCTAACGGATAATTGAATAGCCATGTTGACTTACTCAAAATATTATGAATTTAAATGATCGTGCGGGTGGTGCAGTATTATGTTCAAATTTATTAATCAAACTTAAACCCATTTTTTTTATTCAAATAGTAGTCCAGTCAATGAGTGCCCAAAAGAGGCATGTGGATCGAAAAGTCGAAAGCAGAAAAACTAACTTAGGAACTTTGTTTGGAGTATTCAGGAGATAAACATACTAAAAGTCCCCACCCCTCCGAGGTGAGCCCGAGGGGTGGGGGGGCCGAAGAAGGTCCCATTTTTAGGATTTTTGCCTAAATGTCAAAAACTGGGCGTTGTACGATATTTTGTTGTACCTACTACATTTTAAAAAAATCCTACAACTTTGGCTTTAACACTTTTTATCTATATCCAATCGTTGTCCAGCTATGAGCTTCCAAATATGGTCTATTTTTAAGACGCTGAAATTAGTTTTCCATACAAAGTCGGTAAAAAAATCTTGCAAGTAATATTTGACCAACTTCTGGTTGTCGTACCATAATGAAACTTTGCAAATGTCTAGAAATATGATGACAGTTCAATAATTTGGTACCACTGAGCTGATCTGATGATGGAGCCAGGAAGTGTTTACTGAACCTCTTCAATGGCTATTAGTGAACCCGTCAAGTTTGGGCACATTACACTCGAATTGGTATAAGCAAAAAACCTAAAAATGGGACCTTCTTCGGCCTCCCATGAAATTTTGATCACAACAATAAAATAGTCACAGAGATAAAGATTTTTTAATGTATATCCGTTACTTATTTTTCCTTTCCTTTTATTTCCTTTTACGAATATTATAGGTTAAAGTTTCCATACATTTATATTTCGTTGATACTTATAACTTTTACCCATGTATATATACCTATTTTGAGGGAAATTGGGTCTGCGAGGTCCCAGTTCGCGGCGAACTACTAGTGTTATAGAACATTCAACCAACATTTTTCTTATATTTTCCTTGTTTGCTTCAGCTGAAGATAAAAACAATCGACATTATCATCAAAAACGAAACAACATAAATAATTCCACTCAAAATATTCAAACAACTTCTCATAATTTCATATTTTATAATCTCTTTATTTGGAGAATAATTAATATTTTATCTACGTACCTCTACACTCTACTCATATTTATTGTACTCTATAAACATTTCCACTATCTGTATCACCAAGTGGTGAAATTTGTTAGTTTAAATGGTTATGATAGCTATTTCCATCTTTCCCCCAAGGGGGGCAAAACTTATTCAATCCATATTATGACCGAAATGCTGGGGTATATTTGGCCCAACGTATAAGTATTGCCATTCAAAGTGGCAATGCTGCTAGCATTCTGGGCACTCTGCCATCTGAGAGTGGTTTGGAGCACTTGGATTTTCTGTAGATCGGCTTGTAGCCGATCTGTGGTTATTAAAAGTGTTTTTTACTGCTGTAGTAGCTGTAGTACCTTTTGTTAGTTTGTTCTTAGTTCCATAGATTTATGCTTGTGTTTTTTCCGTGAATAAAGTGTTTTCTATTCTGTTCTGTTCCGTTCCTTTTCATTCCATTCTATTCTATTCTAATCCCCGTAAGGAAACAAATCAGGATGTACCTACATACAGGGTGACTGGTAAATCACCTAAAAACTTAAAGGATACGATACATTAGAGAATCACATCGCGTTTATAGTGAACAAAGTATTTTAGACGATTTGCGAACTCTTCCTGCTTTTTTGAAGTTACTTATAAACTCCAAATACTGTAGTTTAAAGGTGAATATTACCTAAAAATGATAGACAGCACAGTAAAAAAAATATATACACACCATAATAATTATATTTTTGCAAAATCCTAGAAGTCCTAGTAGAAATACTAAAAGTCACGGGTTTAGGGGGGGTGAACAAGTGGGGGTCACAATAGATCAGCAATGGTTGAAGCGGCGAAAACCCCTTGAACTAAAATCTTAACAATAATAACCAAGTTAGATGGTTATTATTGTTAAGCAAAGTCACCCCAATATTTAAATCTGGAGGAAAGACTGATCCTTCCAACTACAGGCCGATCTCGGTCCTTCCGGTGTTGAGCAAGGTCTTTGAAAAGCTGATGCTGAACCAACTTCTGTCTCATTTCAACGAACACAATATACTTCATCAAAGTCAGTATGGTTTCACCAAGTGTAGATCTACGACTGATGCAGGTAGTCACCTTATGGCTTTGATCCTTCAGGCTTGGGAGAGCTCACAGGATGCTGTTGGTGTATTCTGTGATCTTTCCAAAGCTTTTGACTGTGTAGACCATCGAACATTGTTGTGCAAGTTGGGGGTATACGGTATTCATGGAAATGCCTTGAACTTGGTGGAATCATACTTATCTAATAGACAGCAGAGAGTAAATATTAATGGTGTCACATCATCTAGCCACGCTGTTAAGATAGGAGTACCACAGGGGTCAATCCTAGGTCCCTTTTTATTCTTGGTATATATAAATGATCTCCCTTATATGGTTAAAGATCTAGCAGACATAGTTTTATTTGCCGATGATACCTCGCTGATTTTTAAAGTGGATAGGAGAGATATTGAACTTGTTCATGTTAATAACACTTTAGAAGTAATATCTAAATGGTTTGCAGCTAACAATCTGTTATTGAATGCAAAAAAGACTAAATGCTTGAAATTTTCACTACCCAATGTTAGGCACTTAGAATCAAAGGTAGTGCTTGACGGTGAAAGATTAATGTTTGACAATGCAACTTTGTTCCTTGGCATTAACATAGATTCAAAACTGCAATGGGGTAATCACATTAATATATTGTCAGGGAAATTAAGCTCTGCAGCATATGCGGTATATAAAATCAGGCAACTAACAGATGTAGCACAGTGTGTAGCTACAGCAAGATTGGTTTACTTTGCGTACTTCCATAGTTTAATGTCATATGGAATTTTGTTGTGGGGGTCAGCTGCAGATATTGAAACTATTTTCATACTGCAAAAACGTGCAATTCGTGCCATTTATGAGATGCGCCCACGAGATTCTTTGAAGGAGGTCTTTAAAGATATTAATATATTGACCCTACCATCCTTGTATATTTACGAAAATATTATGTATGTTAGGAAGAATCTCGAAAAATTTAAACTAAATGGTGACAAACATAGCTTTAACACTAGAAATAAGAATAAGATAGTTGTACCTAGATTTAGATTGACCAAAACAAACCAGAAATCATTCCTAGGGAATAGTGTACGTTTCTATAATAAAATCCCTGAGGAAATAACGGGGCTCACAGAAGGTAAATTCAAAAGCCATGTTAAAGCCATATTACAAAAGAAAGCATATTATAAAATAAGCCAATACATCGACGACAAAGATGCCTGGAAACCTCTGCATAATAAACCAGCTGGTGCCCCTCAAACGCACAATAAATTATGTAACCAAGATAAACATTGTAAACACATATTTAAAAAATGCAATCCTCATGAGTTTCTTGCTCGTTCTTCTCATAGAGGTGCCTTGCGAACGAGCAGTAGTGTGTTTAGTAGTGAGTTTGAGTTTAAGATTTTAGTTCAATAGCGGTATTTTAATACCGCTGAAAATGTTGAAAAATAGTCCTTCAAAGATAATTCCTAATTGACATTGTCACGCGTCGAACCCACCACCTTCATCCAAAGTCAAGTCACGCACTGATCCTTACCATCCTGATCCAGTTAGGCACCAAGCCGCGTAATTTTAACTTCAATTTGTGTACTTTACTTTAAGAGACCTGTTGATTCTTTGGAGGGAGCTTTTGGAGGCTTAAGATGCGCATTCACTGGAGTAACTGGTAAGTAGCGCTTTTGGCCAGGAAGTGGGATCTTTACAGGTACAGTCTGCAGCTGTGTTTCTTTTTTAATGTTGATGGCTACTGAAATCAATACTGAAGTTATAATTAAATATAAACTCAGTATATTCAGTAAAGGCGGGGAAGGTTTTAACAACTATAGTGTCCCGGGTGTATTGGTAGACTCCTCGCAAATATCGTATATAAATGGTCTAAACTTTATCATAATATTATAAGAATAATAATAACAAGTGAAGTTTAAAAAACTTTCAAAAACAAGCTTTATTTTATTATTACCATCTAGCATCAAAGTGCTCGTAAAGACGATTCAAAGGAGCCCAAACTCGATGAGGTTAGGTCGTTTAATTGCGAAGTTCTTAAGGCCACCTTCCAGCTCCATCATCAGATCAGCTTCATGTCATAATAATATTGCATTGTCATCCGATTTATACATGCATGTCAAATTTCAGCTCAATCAGAAATCGGGAAGTGGATCAAAATAAACTTCAAAGATTTGATTACAGACAGACAGACAACAGACAGGTGAAAGTAAATAAAAGCTTGTAATAAAAATAGTATATCTGGGGGCACGGTAGTGCCCCCGCCAAGTCGAGCGCGAAGCAAGCACTGCCGTACCATCCTTTACAGGAATCATTTCGCCGCATTTTCAGGCCCCTATTTGAGAACCTCTGGATAAGACCAGAACACAGAAATTTTCGTCATCCAGTAAGCTATAATTACATACTTAAAATCCAAAATTTCAAGTCTGTAGGTCATTAAGTTCCGAAGTTAAGCGAAAGCAAAGTTTCGCATTTTCGACACTCACTCACTCACTCACTCACTCACTCATGATCATCAAAATAGAACTAGTACTTCCCATAAACTCAGAGAGCTGAAATTTGGTACATACTTAGAATTTATTGTATATGCCATAGGAAAACTAAAAAAACATGCAATTTCGGTCTCGTTTTCGAGATAATTCATCTGCATAAATAACTTTGTAATCTCATATAAATGTATAGGATTACAAAGTTACATTTGCAGTCAATGGTTTAAATTGTGTAAAGCTTTTATTTACTTTCACCTGTCTGTCTGTCGACCTTATAGTAACCTTATAATATAGCGTTTCTACAAAAAGAAGTGAAATCCCACCAAAAACATTCTGTAAAAAACTAGCCAAGTCTCGATGGAGCTGCTTGTTTATCTCTAAAAAATAATGAAATCTAGACAAAGTCGTGCCAAGTCTAAGATTTCTTACTGCGATTTCTTTATTATTATAGTTAATGTTGTGTGACTTGGCCGTTGAAGGGTACACAAGGGGACAAAACCAGATGCTCCATGACACTTGGATCGCCTAAACCATATAAGTATTATTGAAATATGCAGCTTTATCAAGCCTACAATTGACTGGTTATTCAATCAACGTTTTCCAAGTGGCAATTTTCTATCATGAATGGTTAGCGGACAGATTGGTGCAATGGTGTCATGGAGCACCTGGTATAATACCCTTGTCTACCCTTCAACGGCCAAGTCACACAGCATTAACTATAATAATAAAGAAATCGCAGTAAGAAATCTTAGACTTGGCACGACTTTGTCTAGATTTCATTATTTTTTAGAGATAAACAAGCAGCTCCATCGAGACTTGGCTAGTTTTTTACAGAATGTTTTTGGTGGGATTACTAGTTTACCCGGCAAACGTTGTTTTGCCATATAAATAATTTCCTAGTAATTTCTAGTGTAGACAAAAAATAGCTTACTTATTGGAAGTATGTATGTATTTTAGAATGTGTATATTGTATGTATGTAAGAATGTGGTATATGCGTGAAATAAGCATTACTTTATGAAAAAAATTTTCAAACAAAAGTAAAAAATTAAATTTTATGAAAACATTGTCTCTTATAATTTTTTCATAAAACCAATATTTCCATTGACATTTCAAAATAAAGATTCATAAAGCCCATTACACACGGCGCTATACTATATCTTGCTATATGACTCCTGGTACCATATAGTATCGTATCGCAAGGCCTTGCTATACCTCGCTATGCCGTGCTATATTATTTTTAGTGATGGCCGGGTTACTGATCGGAACTATATTTTTTAATAGTTCATTCTTTGTGATTGAATCTTGAGTCGATCTTTGAAATAAAATCAAGTGACATTAACATTCCTTTTTTCACAAATCAAGTGATATTAATGACTACTTTTTTCCTCTTTACAAACGCACTCAAATATTTGGAATAACTTGTCAATGAATGCTTTGAGTGCATTAAGAATAGGTTTATTAATACAAAAATAAAGAAAATTTATATTATTTCAAAATAAAAACAAACAAGTGCAAGTTGGACTTGCCACATACTTGTATGAAAAAATGTTATCAACATGTTGCGTATAAAATTACGTATAAAATATTATTATTCCAGAAATCTGCCCTTAAGGGGAAAAATACGGCGTTTAAATTGGAAATCTGTAACCGCTGCTCCTCTCTATCTCTCTTCTCTCTTAATATTAACGTGGTTCAGTCTTCAAAAAGGGCACAACAGTTTTTTTTTCCTATGCGGGGTCTATTTTATGCACTTTCATATATGCACGCACATTTGTGCTTAACAGACCACTTTTCATCAGTTAAAAGCTAGTTAATATTTTTTAGGAAGTAGGTACCAGGAGTACTAGAAGTAGGAACGGAGATTCAATCACAGGATTGCATATAGTTCCACAATGATTCCCCAACACTACTTAAACAAATGAATTTGACAATTTTTTCTACATAAAGGATGTTTCTTTTTTTCTTGATTTTGGTTTCGTTCCAGTCTGCTCCTGGTATAATTAAAAAAAAATGACGATTCAAACTACGTCAAGAAATCCAGAAAACTTTATTCGAAATTATCATCGTTTACTAAAAGTATGATAGTTCATCGAATAAGATCGATTTGAGTTAGATTTGACCGACTTTATCAGAGAATTCTCGAGTACTTTGGCCAAATGGCATGGATGGAAATCTAGAGATGGTCATTGTTTCGGGCAAAATCAAAGGAAAGTGGTCCCAAGGCGGTCCGATGTGCTGGTCAGATCAGATCCGCACCACCCTCGAAGTTCCTGTTAAGATAAGATAAGATTATTAGTTATTATTTAATATTTAATGTTAATTCCGCTCTAAATTTCTGAGTCTAACTAAGTTATTAAGAGATGGCGAGGAATTCAAACGTTACCAAAATAGTAACTAGTATTAATTCCATCACCGAGTGCACCACCCGCCCTCCCGCATATACATGCATTAAGGGTTACAACTATTTGTTAGTGTTAGTTATGTGGTTACGCGAAACTTAGCTAGAACAAAGGATACGAAGCGACGACGACAACGATGACAAACCGCACAGGACACGACAGGGAGACCGCCAACCCGCCCCCGCTGGGGGGGGCTGTCCAGCGGTCGGCGAGTGAACATCTCTCTGAGGATGCCTCGTGTAGAGGCGAAACACGTGTCAGCGTTGTAGTCTATTTTTGCGTAGCGTCCGGCAGCGGTTTGTCATCGTTGTCGTCGTCGCTTCGTATCCTTTGTTCTAGCTAAGTTTCGCGTAACCACATAATTAACACTAACAAATAGTTGTAACCCTTAATGCATGCATATGCGGGAGGGCGGGTGGTGCACTCGGTGGTGGAATTAATACTAGTTACTATTTTGGTAACGTTTGAATTCCTCGCCATCTCTTAATAACTTAGTTAGACTCAGAAATTTAGAGCGGAATTAACACTAAATATTAAATAATAACTAATAATTGTTATGATGGATTTCCGCAAAGTAACGCCTAGTTCCATAAATTATAAGATAAGATAAAAATATACTTATTATCAGTTCCAAAAAGTACATACATGAAAAATTATACACATAAATATAGTGACATGTTAGTATGAGATACGAACAGAAGATAATAAAACAACATAAACAATAGGTACCTACACTGATAAATGGAATAGGCTCAGCATAATGCTGGGCAGGGAGGTCCTGCACAGCGCTGATTTTCAGCCTGCCCCGTGCCCGACTAAGATGACGCTGTTGCTGTTGTCCTGTTGTCTCGTGGCTCCTGGCCATGAAAATCGCATCCAACCAACCCAGATAGCACTCTATCATCAGAAATCGAATCCTACAAAGGAGGGGTCATGACTCCCAGTAATAGAGAATATGACAAGGACAAGGAGAAGAACTCCAAACGATCCATTTCCGAGCATAAATGTCGAAAAAAAACTAAAAATAATGATTGTTTTTTTTTTTCTTTAGAGGTACCTACAAAACCCTTGAAACAATGTGTTTGCATTATTACAGTTTTAACTGACAATCACTTTTGTAAAAAAAAACCATGGCAAACTCCTGGTACGTACTTTTTAAAAATGTGAAAAAAAAATCATGAATTTTTTCACACGTCCTGTATAAGACTCAAAATTGACATTGTCAACAGCCATGTTGCTGTAAAACCATACAATTTGGCAAATTCCATTTGAATTAGATAAAAAAAAAATGCGTAGCCATTTTGTAGCATGACTTAGCCGGTTAAGCGAAAGTCTACTGCAAGGTATTCAAAGCTTTCAGTTATTCGGACAAATAATCATTATGCATAATATGAGCATCTATTACAAGTAAATAGGAGGTGAAATTTAAAATACAAATTAAATTAATTTGTTTCGAAATACTAACACAAAGAACTGTAAACACAACAAAATATTTAATAAAAATAAAAAACATTTTTTTCTAATTTGTTACACAGCGGTTAAGCATTTGCTACTATTTAGTTTAATATATCGCGTAGGTAATATGAGTTTGTTTTCTTTTGTCTCCGTAATACAAAACGGCTTAGTCATTTTATCACCTAGTCAAAATGAAAAATGGCGGATTCTACGCATCAACTGTAAATTATAGCGCGATATAGCGCTATATGTCATTTATAGCTACGTGTGTGACGGATGCCGATTTGTACTGAAGCTATGCCGCGCTATGTGAAGCTATATAGCGCTATATAGCGACGTGTGAAATGGGCTTAATGATTGATTTTTTGGAAACTATGAAAATCTTAATTGTTCAATTACATTTTTATAAGATCAACAACATTTTCGATATAAATAAAAAAAAGTATACTTACAACACAAAATCTGTTAAAGCTCGTGTCACGTGTTGAGTACTTTTGAGGTTATAAAATCACTTGATTAACTAATCGTGCAAAATACACTCAAAATTGATAATTTAATTATTATTGATAAAATAGGAATGATTAAAAGTTAATATGAGAGTTACACTGAGATAGCAAAATAATAATTGTCAAACTCAAACTCAAAATTCATTTATTCAAATAGGCTACAATGGAGCACTTTTGCAAGTCAATTTTACATTTTATTTTAATATTCTACCGCTCATTCGCAAGGCACCTCTATGAGAAGAATGAGCAAGAAACTCATAGGGATTGCTTTTTTTAAATATGTGTTTACGATTATTATCTTGGTTACATAATTTATTTACTTTGTTTACTTGTCAACGTTACTACTACACTTGATGCATAAACAATAATGATGGCCGACAACTGTGTAGGGAGTGAGAAAGAAAGGAGACCGGCTTCGTTCTCATCCCTACTCCGTGCTGTTTACTGGGTCAGAAGTGACACCTGTAGACATCTGGCGGGGATAACTAATTAAATGACGATTGATCAGTTTTCGACCGGAGAGGAAAAATGATTAAATTACTAAAATGGCTATTAAAAAATAAAGGTTGATCGTAGAAGGGTGAAAATTGAGGATTGTATGTATTTTTGTATGTTGTATCATAAAAAAATAGAAATTAAAAATTTTGTCTAAAAAATAAAATAAAAAATTTAGGGGTGGACTACCCCTAACATTTAGAGGGATGAAAAATAGATGTTGGTCGATTCTCATAGATACCGGATAAGCACAAAAAATTTCATCAAAATCGGTCAAGCCGTTTCGGAGGAGTATGGCAACGAAAACTGTGACACGAGAATTTTATATATTAGATTATGTCAAGTTACCAGAATCCTGGCTTGTATTTTGTCCAAAAAAATTCAGCTCAGCAATGCAACATTCTATCCACATAATATATTTCCACTATAGGTTTACTAGTAGTTCGCCGCGAACTGGGACCTCGCAGACCCAATTTCCCTCAAAATAGGTATATATACATGGGTAAAAGTTATAAGTATCTACGAAATATAAATGTATGGAAACTTTAACCTATAATATTCGTAAAAGGAAATAAAAGGAAAGGAAAAATAAGTAACGGATATACATTAAAAAATCTTTATCTCTGTGACTATTTTATTGTTGTGATCAAAATTTCATGGGAGGCCGAAGAAGGTCCCATTTTTAGGTTTTTTGCTTATACCAATTCGAGTGTAATGTGCCCAAACTTGACGGGTTCACTAATAGCCATTGAAGAGGTTCAGTAAACACTTCCTGGCTCCATCATCAGATCAGCTCAGTGGTACCAAATTATTGAACTGTCATCATATTTCTAGACATTTGCAAAGTTTCATTATGGTACGACAACCAGAAGTTGGTCAAATATTACTTGCAAGATTTTTTTACCGACTTTGTATGGAAAACTAATTTCAGCGTCTTAAAAATAGACCATATTTGGAAGCTCATAGCTGGACAACGATTGGATATAGATAAAAAGTGTTAAAGCCAAAGTTGTAGGATTTTTTTAAAATGTAGTAGGTACAACAAAATATCGTACAACGCCCAGTTTTTGACATTTAGGCAAAAATCCTAAAAATGGGACCTTCTTCGGCCCCCCCACCCCTCGGGCTCACCTCGGAGGGGTGGGGACTTTTAGTATGTTTATCTCCTGAATACTCCAAACAAAGTTCCTAAGTTAGTTTTTCTGCTTTCGACTTTTCGATCCACATGCCTCTTTTGGGCACTCATTGACTGGACTACTATTTGAATAAAAAAAATGGGTTTAAGTTTGATTAATAAATTTGAACATAATACTGCACCACCCGCACGATCATTTAAATTCATAATATTTTGAGTAAGTCAACATGGCTATTCAATTATCCGTTAGGGAACCGAACCTAGGACCGAATTATCAAAAATGTATGAAATGACGTATTACGTCGTATCGATTTTTCACAATTCGGTCTTTGGTTCGGTTCCCTGACGGATAACTGAATATCCCTGCAGTTCTCATAATATTATAATCGATAAACATTGTAATTTTGTATTCTCTATAACTCTACAACCCTTGCACCGATTTGGCTCATTTTTGGACGTGAGAATTCTTTTAGTTTGTACTACCTGTTTAAAAAGTTTTATCAAGACTGGATCATCGGTTTCATTGTAATAAAGCAATCTCTTTAACTCTTGAACCCTTCGACCGATTTGGCTCATGTTCGAACTTAAAAATTCTATGGATTTATATTACGCGTTTGCAAAGTTTCATGCAGATTGGACCATTGGTTTTCCAGTTATCGCGTAACAAACATACATACAAACATACACTTTGGCTAATATATTTGTGTCGCTTATAAAAAATGTGTATATGTTAGAAAAAAAATTATCAGCGCTCCAGTTTTGAAATAATCGTCAGACCTATCATAAAGACTTTAAGTCACCTATATCTCTACAACCCTGGAACCTATTTAGCTAATTTTTTCACTAAAATTATCCAATTAACCTTCTCAACTTGTGTGTAAAATTTCATTTAATTTGGATTAACCGTTTTCAAGTAAACGTCAACCAAACTTAAGCACCAGAGGTCAAGCGTTAAACTGGTTCAAACGCAGGCATTTCGCGGCTTTCGACTCTAAGACCTCGCTTCGCTCGGTCGATTAGATTTAGATTTATATAAGTTTTTTAATTTTAAATTAGTTAATATAAAATGTAATATTATTCTAGTTTGAAATGTGTTTTAATATTTTTTTGATTATTGTAAATAATAATATGATTAAATAAATCTATATCTCCAAAAGTAGTATAAAACAATAGTATGAACTATTCACACCAAGTAATATTGACTGTCCAAGACATCCATAAAGTTATTTTCCTCCTCATCCAGATGCAAGTCACGCACTGATCCCTCGGGACAACCTCAAACCTGATTACAGCGGGCCTGATTAAATTGTCGCTTGTTGACTCTTGAATCACTTCTGTAAGAGTAGTTCGCGAATTAGCACCTGTTGACGATGGTTTCATCACATTTGTTAGATACTTGTTAGGGTTATGTTGGGTTATTTCCCGATACAGAATATAGGAAAGTGGTCACAATCCGAAAATATTTTTTGTAATGTTTGAATTTGTAGAAATCCGGACATAATATTAGGCGGACTAGATCCAGTCCGGTAAGGAACAAGAGAAAATATCGCGATCGATTTCTGCGAACCCGGAATCTGTGTAATGTCGGCTTTAATATTGCAATATTCGTCAATTATTGCAAACTAAGATGGTATAAATAGACAGCTCGTCCATTGAAATTGATGAGCCGTCGTAATTGTAATATTTGAATGAAGCGTCCATGACCGCCTCAATAAAACTGTATTACGTACCAACTCCAAACGTTGCGTAAGATTGATTGTTTGAATTTATATTAAGTCTTAAACTGTTTCTTTCCACAATTTTACTGTATTTATGTTACCTCTGCCCGATGATTTATTTACAAGCTTTTATTTACTTTCACCTGTCTGTCGTCTGTCTGTCTGTAATCAAATCTTGGAAGTTAAATTTGATCCACTTCCCGCTCTCCGATTGAGCTGAAATTTGGAATGCATGTATAAATCGGATGACAAAGCAAGATTATTATGACATGGAGCTGATCTGATGATGGAGCAGGAAGGTGGCTATAAGAACTTCGTAATTAAACGACGCAATCCCATCGAGTTTGGGCTCATTTGATTCGTCTTGACGAGTACTTTGGTGCTTGATTTCACTTGTTTCTCGCTGAAACTTAGCCATTGTATTACTCCTGGGTCAAAATATATACCTACCAAAACTATACCTACATATTTACCAAATTCACTTTCAACCCCTTAAAAATACATGAAACGTAATATTATAGGTATTTTATTCAAATAAATTTTTCACGAGATGTTTTCTTACGAAAAAAATTTGATAGCTTTAATTAAAATGGAAGTGTCGAATTCATAATTAAAAGTGAAAGTGAACGAGTGTTTTAAAATAAAGTTTTTGGAGATTCATTTCAGAAAATAATATCCGAAAAATTATTTTATTCAGAATTTATTTTACATTCAGATTTTTTTATAAATCTCGTCAAAAAAGCATACTTATTTTACTAGCAACCCATCTCGACTTTGCACGTGGTAAACATAGAAATCTTCTTGCTATAGTAACACATACCTATATTATTTACTAGCTTTTGTTACAAGTAAAAAGCCTTTGTTTTCCAACATAATACGTATTTTATCCGAACTTTCGTAAAAGCTTTGCCAATTTGGTATTACAGGTAAAAACAGCTATTTCTGGATCCGGGAGAAAACCAATCGTCATAAGTAATGTAAGTTTATGTAACAACACAGAATCTAAGAACCTTACTCGGAATTGCTCTCTCATTGCCACTCGTAAAAAATGAATTTAATATCTATAAAGTTCGTTCTTTTCATCGCTTCTGGGCCCAGAGCCTGCCTATAAACGGGTTTATGCTTCATTTGGTGTATCGGAGAAACCTTCAATATAATAATTTGAAAGAGGTTTGTAAAAACTTCATTTACGAGTATAATCTTGAAATTAAACGCCAACAACATCCACAATTGAATTATATCCACCTATCTCGACCTTGAAGAGATCACTATTACCGATAAGACCGCCATTGTTACACTTTTTAAGCTTCCGTAATCAACAAGGAGGCATTATAGTTTCGCTTTCTCCATCCGTCCGTCCGCTGCTTTGCGGAGAAACTATAAGTCCTAGAAAGCTGAAATGTTGCACAGAGGAGGGTAATGCTCAGGGTGGTGTCTAAATTATTAAGAATTATATTATAATCTATCTTACAATGTTAAATATTACTTCTCTTCACAATTGACTGGAATTGAAAATCATTGTGACTGATAAGATCGTTAAAGAAACATTTGTATAATTTAAAGTAGTTAGTGATTCCTTTCTGTATGGTATTAATAAAATGTTATATATCTTACCTTTAAAACCTACCTATAAATGCTTTTCCAATCTTCTAAAAGTAGTCGATACTTAAACTTAATCGTAAATCATTTTATTTCTTCCTAAAAATGTAAGTACATAATATTATTGGATTAATATTATTATGTAGTAAAGATAACCTATCAGTCTGTTTTATGGAAGTTCAATTTCATTACTTTCCCTTGCGTTTAAGCGTAAAAGATTTCTAATTTAAAGAGTAGCAAACAGAAAAGCAAGTAAGATTGGACGTCCACTGCTGAACATAAGCGCCCCCTTTGGACTTCCGTATATACTGGTTGGAAGCAACATGCATCCAGCTTTAACAGTTATGTGGACAAGCAATTAAGGCTTTAAGTCTACATGTAGGATATAAAACATCACTTGAAATAAGAGAAGTCCTTAAAATTATGGTAGTAAGTCTATTTATTACCTGCTGAATTATGAAATAGTTCTCCAATTGAAATAGTCCATCAAAGTATGATGGTGGTAAGTCTAAACTGCTCACTTACACTTCAAGCAAATGAGAAATTCTCACAGATAGTAAACAAAGTTTCATAAGCAATTTACTCAGTAAATCCACTACAAACATCGCTGTTTAGGACTGAACACACAACATAGCTCCTACGAGTGTTAAAAATGATAACAGAGGTGAGAATAGAGATTAGTTTAAAAAAAGTTTCTCAAATAGATTATTTTAAAAATCTCAAAGATTTAGTTTGTAAATTTAATTAAAAACGGTTGAGATATAACGCACTGAAGTGATTTGGATTGTGACGTAAGAGCTAGCAAAAATGCCCTATGCTATGGTTCCGGTTAATGATGGCAGCAGACTGATCTAGGATCTGCCGTAGATAATCCGCCTTTTAAGTCGTGATAAATCCCTTCCTAGCTTCACTGAACATCGTGCTGGAACACAGTCATAATGGCCGCTTGGTGACACAGTTTTATTTAATCAGTAGTAACTAGCCACGGTCACACCAGTATAGCCAGGTTTTGCTATTCTACCTTTTTTTTATTGACAAACAAAAAAAACGTGTCTTAAATAATGTTTATTAACTATCAGTCTACCTTAGGCCTTATATTATTATTTAATTTTTTCCACGTATCAACTTTACATCATGGCGGAAGGCAGTCTTGCGTTCATCCTTAATCAAACAATTGTATTCATAAAGTCTCTATTTGTGCCATCGTACCATGAGTATCATTCATAGAGATACATTATAAATATTCCACACAGCACTAATGTAAATATTATGCCATAAATAGGCACGATACAGACATGTTTCATCTCAGTCGGTTTCATTCAGCTCCCGTTACAGTTCTCGTCTGAAATATGCATTTTACGAGATCTATTGAACAATTTTTGGACTTGGATTTGGCAAGTGGCCAGCGCTGAGGTTACGGGTTAAACGTAGGTGTGAATTGGAGTTCATATTCGAGTGCTTTTGATGGACACGTGAAGTGATCAATAAGTGAGATAGTACTGGATGATTTTGATACTTGTTGAATAACAAAAAAATTACTTCTGAAATACGAGGAAAAGAATATTCTGTGTTCTGTCTAGTCTACCGATTTTTTATAATAATAAAAACATTAAGTGTATAAAATGACCTGTAATATGTCAGAGAAAACAGTGAGTGACAAAATCAACATATCGATAATGAACGAACCCAAAAAAGGACATACATACCTGCAATGGCTTATGGCTATATTAGGTGAGTTCCAATTACAATAAATTGTTTTCTTATCATATGACATGAAGAGTGTTCCAGAGGGAATTATTCCCATCGGTCACCCCAATTTGTCCTCTTAGGGGGACGGATGGGAAAAAAACTTTCATCCGTCCCCCTAACGGCAAGAAGGGGACAGATAAAACTATTTTTTCCCATCCGTCCCCCTACCGGGAATGGGAATAATTCTCAAGAGGTCATAAAAACTTCTAAGTCACTTTACAATCTTCTTCAGGACTTCGCAATTGTTCGTTTCTACCTTTTTTTGGTCCATGCATGCAAAATATGGCCAAGTAAGAGGGGTCAAACACCATTTCTGTTAAATATAGATGTTATGAGGTTCTTTAAAAGGTTAAATGGAATCTAGAAAGTCTAGTAGGGCTAGTCCAAATCATTAGAAGTGTCTTCAACACGTTATTGAGGTTAAGGTTTCCGGGGGCGGCAACCACTCACGTGTCTGCTTGTCTACCACCTATTGGTCTCAAAACATCAGATGTATACGTAATTTAAACGAGAACCTAGGCTAAATATGGTGTGCTCGTATTAGCAAGATGGGTAACTGGTAGATCGCACACACAATCGCACATCGGACTCGGAGAATCAATCTTAATCATTTGGATTTGGTGTGTTACAGTGAACGGGTTTACAGTGAGCTACGGTCTGCAGATCGGATGGCTGTCGGCGGTGACGTCACAGCTGCAGTCCCCTGCAGGCCCGGCGGGGCGCGCGCTCTCCACCGCGGAGGTTGCGTGGGTGGCCAGCGTGCCGCCGCTCGTCTCCGCCTTCATTTCGCCGCCCTACTCCGCGCTCGTCGACAGATACGGCCGCAGGATCGGCATCATGACTATTGGACTCGCGCAGGCGGTAACTATCCTTCACATTCTTCGTTAATCATATCATACTTTTTGGCACACCACTAACCCACGTGAATATATACGTATTCTCTTCTCGTGCATTTCTCTGAAGTCGCTTCCTCATGACTGAGGATCGTGCCCATTGCTGGTTGAGGTGCTGTGAAACGTCTTGTGCCCGCCACCATCGGTAGCTATCTATTGGTTCTCTGACAACCGAGTAAAACTTAGTTGTGAACGGGATCACTTGATCGCTTCATTTGGTGGGAGACCGTCCACGGGCTCGTATGCTTCTCGTGCATAGTTATCTGGAATAGATCTCTATTCACGATGAGTCCGCTAATTGTTACATTTAGATGATTATTGAACATTAATGACAAAAAAAATAAGTAATTGATTACCCAACTTACACCGTCAGATTCAAATCACAATTCATAGGTTGTGTCATTATTTGAAGTTTTCCACTTGCTTGTAGTGCTTCATCATTCATTCTATAGCTTCTGCTGTCAACTTGGTCTTCATAAACTTTCTCTCTTCTCAGTTGTGCTGGCTCCTTAGCCTCATTCCCGACCCCAACTGCCTGATCATCTCCCGAGTGTTCACGGGCATCGCCGCCGGGGGGTGCTACAACGTCATCCCCATGTACGTGAAGGAGATCAGCCAGACCAACATGAGGGGCGTTCTCGGCTTCATCATAGTTCTGGGCCAGAACCTGGGTGTCCTGGTCATATATGGCATGGGAGCATACATGGACTACCACCTGGTGTTGTACATTATGGTGGCGATACCGATCATCAACTGTGTCCTGATGTTCAAAGCTTCAGAATCGCCTGTTTATCTGGTGAAGATTGGGAAAACTGACGTAAGTAACTTTGGAACTTCTTGGACAATAATTAATCTGACCAATTCTACAGTTGTATGCAAACTGCCAGAATATATATTTCATACGCAGGACATAGCTAAGGCAGCTCCAATTTGGCGAATTAGTGGCATGTTTTATAAAATTGGTTGTTGTGAATGAATAAATGTATTTCTTTCGTTTAGTTAGTTTATCTAGACAATAATGTTCACAATTCACTTCTAGGAAGCAGCAAAGACTATCGCTTATTTGTGGGGGCTGGACGTAGACGATAAAGTTGTACAAAATGAAATGGATAACATCAAGAGAGAGGACGAAGTTTTCAAATCCATTCCTAACATCAATTTCTTCAGCATGTGTAAGTTGAAATACTATTGTTTTTTCATAACAAAGAATTTTAATTTGTGTTTATTGTAAAAGATAATAAAATGGAGGATGAAGACGTGTTGAGTCGATCGCACCTAGTGGAAAAACTACAGAAAAAAACGAAGATTTTAAAAGAAACATATTTTTTTCATTTATCGAATTGCATAATCTACCATAATGAGTAGATAAAGAAAGGAAGGAAAGTGCAGTGGGTAGAGAAGTGGTGACCCATTGTGTCAAGTAACTATAAAAAATAGTATACAAAAATTATCTTCTTAACGACTGGCTGACTAATTGACTGTAACGATTTAATTTTGTGATCAAAAGTTATTTCTTTAATATTATAATATTTAAAATGTCCACAGTCAAGAACAAAGCATGGCGTAAGGCATTCATCATAATGGCAGTCTTGATGGCAACTCGAGGCAGTAACGGCAGCATGGCCATCATCATGTACGCTTCCACCATCCTCCGGCAGTCTGGAGTCACCTTCAACCCTGAGCTGCAGAGCATCAGCTTGCCTGTGTTCATGATCATCGGGTCTTTTGTTGCTATGGCTTGCGTCGAGAGGTTGGGCAGAAAGGTAAAAATATTTTTATTTAATTTTTTTTATGAAAAATTCGAAAGTTACTTACAACATATTCATTAATCAAATTTCCTTATTTTTCCGCCATAAGTTTTATCATCAACTTTATTTTTAAACCCCCGATATACGAGCTCAACAAAATAAGTAAAAAATTATTGAAGCGTGTTTCTCACGGGCGTTCAATAAAGTGTATTTTTAAACTCGGTAAAGGAAAAATGTTATAAAACAAAACCAATATTCCCACGACGTGAGACCACCTGCCGCTCCCGGAGGCACCTCCTAAACAATGCCTATTATACCTATTTCATCGATTAAGCTACATAACCACGTAAGTCATTTTTAGGAACTTTTCAGGAGAGACAAAAATCGATTAACTTGATATAGACAAAACTAAAGTAAACGGTAAACCATCCACCCATCCACCCATCTCGCCCTTGGGCGCCATACCATGAGTGAGATGGGGTGATGATATATCTGAAGACGGAGGACCGAGTTGAATGGCGTGCCATGAGGAAAGCATATGTCCAGCAGTGGACGAACGTAGGCTGATGATGAAAACTAAAGTTAGATACATAATTTATTTACTTTATTTTGAGAATACATCAAAATAGTTTTTTTTTAAAAATAAAAGCATGATTTTTAGTACAAATCTCTTATTGACCTTAATATCATTGCGTATGGTATAATATCTCGTGTTTTTGTCAAATCTTGTTGTACAAACTTACTATTTCATGATTTTATCGTTTTTTTTTATATAGTGCTGTTGTTTTTATCTTAAGATAATATGACCAGAAATAGTTATAATCAGAATCAGAAATTATACATGAGAAAAATTCTGATGAGGTGAAATGACGCGTTTTGCGATTCTTTACCGAATTGCATCAAAATGTCAAAACCTAAAAATGAACAAAAAATGAGTTACGTGGTGATAGAACTTTAACGACGATTATATTATGTTCTATAAGCTATTTAGGTAACGCCTAAGCTTAGGCTTCACCCTCATCCCCGAGGGAATCCAGAGATTTTGAGATAAAAAGCTTTAGATGGCTTTTTTATAAAAAGAAAATAAATTAGAAACCGTTCAGACTATTGACTTGCAAAACCTAACACGGCTTGGAGACCTTATAATACTTTATTTAACTTTGTTGCAACAACACTAAGTAAATTTAATTTACATGGAATTCTAGAAATTATTTTTTATTCAATTTAGTATATGTGACATGCCATTATTATTGAATTATCATGTTTGGTACTTGGTTAAAAATGATGCATCAAATAATATTTATTTTTCTGGTTGATGCCATAATGTGGGGTATCGTTGAATAGGTATTTTAAAATGGGTTGCTAAGAAAATTTTTGATTTAGCCTTGCGTTTGGAAAGCTTTTTTTAGCGTCCCCCCCCCTAAAATCTGAACTTCTATGAGTATGGTTTCAACCATGAACTTTACAGGTAAACTTTAACAGTTTACTTGTAAAGTAGTCTAAATAAAAAATTAAGCTAATAAAAAAAAACTATAAATTATAAATTGTTTCTTTTTATTTCCCAGCCGATCCTAGTGTTCACATCAATCCTGACAGCTCTATCGTTCCTGGGCCTGGCGGTGGTGACCATGGTGCAAGTCCAGGGTCAGGAGGTGGCGGGGTGGACGCCGGTGCTGCTGCTGGTGGTGGCACAGTTCGCCTTCGCGGCCGGAGTCTCGCCCATACCCTTCATCATACTGTCCGAGTGTTTTAACTTTCAGGTTAGTTATCACTGGGCTGAAGAGTCTTAACATCTTATGACTCTCAAGTAAGAAGCGTTGGCGCAGTGCACTGGGTAGCACTGTACTCATTATAGACAGCGTTATCTCTTACCATCAGGAGGGCGTCTTGCTCGTCTTCTTACTTCGTTGTATAAAAAAGTTATCAGCTTTCTAGAAATACCGGGCCTTATCCCTGCAAATCAGTAGGAAAAAAATATGTTTTCAGTTTGGTTTGCCACGCTTCTGGTAAAAGGTCTTTCCTTCAATCATTCTTTTTGATCTAGGGCTGTAGTTGTCCAACTATTGAAAAAAGAAACTTGAAATAATGTGGGGGAATATCGGTCAGGATAAAACGTAAAGGTAGAAAGAAGGAAAGAAGTAGAAGGCAATGGAATTAAATTCGATTTTTTAATTTAAACAATCATAAAGTCATGATCAAAGGAATTAAACACAATTCAGAAACAGGGCCTTTACAGAAACTGTTTTTTTTTTTGGGTAGGTATGGCAGCGTGTGATCACAGTCTTCATCTTGATAAGTGATGACGTGGTAGAAGTTGCCACACAGGCCTAGCAAATAGTAATTAACCCTCGACTTAAAGACACTCAAGTTTTAATGACAATGTTATGATTCCGATGGAGCTTTATGGCACAGTTTTTCCGCAAACGTTACCATCATAGGAAGCATTATAACGAAGCATAACGTAAGACTTGAGTTAGATCGTGTCTACAGTTTTACGACATATTTTTGAGCATAGTTTTCAATGTGTCTAAATGCAAAGTTGTTGACAAAATGAAGCCACTCAGTTATTCCCGTAGTGTATATACTCGTATAAGCGATTGCTTTTATCACAAACTTGAAAAACATTTCACAACATTTTTCCAAAGGAACTTAAACAAATATGTTTCAAGGATAAACGCTCAATGTTATTAAACTTTGAATAATTCATTAAGTAATTGTAGCTTCTATGAATAATGTTTATTTCGATTATGCAAATAAATCAACCAGCCCATGAAACCATCATTCAAAACGTTTTATGAATGAGCCAACAACTTTATTCACTGACCAATTTACAATAGAAGTTCGGAACAAAAAACGCTGTTATGAAATGACTAAGCCCGAAACAGTATTTAAAATTATGGCGAACTGTTGAGCTTTGATATTTATTTTGCTACTTTGTAATTTATCTTGCTCTCAATGGGAAACATTTTTACGCTTTCGAGGTTTTATTTGTTGGAAATTTTGTTTGGTTATATTAGTCCGGGAAAATATTACAATTAAGTTGGAATCAGCGCTGTGAAAATTATAACCCAATTGCAGGTAACTAGCACATAAATAAAAAGTGAAATAAAAAAATAACATAATATATAATAACATAAAGATTCAGCTGAGCTTTCTTTTAGTAACTGAGAACAAGATGCACGTTCGATCCATAAATTATTGTCTAGTATAAATATCTGCTCAATGGAATATTATTCTTTCTCCGTACGCAGTTCCATTAATACCTCTATATTCATTAGTTCCTCTATAATATGCATGCATTATATCTAACTAGCTGCGCCCAGCGGTTTTACCCGCTTTACTCGTAGCCTATGTCCAGCCATCTATATACCAAATTTCAGCTCAGTTGGTCCACCCGTTTAAGCGTGAAAGAGTAACAAGCTCACATCCAGATATCCATACATTCTTACAAACTTTAACGTTCACAATATTAGTAAGACTGACAAACATTTTTTTTAAGTCAGCAAAAATACATTTTCCTATTCAATAAAAGAACATTCCCCTCAACATGTCACCTTTCTCATGTAAACCTGTCTTATGTCTTTTCCACCAGATCCGAGCAAAGATGATGGGCATCCTCACAGGCTTCTCATGGCTGTGGATCTTCGTGCAGTGTCTGGCCTTCGGTCCAGTGACCACATGCTACGGAGTCCACGTGTCCTTCTTCTTCTTCACCATCATCAACATCATCGGGATCATCACTACGCTGGTGTTGCCGGAGACCAAGGGGCGGACCATCGAGCAGATTGAGGAGGAACTGGTCGGGAAGAGGAAGAATGGCTGTGCCTCGTGATACTGTGATATCTACTGATAAGGCTGCTGGTCTTTGATGCGGAGCAAAGAAAAGCCAGTGACTTGAAAAAATGTGTATTAGTTTTAAAATTGGTACTCCTGCCATTGTCAAGTATTCGAGGAGAACTGGTACAAAATGTTACTTTGCCATTGACGAGGGGTAGACTTCCTTTGCAGGAGGTCAACTTGGTGGCCCCAACAGTGTCAGTTATTCTACCGCCTGAGTGATGTGCAAACATTACTGTACTTTGGTGGTAGGGCACTATAGCTAGTGAAATTACTGGGCTGAAGAGTCTTAATATCTGATTCTTGAGTAAGAAGCGTTGGTACAGTGCACCTTGAATTTTCCATTTTTGTGAAATCCAGAGCAGCACTGTACTAATTATGTACAGCGTTATCTCTTAAGATCAGATAAGCGCTTGCTCGTCTTCTTACTTGTTTGTATAAAAAAGTATCTCAATTTTCGCCAAAACATTGTGGAATTTTTATGGCACGAATAATAATAGGCAGTAGCGCCTTTTAATTTATTTGATGTAATGAAGATGTACGTTTGCTAATTAATTTGTTTATGAATAAATTAATTTGATTTTCTATGGACTCTTCTTATTTACATCATACGTACCGTAATTAACACCATTATGGGACTCGTTTTATGAATACATCTCCAAAACTTATCTTATAATAATGTGAAGTATGAATGTTTGTATTTGTTACCTCCTTACATTTGCACGTACTGTAGGATTAGATAATATCACTCTTGCTGATATTGAACGTGCTGCCCGTAGGCTTAAGCCTTTATCTGCAGCTGGCCCTGATGCAATACCACCATATCTGGTCAAGGACTGTCTTGCAGCATTCGCAACACCTCTCCTGCATATATTTAACCGTTCCCTTGATATGAATCGGTACCCAAAGAGATGGAAATTGTCCAGAGTGACACCTGTTCCAAAGGTGACGGGATCCACTGATGTTTCAACTTATAGGCCGATCGCTGTTTTAGCGGTTTTTAGCAAAATTTTTGAATCGATAATCAGCTATTATCTTACGCGGCAAATTGAGTCTTATTTAGATAACTCCCAGCACGGTTTTCGTTTTGCCCGCTCAACTACTACCAACCACATTACTTTTGTTGATTACGTAGCGTCAGAAATGGATGTAGGTCGCCAAGTTGATACATTGTTTCTTGATTTTAGGCGTGCATTTGATCTCGTAGACAACGACATCTTGTTGGTCAAATTGTCACAGTTGGGTGCTTCGTCAAAATTATTGAGGTTTTTTGCCGACTATCTTAGGGATCGGAAACAATATGTCCAATTACAAAGGTACCAATCTGACGAATTCTACACAAGATCGGGTGTAAGTCAAGGTAGTAATCTTGGACCCACCCTGTTCTTAGTGATGATCAATGATCTACCTAAAGTCTTCAGTACAGCGCAATGCCTAATGTTTGCTGATGACCTTAAGGTTTATCAACCCGTGACCTGCCACTCAGACTGTATGAATCTGCAAAACGATGTTGAGTTGGTGGAAGGGTGGAGCCATATTAATAGACTTTTTTTCAATGCGACAAAATGTAAAGTTGTCTCATTCACAAGGTCCTTAAACCCTATCATATTTTCATATACGCTGTGTGGTCTAACATTAGATAGGGATGTTAATGTTAGAGATCTGGGTATCATGTTAGACAATGGTGTTAATTTTCGCGACCATGTAGTGGCTACATGTAAGGATGCCAACAAGATTCTAGGTTTCATAATGAGAACTGCATCACAGTTCCCAGACATAAGTGTAGCATTCACATTATTCAATAGTTTCGTCCGCAGTAAGCTAGAGTTTAATTCCATAGTGTGGGATCCACGTGAGGCCAAATACACACTGATGATTGAAAGACTTCAACGAAAATTCGCCCGTTACGTCTACAAAAGAATATACGGATATTATCCGTTTTTGTTTCCGTCCCTTTTCGTATCCGGGATGATCGGAGTAGACACACTAGAGTTCAGGCGAAAGTTGCATCTGCTTATACACTATATGCAAATTCTGCGCAACAGAGTTAACGATCCTACTACATTGAGTGGAGTAGGCCTTTTTGTACCAAACTACTATAGTCGCAGCAGGCGTCGGCGACCCCAGACGTTCTACCAGCCTATGACGCGGACTCTCCATGCAAGTAACGCTCCCACTCAGCGAGCGTTGCAACTTTTGAACTCGTTCCAACATACTTTCCATGAAGTCGATATGTTTAATGACGCCGAAAACATTGTAATAATGAAATTTAAGTTATTTTTAAACAATTATTGTACCTAGGTAGTAAATTAAGTTAAGGTAGAAAGCGTTTTGGAGTTTTCTGTGAGCTTTCTGCTTATTTTATCAATAAATAAATAAATAAATAAATAAATTTCAATGGCTGAACTGAAAGAGATGAAATTTAGTATTTCTGGTTTAACACCACTGATAACTTAAATTCGTGTTATTAGTACACATATAATTAGTTCACCACTATAATTCAATATACTCGTAATTCATTCAATAATAAGTGTCCACCGGTTTTGCCCGCTTTAAAGTAACTTGCTATTCTAAACTGAAAAACTTAAAAAAAAACTGTCACCAGAAGTAGAAGTTGAAGATATTAAAATTGAAAGTATTAAAGTTGAAAGTATGAATGAGCAACATATAGGTTAGCATAGTAAATCTACAAAACTTTGGTGTGCAATAAAGCCCTACTATTTTAATCCAATTAATCCAGTGGTTTAAACAGTAAAGTACGGTCGTCTCATACATTTCACGTGAGCACAGTTCAACTGAGTTGCCGCAAGACGAATGTCCTTGAACAACAACTACAATACCACAAATATACCTGAGTTACAGAGCAGGCTTACTGAGGCTTGATACCACTGCCATGTGTGTTGCTTTACATAGAAACACCATAATATATTATAGTGATGGAGTATGGTACAATACCACAAATATACATGAGTTACGGAGCAGGCTTACTGAGGCTTGATACCACTGCTGTGTATGTTGCTTTACATAGAAACACCAAAATATATACCGATGGAGTATGAATGGTACAATACCACAAATATACCTGAGTTACTGAGCAGGCTCACTGAGGCTTGATACCACTGCTGTGTATGTTGCTTTACATAGAAACGCCATATTATATGGTAATGGAGTATGGTACAATACCACAAATATACCTGAGTTACAGAGCAGGCTCACTGAGGCTTGATACCACTGCCATGTGTGTTGCTTTACATAGAAACACCATATTATATGGTGATGGAGTATGGTACAACACCACAAATATACCTGAGTAACGGAGCAGGCTTACTGAGGCTTACTACCACTGCCGTGTGTGTTGCTTTACATTGAAACACCATATTATATGGTGATGGAGTATGGTACAATACCACAAATATACCTGAGTTACAGAGCAGGCTCACTGAGGCTTGATACCACTGCCATGTGTGTTGCTTTACATAGAAACACCATATTATATGGTGATGGAGTATGGTACAACACCACAAATATACCTGAGTAACGGAGCAGGCTTACTGAGGCTTACTACCACTGCCGTGTGTGTTGCTTTACATTGAAACACCATATTATATGGTGATGGAGTATGGTACAATACCACAAATATACCTGAGTTACAGAGCAGGCTCACTGAGGCTTGATACCACTGCCATGTGTGTTGCTTTACATAGAAACACCATATTATATGGTGATGGAGTATGGTACAACACCACAAATATACCTGAGTAACGGAGCAGGCTAACTGAGGCTTACTACCACTGCCGTGTGTGTTGCTTTACATTGAAACACCATATTATATGGTGATGGAGTATGGGACAATACCACAAATATACCTGAGTTACAGAGCAGGCTCACTGAGGCTTGATACCACTGCCATGTGTGTTGCTTTACATAGAAACACCATATTATATGGTGATGGAGTATGGTACAACACCACAAATATACCTGAGTAACGGAGCAGGCTAACTGAGGCTTACTACCACTGCCGTGTGTGTTGCTTTACATTGAAACACCATATTATATGGTGATGGAGTATGGTACAACACCACAAATATACCTGAGTAACGGAGCAGGCTAACTGAGGCTTACTACCACTGCCGTGTGTGTTGCTTTACATTGAAACACCATATTATATGGTGATGGAGTATGGTACAACACCACAAATATACCTGAGTTACAGAGCAGGCTCACTGAGGCTTTATACCACTGCCATGTGTGTTGCTTTACATAGAAACACCATATTATATGGTGATGGAGTATGGTACAACACCACAAATATACCTGAGTAACGGAGCAGGCTAACTGAGGCTTACTACCACTGCCGTGTGTGTTGCTTTACATTGAAACACCATATTATATGGTGATGGAGTATGGTACAACACCACAAATATACCTGAGTAACGGAGCAGGCTAACTGAGGCTTACTACCACTGCCATGTGTGTTGCTTTACATTGAGACACCATAATATATACTGATGGAGTATGAATGGTACAATACCACAAATATACCTGAGTTACTGAGCAGGCTCACTGAGGCTTGATACCACTGCTGTGTGTGTTGCTTTACATAGAAACACCATAACATATACTGATGGAGTATGGTACAATACCACAAATATACCTGAGTTACGGAGCAGGCTTACTGAGGCTTCCTACCACTGCCGTGTGTGTTGCTTTACATAGAAACACCATAATATTATGATAAACAAGTGGACCCACGCCCACTTCGGAGCACCTAACAGTAAATATATAATCAGTGTTCTACATTATGTATTAAACATATAATATTTAAACCTTCCTCTTGAATCATTCTTTTAAAAAACCGCATCGAAATCTGCTGCGTAGTTTTAAAGATATAAGCATACATTGGGCAGACAGTGCGACTTTGTTTTATATAATGTAGTGAAACCGTAATATTATGGATGGTTTTGAGGTGTGAACTGGAGCTTTTTAACCGACTTCTTATACTGGTGGTCTGCGGGCTTCGCTAGTTACCACCCACTGGACAAAACCGTGTAGTCTAACGGTCATTGTGACCGAGTTCCGAATATTTAGTGAACCCAGGGAGGGAGGAAAGAAGAAGAAGAAGGGAAGGATTTATCCCACATTCTAGCTTTGGTCTGCTTCAACGGCCGCAACGGCTTTTTGAGGTATATATTAATCGGATATAGAATAGAATGATACTTTATTGCATACCAAAATACAAGAAATGGTTATGAACATAATATGACAAATATAAAACTAGAGGTAAAAAAAAGTAAAGTTTGAGCTGTGGGTGGGTTGATAGATCAGTCAGTCAATCAGTCACTCTTTCCTTTTATATATTTAGAAGTACACGAATCAACAGCATCTTAATAACTCTTTATATCTAATGGGGTCAGAAAATAAGTTCGTTAGGTCAAAGGACCTTCAAAACAAGCCAACAATCAGCCTAATTCCGGCAGTTCTATGACCGAATTCAAATATTTAAGGTTGTATCTAATAAACCCTTATATACCATCAGTGGGTCGTTAAACTGTCTTAACTTGTAAACAAGTTTATCTTTGAGGTCAAATTATATTTTCAGGAAAGTTAGGCGCTCTTCGGTAAAATATTGGAGATTTCAGATGGTAATATTGTACGGTAATATGGTTGGGAAGTTTCCCCCGAGTTTGTGTGTGGAGCTAAGCTGGGCTTCGCATATTTTCTAGTGGATTTACTCCGCTTTGGAGATTTATATTCTTCTTGTACAGTTATATTAAGTCTGCAAGTTCATTTAGAATTATGTTGAGGTTATTTTATTACAGAAAGCCTAATAAAATTATTACCAATTATGTACACACCACCATCACTCATTTCATTCCTGGATCAAACGTAGCGATAGGGTCGCCCATTGTGAACCTTAATATACCTACTTCATTTTATGTACTTAGATGTAATTTAAATTTGTATCTAAAACAAAAATTCGTATTTACTACGAAAAAAAAAACAGTAGGCGGCTCAATTCGAGCGATTATATATTTTTTTCTTACAATAATCAGCACCAAGAATATTAAAAACCCAGCGAAGTATTGGCACAACAAAAGCAACTCCGCAAGTATATTTCGTCCAAATCCTTTGAGATTTTGGGAAATAATTGGCGACGCTGAAATATTTGCGTATTCGGCTCACGGTTGAGGCCACTCAATGAAAATATAATTCAACACACAATTCTATCAAGCTTGCCCCAGTTCGCAGTGCTTTGTGGACTATCCTGGGATAGGACTGGCCAATATGAATACTAGATAGGTCTATTATTATTGGTATTGAACGATGAATTTGAATGCCTAGAAAATATTTCTTTTAGATTTCTGAAGTCTTGGTTATATTATATTCCGGGGGTATTCTATTAACCGGGGGTAGACTTCCTTTGCAAGAGGTCGACTAGGTGGGTACTTAACATCTTATAGACTCTCAAGTAAGAAGTGTTGACGCAGTGCACTGGGTAGCACTGTACTAATTATGGGCAGCGTTATCTCTTACCATCAGGAAAGTGTCTTGCTCGTCTTCTTAAATCGTTGTATAAACGGAGATTTCATGATCATGACTCCGTGAGTTTTAAACTCATTTACAAACATAGCCGCAGATGGTAGCAAACTTAACATTGATTTTATTTCTTCGTCCAAGTCATCTCAGTATTTTATCAGTGTAAGATAAATATTGCGTCGTGGTGTTATCATCCATTTTATAACACATAATATTATGCAATATACTTGATATTATGATGAATCATGATTATAATAACTGGATTCTCATCTCTATTTACTGTAGACGAACCTACGTGTTATCTTTCTTTCAACTTTTAAGAGGTCATCATCATCATCTCAGCCGTAGGTCGTCCACTGCTGAACACTGAACATAGGCCTCCCCTTTGGATTCTTATAGAGGTGGTAGGTTATGGAATTTTTTCAAGTCAATTCTTAAAAAAACAATTGTTTATTTTATTTATAATTGCAACTAAAATCACGATCACGATTGACGTCAACGTTATTTTCTTTTAATTTGTATTTAAATGTATATAATTTGTATGTATTTGTTGATGATTCCGATGATTGTTGAACCTCTCTGCCTTTTAAATGAGGTAAAAAGTTATATTTGTCTATTAAATTAATTTGAAATATATAAATAATTATCAATATGAAGTTACCTCAAAGAGTTAGACGGTAATGTGATAGGAATAACGAACGTATATCTATCTAAATAATGAATATTCAATTTCTGGTAAAGGAATGTGCTAAACATTATAAATATACTAACAATTAAATTTTACATTCATAGAATTATAACAAAAATACTGATACACCTATAAAAGTAATAAACATTATAATTTCCTATCGGTAGCATTTTTAACTAAGGTACCTCTTTATTACTATGTATTATAATAATAGATAGTTACAAAATATCTAGTAAATTTCAAAGTTAAAAAAAAAAAATAGCACTCCGGGAGTGCCGGCAGAAGTGAAAACTTCAATATTAACGTTGTGTTTAATTATAAGTATAAAAATACTATCATTTATGAGGTAGATAAGTTTGTGTGCGAGCGAACAGCCTTTTTAAAACTACAAATTTATTTGATTTAAGAATATTTTATTGAATTAAAATTAATGTTCGATTTATAGAACTTATAATATTAAACTTATTCAATTTGAGAACAAGATTTTATCTTAAAAATACGTCGAGCCAATTCGACTGTAAGAACTAAACTAAACTTTAATAATTAACAATATATAATGTTGACGCTAAAAACAAAGGTGGTCTCTATTAGACGTCCGGTACTCGGATTACATATATTAAACAAAGGAAATGCTTAATTCGCAATATTAACAAAGGTTTATTTAAAGTTACAATGTTGCAGAAATCAAATACTAAGGACCGGAGGTCGTACCGAAAACATAACTCCTCCCTCGTTAAGCGCGAAATTATCCTCAACAGAGTTTATGTTAGGATCATTTCGCGTAAGGCACTTATATTTAATAAGGATGAGGTACATAATAAGACTTAAGGATAACATAATGTATAAAACTATAGTCGCTAAGCTTACGCTATCTACATGAACACCACTGAAGGTTGGGTATACGTTTTCTTCTGGAATGCTGTTTATCTTCTGTGTCAGTTGTCTGATGTCATCTAGGTTTATATGTCTGATGTCGATGGGTCTGCTGCTGTTGGAGACGACGAACTGGTGTTTTAAATGTGGAAGGCTTATTTGCGGCGCTATCTGGTTAAGGTCGCTTCCCTGGAATCGTTGATGATGTAAACGGGTATTTCCAAGAAAAGCAATGCATTTTTCTTCAGTTTCTAGGATGTAGGAGCCATGTAAGACTTTATATGAGAAATTATTATCACAGGTCTCGTTTAGAACTGTTTCTTTCTTTGTATATACAATCCAGGTGTTGAATTTAATTCGTTGTACTTTGATATCGCCGACATCTACTGGTACAGCTTGGCAGTTTACTGGAGGTGTTAGTTTTATGAGCTGTTCTTCACAAACTTCTTCCGCAATTGGGGTGAGGTCATCTTCGGTGCAGATGTACTTGTTATCGCTTATGTCGTTGCAGGGGCGTGTGGCAGGCAGGAATTTCAACCCATTCACCAAAAGGTAAGGGAATTTAGGAATGATTGCTATGGTTTTATTTAATGCGGTTTCAAAAATTGGAAAAGTATATAGTTTAAAATAGTTGTATGTATAACCGTCTGTTAATGGAACCTCTAAAATAAATGTTATTCGGCTTTCTTTAATAAACACTTTAACTTTTATTAGTCTTTCTATTTTTACTAGTGTTGCTGTATTTATATTAAAAACTAAATTTTCCGTTTTTCCAATATTTTCTAAAATTGACAATAGTTCCGTAGTATTTAATATCGAATGGTGTAGTACAGAGACTTTACTAAATGCTAGAGCTGTTTCAAGTTCACTTAATGTAATATAGATCGAACGAAAGTTAATACTAAACATATTGAATGTCATAAGTACATTAGATGCATATAGGTGATCTGTTTCAAAGGATAACATTTTTGTAATTATTTCTTCCAAATTTCTTAATTTCGCGTTTATAATGTCAGCATTATATTGTAAGGCTTCTGTACTATTTACAAAGGTATCGATAGTTTTCGAAATTAGTGTCATCTTTTTATCTACAATCGTTTGTCTATCTTTAAGTTGTGTAATCAGAGAATTGTAATGTATGGCATCTCCGTGATCTAAATTTCCGGTTACAAGTTTAATTATAGAGCCCAAAGGATTGATTAAACCTCGTTTTCCTCGAATAGTAGGAAGTAAATGATTGATTTTATCTGTTACAATGTCTCGGAGATATTCAACTTGTTTTCGTAATCCCAAAAATTCTTCAGAGATGTTTTCCTTTTTGTCTAATAAATCGCTAAATTCTACATATTTAATTAAATTATATTCTAATGTGGACTTAATCCAACTTAGATCTAATACCTTAAAAATAGTCCAACTATCTTCTTCTCTATAAGCTTGTCCGATTCTAACTGGTAGAAGCCCCGGATTTCCTTCAACCTTTTGAATCTGAAGGCCCTGGCTTTGGACTACCAGCAGGAAGTACCTGTGGGGGACGTTTGATGTTTTTAATAGGTACTTTAGTGTCCCTATGTCCTATCTGTATGGGAACAATATTCCGTATTGTCTTTCCTTTTACTATAGCTTTTTGATAACGCGGCTTATCTTTGCTTTTTCGCTTATTTACTTCTTTTGTGAAAACTACTTGTTCTTCCGCTAAGCTTTCGCATTCTTCACCACCTCGCTTTTCCCTAACTTTCTTTTTATGTTCTAACATTTTTCCTGATAAGTACTTATACAAGTATTTTGTCCTATTTGCGTGGTCTTTCATAAGTTGTTGAGTGTAGAGTTTTTCAAAATTTGCGTCAAATGTTTGATTCGCGTCTGTATGGCCGAATACTACTTCAAAAGGTGTAAGTTCTGTTACAGTGTGTATAGTATTATTGTATGACATGATAGAGTAAGTCATAACAGATGCTGCGTCAGTACACTTTTGATTATATTTTGCCAATCTATAAATTTCTATTATAGTAGAATGAAATCTTTCTACAATACCAGTTGAATTTGGGTTATTAGGGGTAGTAATATGCAATTGGATCTTATACATGTCTGTCATTTCCTTTATCATTGCGTTATTGAACTCCGTTCCAGGATCACAACTAATTTTGGTCGGAACACCGTACATAGAGAAGTACTTAATAAGTGCTCTAACTACTTCGCCTGTGGATCTGTCACTAATTTCAATTGCTTGACCTAATTTGCTAAAAGCATCAACTAGGGTCAGATAATATTTTCCGTCTATTGTGAAAAGATCTATGAAAACTTCCTGAAAGGGGGCATTCTGTGTTTGGGTTAATTCAATTTTTGGTTTTAAGGGATGTCTATCGTATTTCATTTTTCTACATAATTCACATCCGTTAATTATAGCAGAAACAGTTTCAAGCATGTTATTCCAGTAATAAGTTCTTTTTAATCGCATTATTGTTTCTTTTATTCCTCTATGACAAGTTTTACCTTCATGATACTTTAAGATGACTGCCCTTTGTTCATTTTCGTCTTCTAGGTATATAACGCGTTTTCTACATTCCTGTATATTTACTGTTCCTGGTTTGAATAATTTAATTATTACGTTTGAAAAGTCTTTTCTATGTTGTTCTTTTTCGAAATATATGAAATATTTAATTTTTGGTCTGATATATTCTTTCAAAAATGTTTTGATTAAATTTTCATTATTTACTGGAAGGAAAACTTCTAGAACTTTTTGTTTGTCTCGCGATAGATTTTTCACTAGTATTTCGTTTTTGAACCATTCAAAAATTAAGATTTGGTTTGGTTTCGTATCTATAGCTTCGTCTAATATTGGGATACCAAAGGAGTCGGGTTCTACGTTAGAATGGATGGTATCTATACTACTTTCATCTCTTACTGGATATTGTGGTATGGATTCGGTTGATTCAGAATTGATTGTGATTGGTTTGTCAGAATCAGCAGTCGCGGTTCCTTCAGAGTCGGATATGGATACTGTGTCGAATGATTGTCTATTACCCCTAGATAGTGTTTCTACTCTATTATCTAGGTCTCTAAGATGTTCGCGGATTTGTTGATCTTGGTCGTCAATATTAACTTTCATAGATACGTCTTCGTTGTCGTTGTCGGAATCGAGAGCATTGAGTTGTATACGCGAAAGAGCGTCTGCGTTGCTATTTTGTTTTCCGCTTTTGTGAATTACTTCATATTGATATTCTTGTAATCTTAATCCCCATCGCGTAAGGCGAGTGTTTGGTTCTTTTAAATTTTGAATCCATTTTAATGGTGCATGGTCAGTGTAAATTTGAAATTTATTCCCATAGAGGTAAGGTCTAAAATGTCCTACCGCCCATACGATAGCTAATAGTTCACGTTCGATGGTACTATATTTCCTTTCTGTATTGCTCAACGTACGACTAGCATAAGCTATTGGTCTATCGTTTCCTACTGTTCCTTGGGATAGTACTGCACCAACGGCAACGTTAGATGCATCGGTTGTCAAAATAAATGGTTTTTCATAATCGGGATATTGAAGCAAAGGAGCAGATGTAAGGAGCTCTTTGCATTTTTCGAAAGCTTCTATATATTTTTGATCTATTATTATCTTGTTTCGTTTCTTAAGGCATGACGTCAAAGGTTGAGTCACTTTTGCAAAGTCTTTTATGAATTTTCGATAGTATCCTACTAGTCCTATAAAACTGCGGATTTCAGTTGCGGTCTTTGGTAGGGGGTAATTTAATACAGCGTCGATTTTTTCTGTATTAGGTTTAAGTCCGTCTTTAGTAATTGTATGTCCCAGGTAAAGTACTTCTTTTCTCAAAAATTCTGATTTATCTAACTGAATTTTCAAATTTGTCTGTCTCAGTCTGTCAAACACGAATCTGAGTTTTTGTACGTGTTCTTGTAAACTTTTGGAAAAAATTATTATGTCGTCTAGGTAAACTAGACAATGTATGCCCTGTAGTCCTCGCAAGATGTTGTCCATTGCTCTTTGGAAAGTAGCGGGCGCGGTTTTTAAGCCGAATGGCATACGAAGAAATTCATAATGACCATATTGTGTACTGAAAGCTGTCTTTTGTCTGTCGTCCTGGTTTACTTCAATTTGATGATAACCGGATGCTAAATCAATTGTTGTGAAATAATTACATTTTCCTAATTTATCAAAAATGTCTGTTATATTCGGGAGAGGATATTTATCGTCATGAGTGACGTCATTGAGCCTTCTATAATCAATTACCATTCTATACTTCTTTTCGCCAGACATATCCATTTTCTTAGGTACAAGATGTACAGGGGCACTCCATGGTGAATAAGATTCCTGTATAACATTGTCCTTCAAAAGTTTATCTACCTGTCTTTTAATTTCAGCGGTTTGTTCAGGGGGTTGTCTATATGGTTTGAGGTATATAGGATCCTCATTTTTCGTCCTAATATGGTGTTTTACTTCATTCGTAAATGTGAGTGGTAGTTCGTTACAATAGAATATGTCCTTGTATTCTTTACACAATTCTGATATTGCCTTCTTTTCTTCCTCATTCATATGATCAAGACGTAGTTTTCCTAAATTCTGTTCTAACAATTCATCTATCTCTACATCTTTCATACTAACGCTTTCATCATTCATGTTGTTTACCTCACATTCATCTTGCTTATATTCCGTGACTTTAAATGGGGCTGTAATTGTTAATATCGCGTATGTATCTGTACTATTTTGAATTACTGTTGTTGCATAACCATTCACACAATTTACCAAAGCACAAGGCATTCTCACATTCTTTCCAAATTCTTTAAATTCTAATATTCCTTCTCCGGTATGTAAGTCTGTTGGCAATTTAACACGTTTTTCAGTGCGTGATGGTATTTCAATTTGATAGTTCAAATTTTTATGTACAATTGGAATTACCGTGTTGTTAGTTTTTAGTACATTTCGTTTCAAATCAATTAGGGCGCCTAGCTGTCGCAAAAGGTCGTCACCTATAACTCCGTCATAACGATTATCCACATCATACAAGTAGAATTTGTGGTATTCGTTGTTTTTAAAAGTCGGTAACAAGGGTATTTCAATTACTTCCGTATGTGCACTAGAAGAGTGTGTACTTACAACGGTAAAAGGTTCGTATTGTACTGCATGTGAAAAATATTCATAAGCTTTCTTTGGACTAATGAATGATCGCATGCTACCAGTATCGATCATAAAGTTTGCGTCTATTTCCGGTATATAGATGTAAGGCAATTTGAGATTCGGATCACAATTAATTTCTATTACTTCGGATGGTTTGCGCCTGTGCGCAGATGAAAATTTTGAATTTCATTAGCATCAGAAGTATTAGGTTTATCCTTACATTCATCATTGTTATCTTGTTTGAAAGATTCCGTTTGATATTCGCAATAATCGTCACTATTATAATATGCATCATAGTCCTCGTCTTCGTTAACATCATATTCATAATTATACGAAGGGTTGCATTCTAGTTCATTCAGTTTAAAACCGGGTTGTTGCGTTTTCATAGGGGGAGCTGTGCGCATAGAAACGTCTTGGGGTTGGTAGTTAGGTACAGAAGGTTTGTATCCTAATTGTGGGTTTACTGGATTTGGTGGACGTATTCCAAATTGTTGGGGACGCATTCCGAATTGTTGAGGATGTGTACCAAATTGGGGTTTATAGCCAAATTGGGGTCGATAGCCAAATTGCTGTTGGGGGCGAGAGCCAAATTGTTGGGGTCGCATGTATTGACCTTGGGTATTAAACGGTGGTTTATAACCTAATTGTGGTTTATAACCAAAGGGTTGTGGTGGTTTTGGTTGATTTTGCATTTGATTTTGTGTTCCAAATTTAAATGTGTTTGTAGGTGTATGAGGTTGTAGTTGAAACTGTGGTTGTGGTCTATTACTTGTGAGTCTATTATGTGCAACGTGTTGATTGTGGAAGTCTACTTCTTCCATAACTACGCTCAAGGCTTCCTCTAATGTTTTAGGTTTACTCAAGCGAACAACGCGTGCTATGTCTTCACTGAGATTATATAGAAATACACTCAACGATATATGGTTGTATATTGTGACTTTACTTTGCTTTAGGTTCGGATCAGATAATAGGTTAACTTTAGAAATTAAAGTGGACCTCACAGATTGTACCCTATTACAGAAGTCTAGGTATGATTCATTTGATCGGATCTTCATGGATTCTAGTTCTATTGCAATGCATTCTTCACTGCGTGGGTCACCAAAATGTTGCGTAAGAAGTTCTTTGAATTGATCCCAAGTACCTATTTCTTCGCGTTCACTAATTAACGCGGCGGCTTTATCCACTAGCTTACCCATAATGCTGTGCATTACATATGTATTTTGGGTGGCATTGCCTGCATATTTAGATATTATAAATTCGCATTGTCTTATGAAGAGACTTAACTGACGTTTATCTCCTCCAAATGAGGGAATTACCTTCAACATTTCGTTCGGAATAATAGTGATGGTTTCCCTTGGAGTAGCCATTTTCGAATTTTCCGATTACACTTACAATTTATATTTATAATTATTAGTAACTATATGCAATTACTTTATACTTAATTTATTTTATATTTAAACTTTTATTCTTATATCTATTTTTCGTTTATATTTTTAATTCACTTTTTCACTTTATTGCCCTTATTTTCACTTGTTTATCACTTATTTTTACTAGAAAGCCAGATAACACTTAAATGAGAGAGTTCTTATCTCAAGAAAGTAGAGAGGTAAGGAAGGTGAAAAGGTTTACTCACCAGCCAGCCAAAGTTAACGCCATTTCTCGTTCCAGCCTTATCGAATTTATTTGGTTCGCGGATCACTGATAGCGATGTATATACTCGCGGACAATAGATTTTATACTGCACTCGCGAATACCGTTTTCGCATGGAAGACAGTGATCCTGTCCTCAGCGCCAGATAAGTTTGTGTGCGAGCGAACAGCCTTTTTAAAACTACAAATTTATTTGATTTAAGAATATTTTATTGAATTAAAATTAATGTTCGATTTATAGAACTTATAATATTAAACTTATTCAATTTGAGAACAAGATTTTATCTTAAAAATACGTCGAGCCAATTCGACTGTAAGAACTAAACTAAACTTTAATAATTAACAATATATAATGTTGACGCTAAAAACAAAGGTGGTCTCTATTAGACGTCCGGTACTCGGATTACATATATTAAACAAAGGAAATGCTTAATTCGCAATATTAACAAAGGTTTATTTAAAGTTACAATGTTGCAGAAATCAAATACTAAGGACCGGAGGTCGTACCGAAAACATAACTAGGTAGAATACAATGTTTATTTATTGCGCTATCGTACACAAATATGACAATTTATATGTTGTTATTTATAATATTATATCGTTATTTATATATAACATTAAATTTTATCTCTCAGAAAAATCAACTTCCATCCATAATTTCGACGACTTTTACACCACCGTTATTATCATAATCATCATCGCAAATTTTTACAACTGATACAATTGGTTTATGATAACTTAAGTAAGAAACAAACAGTTTTGATTCGAACCTATTTAAGTGTCTAATAAAAAAAATATAAAATATAAAAATATAAAAAAAAAATATCGCGCGCGCTTGTCTAAGCCCCCTGTGCCGCCTAAACAGAGCAGCACACTCAGGCACGGTAGAAAGAGTGGGAGATACTAGTTCCTCTCCCTTCCCCTCGATCTTACGCTTTTTCGATCAGCATCACGTGACCCTGACGCGAGTTTTAAAGTTTTTACCCATACAAAAAAGTGCTCAGCGCCGCTAAAGAAGTTCTCACTTCAAAAAAACTTAATTCATAACAATAATGACAAGTCCGACTCAGGGCATAGTTCAAATTTAATAAAAATCTGCTCAGAGTTTTTAAGATTCGAGTTAAAGTTAAAACGTCTCGACCTCGTGTATTTCAATAAGGTCAACCACAAAGGATAGCTTTGTACTCGGAAGTCGGTTTTTTTATGTGTTCAAAGTTAAACGATGTAGACCACAGAAGTAATACAACTAGAAGTACCCAATTAATGTGTGTGTGATGGCAATAGGGAAAATTCTGTGTGAAGAAAAAGGAGAACCTATTTTTTTTCCGTCCCTTTCAGCGTGGCCGGTTAATGTTGTTTGTCAAACTGCTTCACTGTGACAATAATAATACCAATGTGTTTCGTTTTTTTCCAAAATTTTAAAGCAATTTGTGACAATACAATGTTATTCATCTAGTTTATGACCTTAAATATCAATATATCGCGTATTTTCATAAAATAATGTAAATCCGTAAGCTGTTTTTTGTCTCACAGGTGGCCACGATGATGTCGTGACCCCCCCTGATGTAGACCTATTCGCCATGACTGTTAATTTTTATCATTATATATAAGACACACCGCTCAACCGTGACACACTAATAGTGAGATAACTAACGAGCAGACATACATATGTTTAATTTATTTAAATTCCTACGTTATTATGAAGAATGAAGTGGAAATAGTGGATACGGTTTCAGTTGTCCCTGAAGGGAGGACGAGAAAACAATGGATGATCGCTGTATTAGGTAAGTAACTATTTTTGGTAGTCCACTTAGTCAAAATGTGACAAATTCTCAATAAAAAAAAAAAAGGTAGCACTCCGGGAGTGCCGGCAGAAGTGAAAACTTCAATATTAACGTTGTGTTTAATTATAAGTATAAAAATACTATCATTTATGAGGTAGAATACAATGTTTATTTATTGCGCTATCGTACACAAATATGACAATTTATATGTTGTTATTTATAATATTATATCGTTATTTATATATTACATTAAATTTTATCTCTCAGAAAAATCAACTTCCATCTGCTTCCATCCATAATTTCGACGACTTTTACACCATCGTTATTATCAGAATCATCATCGCAAATTTTTACAACTGATACAATTGGTTTATGATAACTCAAGTAAGAAACAAACAGTTTTGATTCGAACCTATTTAAGTGTCTAATAAAGACCGCATCAATAGTAGTTTTGTATTTCGTTGTGCTAAAATTGCGATCATTTGACATAGTTAAACCAAATTCACAGATCAGCACACTCAAGCACGGTAGAAAGAGTGAGAGATACTAGTTCCTCTCCCTTCCCCTCGATCTTACGCTTTTTCGATCAGCATCACGTGACCCTGACGCGAGTTTGAAAGTTTTTACCCATACAAAAAAAAGTGCTCAGCGCCGCTAAAGAAGTTTTCACTTCAAAAAAAGATGTTTTTATGTCTGTGAAATTGACTAGGAATACTAACAACAAAATAATAACACATAACATAAGGGGTAAGGGGTAGAGTAATATTAATTTTTCATGAGCAATTTAAAATAAATCGATTTTCTTTATTGTTTTTTTTTCTTTCTTAATTTTTCATTATATTAGGTCACTGGTATAGTGTTCAAAATATTTTTAAATAGTAAATGCCGAGGTTTTTCCTAAAGCAATATAAAATGTTGTATCGTAATGTACTTATAATATTAATAATTAAGCTAAAACTAAATGAATCATAAGCAAAGCACTCGAGCATTTCAAAACTAACAAATTTATAAAATTGTGTAAAGTATTTTTGTTTTGTAGATTGATTTCAAAATGACTGAAAAAAGATTCACAAATTATTCACTAAAATAGCTTGGTTCTTGTTTTCGTCAGCCCGTATTATCCTATACTTAGGTGTGAAGTAACGCATTTAACCATTTTTTTATTGGTCGTAACCCATGGTTTGGAATTCGATGGTGGCCATAACTCAAACTCCCCTTAGATAAAGGGGTGCCTAAATATTTTTTTTAATTATGGACTAATATTAATTCAAATTTTAAATAAACTTTTTAAAAACAAGCTTTATTATTTTTATTATCTAACAGCAAAGTACTCGTCAAGAAAAATCAAATGAGCCCAAACTTGATGGGGTATCATTTTTTAATCATGAAGTTCCTTAGGCCACCTTACAGCTCCATCATAAGATCAGCTCAATGTCATAATAATATTGCATTGTAATCCGATTTATACACTAGTACATCCAAAATTTCAGCTCAATCGGAAACCGGGAAGTGGACCAAATTCAACTTGCAAGATTTGATTACAGACAGACAGACAACAGACAGGTGGAAGTAAATAAAAGCTTGTAAAAATATATTCCAGTGAATATAACCCTCGTGGGCTATGGCATGCAGATGGGTTGGATCGCCGTCGCAACCAAGGTGTTACAATCAGACCAGTCTCCCGCCGGAGCTCCTTTCTCCCCGGTAGATATATCCTGGCTGGCCAGCAGCCCCAGCTTGGCTGCCATGATGAGCATACCCTTGTTCACGCTGCTGGTGGACAGGGTGGGACGGAAGCCTTGCATCCTCGCCTGTGCGACCTTTCAGCTGGTGAGTACCTTCTTTTAAAGGAAATGTTCAAATCAATTTTTTTTGGAACTTGAAGGGCACATTTTTTATACAACGGAGTAAGACGACGCACAAGACGCTCTTCTGGTGATGGTAAGAGATAACGCTGCCCATAATTAGTATAGTACTACCCAGGATTTTACAAAGGTAAAATTCTGAGTGCACTGCGTCAACGCTTTATCTTTATTACAAAATTTTATAATTCTACTATAGAATAAAAATTCTACTATAGAATAAAAATTCTACTATAGAATTCTACTATAATTAATAAATAATCTAACGTCACTTATTATTATAGTAGGACATAAAACACGTATACAATGTACAACCCACATGCCGACATCGTGACATTCTATAATAAATAACTTTATTTGTTTTGTTTCGTTTAAAGATTTATTTAATTTAGTTATTTTATCATGGCTTAATGGTTGTGCTTAATGTTAACTATTTAGATTTTTATCATTATATTATAACTTACAATATACACAATATTATATTATGTGTATTATAGGTAGTTATTAGAATCTTTGACACCAAAATTTAACCGATATCATAATCTATTTCGGACAAGTTGTTTCGTTTTAAAATTACATACACAATATTAAGCTTATAAAGCCAATTTGTAAAGCTTTGTTTGTCAGACCCCGATCTAGAACCGTTCTAGAACATTACATCAGCCTGAGGGCAACAGGTAGAAAATGCTATTGTAGCATTTAGTCATAGTTTTGTAATGAATAATAAATAAATAATGCTTCCAGATTATCATCATCTTCCTGCCCTTATCCCACACTAGGTAAGGACGGCACAACACGTCTTTCTCCACCATTCTACTCTATCATCGATCATACCTTCATCCACTCCCCTAGCACGCATATCCTCTTTCACACAGTTCATCCAAACCTTATTCGCCCCCTTCCCTATCAGCATAATATATTCATGAACTTTTGCTTACTTCCAGATCAGTTGGATAATCAAACTGAGCTACATAACCCTGCCGAGCCTAATGGTGGCCAGGATCCTGGGCGGAGTGTCGGCTGGAGGCTGTATCTACGTCATGCCGATGTACCTCAAGGAGATCAGCCAGGATGACGTCAGAGGTTCTCCTTCCTTTTTCGTTTCTTTCTCCTCGAGGACTTTTTTATGAAAAGAAATGAACGAGCGAGATTGCCTGATAGTAAGAGATAACGTTGTCCATAATCGGTACAGTGCCTAGTAAATCCTAGGTTTAACAATGATGTAAAGGCAAGGATTTATCCCGTCTTCTAGGTTTAGTCTGCTACCATCTACGGCTGCATCATTACTTAACATCACGCGAATTCGTGGTCAAAGGCTAACCTTTAACCCTTTCAGGACCATAAGACTAGGAGAGGTAATGTTATGGTTATTTCTGTATAATATGATCTTTTTGATGTCTATAAAACATATTTTAAAGTCAAAAAGTAAAAACCTATTTTAGTTTTTTTGGAATTTTATGGTACATGGGTGTCCCTATGGTCGTCAACGGTAAATTTTATTCGAAATTATTTACAGTTTTGTCTCAAGGCTAGAGGAATATCTAGGATCTAAACACTTATTAAAAACGCAAATTTACTACCTATAATCATTAATTTATAAGAAATGAGTCAAGGTACAGAATAAAACAATTCAATCGGTCGTATATTACAGGTGAACTTTGCATATTATACAGGTGTTGTTAGTGCGATTATCTTTTGGAACGTGCACAATACGCGCATCATTTTCTGTTTATCGTTTTTTCGATGGATTGTAATAGGGTAGATCGATTTATAGCATTGCATAATATGGTAGGTACTTACTCATTTTTTCAGGAAGCCACAGAGACTTGCCTGATCTACAAACAACCAATCAATCTATTCTGACCGTGCTTCTCTGTGTAAATGGTATATGCGTTGTTCACTGTTATATCAAAAAGGTCAAAGAATAGTCTTAGATAATCTATCTTCTTATTCTTATTTTAACTTTGACCTGCGATCAAGCTCGTGTGTTATATTTCGTTGATCCGTTAGACCAATGCCACCCATATTTTTATTGTAGTTTGATACGAAACATATTTAGTAAAAAATCGTACCTAATCGTACCATGGTAATCAACTGGAAGCTTGGCTGGTAGCCAGCTTCAATTATTGGTATGAAATGATTGACCATCACTTGGTGCATTTTATGCAACCAATCTTTCCCTCCAGTCTGGCTAAACAGCGACCCATGCACCCTGTCCTAACGGGTCAGGAAGAGAAGCTTTGCACATGGGTACAATATACGGCTCTAACGGTGTAGGTACCGTTAATCACCCAGGTAGAAAGTTCACCCGAATTCACACGGATTTTTTATATGATACAAGAATGCATTTTATGACTACTACTATTATCTTAAGGCTATCCTAAGAATCTATATCGTTTTACAGTTGGCTGTTTCTATTCATTACACGATATTTTTAAAGGTTTATGACTTTATTGAAATCAGTTATTTTTCTTTTTTTGATATTGCTTGGTAACTATTCGGTTTTTGAATAACTTCATAATATTTTGTTCATATCGTCGTCCAAAAAAAGTATCCCTTCACGACCATAGGGACAGTACTGTCCCTTTTCATTTATGACTTTATAGCTTTATTAGGATCAAATTATCTAATAGTGTAGTAATTTATATAAATATAACATTAACTAGGCTATAGTTTTTTCATGAAATTTATTTATGATTTTCACTTTAACATCTTGTGAATCTTGAGAAAACTTTTTCATTTTCGCACCAAAAGATATGTCATCTTTTATAGATTATAGACACAATATAGTTCTACTTTTATGAAGCTGCTAGCTATCAATGGTTAAAATAGACATTTAAATTTTAGAAAACAAAAAAATATTTGAAATTGACCAAGAATTTATTTAGATTTTTAATTTTTTGTGTTGGGTACACGGATGTCCCCATGGTCGTCAAAGGGTTAATGAAAAAAAGACTATATCAACAACAAGATTTAGAGGTGTAAAGACTAGAAAGTGTAGAAAAATCAAAGTAGAAAGACATAAAGTCTCTTCAGCCCAGTAATTTAATTCCAGGTGCCCTGGGAATGATCCTGAGCATGGCCAGGAACCTTGGTCTCCTCCTCATGTACATCATAGGAGGATATTTGGACTACTACACGGTGTTGTGGATTTCTTTACCTCTAGCGGTGGTGAATGTGGTCACCATGTTCTTTGCTCCTGAATCACCGACGTATTACGTCAAAATTGGGAATATGGAAGTAAGTAAAAACCTATATAACACAAAAAAAAAACAAAATCATATAAAACTTTTAATAAGAAACATAAGTAGACGCCGCATACCAAAAACCAAATTGTAGCTAACCTGACACGCACAATTTATTACGTCGTATCAAGTAGGTAATGTCAAAAACTATCGGAAACAGTCATAGTAATTGACCATAATAATTTTAAACGGTCCATCTAAAATTTTTGATACTGTACAGAAGTTTCAACAATATAATATGGCCTCAGTTTTGTTTTTAAACGATTTTATTAATGTTATGAAGTAGAAGACGAGCAAGACACTTTCCTGATTTAAGATAACGCTGCCCATTATAATCAGTACAGGGCTAATTAGGATTTCACAATGATGTGAAATTCTAGGAGCACTGCACCAACGCTTCTTACTCTAGAGTCATAAGACGTTAAGACTCTTTAGCCCAGTAATTTCACTAGCTACGTGGTGTCTGTCTTTACTTTAATCTTGCACAAGTGAAATTTTAAAAATACTTTTTAAAAACAAGCTTTATTTATCATTACCATCTTGCATCATATAGTGCTCGTCAAGACGAATCAAATGAGCCCAAACTCGATGGGGTTGCGTTGTTTAATGATAGAGTTCCTATGGCCACCTTCCCGCTCCATCATCAGATCAGCTCCATGTCATAATAATATTGCATTGTCATCCGATTTACACACGCATGCAAATTTTCAGCTCAATTGGAAACCGGGAAGTGGGTCAAATCAAACTTGCAAGATTTGATTACAGACAGACAGACAGACAGACAGACAGACAACAGACAGGTGAAAGTAATATAAAGCTTGTAATAAAATTAACTCTTATTTAAATCATGCCTCGTAATATCACGAGATGGCTGTAAAGCAGTACTACTCAGACGTAAAACATTGCTATCTCTAATGTTAATATTATTATCTATTACATAATACTCGTAATATTTCAGGCAGCGGCTTCTACTATTGCATATCTGAGAGATCTTACAGTAGAAGATAAGGTAGTCAACAATGCTATAGACGCGCTGAGGTCTGAGGATGACAAGTTCAAGTCTATCCCTAACGTTACCTTTATTGGCATTTGTAAGTACAAAGCAAATCGATTAATTTCAATCATTTAATATTTGTGGCTCAACTATTATATTGTATGCTGCTTTTGTAGAGGTATTTTCACTGTATTATATTTTAAGTAGGAATTAGGATTACTATTTGTATCGAGGAGAAAGACGGAGGACCAAATTGATAAGCGTGCCATGGAGGTGGCCTGATGATGATGATACGCAACTCAACTCAAAATGCATAATATTATATCCATTCAAACTAGAATTTTGGCTTCGCCAGAAAAAAATCGCTGTTGTTTTCAGCGGGCTAGCATTCTGGTTACATATTTCCACCATGATAAATATGATTTTTAGATTTAGTTTTTAAGTACTATTATATTAAAATGATAGAAATTTTGTTTTTGAGGTATTTTATTGTCTATTTAAAATACTATAAAAACGGATGGAGACTAACTCATACAATTATATCACTCAGTCAAGCAGAAAGCCTGGCGCAAAGGCTTCATTTTCATGGTGCTGGTGATGATAGCCCACGGCCTGAACGGCGGGTACAGCATCATCAGCTACGCGCCCACCATCCTGGTGATGTCTGGTCTCCACTTCAACCCTGAGCTGCAGAGCTTGAGCGTTCCCATCTTCATGATCATCGGGACAATTCTGTCTATTTTGCTGATCGATCGACTTGGGAGGAGGGTACGTGGAAATTTATTGTTTTAATCTTGATCTTACTAATATTATAAACGTGAAAGTTTGTAAGAATGTATGGATGTCTGGATGTATGTATATTTGTTACTCTTTCACGGCACGCAGTGGTGAACCACCTGTTCTTGTTCTACTCGCTTGAACGTGATCTCGTCTGCGAACCATGTCTTCGATGAACCGCTATTTTACCAAGATTTGTGCTGCATTATAATTGTCGAGATATGTTGCTAAGCTGGATCTGAATTATAAGAGGATTGATTCAAGACTTGACGTTCTTCATTTATTAGACAGCGATCCCTATATCCTACCACGCCCAGTATGATGGAATCTGATGTAAACTCTGATGATGCCGGCCTTCCTGAGTTTACATATATTAGAACGAGCAAATTGACGAAAGAGATAATATTTAATTAAAGCAAGTGTGAATGGTCAAGCCGGTAGTGGTCGACTGCTTAGCTTTCCTTGACCGACTAAACAACGTTTTAAGGCCAAGTCAATGAGTAGCCACTACCGGGAAGCATGTGCGAAGAATGTGATGAAAATTAATACGACAAGGTCTCTATAGCCGTTTATGTATATGTTGACGAAACTAAGTGGTCTAATAAATGATCTAACGTTAATAAATTACATTTATTAAATCTTCTTGGATGTGAGAACTCTACTAGTTTGAAATAAATATCATGAAATTAATATTATTTTATGGTTCTAGCGTCCATGGCCCAGTGGTAATACACCCGGTTTGTAATCCGAAGTCCCTGGGTTCAAAAAACTGTGGGTCCCGGCTGTTTTCTATAAGATATGTGGGAGGCAGTCGTCGATCATGTTGTAGGCCCTGTAGCAATGTTGGCGACCTGAAACTGTAACAATATTTGTGTTTTGACTCTGACAGCGTAAGTAGGTGTTCTGTTGGAGTATAAACCCCAATTAATATCTGTTATTTGTAATTATTGTTATTTGTTCACAGATACTAATGATGCTCGGGTTCTTGCTAGCAATGATCGCGTTCTTCGTGCTGGCTGCCACCATCATGGTCCGAGAAGCTGGTGGGTACGTCCCGGGGTGGGTGACTGTTGCCGCCATCGTGGTACCGATGTGCACCTATGCGGCGGCTATATCCTCCGTGCCCTTTGTTATCATGTCGGAGATGTTTAATTTTCAAGTAAGTCTGTTGACTTAAAGTAAGAACATAATATTCATTATTCCACTACTTCCTACTAAATTCTTTAAAAAGGAGAAAGTTTACACGTATGTGTTTTGTAGCTTCTCGCGTAAATGACTGGAAGACTGAACTGAAATTAGGTATAAACGTGGCTTAGACACTAATATTACATAATATAGGAGACAATCCTCAGCAAGAAAGCTTCGGACCATAGCACAGCACATTAAAATATTATAATAATATGATTTATTTTAATGAAAACGTTAAAATTTCTAATATTTTTGCTCTTGGGGTAACAATATTATTTTCAGAAACTTTACATTTTGGGAGTAAGACTAATACAAAATATTAGATTTAATACTTACAATTTTCTGACATGACAAGTCGCTTTAATATTTTTAAGGATTGAAATGTTTACGGAATTTCTATTTAAATTTTCCAGATCCGCGCAAAAGTGATGGGCTGCCTGGTCATGTTCGGTTGGCTGTGCGGCTTCACTCAGACCCTCATCTTCATCCCGCTGACGGAATCCTTCGGTCCTGCCATCACGTTCATCTGCGCGGGGGTCGTCAACCTCTTCGGCACTGTTGTGATCCTGGTACTCCTGCCAGAAACCAAGGCCAAGTCTGTGGAGCAGATTGAGATGGAATTAGAGAAGAAGTTAGAAAGAAAGTAGAATAAGACTGAGGATTGAAGAGATTTTCAGAAAACATGTGATATAATAAAATCATCATTTTTTATACAAATAAGTCAGAAGACGAGCAAGAAGATTTCGTCATGGTATGGGATAAAACTGCTCATAAATATAATTAGTACAGTGCTACCCAGGCTTTTACAATGATGTAAAATTCTAGGTGCACTGAGCCAACGCTTGCTACTTAAGAGTCATAACAGTCTCTTCAGTCCAATAATTTCATTAACTACAGTGCTCGATCATCAGAATCATCATCAGCCTAGCCTACCTTCGTCTACTGCTAGCCATAAGCCTCCCCCAAGGCTTGCTACTTAACTGGATATTGTAAATAAAAAAATCTAGGTGAATTTTATTTTATTTTATAAGTAGTAAATTTTGTAATCTTTATTATTTAATTATAAGCCTTTTTAGTCTAAATTTTCTAGTGCAATTTAATTTAATAAGTAGTAAATTTGCACCCTTAGTAATTTTTTTAGTGACAGTTAAAATAAAATATTTTAAAAACCTTTTTAGCCTTTTCAATATTCATTCACCATTTCGGTCATACATTTTAAAAGTTAAATTAGGCACTCTGCCCTCATCTATAATTCAGTTGATTGACATAATATATTTGATTGAAAATTGGTTTGATGATGGAACTGAAAGATAAGCTCCAAGAGCATTATCATCATCTTAGCTTCATTAGATACTTATTTACTTTGAATTTCCTTACTACTCTGGTCTATAATAATAATATCTTGCTTCCTGTCTTACTAATACTATAAACGTGAAAGTTTTTAAGAATAGATGTTTGTTACTCTTTAACGCCTAAACGGATAAACCGATTGAGCTGAAATTTGGTATAGTGATAGCTTAGACCCTAAAATAACACATAGGCTATGTAGCCTACTTATGTAAGTACTGCGGGTAAAACTGCTGGGCGCAGCTAGTTTCTTATAAATGCAAAAATAACTACATTGTGTTTGTGTGTTTACATATTGATGTGTATTTGTTACCCCTTCAAACCTAAACGGATGAACTGACTGAACATAAAATTTTGGTATGTACCCAAATACCTAAAATACTCTAAGTCGCTTATTCTAATCAAATAATAAATTAAACATTCAATTTCTTTCATTTCACAGCCCTAGATCATTTTCACAAAACTTACACCAGCCCAAAATACAAAAGTCCCAAGCTATACATCATCAAAAGAAAGATATTATTTCCCAGTTCCTTAGTAGAACCATCTCTGGGAAGAAATTAAGTTTGTTTCCGAGGCTTATGTACGCGGTCTTTAACAGCCAATCTACATAAATTTCCCCTCGACCAGAAGGGATGATAGTAGCACATTCATCTTCCAAGATATGTACCTAATGCCTTCAAAATATTCACTTTTTTTCTTTTGTACAATTTTTATATTTGACACTGAATAACTTTGCTTCGCTGTTTTTACTTGGGAATGGGACCAAAGACTACAAAGGAGCAGCAATACCGCATACCAAAAACAAAACTAAAACGAAATTAAATTTATATTATTGGAGACTTAACGAGTTACTAGTACCTACTATAAATGCTAAACTATGTTTAATAGCTCTATAAATAGGCTTTGTAAACTATCAAAACGACGATTGACTATAACGATTGATTACATGAAGCATAAGATCCACTTGAAATCAGGTTCTCTTTCAATCAAATTGTGATTCGCAATAAATCAGTGGATTTTTAGTACTAATTTATAAGACATCAGTTTTATTTTTAGAGTGCGACGTCCGCCTTTCTAACAAAAGCCCATGAATGAAACTTGCTATCTGGTTAGAGAAATCCGACATTTTCGTTTCTGTCGCAAATGTAGGAAATTCTTTGTTGTTCCAGATTTATAGAACGTATAGAATACGACTGACTTGCAGTCTATTTGATCTAGAATCTAGAGAATATTAGTTCACATCTGAAAAGAAATCGGAATCGAAGCGATTTAGTTCAACCTTCATTAACCGGACGGCGAAGGTTTGGAACTCTCTGCCAGCATCAGTGTTTCCTGTTAATTACAACTTAGGAGTCTTCAAATCGAGGGTTAATAGGTATTTACTAGGTCTGTGTGTAACATCTTCGACCGCGTCATCACTTACCAACAGGTGAGACTGTGGTCAAACGCAGCTCTATTCTCTATAAAAAAAAAAAAAAAAAATCTCTAGAACGAGTCCGTGGCCCAGCAGTATGCACGACCATCTTATATTCCTTAGACCCTATGTTCAAATCCTTGCTGCTGTTAAACTATAATATTAATATATATCCCTATTGTTGCAAATTAAATATGAAAATTTTATTCAAAATTGTATATGAAAATATCTAAGAGCAAGTCGTTAGGTCATTTTGGAAGCCTTGTAGCAATTCTAGTGACCTCAAACTGATACATTTGTCCACACAGCCTATGATTATTGTGATTTGTCTCTAATAGCTGTATAATAATTAGGGTAATCTGTTCTGTTGGAAAAACTCAAAACCTTATTTTTTGTCATAATACTCGTAGTCGTCGTAGTATCTGCAAGTGAAAAAAGTTTTTATTTTTATTTCTTTACTAGCTGCGCCCAGCGGTTTTACCCGTAGTACTTATGTAGCCTATGTGTTATTCCAGGTTCTAAGCTATATCTATACCAAATTTCAGCTCAATCGGTCCACCCGTTTAGGCCTTAAAGAGAAACAAACATCCATCCAGACATCCATTCTTACAACCTTTCACGTTTATAATATATCCCATCAAAAACATAAATGTGAAAAGAGAGCCAAGTTCAATATTACGATGTATGTACTCATAGTTACCTATGATTTGGTAGTTGACTTCAACGACAAAAGAAGTGAGATCTAAATGGGTGCCAAGTTCAATGGTCAGTCCTGAAAAATATTTACAACAACATAAAATATTTTATTACAACTTAAAAGATTATTTCTTCTTATCACTTAGAATTAATATTATTTTGAAGCCTAAAGACTGACTTGGCCAGTTCTCATAATATACTAGGTAGGTACTCGCTTAACTTTAGCTTGATCACTATTAAACGCACTTAATGCTAATTAGTGCGCCACCGTCTTTTATCGTAAATTAGTCCCCTCATACCATTGGTTGTCTGGAAGAAATCGCTCTTTAACGATAATACCGCCACTTGTACATTGTAATTTTTAATTTTAATTATGTACTTATGTATTTTCTGTTACATTATTTGGTGTACAATAAAGTTTCTATTGTCTTATCTTAATGATACTTCGTCGTATGGTAGCCATGAGAACTAGCCAAGTCAAACTTTGGGCTTCAAAATAATATTAATTCTAAGTGATAAGAAGAAATAATCTTTTAAGTTGTAATAAAATATTTTATGTTGTTGTAAATATTTTTCAGGACTGACCATTGAACTTGGCACCCATTTAGATCTCACTTCTTTTGTCGTTGAAGTCAACTACCAAATCATAGGTAACTATGAGTACATACATCGTAATATTGAACTTGGCTCTCTTTTCACATTTATGTTTTTGATGGGATATCATTGCTTTTTGTAAAGTACTTTTTAGTATGTAATTGGTTTAAGACACTCAGTCATAATAAGATTAACCCATTAGTGCATAACGTCCGATAAATCGGACGTCAAAAAAATTGTTATTTCAGGATTTATATATATTTTATTCAAGGTTTATCCTTTTAAAACAGTAGATTAATATATATTCAAACGTGGCAACACTGTTTTTATAAAATGTATTAACGCGCATATGCGTCAGCTGTCCAAATCGCATAATAGCGGCGCGCTGTCAAAATTCTTGGCGGCGAAGGTAAGATTATTTTGTGTTTTTCTTGTACTTTGATTAGTGTTATGGGTCAAAAACGGATATTTTGATTGCTAAACTATTAGACTACTTATTTTCAATATAAGTTTTATGTAGCCATTGTTATTTTGAATGCTATGCTTGCGAATTTTGCACTGTCCGATATATCGGACGCTATGCACAGCGGATACTGCATGTGGTGTTTTGTAGAATTGTTATAGGTTGCAAGTTCATGAAATATTATCTGTTTTGGAGTGTGAGGAGTATGATTATTATACAGAAAATATAATTTACGTTGAGCCCCCTATTGAGAATGCTGATCAGGTCACTGACTGTTTACATCTTTGAGCCTGATGGACCTGAAGGAGCTTGGCTATTATGCTACAGGGACCTTGAAAGCAAAACACACAGAGAACTGCACGGTCAAAGATGTAAAACAATTCAAGAAGAATATGCTGGTGGAATAATGTTGTCACATTAGCCACTAGCTTTGAAATCCTCCAATTACATCTGCAACCCGCTGGTCAAACGAAAAGAAAGCCGAAGTACAAGTTCCTCAGCCATCACTTATTTCATATTACAATAAGTAATGGGTGGAGTAGACAAATGCGACCAGGCTGTGGCAAATTTACGAACTCGGATGCAAATAAAAAAGTTGTGGTGGTGTTTGCATATTTAGTAGACGTTTCGGTAGTAAAGACCTGATTACTTGCACGAAAGAATGGCTGCACAAGAGACACTCACTGAGTCCTTATTAGTTTTTAGATGTTTCATAGCAAGAAGCTTACTTTCCACACATGGCACACAGCTACATCAAGGTCGCAAGCCAACAAAACCATTATCTACAACGAGATACAACGGTAAAGAACATTGGCTGGTCCCAATAAATACTGAAAGTCGCGTCGGTGTGCAAACCAATGTGGAGGGAAAAGTAAATTTCGGTGTCAGAAATGTAATTGAAGCGTTCATCCGAAATGCCACATGGCATATCACATTATAAATTAAAATATATTTAGTTTCTGTTGCATTTTATAATACATTTCTTCATAAAATCCGTACTTTTATTTTAACCTTTTTTACATCAATAATAGTGTCCGCCGTGCATGACGTCCGATTTATCGGACAGGCTATAAAATCTGAATGTTCACATGAACTAAATATTTTTTGTCAGTTAATCGTCATAGACACTCTAAATGATAATATATTATAGTGATCATAATAAAAAGCCGTTAAATAAACTTTATGCACTAATGGGTTAATACCAAATGATTATTTTATTGCACCTCCCCCCACCCCACTGCTCCATGGCACGGCCGTCGCACTGCGCACCGCGGCCCGTTAGCCTCGCCGTGCTTTGATATACCTATACCTATAATTAATTTAGTCGACCGAGCGAAGCGAGGTCTTAGAGTCGAGAGCCGCGAAAAGCCTGCGTTTCGACCAGTTTAGCGGTTGACCTCTGGCGCTTAAGTTTGATCGACATTTACTCGAAAACGGTTAATCCAAATTAAATGAAACTTTACACACAAGTTAAAAAGGTTAATAGAATAATTTTAGTGAAAAAAATAGCGAAATAGACCTTAGGGTTGCAGAGATATAGGTGACTTAAAGTCTTTACGATAGGTCTGACGATAATTTCAAAACTGGTGCTCTGATATTTTTTTTTCTAATATACACACATTTTTTATAACCTACATAAATATATTATCAAAAGTGTATGTTTGTATGTATGTTTGTTACGCGATAACTTGAAAACCGATGGTCCAATTTTTATGAAACTTTGCAAATACGTAATTTAAGTCAATAGAATTTTTAAGTTCGAACATCAGCCAAATCGGTCGAAGGGTTCTAGAGTAATAGAAAATGCTTAATTACAACGTTACCAAAGTTCCAATCATAATGGAACTTTGCGATCAGGTAGTATAAGCTAAAAGAATTCTCATGTTCGAAAATGAGCCAAATCGATCCAAGGGTTATAGAGTTATAGAGATGACTAAATTATAATGTTTTGTACAATTTGTTAGGTACATTAAGTTTAAGAAAGATCCTACAGGCAAGAAAGAGCAGGCAAGTAGATCAAGCTAAAGAATTAATAGCGATAAAGTCCAATAATTCGAGAATTTCAAGCAATTTATCTTATTTTCAATAACATTATTTTTTAGTACATTTCGTAATACCCAGTCTCCCGTAACTTCCATACATTGAAAAAATGTATGAGATTCCTTGGAGTCACGTTACCAACGCAAGGAAGCGAGTACCAACATAAAAACATAAAAAATAGTTTATTTTTCTTATACACCTCCTTTGAACATTGACAATAAAAAAAACAAAATCAAAATTGACAATTCAATGTTTGACGTTGTTATTTGTTGATATTTTGTAACGTGAGTTAAAGTTTAAAAAAGATTGTTTTTTCTGCTTTAAACATTCAAGTTTCTGGGCTGGACAGTCGTGTTTTTAGTTTATATTCTATAGATTTTAGTTCGTTATAGTTTTTGGTTAAATAAAGATATTGTACAGATAAAGTTCGTAATTCTTAGTGCCTGTTTCACGAAGAGACTGAAGAGTTATCGGCTCATCATGAGTTGGAACTCGCGCTCCGTAAATCTTATATAGTATGGAATCAGCTACAGTATTCTTCGCATCGTTGCCTTTGGATGAAAACAGGTAAGTTATAAGCAACAAAATATAATCAATACTCACAAACAGCCACCAATTGCTTTGGAGTAGGCATTTTTTTCCTACAAACTGTCCACCAACATTTATGAGGACAGACTACCTTGGTCGACTAGGCAGGTGCCCCAACATCAGTTATTCTACCGCCTGAGCAGTGATATGCAAACATTACTGTGCTTCGGTAGGAGAGCACTGTAACTAATGAAATTACTGGGCTGAAGAGTCTAAACATCTTATGACTCTCAAGTGAGAAGTGTTGGCGCAGTGAACCCATTTGTGAAATCCTGGGTAGCACTATATTATATTGCAGCGTTATTTCTTACCACCAGGAGAGCGTCTTGCTGGTCTTCTTAGTACGATGTTTTAAAAAAAACCTTGTATGTTTTACAGGTGCAGTGGCTAAGAGTTGTAGAGGATCCTGAGCTTGTTTTTCGGCCCATTGAAAAACTTAGTCGGATTAAGTTTAGTTAAGTTTTTTAACGATATAAGATTCGATAAGACCTTCGATAATTCTTGAAAAAAATATTATTTATTCCTGATTCCTATATTATAACTGCTTGCGATGTACAGTAATATAAAATACACGTTTTTAATTTTATTGTACACAATATTTGTATATATTTTAATTAGCACATTAATTGTAAAAATAGCATTAATAAATTAAATTAAAATATTATAAAATAACATGGCTTTTCTTCATTTATAAAACATATAATAAAATCATCAACTATCCCGTCCAACGGGTCGCGCCGACTATCGATATATTTTTATCGACCTGGCCATCACTAACAATCGACACTACCCATCACTAAGCAATGTCATACAGCAGTGCAGGCAACATCAGAAATCAAATATACTTTTGGGTTGGTAAGGTGACTCCAATGAATTCAGTACATTGGGCGATTTCATTTTTTTTCTTCGGAGTTGACACTCTTCTTTATATGCTCAGTGGTAATACCTATAATTGCGTCAATTATAGTCCGGCCGCCTAAAGTTTGCTATTGAGCTAGGTGTCACATACATGTAGGTATGTAAGTACACGTTTTGTGCTGTTTTTTAAATCTTTTATAAACCTCATTTCGCTCGATCGATAAAATATAATGTTATTTAATTTAAGTAAAATAAAAATAAAGTAAAATAGTTATTTAAAATAAAAACCTTATTAATAGCGTTATATTATACCCATCGCTAATGGCAAGCAACCAAAGTTGGATATAATAGTATAGGCATAATTATAATATAATATAATATTATTATGACGACATAACTACGTCACATTGCCTAAAATTTTGCATAAATAATCCCGAACACAATGTACCGGACTATAACTCGCTGTCAAGTAAAATAATATTTTACAGTGGCCATAGCATGCCAAACGAGATCCCGCTGAAATGTCAAGCGTAGAACTGTCATGCCATACATTGTAGTTTTGTGAATGTATGGGATGACAGTTCTACTCTTGAAGTTTGGTCGGGATTCTGTGTGGCATGCTACGGCCACTGGCAAAACACGAAAGTGGAGACCATAAACAATAATAAGCAGGCAACAATGTCTGTGGAAGTGGTGATAGAATAAAAAAACTCGCTGAATCGTTTTGTTATAAAATATAATTTAAATACATAATTTATATGAATACATAATATATCATCGACCGAGCAAAGCGAACTCATAGAGTTGAGAGCCTCTGCTTTTTCGCTGGCAGTAAAGTTATTTGAGTAGTCTGTCTGCATAACTTTTTAAAACTTAGAGTAATTGTTTGTGCCGGCACATTCAACAATAAAGGTGCACGAGCACACCATAATGCATCACGGGCCGCTGGTGGCTCTCTCCAAAAAAGTCAGCAAAATGTTGAGATCACTACGTACGCGCCCATCCAAATACGTACGCACATAATATTGCTTAACTTCGATGTTTACGTACTTTAAATAGAGCCATTTTTAAATGAATTAATTCAAATGCATAGCTTTCAGAAATTTTCCCGAATTTAAAATATATGTACTTATTGTCTGCCAAATTTCATAAATATATGGTAAAAAATGTAGGTACGTTTTTCGAAGGATAAACGGGTGTATTTTTTTCTACGTTAACTTAGAAGTTTAATTTTACGGGTACCAAGCGGCCATAGACCTGTGTATTATGGTAAAAATATACAATTCTACGGGATGTAGAGTATAAATGGGTCTTGACAGACATACGGATGACCAAGTGATCCTATTAGGGTTTCGTTTTTTCCTTCAGAGGAACGAAACTCTAAAAAGGAATATATTCTAAAAATCTCGGTACGTAGGTTTATTGAGTTTTAATTTCTCAGAATTTTTGTATTTTGAGTTTTAATATTAATGTTAAAGTTCTTGTATTAGGATATATTTTGTCGAGGCCTAAAGTCTAAGGTTTACCACGGAAATTGGGCTGCGAGGTCCCAGTTCGAGGCGAACTACTAGTACTTATTTATATATAGCATTTATGTGCACTATTGATTTGAATATTGTACCTAATCAATTGATTTTTAAACAATACTAGTTACTGATAAATTTATCTATATTCACCCAGCTATCTTATACCTACCGCCTACCTGGATGGAAATTTAACTTTTTAGATCATCTGGAACTGGATTAGAATTTCGATCAAAAGAAACCTAAGCCGACAAGACATATAATGACGACGACTTGGCGGGGGCACTGCCGTGCCTCCAGATACCGCCACATACCTATAATATTATGACTATACGTTACAGGTACGTAGGTATCTAAAATGTTTACACCAACTAGCACCTAAGGCGATATACATACATTATTTTTATTGTAAACAATGTTAATATTATTACCTCTATGTTACTGAGCCGCCTTGTGCTGGTGAGTCGATATCTTGATAGGTATTTACATAGGATATACAATTGTTACGTAGGTACCAGGAACCTATTTTTATTAGTGACTAGCTGTGCCTAGCTGTTTTACCCGCTATACAGTTTGGTACAGTAGTGTATATTATGTTATTCCAGGGGTCTAAGCTATATTTTTTATTATACCAAATTTAAAGTCAATCGGCCCACCCGTTTAGGCGTGTAAAAGTAAAAAACATATATCCATACGTACAGTAGGTATAAAGTTTGTATTTATATTTATATTAGTAGGAATAGTGGACTCGCGCGCACTTCGTAGTATCTAACAGAAAATAGCCGCCTACACAAAAATTATAGCAACATGCCACATGTATTGCTTTATGCGTTCCTAGGCGTCCCAAACTTTAATATCATACATTTTTTAAAAATTAATAATAATTTAAAATGATAAAAAAATACTAGTTTCTGATTTTTCCCTTTGTTACTACGACATTACCTATCGGGATGCCAAATTTCAGCTTTCTAGGTCATCTGGAACAGGGATATTACTTTTGATCTATCCCTCAGTATGTATTAACTTCACCGATTACTGGATGTTTATATCTAAATAACTGTTTGAGCAGTGTTATTGGAATTTGGAACAGAGATATAGTTCGTATATTTAAGTATATGTGCCAAATTTGACTTGTCTATGTGTAATAGTTTTTGTATAACGAGGGTGTAAAAAGTCGTCAAAACGCGTTTTGGACGGTTCGTGTAATATAACACACGGCGCGGTCGCCAGTTCCTTTGCTTGAACTTGGCTTGACTCGCTGCCGCGTGTCTAAATTAGTAAGCTGTATTTAATTCCAAATATTTAGTCCATGCGATGTTGCTGATGCAGTATATTATTAAAGCATCAGTTGATGATGTAGTATTATTAGCATCGAGTTCCTGATAGTTGATTCGAAGGTAATTGAATTGACACAATCATTATTTTACAAACGCTTCCGATTGGGCCTCTGATCAAATTCGAACTGAATGTCTATCAACGCACCAGCCAAACATTTTGTGTCACATGTATATTTATCACGAATATTAATCTAAATATGCAAAAGGATAAAATTACTTTTTTTAAGAGAAGAAGTAAGTAGACGAGCAAGACACTCTCCTGATGTAAAGAGATAACGCTGCCCATTATAATCAGTACAGTGCTACCTAAAATCACAATGATGTGAAACTCTAGGTCCACTGCACCAACGCTTCTTACTCAAGAGCCATAAGATGTTAAGACTCTTTAGCCCAGTAATTTCACTAGCTACAGTGCCCTCCTACCGATCCACAGTAATGTTTGCACATCACTGCTTAGGCGGTAGAATAAGTAGCACTGTTGGGGTACCCTAGACGATCTCCTGCAAAGGAAGTCTACCCCCGGTACCCCCGACTGATTTACTGATTGATCTATCAACTTACAGCACAAACAGCTGGATGGATTCGCTAAAAATTAGATATAAAGACAGGTTTTTTGATTTTAGACCTCCTAAAAAAGGATATTGTACGCGGGCAAAACCAAACACAAGCTGTTTTATAACTATTAATAGTTATTTATTTCATCTAAATTGCAATATCAGCGCATAGACAACGCATAGCAGATCCAGAGCATTAGCTCTTAACTTGTTACTAACAACATGTAAAGCGCTTACATCGCTGCAGCAGATGAATTATGAATTATATTCGCTACAGAACAATCTGCCGTGAATAATTACACCGCTAGATTACGAGAATATTCCAGCTTGAATACGCTCAATTTGGAGCTAGTGGATTATTGAAACGGTGTGCATATTTTATCTGAATTAGGGGTTTTACTGGATACCGGTTTACCAGGGGGTAGATTTCCTTTGAAAGAGGTCGACTAGGTGGGTACCCCAAAAGCGCCAGTTCTACTGTCTGAGATGGCTAAAGAAAGAAAGAAAAATATTTAGTAGAACATAAGTAATAGAGGGTAGAGTATTAAAGTAGAATAACATTACTTTGTGAAGATTTACTTCCAAAGTTCTTTATTATTGTAGCCCATTTTAACTAACGTATTTGAGTTCAACATGTTTGGTACACTCATAAATAAATTTTGAAATTTTACATTTTACTATAGGATTCGTGAGTATATAGATTCTTCTTTGATAAACGGCATAAACTCACTTGTATTTACTTTAATTTTTTTTTGTTCAACGAAGTAAGAAGGCGTGCAAGACGCTCTCCTGATGGTAAGAGATAACGCTGCCCATATAATTATTACAGTGCTACCCAGTATTTTACAAAGGTAAAGGTAAAGTTCTGGGTGCACTGCGCCAACGCTTCCTATTTAACCTTATAACTTATATTTCTTGGCGATTATTAACTTTCTAGACAGTTATAGACCTTGGAGTAATCCTCAGCTTACGAACAATGAACTTATGGAATAAATCAGAACTGATAAGATAAGATAGTCGGAGATCATGTCCTGTCTGTTTGTATTATCGGGTTGTTTAAACTTTGACCCGTTTCGCAGCCTCTCTTGAATTTTGAAGGGTTCATTATTGTCTTTAAAGGATCAGATACCTAAATTTACATAATTTTGAACACCGATGACTCGTGATGGATAAACCTTGGGCATTATTTTTATTACCTACTTATAATAATGTTAATTTTGGGTTAAGTATGGTTAAAATTTCAGATTAAGATTTCATAAAAATCTTTCAATTTCGATTCAAGTTCGATAACGTAAACTGTAATAGTAGGTACTTAACATTGGCTAAGAGATAATAATATAAAAAAATGTCTACTTACACCATCTATTTTTTAAACAATTGTGCTATTTGGTGCAAACAATCACTTGTAACGAAGATACTAATAATTGAGATTAAAAACAAAATACGTAATACAACAATACGAGTTTACAGTCGAGAGGACAAGATTAATAAACAAAAATATTACACATTTGACAGATCAAATTTGTAATTACTTAGTACTAACTAGTAGTTCGCCTCGAACTGGGACCTCGCAGCCCAATTTCCGTGGTAAACCTTAGACTTTAGGCCTCGACAAAATATATCCTAATACAAGAACTTTAACATTAATATTAAAACTCAAAATACAAAAATTCTGAGAAATTAAAACTCAATAAACCTACGTACCGAGATTTTTAGAATATATTCCTTTTTAGAGTTTCGTTCCTCTGAAGGAAAAAACGAAACCCTAATAGGATCACTTGGTCATCCGTATGTCTGTCAAGACCCATTTATACTCTACATCCCGTAGAATTGTATATTTTTACCATAATACACAGGTCTATGGCCGCTTGGTACCCGTAAAATTAAACTTCTAAGTTAACGTAGAAAAAAATACACCCGTTTATCCTTCGAAAAACGTACCTACATTTTTTACCATATATTTATGAAATTTGGCAGACAATAAGTACATATATTTTAAATTCGGGAAAATTTCTGAAAGCTATGCATTTGAATTAATTCATTTAAAAATGGCTCTATTTAAAGTACGTAAACATCGAAGTTAAGCAATATTATGTGCGTACGTATTTGGATGGGCGCGTACGTAGTGATCTCAACATTTTGCTGACTTTTTTGGAGAGAGCCACCAGCGGCCCGTGATGCATTATGGTGTGCTCGTGCACCTTTATTGTTGAATGTGCCGGCACAAACAATTACTCTAAGTTTTAAAAAGTTATGCAGACAGACTACTCAAATAACTTTACTGCCAGCGAAAAAGCAGAGGCTCTCAACTCTATGAGTTCGCTTTGCTCGGTCGATGATATATTATGTATTCATATAAATTATGTATTTAAATTATATTTTATAACAAAACGATTCAGCGAGTTTTTTTATTCTATCACCACTTCCACAGACATTGTTGCCTGCTTATTATTGTTTATGGTCTCCACTTTCGTGTTTTGCCAGTGGCCGTAGCATGCCACACAGAATCCCGACCAAACTTCAAGAGTAGAACTGTCATCCCATACATTCACAAAACTACAATGTATGGCATGACAGTTCTACGCTTGACATTTCAGCGGGATCTCGTTTGGCATGCTATGGCCACTGTAAAATATTATTTTACTTGACAGCGAGTTATAGTCCGGTACATTGTGTTCGGGATTATTTATGCAAAATTTTAGGCAATGTGACGTAGTTATGTCGTCATAATAATATTATATTATATTATAATTATGCCTATACTATTATATCCAACTTTGGTTGCTTGCCATTAGCGATGGGTATAATATAACGCTATTAATAAGGTTTTTATTTTAAATAACTATTTTACTTTATTTTTATTTTACTTAAATTAAATAACATTATATTTTATCGATCGAGCGAAATGAGGTTTATAAAAGATTTAAAAAACAGCACAAAACGTGTACTTACATACCTACATGTATGTGACACCTAGCTCAATAGCAAACTTTAGGCGGCCGGACTATAATTGACGCAATTATAGGTATTACCACTGAGCATATAAAGAAGAGTGTCAACTCCGAAGAAAAAAAATGAAATCGCCCAATGTACTGAATTCATTGGAGTCACCTTACCAACCCAAAAGTATATTTGATTTCTGATGTTGCCTGCACTGCTGTATGACATTGCTTAGTGATGGGTAGTGTCGATTGTTAGTGATGGCCAGGTCGATAAAAATATATCGATAGTCGGCGCGACCCGTTGGACGGGATAGTTGATGATTTTATTATATGTTTTATAAATGAAGAAAAGCCATGTTATTTTATAATATTTTAATTTAATTTATTAATGCTATTTTTACAATTAATGTGCTAATTAAAATATATACAAATATTGTGTACAATAAAATTAAAAACGTGTATTTTATATTACTGTACATCGCAAGCAGTTATAATATAGGAATCAGGAATAAATAATATTTTTTTCAAGAATTATCGAAGGTCTTATCGAATCTTATATCGTTAAAAAACTTAACTAAACTTAATCCGACTAAGTTTTTCAATGGGCCGAAAAACAAGCTCAGGATCCTCTACAACTCTTAGCCACTGCACCTGTAAAACATACAAGGTTTTTTTTAAAACATCGTACTAAGAAGACCAGCAAGACGCTCTCCTGGTGGTAAGAAATAACGCTGCAATATAATATAGTGCTACCCAGGATTTCACAAATGGGTTCACTGCGCCAACACTTCTCACTTGAGAGTCATAAGATGTTTAGACTCTTCAGCCCAGTAATTTCATTAGTTACAGTGCTCTCCTACCGAAGCACAGTAATGTTTGCATATCACTGCTCAGGCGGTAGAATAACTGATGTTGGGGCACCTGCCTAGTCGACCAAGGTAGTCTGTCCTCATAAATGTTGGTGGACAGTTTGTAGGAAAAAAATGCCTACTCCAAAGCAATTGGTGGCTGTTTGTGAGTATTGATTATATTTTGTTGCTTATAACTTACCTGTTTTCATCCAAAGGCAACGATGCGAAGAATACTGTAGCTGATTCCATACTATATAAGATTTACGGAGCGCGAGTTCCAACTCATGATGAGCCGATAACTCTTCAGTCTCTTCGTGAAACAGGCACTAAGAATTACGAACTTTATCTGTACAATATCTTTATTTAACCAAAAACTATAACGAACTAAAATCTATAGAATATAAACTAAAAACACGACTGTCCAGCCCAGAAACTTGAATGTTTAAAGCAGAAAAAACAATCTTTTTTAAACTTTAACTCACGTTACAAAATATCAACAAATAACAACGTCAAACATTGAATTGTCAATTTTGATTTTGTTTTTTTTATTGTCAATGTTCAAAGGAGGTGTATAAGAAAAATAAACTATTTTTTATGTTTTTATGTTGGTACTCGCTTCCTTGCGTTGGTAACGTGACTCCAAGGAATCTCATACATTTTTTCAATGTATGGAAGTTACGGGAGACTGGGTATTACGAAATGTACTAAAAAATAATGTTATTGAAAATAAGATAAATTGCTTGAAATTCTCGAATTATTGGACTTTATCGCTATTAATTCTTTAGCTTGATCTACTTGCCTGCTCTTTCTTGCCTGTAGGATCTTTCTTAAACTTAATGTACCTAACAAATTGTACAAAACATTATAATTTAGTCATCTCTATAACTCTATAACCCTTGGATCGATTTGGCTCATTTTCGAACATGAGAATTCTTTTAGCTTATACTACCTGATCGCAAAGTTCCATTATGATTGGAACTTTGGTAACGTTGTAATTAAGCATTTTCTATTACTCTAGAACCCTTCGACCGATTTGGCTGATGTTCGAACTTAAAAATTCTATTGACTTAAACTACGTATTTGCAAAGTTTCATAAAAATTGGACCATCGGTTTTCAAGTTATCGCGTAACAAACATACATACAAACATACACTTTTGATAATATATTTATGTAGGTTATAAAAAATGTGTGTATATTAGAAAAAAAAATATCAGAGCACCAGTTTTGAAATTATCGTCAGACCTATCGTAAAGACTTTAAGTCACCTATATCTCTGCAACCCTAAGGTCTATTTCGCTATTTTTTTCACTAAAATTATTCTATTAACCTTTTTAACTTGTGTGTAAAGTTTCATTTAATTTGGATTAACCGTTTTCGAGTAAATGTCGATCAAACTTAAGCGCCAGAGGTCAACCGCTAAACTGGTCGAAACGCAGGCTTTTCGCGGCTCTCGACTCTAAGACCTCGCTTCGCTCGGTCGATAAGAAAAACAAAGAATGTCACACACGTGATGTGTCACACTCACAAACTAAATTCCAAATAATTTAAGATGTATCATTGATTCAACAGATGACGTAAATATCAATGGAAAATTCATCAGAAACTAAATAAACGCAGGCAATGATAATCACCTAAGTAAAGAGATCTCGCGCCACATACAATTGGGTAGGAGTGGGCGTTAATTCAACGAACGGCTTTTTTAAACTGTTAATCTAATGTTAACGAATTAACAGTTTTTAGTTTACTGCAAATCTGCTAAATCTATCAACTGTTACATTCAACGATTTTGGCAATGCGCTTTTTTTTATTATCTCAACGAAAAGGTATTCAAAAGTCGCTAACGTAATCTGAAGCTGTTAACGCAAAACCAGTTAAAATTATCTATTTCTTCTGCGTTGAAAGAACGAATAGAAACGGAATATGCCGAGTGGACGCGAGGGCGCCTATGTGAGCGAGCGAGACGCCGCTAGCTTAAAATTGTACGAGCGAGAGTGAGAGATATCTATGTTTCTAAGTTCGCTTGCTACTATTAACTGCTACGTTGCCGTTGGTACAAATCGGTTACATTAATGAAAACCTGTTATTAATGTTAACGGCATTTTTAACAGGTTAACATGATGAATTTAACGGCTTCGTTGCGTTAACCCAAAAATCGTTAACGACCCACCACTACAATTGGGTTGAGCCGCCTTTGGAAAGCTCGATGACGTACTTAGGGACCGAAAGATACCGCAGTACTTGAAAAAAAAGCTTTTTAACAATGTGTTCTGCCCACCATGACATATGGTGCTGAAACATGGACGCTCACTAAAGAGACTGTGCACAGAATACGAGTCGCACAACGGGCTATGGAGCGTTCCATGTTGGGCATCAGGTTGAGAGACCGCATCCGCAATACCGAGATCCGTCGGAGGACGAAAGTCTATGACTTGGGTAAGCGGATAATGCGGCTCAAATGGATTTGGGCAAGACATATTGCCAGGCGTGGTGATAGCAGGTGGAGTAGGTCCCTAATAGAATGCATACCTCGAGACGGAAAGCGTAGCATCGGCAGACCACCTGCCCGATGGGTCGATGACATCGCAGCAATCGCAGGAAAGACCTGGATGCGAACTGCACAGGACAGAGTTGCATGGCACAAAGGGGAGGAGGCCTTTGCCCAGCAGTGGGACGATATGGGCTGACAATGATGATGATGATGAATGATAATCACGAAAATCATGAGACTAATTACAGTAAAACAAATTAAAAACAGTGAAACAATAAAAACGTACTTAAAATGGCAACATTTTGTAAAAATCACGACGATAAAAAGAGCTTTCAGACACTGAAATAATTACAACGATGAAAACGATATTTTAAACTAAACAGAATTTGTATATGACTCTAAAAACGCTTGCACACTATTATAAAAGTGAGACAATACACAACTGCGACTCAAAAATAGATAAAACTTCCATGAGCAAACTCAACACCGAGATCCCCTGCTTCATTTACATTCTTTAAACGATAATGAACACAAACAATCAAATATACTATGCATGTATGTAAATAAGTTCTATTTCCATTCAACAAACATGGCGGTAACGCAGTTTGAACGGTTTCTGACGAGCAAATACTCTGACAGAGTGTTACCGAGCTAATATGTCTGATGTATATTTAGGGCTGGCAAACACAGGTCCTTTTGAAAATTAAAATTGTTGTTGCCACTGGACAAAACCATGTCATCAAGCGGTCATTCTCAAACTCAAACTCAAACTCAAAATTCATTTATTCAAATAGGCTACAATGGAGCACTTTTGCAATTCTGACCTGTTTTCTTACCGTGTTCCTGCATGATGTTCAGTATAGCCAGAGAGGGTTTTCCCGCCGTCTAGGTTTAGTCTGCTACCATCTACGGCCGTATCGTCGCTTATCACACGATTCTGAGATCTGTGGTCAAAGGCTAATATAATTAATTTATCAAAAAAGATAATAAATAACTAACTATTTGAGAAATTAATGAATGACAAAAATAAATTTTAATCAAATTTATTTGTTGTGAAATATGTCAATACAAAACAATATTTATTGCAATAAGCTTCAAAGATAAGATACCAAATGTTTTGGTTTGTACAATGATACTACATTTAATGGAAAGATATGCCAATTCTTCATTCACATTATTGTCATTTGATATCTAACAGAAAAAGTAAAAACTAATAAAATCTATGTTTATAGACATGATTTTCTTACTCTTATCTTATCTTCTGCAGTGATTGTAGTTTTTTTTTAACTGTCACTGATTTTACTACAGATTTGATTATTATGATTAAGTTTTTGGAGTAATCTTCTTCTTACGTAAAGCTGATTTTGATTGTTAACAATAACTTTATGGCTAAAATCAATATAGAAAATATGATAGTACAGAAAGCAACCCTAGAGAACATGAAACAATATAAATGCCGCTCCATCATAACTGTTTCATGTTTTTACACAAAAATCACAAGATTCACTTGTGACCATTTGGTCTAACAAAATAGTTAAAAAAATAGAGCAAAAATGACAAAAACAATTAAAAATATTAGTGAAGAAAAGGAAGGAAGTACCCACAAGCAATGGTTGCTAGCAATATTAGGTATAGAAAAAGTTTAGAGTGAAATTTTGGTAATTTTGGAAGAATAAAAAAATTAAGATAATGAAAATATTATTAATACAATTAATACGGTTTCAGCAAACATAACGCTATTTAGCTACGGTCTACAATGTGGATGGATATCGTGTTCCGCAAAACTGCTGCAATCGGAGCAGTCGCCGACTGGACAACCCCTCACTAACACTGAAATATCCTGGTTGGCCAGCGGGCCAAGTTTCGCGGCCAGTGTCAGTGTTTCCATTTACACTTTCCTGGCGGACAGATATGGAAGAAAACCATGCGTGATTCTGAATGCTGTGTTTCAACTGGTACGTGTTTAAAAAGTTCAAATTGACCTTAAAAATATATGGTGAAAATTTTATAATGTTTATGATTTAGGACATTCATCAATAAAAATAATTCTTGATCTGGACACACACTAGGCAGGTTGGCAAAAGGCGGCTTTATTGTGATAAAATATGTGGAAAGACTTGGCAGTGGCCTTTGCCCAGCAACGGAACATCACTGGCTAATCAATATTACGTATAACAACAATAATTTTATGACTGACAAAAAGAATACGACTAGTCCTTGTAGAAAGATAAATCAAAAGTTTCCAATTCTTATGTTTCAGATAACTTGGATAATCAAGCTCTGTCCATCCAACTCAACAAGCCTCATCGTAGCTCGTATGTTCAGCGGGATCGCTGGTGGAGGATGCTTCATCACCATCCCTCTCTACGTGAAGGAAATCAGCCAGGACTCCATCAGGGGAACCCTCGGCATGATTCTCATAATGGCTCAGAATACTGGCATTTTTGTCATGTACGCTATAGGAGGATATTTGAGCTACGATACTGTTCTGTGGCTAGTCGCTGGATTGCCGCTAGTGAATATATTGTTGTTTTTAAGAGCCCCAGAATCTCCTTCGTTCCTCGTCAAGTTGGGAAAAATTGAAGTAAGTTATGGTATTCGAAATTCTTTAACGTGAATTTTCCGTTCACAAACCTGTAGTTAAGTCCAGTGAATGGACAATCAATTTAATATTTTTTAAGACTGTTTCCAAATTCTTAGTTGAACATTTTCAATAGGTAAAGGTTACTAAAGAAAAGTTTTTTTCAGGAAGCAACCAAAACAATCGCCTATCTAAGAGGTCGCACTGTAGATGACAAGGTAGTTTTAAGTGAAATAGATGCAATTAGATCTGAAGATGAGAAATTTAGAAATATGCCTTACATTTCATATCTGGAAATTTGTGAGTAACTTACCTTATATTATTTAAAATCTTTAACGCAAAATTCATTGATTCAAATATGCTACAATGGAGCACTTTTGCAAGTAAATTTCATTTTCAAACTCTCCTATTCCATTCATATCACCTCAGAATAAGCACAACTCATCTTTCTTCTAGAAGTTAATTATAAGAATTTATCTTTGTCACTTTTGTACTTAGACATTTATTCATACTCACACTCATAATTATTCAACTTCTTTTTCTTCTTCTAGTATCTACTTTACTCAAGTAACTTCTCCTTTATAATTGATATGATTTAAAGGACTTATACAATTTAATTTATTCCAGTGAAGCACAAAGCATGGCGCAATGGCTTCATCTTCATGGTGTTGTTGATGATTTGTCACGGGCTGAACGGAGCCTTCTCTATAGTAAGCTACGCAGCCTCCATCTTGGATAGATTTGGAGTGACCATCAGCCCTGAGCTGCAGAGCTTGAGCATCCCCTTGTTTATGGTGTTTGGTACTTTGGCTTCCATGGTGTCTGTCGAAAGATTTGGCAGAAAGGTAAATCCTTCTTTATTTTTGATGCAATCCACTCAAGACAAAGGTTAATGACGAAAGAGTAATTTGAAGCTTTTCCCAATAAAAGACCAGCCCACTTCGTGCGAACTGTCAAATTTTCAAACAAAACAATATTATATCAAAAGCGGTTTTGAATAAAGTTTCCCAATAAGTGAATATAGTGCTAAAAGTGCTTTGAGGGTTATGTTTTTATTACCTAATTAATTAAGATTTTACTTAATCTTGTTCCAGTAATTACACTTTTTAAACAGATTATTTCTAAGAATTTTAATAAGTTTCTTTCTCTCCTCTTCCAGCCAATCCTAGCAATAGCGTTCATTACGTCAGTGATCTCGTTCTCCACGACGGCTACGATACTCCTGCTGCAGAAGAATAGCTACCAGGTCCCGGAGTGGCTTCCGATCGTCGTGATCATCCTCTCGGTGAGCGCGTACGCAGCTGCCGTGTCTCCGATGCCCTCGCTCATCATGTCTGAAATGTTTAACTTCCAGGTAAGATCAGACATATATTGTTTTAGTTCTAAGTTGTTGTATTTAACTGTGGTGTCACAATAAAGTAATTTCTATTCTATTGTTTTGTATCATTTTATAGAGGTTGCTTTTTTATTTATTATCATCATCATCTTGCTGCCATTATTTCACTGTTGGCTGTATTGCTTGGCACAACGTTTTCAGCCATCGAAAGAAGTTCCGCACACTAACTTGGGGCTACTAAGATCATCTTATATATTTACATGCTACAAGGCCAACGTTGAGTATAAACTCCGATAGTCATTTTATTTTTTAAATTTGTTTCAGATTCGTGCAAGAGTAATGGGCGTCTTAGTAACCCTAGCATGGCTGTTTTCATTCGTGCAAGTATTCGCATTCGGGCCGATCTCAGAAAACTTCGGAGACCACACGATATTCATCTGTTTCGCGGTCGTCAACCTGGCCGGAATATTCGTCACACTGATCCTTTTGCCGGAGACCAGGGGGAAGAGTGTCGAGCAGATTGAGATGGAGTTGGAAAGACGGTTGGACAAGAATAAATAGCTAAACAGATTACAGAAAGTTTTCAAAGACATAAGATTAATGAACCTGAACTCCACATTCCAGAATGGGAGTAAACAGTGACCGGTTAAATCTGTTGACAGGAATAATTTCAAAACCAACATTTTTATGGTAAGACGATGGGTTATGGTGAATATTTTGTACAAGAAAATAAAACATGTTTTTGTAAATGTTGCATTTTTTACACCTATGTACATAATGGGAGACTCAGAATGAAGTTTTGTTGAACATAGAAAAGTCTTTTAGTTCGTTCGCTACCTCCATTACTGCCAATAAATTGGTAACGACCGACATCGCGTAGCACTAGGTGCTGGTGTTGCAGACGTCTATAGGCAGTCACTGGCCATCTAACGTAGAGGTTTCTGACATTAAAAACAATGATGACTGATCCAACACAGTTTAGTCAATATAATAAACGTTCCTTTATGAAAAGATCAGTTGATATAATATTCGGCGAGTATAAACATAACTGTCCCAGACAAATCCCGCAGGATAAAGTTGGGAAGTTTCACTTGGCGCTCATTGTTCATAGTTGGCTTTTAGCTCCGTGATTCAGGGATGAATGCGTGTAAATTTATTATACGGGTATTCATACTTTACAGAGTTATTTCTGTTGGAAATATATTATGTATTTTAAGAGCTGATAAAACAATCATGTTTGAAGTGAAATTTCAAGAACATTTTCAATAGATCGACTACGATGTCGCTTTTAAAAACTTAGACGTGGTTGAAATCCACGTTTAAATTCTTATCTTGAATACTACAAAACCTATTTTAATGAAAATTGCTATGCTCTTATTTGAATTAGAAAAAGAACGGGTTAAATCTGACCCAAAGCTTGAAGGTTTCAAGGGAGAAAAATATAATATGAGAAGAGACTCAAGTATTCTAGACATTTTGTGGAACAATTACGAAAGAATAATTTTGATTAATTGAGATATTAGCTTGGAAGCATTAAGCTGTGTTGCATAGACATCTTGTAGTTTAAAATAATCACATACATAAATTATCGATAACCTCCCTTTTTGAAGTTAAAAGAACAATAATATAACCTACTTTAAAATATGTTTGGTCGTGTTTCTCGCTTGTTCGCAAGATTAACTTTATATTGTTTATGATGATTCGAGAATACTTAGCGTAAACAGTGGCGTCTCGCTTCCAACGTTTGTTTATTTTGCGAATATTTCATTAATAATTCATTTCTGCTTAAAATATACTTTCGGCCGATTTCGGGAATGTAAATCAAAAAGGAAATAAAGTTGAGGATTATCGAAAATACTCAGAATTTATTTTTATGAACAAAAGTCGATAGCTCTGCCGTAAACTGTTATTAAATAATGCGACAAATAATTATAAATGATTTGGGTTAATTCTCCAACAGAACAGGTCACCCTGCTTACACGTTCTGAATCAAATCACGGAATACAGGTTGTGACCATATTATAGGTTTAGGCTATGTCGTTTACGCGGACGAGTGCTTCGGCGTACATTATGGCGCATTATGGCGTCCCGCAGGAACACCCCCAGGTTTTAGTGGGTATCCCCGCCGCGCCCATCTTCCGCGGGGGAGTCCCACATACCGCCCTGCGCCCCCCGGCACAGGGCGACGATGCGTAATGCATTTTTCCTGGGATTAAAAAAAAGGCTATGTCGTGTAGGTTCGCGGGGCAGTAAGATTACAAAGCCTGCAACATGACCCAACGACTGCTTTCTTGATCAAATAGGATACTCAGTCGCATAGATGTGCGATATAATAATATTATGCTATGGCATAAACAAATGTAAAGGATTAGATTAGTGGATGGTAAGGTAGGAATGTTTATTCCCCAGTGGAGTGAATCCAGCTTTATAATGCTTCAAATAAATAAATAAATATTTCAGGACGTTTCACACAGCGCCACCTAACCCCAAACTAAGCAACTTAATGCTTGTAATATGGTGTTAGGATAACGGATATAATACTTATATACTTTTCTTTTGTAAATACATACTTAAAATAGATATTGAAAAACCACCCAGACCAGAAACAAATACCTGTGGATCACACAATAAACATTTGTCCCATGCGGGAATCGAACCCGCAACCTTCTGCGTTGCAGGCGGGTATTAGCCCACCGCGCCACAGAGGTCGTTATTAAATCGTCGTAAATATTTACCCAAGTCAAAGGAAAAAACATTATTCTTTCATCTGTAGGGCCCAGGTGACCCGCGGCCTGTTGACACAATTTCCCTTTGTTTATAGACAAACTATAAAACTAATAGTTTATGTCCCGTGGGGTAAGGTACGGGTCTAAGCCAAAAAGCGTAAATATTACTTTTAGGGTCTGACAAATAGAAATGAAAGTATTGAGGAAGGGTTTGAAGTTCTGTAAACATAATGTTGTGTACCTTCCATTTGTAAGGTACATTGTAATAATAATTGGGGTTTATACTCCAACAGAACAGGTACCCTACTTACACTGTCAGAGTAAAATCTCAATAAAAATATAGGTTGAGTGGCTATCTTTTATGTTGCAATTTCAAGTCATCCAGGCGAAAACAACACCCAAAAAAAATCAAGTAATTTTCTCCCAGTTTTAGTAATTTTCTTTCTTTTCTTCCATATACATTATTCGATATACGTTATTACAACAATATAATAATTAACAATAATGTATGTACCTATATCAAATTTATAAACTCCTTTTTAAGACTATTACAATAGTTAAGACCTGAAAACCCAGCAAAGCTTACAACAGCTTCACAAAAATTCAAATGTTAAATATATATAAACCTACAGTTCAATAATGCCATTATTTAGCAAGACTCGTATGAACGAAGAAACTTGTAAATTCTGGCACGTCTCGGGGCTTAATAATATTATTGTAAATTGGAAGTTCTGCCATTATTGAGATAAAATCGTTCCGTTCCGCAGAAACGAGGCTACATTTTAAAGCCAATATAATTCTTGAACCAGCGTTTAATAACTAAGTTAATTTTGTGAAATCGTGTCCTAATAGTTTGCTAAAAATTTTTGCTGAATTTTAGAAGATGCATTTTGCTTTAAATGTACAAATACTTTTTTTGCAAAAAAAAATACACGATTATAAAAGGAAATATCAAGTTAATCAATATAGTTTTAAATTGTAGCATATATTATATTATATAAATATACAAAAGGAAAGAGTGACTGATTGACTGACTGACTGATTTATTAACCTAGAGCCCAAACCGCTGAACGGATCGCGTTGAAATTTGGAACACAGATAGGTTTTATGCCGTAGACGTCTGCTAAGAAAGGATTTTGGTACGTGGGCAAAGCCGCGAGCATGAGCTAGTGTATAATAAAATAGTAAATCTCAAAGTGAATATAGGATTTTGAGACAAAATCCTATAAAATTATATGCCTTGCCTAATGCTACACTGCAGCACTGATTTTGAGCATAATTCGTGGTTATCATTATTGGTATAATGCGTGGTAATGATACAGTGGAAGCCTACCTAAAAGTATTTTTTTATAATTCTAAAGAATCATTATTTTACTACCAATCAGTATAAATACAAAAGAATCCTGGTCTTGGACGGAAACATAAAATTATTAAAAAAAAACAATCATACCAACTGGAGAACCTTTATTTTAAGACTTTTAAAACTGATTCCTTCAATCCCATAGAACACTATCACGAACCATACGAAACATAAACTTGTTAAGAACTTACCACATAAAATAGTTTAACCATTTTTAAATTGCACTCTCCAGCCAAACAAAATGTTCGTAACGTGTATGAATCGAAGAGCAATATGAAAGTGGTGGAAGTCCACCTGGGTAAGCAGAATGTACCACATGAAATAGTTCAACCGTTTTTAAATTGCATCTCTTAGCGGAACAAAATGTTCGTAGCTTGTATGAAACGAGCAGCAATATGAAAGTGGTGGAGGTTCACCTGGGTGAGGTTACACGGCGCATGTAATGTAGGTCACCCGCGCTGCGATGAATTCTTGATGTGAACGCGACCTCTAGAGGTACTACGGCTACTTCGCTCTTATATTGGCTAAGGTTAGATCTAAACTCATCATCTTAAGTGAAAAGATTAATTTAATCGATATTTTTCGCAAAAATACTGTAAATTCAAATTATTTCAAACTGCGAAAAAAATACTTATGGAAACAGCTTACTATTGTATCCAAGATTTTATTGCCGACAAAGCCTATTACAATTGTTATAATATTATTAATTTATTTATAATGGCAATGTGACTGACACACATAAAGTGCATTTTGTATCCCTATATGGAAATAAAGAACTTGAACTTAAATCATATAAACATTATATGACTGCGATCTATCAATGCATAACTCAAACCGCTGAACAAATTGAGTTGAAATTTTGTACAAGTAATGATAGATAGGTAATATTATTGTAGATATCCACTAAGAAAAAAAAACCGCAAGCATAGGTTTGAAAATCATTGCATGTGACACGAGTGGCACCTATTTTACGATAACATTTAATTCTGAGAGCTGAAATTTCAATAGATTTGAGGACCTTCTTCTAATTTTCAAGTTATTTAAAGGCTGAAATCACAGGCAACTTGACCTACACAGATTTTGCGACTACAATTGAACACATAATTACTTTAAAAGCCTAGCATACAGAAACACACTACACCAAGTATACAGAATAATTAGTTTAACAGCCTAGCGTTTGCTATGACAAATTGCTTACAAATTCTGTCATCCAAGTCTCCACATTACACGACGGCAACCGTTATTACTCATAACTAAATGACACAAAAGGTCTTCGGAGAGCAGAAAAATACGATAACCCTCTTTCGACCAAATTGAGTTCCGCCCCCATAGTGTCTGAACCTCGTCTCAGTAAATTCTTATCCTCATTATGTCATATATCAGCATGATGCATGACCCCGACAACTAATGTCTTGGACAGCCTCACATCCATCTTAAACTCTATTATCCTATAAATAGAGCCCATTATTGCGTGCACAGGTTGAGGCAAAAACGATTTTGCCTGAGGTATTGTTTAGTACGCGATCAGTAGTTAAATTATGTTCAGTGATGCCACGAAACAGGCCGTGATAGATGAAATTATAGTAAGAACTGAACAAAGGTACATACTCAATATGTATGTGTGTGTGAAGCATACGTACGTACACACGTAAAATCAATCTCCCTCGGTATACAACATTTAACGACGCTAGTTCTTAGACGCCACGACAAGAAAAATGATTTTTTTCTTAAATAATTAATTATCTATATTCGCCTTTGAACATGATCTCGTGTGATGTTAAGCGACTATGTGGCCGTAGATGGCAGCAGACTAAACCTAGAAGGGGGGACAAATCCTTCCCTGGCTTCACAGAACAGCATGCATTTTAGTAGCTATTTTACTATGATGATGGCAGCTTTACTTTGTACTTTGTAGGCGAGTAATTTGCATAAAATGTAGGTGTATTCTGTGTTAAATTTTAAAACAAAAAGGTCTCTTTGCTTAATTACAGCCGCCGGGGACTGTCCGTTTATTTGCTGAGCTCTTTGATTGTATCGACACGCAGCGAGCTGCACCGGTCCGCACCGGGCCGCGCCGGGCCGCAGCGAGGCGCACCGGTCCGCGCCGCACCGCCTGCGCTTCATCGCGATTGATATGCAAATTAAAACGAGACTTCCACGACTGATTCAAATGGATCACGGGAAAATACCGTGGATCTAGCATTATGTTGATGAACGGACATTTTTAAAAATCGTGACCAATTTTGATTTATGAAAATCTAAATTCTTAGTGCTAGTTAAGACTTTTGCAGGCCTTAAAACCATTTACAAAAATGTCAACCTAAAACGGTCACAATAACATTTGATTCGCTGTAGGTTTTACGTGCTTTAGTGACATTACTAGGCTCAAGAGTCTTAACATCTTATGACTCTAAAGTAAAAAGCGTTGGCGCAGTGCACCCAGAATTCTACCTTTGTAAAAACTGTGTAGCACTGTACTAATTATGGGCAGCGTTATCTTTTACCATCGGGACGGCGTCTTGCTCGTCTTCTTACTTCGTTGTATAAAAAAAACGTTCTTTTCTATCTTGTTATAAAACTATATCCAAATCTCGTATATATCTCGCAAGAGATTATTTTATTTGTCGTCTTCTTGGCTATGTTACCTACCATACGTAACTCTATGGAAAATACACGAAACTGGCGTAACCAAACGTTGTTCAGATAATATCCCAAGAGTCGAGCGTAACTTTTGTAAAGCGCCGCGCTAGCTGTTCACCAGGGATTTTAATATTTTAGAAACATTCAATTTTTGTTCGGCAAATATCACGAGTTATTACATTAAAACAGAGGTCCCATTAGTATGTTTTCACTTTTACGCACAAAGTATCCGCGCCAGCTAAAAATTTAAATTAAAATGTAAATTCAACAAACAAGCGCGACAAGAAAAAATAAATTAAACAGGGCCAAAAAGTCAGCAAAAATTCATGAGACGCGTTCGGACCGGCCCATAATACAATTAGTGCGAATTGTTGTTTTAACGCGGTGCTTTCAGTTTTTGCTGTTTCCGACTTTTTGAATAATTGAGTGGGCGAGTGGACGAGTGGACGAGTGTCACGCTAGGACTCGCCCGCGGCTCGGTCCTCCCGCGCCGTCTATGTGATGGATGAACGGACATTCTGTTATGACAGCTGTATTTATACTTTAACTGTCCAATTAGGATCGCCATTTATATAGATAGATTTATTGAAACACAAAAAGAGTAAAGTCTCTTTTTGTGTTACTGTTTTGTCAAAACACAACAACTGAAACACAAAAAACCATAACACAAATTTACACTATAACTAAAATACAATTAAGTAAAATAATAAGTAGTAAATAAATAAATACCTATTTTGAGTAAGTGCGATCACAATAGGCCAATCATGGCCGCAGTGATAAATAAAAAAAAATAGTATGCCGTGATGTCTTTTTCAAAGAACAGGAAAAGTAAATCGTTTCCATAATCCCTCTGCGAGTGAGACAAGGCGGCGACACCTCTGTAATCCTCTACAGCCTATATACATAACTAACACTACTTTAAAAGGCTTTCATTCGTTCTGTAGATGAGACAACTCTTGAATAAAATCAGCAGGGCTATTGGATAATTCATACCCATTAAGTTTGATGTGTATTTTAATGTACATTACTGGGTTTGTTTTTTACTAATATTTATGAGGTTCAAACAAGTAATGAACATCTAAGTGAACATCAATCTTCGTAGGTTTTAATTTGCCAATAGCCCTGCAGATTAGATATAAGATGCTGTAGTAGCTGTAGTATTGTTAATTTGTTTTTCTCAATAAAGACATTTGCCACATATAAAGTAATAAAAAAACAATATAATCTAATCAGCATCAATAATATTATTATTGAAAATTAATTAGAATTTGACACAATTTAAAATATTAAAATAGTAACAATTGGTGGTCTTATCACTATTATAGCGATCTCTTCCAAACAACCAAAAATAGGAACCAAATAAGTCAAATTTGGATGATGTCAGATGGAATTAGGCGTTACTTTGTGGAAATTCACAACATATTTTTTTAAATTGAGTATTAGTATTATTTAATGTTATTTTCACTATAATGTACTTTTATTATTATTTATTTTAATTTGGTTTTTTTTTGTCGCCTCTTTAGAAATCTGGCTCAGTTTCACGTAACCACTTAATTAAAACTAACAATTAGTTAATAACTCATAATGCATAACCCACATTATGCATGCGGAGGGCGGGTGGTGCATTCTGTGGTGGGATCAATAGGTACCTACTAATTAGGTATAGTTAAGGCGCATAGTTCGAATTACTTAACACCTATTAATCTTGATAGATCTCAGAAACTTGATATTTAATAAGTCAGATTGTAATAAATGGCATCAGGCGCTCCTTTGCGGAAAACCAAGATAACCAAGATTGGATAGTTTTTTTTTTTTATGTGATGAAGTAGAAGACGAGCAAGACGCTCTCCTGATGTTAAGAGATAACGGCTGCCCATAATCAGTACAGTGTTACCTAGGATTTCACAATGATGTGAAATTTTAGGAGCACTGCACCAACGCTTCTTACTCAAGAGTCATAAGATGTTAAGACTCTTTAGCCCAGTATTTTAAATAATTGTATGTAAATAATTGTATTGTATTGTGTTGTGTGTTTGTATTTAATTTTGTTAGTTAAATTTGAAGTGTTAATTCTACTCTTTAAAATAGTGATAGAGCACAGAATTAGCAGTAAATAATAATATTGAACTAATAAGTCAGATTGTGTTGGCAAAGAGGGACGTCTAAGACTCCGAAGGTCAACGCAAATTCAATTCAAATTTGGCTAATTTTTAAATCCCTCGGCCTCGGGATTGGATGAGAGGGTTCTATTGAATCGGCGATGGACTGCCTTCAGACGGACTCGCGAATAATTACATTATTCTTCGAAAAGGAACCAACGTGTTTGGTCACATTCTCAAATTACCGCCATCCGTGTTTCCCGAGCGATATAACTTGGGTATATTAAAGGTTGCCGGAAGACGCTAGGTGCAGGTCGATTTCAACCGGTATTTATGGAGGTCCAAAAGGGAGGCCTATGTTCAGCAGTGGACGTCTTAAGGCTGAGATGATGATGATGATCTTTAAGGCACAAGTGAGTAGTAGGTACCTTTCTAAGTATTTGTCGTGATTCATCGTCGACAGCATCTGCACACCCTACCTGATGATGCCATCAGGTAGGGCGGTAGGGTGTGCTCAAGCGTAGGCCTATCCATTATAATAAAAAAATAAAAGTTGAAACGCATATTTTGTCATACTTAGTAGAAAAATGTCGCTGTAGCAAAATGTCACAGTCGCAAATTGTCATAGTATCAAATCACTATAGTGGCAAATTAATCATGGTAGCAAATATACTACTCAATAAAAAATAAAGAATGAAAATGAGGTTTTTAATGTATTTTGCGAAAATGAAATTTTGCCTTTATAGCGATAAGCTGCAATGACTCTTTGCTACTGTGACAATTTCCAACTGTGACGATGTGCGAAAACGATATTTTGCGTCGAAATGTCATTTTGCGATTGTGACCGAATGCGCCTAATCTGTCGAGATTTCTCAAAAATGCACGTCTTTGGTAAACTTATTACTCGCTAAGCCTCCTTCCAATCCTATTAAGTGAAATCTTTTTTAAGATTTGTTTTTCTCTCAACGAAGAAATTACACTGAAGATCCGTCTGCTTTATTTACAAACGCGAGAATCTCTGTTACCTCTTATTAACTCTTATTTAATAATGATTTCAAATGTATATTGTCGAACATAATTACTATTGTTTAAAAAACGTTATTCAGTGGGGGATTCTCTAACATCTTCGGCCGTATCATTGGTTAACAATTAGCGATAGGTATATCAAATGCTAACTTATAATGAACAATATCTTGTTTGTACTTGTTTGTAAGAATGTATGGATGTCTGGATTGATCTAAAATTTGGTTTAGATGGAATAGCACATAGGCTACAGTACAGCGGGTAAAACCGCTGAGCGCAGCTAGTAAATCATAAAATGCCTTTACTCAACTCTATCGGGATCTCGTATTGAGACACCTTACTATAAGTCCCAACAGTTATTATTATAATTCCAATATTTCTAACACATTTTCTTAGCAACATTAATTTATCATGGATGTGCATAACTTTCGTTAACACGAGAAAGTCTCACCAAGTAAATCAGTCACGTACAAAAGTGATAACAAATAATAATAATATAGAGCTAATGAATGCCGAAGTAATAAGTTGTAGGAAACAATCAGTAATCAGCAACACATTGAACGCGATCCATTCATCAAACGAAGCGAAGCCTCAATCTGCTTCAGTCTAATCGTCATCGTAATTACATTGGCTGGTCTTTGCCCGACAAATAACACTGAAACAAGTAACTCTACCATAGTAACCATATAAATAGTAGGCCGATTGACTGTTGAGCTCACGACAGACAGACGCGGAAAAGCGGGAGCGATCTTCATTTTGTTCCTGCCCGCGTCCGCTTTATATGTGACAGGTTACGTACAAATTCGAACATTTCAAAAATTCCGTCCCGCACTGCGATCGCTTTCCCGCGACCGTGTGGCTTCAGCTTTAGGGTGTTATGTCGATGTATGAGAAATAAAATTGTTGGATGGAGCTAAACTATCGCAATAAGTGTTAAAACTTACGTAACACTCATCATGAAAAATCTGAGAAAAATGTGTAAAGTGTCATTCTGACGCGTACACATACACAATACACATACATAGTACGTATGTACCTTTGTTGGGTGTCGACCAACTTGCTTTAATTTTACTATGACACAACGCTCAGAATACAACTTAACTACTACAACAACATTTCGTCTTAACTAACTACACCTCAACAATCGGAAATCAACCTTAACTCTTGTTGACAAGGTAAAAAACGTGTTGAACCGGCTCAGCAGCATATGTTGCTGCGTATAGTTAAGTGTGATACGTGATAATAGTAACATTAGAGCAGAAAATTTCGCGTTTTTCGTGTTTGCCTTTCATTTTGTCGCAACAAACGTCGGCAGTAAAGTTCGCTAACGATATTAGTAGACAAACAAATTATAATCGGTTGTTAATTGCAAAGTTTGCGCTTGAAAACTTGAGTTTGTGACGAAAAATATTTTAATGTATGTTGCTCTTAATTACAATATAATTTAACTAATATCATAAATTTAAATAATATTATGTTTGTATAGTATGTTTATTACAGAAGTAGACTGAAATTTTCATTTTCGAAACATTGAGTTTGAAAAACAAACCAATACTGAGTAGTGCATTATAAATCATTCCGCTAAACGTAAGCATTTTTTTTATTGCAGTGTGTGACTAAGAGGTATGTATTTAATAGGATACGAAGTCCTACACAAGACTGCTGCGTTCGTAAGACATAAGATATAAAGCCTCCTTCATTGATGCGCGTATTTAGAATGTTTATGATTGTTGCCGTCAATGAAAATGATGTGTAGCCATTTTGTCTACATAATGTTAACCCCAAACGAATTAATTGAATTCATAAAATGGCGCGTTAATTGAGTAACGTGGCGAGCGGCGGTGGGAACATATTTTCACATTTAAGGAGGATTTATGTTTCATTGTACATATTGTACCAAATTCGTTTGTATCATTATTGTTTATATCGGTTTTATGACTTTTAATGAGTCAATGGTAATGGGCAGGCCACATAGCGTAGAGAGCGGATGGCCGATGGGGTCGAAAAGTGCTCGAGTGGAGACCATGGACTAGCAGACGCAGTGTAGGACGTCCACCCGCAAGGTGAACAGACGACCTTATAAAGGTTGCCGGAAGACGCTGGATGCAGGTCGCTTCCAACCGGTACATATGGAAGTCCAAAGGGGAGGTTTATGTTCACGGGGACGTCTTACGGCTGAGATGATGATGATGATGATAATAAGCCGTGGTTAAATAGTTACTACCCACTGAACAAAACCGTGTCGCCCAGCGGTCATTATGACCATGTTTGCGATGTTTATTTAAGCCAGGGAGGGATTCACCTTCTAGAGTTTGAGGTCAATAACGAAGTATTACCAGCTGAAGAGTAGCCTATGTGTAATTCCAAGATCTGAGTTACCTTCATGCCAACTTTGAAATCAACAGTTAAAGCGTTTTAAGGGTGTGAAGAAAACAAAAAAAGTTTTCTATTCACATTGATATTCATATTTTTGCAATTATATTATATTAGGACGTCGGATTAGTAGTATAAATTGTTCAAATTAATTATTTTTATGCAATACAAGATGCGATCTCCTTAAATATGCCCTAAATAACTTTACACAACGTTTTCAAAGTACAAACGCGATGACAAACGATTCGTAGAGCCTGTAATATAGCCTGATTATTGCGCATTTATTGTACTCGCAGAATGGCGAATTAAAGTTGGATTTATGTGTCAATAACCGACATGGATTTACTATCCGAAAGATGTGACATCTATTTAATTTTGTTTGTTAAAAATCTCACACATTATCCTGCTTGGATTTAATAAGGTAAAGTGGCCACAAAAAAAATACTGGGCTAGACTTAAAACCTTATTTTACTGAATGTACGAGCGCAACGTGTTGTGATGGCTTTTTTCGTGGTAGCACAGCGATTTTAATGAGCTTAATTGCTTTTATAAGGCAAGTTTTGAGCTAGTCTATCATCTTGCATGGAATAAATCTATCAATACATTTCAGATAAATGCATTACCTGACCTATTTTTTTTACCTTAGGTTTGCAAGCCAAGCACAATTTTACGAAAAATACGCCCCACTAGCGTTTCACTAGCGTTAGCGATTCTCCAACGACGTTGGATAAAAAATAACAAAGTGATTGCCTAGCTAGGTGGCTGACAATGACGACATTATGTCACCTCCCTGATAACCAATGACCACGTATGAACACGGTTGTGGTTTGCGGCGCGGAGCAATGAGGCATTCGATGCAGAGGCTCTGCTGGTGATGATGGCGGTCAGCTCGGAACCATAACAGTTGTTTAACTTCATTTGGTACGAATATTTTCAAAATGAGTGATTGTAGAGTGTAACCCATAACAAAAAGATGAATAAAACATTATAATAGTCAAATGGCAAACCTTTGACCTAAATATTTTGGAAATTACTTTAGTGCGCGGTTTTTTTACAAGCCTTTATTTACCCGCCTTTACTTTCACCTCATGTTATTTTTTTAATCGGGACTTATCGCGTAATAATATTTTGTTAGTTTTACAAAAATATTATAAAACCAACCTCGACGTTTCGATACAGTTGCATGTATCGTGTTCACTAGAAAACTGCAGAGGCGTTCATCCTTACTTTCACCTGTCTGTTATCTGTCTGTCTGTAATCAAATCTTGCAAGTTAAATTTGATCCACTTTCTGGTTTCTGATTGAACTGAAATTTTGTATGCATGACTAAATCAGATGATAACGCAATTTTATTATGACATGGATCATGAAGCTGATCAGATAATGGAGCTAAAAGATGGCCATAGGAACTTCTTAATTAAACGACACAACCCCATTGAGTTTGGGACTTAATTCGTCTTGACGAGTACTTTGGTGCTAGATGGTAATAATAATAAAAGCTTGTTACTGAAAAGATTTTTTTATTTCACTTGCATAGAAGTAATTCTAGATGAAGGTTTGTATAATAATTATAATATTATTAAACATACCTACATGTTACGCAATATGAAGTTGGCGCCAAACCATTAGTTTATAATATTATATGAACAAAATGTGCCAAATAATGTGAACAGTAGTCCTTAACAGCTTCAACTAATTGGCTTCCTCCTCTACAAGCTACGAATATCACTGACACGAGATAAATTACAAACCAGAACAGATGTCGTAAAGCTGTTTCCTATAAGATATGTAGGGGGCAGTTGTTAGGTCATGTTGCAGGCCCTGTAGTAATCTCAGCGACCTGAAACTGCAACATGTAGGTTCGCCACACAACCTATAAATTATGATTTGACTCTGACAGTGCAAGTAGGGCAACCTGTTCTGTTGGAGTATAAACCCCAATTATTATTATAAGCTTTTGCCGCGGTAGAGTAAATAGAAATATTGTAAAACTAGATGCGCCCAGCAGTTTTACCCGCGGTACTGTACTATAATAATAATAATTCATTTATTTCAGGCTTACTTTTTACACTGACAATAAGTACAGTGTACTAGAGGCCCATATCAACAGCTACTGTTATACTGCTGTAGCCTATGCCTTATTTCAGGGTTTAAGATATCTCTATAACGAATTTCAGCTCAATCAGTCCACATGTTTAGACGTGAAAGAGTAACAAACATGCATCTATTGTGAAAACTTTCACGTTTATAAGTAAAATTGACTTGAAAAAGTGCTCTATTGTAGCCTATTTTAATAAATGAATTTTGAGTTAAAAAAGAATCAAACAAATAACAAACTGTTATACTGGTAATAGCCAACAGTGCCAGTCTACCGCCTGAGCAGTAATGTGCAAACATTACTGTGCTTCGGTAGGAGGGCACTGTAAAGTGAAATTACTGGGCTAAAGAGTCTTAACATCTTATGACTCTTGAGTAAGAAGGTTGGTGCAGTGCACCTAGAATTGCACATAATTGTAAAATTCTGGGTAGCACTGTACTGATTATGGGCAGCGTTATCTCTTAACAACAGGAGAGCGTCTTGCTCGTCTTCTTACTTCTCCACATAAAGAAAAAATAGGCTTCCGGCATGATGTTCAGTGAAGCCAAGGAGAGATTTGTCCCGCTTTTTGGGTTTAGTTTGCTACCATCTACGCAACTTTGCTTAAAATCACGCGGGATTGTGGTCAAAGGCTCACATATAATCTAAATATATAAAAGGAAAGATTGACTGATTGACTGACTGATCTATCAACGCACATCCTAAACCGCTAGATGGATTGGGTTGAAATTTGGAACATAGATAGGTTTTATGACGTAGACCTCTGCTAAGAAAGAATTTAAAAAGCTAGTAATTAATATAAATATATTATAGAAATATAAGCTAGTTATTAATATAAATATCAAATTAAAGACTAATCTAACATTTATAACTAATCCATGATACTAACAAACTAGTCTCTTAACCATAGTTATCTTAACTTGTATATTAAAATGAACTCTATCTCGTTGGAGTAAAGTTGATATTAACACATTCAATATTCGCAATAATAAGGAAATGAAAGCGTGTGAGCTCGTCCAAAATGAAATGTTAGTATAAAGTGTAAACAGGTTTTATAATAACGTTATAGCGTCAATGTGCTAATAATGTAGCAGCTTACCGAGTTTAAATAATGCTTAAAATATGAAATAATTTTAACTAGCTTATTTATTATTTTGTTAGTTTTAGTAAAAAGATCGTGACCTATCTGTGTGTGATACAAGTGTTCTTTATTGCTGTAGTAGACGCAGTATCATTTTCAATATATCTAAATATATAAAAGGAAAGAGTAACTGATTGACTGACTGATCTATCAACGTGCAGCTCAAACCGCTGAACAGATTCACTTGAAATCCATATCCATATCCATATCCATACATATAATAAGAATGGAAATTTCTCCCCATTCATTGTGATCCTTTACTAAGGTGAACTGTGAAAATACGCATATGAACAAAACGACGCGAAAAAGTCGCTTGCGCGATCTAATTCGTAAAACATTTTGTCAATTTTTCCTAGGGAAACGTAAAATAAAATAATAAAATAAATAATAATCATTTATATCAGACACATCGCCCCTAATTTACATCAAAAATTCGAAATAAAAGTAATAGAATATAAAGTAAATTCAATTCAAAAAAAAATAGTGCCAAAAACGCTACAGACGCCATCTATCGGTGTGGCTGTAAACTTGTGGTTGACCTTTAGTTTAATTTGGGCTAAATTTGTAAATAGTTTGTGTCACTGGTGTGGTTAAACAACACCACCGATTTGAATAAAATTTTCACTAATACGTTGCAGTTTTCTCTACTTGAACCTTAGTCTTGGTTTTAGTCAAATCGGTTCATAAATAAAAGAGTTATATCAATCTAAAGATTCGCATATAAAATGCTAATAAACAAGAAAGGTAGTCATAGGAACCGCGTAATCAAAAGACAAAACCTCATCGAGTTTGGGCTCATTTGATTCGTCTTGACGAGTACTTTGATACTATATAGTAACCAGGGTCCGAAACGGAGCTGAAAGGTGGCCATAGGAACTCCGTGATTAAAAGAAAAAACCCCATCGAGTTTGGGCTCATTTGATTCGTCTTGACGAGTATTTTGATGCTATATAGTTATTTTTCATACAAGCTAGCGCCACGGAAAATAATGGAACTAATGTCCTAAGAAAAAGAAATATCGTTTATTCTGCAAACAGTTTTAGAAAAGAAGTCCCGCGTAACCTAGCGGAACTAAATAATAGATTTATAATTACTGTGAATACTTCATTTATTATATATTTTTTATTTGTTAGATTAATTAAATATTATGTACCTATTTAATTGAGAAATTAAATATGAGAAATTATGAATTGTTAAAAATCTGTAGATATTTTAACTTAAAATCACGCGATTGTGGCGCTCCATCTAGGGGGATGTTTTGTAAAAATCACTGGTTATCCGGAGACACACAGACATAAAATCTGTTCACACCCATTTAGGCATACATCCAGACACAAACTGTCACGTTTATAATGTTAGTAAAATTTTGCAATGATTATTATAAAACCTTTTATCTGTGTTATAGATAATCATAGGCGGATTTAGGGAGGGGGGGCAAGGGGCCAAGCCGCCCCCCCCCCCGAGTCATTAAGCAAGCTGCTCGCGCACATATTATAAAGGATGTTTAAGCTTTAGGGGGCGGGGCAGGGGGCCAAGGTACCCCCAGAAGCATTGTAGAGTTACGAATTTCGCACATATTTCTGAAATAAAATTTTTTTTTCGGCGCTCGCAGTTAGCTGCTCGCGCACTTATTGTAATGGATGTTTACTAATAAAAATTATAATATTTTTGCCCGTCTGCACCTTGCCCCCCCCCCCCAAACCAAATCCTGGATCCGCCTATGATTTTAGGTATACACCTCAGTGGTAGAGTCCTTCTCACGAATGAGGTCCCGCGGAATTTTGCGGAACTAAATTACATTTTTTCGATAAATTCTGGACTTCATGCCATAAATAATTTTTCACCACTCTCGCACGAAAATAGTGTCTTTGGTCATCGATTTCAGTGAGCAAAAGCCGTTTTTGCTCTCTAGAGAGTAGAGAGGCAAAGTGATTTGAATTTCGAACACAATTTTATTGGCTATGAAGAAGTTGGTGTGTTCTGAAACTTATTTGTGTACAATTTTTATTTAACTGAGATGCACATAATTTTTAATGTTATTTATTGAATTTTAACTTTATAAATTGTATTTTTTCAATAATATTTTAAATAAAATACTATTATAGAATAATAAGTCGTAAGTGAGTTTTTTTTTTTTAAATATTATTACAATTTGTTTTTCATAAATATGTCACACACACAAATTTCGAACGCAACTCTTTTAATAAAAATACAAAATGGCGGGATGTAGAAGTTTAGAGTTTACAGTCAAATGGAGAATGCGTTGTGACGTCATCGATAAATGCCATCTTTGTCTCTCTCTTTTGTATGAGGTAAGTGAGATGGCACTTATAGTTGTCATTTTTCTTGCGACAGTGGTGTTCACAACACATTTTCCATTTGGTTCTAAACCTCTTGGTAAAGATTCAACTAAATATTTTCAACTTAAGTTGTAAACTTTTGCAAATTTCTATTTGTGATCTAATAGTCTGTTTAATTACAAAGAAATGAGTGACCCCAGTGATGAAGGTAGTTGTCTTACGCCAAAAAGTTGAAAGAACAAGTTTCGAATGCCGAGTTCAGCTATTTGCCTGAAAAATCTAAAGTGAAATATGTAAAGGCGTACGAATCCTTCAATAATTGGCGCCTCTCAAAAAATGCAAAAACATATTCCGAGACCGTGATACTATAATAATTCATGGAACTATCTAAAACACGAAAATCCAGTACATTATGGAGCATTTTTTCTATGATAAAAGCTGTCTTGAAAACGAAACGTGACCTTGAAATAGAAAAATTTCTGAATGAAGCACCAGACAGTAAATACCTCGCTTTAAAAGTAAGTAAATTAATACAAAAGCTAATTTATTTCAAAGAAAACCTATCTAACTGTACCTATCTAAAAATAAGTAAACTAAATTATTGTTATTTTTTACAGGTTGTATTAATTATTGGCATAAATGGTGCGTGCCGCTCAAATGAATTGTTGAATCTTAAGGTAAACGACGTTGAAAAGCATTCGGACAAATTAATATTAGTAAAATTATTGAATACAAAGACTAAAATCGACAGATCATTCGTCATTAGTGAAGAATATGTGAATGTGGTGGACAAGTATATGGCATTACGACCCGCTAATACAAAAACTTCAAGATTTTTCTTACATTATGATAATGGAAAAAGTAAAAAACAGCCCATAGGCATCAATAAAATCGGTGATATGCCAAAACGATTGCTAAATTTCTTCAGCTTCCGGACTCCCATCTTTACACTGGGCATTGCCTGAGGCGGACGTCAGCAACACTCTTAGCTGACTCAGGCGCTGATATTACAGTTCTTAAACGCCATGGTGGCTAGAAGTGTAACAAGATTGCAGAAGGATACATCGAAGATTCTAAAGTTATTTAATATGCTAACTTTTAAAATTTGCGATAGTGGCGCGTCGGAAAAAGAACTCCTTTTGTGAAAAGCACTCTACCTATCAGTCACAGTTCCCGATTGAGCAGAAATTTTGCATACCGGGAATCGGATGACAATGCAATAATTTTATGACATGGAAGTGATCTGAAGTCTGATGATGGAGCTGAAAGGTGAAATTTGATAGATATATTATAATAAATAGTTTGAGTACGTAGGTATATGATAGTTTCATTTCAGAAAATTTCATTTTAGTTTTTTTTATACAACGATGTAAGAAGATGAGCAAGATGCTCTCCTGATGGTAAGAGATAACGCTGGGATTTAACGAAGGTTAAATTCTGGGTGCACTGCTGAGTCATAAAATGTTAAGATTCTTCAGCCCAGTAATTTCACTAGCCACAGTGCCCTCCTACCGAAGCACAGTAATGTCTGCACATCACTGTTCAGGCGGCAGAATAACTGACACTGTTGGGGTACTAGCCGATCTCCTGCAGAGGAAGTCTACCCACGGTAAAGAGATCACCATTAAATGACGCGGAAAAAAGTCAAGAGTAACTGTACAGAATCAAGCTGTTATTATTCCGTATTTTTATTAGTTTTTCTGATTTAAATGATAATTTGATATATTTTTGTTTACTGTATTTAATCTTGATGTACTATATGTGTAAGTGGTAATTTATTGCCGTTCTAATTTGTACTGTGGTATAGGTATAACGATAGTTCTGGGACTTATCCCAGGACGTCTCTGAAATCTAAGTATTATTCACAAAAAATGTTTCATAATATTATTTACTAGCTTATGCTCGCGGCTTTGCCCGCACGGCAAAATCCTTTCTTAGCAGTGGTCTACGTCATGAAACCTTTCTATGTTCCAAATTTCAACCCAATCCATCTAGCGGTTGAGGCTGTACGTTATACAGATACATCAGTCACTAGCTTATTCTCATGGCTTTGCCCGCATGGACGGGTTACGTTTCATAATACCTACGGTCGTTTCAACTACGGTCGATATAACTACGGTCGATTCGCATAAGTTCATTTCACATATTGGACGACTCGCTTACAGTGCAACTCGCCTGCGGTTGATTAAACTATGGGCATGTGAACTAATGGGCGATTCGGCCAATGTTCATTTGATATATTGGTTAATTCAACTATGGACGACTCACCTACGGTTTATAAATTCTTTGCTACGCGTGTTTTTAGTACAGTATTCAGGGCAAACCGAAATCTGTTGGTTAGGTTAGGTTTGAACAGTGACCACATTGCGCGAGCCGAGCGAGCGAAGCGAGCGTGCCGCGGCAGCGGCCGGCGAAGCGCCAGATATTTTTCTTATTACTGAATTATTTATCCTGTGTCATGGCATCTTCAGGCATTTTGGCATCTTCTTTCATCTACCTCATCATGGCAAAGTGGCATAATAAAAACAACACGTTTCTGAATTCTGTACTATAAACAAGTATTTTTTAGCTGTCATACCTGACTAGCAGCCGGAAACGTGGTCTAAAAATACGTGAACGGTCCGTTAGTTCGGTCAAAAATAGGCAAATCGTCCAATAGTTTAATCAACCATAGCTCAATCGACCGTAGCTGAGTTAACCGTAGGCGAATCGTCCAATATTGATTTCAACCAATAGTTATTATGAACGTAGGCGAAACGTCCAATAGACATTTTGAATAGTAGGTGATTCGATCGTAGTTACATATTGGCAAGGTTTGCCAGCCTTTACTAATTCTACGCCCATTAAGTCGCAGAAAACCCGTGAATTGAATCCCTCTTTTCCGTGGAATTGGAAATCGAATTAAATGGTCTGTATCAAATTCATTAATATATGAATAATTTACTGTCACGCGCTACGAAGTGCGCGCGGGTCAGCTAGTTTAGAATAAAGATAGGTTTTACGTTGTAGACCTTCGCTAAGAAAGAATTTTGCCACGCGGGCAAAGCTTGTTTTTTAATAAAGGCATTAGCTACAAAAACATATAAAAAAAGTGAAAAATCGTATTTTCTTACGGAGTATAATACGTATTATGGCTGCCTCCTACGGCCGACGATGATAAATACATAACGCATAAATCAAAACAACCTCCCGAAAAGTATCATACACACCAATAATGTTTTTTTTTTTATGTGGAGAAGTAAGAAGACGAGCAAGACGCTCTCCTGATGTTAAGAGATAACGCTGCCCATAATCAGTACAGTGCTACCCAGAATTTCACAATTATGTGCAATTCTAGGTGCACTGCACTAACGCTTCTTACTCAAGAGTCATAAGATGTTAAGACTCTTTAGCCCAGTAATTTCACTAGCTACAGTGCCCTCCTACCGGAGCACAGTAATGTTTGCACATCACTGCTTAGGCGGTAGAATAACTGGCACTGTTGGGGTACCCACCTAGTCGACCTCCTGCAAAGGAAGTCTACCCCCGGTAATGTACTGAAAAACCTTGTATAAACCTCAAATGAACTCATCCAATTTACAAAATACGCATAAAACCAAAGAGTAATACACAGTAAACCTACTCGTAATTACAAATAGCGTAAAAACTAACCTAAGTATAACCAACCCATTAGCCCAAAACGTTCCGACCGTAAAACCATAAAAAGCAAGTAAATAAATGTCCCACATTTCGATTCAGCCAAAATAAATGTTCCCAGAACTACGTGTAAGGTTTTTTCGTGACAATAAAAAACACAAAGCACCAATTTCAGTAGCGAGGTAACAAGGTAACAAACTGAAAGGTCGTAGTGGTAACGGAGTAGAAGGCTGGATGTAGCTTAGTGAAAATCAATGAAGCAATCATAGTAAGCTCAAATAGTACCCCCTCTAAGTTGTTGGTATATACTCGTACATGTAGATAGGTTAACAATTATGCTATTTTACAAAAATAATACTGAAAATAGTTTCATTAAAACAACTAAAAAGTCTTGTAGAAGCACTTCTATTCTATTAATATTGTAAATTTGAGAGTATGGATGTGAAACGTTTGTTACTCCTTCACGTCTAAGAGCTGAACTTATTGAGCATACATTTGAAATATAAATCTCTGGGCACAACTAGTGTTAAATCATATAACTGTCATTGCTACTTGAATGCGATTACTATGTCTATGTACATGAGTGTATGTTAACTAGAGGGAAATGAGCTTACTCAGAGTGCTTCGATTAGCTAATCATCGTCATCATCTCAGCCGTAGGACGTCCACTGCTGAACATAGGCCTCCCCTTTGGACTTCCATATGTACCCGTTGGAAGCGACCTGGACAGCGCCTTCCGGCAACCTTTATAAGGTCGTCTGTCCACCTTTTGGGTGGACGTCCTACGCTTCGTTTGCTAGTACGTGGTCTCCACTCTGTTAGTTAATAATGAAACAAATTCCAGTATGTTTAGTACTCTCCAAGTCGTGGCTAAAGAATGGCTTTATGTTAGTTCCGCGCCACTTAGCCCTAGATTTGTGAAGAAAGCTACTCGCTCCAGTGACTCGCCCACCTGACCTTGCCACTCGCCTCGTGACTTGTACGATATGTTAGCTTTATTTAAGGCACCACATATGGGCTATAAATATCTGAGAGGCTATACTGGGTTATTGACCGGTGAGCTCTTAGAATGTTCACTATAATAAGGCTAGCGCATTAGTGAAGGTACTATTATAATGTATTGATCCTCGTATGTATATTGTGCGTAGAGTATAATTTTTTAATCAAGTAGTAAGAAGTTTGATTAAAGTAAAAAAAAAATAGTAGATTTTATTATATGTCCAGCTTTTGTACTGTCAAGACATTATTAAACATTTTTATTTTACTTTTTATATATTCTCATTTAAAGAAAAAAAGTCCTGTTAATATTTAAATTCATTTTTTAGTAGCCCTGTGACAGGGCTATACACTGAAACCGAACCGAAGACCGAATTGTCAAAAATGCACGACTTAATACAATAAGCGAATAGCCCTGCAGTCGTTACGACTTACTTGCCAGTATCGGCGCGGAGGCAGTAAACCACAATAACAGTGTACCCACATACCTACATAATAACCTACATTATTTACTTACTGCCTGAATAACGTGCCGGGAACATTGTGACATACGACGCATCCGCCGCCGGGAATGGGAAACTTCTTTACTTATATTTAAGAAAAGTCGCTTGAGGTAGCTAGTTTGTGAATAATTTTTGATTTTTTTATTTAAAGGGGCGGTTTCTTATTCTGTCTAGATTACCAAATTTGAATCCGAAAAATTAATTTATTTATTAAAATGCATGGAGCAGTTTTACAAGTAAATTTTACAATTATTTAGTTCTATTTTAATACTCTACCGTTAGTTTGAAAAACGCCTCTATGAGAAGAACGAGCAAGAAACTCATAGAGATTACATCAGATTTTGAATCACCCAGTTCGAATTCCAGATCTCGAATCCTCGCACCAATGACTTTAATTATTTTAAAGATGTATGCGGTCTTTTCACTCACTATACTGTTTTTCTTTGCACTCGGAATACAGTCACTAGCCACGGCCGAAACCTACCATAATATCAAAATAAAACATCCACATAAAATCTAAAAAACACGCTTCACATGAAACTTTCAATTTAAGTAAAGCAATCAAACTGATCCACGTAAGCTTTGAAGTAAATGGATGAATCAGCATAAAAACCAATATTTCTGCAACTTTCCTCGAAAGTAAATCAATTCGGTTCAACCGTGTAAAGGCTTTAGCTTCGCATCGGTGCAGTGCAACCACTGAACTAATAAGGGAAAGGAACGGCCATTGCAGACGAGAAAGAGGCTCTTCCAGTAAGAGATAACGCTGCCCATTATCGGTACAGTGGATGCTGATAATCAGTAGGTACCTAGGATTTCACAATGATGTAGACTAAATTTGTGAATGATATGAAATTTTGCACGCCTACTTTCAGACGAAATATATTGTGTCGAGACATAGGTATTATTGTGAACTGTACCAAAACATGTATTTCCTGCAAATAAACAATTGGATTTTATTTGATTGATTTGTAAAATTCTTGGTGCACTGCACCAACATTTCCCACTCAAGAGGCATAAGCTGTTAGAGACTCTTCGGCTCAGTAATTTTACTAGCTACAGTGCCCTCCTACCGAAGCTAGGATAGATATAACAGGCACTGTTGGGGTTCTCATTTAGTCGACCTCCTGCAAAGGAAGTCTACCCCCGGGTATAATGTGATCTAATCATTTTCCAAAATTATCTGAGCGTTTGGTCGAGGCGACGTGTGACCAAAATGCTGGGATATATTTGGCCTAACGTACAAGTATTGCCTTTCAACGCGACAATGCTGCCAGCATTCTGGGCACTCTGCCATCTGACAGTGGTAGATGGTCTTGTGGCCGATCTGTGGTTAATAAATGTGATCTTTACTGCTGTAGTAGCTGAAGTATTGTTTGTTTTTCTCAATAAAGGCATTTGCCACATAAAAAAATGTGCTGAACCAATTCGCTCTGTCATGTTCCTAAAATGTCCGATATTACCCACTAAAGTAAAGTAAAGTAAAATTTATTTATTTGTGAGAGTATTGTAGGTACAACATGGTAATTAATTAAAAGGAGTCTCAAATACTCTACCGGTAGTCCGGTGCACAAATGTTAAGATATAATATTAAATTAGTAGGCAAACTTACATTATAATTATTATATTAGTAATTCAAAATATGATTTAAAAACATTAATTAATAAATATTAGCTGAATTAGATCGAATTATCAATAAATATAATGTCAAAATGTCAAAAGTCAAATGCTACTAAAATGTCATGACCTCTTTAGTGTTGCAAGGGTTTAAATGAGAAATAATGATAAATAATTTAATTTATATGAGAAAAAAAATGTAGAAATGTCCAAAAAATATAAATTAAAATGTCAAAATTGTTATTATTATATTTTAAAATTATTATTATCATTCAAAAAGTCATCAACAGTGTAATAGCATTTACTAATTAAAAAATTATATAATATTGATTTAAATTTGTTACGACTTAGTGCTTTATACTCCTCTGGCAGCTTATTATATATGCGAATGGCCATACAATAAATATTATTACTATATAACTGGATACGTTGTGGGGGTACACATAATTGGTTAGGCTTGCGACGTGTCCTAGATGTTGCAGCTACAGTATTAAACAAATCACGATGATCATGGACAAACACACTAATTTCATACACATACAAACAAGGGAGAGGTAAAATGTGTAGTTTTTTAAATAACGGCCTACAAGAGTCCATACTGCCGGCACTGCACATAGATCTCAAACACTTCTTTTGCGTTCTAAATGCTCTGATTACTTCCGTAGAGTTACCCCATATGATCAGACCATAACGCAACAGTGACGACACGTATGCGTGATAAGCGCTCAATGCTGCCTGAGGTGAGGCTACTCGTCCCAACCTGTTCAGTACGAACACATAGCGCTCGAGCTTCGAGCAGAGTTTATTTATATGCTCCTTCCAATTGCAGTGTCTGTCTATTACTAATCCCAAAAATGTTGTGGACTCGACTTCTTCAACAAGATTATTAATATTTCCTACACGCAATTGCAATGGAGTGCTGTTGTAGGTCTGATATTGTATTAATTTAGTTTTACTGACATTAATACTAAGTTTATTAATATTAAGCCAAGAAATAATAGAATTAAGTGCATTGTTTATGTCAGATTCAAAGGTATTTATGTCATGTCCTTTAACTATAAGGGTCGTGTCGTCGGCGTATAAAATACATTTGTGTTCAGTCATGTCAGGGAGATCGTTTATATATAAAAGAAACAGCAGGGGCCCAAGAATGCTACCCTGAGGTACTCCTCGTCTATTTAAAGTAAAGGGGGAACGGGAAATAACTCTGTTGTGTCCGCTAAATTTACATATTTCAACGCATTGAGTTCTATTACTGAGGTAGCTTTCCAGCCAACTTAATGCCATTCCTCTAATTCCATACCGCTCTAATTTGTGTAATAGTAGTTTGTGGTTGACGTAGTCAAATGCCTTAGACATGTCAAGAAAGATTGAAACAATGGGGATTTTTTTGTTTAAACAATCGGTTACTGTTTTTATCAGAGAAAAACACGCCAACGATGTAGACATATTTTTCCTGAAGCCAAATTGTTCGTTTTTCAATATTTTATTTAGAGAGAGGAAGCTATAGATTTTCATATGCATGACCTTTTCAAAAATTTTAGAAAAAATGGGTATTAATGTGATCGGTCGATAATTATTCATTTCATTCGTAGGTCCTTTTTTGTGCAATGGTTTCACAATTGATTGCTTAAGTCGTGTTGGAAAAATACCCTGTGTTAGTGACAGGTTTATAATATGTGCAAGAGGGTATGATAATTTATTTGAACACAATTTTATAATTTTTGTCTGAAGGTCATCAAAACCCGTGGCGTTGGAATTGTTTAAGGATAAAATTATTTTGTTAATGTCATTGTTATCTGTAGGAGTCAAGAAAATTGTATTATTAATATTGGGAATGTCAAAGGGGTATTTATCATTATGGTCATTAGAATCTAAACTATTATTAATGTCAGTATTTAAATTAATGAAGAAATTATTAAAAAAATTTGCAATTTGAATAGGGTCAGTGTACATATTGTTATTTACAAGAATCGAGTCAATTTGTGAGGATGATTCTGTTACGCCAACATTGTCTTTAATAATTTTCCAAGATGCTTTACATTTGTTTTTTGCATTTAGAATAGATTTTGCGTTATTATTTTTTTGAGCACTGATTATACATTTTTTAAGAATTTTACTATATTTAATGTATGTCATCTTGTTAATTTGTTTATTTGCCTTTGATAGATGGTATTTGAGATATAGGCGACGCTTTATAATCGTTGACTTTTTTAAACCCCTGGTAAGCCATTGATTTTTCACTGGTTTATTTGTTACTTTAATGCGTAGAGTGGGAAAGCATAAGTTGTAGAAGAGAGTAACTAAATCATGAAAATTGTCAAAGGCTGCGTTTAAATCATTGCTTTCATATACTTCAGAATAGGATAAGGCGGTTAAACAATTCACGAATTTTTTAATGTTTTCTTTTCTATATTCTCTTCTATTTTCAAACCAAAACACGGGGCGTTTCTTCTTAGCATTGATGTCTAGCGTATCGAGGCTAAAAGTCAGACTTTGGCCTGTTTCGTGATCCGAAAGTGCCAGGTAATGTAAGTCTGATTGAGTAGATGACAAATTGCTTACTATAAGGTCAATGCAGGAATTTTTCCGCGTGGGTTTCGAAATGTGGTTTGTTACGCTATGGTTTGCCAAAATGGAAAGTAATTCTTTTGAAGTATTATTTGGTGTTAGGATATCAATATTCCAGTCCCCGCACAGTATTACCTTCTTGTTGCCTTTCTTGAGCAATTGATTTAAAAGTTTATTTAAGTTATCCAGAAATATAGTAACATTAGAGTTAGGTATCCTATAAATGCAGACTACAAAAAGTTTAACACAAGGAATTTCAATAGCACTAATTTCAAAATTATACTGCAGGGGGTCCATTATGTTAATCTTTTTATATTCTAAATCCTTTTTTACGAAAATACACGAACCACCTCGCTTCTGATTGGGTCTGGAGTAAGAAGCTGCTAATTTAAAGTTATTTAAAAGCATGTTCGACTCATTACCTTGTTTTACAAAAGTTTCCGTGAAACACAAGATATCTACATTCAAGTTCTTTGATTCCAGTTCGTTGAGCGCAATCTCCAAGGTATCTTTTTTACCTAATAAACCAGCTATGTTTTGATGTAGAAGAGTATAGCTGACTTTCTTATTTACGAAAAAACGTATTTTCTATGTGGGTTTCGTTATTTTGGTTCTCCTGTATGATATTAGACAATTTAGGGAAGAAAAAGGGAATTGTTCCTTGTTTTGGGTCTTTCTTTGGTTGTGCGAATTTCGTTTGTGTAGTTGGGAGTTGCAGATTTTTAAAGTAATAAGGAATAGTTCCCTTCTTTATTTCTCCATTAGTATGAGGTTTAATTAAAGTACCTGATCTGTTAATTTCACTGGGGCGACTCTTTTCAATTATTTCTCTAAACCGTCTCTCAACAGCAATATTGTCAATTTCAATATTTATTTTAGAGCAAATAAACTTTCTAGTTACTTTACCATTAATGGCAACATCACTTGTTTCTATAAGTTTGCAATTTGGATATGTATTAGCATAAAGACAAATATTTCTGTTAAGAAGACTTACGTTTAGATGTGGATTATACAACACATTCATCAGAACCACTTTGTGATGTCTTAATTTATATAAAATATTACACAAGTTTGAGCAGAATGCGTAGGGGTTCGTATCATTCGCACCCATGCCCAAGACTACAACATCATTCTTTTGTAAGTTATTAATAATATTATCAGTGTTTTCAAGTACATGAGATGAAGTGGCATTGGGATCTGGGGGCACGGTAGTGCCCCCGCCAAGTCGAGCGCGAAGCAAGCACTGCCGTACCATCCTTTACAGGAACCATTTCGCCGCATTTTCAGGCCCCTATTTGAGAACCTCTGGATAAGACCAGAACGCAGAAATTTTCGTCATCCAGTAAGCTATAATTACATACTTAAAATCCAAAATTTCAAGTCTGTAGTTCATTAAGTTCCGAAGTTATGCGAAAGCAAAGTTTCGCATTTTCGACACTCATTCATTCACTCACTCACTCATGATCATCAAAATAGAACTAGTACTTCCCTAAAACTCAGAGAGCTGAAATTTGGTACATACTTAGACTTTATTGTATAAACCATAGAAAAACTATAAAAACATGCAATTTCGGTCTCGTTTTCGAGATAATTAATCTGCATAAATAACTTTGTAATCTCATATAAATGTATAGGATTACAAAGTTACATTTGCAGTCAATGGTTAAAATTGTGTAAAGCTTTTATTTACTTTCCTTTAATTGTGTAAAGCTTTTATTTACTTACCTGTCTGTCTGTCGGCCTTATAGTAACCTTATAATATAGTGTTTCTACAAAAAGAAGTGAAATCCCACCAAAACATTCTGTAAAAAACTAGCCAAGTCTCGATGGAGCTGCTTGTTTATCTCTAAAAAATAATGAAATCTAGACAAAGTCGTGCCAAGTCTAAGGTACCTTATTGCGATTTATTTATTATTATAGTTAACTAGCTTACCCGGCAAACGTTGTTTTGCCATATAAATAATTTCCAAGTAATTTCTAGTGTAGACAAAAAATAGCTTACTTATTGGAAGTATGTATGTATGTTAGAATGTGTATATTGTATGTATGTAAGAATGTGGTATATGCGTGAAATAAGCATTATTTTATGGAAAAATTTTTCAAACAACAGTAAAAAATTAAATTTTATGAAAACATTGTCTCTTATAATTTTTTCATACAACCAATATTTCTATTGACATTTCAAAATAAAGATTCATAATGATTGATTTTTTGGAAACTATGAAAATCTTAATTGTTCAATTACATTTTTTTAATAAAATTAAATTAAAATTACATTTTTATAAGATCAACAACATTTTCGATATAAATAAAAAAAAGTATACTTACAACACAAAATCCGTTGTTATTGGAAGCTCGTGTCACGTGTTGAGTACTTTTGAGGTTATAAAATCACTTGATTAACTAATCGTGCAAAATACACTCAAAATTGATAATTTAATTATTATTGATAAAATAGGAATGATTAAAAGTTAATATGAGAGTTACACTGAGATAGCAAAATAATAATTGTCAACGTTACTACTACACTTGATGCATAAACACTAATGATGGCCGACAACTGTGTAGGGAGTGGGAAAGAAAGGAGACCGGCTTCGTTCTCATCCCTACTCCGTGCTGTTTACTGGGTCAGAAGTGACACCTGTAGACATCTGGCGGGGATAACTAATTAAATGACGATTGATCAGTTTTCGACCGGAGAGGAAAAATGTTTAAATTACTAAAATGGCTATTAAAAAATAAGGGTTGATCGTAGAAGGGTGAAAATTGAGGATTGCATGTATTTTTGTATGTTGTATCATAAAAAAATAGAAATTAAAAATTTTGTCTAAAAAATAAAAAAAAAAATTAGGGGTGGACTACCCTTAACATTTAGGGGGATGAAAAATAGATGTTGGTCGATTCTCATAGATACCGGATAAGCACAAAAAATTTCATCAAAATCGGTCAAGCCGTTTCGGAGGAGTATGGCAACGAAAACTGTGACACGAGAATTTTATATATTAGACTAGCTGACCCGCGCGCACTTCGTAGCGCGTGACAGTCAATTAATAAAGCGAAAATTTGGTGCTGCCATTTAGTCTGCGATGTTTGTTTAGACTGCGATTGTATTTCCATCCCCGCGACTTTGTAAGTGTAAATTAGGTATAGGTATAGCCCATGTTATATTATTATTTATTATACCATGGCTATAATAATTGCTCCCACTCTGGGTAGTGCAGAATATCGAGATGGGTATTTCTACGCAGTTTTGTTCGCTACCGTAAAAATAAATCCATCTCTCCATAGTTAATTACAACTTAATCGGTTTTGCGGTTGTTGAAAGCCTTCACAAACTTACACGCCTCTTTTCAGGAATTAAAACAATTGGTCGTCCTTTCCCGGTAACTCTTTAACTTATCTGTACTTGTCTGTGTAATGTATAATATTTTTATTATTTTTTGTTACTTATTTCTCACACTATCCTTTCCGCAACCTTTCCCGCGACTCAAATCAATTCCGTGGTTCGTGAATTCCCAATAAAACTCTGACCCTCCTTTCCTCATACTGGTTCACCCTAAAAATTAATTTCTGACATAAAAAAAACAGCTCATTAATAGAACTTAAACTATCATTTAACAAAAAATCAGCTTAATCGGTCTAGCGGTTAATGATTTAAATGAAAACGTTTTTCGAAAATAAATCCCGTTCTTGTGGGAATTTCACAAAACTCCTTATTATCGGTGGCCTACGTTACATAAAGCAGCTAAAACAAAAAAGCGGTTACCGATATCCTACACAAACTGCACCCCCCTTCACTCTTCTTAAAGGTTGATTTCTGGAATAAAAAATATCCCATATCATTTTCTATGACGCAATCTACTACCTATGTATCAAATTTTAATTTAATCGGCTCAGCGTTTCTAAATTTCCCATACAAACTTTGACCAAGATTTACACCACCCTCCTCCTTAAAAAAATGATGTTCCTAAATACAACTCAAGTACTAATCGTAGTAGTCGTGGTAGTATAGTAATCGTTTCCCAAAATTTCAGGGCAATCAGTTCAGCGGTAACGGATTTGCATTCAAAGGTTTTTTGGGAATCATTCCTGTGCCTGTGGAAATTTCGAAAAATCCCGTTTTATCGGTCGCTTACATTACCTAAAGAATACACTATCCAAATTTCAGCTAAAACAAAGAAGCAGTGAACGATTCGTAACATGTGTCAACATCCCTATTTAACCTCAAATTCACGATCCACATAATTTACACAGTTCAACTTACCACCTTAAAGACAAATGCCTGCTGTTGAAATTTAATAAAAATTTGTCCAAGATCACGCTTTATTTTGTATTCATCCAAGGAGAGCCATGGGCTACTACGTTGCCAGTATTAATTCGAAATAAGGTTGCAATAAAACTTATCAATATCCTCCGCGCCGACACGGCCATTACCACCTTAAAGACAAATGCCTGCTGTTGACATTTGCCCAATACGCGCGTGGTTTCCAATTGAATAACTTATTTTTTTTACTTTTTTTTCATTTCTTTTGAAATTTTTCCTGAATTTTCTTTGCTATAAACCTCGCGGAGCCCGAGACCTTTCCAACGAATGCAAAACCGTGGAAATCGGTTCGTTCGTTCTTGAGTTATAGCGTCAGGGAGGAAAACCCGACTTATTTTTATATAGTAGATGTTGTGTGACTTGGCCGATGAAGGGTATACACGTTGGCACGACTTTGTCTAGATCGAGCACCTGGTATAATACCCTTGTGTACCCTTCAACGGCCAAGTCACACAACATTAACTATAATAATAAATAAATCGCAATAAGGTACCTTAGACTTGGCACGACTTTGTCTAGATTTCATTATTTTTTAGAGATAAACAAGCAGCTCCATCGAGACTTGGCTAGTTTTTTACAGAATGTTTTGGTGGGATAGATTATAGCGTTTACATCATAAATATCGTTCCAATTAGTTGATTGCCGTTGGTTGGAGATTCTTGTTGCGTAGCCGGTAACTTGTTGATCGCCTAAAATCACGATCCGAGGTTTGGTTGTTGCGGGTAGTCGTGGAACATCCTTACTAATTTGACTGCATTTTTGAAGTTTGGTATCTGTTTGTGTCTGAGATGGTTTTAAATTCTTACATACTATATTGTCTGCATGAAGTGGGGATATGCGTGGTGTTTTCATATGGATGCTAGTTATCAGCTTTGCAATAGAGTAATTTTCGGGTTTGCTATCTTCGATACCTATTTTTTGTTGAGTGTCTTTGTGGTTTCTACATGTGGCGCCATCTGGTTGTGTGGTTTTGCGAGTGTTATTTGTTATCTGTAATAGTTGTGGATCTGGTTTTGATGTGTCTCGAGTGCACAGTCTATCTTCGTCATGTCCAGTAGTGTGGGTAGCAGTAACTTCAGAGTCACTAACATTAAGCCTAGTAGGTGTATCAGTTGAAATAGTGAGGCGTTTTCGTTTTCGGGTGGCGGTGAGCGCCGTAGGACTATCTGGGAAGCCTATAATTTCATATCTATGTACCAATTTTTTATATTGCGCTACCTCTGTTCTAAGTTGACGGTTCTCTAGTGTCAAGTAGTCATTTTCTTGTACTGCAGTCGCGAGTCGATTTTCAAGACTTTCTATCTGACCAACATATTCTATAATATTGTTATTCCCATTTGGAGAGTTGGCGGGTAAACTAAACATTGGGCTTGCAAAAAGAGAAGTATCTGACAAGTTTTCCATTGATGTCGAAATATTGGTCCTGTAGTGACGGTAAGTTATATTTTCAGAGTCTGTGTCCATTTTTGATAACTAATAATAATTTGCCAAAATTTGGTAGTTTTTATCTGGCAATTCTCGAGTTCCATAAAATTAATGTTTAGTTATCTGTGGTGTTATGTCAAAACTTTGAAGCTGTCACTTGTGTGAACTGTCATATGTCACAATCATATGCGACCGCTTCTTCTTCGTTCCTTCCAATTTGAGGTTATGTTTGATGGTATGTTCACTTGTATTTCTTAGTGAAAACACTTATCACAAATTAAAATCGCACAAAATTCGACGGAGCTTTTACTATATACTAAGTAATGGTTGTGAGTGAACATCTCTTGGCAGGAGTCAGTAAGCCGAGCTAAGTGGCGAGATAGCATGAATATTGCTGCGCCATTTGAGAGCATATTATGTATATTGATACCGCAGTAGACAGCCAAATATTGCAAAATATTAAGAGAAAAATATAGCAAAATACTTTTTTTTATTCATTATTGGTCAGCCTTTGACCAAGATCTTGTGTGCGCAGTGACGATACCGTAGATGGTCGTATCCTAAACCAGAAGGCGGGATAAATCTCTCATTTGCTTCACTAAACAGCGATCAACCAATCGCTTGAAACATCTTATGTTATTATAATTTATAAAAAAAATATCATCTTACTGCTATATAATATTAGTAGCTTATGCTCACGGCTTTTCCTGCGTGATAAAATCCTTTCTTAACGGAAGTCTACGTCATGAAACCTATCTTTATTCCAAATTTGAACCCGTTCAGTGGTTTGAGCTATGCTTTGATAGATCAGTCAGTCATTCAGTCAATCAGTCACTCTTTACTTTTATATATTTAGATTATTTTAGCATCAGTGGTCGGGTGATTGTAAATCCAGCTTGTAATCCGGAGACCCTGGGTTCAAATCTCAGTGTGAGATATATATTCTATGTTTTTGAAGGCACGTAAACCTGAGGGTCCTAGCTGTTTCCTATAAGATATGTGTGAAATGTGTTTCCTATAGGAGACATTCGTTACGTCATGTTGCAGGCTTAATAGGAATCTTGGCGATCTGAAACTGCAACATATAGGTTGGACAGAACACCAATTGTGAGATTGTGTTGGAGTATATACCCCATTTTTTGTTAGCTCTTATGTTTTTTTTATCAGATAAACACAATTGAGCCCATCTAGTTCAGTATAAAAATGTAATATATTCTTATGCCAAAAATATACCAAGTAAATTGCTATCTTTTCATCATAATACCAAACAGTTTTACATAAAAGCTCAATTTCACAACAAAAAGAATTCTCAATTTCTCAAGAATACATAAAAAACCTAGCTCAATCTATGGTCTGTCTGAGAAAAATATTTATCTGAAAGTTTTTAAAACGACTTTAGTTATGTATAGAGAATAGTTGGGTCTAAGAATTTATCGACCGAGCGAAGCGAGGTCTTAGAGTCGAAAGCCGCGAAATGCCTGCGTTTGGACCAGTTTAACGCTTGACCTCTGGTGCTTAAGTTTGGTTGACGTTTACTTAAAAACGGTTAATCCAAATTAAATGAAATTTTACACACAAGTTGAGAAGGTTAATTGGATAATTTTAGTGAAAAAATTAGCTAAATAGGTTCCAGGGTTGTAGAGATATAGGTGACTTAAAGTCTTTATGATAGGTCTGACGATTATTTCAAAACTGGAGCGCTGATAATTTTTTTTCTAACATATACACATTTTTTATAAGCGACACAAATATATTAGCCAAAGTGTATGTTTGTATGTATGTTTGTTACGCGATAACTGGAAAACCAATGGTCCAATCTGCATGAAACTTTGCAAACGCGTAATATAAATCCAAAGAATTTTTAAGTTCGAACATGAGCCAAATCGGTCGAAGGGTTCAAGAGTTAAAGAGATTGCTTTATTACAATGAAACCGATGATCCAGTCTTGATAAAACTTTTTAAACAGGTAGTACAAACTAAAAGAATTCTCACGTCCAAAAATGAGCCAAATCGGTGCAAGGGTTGTAGAGTTATAGAGAATACAAAATTACAATGTTTATCGATTATAATATTATGAGAACTGCAGGGATATTCAGTTATCCGTCAGGGAACCGAACCAAAGACCGAATTGTGAAAAATCGATACGACGTAATACGTCATTTCATACATTTTTGATAATTCGGTCCTAGGTTCGGTTCCCTAACGGATAATTGAATAGCCATGTTGACTTACTCAAAATATTATGAATTTAAATGATCGTGCGGGTGGTGCAGTATTATGTTCAAATTTATTAATCAAACTTAAACCCATTTTTAGGGTTCCGTACCTCAAAAGGAAAAAACGGAACCCTTATAGGATCACTTTGTTGTCCGTCCGTCTGTCTGTCTGTCTGTCTGTCTGTCAAGACCCTTTTTCTCAAGAACGCGTTTAGGTAACAAGCTGAAATTTATAGGAAATACTAAGGTCCATTGCCTCTTAGAGCTGTGAAAATTTCAAACTTCTAGGCCAACGCAATCAAAAGATATAGTCGAATATGTCGCAAATTTCAGCAAATTTTCGACATTACCAAATAAATCAAAACCTACGGGGCACTTCCCGTGAACTCAGCATCTTGAAATTTGGCACGAAGTAATTTCTTAGAGCACATATAAAGTAAAAATTGCGAAAACTATAAATTTTTATTTGCATCATATGAAAAAAATATTTTGAATATTTTTATGCCTACTACCCCTTTTCTCATGAACGCGTAAACGTATTAAATTGAAATTCATATCAAATACTTAAGTCTATAATACCTTGAAACTGTAATAAAATCAAACCTCTATGTCAACGCATTCAAAAGAAACAGCAATTTTAGTCGCAATTTTAAACTCGCAAATACTCTCAAAAAATTAAAACCTACAGGGTACTTCCTGTGATCTTAGAATCTTGAAATTTGGTACAAAGCAACTCCTTAGAGCACAGATAAAGGAAAAATTGCGAAAATTGTACATTTTTAGTTACATCATATAAAAAAATATTTTTAAAAATTTCATACTTACTACCTTATTTCTCATGAACGCGTGCAGGTATTAAACTGAAATTCATATCAAATACTAAGGTCTATTATACCCTTAAACTGTAATAAAATCAAACCTCTATCTCAACGCATTCAAAAGACACAGCAATTTTAGCCGTATTTTTTAACTCGCGACTACTCTCAAGGGAATCAAAACCTACAGGGTACTTGCCGTTAACTCAGAATCTTGAAATTTGGTACGCAGCAACGTCTTAAATCACAGGCACTGGAAAAATTGCGAAAACTGTAAATTTTTAGTTACATTATATAAAAAATATTTTTAATAATTTTGTATTTATTTTTAATAATTTTGTATTTACTATCCCTTTCCTCAAGAACGCGTACAGGTATTAAATTGAAATTCATACCAAATACTCAGCTTTATAATAACTTTAAGCTGTAAAAAAATCAAATATCTATGTCAACGCAATCAAAAGAAACAGCAATTTAGCCTCATATTTTCAAACTCGCAAGTACTCGCAAGGGAATCAAAACCCACAGTATATAATATTATACCCACTTTTCCTTAGGGTTCCGTAAAAACCCGTAGGTTTGTACGGAACCCTCGGTGCTCGAGTCCTACTCGTACTTGACCGGTTTTATTTTTATTCAAATAGTAGTCCAGTCAATGAGTGCCCAAAAGAGGCATGTGGATCGAAAAGTCGAAAGCAGAAAAACTAACTTAGGAACTTTGTTTGGAGTATTCAGGAGATAAACATACTAAAGTCCCCACCCCTCCGAGGTGAGCCCGAAGGGTGGGGGGGCCGAAGAAGGTCCCATTTTTAGGATTTTTGCCTAAATGTCAAAAACTGGGCGTTGTACGATATTTTGTTGTACCTACTACATTTTAAAAAATCCTACAACTTTGGCTTTAACACTTTTTATCTATATCCAATCGTTGTCCAGCTATGAGCTTCCAAATATGGTCTATTTTTAAGACGCTGAAATTAGTTTTCCATACAAAGTCGGTAAAAAAATCTTGCAAGTAATATTTGACCAACTTCTGGTTGTCGTACCATAATGAAACTTTGCAAATGTCTAGAAATATGATGACAGTTCAATAATTTGGTACCACTGAGCTGATCTGATGATGGAGCCAGGAAGTGTTTACTGAACCTCTTCAATGGCTATTAGTGAACCCGTCAAGTTTGGGCACATTACACTCGAATTGGTATAAGCAAAAAACCTAAAAATGGGACCTTCTTCGGCCTCCCATGAAATTTTGATCACAACAATAAAATAGTCACAGAGATAAAGATTTTTTAATGTATATCCGTTACTTATTTTTCCTTTCCTTTTATTTCCTTTTACGAATATTATAGGTTAAAGTTTCCATACATTTATATTTCGTAGATACTTATAACTTTTACCCATGTATATATACCTATTTTGAGGGAAATTGGGTCTGCGAGGTCCCAGTTCGCGGCGAACTACTAGTGTAGATCTTGTCTAAATGAAAAACCAATTTATAATTGCATTTCTCGATTACACGCAATGTTCCTCGCGTGTATGGAAACGACATGCAATTTTAAATTGAACAATTTAAACCATTTTATTATTGCGTCTCACAGTCAAATAAAATGTATGAGAACGATCTCCAATTTCAAAATGGACAAACATTCGTAGACTTATCAGGGTGGCTGAAGATTGAGAGCAATAAGGCTTTTCACGTGTTCAAAGAGCTCTTGAAAGAACGCAAATTGGAAGCGTAATAGGATACTTCTAAATAACGTGCGAGCTTTAAGCAAAATGTTTCTTAGAAGGGGTTTGTACAAAAGTAACGTAAAAATATAAAACATATGGAAAAATATTTTCGGTGAACCTTTCAAATAGTAAATTATGCATAATATATTATGTAACTTTTCAGGAAAAAGGAAAAGCGTATCTAAAAATCCTTAATTTTTCTCATTTAATCAACGCAAAAGGTTATATTATCAATGAAAATATCATTGATATATTCACAAAAAATTTTATATCCGATATATGTTATATATCTGCTATATACTCGTATCTTCTTCTTTCTTCTTTGGGTGCCATCTTCTAACGAAGGTTGGCGATCATCATGGCAATTTGAACCCTCGACACAGCAGCTCTAAATAGGGAACGCGTGCTCTTGCAGTACCATTGGCGCAGATTTTTAAGCCAAGATGTTCTCCTTCTTCCTGGACTTCTTTTTCCCTGTATCTTTCCCTGTATTATGCTGTAATAGCTCATATTTGGGACTACGCATTATGTGGCCTAGGTATTCCAGCTTACGTCTCTTTATGGTGTTAAGAACCTCAACCTTTTTTCCCATTCTTTGCAACACCACTTCATTTCGTATTTTGTCTCTCCAGGATATCCTTAACATTCTTTATACTCGTATATATTATGATAAATATCCGATATACATATATGTATCTAATTTATTAAGATATTGATCCTTTGAACCCTGCAAAAATTATCTATGTTTTTGAAACGAAGTATAGTTTGATGTTATAATATGTGTGTTAGTTTTTAAGGTACATAATAATATTATATTGATATTGGTCCCTGGCTACGAAGATATTTTTCTTCGTAGGTCCCTGGTGCATTGTTGGCAGTGTACTGTTGCCTAAATTAAATGGATTTAGTATTATTTATTATTTACATCACGCAAGATTGTGGCCAAAAGCTAACCTACCTGTACGGTTTACACCTTTAATAGTTAGTTAAGAGTTCGTAGATAGAGGGCACGAGAATGAGTACGACACACGTGTAGTGAGCACGGATGCTTTATTAGTACTAAATATGTTATGTTACAGTTACAAGTATATAGTTAGAATATGTAATACGAGTCCGCACATCATATAACATTATTGTTACGGTAGACCGTACATGCTCCCGAGGGCGAGAAAAGAACAAAATTAAACTTATAAATTTCACACTACACTATCACTTAACGCATGTAGGTGAGGAGACGTGGCTTTGTCCACGCGGGACCAGGATCGAACCCCGCAGGAATCCTCGTCGTTGCTTGCAGTTGTCGTCGTCGTTGGTAGATGTCTGAGCTGAACTGTAGGCTCAGATAGTTGGTGTGCGGTCGCGTGAAAGGGGACAGAATATCGTGCCCGCACGCGCCGCCACAAGTATACACCAGCCGCGATGAGAGCGACGCCGGTCAAAATGTATAACACGGCGAACTGATGAATATCGTGCTGTGACAGTCGATCGCTAGGTAGACTGTCGTCCTTCATTCCTTGAAGTTGTTTGTCAATGTTTTCCAGTTGAGCTGAATATTCTTTATGTTCTTGATCCTCGGCCTCAGTTGAAAATAAAATTTCTTTCTTGATAGGTAACGTTAAGTTGAATACATTGTTAATTGATGGAATGTTTACGTTCTGAACAGCTGATCGCATTGTTATCGTATTAGATAGCTGCATGTGCGAGTATATAGTCAGTGAGTCACTCTTTACAATGCACCCATCACCGAGAGTGATAATCCCGGCCTTAGTGACGCGTTCGACGGTAACTTGATGCTCGCATATGATTCTGATAGCGACTTGGCCACAGCTGAAGTAAAGGTAAGTGTTCACGTTGTTAAGCTCTGTCCATACATCGTTACATTTTGTTCGTGTCATTTTACATTGACTTGTTTCGTCGTCCTTGACACAGAGTTTGTCTTCTGGCTTCAAATAGTAGATAGGTCGTTGCAGCATACACATCAAAGTTGCGTCGTTGAATGGAGTGCAGCGTTGCAGTTCGTTAGTAGATATCGGTATGTAGACATCCTTTTGTAGATTGATAGCGATGTGAGAAGAAATGGGCTTAATAGTCACCATTGATTCTCGTAATTGTTGTGGTATAGTTATGAGCTTGAATATCTCATAGGAGTCTCGAGTCACCAAAGGTATTCTGATCTCAAAAATGAAATATTTCTTCTTCATGATGGCTTTGACCTTCAGAAGATGATATTAGTTTCTTCAGATCGATATGAATGTTGTCGATAGGTAGAGTTAAATCCTTTGATAGTTGACCGGAGATAATGTTAAGTTCATCGATAAGTTGTTGCGGACTCAGCAAATGTATGTTAAATTTCCCATAGTGGATCTCAGTAATAGTTTCGAGTAAAGTCTCTTGTAGATTTCGCAAGTTGGTCAAAATGTTGTTCGCTATTATAGACAGCATTATAAAGTCATTCTTTGTTTTGATGAGTGTAATTTGAGTCGCCAGTGTGTTCGTGGCTTCAATTAAATTGTTAACGTGCTCCTTGTACTTGTTATATTGTTTGTTTATGCTCGATTCTACTCTCTTGAGGATATTGTTTTCAGCTTCTATTATGGAGGTTTGATTTTTCCACAGCTGAGCGAGATGTTTGTCGTTTTCCTTTAGAGCATCGATTTCATTTTCGTATTTTTCAGCATATCGTTCGTCCAATACGCCAAATAAGCTGTTAGCTAGATATCCAACGCCATCTATGAGTCCTCTTCGACGTCTGCGTTCGGAGATTTTGTTGCCAAGCAGCATGTTGCTGTAGAAAGTGAGCTCTGTGAGCCCATGTTGCAGTTGGAGGAGCATTACTTCGCATTGCACATGTCTGTCTGATTCGAAGCATGATTCGTTGAGTGTAGTTATGTAATTGTTATAGGTTTGTATACCTTGCCAATACGGATTCATATCATAGTATACGATAAGCTTCCACTCGTCGCGTACAAGGTGCATATCCGTGACCTTGTCGAAGTAGATGCTTTGATTGTTGTTTATGTTCGTAAGGCTGTAGTTACAACGAGCGGGCGAGATGAATGATAACATCCACAGCATCGTTGTGATAAAGTTGCATAATCTTTTGCATTTTCTTTGTTTTCTAGGTTCGTTTGTTCTTCCAGATTGTTCTTCGTTGTTCTTGTTGGTTTCTGTTTCTTTAGTTTCAGTTTCTGTGTCTTGTATATTATGTTTGTTACCTTCTTCGTTAGCTATAGGTAGTTTAGATAGTTTCGTTATAGGCCGTTTCAGTGTGCCGTTTTTGGTGCGGACAGTCACTACTCGTACGTAGCCGTCTTTCCCAGGGTGAAGTTCCACAACTCTGCCGAGAGCCCATTTTCCGGGTGGCAGGTTGGCGTCGTGGATCACGACAATATCGTTTATCTTCATGTTTTCTCTAGGCTGTCGCCATTTGCTTCTTGACGACAGTTGTGTTAAGTACTCTGACTGCCATCTCTTCCAAACGTCCTTGAAGATTTTTTGCACCAGTTGCCATCTTGTTCGTTGATCTGTTTCAGTTTCGATAATAGTTAAAGTTGGACCGCTTGAAAGGAAGTGCGACGGTGTCAGATAGTCGATGTCTTCAGTATCTTCTGTTAAAGGTTGAAGAGGTCTCGAGTTCAAGCAGGCTTCCAGTTGCGCCAGCAGTGTCGACAGCTCTTCAAAGGTAAGTTTTTGTTCCCCTAGAACTCTTTTCAGGTGGTGCTTCAGGCTTTTCACGCAACTCTCCCAGAGTCCGCCTGCGCTAGGCCATGAAGGTGCGTTAAAATGCCATTCAATGTTCATGTCTGTTATCGCTGAGTAAAGATAAAGATAAAAAGATAAAAAAGTATTTATTATCAGTAAAAAGGAAAATTACATAATAGAAAATAAACAACACAGACAATCAACTGATAACTGGGATAGGCTCAGCATATATCGGGCAGGTGGGTCCTGCGCGGCGCTGATTTTCAGCCTACCCCACGCTCGACTAAGATGTTCAGCGAGTTCAAAAGCTATGCAAGTAGCGGGATAACAATTATACAGAATTAGATTGCTGAATTTTGAATTTGATTGAAATGTTTATATATAAGTAACCAAGAAAACAAAAAATAAAAAAAACACACATCAGATAGACAAATAATGACAAGCTAAATACGTATTTAAATTGACAAAAAATAGAAACATTACATAAAATAGTAGAAGTCAGGAGTAGAAGTCAGGGTCAAGTGTGTTCTTAAGATCGAAGTATTCTTTCGTTAAAGTGTTGTTAGCTCCATGGAAGTTTGTCCCGTTGTCACTATACATGTGACGTGGAGCGCCCCGTCGTGCCGCTAGTCGCCGCAGAGCTGATAAGAATGCAGACGAACTGAGGTCGGAGACGAGTTCCAGATGTGCTGCCTTCGTCACCATGCACACGAAGACAGCGATGTAACCTTTAGTGGTTTTTATACCTCGGCCTTTGTTTGATTTAACTTCCACGAATCCAGTGTAATCAACGCCCGTGTGATAAAACGGTCGGGTCGGATTACACCGCGGCGCCGGTAAGTCTCCCATCAGTTGACTATGTTGTATAGGGTTTTGCCTTCTACATTTTATGCAGTTGTAAATTCGTTTTTTGACAGCCCTGTTGCCGCCAATTATCCAGTACTGTTTTCGTATGTTCGCTGATGTAAGACGTGCACCACCGTGGAAAGTAAGTTTGTGTGCTTGATCGATGAGTAGTTCAGTGAAGCGGCCGTCGTGAGGTACGATGACGGGATTTTTCTGTTTATTGTCAATGTTGGCGTTGTTTATTCTACCTTTCACTCTGAGTATCCCCTCTTCGTCTAGGTATGGGCTCAGAGGTAGAAGTTTGCTTTTTCGATCAAGCTCTTTGTTTTGTTTCAGGTTCTTGATTTCGTCTTCAAACGAGGTAAGTTGTATATGTTTTATCGACCGAGCGAAGCGAGGTCTTAGAGTCGAAAGCCGCGAAATGCCTGCGTTTGGACCAGTTTAACGCTTGACCTCTGGTGCTTAAGTTTGGTTGACGTTTACTTAAAAACGGTTAATCCAAATTAAATGAAATTTTACACACAAGTTGAGAAGGTTAATTGGATAATTTTAGTGAAAAAATTAGCTAAATAGGTTCCAGGGTTGTAGAGATATAGGTGACTTAAAGTCTTTATGATAGGTCTGACGATTATTTCAAAACTGGAGCGCTGATAATTTTTTTTCTAACATATACACATTTTTTATAAGCGACACAAATATATTAGCCAAAGTGTATGTTTGTATGTATGTTTGTTACGCGATAACTGGAAAACCAATGGTCCAATCTGCATGAAACTTTGCAAACGCGTAATATAAATCCAAAGAATTTTTAAGTTCGAACATAAGCCAAATCGGTCGAAGGGTTCAAGAGTTAAAGAGATTGCTTTATTACAATGAAACCGATGATCCAGTCTTGATAAAACTTTTTAAACAGGTAGTACAAACTAAAAGAATTCTCACGTCCAAAAATGAGCCAAATCGGTGCAAGGGTTGTAGAGTTATAGAGAATACAAAATTACAATGTTTATCGATTATAATATTATGAGAACTGCAGGGATATTCAGTTATCCGTCAGGGAACCGAACCAAAGACAGAATTGTGAAAAATCGATACGACGTAATACGTCATTTCATACATTTTTGATAATTCGGTCCTAGGTTCGGTTCCCTAACGGATAATTGAATAGCCATGTTGACTTACTCAAAATATTATGAATTTAAATGATCGTGCGGGTGGTGCAGTATTATGTTCAAATTTATTAATCAAACTTAAACCCATTTTTAGGGTTCCGTACCTCAAAAGGAAAAAACGGAACCCTTATAGGATCACTTTGTTGTCCGTCCGTCTGTCTGTCTGTCTGTCTGTCTGTCAAGACCCTTTTTCTCAAGAACGCGTTTAGGTAACAAGCTGAAATTTATAGAAAATACTAAGGTCCATTGCCTCTTAGAGCTGTGAAAATTTCAAACTTCTAGGCCAACGCAATCAAAAGATATAGTCGAATATGTCGCAAATTTCAGCAAATTTTCGACATTACCAAATAAATCAAAACCTACGGGGCACTTCCCGTGAACTCAGCATCTTGAAATTTGGCACGAAGTAATTTCTTAGAGCACATATAAAGTAAAAATTGCGAAAACTATAAATTTTTATTTGCATCATATGAAAAAAATATTTTGAATATTTTTATGCCTACTACCCCTTTTCTCATGAACGCGTAAACGTATTAAATTGAAATTCATATCAAATACTTAAGTCTATAATACCTTGAAACTGTAATAAAATCAAACCTCTATGTCAACGCATTCAAAAGAAACAGCAATTTTAGTCGCAATTTTAAACTCGCAAATACTCTCAAAAAATCAAAACCTACAGGGTACTTCCTGTGATCTTAGAATCTTGAAATTTGGTACAAAGCAACTCCTTAGAGCACAGATAAAGGAAAAATTGCGAAAATTGTACATTTTTAGTTACATCATATAAAAAAATATTTTTAAAAATTTCATACTTACTACCTTATTTCTCATGAACGCGTGCAGGTATTAAACTGAAATTCATATCAAATACTAAGGTCTATTATACCCTTAAACTGTAATAAAATCAAACCTCTATCTCAACGCATTCAAAAGACACAGCAATTTTAGCCGTATTTTTTAACTCGCGACTACTCTCAAGGGAATCAAAACCTACAGGGTACTTGCCGTTAACTCAGAATCTTGAAATTTGGTACGCAGCAACGTCTTAAATCACAGGCACTGGAAAAATTGCGAAAACTGTAAATTTTTAGTTACATTATATAAAAAATATTTTTAATAATTTTGTATTTATTTTTAATAATTTTGTATTTACTATCCCTTTCCTCAAGAACGCGTACAGGTATTAAATTGAAATTCATACCAAATACTCAGCTTTATAATAACTTTAAGCTGTAAAAAAATCAAATATCTATGTCAACGCAATCAAAAGAAACAGCAATTTAGCCTCATATTTTCAAACTCGCAAGTACTTTTTTTTCGCGGGTAGGAGTGAAATAAAAAACACATGTTTTGATAGATCTCTATTTGAAATATTTAAATTAATAGTAAATATATAATATAAATTCACAATTTATGTGTTAATGCAAGTATTAGCCTGTGACACCTACCAGTGAGCGTTATCTCCGGTAATCACTGCCTGCACACAACGTTTTTAACACTCAACATTGGGCACACACTACAGCTCAAACATGGATGCAATTCAAGACAGCATGAACTCTATGATGTCCATGTTTACAAAAAGGATGGATGCATTTGAAGAGAAACAAGCTTCTAAGCCCAGTACTCCGACTTCAGAAGGTGATTTTAGTTTGGCACTAGAGTTCTCCACATTTAAAACATTTGTATTGGCATCTCTCCGAGCTCTCCAAGCACAAATTGAAGTTCTGGCTAAACAGTTGGATCATCAAGAAATGCACGGGCGACGTAAAATCCTCCTGATACACGGAGTCAAGGAAGAGCCAAACGAAATCACCAATGAGGTAGTTGCTAAGGTGTTGGGTGAGCGGCTCAAGTTGCAGGCGTTCACTTCGGGCAGCATAAGCCGATCGCACAGAATGGGTAAGGCCGGTAGTGCTGGCAAACCTCGCCCAATCTTATTCAAGTTGCGTGATGTGGCTCTACGAGGACAGATATGGGCGGCCAAGACTGCATTGAAGGGCTCGGGCATAACTTTGTCTGAGTTTTTAACAAAGTCACGGCACGACGTGTTCATGGCAGCCCGTCAGCAGTATGGCGTGACGAAGTGCTGGACGCGCGACGGCTTCATCTTCGTGTTAGGGTCTGATGGGTCACGACATCGCGTCAGCTGCTCGGCAGACCTAGAAGTTATTGCTGAGAAGAACAAGCCGAAGCCTGCGTCTGCGCCGAGGTCCACTTCAGCCACCGTAGCAGCAGCGGCTCAAACGAAGTCCCGTCGGGTTGTTAAAAAGTAGGCTCAGAAATTAAACTTTGTGAACGTGTCGGTATGCATTTAAACTTTTTCCGATTGGGCTTTCTAATTATTATAGCAGGGTAGATGTTAGAACGCAAATTATTGTCACCACTACCGTATTTTTGTCTTTTTATCGCACAAAAATGTATATTTTGTTTTTCCTCTAGTTTTGATAATAATACTTCACGTTAGTTGATATGTCATCTGTCAACTGTCATTATTTTTTTTTTTTTGTTTTGTTTAACTCTGTAATGTTGTACATTTGCCAAAAAGTAAAATGAAGATAATTATCACATTAATTTTTGCTCTCTTACATTGTAGTTGAATCTAATAGCCCAAAATTGGTTTTTTAATATTATTATTCTTATAATTTCAGCATACCGGCAGGTAGATCATGATTTATGTAATACTTTTGAATTCTGTCTCATATACCTACAGTAGGTATCAGTGCAGTGCAGGGATTTTATATAATATTATTTTTAATATTATAATATTGCTATCTATTTTAAATACTCTACAATAATATTATTACAATGCTCAAAATTGGTGGGTGGCATTTTAATGCAACGAGGCGCATCAAATAGTGAATATTATATTGAAGTTTATTGGTATATATTACCTATATTAAAGTTTATTGGTATATATTTATTATTATTATTTATTTATTATTATTATTAATTTATTTTTACTTATTATATTCAAATCGATATTATATTATATGCTATTATGTTATCTGAAGATCTTGAAAGTGATGAAAATTCAGAGTTCTTGTCCTGTTCAGGAGAAGACAGCACTGATGATAGTTTTAGGAGCCTTCCCTCTCTGTCTGACTCATTAGCATCTATACTGAGTTGTGGCTCCAAAAACTTTAACGTACTACATTTCAATGCTCAGAGTATACCGGCACATTTTACAGATATGCTAGCGTCTTTTGATAATAACAATATACATGCCATTCTTATCTCAGAGTCCTGGCTTAAACCTTGTTTACCAAATGCTTCATACTCACTTCCTGGCTTTCAACTTATACGCAATGATCGCACTGGGAGTGGTGGTGGTGGTGTCGCCATTTATCTCCGGTCACATATTCCCTATTCTATTGTAAGTGTTTCGGCACAACCACCTCCGCCCAGCGCAGGCGAACACCTTTTCATTGAGATCATACTTTCCCACACTAAGATCCTTCTCGGCGTGTACTATTGTCCATCTCTTCGTATTAACTTTTTCTCTTCTTTTGAAACTCTTCTTGAATCGCACTGCCCATTATATGATCATACTATCATCATGGGTGATTTTAATACTTGCCTTCTGAAACAGGACTCTCGAGCTAAGTTGTTTCAGTCCATTGCAAGGGCAAACAATCTCTCTATTCTTCCTCTCAATGCTACGCATAATTTTCCAAACTCTACGCCTTCTCTTCTTGATTTAATTCTAGTCTCGTCTCCAAGTTATGTTAGAAATCATGGCCAGTGTGCGGCGGATGCTTTCTCTTATCATGATTTAATATTTCTTTTGTATAAAATTCGTCCGCCTAAACAAAAATCTAAAGTTCTTCTGCAACGCAAGTTTGGTGGCATTGATATTGAATCATTACGCAAGGATGCCAGGGAGCTGGACTGGTCCAGACTTGTCGAATGCGAATCAATCGATTATCAAATCAGTTTTTTTAATGATACCCTTACCGATTTGTATGACAAACACGCTCCCATTAGGCCTGTCAAAATTAAACATCTTCCTGCTCCGTGGATCAGCAGCGACATACGATCCCTGATGCAGAAAAAAATTACTGCTAAAGCCAGGTTTAAACTGAAACCTACTGATAATAATAAAGTAAAGTATGCTGAGCGCCGAAATAAATGCAACAAAGCGTGTAGAGACGCACAGCGCCGACATATTTTCGAATCTGTACAGGATGAGGATCCTGCAAAGGTATGGAGATTCCTTAGGTCGCTGGGAATTGGGAAGTCACGTCAAGACTTGCTTCCTAAAGATTTAAACGTTGACCTACTAAATCAAAATTTCTCTTCCTCTTCCAGTTTCGATGGTCCAGTAAAAGCTGCCACAATTTCTCAACTCTCTTCAGTACCTACTCTAAGCTCTTCTCCCTTATATTTCAGTCAATTTTCCGCGAGTGATGTTAAGAAGAGCATTGCTTCTATTTCTTCCAATGCAATCGGCAGTGATGGCATCAGTCGAAAAATGATTACCTTAGTTCTCGAGGAACTGTTACCAATAATTTGCTTCATTCTAAATTTTTCTATAACTAACGCTACTTTTCCCTCACTATGGAAAGAAGCGCAGATTATTCCACTTCCTAAAAAAACTAATCCTTCGTCTTTTTCTGACTTTCGACCTATTTCTATTCTCCCTTTCCTCTCTAAGATACTAGAACGTCTTGTCTACCAACAAATTAACTCTTTTCTTCTACGAAATTCCCTCTTGAACCCACTTCAATCTGGTTTCCGTCGCGGCCATAGTACTGTGACTGCTCTGGTTAAAATAACCGATGACGTACGATTTGGCATGGCGGCGGGGCAGATAACGCTGCTATCACTGCTTGACTTCAGCAACGCGTTCAACAACGTTGATTTCGATATTCTCCTCGCTCTTCTTCGCTCTCTTAATATGTCGCCTGCGGTAGTTGACTGGTTTCACAGTTACCTGTTTGGTCGCCGGCAGCGTGTTCGCATCGATGATAAGTACTCATCTTGGTGTAATACTACTGCTGGTGTGCCACAGGGCGGCGTACTATCTCCTCTTCTATTTGCTATTTTCATTAACTCTATCTCTAAGCATCTCACTTCATCTTATCACCTTTACGCCGATGATCTCCAGATTTATACCCAAGCCCCAGTTGATCAAATGGAATCTGCCATAGATACTGTCAACGCTGACCTTCAACGCATATTAGACTGGAGCAAATCCTACGGGCTCAAAGTTAACCCTCTAAAAACCCAGATGCTTGTAATCGGCAGCTCGAGGATGATCTCCAAGCTGGACTGGTTCCGTTTACCCCAGGTCATCTTCGACGCTACCGTTATTCCCTTTAGCACTACAGTGAAGAATTTAGGTATTCATATAGATAGCCAGCTTTCATGGGCTCCTCAAATAGCGGAGGTCAGCCGGAAGATCTATGCTGCTGCTGGTTCACTACGAAGGTTACGTAATTTCTTGCCGATCGCCACCAAAACTGCGCTTGTACAGTCTCTCCTTCTCCCCATATTAGATTACGCAGACGCTAGCTATCTGGACTTAACCCAAGAACAGCTAAACAAACTAGAAAGACTGCAAAACTTCTGCATTCGGTTCATATACGGATTACGAAAATATGACCACATTTCCGAGTATCGCAGTAAGCTGAAGTGGTTACCTATCAGACTTCGCCGGAATACTCACATACTCTATCTTCTTTATAAAATTCTCTTCAACCCTTCCACGCCTACTTATCTCAAAGAACGCTTTAAATTCGTCTGTGACTCTCATTCTTTCTCTCTTCGCTCTTCCAATAACTATCTTCTAATGACCACAACCCCCATTACCTCGTCAAAATTCATAGGTAACTCCTTCACCCATTACTCAGTTCATTTGTGGAATTCTCTCCCTGTCCCGATCAGATGTGCAAAAACTCTTGAAAGTTTTAAAAAACTAGTACGTGATTACTATCTTTCACAAACTTAATTATTTTGCTCCTTTCTACTCTATACAGGTATATATTTATTAGTAGATATATGTATGTATGTATTATTAGTATGTATGTATTATTAGTATGTATGTTATTTTTATATAAATTTTTCGTTATGTAAGTAGGTATAGTTATATGATATTTTTATAGGTAGTATTTAGGTAAATATATGTAATTACATGTTCCTGTAGCAAATCCCACTCTACTCTTTCGATCCACTTTTCCAAACGATGGTTGGTTGCCTGGAAGAGATCGCTCACAGCGATAAGGCCGCCCATTGTGGACCAAATTGTATTTCAGTGCTAATATTAAGTAAAACTGTAATTTTCTTTGGTTGCAATAAAGAGTATTCTATTCTATTCTATTCTACTCGCAAGGGAATCAAAACCCACAGTATATAATATTATACCCACTTTTCCTTAGGGTTCCGTAAAAACCCGTAGGTTTGTACGGAACCCTCGGTGCTCGAGTCCTACTCGTACTTGACCGGTTTTATTTTTATTCAAATAGTAGTCCAGTCAATGAGTGCCCAAAAGAGGCATGTGGATCGAAAAGTCGAAAGCAGAAAAACTAACTTAGGAACTTTGTTTGGAGTATTCAGGAGATAAACATACTAAAGTCCCCACCCCTCCGAGGTGAGCCCGAGGGGTGGGGGGGCCGAAGAAGGTCCCATTTTTAGGATTTTTGCCTAAATGTCAAAAACTGGGCGTTGTACGATATTTTGTTGTACCTACTACATTTTAAAAAATCCTACAACTTTGGCTTTAACACTTTTTATCTATATCCAATCGTTGTCCAGCTATGAGCTTCCAAATATGGTCTATTTTTAAGACGCTGAAATTAGTTTTCCATACAAAGTCGGTAAAAAAATCTTGCAAGTAATATTTGACCAACTTCTGGTTGTCGTACCATAATGAAACTTTGCAAATGTCTAGAAATATGATGACAGTTCAATAATTTGGTACCACTGAGCTGATCTGATGATGGAGCCAGGAAGTGTTTACTGAACCTCTTCAATGGCTATTAGTGAACCCGTCAAGTTTGGGCACATTACACTCGAATTGGTATAAGCAAAAAACCTAAAAATGGGACCTTCTTCGGCCTCCCATGAAATTTTGATCACAACAATAAAATAGTCACAGAGATAAAGATTTTTTAATGTATATCCGTTACTTATTTTTCCTTTCCTTTTATTTCCTTTTACGAATATTATAGGTTAAAGTTTCCATACATTTATATTTCGTAGATACTTATAACTTTTACCCATGTATATATACCTATTTTGAGGGAAATTGGGTCTGCGAGGTCCCAGTTCGCGGCGAACTACTAGTTAAAATGTTTCTTGCTTTTCTGATTTCAGATGCAGTTAAATGCTTCGGCCGGTTGACGTCACGAGTTCCTGCGCGTAGTATCCAAGCGATAACGCGAGTAACCCGAGTCAAACAGCTGTTTCTCGTGAGTAAGGTTTGTATTACGTCATATGCAGGCGGTTGCACGGTGACGTTTGTTTGTAGTTTGTTCAGATCTTCAGTAGTTTCGTGAGTTTGCGGTTCCTCAGAAGGTAAGTAGTTTGGTAGCCATTCTGGCCCCTCCCACCACAGTTGATGGGTTTTCAGTTGACTCGGTGAAATGCCACGACTGGCACAATCAGCTGAGTTTTCTGAGGACTTCACGTAGCGCCAACAATTTGCTGGGATGACTTGAGTTATTGTCTTCACTCTGTTGGACACGAACGGCTTCCAGCGATTGGGGTCTCCTTGTAACCAACCCAATACGGCCGTTGAGTCAGACCACCCAAAAATGGTAATCTTGTGGTTTGTAAGGCTTTCTTGAACTTTCAGCATTAGTTTTGAGAGTAGTTGCGCTGCACATAGTTCGAGCCTTGGTAGAGTTATTGTTTTCTTTGTAGGTACAAGCCTTGATTTCGCCGCCAGTATCACGGCTGCGTTAGTTGTCTTGTTCTTGCAATAGATAACGCAAGCGTAGGCGTTTTGCGATGAGTCACAGAAGCCGTGAAGTTCAAGGTCGTCTCCCTTGTTGACTTGTATCCATCTGGGGATTTGAATCTCGTTGATTTCATGTAGTTCCGCTTTAATTTTCTCCCATTCGTTGTTTACAGCTACCGGAATTTCGTCATCCCATCGCAGATCAAGTTGCCACACTCGTTGAAATAATAGTTTTAGTTTTGTTGTTACAGGGCTCAGCCACCCCAGTGGGTCAAAGATCTTCGAGATTTCCGAAAGTAGCTTCCGTTTGGTGACCTTGGTTGATGTGTTTGGTTCCATTTGTAGTTGAAAGTTAAAGTTGTCTTCGTTAGGACTCCAGCGTAGACCCAAGGTTTTTGTAGACTCTTGGTGCTTGAAGTCGAATGTTTCTTGTTCGTCGTTAGGTTGTTTTTCGAGTAGTTCTCGATTGTTTGATGACCACTTCCTCAAGGGGAAGCCTCCGACCTTGAGTAAGTTTGTAAGGTCGGTTTTGATCCTTGTTGCAGTTTCAAGGTCAGGTGCGCTGCATAACAGGTCGTCCATGTAGAAGGAAGATTCCAGAATAGCAGCGGCTTCGGGGTAGTTTTGTCTTTCGTCACTTGCAAGTTGTTTCAGGCTCATCATCGCGAGGAACGGGGATGCCTTGAGACCGTAAGTAACTGTTGCTAGAGCGTATTCTCGTAGAGGTTCGTTAGGTGAGTCTCGCCAAAGTATTTTTTGGAATTTTTGGTCATCTTCATGACACAAAATTTGCCGAAACATCTTCGATATGTCAGCAGTGAGTGCAATTTTGTACATTCTCAGTTTCAAAATTTGTGAAAATAAATCTGTTTGTAAATTTGGGCCACCGTACATCAAATCGTTGAGGCTCAAGCCCGACGAAGTTTTTGCTGATGCGTTGAATATGACGCGAAGTGGCGTTGTTGTGGAGTCGGCCCGTTGCACACAGTGATGCGGTAAATAGTAGCTCGGCGTCTCGTTACAAGTACTTTCATGCATGTGTTGCATTTCCGAGTATTCCGACATAAATTGTTTATATTTTACAGCCAAGGATTTTGTTTTGTCAAATTTCCTTTCAAGCTGGTAAAATTGTGCTGTTGCTTTCGGCTTGGAGTCGCCGAGTTTTTCGTTGATGTCTTCGTGTAGAGGAAGTCGTACGACGTAGCGTCCGTCTTCGTTGCGTTTCGTTGTAGCTTGATATAGTTGTAGGCAGTGAAGGTCATCTGTAGACATGTCGCCGCCTTCAGAGACGTCTTCAACTTCCCAAAATCTGCTGATGTCGTCCAAATTGTTGAGTACGACGTTGCATTGATAGGATGTGGTCATATTGCCACATATAATCCAGCCAAGTTGAGTTTGTTGTGCGATAGGTTGGGTCGGTTGACCTTTGATGATACCGCCCAAGATAATGTTAGAGTAGACGTCGGCTCCGAATAGTATATCTATCGGTCGACTGATGTTGAATTCCGGGTCGGCTAGTTGGATGCCTTCAAGGTGGTTCCAAGTAGATGGTGCTTGGAATGTTTGGCTTGGTAGTTTGTTTACAAGGTGTCGCATAACGTATACACGCGTTTGGAATGTATTTTTGGTGTAAATAGATGTACAAGTTATGTCGATTGCACCTTTGCAGTTGCTTTCATGCGCTCCAACGCCGAAAATAATACCTTTAAATTTTTTACGAGGTATTTCTAGCAGTTGGGCGGCGTTTTCTGTTAGCAACGATATTTGAGACCCCTGGTCGATCAGTGCTCGAAGTGTAACTAGCGAGCCGTCTTTGGTCGTGACCTTCACCAGTGCTGTCGCCAAAAGAGTCTCGGAAATTTGTTTTGTTGATAAGTTTGTGTTAGTTGAAGTTGAGGGCGTTAGTTGAGTAGGTCCATCCAGACGTGGTTTAGCCGAATTGTTCCGGAAGGACTGGTCGTGTAGAAGAGTATGGTGAGCAGCATTGCATTCTCTGCATCTCTTTGTTGAAGTGCACTGCTTGCCCTCGTGGTCAAACAAGCAGTTTTTGCATAAATTGTGTTTTGCAACAACAGAGCGGCGTTCGTGCAATTGAAATTGGAGAAATTCATTGCAATGGAAGAGTCCATGCTGTTTTTTGCAATGTGGGCACCTCACGTTACTGGGAACGGAATGTGCTTTATTCCAACTTGCGTTATGTTGGTTTGGGTTTGTTTTGTTGTTGCAATTTTGGTTTGCGGTAAATGCTTTGTAGTTATGCTGGACTCTGTTGTATGAAGATGAACCACGTTGCGACTGTTGTTGCTCGTTCGATGAAATCTGTTGCTTGCGGCGTGCAGATTCCAAGGTTGTAAATTTGTTTTCAAGGTAGTTCAAAAATTCGGTTAATTTTGGCAGCTCTCTCGGTTCAGTTACAGATTCACAGTAGTCGTTGTAGGTTTCAGAATCCAATTTTTGCGACAGTAGATGCACCAAAATAGGATCCCAAGTCGAGGTGTCAACGTCAAGGTTTTTGATAGCATTAATGCACTCGGTTGCGGTGTCATGTACCTTCTTGATAGCGGTAGATGTTTGTTGTTGTACAGTAGGTAGGTTAAGCATAGCGTTTAAGTGAGATGTAAATATTAGTTTCTTGTTATTATATCTGTGGTTTAGTATGTCCCAGCAGATTTGGTAGTTTTCGGAACTGATAGATAAGTGTTGAATCAGTTTTCCGCTTCACCTTTAAGTTTGGCCTTGAGAAATTGCATTTTCTGGGCACTTGATAGCGTTGGATTAGTATGGATCGTCTCGGTGAACAAGTCCTTGAAAGACGTCCATGTAGTGTAAGAGCCGCTGAATGTTGGTAGTTCTATTTTCGGTGTTGATTTGTCTTTGTGTGATAAAGACCACATTTTTGAGTTTATTTCTTTTTTGAGTTTGAGATATTGCTTCTCGTAGATCTCGTAGGTTTGTTCGTATTCAGTGTTGTTGGTTGTTTGTTCACAGTCGATATCCCAGTGGAGGGAATCGATTGCCTTCCACCTTGCTTCTAGCGTTTTGAGAGTGTCATCAAAATCCCACTTCTCAGTTATTGTTTCGACATTTATTGTTCCAATGGTTCTGGTAAATGCTTTAAAGTTGGATCGTTGTTTGCGCAGCATTTCGTCAGTCTTGCTGGCGTTACCTTGCGACATTGTTGGAACGTTGATAGTTGGTTGTTGTTTCTCAGCAGCGGACGCTTCACCTGGTAATTGTTTCCGTGGTAGTGGTGACTTGTCACGTTTCTGAGGACTTCACGTAGCGCCAACAATTTGCTGGGATGACTTGAGTTATTGTATTCTTCGCTCGAAGGACCATAAAGAGTTACGGGCCTCGAATTGTTAGTTAGCTAGTCGCTCGAAGGACCATAAAGATGTACGGTTTACACCTTTAATAGTTAGTTAAGAGTTCGTAGATAGATGGCACGAGAATGAGTACGACACACGTGTAGTGAGCACGGATGCTTTATTAGTACTAAATATGTTATGTTACAGTTACAAGTATATAGTTAGAATATGTAATACGAGTCCGCACATCATAATATAACATTATTGTTACGGTAGACCGTACACTACATCTATAATGGTTTCAAAAAAATCGAATAATTATAAGCATTATCATAAATTTTCAGAACAGCAAAAAATATAACTCAAAAATCCCCACCATTGGTCATACTGTGCGTTAAGAAAAGCGCTAAACGCTAACGCTAAAAAATGACTAAGAAGACAGTTGCTTCGAGGATTATTGTCTTCTTTTTCTTCTTCTTTTCGGGTCGAAAATGGCTATATTTTTTAATTTATTAATTGAAATATGTTCCACTGCTTTATCGTTAGCCTCCAAAAGATCCTCAAATGTGCAACTTGTGGGGCAGTTAGGGCTTATGAGGCGGTGTGCCATTGACTGGGCAGCATTACTATGATTATAGTCGACTTTTAGCGTTAGCGTTTGGCTTATTTAAGGGCTATTCTTAAGGTCTGACCGTATGAATAATAAACCAAATATAGCAGTTATTGAGGTCATTCTTACACCAGAAGAGAGCCTCACGTGTAAACATCGCCCGCAAGGAGCCTTTGAAAACCTTTGTTATGTAATATAACGATTTATATCACTACATAATGCATGCTATTTTAAACCTTAGCGTCATATGTTTAAGGTTGAATTTAGCATGAGATTGAAGTGGTTTTTATGATGTTGGGTTTAGAGCCTTGGCGAGGTTTGCACCTTTGTGAAATGTGCCTCGAGCGATGCAATGTTACTGTGGCGTTGATTCTGTTGTAGGTCATTTATTTGGGATGGGTCTGATAGCAAAGTCAGCCTTGTAGTGCAGCAGTTTTATACAAAAAGTTTTATTGAGGCTTGAAAAATTAATTTAAGATTTGTTTGGAAAATCGTTTTACCTCAAAAATTGAAGAGAAAATATTATTAACAAGCTGCCCCCAGCGGTTTACCCGCTGTACTGTAGTCTGTGTGTTATTCCAGGGTCTAACCTATCTCTATACAAAATTTCAGCTCAATCGTCCACCCGTTTAGGCGTGAAAGAGTTACAAACACACATCCATACATCCATTTTTACAAACTTTCACGTTTATAATATTAGAAAGATTCCTGCGTCGAGTCCGATGGACTCTCAAATCTTATTTATTTATCACAAATGAATTTGAATAAGTCCACTGAAATGGAATAAATAAAAATTATAGAGGTATACGCAAAGACAAAGCTACTTTCAGGTTTTATAAAATTAATTCGCCTTTGGAGTCTCAGTGAGGGAAAGTAGTAACTGATTGATAAATTGGTGAGGTAGCGGCAAAGATCCCATTTGGCAAAAATCTTCGCCGCTACCCTACCAGTGCCACAGGTAAAACCGCGGGTCACAGCAAGTTTTATATAAATATGAAAATTAGTTTTTATAACTAAATCTAACTAAATTTTTTCGTCTAGTGTAATATCCACATGTATTGAATCCCCGGTTCTCGTGATACATATTGTTATAAGTATAATATAAGCTCGGACTGCCTTCACTGCGGCGGTAAATAACGACTGACTCTCACATTATATTATATTATTATATATTTAGCTGTAAATCTTGGAAGGAGTCACTTTGCATGTAAGGTGTTGTTATAGAGAATAGTGTGAAAAGTGTTGTAAGTTACTGAGAGTCGTTTAGAATATATAATATTAACTAGCTGTGCTTCGCGTTTGTGTTCACATAAGTTCCATTTTTATGGGAAAGAAAAGTGAAATATGTGTGTTTTCCAGGTTTTAAATTATCTACATACTGAGTTTTGCAGAATCGGTTTTATGTCTTAGCATAACAGCAATAAACACTAACCTTAATTATATTAGTATGTATAATTAAATTATTATAGTATATGATGTTAATTAGTTAATAGAAATGTTGTTGTGTTGTTTGGATTATTAGATAAAAAAAAACGAATATGCAAATTTAAATTTGGACAAAGGTTTTTATCCCATTTATATTTCACGAGATCAAAACTGTTTCATCACGTTTAACACCGTGGAACCTTACTTGGGACAAAATAAAAAATTGAACGTGACTTATTTTTAGCTTGATTACTATTAACTTAGTCAACTGGTCACAGAAATATGATAAAAGTTAAAACCTGATATGTTTATAAAAAGATAGCTTTACAATAACTAATGACCGTCTATTACTACAGCTTTATGTTCTGTACAAATTGTCTTGTTGAACAAAACAGAACAATCTCGTAGCAGCGCTACGGCGTAGCAATTAGTGTGCTACGAATTGTTACCTCTACGATATCTGCTACGAAAGCCTGTTTTATTTTTCTATACTTATTGTGAATGCAATGGAAACTTACAAAAACTTGTAAAATTAATCAATTTACTTGATTTTTAACTAGTTTGCCCTTGATTAGCGAGATACCCACGTTTTAATTCTTGAAAACCACTTAACCAATTTCGATAAAAATTTAAGTGAAAACTAGGAAATAATATCGTACTTTTAGATGACTGTCACGGTATTTTATCTAAAATGACAACTTTAAATAAGTATAGATAAATTTCTTATTGCATAAACTTACTTTTTTTTAGATATTACATATTATATGATAATTTTCTATACCCAGTGAAATAATAAAAAATTAATTGTCCACAAAAATATTTAAGCGCCTTGGTACATACACAAATCTCTTTTTTGAAGTTGTTTAAAAGTTCATATTATTATTATGTACCTCTAATATACACAGAGAGTAAATAAAAGCATATTAAATAAAAAAGGTATTCATATTAAACCCTCAATATCTATGAAAAGTTTGAAGGAGTGACGTCATAAAACTTGCACAATAAAGAGTTAGGCAGTTGAAGTTTCCTCAACTTTTTGTTTGTGCTCATATTGCAAACCTATTGAGAAGGTTCTTCGGCATTTACTTCCTTTTTAAACGGCTTCCAAAAAAGAGAGGTTTAGAATTTGACAAAATTTTTAATGTTTTATTACTAAGTTCACACTATTTATTCATAGAATCCCGAAATTTTGTTTTTTTTAGACTTAATAGAATTTGATTAAAATTTTCTATATTCAAAAGAATATTTGGATTACGTACGGAATTTAATAAAGACTTTGAATAAAGTTATTTTATTCCCAAAAAAAATCTAAAACTATTATAGATATTTGTCTCTAAAAATAAATTCAGAAAAAGATTCTGAGAATTTGCGCAACTGCTCCTATTTAGACGTCAGTTAAAAACGACACAATTTATCTCCGATCTATCTCAGTCTAGCTCTAGCCTACACTACATTATAGAACCTATAGGTTTACCATCAGTTTAACAACCAAAAGACGTGACAAAAAATATTTTCGCAAAGCCTGCAAAAAAAAATTATAGGGATCTACAAATAAGTCAAAAATAAACAAAAGAATATAAGAAATATACTCTAAGTGAGCAAATAATGTATAATACATTCAAGCTAATTAAATAACTAGTTCATTTGCTAAAATTTACGACCGTTGCATCTTTCTCGTGACGTTTACCCACATCGATGCGGTCGACACACAATTACGAGCGCATTACTCACTTACCAACATATTAACAACATCTACATGACCTTTAAATCTATAGACATTAGGTTTAAAATCCCGTGGCCAATGTGAATTGGTCGTGTTAACTTACCAACACAAAAATGCAGTCTTTATAACTTCTAGTGTCATAGAAATAAGGTATAAAATCCAGTGGCCAGCGTATAATGGTCCTGTTAATTTACCAATACAAATATGCCGTTTCCAAAACCTCTAATTACATAGACATAAGGTGTATTTTCCCGTGGCTGGTGTGTTGATAGATGTTTGTCGCAGCGCATCTGCTGCGAGCCGAGTGATGCCTTTTAAAACGAGCGCGTGGCTGAGAGTTGTTGTGGGTTTGATTATACATCGGTGATAGCAGACCGCAGATTTCATGATACTTGCAAGATTGACTTGACGGATGTGCAAGACATATGATTATGATTTTTTTATCTTATTTATGTGACATAACTACTTAAGACAGAATTTGATTTAAATTATTAGAAGGATTTTTTTTCCTCGCAATCTCTTAAAACTTAGACTCACAAATTTGAAGCAGAATTAACACTAAATAATATTACAATAACTAATATTTAAAAGGATTTAAAAAGGACAATTTAGTTTTATTATTGTGTTACAGAACTTCATCACTAATAAACCGATTTGGAAATAAGTTTTTCTTGTTGGTTACTATTTACAGAGCTCTTTGCACAGAATTTTCATATGTTTTTGGAAAAAAAGGGTGGACTTCATCCATTTAACTTAATGGACCCGATTAATTGCATTGGTATGAAGACGTCTCACCATCAGGCAGACCCTTTACTCGTGGGTCCGTTTCTAAGATAAAAATAAATCTGCCTTACCAAATATGAAAATCTGAAAACCTAACACCAACACCAAATCGAAAATATTGTTGTTATTTTTAAATTACAATAAAATATTTATTAAAATGGTAATCGACCGAGCGAAGCGAGGTCTTAGAGTCGAAAGCCGCGAAATGCCTGCGTTTGGACCAGTTTAACGCTTGACCTCTGGTGCTTAAGTTTGGTCGACGTTTACTTGAAAACGGTTAATCCAAATTAAATGAAATTTTACACTCAAGTTAAGAAGGTTAATTGGATAATTTAAGTGAAAAAATTAGCTATATAGGTTTCAGGGTTGCAGAGATATAGGTGACTTAAAGTCTTTACGATAGGTCTGACGATTATTTCAAAACTGGAGCGCTGATAATTTTTTTTCTAACATATACACATTTTTTATAAGCGACACAAATATATTAGCCAAAGTGTATGTTTGTATGTATGTTTGTTACGCGATAACTGGAAAACCAATGGTCCAATCTGCATGAAACTTTGCAAACGCGTAATATAAATCCATAGAATTTTTAAGTTCGAACATGAGCCAAATCGGTCGAAGGGTTCAAGAGTTAAAGAGATTGCTTTATTACAATGAAACCGATGATCCAGTCTTGATAAAACTTTTTAAACAGGTAGTACAAACTAAAAGAATTTTCACGTCCAAAAATGAGCCAAATCGGTGCAAGGGTTGTAGAGTTATAGAGAATACAAAATTACAATGTTTATCGATTATACCTATAATATTATGAGAACTGCAGGGATATTCGATACGACGTAATACGTCATTTCATACATTTTTTAATAATTCGGTCCTAGGTTCGGTTCCCTAACGGATAAGTGAATAGCCATGTTGACTTACTCAAAATATTATGAAGTTAAATGGTCGTGCTGGTGAAATTTAAACCAATTTTTTTATTTAAATAGTAGTCAATGAGTGCCCAAAAGAGGCATGTGGATCGAAAGTCGAAAGCAGAAAAACTAACTTAGGAACTTTGTTTGGACTATTCAGGAGATTAACATAGGTACTAAAAGTCCCCACCCCTCCGAGGTGATCCCGAGGGGTGGGGGGTCCGAAGAAGGTCCCATTTTTAGGCATTTTTAAGTAATATTTGACCAACTTCTGGTTGTCGTACCATAATGAAACTTTGCAAATGTCTAGAAATATGATGACAGTTCAATAATTTGGTACCACTGAGCTGATCTGATGATGGAGCCAGGAGGTGTTTACTGAACCTCTTCAATGGCTATTAGTAAACCCGTCGAGTTTGGGCACATTACACTCGAATTGGCATAAGCAATAAACCTAAAAATGGAACCTTATTCGGCCTCCTCTCCCCCCCCCCCCCCCCCCCTCGGGCTCACCACGGAGGGGTGGGGGAACTTTTAGTATGTTTATGTTCTGAATAGTCCAAACAATGTTCCTAAGTTAGTTTTTCTGCTTTCGACTTTTCGATCCACATTTCTTCTTTTACTGGACTATAGACTACAGTGCTTCACTTTTAAAAGTAAATTTTACAATTATTTAGATCTAAGTATTTTAAGACACTACTGTTCGTTCGAAAAGCATATCTATGAGAAGAACGAGCAAGAAACTTATTGGGATTGTTATTTATGTGTTTATCACATATCATTATGCCATTAAAACCATCATTCACTCTAACATCTGCAAACATCCCTGACGCTCTGTAGTATCGAGACAGCGCCAAAAGCATCCTGAAAGCATTGTTGTACTGGATCCGTTTTTTGTAAAGTTGTAGTTTGTAAAGTTCATCCACAAGTCTTTTATTTAAAAAAATAATTAATAATTAGGCCTACGTTTGATCACATCCCACCTGCTGGAAAGTGCTAATGTGATCGACGAGCTGCACTGCTGCACGTATAAAAAGTCTGATAATGCCTTGAACAAGGACACTTTGTCTTGCTCAGTAGCTGTAGATACATCTTGAAAACCTGCGAGCCTAGATGTTACGCGTGACTGTCATAGCTCTGCGTTCTCGCTCCAAGTCTAAGTCATCATCGGCTGCTACGACAAAAATGTTATAGAATTAGGTACAATATCAATATAATAACTGTTGTAAATTTGCTGTATAACACAAGTAAAGCTAGATATTTTTTTCCAATTTCAATTCTTCTAATGTCCACTGCATCGGCAACTTCTTCGTAAACAAGTGCTACAAACTATGAAGATTTTTTGAGAATTTTTTTAAAAGCTATAGTAATATTTATCGACCGAGCGAAGCGAGGTCTTAGAGTCGAGAGCCGCGAAAAGCCTGCGTTTTGACCAGTTTAACGGTTGACCTCTGGTGCCTAACTTTGATCGACATTTACTCAAAAACGGTAAATCCAAATTAAATGAAATTTTGCACACCAGTTAAATAGGTTAATAGAATACTTATAGTAAAAAAAAAACCAAATAGGCTTCAGTATTGCAGAGATATAAGTGACTTAAAGTCTTTAAGATAGGTCTGACGATAATTTCAAAACTGGTACGCCGATAATTTTTTTTCTGAGCTATAAACATTTTTTATAACCTACCTAAATATTTTATCAAAAGTGTATGTTTGTATGTATGTTTGTTACGCGATAACTTGAAAACCGATGGTCCAATCTTGATGAAACTTTGCAAACGCGTAGTACATATCCATAGAATTTTTAAGTTCGAACATGAGCCAAATCGGTCGAAGGGTTCTAGAGTTAAAGAGATTCCTTGATTACCACGTTACCGAAGTTCCAATCTTGACGGAACTTTGCGAACGGGTAGTACAAACGCAAAGAATTCTCATGTTCAGAAATGAGCCAAATCGGCCCAAGAGTTGCAGTTAAATCTTTTATTAATAATGTAACCGGGATATAATTGCGATTCACTGTCTTAGGAGATGGGAACATTTTGGTAGGTAGATAAACGCAGTTTGAAATTAGTTCGAATAGTACGGACTGTTATGTAATTGCGATTCACTGTCGTTGAAGATGGGGCATTTCGGTAGTTTGATAAACGCAATTTCAAATTAGTACAGATATTAGAGTTGACCATTATAGATTTGCGATTCATTTTCTTAGAAGATAAAAACATTATGTAAGGTTGATAATCGCAATTTCAAATTGGTACAGAAATTCGGGTTGACCATTATAGTTTTGCGATTCATTTCTATAAAAACACTTACATTTTGTTAGGTTTATAGACACAATTTCAAAATGGTTCATAATTTAGAGATAATCATTATAGATTTGCGATTCACTCCCATAAAAGACAGTAACATTTTGTTAGGTTGATAGACGCAATTTCAAAATGGTTCATAATTTAGAGATGATCATTATAGATTTGCGATTCACTCCCATAAAAGACAGTAACATTTTGTTAGGTTGATAGACGCAATTTCAAAATGGTTCATAATTTAGAGATGATCATTATAGATTTGCGATTCACTCCCATAAAAGACAGTAACATTTTGTTAGGTTGATAGTCGCAATTTTAAAATGGTTCAGTATTTTGAAAAGACCATTATAAGACCATTTAATAAGGCTGCAGCCTTTTTAATTATTAAATACACAATTTCATCTTGGGCATATTAGCTTTTTCGCTGGCAGTAAGATATATTATTATTTGTGTAGCCTATCTGCAAAACTTTTTAAAACTTAGAATAGTTTGTGCCGGCACATTCAACAATAAAGGTGCACGAGCACACCGTAGTGCAGCGCAGACCACTGGTGGCTCTCTCCAAAAAAGTCAGCAAAAAGTTGAGATCACTACGTACGCGCCCATCCAAATACGTACACGCATAACATTGCTTAACTTCGATGATTACGTTCTTTAAATAGCGCTATTTTTAAATGAATTAATTTTATTAAAAACTAGCAATCCCGGCGAACTCCGTTTCGCCACCAGATGGCTTCGTTTTAAATTTCTGTTGAAATTTTTCCTGAATTTTCTTTGCTATAAACCTCACGGAGCCCGAGACCTTTCCAACGAATGCAAAACCGTGGAAATCGGTTCGTGCGTTCTGGAGTTATAGCGTCAGGAAGGAAAACCCGACTTATTTTTATATAGTAGATTAAAAGTTTTCAGATTTTTTCCTGTATTTAAAATATATGTTAAGGTATGCCAAATTTCATAAACATAGGGTAACGGCAAATTCTCTATGAATATTGATTTATTCAGAGGGTCAAAACATTTTTTGAAGGATAAACGGGTGTATTTTTTCGACTTAAAGTTCTTGTATTAGGATATTTAAAAAAAAGTCTAAGGTCTAAAGTCTAAGGTTTAAAGGAAATTGGGCCGCGAGGTCCCAGTTTGAGGCGAACTACTAGTTATTTAAAATATATATCGGCAGCTTAGATTATAGCTATTTAGTTTAGTTGCCACATAGTTAAATTCGGGGGACCAGAAACGGAAGTGGCACTGTTTCTTGTGTAACGCAGGCTAACATCGTTTCGTGATTGGTAGACATGTAATGGGAGTGACGGGAAGTGACGTTAGCCAATGAGAGTCGAGTAGTTGCACGGTCGTCCGCTAGGGGCGCTGTTGTGAGCGAGCGGTAGGGCGGACGGGCGTGAGGTATTATATTGAGCTGTGTAGACGACGGAGACTCACTTTACGTTTGGCTGGCGACTGGGACGGTCACCTTACTTCGGGACGGCAATTCGAACGGAGGTTATGTTCGAACGGTGACTCAGATTGTCACTATACGGTTTGGGTATCGAATTAGTTATCGAAGCGTTCGTAGCTTTGCGGAACACTCGGTCCCCGTTAATATTGTGTAATATCATCCCTAATCACATTGTAATGTAACTGTCTGCAAGTAAAATAAAAGTGATCATATTGTTGAGTGATTCTTATTTGTTACATCCACGCTGTAAACCATGCCTGAGGGGCTCCAGTATGAGCGACAATAGAGTGACAGTGACACATATAGGTTACTACGCTACGCGCCCGCTATCCTGTCCCGACATCAGAAGTGGGATAAAGAACGGTGAAAGAATTTAACGTGTTTTTTCAATGTTTCAGTTTGCCTGCCTTGTTCACCGCACCCGTCTTTTCCTGTGGCGAGTGCTGAGTGCGCGATCTGCGTGCTGTGTGTTTGCGCAGATGTCCACGCGGGTGACATGCAGTGGAGCGCTTTGGTGGCGCTCGTGTGTGCTCGCCTGTTCCTGCTTGCGTGCGTGCATACGTGTGTGTATGCGTGCGTGCTCAGTCTGCTGCGCTGTGACCTGCGACGCTGCTGGTTGAGCAACGAGTCGACCTTGGTGTGACTGTGAGCCTTGAGTCGATCTGAGAGATCGAGTCTTATCAGCGATGAAAATTATTTGGTGAGTCGATTCCATGTTTTTTTGTTCATGCCTACTTCAAGACTACGTAACCGTAGCTTGTTGTTTACTGATGTGGTAGCATTTTAGTGTGCGATGGGTGGTAGTGGAGAATTTGATGCCTGAGCTAAGTTTTAATGTCGCTCAATGATAATTACCTACCCTCACTTTTTTTGTAAATAGTTGAACATGGCTCGCAGTGTAGTCAGCTTAGAACAAAGCTTAGAAGTGTTATCTGATAATTAATTAGGCCCTCGCGTTGTGTTAATGGGAGTAAAATAAGAAATTCTGAGATTTTAGTCTTAGACTGATAACAATTTAGGTTTGAATTAGGTTAGGTGCACTATTGAAAATTGCAATTTTAATGCCACCGGTTTGTGTACCGGTATAATACGATATTCAGAGATCTTAGGCTTACATTACAATTGAGGTTAGGATTGAGTCAGGTAAAGAAAACGAAATTCTGTGCTGTGGTATCTTTATTACAGATGAGTGACGTGCAGTAGCGCGTGCGGCCATGCGGCGTGCTGTCCTGAGCATCGGCGCGTGTGTGCGGTCACTTGGCGTGCTGGCCTGAGCATCGGTGCGTGTGCGTTCACATGGCGCGCTATCCTGAGCATCAGCGCGTGTGGTCATGCGACGCGCGGTCGTTCTGAGTGTGCAGAGGAGAGAGAAAAAAAAGGGGGGAGGAGAGACAAAAAAGGGGGGGAGGAGAGAGAAAGGATTTGTATCGGCTTTTATGTTTAGTCGCTAGGCACCATGTGAGAGAGAGGTCCAAACCAAACAAAACCAAAACAAAAAAAAAAAAAAAAAAAAATTTTGTTCTTCAGTAGACTTTTTGGTTGATAGCGAATCATTTTGCTGTAGTTCATGTGGTTTTTATTGCTGTTGTGTCACTCTGACACTCTTGACCCATTGGATTGTGTGACTTTTCTCAGTGAAAAAGTAAGAAATTAAACTGAAGTCGAATTGCCCAAAATGATGTGGTCAGTTTAGGGTGGACATGGCTGTTCAGTGTGAGTTGTGGGGATTCAGAGGTCTGCGAGACTCTGTTTTCTGGCTATTGATGAGTGGAGTTTTGAGCAGTTGCGTGTCCCATCCGAAAAGTGATCACATCATCAGTCATTTTTAAGTAGCAACCTAACTGATTGTTTTGTGAGTGTTCTTGAGAAATGTGTCACAACCGAACTTGATGGCATACTAAGTCGCTGGGGTATATTTTCTAATGAGAGCCTCAATTATCTGTCACTTTTGAAAGAATTATGTCAGGATATTATGTCAGGATGAACGAGCGGTGGAATGTGGAATCAATTAACATGGTGTCCTTTTGTTGTAGATGTGCAGTAAGATCGCGCTGGGAGAGCTCACCCTGCGGGAGTTCGCTCTGCAAGAAGATCGCCCGAGGACGTGCGAGCGTCAGGAAGGCCGTATCGGCAGCTTAGATTATAGCTATTTAGTTTAGTTGCCACATAGTTAAATTCGGGGGACCAGAAACGGAAGTGGCACTGTTTCTTGTGTAACGCAGGCTAACATCGTTTCGTGATTGGTAGACATGTAATGGGAGTGACGGGAAGTGACGTTAGCCAATGAGAGTCGAGTAGTTGCACGGTCGTCCGCTAGGGGCGCTGTTGTGAGCGAGCGGTAGGGCGGACGGGCGTGAGGTATTATATTGAGCTGTGTAGACGACGGAGACTCACTTTACGTTTGGCTGGCGACTGGGACGGTCACCTTACTTCGGGACGGCAATTCGAACGGAGGTTATGTTCGAACGGTGACTCAGATTGTCACTATACGGTTTGGGTATCGAATTAGTTATCGAAGCGTTCGTAGCTTTGCGGAACACTCGGTCCCCGTTAATATTGTGTAATATCATCCCTAATCACATTGTAATGTAACTGTCTGCAAGTAAAATAAAAGTGATCATATTGTTGAGTGATTCTTATTTGTTACATCCACGCTGTAAACCATGCCTGAGGGGCTCCAGTATGAGCGACAATAGAGTGACAGTGACACATATAGGTTACTACGCTACGCGCCCGCTATCCTGTCCCGACATATATAATTTGTAGTTCATAAAGTATTATTTACCAGTAACAGTAAATAAAATATACTACATAAATAGTGTATCATTTTTCGTCCTCTATCGTAATATTCAGCAGTACATTACAGTCAGTCAGTCTGAATGGAGCGGCGGCCATTATCGCCGCGAAGTGGTCTGAACGAGCGATATAATGAGACAAATTCCTCGTGTCGCCGCATTACACACACATTCCTTCAGATATCAATCAATTCTGTCTTATTTCGTTATGAGGCGGGTGCTGACTGGCTGATCTTTGTGTATTTTTTTTTTGCATGACTGACTAAGCCGGGTGCTGACTGGCTGAGCTTTGTAGATTTCTTGCATGACTCTGCCCCAAACTCGATCTCAAACAAAATTTGATCAAATAACCTGTATTACAATCCTGTACCTGTACTAGTAGTTCGCCGCGAACTGGGACCTCGCAGACCCAATTTCCCTCAAAATAGGTATATATACATGGGTAAAAGTTATAAGTATCTACGAAATATAAATGTATGGAAACTTTAACCTATAATATTCGTAAAAGGAAATAAAAGGAAAGGAAAAATAAGTAACGGATATACATTAAAAAATCTTTATCTCTGTGACTATTTTATTGTTGTGATCAAAATTTCATGGGAGGCCGAAGAAGGTCCCATTTTTAGGTTTTTTGCTTATACCAATTCGAGTTTAATGTGCCCAAACTTGACGGGTTCACTAATAGCCATTGAAGAGGTTCAGTAAACACTTCCTGGCTCCATCATCAGATCAGCTCAGTGGTACCAAATTATTGAACTGTCATCATATTTCTAGACATTTGCAAAGTTTCATTATGGTACGACAACCAGAAGTTGGTCAAATATTACTTGCAAGATTTTTTTACCGACTTTGTATGGAAAACTAATTTCAGCGTCTTAAAAATAGACCATATTTGGAAGCTCATAGCTGGACAACGATTGGATATAGATAAAAAGTGTTAAAGCCAAAGTTGTAGGATTTTTTAAAATGTAGTAGGTACAACAAAATATCGTACAACGCCCAGTTTTTGACATTTAGGCAAAAATCCTAAAAATGGGACCTTCTTCGGCCCCCCCACCCCTCGGGCTCACCTCGGAGGGGTGGGGACTTTAGTATGTTTATCTCCTGAATACTCCAAACAAAGTTCCTAAGTTAGTTTTTCTGCTTTCGACTTTTCGATCCACATGCCTCTTTTGGGCACTCATTGACTGGACTACTATTTGAATAAAAATAAAACCGGTCAAGTACGAGTAGGACTCGAGCACCGAGGGTTCCGTACAAACCTACGGGTTTTTACGGAACCCTAAGGAAAAGTGGGTATAATATTATATACTGTTGGTTTTGATTCCCTTGCGAGTACTTGCGAGTTTGAAAATATGAGGCTAAATTGCTGTTTCTTTTGATTGCGTTGACATAGATATTTGATTTTTTTACAGCTTAAAGTTATTATAAAGCTGAGTATTTGGTATGAATTTCAATTTAATACCTGTACGCGTTCTTGAGGAAAGGGATAGTAAATACAAAATTATTAAAAATAAATACAAAATTATTAAAAATATTTTTTATATAATGTAACTAAAAATTTACAGTTTTCGCAATTTTTCCAGTGCCTGTGATTTAAGACGTTGCTGCGTACCAAATTTCAAGATTCTGAGTTAACGGCAAGTACCCTGTAGGTTTTGATTCCCTTGAGAGTAGTCGCGAGTTAAAAAATACGGCTAAAATTGCTGTGTCTTTTGAATGCGTTGAGATAGAGGTTTGATTTTATTACAGTTTAAGGGTATAATAGACCTTAGTATTTGATATGAATTTCAGTTTAATACCTGCACGCGTTCATGAGAAATAAGGTAGTAAGTATGAAATTTTTAAAAATATTTTTTTATATGATGTAACTAAAAATGTACAATTTTCGCAATTTTTCCTTTATCTGTGCTCTAAGGAGTTGCTTTGTACCAAATTTCAAGATTCTAAGATCACAGGAAGTACCCTGTAGGTTTTGATTTTTTGAGAGTATTTGCGAGTTTAAAATTGCGACTAAAATTGCTGTTTCTTTTGAATGCGTTGACATAGAGGTTTGATTTTATTACAGTTTCAAGGTATTATAGACTTAAGTATTTGATATGAATTTCAATTTAATACGTTTACGCGTTCATGAGAAAAGGGGTAGTAGGCATAAAAATATTCAAAATATTTTTTTCATATGATGCAAATAAAAATTTATAGTTTTCGCAATTTTTACTTTATATGTGCTCTAAGAAATTACTTCGTGCCAAATTTCAAGATGCTGAGTTCACGGGAAGTGCCCCGTAGGTTTTGATTTATTTGGTAATGTCGAAAATTTGCTGAAATTTGCGACATATTCGACTATATCTTTTGATTGCGTTGGCCTAGAAGTTTGAAATTTTCACAGCTCTAAGAGGCAATGGACCTTAGTATTTCCTATAAATTTCAGCTTGTTACCTAAACGCGTTCTTGAGAAAAAGGGTCTTGACAGACAGACAGACAGACAGACAGACGGACGGACAACAAAGTGATCCTATAAGGGTTCCGTTTTTTCCTTTTGAGGTACGGAACCCTAAAAATGGGTTTAAGTTTGATTAATAAATTTGAACATAATACTGCACCACCCGCACGATCATTTAAATTCATAATATTTTGAGTAAGTCAACATGGCTATTCAATTATCCGTTAGGGAACCGAACCTAGGACCGAATTATCAAAAATGTATGAAATGACGTATTACGTCGTATCGATTTTTCACAATTCGGTCTTTGGTTCGGTTCCCTGACGGATAACTGAATATCCCTGCAGTTCTCATAATATTATAATCGATAAACATTGTAATTTTGTATTCTCTATAACTCTACAACCCTTGCACCGATTTGGCTCATTTTTGGACGTGAGAATTCTTTTAGTTTGTACTACCTGTTTAAAAAGTTTTATCAAGACTGGATCATCGGTTTCATTGTAATAAAGCAATCTCTTTAACTCTTGAACCCTTCGACCGATTTGGCTCATGTTCGAACTTAAAAATTCTTTGGATTTATATTACGCGTTTGCAAAGTTTCATGCAGATTGGACCATTGGTTTTCCAGTTATCGCGTAACAAACATACATACAAACATACACTTTGGCTAATATATTTGTGTCGCTTATAAAAAATGTGTATATGTTAGAAAAAAAATTATCAGCGCTCCAGTTTTGAAATAATCGTCAGACCTATCATAAAGACTTTAAGTCACCTATATCTCTACAACCCTGGAACCTATTTAGCTAATTTTTTCACTAAAATTATCCAATTAACCTTCTCAACTTGTGTGTAAAATTTCATTTAATTTGGATTAACCGTTTTTAAGTAAACGTCAACCAAACTTAAGCACCAGAGGTCAAGCGTTAAACTGGTCCAAACGCAGGCATTTCGCGGCTTTCGACTCTAAGACCTCGCTTCGCTCGGTCGATTACTTAAACTCAAACTCAAAATTCATTTATTTAAATAAGTTACAATGGAGCACTTTTGCAAGTTAATTTTACATTTTATTTTAATATTCTACAGCTAATGAGCGGTGCCTTGCGCATTCGCAAGGTAAGGTCTATGTATGAGAAGAACGAGCAAGAAACTCACAGGGATTGCTTTTTTAAATATTATGTATTTACAATGTTTATCTTGGATACATAATTTATTTACAGGTGGTTGCAGAGGTTTCCAGGCATCTTTATCTTCCATGTATTGGCTACGGCGATCAATTAAAACAATTTTTATTAATTGAATATTAACCGACCCCACCTCAGACAACATGAAAAAACTAATTGATATGTTTAATTATAAATTTACTTTATAATTTGGTTAATTAAGTGTTTTATAAGATAATTATTATATTGTTTGTTTTTGCGGGCTTATGGGACGGTGTGGTCGATCAGCGACAAAGTCCTGATCAAAAAAAAAAAATGTATTGGCTAATTTTATACTCTTTCCATAGTCTAACTCTACATGTTATTATCTCATAATACTATTAGGTATTCGACCGAGCGAAGCGAGGTCTTAGAGTCGAAAGCCGCGAAATGCCTGCGTTTGGACCAGTTTAACGCTTGACCTCTGGTGCTTAAGTTTGGTTGACGTTTACTTAAAAACGGTTAATCCAAATTAAATGAAATTTTACACACAAGTTGAGAAGGTTAATTGGATAATTTTAGTGAAAAAATTAGCTAAATAGGTTCCAGGGTTGTAGAGATATAGGTGACTTAAAGTCTTTATGATAGGTCTGACGATTATTTCAAAACTGGAGCGCTGATAATTTTTTTTCTAACATATACACATTTTTTATAAGCGACACAAATATATTAGCCAAAGTGTATGTTTGTATGTATGTTTGTTACGCGATAACTGGAAAACCAATGGTCCAATCTGCATGAAACTTTGCAAACGCGTAATATAAATCCAAAGAATTTTTAAGTTCGAACATGAGCCAAATCGGTCGAAGGGTTCAAGAGTTAAAGAGATTGCTTTATTACAATGAAACCGATGATCCAGTCTTGATAAAACTTTTTAAACAGGTAGTACAAACTAAAAGAATTCTCACGTCCAAAAATGAGCCAAATCGGTGCAAGGGTTGTAGAGTTATAGAGAATACAAAATTACAATGTTTATCGATTATAATATTATGAGAACTGCAGGGATATTCAGTTATCCGTCAGGGAACCGAACCAAAGACCGAATTGTGAAAAATCGATACGACGTAATACGTCATTTCATACATTTTTGATAATTCGGTCCTAGGTTCGGTTCCCTAACGGATAATTGAATAGCCATGTTGACTTACTCAAAATATTATGAATTTAAATGATCGTGCGGGTGGTGCAGTATTATGTTCAAATTTATTAATCAAACTTAAACCCATTTTTAGGGTTCCGTACCTCAAAAGGAAAAAACGGAACCCTTATAGGATCACTTTGTTGTCCGTCCGTCTGTCTGTCTGTCTGTCTGTCTGTCAAGACCCTTTTTCTCAAGAACGCGTTTAGGTAACAAGCTGAAATTTATAGGAAATACTAAGGTCCATTGCCTCTTAGAGCTGTGAAAATTTCAAACTTCTAGGCCAACGCAATCAAAAGATATAGTCGAATATGTCGCAAATTTCAGCAAATTTTCGACATTACCAAATAAATCAAAACCTACGGGGCACTTCCCGTGAACTCAGCATCTTGAAATTTGGCACGAAGTAATTTCTTAGAGCACATATAAAGTAAAAATTGCGAAAACTATAAATTTTTATTTGCATCATATGAAAAAAATATTTTGAATATTTTTATGCCTACTACCCCTTTTCTCATGAACGCGTAAACGTATTAAATTGAAATTCATATCAAATACTTAAGTCTATAATACCTTGAAACTGTAATAAAATCAAACCTCTATGTCAACGCATTCAAAAGAAACAGCAATTTTAGTCGCAATTTTAAACTCGCAAATACTCTCAAAAAATCAAAACCTACAGGGTACTTCCTGTGATCTTAGAATCTTGAAATTTGGTACAAAGCAACTCCTTAGAGCACAGATAAAGGAAAAATTGCGAAAATTGTACATTTTTAGTTACATCATATAAAAAAATATTTTTAAAAATTTCATACTTACTACCTTATTTCTCATGAACGCGTGCAGGTATTAAACTGAAATTCATATCAAATACTAAGGTCTATTATACCCTTAAACTGTAATAAAATCAAACCTCTATCTCAACGCATTCAAAAGACACAGCAATTTTAGCCGTATTTTTTAACTCGCGACTACTCTCAAGGGAATCAAAACCTACAGGGTACTTGCCGTTAACTCAGAATCTTGAAATTTGGTACGCAGCAACGTCTTAAATCACAGGCACTGGAAAAATTGCGAAAACTGTAAATTTTTAGTTACATTATATAAAAAATATTTTTAATAATTTTGTATTTATTTTTAATAATTTTGTATTTACTATCCCTTTCCTCAAGAACGCGTACAGGTATTAAATTGAAATTCATACCAAATACTCAGCTTTATAATAACTTTAAGCTGTAAAAAAATCAAATATCTATGTCAACGCAATCAAAAGAAACAGCAATTTAGCCTCATATTTTCAAACTCGCAAGTACTCGCAAGGGAATCAAAACCCACAGTATATAATATTATACCCACTTTTCCTTAGGGTTCCGTAAAAACCCGTAGGTTTGTACGGAACCCTCGGTGCTCGAGTCCTACTCGTACTTGACCGGTTTTATTTTTATTCAAATAGTAGTCCAGTCAATGAGTGCCCAAAAGAGGCATGTGGATCGAAAAGTCGAAAGCAGAAAAACTAACTTAGGAACTTTGTTTGGAGTATTCAGGAGATAAACATACTAAAGTCCCCACCCCTCCGAGGTGAGCCCGAAGGGTGGGGGGGCCGAAGAAGGTCCCATTTTTAGGATTTTTGCCTAAATGTCAAAAACTGGGCGTTGTACGATATTTTGTTGTACCTACTACATTTTAAAAAATCCTACAACTTTGGCTTTGACACTTTTTATCTATATCCAATCGTTGTCCAGCTATGAGCTTCCAAATATGGTCTATTTTTAAGACGCTGAAATTAGTTTTCCATACAAAGTCGGTAAAAAAATCTTGCAAGTAATATTTGACCAACTTCTGGTTGTCGTACCATAATGAAACTTTGCAAATGTCTAGAAATATGATGACAGTTCAATAATTTGGTACCACTGAGCTGATCTGATGATGGAGCCAGGAAGTGTTTACTGAACCTCTTCAATGGCTATTAGTGAACCCGTCAAGTTTGGGCACATTACACTCGAATTGGTATAAGCAAAAAACCTAAAAATGGGACCTTCTTCGGCCTCCCATGAAATTTTGATCACAACAATAAAATAGTCACAGAGATAAAGATTTTTTAATGTATATCCGTTACTTATTTTTCCTTTCCTTTTATCTGGGGGCACGGTAGTGCCCCCGCCAAGTCGAGCGCGAAGCAAGCACTGCCGTACCATCTTTACAGGAACCATTTCGTCGCATTTTCAGGCCCCTATTTGAGAACCTCTGGATAAGACCAGAACACAGAAATTTTCGTCATCCAGTAAGCTATAATTACATACTTAAAATCCAAAATTTCAAGTCTGTAGGTCATTAAGTTCCGAAGTTAAGCGAAAGCAAAGTTTCGCATTTTCGACACTCACTCACTCATGATCATCAAAATAGAACTAGTACTTCCCATAAACTCAGAGAGCTGAAATTTGGTACATACTTAGAATTTATTGTATAAGCCATAGGAAAACTAAAAAAAATATGCAATTTCGGTCTCGTTTTCGAGATAATTCATCTGCATAAATAACTTTGTAATCTCATATAAATGTATAGGATTACAAAGTTACATTTGCAGTCAATGGTTAAAATTGTGTAATATCCAACTTATTAATTCAAAATATATTTAAGGCATAGTATATGTATATGTGAGTGTGTATATGTGTCGTAAATCGTCAGTTATGATCAGGCGATATCTAGCTTTACTACAAGCTTTTATTTACTTTCACCTGTCTGTCTGTCTGTCTGTAATTATATCTTGCAAGTTTAATTAGGCCCACTTCCCGGTATAATATTATGATGCATTGGACTAAGAGTGAACGCACACGTATCTAGATGGCGCTGACTGTATTTTAAAACGCGCTTACGGTTTGTATTTCTGATAACCTTATAATATAGCGTTTCTACAAAAATAAGTGAAATCCCACCAAAAACATTCTGTAAAAAACTAGCCAAGTCTCGATGGAGCTGCTTGTTTATCTCTAAAAAGTAATGAAATCTAGACAAAGTCGTGCCAAGTATAAGGTTCCTTACTGCGATTTCTTTATTATTATAGTTAATGTTGTGTGACTTGGCCGTTGAAGGGTACACAAGGGTATTATACCAGGTGCTCCATGACACTATTGCACCAATCTGTCCGCTACCCATTCACGATAGAAAATTTCACTTGGAAAACGTTGATTGGATAACCAGTCAATTGTAGGCTTGATAAAGCTGCGTATTTCAATAATACTTATGTTTAGGCGATCCAAGTGTCATGGAGCATCTGGTTTTGTACCCTTGTGTACCCTTCAACGGTCAAGTCACACAACATTAACTATAATAATAAAGAAATCGCAGTAAGGAACCTTATACTTGGCACGACTTTGTCTAGATTTCATTACTTTTTAGAGATAAACAAGCAGCTCCATCGAGACTTGGCTAGTTTTTTACAGAATGTTTTTGGTGGGATTTCCTTTTACGAATATTATAGGTTAAAGTTTCCATACATTTATATTTCGTAGATACTTATAACTTTTACCCATGTATATATACCTATTTTGAGGGAAATTGGGTCTGCGAGGTCCCAGTTCGCGGCGAACTACTAGTTAATTAAGATTTTACTTAATCTTGTTCCAGTAATTACACTTTTTAAACAGATTATTTCTAAGAATTTTAATAAGTTTCTTTCTCTCCTCTTCCAGCCAATCCTAGCAATAGCGTTCATTACGTCAGTGATCTCGTTCTCCACGACGGCTACGATACTCCTGCTGCAGAAGAATAGCTACCAGGTCCCGGAGTGTCTTCCGATCGTCGTGATCATCCTCTCGGTGAGCGCGTACGCAGCTGCCGTGTCTCCGATGCCCTCGCTCATCATGTCTGAAATGTTTAACTTTCAGGTAAGATCAGACATATAATATTGTTTTAGTTCTAAGTTGTTGTATTTAACTGTGGTGTCACAATAAAGTAATTTCAATTCTATTGTTTTGTATCATTTTATAGAGGTTGCTTTTTTATTTATTATCATCATCATCTTGCTGCCATTATTTCACTGTTGGCTGTATTGCTTGGCACAACGTTTTCAGCTATCGAAAGAAGTTCCGCACACTAACTTGGGGCTACTAAGATCATCTTATATATTTACATGCTACAAGGCCAACGTTGAGTATAAACTCCGATAGTCATTTTATTTTTTAAATTTGTTTCAGATTCGTGCAAGAGTAATGGGCGTCTTAGTAACCCTAGCATGGCTGTTTTCATTCGTGCAAGTATTCGCATTCGGGCCGATCTCAGAAAACTTCGGAGACCACACGATATTCATCTGTTTCGCGGTCGTCAACCTGGCCGGAATATTCGTCACACTGATCCTTTTGCCGGAGACCAGGGGGAAGAGTGTCGAGCAGATTGAGATGGAGTTGGAAAGACGGTTGGACAAGAATAAATAGCTAAACAGATTACAGAAAGTTTTCAAAGACATAAGATTAATGAACCTGAACTCCACATTCCAGAATGGGAGTAAACAGTGACCGGTTAAATCTGTTGACAGGAATAATTTCAAAACCAACATTTTTATGGTAAGACGATGGGTTATGGTGAATATTTTGTACAAGAAAATAAAACATGTTTTTGTAAATGTTGCATTTTTTACACCTATGTACATAATGGGAGACTCAGAATGAAATCCAAGTTTTGTTGAACATAGAAAAGTCTTTAGCACTAGGTGCTGGTGTTGCAGACGTCTATAGGCAGTCACTGGCCATCTAACGTAGAGGTTTCTGACATTAAAAACAATGATGACTAATCCAACACAGTAGTCAATATAATAAACGTTCCTTTATGAAAAGATCAGTTGATATAATATTCGGCGAGTATAAACAATAACTGTCCCAGACAAATCCCGCAGGATAAAGTTGGGAAGTTTCACTTGGCGCTCATTGTTCATAGTTGGCTTTTAGCTCCGTGATTCAGGGATGAATGCGTGTAAATTTATTATACGGGTATTCATACTTTACAGAGTTATTTCTGTTGGAAATATATTATGTATTTAGCTATTTAAGAGCTGATAAAACAATCATGTTTGAAGTGAAATTTCAAGAAAATTTTCAATAGATCGACTACGATATCGCTTTTAAAAACTTAGACGTGGTCGAAATCCACTTCTTATCTTGAATACTACTTATAGCCCAGTCAATGAGTGTCCAAAAATGGTATGTGGATCGAAAAGTCGAAAGCAGAAAAACTAACTTAGTAACTTTGTTTGGACTAGTTAGGAGATAAACATACTAAAAGTCCCCACCCCTCCGAGGTGAGCCCGAGGGGAGGGAGGCCGAAGAAGGTCCCATTTTTAGGTTTTTTGCTTATATGTCAAAAACTGTGCGTTGTACGATATTTTGTTGTAGTACATTATTAAACCTCATAAAATTTTCTACAACTTTGGCCTTGCCATTTTTTATCTATCTCCAATCGTTGTCCAGCTATGAGCTTCCAAACATGGTCTATTTTGAAGACGCTTAAATTAGTTTTCCATACAAAGTCGTAAAAAAAATCTTACAAATAAAATTTGACCAACTTCTGGTTGTCGTATCATAATGAAACTTTGCAAATGTCTAGAAATCTGATGACAGTTTAATAATCTGGTACCACTGAGCTGATCTGATGATGGAGCCAGGAGGTGTCTAATGAAACTCTTCTCGGGCTCACCTCGGAGGGGTGGGGACTTTTAGTATGTTTATCTCCTAACTAGTCCAAACAAAGTTATTAAGTTAGTTTTTCTGCTTTCGACCTTTCGATCCACATTTCTTCTTTTACTGGACTATTAACCAATTTTAATGAAAATTGCTATGCTCTTTTTTGAATTAGAAAAAGAACGGCTTAAATCTCACCCAAAGCTTAAAGATTTCAAGGAAGAAAAATATAATAATATGAGAAGAGACTTAAGTATTCTAGACATTTTGTGGAACAATTACGAAAAAATAATTTTGATTAATTTGAATTAATTGAGATATTAGCTTGGAAGCATTAAGCTGTGTTGCATAGACATCTTGTAGTTTAAAATAATCATATACATAAATTATCGATAACCTCCCTTTTTGAAGTTAAAAGAACAATAATATAACCTACTTTAAAATATGTTTGGTCGTGTTTCTCGCTTGTTCGCAAGATTAACTTTATATTGTTTATGATGATTCGAGAATACTTAGCGTAAACAGTGGCGTCTCGCTTCCAACGTTTGTTTATTTTGCGAATATTTCATTAATAATTCATTTCTGCTTAAAATATACTTTCGGCCGATTTCGGGAATGTAAATCAAAAAGGAAATAAAGTTGGGGATTATCGAAAAAACTCAGAATTTATTTTTATGAACAAAAGTCGATAGCTCTGCCGTAAACTGTTATTAATGCGACAAATAATTATAAATGACTAGCTGCGCCCAGCGGTTTTACCCGCAGTACTTATGTAGCTTATGTATTATTCCAGACTCTAAGCTATATCTGTACCAAATTTCAGCTCAACCGATCCACCCGTTTAGGCCTGAAAGAGCAACAAACATCCATCCAGACATCCATTCTGACAAACTTTCACGTTTATAATATTAGTAAGATTTGGGTTCATTCTCCAACAGAACAGGTCACCCTGCTAACACGTTCTGAAACAAATCACGGAATACAGGTTATGACCATATTATAGGCTTAGGCTATGTCGTTTACGCGGACGAGTGCTTCGGCGTACCCGCTGCCCCGGCATTATGGCGTCCCGCAGGAACACCCCCAGGTTTTTAGTTGGTATCCCCGCCGCGCCCATCTTCGGCGGGGGAGTCCCACATACCGCCCTGCGCCCCCCGGCACAGGGCGACGATGCGTAATGCATTTTTCCTGGGATTAAAAATAGGCTATGTCGTTTAGGTTCGCGGGGCAGTAAGATTACAAAGTCTGCAACATGACCCAACGACTGCTTTCTTGATCAAATAGGATACTCAATACTCAGTCGCATAGATGTGCGACAAATATAATAATATTATTATGCTATGGCATAAATAAATGTAAAGGATTAAATGAGTGGATATGGTAGGAATGTTTATTCCCCAGTGGAGAGAATCCAGCTTTATAATGCTTCAAATAAATAAATAAATATTTCAGGACGTTTCACACAGCGCCACCTAACCCCAAACTAAGCAACTTAATGCTTGTAATATGGTTGTTAGGATAACGGATATAATACTTATATACTTTTCTTTTGTAAATACATACTTAAAATAGATATTGAAAAACCACCCAGACCAGAAACAAATACCTGTGGATCACACAATAAACATTTGTTCCATGCGGGAATCGAACCCGCAACCTTCTGCGTTGCAGTCGGGTATTAGCCCACCGCGCCACAGAGGTCGTCAATAAATCGTCGTAAATATTTACCCAAGTCAAAGGAAAAACATTATTCTTTCATCTGTAGGGTCCAGGTGACCCGCGGCCTGTTGACAGAATTTCCCTTTGTTTATAGACAAACTATAAAACTAATAGTTTATGTCCCGTGGGGTAAGGTACGGGTCTAAGCCAAAAAGCGTAAATATTACTTTTAGGGTCTGACAAATAGAAATGAAAGTATTGAGGAAGGGTTTGAAGTTCCGTAAACATAATGTTGTGTACTTTCCATTTGTAAGGTACATTGTAATAATAATAATAGGGGTTTATACTCCAACAGAATAAGTTACCCTACTTACCTGTCGGAGTCAAATCACAACCTCTGGGTTAAGTGGCAAACTTATATGTTGCAGTTTCAAAGAACCTTTCAACGTGATCTAACGACTGCCTTCTATTATATATTTTAGGCGGTAACTGGAACCCACAACTATACGTGCCTTCCAAAACAGGATAGACTTCATCCAGGCGAAAAATAACACTTAAAACACCTAAAAGATTAACTCACGTAATTAAATCACAGTTTCAACACTTTTCCTATACATAATATACCTACATTATTCGATATATATATATTACGAATATATGTTTCGGTGAAAGTCCGAAGTGCGGCTACACCTAGGTTTAGTCAGTTTAACCTAGGTGTAGCCGACCGCAGTTGGTTTTAAAGTTAGGTGTAGAAGATTTATTTTCAGCCTCACGCATTTAAAACGCTGCCCCACTTTGGACTTTAGCCGTAACATACATAATATATTCGTAATATGTACCTAATACAATGCATGAATATCGAATTTAAAACCTCCTTCATTATTAGGGGCTGCGCAGACGACAGACTATCCATGACGCACTTTTTAGTCTGTGAAAATAGAACCTGTGCAATTATATGCAGTAACGCACATTACACGGATTATTTGTGCGGCGCGTCGTGTGCGTTACTGCATATAATTGCATAGGTTCTATTTTCACAGACTAAAAAGTGCGTCATGGATAGTCTGTCGTCTGCGCAGCCTCTTAAGTCGATTAAAATAGTTAAGACCTGAAAACCCAGCAAAGCTTACAACAGCTTCACAAAAATTCAAATGTTAAATATATATAAACCTACAGTTCAATAATGCCATTATTTAGCAAGACTCGTATGAACGAAGAAACTTGTAAATTCTGGCACGTCTCGGGGCTTAATAATATTATTGTAAATTGGAAGTTCTGCCATTATTGAGATAAAATCGTTCCGTTCCGCAGAAACGAGGCTACATTTTAAAGCCAATATAATTCTTGAACCAGCGTTTAATAACTAAGTTAATTTTGTGAAATCGTGTCCTAATAGTTTGCTAAAAAATTTTAGCTCCATTTTAGAAGATGCATTTTGCTTTAAATGTAACACATATTAAAGAACAAATACTTTTTTTTGCCAAAAAAATACACGATTATAAAAGAAAATATCAAGTTAATCAATATAGTTTTAAATTGTAGCATATATTATATTATATAAATATACAAAAGGAAAGAGTGACTGATTGACTGACTGACTGATTTATTAACCTAGAGCCCAAACCGCTGAACGGATCGCGTTGAAATTTGGAACACAGATAGGTTTTATGCCGTAGACGTCTGCTAAGAAAGGATTTTGGTACGTGGGCAAAGCCGCGAGCATGAGCTAGTGTATAATAAAATAGTAAATCTCAAAGTGAATATAGGATTTTGAGACAAAATCCTATAAAATTATATGCCTTGCCTAATGCTACACTGCAGCACTGATTTTGAGCATAATTCGTGGTTATCATTATTGGTATAATGCGTGGTAATGATACAGTGGAAGCCTACCTAAAAGTATTTTTTTATAATTCTAAAGAATCATTATTTTACTACCAATCAGTATAAATACAAAAGAATCCTGGTCTTGGACGGAAACATAAAATTATTAAAAAAAAACAATCATACCAACTGGAGAACCTTTATTTTAAGACTTTTAAAACTGATTCCTTCAATCCCATAGAACACTATCACGAACCATACGAAACATAAACTTGTTAAGAACTTACCACATAAAATAGTTTAACCATTTTTAAATTGCACTCTCCAGCCAAACAAAATGTTCGTAACGTGTATGAATCGAAGAGCAATATGAAAGTGGTGGAAGTCCACCTGGGTAAGCAGAATGTACCACATGAAATAGTTCAACCGTTTTTAAATTGCATCTCTTAGCGGAACAAAATGTTCGTAGCTTGTATGAAACGAGCAGCAATATGAAAGTGGTGGAGGTTCACCTGGGTGAGGTTACACGGCGCATGTAATGTAGGTCACCCGCGCTGCGATGAATTCTTGATGTGAACGCGACCTCTAGAGGTACTACGGCTACTTCGCTCTTATATTGGCTAAGGTTAGATCTAAACTCATCATCTTAAGTGAAAAGATTAATTTAATCGATATTTTTCGCAAAAATACTGTAAATTCAAATTATTTCAAACTGCGAAAAAAATACTTATGGAAACAGCTTACTATTGTATCCAAGATTTTATTGCCGACAAAGCCTATTACAATTGTTATAATATTATTAATTTATTTATAATGGCAATGTGACTGACACACATAAAGTGCATTTTGTATCCCTATATGGAAATAAAGAACTTGAACTTAAATCATATAAACATTATATGACTGCGATCTATCAATGCATAACTCAAACCGCTGAACAAATTGAGTTGAAATTTTGTACAAGTAATGATAGATAGGTAATATTATTGTAGATATCCACTAAGAAAAAAAAACCGCAAGCATAGGTTTGAAAATCATTGCATGTGACACGAGTGGCACCTATTTTACGATAACATTTAATTCTGAGAGCTGAAATTTCAATAGATTTGAGGACCTTCTTCTAATTTTCAAGTTATTTAAAGGCTGAAATCACAGGCAACTTGACCTACACAGATTTTGCGACTACAATTGAACACATAATTACTTTAAAAGCCTAGCATACAGAAACACACTACACCAAGTATACAGAATAATTAGTTTAACAGCCTAGCGTTTGCTATGACAAATTGCTTACAAATTCTGTCATCCAAGTCTCCACATTACACGACGGCAACCGTTATTACTCATAACTAAATGACACAAAAGGTCTTCGGAGAGCAGAAAAATACGATAACCCTCTTTCGACCAAATTGAGTTCCGCCCCCATAGTGTCTGAACCTCGTCTCAGTAAATTCTTATCCTCATTATGTCATATATCAGCATGATGCATGACCCCGACAACTAATGTCTTGGACAGCCTCACATCCATCTTAAACTCTATTATCCTATAAATAGAGCCCATTATTGCGTGCACAGGTTGAGGCAAAAACGATTTTGCCTGAGGTATTGTTTAGTACGCGATCAGTAGTTAAATTATGTTCAGTGATGCCACGAAACAGGCCGTGATAGATGAAATTATAGTAAGAACTGAACAAAGGTACATACTCAATATGTATGTGTGTGTGAAGCATACGTACGTACACACGTAAAATCAATCTCCCTCGGTATACAACATTTAACGACGCTAGTTCTTAGACGCCACGACAAGAAAAATGATTTTTTTCTTAAATAATTAATTATCTATATTCGCCTTTGAACATGATCTCGTGTGATGTTAAGCGACTATGTGGCCGTAGATGGCAGCAGACTAAACCTAGAAGGGGGGACAAATCCTTCCCTGGCTTCACAGAACAGCATGCATTTTAGTAGCTATTTTACTATGATGATGGCAGCTTTACTTTGTACTTTGTAGGCGAGTAATTTGCATAAAATGTAGGTGTATTCTGTGTTAAATTTTAAAACAAAAAGGTCTCTTTGCTTAATTACAGCCGCCGGGGACTGTCCGTTTATTTGCTGAGCTCTTTGATTGTATCGACACGCAGCGAGCCGCACCGGTCCGCACCGGGCCGCGCCGGGCCGCAGCGAGGCGCACCGGTCCGCGCCGCACCGCCTGCGCTTCATCGCGATTGATATGCAAATTAAAACGAGACTTCCACGACTGATTCAAATGGATCACGGGAAAATACCGTGGATCTAGCATTATGTTGATGAACGGACATTTTTAAAAATCGTGACCAATTTTGATTTATGAAAATCTAAATTCTTAGTGCTAGTTAAGACTTTTGCAGGCCTTAAAACCATTTACAAAAATGTCAACCTAAAACGGTCACAATAACATTTGATTCGCTGTAGGTTTTACGTGCTTTAGTGACATTACTAGGCTCAAGAGTCTTAACATCTTATGACTCTAAAGTAAAAAGCGTTGGCGCAGTGCACCCAGAATTCTACCTTTGTAAAAACTGTGTAGCACTGTACTAATTATGGGCAGCGTTATCTTTTACCATCGGGACGGCGTCTTGCTCGTCTTCTTACTTCGTTGTATAAAAAAAACGTTCTTTTCTATCTTGTTATAAAACTATATCCAAATCTCGTATATATCTCGCAAGAGATTATTTTATTTGTCGTCTTCTTGGCTATGTTACCTACCATACGTAACTCTATGGAAAATACACGAAACTGGCGTAACCAAACGTTGTTCAGATAATATCCCAAGAGTCGAGCGTAACTTTTGTAAAGCGCCGCGCTAGCTGTTCACCAGGGATTTTAATATTTTAGAAACATTCAATTTTTGTTCGGCAAATATCACGAGTTATTACATTAAAACAGAGGTCCCATTAGTATGTTTTCACTTTTACGCACAAAGTATCCGCGCCAGCTAAAAATTTAAATTAAAATGTAAATTCAACAAACAAGCGCGACAAGAAAAAATAAATTAAACAGGGCCAAAAAGTCAGCAAAAATTCATGAGACGCGTTCGGACCGGCCCATAATACAATTAGTGCGAATTGTTGTTTTAACGCGGTGCTTTCAGTTTTTGCTGTTTCCGACTTTTTGAATAATTGAGTGGGCGAGTGGACGAGTGGACGAGTGTCACGCTAGGACTCGCCCGCGGCTCGGTCCTCCCGCGCCGTCTATGTGATGGATGAACGGACATTCTGTTATGACAGCTGTATTTATACTTTAACTGTCCAATTAGGATCGCCATTTATATAGATAGATTTATTGAAACACAAAAAGAGTAAAGTCTCTTTTTGTGTTACTGTTTTGTCAAAACACAACAACTGAAACACAAAAAACCATAACACAAATTTACACTATAACTAAAATACAATTAAGTAAAATAATAAGTAGTAAATAAATAAATACCTATTTTGAGTAAGTGCGATCACAATAGGCCAATCATGGCCGCAGTGATAAATAAAAAAAAATAGTATGCCGTGATGTCTTTTTCAAAGAACAGGAAAAGTAAATCGTTTCCATAATCCCTCTGCGAGTGAGACAAGGCGGCGACACCTCTGTAATCCTCTACAGCCTATATACATAACTAACACTACTTTAAAAGGCTTTCATTCGTTCTGTAGATGAGACAACTCTTGAATAAAATCAGCAGGGCTATTGGATAATTCATACCCATTAAGTTTGATGTGTATTTTAATGTACATTACTGGGTTTGTTTTTTACTAATATTTATGAGGTTCAAACAAGTAATGAACATCTAAGTGAACATCAATCTTCGTAGGTTTTAATTTGCCAATAGCCCTGCAGATTAGATATAAGATGCTGTAGTAGCTGTAGTATTGTTAATTTGTTTTTCTCAATAAAGACATTTGCCACATATAAAGTAATAAAAAAACAATATAATCTAATCAGCATCAATAATATTATTATTGAAAATTAATTAGAATTTGACACAATTTAAAATATTAAAATAGTAACAATTGGTGGTCTTATCACTATTATAGCGATCTCTTCCAAACAACCAAAAATAGGAACCAAATAAGTCAAATTTGGATGATGTCAGATGGAATTAGGCGTTACTTTGTGGAAATTCACAACATATTTTTTTAAATTGAGTATTAGTATTATTTAATGTTATTTTCACTATAATGTACTTTTATTATTATTTATTTTAATTTGGTTTTTTTTTGTCGCCTCTTTAGAAATCTGGCTCAGTTTCACGTAACCACTTAATTAAAACTAACAATTAGTTAATAACTCATAATGCATAACCCACATTATGCATGCGGAGGGCGGGTGGTGCATTCTGTGGTGGGATCAATAGGTACCTACTAATTAGGTATAGTTAAGGCGCATAGTTCGAATTACTTAACACCTATTAATCTTGATAGATCTCAGAAACTTGATATTTAATAAGTCAGATTGTAATAAATGGCATCAGGCGCTCCTTTGCGGAAAACCAAGATAACCAAGATTGGATAGTTTTTTTTTTTTATGTGATGAAGTAGAAGACGAGCAAGACGCTCTCCTGATGTTAAGAGATAACGGCTGCCCATAATCAGTACAGTGTTACCTAGGATTTCACAATGATGTGAAATTTTAGGAGCACTGCACCAACGCTTCTTACTCAAGAGTCATAAGATGTTAAGACTCTTTAGCCCAGTATTTTAAATAATTGTATGTAAATAATTGTATTGTATTGTGTTGTGTGTTTGTATTTAATTTTGTTAGTTAAATTTGAAGTGTTAATTCTACTCTTTAAAATAGTGATAGAGCACAGAATTAGCAGTAAATAATAATATTGAACTAATAAGTCAGATTGTGTTGGCAAAGAGGGACGTCTAAGACTCCGAAGGTCAACGCAAATTCAATTCAAATTTGGCTAATTTTTAAATCCCTCGGCCTCGGGATTGGATGAGAGGGTTCTTTTGAATCGGCGATGGACTGCCTTCAGACGGACTCGCGAATAATTACATTATTCTTCGAAAAGGAACCAACGTGTTTGGTCACATTCTCAAATTACCGCCATCCGTGTTTCCCGAGCGATATAACTTGGGTATATTAAAGGTTGCCGGAAGACGCTAGGTGCAGGTCGATTTCAACCGGTATTTATGGAGGTCCAAAAGGGAGGCCTATGTTCAGCAGTGGACGTCTTAAGGCTGAGATGATGATGATGATCTTTAAGGCACAAGTGAGTAGTAGGTACCTTTCTAAGTATTTGTCGTGATTCATCGTCGACAGCATCTGCACACCCTACCTGATGATGCCATCAGGTAGGGCGGTAGGGTGTGCTCAAGCGTAGGCCTATCCATTATAATAAAAAAATAAAAGTTGAAACGCATATTTTGTCATACTTAGTAGAAAAATGTCGCTGTAGCAAAATGTCACAGTCGCAAATTGTCATAGTATCAAATCACTATAGTGGCAAATTAATCATGGTAGCAAATATACTACTCAATAAAAAATAAAGAATGAAAATGAGGTTTTTAATGTATTTTGCGAAAATGAAATTTTGCCTTTATAGCGATAAGCTGCAATGACTCTTTGCTACTGTGACAATTTCCAACTGTGACGATGTGCGAAAACGATATTTTGCGTCGAAATGTCATTTTGCGATTGTGACCGAATGCGCCTAATCTGTCGAGATTTCTCAAAAATGCACGTCTTTGGTAAACTTATTACTCGCTAAGCCTCCTTCCAATCCTATTAAGTGAAATCTTTTTTAAGATTTGTTTTTCTCTCAACGAAGAAATTACACTGAAGATCCGTCTGCTTTATTTACAAACGCGAGAATCTCTGTTACCTCTTATTAACTCTTATTTAATAATGATTTCAAATGTATATTGTCGAACATAATTACTATTGTTTAAAAAACGTTATTCAGTGGGGGATTCTCTAACATCTTCGGCCGTATCATTGGTTAACAATTAGCGATAGGTATATCAAATGCTAACTTATAATGAACAATATCTTGTTTGTACTTGTTTGTAAGAATGTATGGATGTCTGGATTGATCTAAAATTTGGTTTAGATGGAATAGCACATAGGCTACAGTACAGCGGGTAAAACCGCTGAGCGCAGCTAGTAAATCATAAAATGCCTTTACTCAACTCTATCGGGATCTCGTATTGAGACACCTTACTATAAGTCCCAACAGTTATTATTATAATTCCAATATTTCTAACACATTTTCTTAGCAACATTAATTTATCATGGATGTGCATAACTTTCGTTAACACGAGAAAGTCTCACCAAGTAAATCAGTCACGTACAAAAGTGATAACAAATAATAATAATATAGAGCTAATGAATGCCGAAGTAATAAGTTGTAGGAAACAATCAGTAATCAGCAACACATTGAACGCGATCCATTCATCAAACGAAGCGAAGCCTCAATCTGCTTCAGTCTAATCGTCATCGTAATTACATTGGCTGGTCTTTGCCCGACAAATAACACTGAAACAAGTAACTCTACCATAGTAACCATATAAATAGTAGGCCGATTGACTGTTGAGCTCACGACAGACAGACGCGGAAAAGCGGGAGCGATCTTCATTTTGTTCCTGCCCGCGTCCGCTTTATATGTGACAGGTTACGTACAAATTCGAACATTTCAAAAATTCCGTCCCGCACTGCGATCGCTTTCCCGCGACCGTGTGGCTTCAGCTTTAGGGTGTTATGTCGATGTATGAGAAATAAAATTGTTGGATGGAGCTAAACTATCGCAATAAGTGTTAAAACTTACGTAACACTCATCATGAAAAATCTGAGAAAAATGTGTAAAGTGTCATTCTGACGCGTACACATACACAATACACATACATAGTACGTATGTACCTTTGTTGGGTGTCGACCAACTTGCTTTAATTTTACTATGACACAACGCTCAGAATACAACTTAACTACTACAACAACATTTCGTCTTAACTAACTACACCTCAACAATCGGAAATCAACCTTAACTCTTGTTGACAAGGTAAAAAACGTGTTGAACCGGCTCAGCAGCATATGTTGCTGCGTATAGTTAAGTGTGATACGTGATAATAGTAACATTAGAGCAGAAAATCTCGCGTTTTTCGTGTTTGCCTTTCATTTTGTCGCAACAAACGTCGGCAGTAAAGTTCGCTAACGATATTAGTAGACAAACAAATTATAATCGGTTGTTAATTGCAAAGTTTGCGCTTGAAAACTTGAGTTTGTGACGAAAAATATTTTAATGTATGTTGCTCTTAATTACAATATAATTTAACTAATATCATAAATTTAAATAATATTATGTTTGTATAGTATGTTTATTACAGAAGTAGACTGAAATTTTCATTTTCGAAACATTGAGTTTGAAAAACAAACCAATACTGAGTAGTGCATTATAAATCATTCCGCTAAACGTAAGCATTTTTTTTATTGCAGTGTGTGACTAAGAGGTATGTATTTAATAGGATACGAAGTCCTACACAAGACTGCTGCGTTCGTAAGACATAAGATATAAAGCCTCCTTCATTGATGCGCGTATTTAGAATGTTTATGATTGTTGCCATCAATGAAAATGATGTGTAGCCATTTTGTCTACATAATGTTAACCCCAAACGAATTAATTGAATTCATAAAATGGCGCGTTAATTGAGTAACGTGGCGAGCGGCGGTGGGAACATATTTTCACATTTAAGGAGGATTTATGTTTCATTGTACATATTGTACCAAATTCGTTTGTATCATTATTGTTTATATCGGTTTTATGACTTTTAATGAGTCAATGGTAATGGGCAGGCCACATAGCGTAGAGAGCGGATGGCCGATGGGGTCGAAAAGTGCTCGAGTGGAGACCATGGACTAGCAGACGCAGTGTAGGACGTCCACCCGCAAGGTGAACAGACGACCTTATAAAGGTTGCCGGAAGACGCTGGATGCAGGTCGCTTCCAACCGGTACATATGGAAGTCCAAAGGGGAGGTTTATGTTCACGGGGACGTCTTACGGCTGAGATGATGATGATGATGATAATAAGCCGTGGTTAAATAGTTACTACCCACTGAACAAAACCGTGTCGCCCAGCGGTCATTATGACCATGTTTGCGATGTTTATTTAAGCCAGGGAGGGATTCACCTTCTAGAGTTTGAGGTCAATAACGAAGTATTACCAGCTGAAGAGTAGCCTATGTGTAATTCCAAGATCTGAGTTACCTTCATGCCAACTTTGAAATCAACAGTTAAAGCGTTTTAAGGGTGTGAAGAAAACAAAAAAAGTTTTCTATTCACATTGATATTCATATTTTTGCAATTATATTATATTAGGACGTCGGATTAGTAGTATAAATTGTTCAAATTAATTATTTTTATGCAATACAAGATGCGATCTCCTTAAATATGCCCTAAATAACTTTACACAACGTTTTCAAAGTACAAACGCGATGACAAACGATTCGTAGAGCCTGTAATATAGCCTGATTATTGCGCATTTATTGTACTCGCAGAATGGCGAATTAAAGTTGGATTTATGTGTCAATAACCGACATGGATTTACTATCCGAAAGATGTGACATCTATTTAATTTTGTTTGTTAAAAATCTCACACATTATCCTGCTTGGATTTAATAAGGTAAAGTGGCCACAAAAAAAATACTGGGCTAGACTTAAAACCTTATTTTACTGAATGTACGAGCGCAACGTGTTGTGATGGCTTTTTTCGTGGTAGCACAGCGATTTTAATGAGCTTAATTGCTTTTATAAGGCAAGTTTTGAGCTAGTCTATCATCTTGCATGGAATAAATCTATCAATACATTTCAGATAAATGCATTACCTGACCTATTTTTTTTACCTTAGGTTTGCAAGCCAAGCACAATTTTACGAAAAATACGCCCCACTAGCGTTTCACTAGCGTTAGCGATTCTCCAACGACGTTGGATAAAAAATAACAAAGTGATTGCCTAGCTAGGTGGCTGACAATGACGACATTATGTCACCTCCCTGATAACCAATGACCACGTATGAACACGGTTGTGGTTTGCGGCGCGGAGCAATGAGGCATTCGATGCAGAGGCTCTGCTGGTGATGATGGCGGTCAGCTCGGAACCATAACAGTTGTTTAACTTCATTTGGTACGAATATTTTCAAAATGAGTGATTGTAGAGTGTAACCCATAACAAAAAGATGAATAAAACATTATAATAGTCAAATGGCAAACCTTTGACCTAAATATTTTGGAAATTACTTTAGTGCGCGGTTTTTTTACAAGCCTTTATTTACCCGCCTTTACTTTCACCTCATGTTATTTTTTTAATCGGGACTTATCGCGTAATAATATTTTGTTAGTTTTACAAAAATATTATAAAACCAACCTCGACGTTTCGATACAGTTGCATGTATCGTGTTCACTAGAAAACTGCAGAGGCGTTCATCCTTACTTTCACCTGTCTGTTATCTGTCTGTCTGTAATCAAATCTTGCAAGTTAAATTTGATCCACTTTCTGGTTTCTGATTGAACTGAAATTTTGTATGCATGACTAAATCAGATGATAACGCAATTTTATTATGACATGGATCATGAAGCTGATCAGATAATGGAGCTAAAAGATGGCCATAGGAACTTCTTAATTAAACGACACAACCCCATTGAGTTTGGGACTTAATTCGTCTTGACGAGTACTTTGGTGCTAGATGGTAATAATAATAAAAGCTTGTTACTGAAAAGATTTTTTTATTTCACTTGCATAGAAGTAATTCTAGATGAAGGTTTGTATAATAATTATAATATTATTAAACATACCTACATGTTACGCAATATGAAGTTGGCGCCAAACCATTAGTTTATAATATTATATGAACAAAATGTGCCAAATAATGTGAACAGTAGTCCTTAACAGCTTCAACTAATTGGCTTCCTCCTCTACAAGCTACGAATATCACTGACACGAGATAAATTACAAACCAGAACAGATGTCGTAAAGCTGTTTCCTATAAGATATGTAGGGGGCAGTTGTTAGGTCATGTTGCAGGCCCTGTAGTAATCTCAGCGACCTGAAACTGCAACATGTAGGTTCGCCACACAACCTATAAATTATGATTTGACTCTGACAGTGCAAGTAGGGCAACCTGTTCTGTTGGAGTATAAACCCCAATTATTATTATAAGCTTTTGCCGCGGTAGAGTAAATAGAAATATTGTAAAACTAGATGCGCCCAGCAGTTTTACCCGCGGTACTGTACTATAATAATAATAATTCATTTATTTCAGGCTTACTTTTTACACTGACAATAAGTACAGTGTACTAGAGGCCCATATCAACAGCTACTGTTATACTGCTGTAGCCTATGCCTTATTTCAGGGTTTAAGATATCTCTATAACGAATTTCAGCTCAATCAGTCCACATGTTTAGACGTGAAAGAGTAACAAACATGCATCTATTGTGAAAACTTTCACGTTTATAAGTAAAATTGACTTGAAAAAGTGCTCTATTGTAGCCTATTTTAATAAATGAATTTTGAGTTAAAAAAGAATCAAACAAATAACAAACTGTTATACTGGTAATAGCCAACAGTGCCAGTCTACCGCCTGAGCAGTAATGTGCAAACATTACTGTGCTTCGGTAGGAGGGCACTGTAAAGTGAAATTACTGGGCTAAAGAGTCTTAACATCTTATGACTCTTGAGTAAGAAGGTTGGTGCAGTGCACCTAGAATTGCACATAATTGTAAAATTCTGGGTAGCACTGTACTGATTATGGGCAGCGTTATCTCTTAACAACAGGAGAGCGTCTTGCTCGTCTTCTTACTTCTCCACATAAAGAAAAAATAGGCTTCCGGCATGATGTTCAGTGAAGCCAAGGAGAGATTTGTCCCGCTTTTTGGGTTTAGTTTGCTACCATCTACGCAACTTTGCTTAAAATCACGCGGGATTGTGGTCAAAGGCTCACATATAATCTAAATATATAAAAGGAAAGATTGACTGATTGACTGACTGATCTATCAACGCACATCCTAAACCGCTAGATGGATTGGGTTGAAATTTGGAACATAGATAGGTTTTATGACGTAGACCTCTGCTAAGAAAGAATTTAAAAAGCTAGTAATTAATATAAATATATTATAGAAATATAAGCTAGTTATTAATATAAATATCAAATTAAAGACTAATCTAACATTTATAACTAATCCATGATACTAACAAACTAGTCTCTTAACCATAGTTATCTTAACTTGTATATTAAAATGAACTCTATCTCGTTGGAGTAAAGTTGATATTAACACATTCAATATTCGCAATAATAAGGAAATGAAAGCGTGTGAGCTCGTCCAAAATGAAATGTTAGTATAAAGTGTAAACAGGTTTTATAATAACGTTATAGCGTCAATGTGCTAATAATGTAGCAGCTTACCGAGTTTAAATAATGCTTAAAATATGAAATAATTTTAACTAGCTTATTTATTATTTTGTTAGTTTTAGTAAAAAGATCGTGACCTATCTGTGTGTGATACAAGTGTTCTTTATTGCTGTAGTAGACGCAGTATCATTTTCAATATATCTAAATATATAAAAGGAAAGAGTAACTGATTGACTGACTGATCTATCAACGTGCAGCTCAAACCGCTGAACAGATTCACTTGAAATCCATATCCATATCCATATCCATACATATAATAAGAATGGAAATTTCTCCCCATTCATTGTGATCCTTTACTAAGGTGAACTGTGAAAATACGCATATGAACAAAACGACGCGAAAAAGTCGCTTGCGCGATCTAATTCGTAAAACATTTTGTCAATTTTTCCTAGGGAAACGTAAAATAAAATAATAAAATAAATAATAATCATTTATATCAGACACATCGCCCCTAATTTACATCAAAAATTCGAAATAAAAGTAATAGAATATAAAGTAAATTCAATTCAAAAAAAAATAGTGCCAAAAACGCTACAGACGCCATCTATCGGTGTGGCTGTAAACTTGTGGTTGACCTTTAGTTTAATTTGGGCTAAATTTGTAAATAGTTTGTGTCACTGGTGTTGTTAAACAACACCACCGATTTGAATAAAATTTTCACTAATACGTTGCAGTTTTCTCTACTTGAACCTTAGTCTTGGTTTTAGTCAAATCGGTTCATAAATAAAAGAGTTATATCAATCTAAAGATTCGCATATAAAATGCTAATAAACAAGAAAGGTAGTCATAGGAACCGCGTAATCAAAAGACAAAACCTCATCGAGTTTGGGCTCATTTGATTCGTCTTGACGAGTACTTTGATACTATATAGTAACCAGGGTCCGAAACGGAGCTGAAAGGTGGCCATAGGAACTCCGTGATTAAAAGAAAAAACCCCATCGAGTTTGGGCTCATTTGATTCGTCTTGACGAGTATTTTGATGCTATATAGTTATTTTTCATACAAGCTAGCGCCACGGAAAATAATGGAACTAATGTCCTAAGAAAAAGAAATATCGTTTATTCTGCAAACAGTTTTAGAAAAGAAGTCCCGCGTAACCTAGCGGAACTAAATAATAGATTTATAATTACTGTGAATACTTCATTTATTATATATTTTTTATTTGTTAGATTAATTAAATATTATGTACCTATTTAATTGAGAAATTAAATATGAGAAATTATGAATTGTTAAAAATCTGTAGATATTTTAACTTAAAATCACGCGATTGTGGCGCTCCATCTAGGGGGATGTTTTGTAAAAATCACTGGTTATCCGGAGACACACAGACATAAAATCTGTTCACACCCATTTAGGCATACATCCAGACACAAACTGTCACGTTTATAATGTTAGTAAAATTTTGCAATGATTATTATAAAACCTTTTATCTGTGTTATAGATAATCATAGGCGGATTTAGGGAGGGGGGGCAAGGGGCCAAGCCGCCCCCCCCCCCGAGTCATTAAGCAAGCTGCTCGCGCACATATTATAAAGGATGTTTAAGCTTTAGGGGGCGGGGCAGGGGGCCAAGGTACCCCCAGAAGCATTGTAGAGTTACGAATTTCGCACATATTTCTGAAATAAAATTTTTTTTTCGGCGCTCGCAGTTAGCTGCTCGCGCACTTATTGTAATGGATGTTTACTAATAAAAATTATAATATTTTTGCCCGTCTGCACCTTGCCCCCCCCCCCCCAAACCAAATCCTGGATCCGCCTATGATTTTAGGTATACACCTCAGTGGTAGAGTCCTTCTCACGAATGAGGTCCCGCGGAATTTTGCGGAACTAAATTACATTTTTTCGATAAATTCTGGACTTCATGCCATAAATAATTTTTCACCACTCTCGCACGAAAATAGTGTCTTTGGTCATCGATTTCAGTGAGCAAAAGCCGTTTTTGCTCTCTAGAGAGTAGAGAGGCAAAGTGATTTGAATTTCGAACACAATTTTATTGGCTATGAAGAAGTTGGTGTGTTCTGAAACTTATTTGTGTACAATTTTTATTTAACTGAGATGCACATAATTTTTAATGTTATTTATTGAATTTTAACTTTATAAATTGTATTTTTTCAATAATATTTTAAATAAAATACTATTATAGAATAATAAGTCGTAAGTGAGTTTTTTTTTTTTAAATATTATTACAATTTGTTTTTCATAAATATGTCACACACACAAATTTCGAACGCAACTCTTTTAATAAAAATACAAAATGGCGGGATGTAGAAGTTTAGAGTTTACAGTCAAATGGAGAATGCGTTGTGACGTCATCGATAAATGCCATCTTTGTCTCTCTCTTTTGTATGAGGTAAGTGAGATGGCACTTATAGTTGTCATTTTTCTTGCGACAGTGGTGTTCACAACACATTTTCCATTTGGTTCTAAACCTCTTGGTAAAGATTCAACTAAATATTTTCAACTTAAGTTGTAAACTTTTGCAAATTTCTATTTGTGATCTAATAGTCTGTTTAATTACAAAGAAATGAGTGACCCCAGTGATGAAGGTAGTTGTCTTACGCCAAAAAGTTGAAAGAACAAGTTTCGAATGCCGAGTTCAGCTATTTGCCTGAAAAATCTAAAGTGAAATATGTAAAGGCGTACGAATCCTTCAATAATTGGCGCCTCTCAAAAAATGCAAAAACATATTCCGAGACCGTGATACTATAATAATTCATGGAACTATCTAAAACACGAAAATCCAGTACATTATGGAGCATTTTTTCTATGATAAAAGCTGTCTTGAAAACGAAACGTGACCTTGAAATAGAAAAATTTCTGAATGAAGCACCAGACAGTAAATACCTCGCTTTAAAAGTAAGTAAATTAATACAAAAGCTAATTTATTTCAAAGAAAACCTATCTAACTGTACCTATCTAAAAATAAGTAAACTAAATTATTGTTATTTTTTACAGGTTGTATTAATTATTGGCATAAATGGTGCGTGCCGCTCAAATGAATTGTTGAATCTTAAGGTAAACGACGTTGAAAAGCATTCGGACAAATTAATATTAGTAAAATTATTGAATACAAAGACTAAAATCGACAGATCATTCGTCATTAGTGAAGAATATGTGAATGTGGTGGACAAGTATATGGCATTACGACCCGCTAATACAAAAACTTCAAGATTTTTCTTACATTATGATAATGGAAAAAGTAAAAAACAGCCCATAGGCATCAATAAAATCGGTGATATGCCAAAACGATTGCTAAATTTCTTCAGCTTCCGGACTCCCATCTTTACACTGGGCATTGCCTGAGGCGGACGTCAGCAACACTCTTAGCTGACTCAGGCGCTGATATTACAGTTCTTAAACGCCATGGTGGCTAGAAGTGTAACAAGATTGCAGAAGGATACATCGAAGATTCTAAAGTTATTTAATATGCTAACTTTTAAAATTTGCGATAGTGGCGCGTCGGAAAAAGAACTCCTTTTGTGAAAAGCACTCTACCTATCAGTCACAGTTCCCGATTGAGCAGAAATTTTGCATACCGGGAATCGGATGACAATGCAATAATTTTATGACATGGAAGTGATCTGAAGTCTGATGATGGAGCTGAAAGGTGAAATTTGATAGATATATTATAATAAATAGTTTGAGTACGTAGGTATATGATAGTTTCATTTCAGAAAATTTCATTTTAGTTTTTTTTATACAACGATGTAAGAAGATGAGCAAGATGCTCTCCTGATGGTAAGAGATAACGCTGGGATTTAACGAAGGTTAAATTCTGGGTGCACTGCTGAGTCATAAAATGTTAAGATTCTTCAGCCCAGTAATTTCACTAGCCACAGTGCCCTCCTACCGAAGCACAGTAATGTCTGCACATCACTGTTCAGGCGGCAGAATAACTGACACTGTTGGGGTACTAGCCGATCTCCTGCAGAGGAAGTCTACCCACGGTAAAGAGATCACCATTAAATGACGCGGAAAAAAGTCAAGAGTAACTGTACAGAATCAAGCTGTTATTATTCCGTATTTTTATTAGTTTTTCTGATTTAAATGATAATTTGATATATTTTTGTTTACTGTATTTAATCTTGATGTACTATATGTGTAAGTGGTAATTTATTGCCGTTCTAATTTGTACTGTGGTATAGGTATAACGATAGTTCTGGGACTTATCCCAGGACGTCTCTGAAATCTAAGTATTATTCACAAAAAATGTTTCATAATATTATTTACTAGCTTATGCTCGCGGCTTTGCCCGCACGGCAAAATCCTTTCTTAGCAGTGGTCTACGTCATGAAACCTTTCTATGTTCCAAATTTCAACCCAATCCATCTAGCGGTTGAGGCTGTACGTTATACAGATACATCAGTCACTAGCTTATTCTCATGGCTTTGCCCGCATGGACGGGTTACGTTTCATAATACCTACGGTCGTTTCAACTACGGTCGATATAACTACGGTCGATTCGCATAAGTTCATTTCACATATTGGACGACTCGCTTACAGTGCAACTCGCCTGCGGTTGATTAAACTATGGGCATGTGAACTAATGGGCGATTCGGCCAATGTTCATTTGATATATTGGTTAATTCAACTATGGACGACTCACCTACGGTTTATAAATTCTTTGCTACGCGTGTTTTTAGTACAGTATTCAGGGCAAACCGAAATCTGTTGGTTAGGTTAGGTTTGAACAGTGACCACATTGCGCGAGCCGAGCGAGCGAAGCGAGCGTGCCGCGGCAGCGGCCGGCGAAGCGCCAGATATTTTTCTTATTACTGAATTATTTATCCTGTGTCATGGCATCTTCAGGCATTTTGGCATCTTCTTTCATCTACCTCATCATGGCAAAGTGGCATAATAAAAACAACACGTTTCTGAATTCTGTACTATAAACAAGTATTTTTTAGCTGTCATACCTGACTAGCAGCCGGAAACGTGGTCTAAAAATACGTGAACGGTCCGTTAGTTCGGTCAAAAATAGGCAAATCGTCCAATAGTTTAATCAACCATAGCTCAATCGACCGTAGCTGAGTTAACCGTAGGCGAATCGTCCAATATTGATTTCAACCAATAGTTATTATGAACGTAGGCGAAACGTCCAATAGACATTTTGAATAGTAGGTGATTCGATCGTAGTTACATATTGGCAAGGTTTGCCAGCCTTTACTAATTCTACGCCCATTAAGTCGCAGAAAACCCGTGAATTGAATCCCTCTTTTCCGTGGAATTGGAAATCGAATTAAATGGTCTGTATCAAATTCATTAATATATGAATAATTTACTGTCACGCGCTACGAAGTGCGCGCGGGTCAGCTAGTTTAGAATAAAGATAGGTTTTACGTTGTAGACCTTCGCTAAGAAAGAATTTTGCCACGCGGGCAAAGCTTGTTTTTTAATAAAGGCATTAGCTACAAAAACATATAAAAAAAGTGAAAAATCGTATTTTCTTACGGAGTATAATACGTATTATGGCTGCCTCCTACGGCCGACGATGATAAATACATAACGCATAAATCAAAACAACCTCCCGAAAAGTATCATACACACCAATAATGTTTTTTTTTTTATGTGGAGAAGTAAGAAGACGAGCAAGACGCTCTCCTGATGTTAAGAGATAACGCTGCCCATAATCAGTACAGTGCTACCCAGAATTTCACAATTATGTGCAATTCTAGGTGCACTGCACTAACGCTTCTTACTCAAGAGTCATAAGATGTTAAGACTCTTTAGCCCAGTAATTTCACTAGCTACAGTGCCCTCCTACCGGAGCACAGTAATGTTTGCACATCACTGCTTAGGCGGTAGAATAACTGGCACTGTTGGGGTACCCACCTAGTCGACCTCCTGCAAAGGAAGTCTACCCCCGGTAATGTACTGAAAAACCTTGTATAAACCTCAAATGAACTCATCCAATTTACAAAATACGCATAAAACCAAAGAGTAATACACAGTAAACCTACTCGTAATTACAAATAGCGTAAAAACTAACCTAAGTATAACCAACCCATTAGCCCAAAACGTTCCGACCGTAAAACCATAAAAAGCAAGTAAATAAATGTCCCACATTTCGATTCAGCCAAAATAAATGTTCCCAGAACTACGTGTAAGGTTTTTTCGTGACAATAAAAAACACAAAGCACCAATTTCAGTAGCGAGGTAACAAGGTAACAAACTGAAAGGTCGTAGTGGTAACGGAGTAGAAGGCTGGATGTAGCTTAGTGAAAATCAATGAAGCAATCATAGTAAGCTCAAATAGTACCCCCTCTAAGTTGTTGGTATATACTCGTACATGTAGATAGGTTAACAATTATGCTATTTTACAAAAATAATACTGAAAATAGTTTCATTAAAACAACTAAAAAGTCTTGTAGAAGCACTTCTATTCTATTAATATTGTAAATTTGAGAGTATGGATGTGAAACGTTTGTTACTCCTTCACGTCTAAGAGCTGAACTTATTGAGCATACATTTGAAATATAAATCTCTGGGCACAACTAGTGTTAAATCATATAACTGTCATTGCTACTTGAATGCGATTACTATGTCTATGTACATGAGTGTATGTTAACTAGAGGGAAATGAGCTTACTCAGAGTGCTTCGATTAGCTAATCATCGTCATCATCTCAGCCGTAGGACGTCCACTGCTGAACATAGGCCTCCCCTTTGGACTTCCATATGTACCCGTTGGAAGCGACCTGGACAGCGCCTTCCGGCAACCTTTATAAGGTCGTCTGTCCACCTTTTGGGTGGACGTCCTACGCTTCGTTTGCTAGTACGTGGTCTCCACTCTGTTAGTTAATAATGAAACAAATTCCAGTATGTTTAGTACTCTCCAAGTCGTGGCTAAAGAATGGCTTTATGTTAGTTCCGCGCTACTTAGCCCTAGATTTGTGAAGAAAGCTACTCGCTCCAGTGACTCGCCCACCTGACCTTGCCACTCGCCTCGTGACTTGTACGATATGTTAGCTTTATTTAAGGCACCACATATGGGCTATAAATATCTGAGAGGCTATACTGGGTTATTGACCGGTGAGCTCTTAGAATGTTCACTATAATAAGGCTAGCGCATTAGTGAAGGTACTATTATAATGTATTGATCCTCGTATGTATATTGTGCGTAGAGTATAATTTTTTAATCAAGTAGTAAGAAGTTTGATTAAAGTAAAAAAAAAATAGTAGATTTTATTATATGTCCAGCTTTTGTACTGTCAAGACATTATTAAACATTTTTATTTTACTTTTTATATATTCTCATTTAAAGAAAAAAAGTCCTGTTAATATTTAAATTCATTTTTTAGTAGCCCTGTGACAGGGCTATACACTGAAACCGAACCGAAGACCGAATTGTCAAAAATGCACGACTTAATACAATAAGCGAATAGCCCTGCAGTCGTTACGACTTACTTGCCAGTATCGACGCGGAGGCAGTAAACCACAATAACAGTGTACCCACATACCTACATAATAACCTACATTATTTACTTACTGCCTGAATAACGTGCCGGGAACATTGTGACATACGACGCATCCGCCGCCGGGAATGGGAAACTTCTTTACTTATATTTAAGAAAAGTCGCTTGAGGTAGCTAGTTTGTGAATAATTTTTGATTTTTTTATTTAAAGGGGCGGTTTCTTATTCTGTCTAGATTACCAAATTTGAATCCGAAAAATTAATTTATTTATTAAAATGCATGGAGCAGTTTTACAAGTAAATTTTACAATTATTTAGTTCTATTTTAATACTCTACCGTTAGTTTGAAAAACGCCTCTATGAGAAGAACGAGCAAGAAACTCATAGAGATTACATCAGATTTTGAATCACCCAGTTCGAATTCCAGATCTCGAATCCTCGCACCAATGACTTTAATTATTTTAAAGATGTATGCGGTCTTTTCACTCACTATACTGTTTTTCTTTGCACTCGGAATACAGTCACTAGCCACGGCCGAAACCTACCATAATATCAAAATAAAACATCCACATAAAATCTAAAAAACACGCTTCACATGAAACTTTCAATTTAAGTAAAGCAATCAAACTGATCCACGTAAGCTTTGAAGTAAATGGATGAATCAGCATAAAAACCAATATTTCTGCAACTTTCCTCGAAAGTAAATCAATTCGGTTCAACCGTGTAAAGGCTTTAGCTTCGCATCGGTGCAGTGCAACCACTGAACTAATAAGGGAAAGGAACGGCCATTGCAGACGAGAAAGAGGCTCTTCCAGTAAGAGATAACGCTGCCCATTATCGGTACAGTGGATGCTGATAATCAGTAGGTACCTAGGATTTCACAATGATGTAGACTAAATTTGTGAATGATATGAAATTTTGCACGCCTACTTTCAGACGAAATATATTGTGTCGAGACATAGGTATTATTGTGAACTGTACCAAAACATGTATTTCCTGCAAATAAACAATTGGATTTTATTTGATTGATTTGTAAAATTCTTGGTGCACTGCACCAACATTTCCCACTCAAGAGGCATAAGCTGTTAGAGACTCTTCGGCTCAGTAATTTTACTAGCTACAGTGCCCTCCTACCGAAGCTAGGATAGATATAACAGGCACTGTTGGGGTTCTCATTTAGTCGACCTCCTGCAAAGGAAGTCTACCCCCGGGTATAATGTGATCTAATCATTTTCCAAAATTATCTGAGCGTTTGGTCGAGGCGACGTGTGACCAAAATGCTGGGATATATTTGGCCTAACGTACAAGTATTGCCTTTCAACGCGACAATGCTGCCAGCATTCTGGGCACTCTGCCATCTGACAGTGGTAGATGGTCTTGTGGCCGATCTGTGGTTAATAAATGTGATCTTTACTGCTGTAGTAGCTGAAGTATTGTTTGTTTTTCTCAATAAAGGCATTTGCCACATAAAAAAATGTGCTGAACCAATTCGCTCTGTCATGTTCCTAAAATGTCCGATATTACCCACTAAAGTAAAGTAAAGTAAAGTAAAATTTATTTATTTGTGAGAGTATTGTAGGTACAACATGGTAATTAATTAAAAGGAGTCTCAAATACTCTACCGGTAGTCCGGTGCACAAATGTTAAGATATAATATTAAATTAGTAGGCAAACTTACATTATAATTATTATATTAGTAATTCAAAATATGATTTAAAAACATTAATTAATAAATATTAGCTGAATTAGATCGAATTATCAATAAATATAATGTCAAAAGTCAAATGCTACTAAAATGTCATGACCTCTTTAGTGTTGCAAGGGTTTAAATGAGAAATAATGATAAATAATTTAATTTATATGAGAAAAAAAATGTAGAAATGTCCAAAAAATATAAATTAAAATGTCAAAATTGTTATTATTATATTTTAAAATTATTATTATCATTCAAAAAGTCATCAACAGTGTAATAGCATTTACTAATTAAAAAATTATATAATATTGATTTAAATTTGTTACGACTTAGTGCTTTATACTCCTCTGGCAGCTTATTATATATGCGAATGGCCATACAATAAATATTATTACTATATAACTGGATACGTTGTGGGGGTACACATAATTGGTTAGGCTTGCGACGTGTCCTAGATGTTGCAGCTACAGTATTAAACAAATCACGATGATCATGGACAAACACACTAATTTCATACACATACAAACAAGGGAGAGGTAAAATGTGTAGTTTTTTAAATAACGGCCTACAAGAGTCCATACTGCCGGCACTGCACATAGATCTCAAACACTTCTTTTGCGTTCTAAATGCTCTGATTACTTCCGTAGAGTTACCCCATATGATCAGACCATAACGCAACAGTGACGACACGTATGCGTGATAAGCGCTCAATGCTGCCTGAGGTGAGGCTACTCGTCCCAACCTGTTCAGTACGAACACATAGCGCTCGAGCTTCGAGCAGAGTTTATTTATATGCTCCTTCCAATTGCAGTGTCTGTCTATTACTAATCCCAAAAATGTTGTGGACTCGACTTCTTCAACAAGATTATTAATATTTCCTACACGCAATTGCAATGGAGTGCTGTTGTAGGTCTGATATTGTATTAATTTAGTTTTACTGACATTAATACTAAGTTTATTAATATTAAGCCAAGAAATAATAGAATTAAGTGCATTGTTTATGTCAGATTCAAAGGTATTTATGTCATGTCCTTTAACTATAAGGGTCGTGTCGTCGGCGTATAAAATACATTTGTGTTCAGTCATGTCAGGGAGATCGTTTATATATAAAAGAAACAGCAGGGGCCCAAGAATGCTACCCTGAGGTACTCCTCGTCTATTTAAAGTAAAGGGGGAACGGGAAATAACTCTGTTGTGTCCGCTAAATTTACATATTTCAACGCATTGAGTTCTATTACTGAGGTAGCTTTCCAGCCAACTTAATGCCATTCCTCTAATTCCATACCGCTCTAATTTGTGTAATAGTAGTTTGTGGTTGACGTAGTCAAATGCCTTAGACATGTCAAGAAAGATTGAAACAATGGGGATTTTTTTGTTTAAACAATCGGTTACTGTTTTTATCAGAGAAAAACACGCCAACGATGTAGACATATTTTTCCTGAAGCCAAATTGTTCGTTTTTCAATATTTTATTTAGAGAGAGGAAGCTATAGATTTTCATATGCATGACCTTTTCAAAAATTTTAGAAAAAATGGGTATTAATGTGATCGGTCGATAATTATTCATTTCATTCGTAGGTCCTTTTTTGTGCAATGGTTTCACAATTGATTGCTTAAGTCGTGTTGGAAAAATACCCTGTGTTAGTGACAGGTTTATAATATGTGCAAGAGGGTATGATAATTTATTTGAACACAATTTTATAATTTTTGTCTGAAGGTCATCAAAACCCGTGGCGTTGGAATTGTTTAAGGATAAAATTATTTTGTTAATGTCATTGTTATCTGTAGGAGTCAAGAAAATTGTATTATTAATATTGGGAATGTCAAAGGGGTATTTATCATTATGGTCATTAGAATCTAAACTATTATTAATGTCAGTATTTAAATTAATGAAGAAATTATTAAAAAAATTTGCAATTTGAATAGGGTCAGTGTACATATTGTTATTTACAAGAATCGAGTCAATTTGTGAGGATGATTCTGTTACGCCAACATTGTCTTTAATAATTTTCCAAGATGCTTTACATTTGTTTTTTGCATTTAGAATAGATTTTGCGTTATTATTTTTTTGAGCACTGATTATACATTTTTTAAGAATTTTACTATATTTAATGTATGTCATCTTGTTAATTTGTTTATTTGCCTTTGATAGATGGTATTTGAGATATAGGCGACGCTTTATAATCGTTGACTTTTTTAAACCCCTGGTAAGCCATTGATTTTTCACTGGTTTATTTGTTACTTTAATGCGTAGAGTGGGAAAGCATAAGTTGTAGAAGAGAGTAACTAAATCATGAAAATTGTCAAAGGCTGCGTTTAAATCATTGCTTTCATATACTTCAGAATAGGATAAGGCGGTTAAACAATTCACGAATTTTTTAATGTTTTCTTTTCTATATTCTCTTCTATTTTCAAACCAAAACACGGGGCGTTTCTTCTTAGCATTGATGTCTAGCGTATCGAGGCTAAAAGTCAGACTTTGGCCTGTTTCGTGATCCGAAAGTGCCAGGTAATGTAAGTCTGATTGAGTAGATGACAAATTGCTTACTATAAGGTCAATGCAGGAATTTTTCCGCGTGGGTTTCGAAATGTGGTTTGTTACGCTATGGTTTGCCAAAATGGAAAGTAATTCTTTTGAAGTACTAGTAGTTCGCCTCGAACTGGGACCTCGCAGACCCAATTTCCCTGAAAATGTTAAAAACTTGGGTTTTAGGTATATATACATGGGTAAAAGTTATAAGTATCTACGAAGTATAAATGTATGGAAACTTTAACCTATAATATTCACAAAAGGAAAAACAAAATTCCTAAAAGGAAAGGAAAATGCCCAAATTGAAAGTAATTTTAAAACTCAAAATACGTAACGGATATATTTACAAAAATCTTTATCTCTGTGACTATTCTATTGTTGTGATCAAAGTTTCAATAATAATAAAATATTAAAGGATATATGTGTATTCACTTGCAGAAAATAATAGAATAAATAATAATACTATAGTTTTTACAAAAAAATCTCACAAAATATTCATAGTTTGTAGCACTTGTTTACGAAAAAGTTGCCGATGCAGTGGACATTAGAAGAATTGGAATTGGAAAAAAATATCTAGCTTCACTTGTGTTATACAACAAATTTACGACGGCAATTATATTGTTATTGTAGCTAACTCTAACATTTTTGTCGTAGCAGCCGACGATGACTTAGACTTGGAGCGAGAACGCAAAGCTTTGACAGTCACGCGTAACATGTTGGCTCGCAGGTTTTCAAGATGTATCTCAAGGCATTATCAGACTTTATATACGTGCAGCTCGTCGATCACCTTTGCACTTTCCATCAGGTGGGATGTGATCAAACGTAGGCCTAATTAGTATTTAAAAAAAACTTGTGGATGAACTTTACAAACAGGGATCTCAAGGCGCTGCGGATACAATACAACAATGCTTTTGGCGCTGTCTCGATACTACTACAGCGTCAGGGATGTTTGCAGATGTTAGAGTGGATGATGGTTTTAATGTCATAATAATATGTGATAAACACATAAATAACAATCCCAATAAGTTTCTTGCTCGTTCTTCTCATATATATGCTTTTCTATCGAGCAGTAGCGTCTTAAAATAGATCTAAATAATTGTAAAATTTACTTTCAAAAGAGAAGCACTGCATATTTGAATAAAAAATGGGTTGGAGTTTGATTAATAAGTTTAGAAAGTATATTATAGGTATATTGATACTAAAAACAATACCTAAATTTAGGGCAATTAATTATACCTATATTATACTACGAGTAGTATAATATTTTACAAACTTGAAAATCAGTAAATTAAGTACCTTAAGTACCATACGAGGATAATATTATTATCAAACTTGACGTACCAAATAAAAACTATGAACATATCCTGCACCCGCACGATCATTTAAATTCATAATATATTGAGTAAGTCTACATGGCTATTTACTTATCCGTTAGGGAACCGAACCTAGGACCGAATTGTCAAAAATGTATGAAATGACGTATTAAGCCCATTACACACGACGCTATACTATACCTTGCTATATGACTCCTGGTACCATATAGCATCGCATAGCAAGGCCTTGCTATACCTCGCTATGCCTTGCTATATTATTTTTAGTGATGGCCGGGTTACTGATCGGAACTATATTTTTTAATAGTTCATTCTTTGTGATTGAATCTTGAGTCGATCATTGATATCAAATCAAGTGACTTTATTAACATTACTTTTTCATATTTACAAACGTACTCAAATATTTGGAATAACTTGTCAACAATTTCTTTGAGAGCGTTTAGAATAGGTATATTAATACAAGAATATAAAAAAAAAAAATATTTAAAAATAAAAACGGACAAGTGCAATTTGGAGTTGCCATATACTTGTGTGGAAAAATGTTATTAACATAATATATTACGAATAAATACGTATTTTAATAGTTTAGGAATCTGTTCGTTTATTCCACACAATAATGGTAATTATTAAAGTTTCATTAATGTAAAGTGAAAATTACTCATTAAATAATTATTATATACTTATTTTCATGTTATGTATTATAGATTGTTTTTTAATATATTATGTTAGCTATACTTCAACTGTTCTATAACCTTCACGGAGTTCCAGTGGCTACTTTACGGCTTCATTATCGAATCAATTCAATGTTACCAAAATATAGCATTATCACCAGTCTTACTTACCTAATAAGTGTATGCACAATTTCCACTTTGTGCCTCCTGCGATGAATGATATAAGTTGAAAACCGTTGTTTAAAAGAAATACAAGTGTTAATATATACAATAATTAACTGCTTTTAAAAATCGTCATAAATTAGTGATAAAACTAACCAACTTATTTTTATCTAATCGAAATTAATAAGAAAAATAATCTGAAATCTTATTATCTTACTTTTCTGTACATAATTAATAGTAATAGGCACTAATAAGTCGAATATTTTTATATCAAAACCTATAAAATGATAATGTATGTTATTTATATTACCACCGATTTATTTTACGGTGACTGTGTAAAACTTTATCAGGATTTCGGATGAGCGTTATTGCATGTACATGGGCGCATGTGTGTTTACGTACATAGGCATGCAAGTGACTCACATATCCTATCTAAGCAGAAAACGAACGCAGTCTAACTGGAAGAAATTCAAAGTGGTTCTTAATGCGAGCAGGTGATCGAGTTTGCGTATCCAAATCATTTCTCCTGTTCGAAATCAAATCACATTCGTACGTTTGCTTCACTAGACGTATTTATTTCATGTGGTTATCTGCTATTTATATCTATTGCATCTGTGCAGGACTTGTACTGTACATCTTTATATCCGAGAAATTGGACTGTATTGTTTATGCTTGCGCTAGCAAGCAGCATCCGAGAATCCTTAAAAGAAAACGCTTTATATATTTTTCGCTTTATTTCTCTCTTCTCTCTTGATTTTAAGGTGGTTTGGTCTTAAAAAAGAGTTTTTTTTTATAAACAAGCCAATCAAAAGTAACCAACCGTCAGGTTTTGGAGATTTTGTTGCTAAACAGAAAATCACGACAACGGGGTCTATTTTATTTCTCCTTCCTATGCACTTTCATATATGCACACTCGTTAAAGGTACATACCACTTTTCATCATTTAAAAGCTAGTTCCTTGTTAATATTTTTAGGAAGTAGGTACCAGGAGTAGGAACGGAGATTCAATCACTTTGATTGCATATAGTTCCAATGATTCCCCAACACTACTTAAACAAATGAATTTGACAATGTTTTCTACATAAAGGATGTTTCTTTTTTGCCTAGATTTTGGTTTCCTTCAAATCTGCTCCTGGTAAACTTAAAAAAATGACGTTTCAAAATTCGTCAAAAAATCCAGAAAATTTTATTCTAAATTAACATCGTTTACCAAAAGTATGATTTACGTTAATCAAATAAGATCAATTCATGTTGGATTTGACCGACTTTATCAGAGGATTCTCGACTACATCGGCCAAAAAGCATAGGTAGAGAAGCTCATTGTCATCCGGAAAATCAAAGGAAAGCGGACTCAGGTCGTAGTCCGATGCGTTGGTCAGATCAGATCCGCACCACCCTTGAAGTTGCTGTTGTCCTGTTGTCTTTTGGCTCCTGGCTATGAAAATCGCATCCAACCAACCCAGATAGCGATCTATCATCAGATATCAAATCCTCCAAAAGAGGGGCCATGACTCCCAGTAATAGGCAATATGACAAGGACAAGAAGAACTCCAAACGTTCAGTTTCCTAGTAAAAATGTCTAGACCAACTATAAAATAATGATTTGTTTTTTTTTTCTCTTTAGAGGTACCTACAAAACCCTTGAAACAATGTGTTTGCATTATTACAGATTTAACTGACAATCACTTTTATAAAAAAAAAACCATGGCAACCTCCTGGTATGTATTTTTTAAAAATTTGAGAAAAAAATCATGTTTTTTTTTACACATCCTGTATAAGACTCAAAATTGACATTGTCAACAGACATGTTGCTGTAAAACCATACAATTTGGCAAATCCCATATGAACTAGATTTAAAAAAAATGCGTAGCCATTTTGTAACATGACTTAGCCGGTTAAGCGAAAGTCTACTGCAAGGTATTCAAAGGTCTAAGTTATTCGGACAAATAATCATTATGCATAAAAAGAGCTCCTATTACAAGTAAATAGGAGGTGAAATTTAAAATACAAATTATATTACTTTGTTTCGTAATGCTAACAAAAAGACCTGCAAACACAAGAAAATATTTAATATATATAAAAAACATTTTTTTCTAATTTGTTACACAGCGGTTAAACATTTGCTACTATTTAGTTTAATATATCACGTAGGTAATAGGAGTTTGTTTTTTTTTGTCTCGGTAATACAAATCGGCTTAGTCATTTTATCACCTAGTCAAAATGAAAAATGGCGGATTCTACGCATCAACTGTAAAATATAGCGCGATATAGCGCTATATGTCATTTATAGCTACGTGTGTGACGGATGCCGATTTGTACTGAAGCTATGCCGCGCTATAAGATGCTTTATAGCGCTATATAGCGACGTGTGTAATGGGCTTTACGTCGTATCGATTTTTGACAATTTGGTCTTTGGTTCGGTTTTCTGACGGATAAGTGAATATCCCTGCAGTTCTCATAATATTACAATCGATAAACATTGTAATTTTGTATTCTCTATAACTCTACAACCCTTGCACCGATTTGGCTCATTTTTGGAGGTGAGAATTCTTTTAGTTTGTACCACCTGTTAAAAAAGTTTTATCAAGACTGGATCATCGGTTTCATTGTAATAAAGCAATCTCTTTAACTCTAGAACCCTTCGACCGATTTGGCTCATGTTCGAACTTAAAAATTCTATGGATTTATATTACGCGTTTGCAAAGTTTCATAAAGATTGGACCATTAGTTTTCCAGTTATCGCGTAACAAACATACATACAAACATACACTTTTGATAATATATTTATGTCGCTTATAAAAAATGTGTATATGTTAGAAAAAAAATTATCAGCGCTTCAGTTTTGAAATAATCGTAAGACCTATCGTAAAGACTTTAAGTCACCTATATCTCTACAACCCTAACATCTATTTGGCTATTTTTTTAATATAATTATTATATTAATCTACTTAACCTGTGTGCAAAGTTTCATTTAATTTGGATTAACCGTTTTCGAGTAAATGTCGATTAAACTTAAGCACCAGAGTTCAACCGTTAAACTGGTCAATACGCAGGCTTTTCGCGGCTCTCGACTCTAAGACCTCGCTTCGCTCGGTCGATTATTTGGTGTTAGGATATCAATATTCCAGTCCCCGCACAGTATTACCTTCTTGTTGCCTTTCTTGAGCAATTGATTTAAAAGTTTATTTAAGTTATCCAGAAATATAGTAACATTAGAGTTAGGTATCCTATAAATGCAGACTACAAAAAGTTTAACACAAGGAATTTCAATAGCACTAATTTCAAAATTATACTGCAGGGGGTCCATTATGTTAATCTTTTTATATTCTAAATCCTTTTTTACGAAAATACACGAACCACCTCGCTTCTGATTGGGTCTGGAGTAAGAAGCTGCTAATTTAAAGTTATTTAAAAGCATGTTCGACTCATTACCTTGTTTTACAAAAGTTTCCGTGAAACACAAGATATCTACATTCAAGTTCTTTGATTCCAGTTCGTTGAGCGCAATCTCCAAGGTATCTTTTTTACCTAATAAACCAGCTATGTTTTGATGTAGAAGAGTATAGCTGACTTTCTTATTTACGAAAAAACGTATTTTCTATGTGGGTTTCGTTATTTTGGTTCTCCTGTATGATATTAGACAATTTAGGGAAGAAAAAGGGAATTGTTCCTTGTTTTGGGTCTTTCTTTGGTTGTGCGAATTTCGTTTGTGTAGTTGGGAGTTGCAGATTTTTAAAGTAATAAGGAATAGTTCCCTTCTTTATTTCTCCATTAGTATGAGGTTTAATTAAAGTACCTGATCTGTTAATTTCACTGGGGCGACTCTTTTCAATTATTTCTCTAAACCGTCTCTCAACAGCAATATTGTCAATTTCAATATTTATTTTAGAGCAAATAAACTTTCTAGTTACTTTACCATTAATGGCAACATCACTTGTTTCTATAAGTTTGCAATTTGGATATGTATTAGCATAAAGACAAATATTTCTGTTAAGAAGACTTACGTTTAGATGTGGATTATACAACACATTCATCAGAACCACTTTGTGATGTCTTAATTTATATAAAATATTACACAAGTTTGAGCAGAATGCGTAGGGGTTCGTATCATTCGCACCCATGCCCAAGACTACAACATCATTCTTTTGTAAGTTATTAATAATATTATCAGTGTTTTCAAGTACATGAGATGAAGTGGCATTGGGATCTGGGGGCACGGTAGTGCCCCCGCCAAGTCGAGCGCGAAGCAAGCACTGCCGTACCATCCTTTACAGGAACCATTTCGCCGCATTTTCAGGCCCCTATTTGAGAACCTCTGGATAAGACCAGAACGCAGAAATTTTCGTCATCCAGTAAGCTATAATTACATACTTAAAATCCAAAATTTCAAGTCTGTAGTTCATTAAGTTCCGAAGTTATGCGAAAGCAAAGTTTCGCATTTTCGACACTCATTCATTCACTCACTCACTCATGATCATCAAAATAGAACTAGTACTTCCCTAAAACTCAGAGAGCTGAAATTTGGTACATACTTAGACTTTATTGTATAAACCATAGAAAAACTATAAAAACATGCAATTTCGGTCTCGTTTTCGAGATAATTAATCTGCATAAATAACTTTGTAATCTCATATAAATGTATAGGATTACAAAGTTACATTTGCAGTCAATGGTTAAAATTGTGTAAAGCTTTTATTTACTTTCCTTTAATTGTGTAAAGCTTTTATTTACTTACCTGTCTGTCTGTCGGCCTTATAGTAACCTTATAATATAGTGTTTCTACAAAAAGAAGTGAAATCCCACCAAAACATTCTGTAAAAAACTAGCCAAGTCTCGATGGAGCTGCTTGTTTATCTCTAAAAAATAATGAAATCTAGACAAAGTCGTGCCAAGTCTAAGGTACCTTATTGCGATTTATTTATTATTATAGTTAATGTTGTGTGACTTGGCCGATGAAGGGTATACACGTTGGCACGACTTTGTCTAGATCGAGCACCTGGTATAATACCCTTGTGTACCCTTCAACGGCCAAGTCACACAACATTAACTATAATAATAAATAAATCGCAATAAGGTACCTTAGACTTGGCACGACTTTGTCTAGATTTCATTATTTTTTAGAGATAAACAAGCAGCTCCATCGAGACTTGGCTAGTTTTTTACAGAATGTTTTGGTGGGATAGATTATAGCGTTTACATCATAAATATCGTTCCAATTAGTTGATTGCCGTTGGTTGGAGATTCTTGTTGCGTAGCCGGTAACTTGTTGATCGCCTAAAATCACGATCCGAGGTTTGGTTGTTGCGGGTAGTCGTGGAACATCCTTACTAATTTGACTGCATTTTTGAAGTTTGGTATCTGTTTGTGTCTGAGATGGTTTTAAATTCTTACATACTATATTGTCTGCATGAAGTGGGGATATGCGTGGTGTTTTCATATGGATGCTAGTTATCAGCTTTGCAATAGAGTAATTTTCGGGTTTGCTATCTTCGATACCTATTTTTTGTTGAGTGTCTTTGTGGTTTCTACATGTGGCGCCATCTGGTTGTGTGGTTTTGCGAGTGTTATTTGTTATCTGTAATAGTTGTGGATCTGGTTTTGATGTGTCTCGAGTGCACAGTCTATCTTCGTCATGTCCAGTAGTGTGGGTAGCAGTAACTTCAGAGTCACTAACATTAAGCCTAGTAGGTGTATCAGTTGAAATAGTGAGGCGTTTTCGTTTTCGGGTGGCGGTGAGCGCCGTAGGACTATCTGGGAAGCCTATAATTTCATATCTATGTACCAATTTTTTATATTGCGCTACCTCTGTTCTAAGTTGACGGTTCTCTAGTGTCAAGTAGTCATTTTCTTGTACTGCAGTCGCGAGTCGATTTTCAAGACTTTCTATCTGACCAACATATTCTATAATATTGTTATTCCCATTTGGAGAGTTGGCGGGTAAACTAAACATTGGGCTTGCAAAAAGAGAAGTATCTGACAAGTTTTCCATTGATGTCGAAATATTGGTCCTGTAGTGACGGTAAGTTATATTTTCAGAGTCTGTGTCCATTTTTGATAACTAATAATAATTTGCCAAAATTTGGTAGTTTTTATCTGGCAATTCTCGAGTTCCATAAAATTAATGTTTAGTTATCTGTGGTGTTATGTCAAAACTTTGAAGCTGTCACTTGTGTGAACTGTCATATGTCACAATCATATGCGACCGCTTCTTCTTCGTTCCTTCCAATTTGAGGTTATGTTTGATGGTATGTTCACTTGTATTTCTTAGTGAAAACACTTATCACAAATTAAAATCGCACAAAATTCGACGGAGCTTTTACTATATACTAAGTAATGGTTGTGAGTGAACATCTCTTGGCAGGAGTCAGTAAGCCGAGCTAAGTGGCGAGATAGCATGAATATTGCTGCGCCATTTGAGAGCATATTATGTATATTGATACCGCAGTAGACAGCCAAATATTGCAAAATATTAAGAGAAAAATATAGCAAAATACTTTTTTTTATTCATTATTGGTCAGCCTTTGACCAAGATCTTGTGTGCGCAGTGACGATACCGTAGATGGTCGTATCCTAAACCAGAAGGCGGGATAAATCTCTCATTTGCTTCACTAAACAGCGATCAACCAATCGCTTGAAACATCTTATGTTATTATAATTTATAAAAAAAATATCATCTTACTGCTATATAATATTAGTAGCTTATGCTCACGGCTTTTCCTGCGTGATAAAATCCTTTCTTAACGGAAGTCTACGTCATGAAACCTATCTTTATTCCAAATTTGAACCCGTTCAGTGGTTTGAGCTATGCTTTGATAGATCAGTCAGTCATTCAGTCAATCAGTCACTCTTTACTTTTATATATTTAGATTATTTTAGCATCAGTGGTCGGGTGATTGTAAATCCAGCTTGTAATCCGGAGACCCTGGGTTCAAATCTCAGTGTGAGATATATATTCTATGTTTTTGAAGGCACGTAAACCTGAGGGTCCTAGCTGTTTCCTATAAGATATGTGTGAAATGTGTTTCCTATAGGAGACATTCGTTACGTCATGTTGCAGGCTTAATAGGAATCTTGGCGATCTGAAACTGCAACATATAGGTTGGACAGAACACCAATTGTGAGATTGTGTTGGAGTATATACCCCATTTTTTGTTAGCTCTTATGTTTTTTTTATCAGATAAACACAATTGAGCCCATCTAGTTCAGTATAAAAATGTAATATATTCTTATGCCAAAAATATACCAAGTAAATTGCTATCTTTTCATCATAATACCAAACAGTTTTACATAAAAGCTCAATTTCACAACAAAAAGAATTCTCAATTTCTCAAGAATACATAAAAAACCTAGCTCAATCTATGGTCTGTCTGAGAAAAATATTTATCTGAAAGTTTTTAAAACGACTTTAGTTATGTATAGAGAATAGTTGGGTCTAAGAATTTATCGACCGAGCGAAGCGAGGTCTTAGAGTCGAAAGCCGCGAAATGCCTGCGTTTGGACCAGTTTAACGCTTGACCTCTGGTGCTTAAGTTTGGTTGACGTTTACTTAAAAACGGTTAATCCAAATTAAATGAAATTTTACACACAAGTTGAGAAGGTTAATTGGATAATTTTAGTGAAAAAATTAGCTAAATAGGTTCCAGGGTTGTAGAGATATAGGTGACTTAAAGTCTTTATGATAGGTCTGACGATTATTTCAAAACTGGAGCGCTGATAATTTTTTTTCTAACATATACACATTTTTTATAAGCGACACAAATATATTAGCCAAAGTGTATGTTTGTATGTATGTTTGTTACGCGATAACTGGAAAACCAATGGTCCAATCTGCATGAAACTTTGCAAACGCGTAATATAAATCCAAAGAATTTTTAAGTTCGAACATGAGCCAAATCGGTCGAAGGGTTCAAGAGTTAAAGAGATTGCTTTATTACAATGAAACCGATGATCCAGTCTTGATAAAACTTTTTAAACAGGTAGTACAAACTAAAAGAATTCTCACGTCCAAAAATGAGCCAAATCGGTGCAAGGGTTGTAGAGTTATAGAGAATACAAAATTACAATGTTTATCGATTATAATATTATGAGAACTGCAGGGATATTCAGTTATCCGTCAGGGAACCGAACCAAAGACCGAATTGTGAAAAATCGATACGACGTAATACGTCATTTCATACATTTTTGATAATTCGGTCCTAGGTTCGGTTCCCTAACGGATAATTGAATAGCCATGTTGACTTACTCAAAATATTATGAATTTAAATGATCGTGCGGGTGGTGCAGTATTATGTTCAAATTTATTAATCAAACTTAAACCCATTTTTAGGGTTCCGTACCTCAAAAGGAAAAAACGGAACCCTTATAGGATCACTTTGTTGTCCGTCCGTCTGTCTGTCTGTCTGTCTGTCTGTCAAGACCCTTTTTCTCAAGAACGCGTTTAGGTAACAAGCTGAAATTTATAGGAAATACTAAGGTCCATTGCCTCTTAGAGCTGTGAAAATTTCAAACTTCTAGGCCAACGCAATCAAAAGATATAGTCGAATATGTCGCAAATTTCAGCAAATTTTCGACATTACCAAATAAATCAAAACCTACGGGGCACTTCCCGTGAACTCAGCATCTTGAAATTTGGCACGAAGTAATTTCTTAGAGCACATATAAAGTAAAAATTGCGAAAACTATAAATTTTTATTTGCATCATATGAAAAAAATATTTTGAATATTTTTATGCCTACTACCCCTTTTCTCATGAACGCGTAAACGTATTAAATTGAAATTCATATCAAATACTTAAGTCTATAATACCTTGAAACTGTAATAAAATCAAACCTCTATGTCAACGCATTCAAAAGAAACAGCAATTTTAGTCGCAATTTTAAACTCGCAAATACTCTCAAAAAATCAAAACCTACAGGGTACTTCCTGTGATCTTAGAATCTTGAAATTTGGTACAAAGCAACTCCTTAGAGCACAGATAAAGGAAAAATTGCGAAAATTGTACATTTTTAGTTACATCATATAAAAAAATATTTTTAAAAATTTCATACTTACTACCTTATTTCTCATGAACGCGTGCAGGTATTAAACTGAAATTCATATCAAATACTAAGGTCTATTATACCCTTAAACTGTAATAAAATCAAACCTCTATCTCAACGCATTCAAAAGACACAGCAATTTTAGCCGTATTTTTTAACTCGCGACTACTCTCAAGGGAATCAAAACCTACAGGGTACTTGCCGTTAACTCAGAATCTTGAAATTTGGTACGCAGCAACGTCTTAAATCACAGGCACTGGAAAAATTGCGAAAACTGTAAATTTTTAGTTACATTATATAAAAAATATTTTTAATAATTTTGTATTTATTTTTAATAATTTTGTATTTACTATCCCTTTCCTCAAGAACGCGTACAGGTATTAAATTGAAATTCATACCAAATACTCAGCTTTATAATAACTTTAAGCTGTAAAAAAATCAAATATCTATGTCAACGCAATCAAAAGAAACAGCAATTTAGCCTCATATTTTCAAACTCGCAAGTACTCGCAAGGGAATCAAAACCCACAGTATATAATATTATACCCACTTTTCCTTAGGGTTCCGTAAAAACCCGTAGGTTTGTACGGAACCCTCGGTGCTCGAGTCCTACTCGTACTTGACCGGTTTTATTTTTATTCAAATAGTAGTCCAGTCAATGAGTGCCCAAAAGAGGCATGTGGATCGAAAAGTCGAAAGCAGAAAAACTAACTTAGGAACTTTGTTTGGAGTATTCAGGAGATAAACATACTAAAGTCCCCACCCCTCCGAGGTGAGCCCGAAGGGTGGGGGGGCCGAAGAAGGTCCCATTTTTAGGATTTTTGCCTAAATGTCAAAAACTGGGCGTTGTACGATATTTTGTTGTACCTACTACATTTTAAAAAATCCTACAACTTTGGCTTTAACACTTTTTATCTATATCCAATCGTTGTCCAGCTATGAGCTTCCAAATATGGTCTATTTTTAAGACGCTGAAATTAGTTTTCCATACAAAGTCGGTAAAAAAATCTTGCAAGTAATATTTGACCAACTTCTGGTTGTCGTACCATAATGAAACTTTGCAAATGTCTAGAAATATGATGACAGTTCAATAATTTGGTACCACTGAGCTGATCTGATGATGGAGCCAGGAAGTGTTTACTGAACCTCTTCAATGGCTATTAGTGAACCCGTCAAGTTTGGGCACATTACACTCGAATTGGTATAAGCAAAAAACCTAAAAATGGGACCTTCTTCGGCCTCCCATGAAATTTTGATCACAACAATAAAATAGTCACAGAGATAAAGATTTTTTAATGTATATCCGTTACTTATTTTTCCTTTCCTTTTATTTCCTTTTACGAATATTATAGGTTAAAGTTTCCATACATTTATATTTCGTAGATACTTATAACTTTTACCCATGTATATATACCTATTTTGAGGGAAATTGGGTCTGCGAGGTCCCAGTTCGCGGCGAACTACTAGTGTAGATCTTGTCTAAATGAAAAACCAATTTATAATTGCATTTCTCGATTACACGCAATGTTCCTCGCGTGTATGGAAACGACATGCAATTTTAAATTGAACAATTTAAACCATTTTATTATTGCGTCTCACAGTCAAATAAAATGTATGAGAACGATCTCCAATTTCAAAATGGACAAACATTCGTAGACTTATCAGGGTGGCTGAAGATTGAGAGCAATAAGGCTTTTCACGTGTTCAAAGAGCTCTTGAAAGAACGCAAATTGGAAGCGTAATAGGATACTTCTAAATAACGTGCGAGCTTTAAGCAAAATGTTTCTTAGAAGGGGTTTGTACAAAAGTAACGTAAAAATATAAAACATATGGAAAAATATTTTCGGTGAACCTTTCAAATAGTAAATTATGCATAATATATTATGTAACTTTTCAGGAAAAAGGAAAAGCGTATCTAAAAATCCTTAATTTTTCTCATTTAATCAACGCAAAAGGTTATATTATCAATGAAAATATCATTGATATATTCACAAAAAATTTTATATCCGATATATGTTATATATCTGCTATATACTCGTATCTTCTTCTTTCTTCTTTGGGTGCCATCTTCTAACGAAGGTTGGCGATCATCATGGCAATTTGAACCCTCGACACAGCAGCTCTAAATAGGGAACGCGTGCTCTTGCAGTACCATTGGCGCAGATTTTTAAGCCAAGATGTTCTCCTTCTTCCTGGACTTCTTTTTCCCTGTATCTTTCCCTGTATTATGCTGTAATAGCTCATATTTGGGACTACGCATTATGTGGCCTAGGTATTCCAGCTTACGTCTCTTTATGGTGTTAAGAACCTCAACCTTTTTTCCCATTCTTTGCAACACCACTTCATTTCGTATTTTGTCTCTCCAGGATATCCTTAACATTCTTTATACTCGTATATATTATGATAAATATCCGATATACATATATGTATCTAATTTATTAAGATATTGATCCTTTGAACCCTGCAAAAATTATCTATGTTTTTGAAACGAAGTATAGTTTGATGTTATAATATGTGTGTTAGTTTTTAAGGTACATAATAATATTATATTGATATTGGTCCCTGGCTACGAAGATATTTTTCTTCGTAGGTCCCTGGTGCATTGTTGGCAGTGTACTGTTGCCTAAATTAAATGGATTTAGTATTATTTATTATTTACATCACGCAAGATTGTGGCCAAAAGCTAACCTACCTGTACGGTTTACACCTTTAATAGTTAGTTAAGAGTTCGTAGATAGAGGGCACGAGAATGAGTACGACACACGTGTAGTGAGCACGGATGCTTTATTAGTACTAAATATGTTATGTTACAGTTACAAGTATATAGTTAGAATATGTAATACGAGTCCGCACATCATAATATAACATTATTGTTACGGTAGACCGTACATGCTCCCGAGGGCGAGAAAAGAACAAAATTAAACTTATAAATTTCACACTACACTATCACTTAACGCATGTAGGTGAGGAGACGTGGCTTTGTCCACGCGGGACCAGGATCGAACCCCGCAGGAATCCTCGTCGTTGCTTGCAGTTGTCGTCGTCGTTGGTAGATGTCTGAGCTGAACTGTAGGCTCAGATAGTTGGTGTGCGGTCGCGTGAAAGGGGACAGAATATCGTGCCCGCACGCGCCGCCACAAGTATACACCAGCCGCGATGAGAGCGACGCCGGTCAAAATGTATAACACGGCGAACTGATGAATATCGTGCTGTGACAGTCGATCGCTAGGTAGACTGTCGTCCTTCATTCCTTGAAGTTGTTTGTCAATGTTTTCCAGTTGAGCTGAATATTCTTTATGTTCTTGATCCTCGGCCTCAGTTGAAAATAAAATTTCTTTCTTGATAGGTAACGTTAAGTTGAATACATTGTTAATTGATGGAATGTTTACGTTCTGAACAGCTGATCGCATTGTTATCGTATTAGATAGCTGCATGTGCGAGTATATAGTCAGTGAGTCACTCTTTACAATGCACCCATCACCGAGAGTGATAATCCCGGCCTTAGTGACGCGTTCGACGGTAACTTGATGCTCGCATATGATTCTGATAGCGACTTGGCCACAGCTGAAGTAAAGGTAAGTGTTCACGTTGTTAAGCTCTGTCCATACATCGTTACATTTTGTTCGTGTCATTTTACATTGACTTGTTTCGTCGTCCTTGACACAGAGTTTGTCTTCTGGCTTCAAATAGTAGATAGGTCGTTGCAGCATACACATCAAAGTTGCGTCGTTGAATGGAGTGCAGCGTTGCAGTTCGTTAGTAGATATCGGTATGTAGACATCCTTTTGTAGATTGATAGCGATGTGAGAAGAAATGGGCTTAATAGTCACCATTGATTCTCGTAATTGTTGTGGTATAGTTATGAGCTTGAATATCTCATAGGAGTCTCGAGTCACCAAAGGTATTCTGATCTCAAAAATGAAATATTTCTTCTTCATGATGGCTTTGACCTTCAGAAGATGATATTAGTTTCTTCAGATCGATATGAATGTTGTCGATAGGTAGAGTTAAATCCTTTGATAGTTGACCGGAGATAATGTTAAGTTCATCGATAAGTTGTTGCGGACTCAGCAAATGTATGTTAAATTTCCCATAGTGGATCTCAGTAATAGTTTCGAGTAAAGTCTCTTGTAGATTTCGCAAGTTGGTCAAAATGTTGTTCGCTATTATAGACAGCATTATAAAGTCATTCTTTGTTTTGATGAGTGTAATTTGAGTCGCCAGTGTGTTCGTGGCTTCAATTAAATTGTTAACGTGCTCCTTGTACTTGTTATATTGTTTGTTTATGCTCGATTCTACTCTCTTGAGGATATTGTTTTCAGCTTCTATTATGGAGGTTTGATTTTTCCACAGCTGAGCGAGATGTTTGTCGTTTTCCTTTAGAGCATCGATTTCATTTTCGTATTTTTCAGCATATCGTTCGTCCAATACGCCAAATAAGCTGTTAGCTAGATATCCAACGCCATCTATGAGTCCTCTTCGACGTCTGCGTTCGGAGATTTTGTTGCCAAGCAGCATGTTGCTGTAGAAAGTGAGCTCTGTGAGCCCATGTTGCAGTTGGAGGAGCATTACTTCGCATTGCACATGTCTGTCTGATTCGAAGCATGATTCGTTGAGTGTAGTTATGTAATTGTTATAGGTTTGTATACCTTGCCAATACGGATTCATATCATAGTATACGATAAGCTTCCACTCGTCGCGTACAAGGTGCATATCCGTGACCTTGTCGAAGTAGATGCTTTGATTGTTGTTTATGTTCGTAAGGCTGTAGTTACAACGAGCGGGCGAGATGAATGATAACATCCACAGCATCGTTGTGATAAAGTTGCATAATCTTTTGCATTTTCTTTGTTTTCTAGGTTCGTTTGTTCTTCCAGATTGTTCTTCGTTGTTCTTGTTGGTTTCTGTTTCTTTAGTTTCAGTTTCTGTGTCTTGTATATTATGTTTGTTACCTTCTTCGTTAGCTATAGGTAGTTTAGATAGTTTCGTTATAGGCCGTTTCAGTGTGCCGTTTTTGGTGCGGACAGTCACTACTCGTACGTAGCCGTCTTTCCCAGGGTGAAGTTCCACAACTCTGCCGAGAGCCCATTTTCCGGGTGGCAGGTTGGCGTCGTGGATCACGACAATATCGTTTATCTTCATGTTTTCTCTAGGCTGTCGCCATTTGCTTCTTGACGACAGTTGTGTTAAGTACTCTGACTGCCATCTCTTCCAAACGTCCTTGAAGATTTTTTGCACCAGTTGCCATCTTGTTCGTTGATCTGTTTCAGTTTCGATAATAGTTAAAGTTGGACCGCTTGAAAGGAAGTGCGACGGTGTCAGATAGTCGATGTCTTCAGTATCTTCTGTTAAAGGTTGAAGAGGTCTCGAGTTCAAGCAGGCTTCCAGTTGCGCCAGCAGTGTCGACAGCTCTTCAAAGGTAAGTTTTTGTTCCCCTAGAACTCTTTTCAGGTGGTGCTTCAGGCTTTTCACGCAACTCTCCCAGAGTCCGCCTGCGCTAGGCCATGAAGGTGCGTTAAAATGCCATTCAATGTTCATGTCTGTTATCGCTGAGTAAAGATAAAGATAAAAAGATAAAAAAGTATTTATTATCAGTAAAAAGGAAAATTACATAATAGAAAATAAACAACACAGACAATCAACTGATAACTGGGATAGGCTCAGCATATATCGGGCAGGTGGGTCCTGCGCGGCGCTGATTTTCAGCCTACCCCACGCTCGACTAAGATGTTCAGCGAGTTCAAAAGCTATGCAAGTAGCGGGATAACAATTATACAGAATTAGATTGCTGAATTTTGAATTTGATTGAAATGTTTATATATAAGTAACCAAGAAAACAAAAAATAAAAAAAACACACATCAGATAGACAAATAATGACAAGCTAAATACGTATTTAAATTGACAAAAAATAGAAACATTACATAAAATAGTAGAAGTCAGGAGTAGAAGTCAGGGTCAAGTGTGTTCTTAAGATCGAAGTATTCTTTCGTTAAAGTGTTGTTAGCTCCATGGAAGTTTGTCCCGTTGTCACTATACATGTGACGTGGAGCGCCCCGTCGTGCCGCTAGTCGCCGCAGAGCTGATAAGAATGCAGACGAACTGAGGTCGGAGACGAGTTCCAGATGTGCTGCCTTCGTCACCATGCACACGAAGACAGCGATGTAACCTTTAGTGGTTTTTATACCTCGGCCTTTGTTTGATTTAACTTCCACGAATCCAGTGTAATCAACGCCCGTGTGATAAAACGGTCGGGTCGGATTACACCGCGGCGCCGGTAAGTCTCCCATCAGTTGACTATGTTGTATAGGGTTTTGCCTTCTACATTTTATGCAGTTGTAAATTCGTTTTTTGACAGCCCTGTTGCCGCCAATTATCCAGTACTGTTTTCGTATGTTCGCTGATGTAAGACGTGCACCACCGTGGAAAGTAAGTTTGTGTGCTTGATCGATGAGTAGTTCAGTGAAGCGGCCGTCGTGAGGTACGATGACGGGATTTTTCTGTTTATTGTCAATGTTGGCGTTGTTTATTCTACCTTTCACTCTGAGTATCCCCTCTTCGTCTAGGTATGGGCTCAGAGGTAGAAGTTTGCTTTTTCGATCAAGCTCTTTGTTTTGTTTCAGGTTCTTGATTTCGTCTTCAAACGAGGTAAGTTGTATATGTTTTATCGACCGAGCGAAGCGAGGTCTTAGAGTCGAAAGCCGCGAAATGCCTGCGTTTGGACCAGTTTAACGCTTGACCTCTGGTGCTTAAGTTTGGTTGACGTTTACTTAAAAACGGTTAATCCAAATTAAATGAAATTTTACACACAAGTTGAGAAGGTTAATTGGATAATTTTAGTGAAAAAATTAGCTAAATAGGTTCCAGGGTTGTAGAGATATAGGTGACTTAAAGTCTTTATGATAGGTCTGACGATTATTTCAAAACTGGAGCGCTGATAATTTTTTTTCTAACATATACACATTTTTTATAAGCGACACAAATATATTAGCCAAAGTGTATGTTTGTATGTATGTTTGTTACGCGATAACTGGAAAACCAATGGTCCAATCTGCATGAAACTTTGCAAACGCGTAATATAAATCCAAAGAATTTTTAAGTTCGAACATAAGCCAAATCGGTCGAAGGGTTCAAGAGTTAAAGAGATTGCTTTATTACAATGAAACCGATGATCCAGTCTTGATAAAACTTTTTAAACAGGTAGTACAAACTAAAAGAATTCTCACGTCCAAAAATGAGCCAAATCGGTGCAAGGGTTGTAGAGTTATAGAGAATACAAAATTACAATGTTTATCGATTATAATATTATGAGAACTGCAGGGATATTCAGTTATCCGTCAGGGAACCGAACCAAAGACAGAATTGTGAAAAATCGATACGACGTAATACGTCATTTCATACATTTTTGATAATTCGGTCCTAGGTTCGGTTCCCTAACGGATAATTGAATAGCCATGTTGACTTACTCAAAATATTATGAATTTAAATGATCGTGCGGGTGGTGCAGTATTATGTTCAAATTTATTAATCAAACTTAAACCCATTTTTAGGGTTCCGTACCTCAAAAGGAAAAAACGGAACCCTTATAGGATCACTTTGTTGTCCGTCCGTCTGTCTGTCTGTCTGTCTGTCTGTCAAGACCCTTTTTCTCAAGAACGCGTTTAGGTAACAAGCTGAAATTTATAGGAAATACTAAGGTCCATTGCCTCTTAGAGCTGTGAAAATTTCAAACTTCTAGGCCAACGCAATCAAAAGATATAGTCGAATATGTCGCAAATTTCAGCAAATTTTCGACATTACCAAATAAATCAAAACCTACGGGGCACTTCCCGTGAACTCAGCATCTTGAAATTTGGCACGAAGTAATTTCTTAGAGCACATATAAAGTAAAAATTGCGAAAACTATAAATTTTTATTTGCATCATATGAAAAAAATATTTTGAATATTTTTATGCCTACTACCCCTTTTCTCATGAACGCGTAAACGTATTAAATTGAAATTCATATCAAATACTTAAGTCTATAATACCTTGAAACTGTAATAAAATCAAACCTCTATGTCAACGCATTCAAAAGAAACAGCAATTTTAGTCGCAATTTTAAACTCGCAAATACTCTCAAAAAATCAAAACCTACAGGGTACTTCCTGTGATCTTAGAATCTTGAAATTTGGTACAAAGCAACTCCTTAGAGCACAGATAAAGGAAAAATTGCGAAAATTGTACATTTTTAGTTACATCATATAAAAAAATATTTTTAAAAATTTCATACTTACTACCTTATTTCTCATGAACGCGTGCAGGTATTAAACTGAAATTCATATCAAATACTAAGGTCTATTATACCCTTAAACTGTAATAAAATCAAACCTCTATCTCAACGCATTCAAAAGACACAGCAATTTTAGCCGTATTTTTTAACTCGCGACTACTCTCAAGGGAATCAAAACCTACAGGGTACTTGCCGTTAACTCAGAATCTTGAAATTTGGTACGCAGCAACGTCTTAAATCACAGGCACTGGAAAAATTGCGAAAACTGTAAATTTTTAGTTACATTATATAAAAAATATTTTTAATAATTTTGTATTTATTTTTAATAATTTTGTATTTACTATCCCTTTCCTCAAGAACGCGTACAGGTATTAAATTGAAATTCATACCAAATACTCAGCTTTATAATAACTTTAAGCTGTAAAAAAATCAAATATCTATGTCAACGCAATCAAAAGAAACAGCAATTTAGCCTCATATTTTCAAACTCGCAAGTACTCGCAAGGGAATCAAAACCCACAGTATATAATATTATACCCACTTTTCCTTAGGGTTCCGTAAAAACCCGTAGGTTTGTACGGAACCCTCGGTGCTCGAGTCCTACTCGTACTTGACCGGTTTTATTTTTATTCAAATAGTAGTCCAGTCAATGAGTGCCCAAAAGAGGCATGTGGATCGAAAAGTCGAAAGCAGAAAAACTAACTTAGGAACTTTGTTTGGAGTATTCAGGAGATAAACATACTAAAGTCCCCACCCCTCCGAGGTGAGCCCGAGGGGTGGGGGGGCCGAAGAAGGTCCCATTTTTAGGATTTTTGCCTAAATGTCAAAAACTGGGCGTTGTACGATATTTTGTTGTACCTACTACATTTTAAAAAATCCTACAACTTTGGCTTTAACACTTTTTATCTATATCCAATCGTTGTCCAGCTATGAGCTTCCAAATATGGTCTATTTTTAAGACGCTGAAATTAGTTTTCCATACAAAGTCGGTAAAAAAATCTTGCAAGTAATATTTGACCAACTTCTGGTTGTCGTACCATAATGAAACTTTGCAAATGTCTAGAAATATGATGACAGTTCAATAATTTGGTACCACTGAGCTGATCTGATGATGGAGCCAGGAAGTGTTTACTGAACCTCTTCAATGGCTATTAGTGAACCCGTCAAGTTTGGGCACATTACACTCGAATTGGTATAAGCAAAAAACCTAAAAATGGGACCTTCTTCGGCCTCCCATGAAATTTTGATCACAACAATAAAATAGTCACAGAGATAAAGATTTTTTAATGTATATCCGTTACTTATTTTTCCTTTCCTTTTATTTCCTTTTACGAATATTATAGGTTAAAGTTTCCATACATTTATATTTCGTAGATACTTATAACTTTTACCCATGTATATATACCTATTTTGAGGGAAATTGGGTCTGCGAGGTCCCAGTTCGCGGCGAACTACTAGTTAAAATGTTTCTTGCTTTTCTGATTTCAGATGCAGTTAAATGCTTCGGCCGGTTGACGTCACGAGTTCCTGCGCGTAGTATCCAAGCGATAACGCGAGTAACCCGAGTCAAACAGCTGTTTCTCGTGAGTAAGGTTTGTATTACGTCATATGCAGGCGGTTGCACGGTGACGTTTGTTTGTAGTTTTTTCAGATCTTCAGTAGTTTCGTGAGTTTGCGGTTCCTCAGAAGGTAAGTAGTTTGGTAGCCATTCTGGCCCCTCCCACCACAGTTGATGGGTTTTCAGTTGACTCGGTGAAATGCCACGACTGGCACAATCAGCTGAGTTTTCTGAGGACTTCACGTAGCGCCAACAATTTGCTGGGATGACTTGAGTTATTGTCTTCACTCTGTTGGACACGAACGGCTTCCAGCGATTGGGGTCTCCTTGTAACCAACCCAATACGGCCGTTGAGTCAGACCACCCAAAAATGGTAATCTTGTGGTTTGTAAGGCTTTCTTGAACTTTCAGCATTAGTTTTGAGAGTAGTTGCGCTGCACATAGTTCGAGCCTTGGTAGAGTTATTGTTTTCTTTGTAGGTACAAGCCTTGATTTCGCCGCCAGTATCACGGCTGCGTTAGTTGTCTTGTTCTTGCAATAGATAACGCAAGCGTAGGCGTTTTGCGATGAGTCACAGAAGCCGTGAAGTTCAAGGTCGTCTCCCTTGTTGACTTGTATCCATCTGGGGATTTGAATCTCGTTGATTTCATGTAGTTCCGCTTTAATTTTCTCCCATTCGTTGTTTACAGCTACCGGAATTTCGTCATCCCATCGCAGATCAAGTTGCCACACTCGTTGAAATAATAGTTTTAGTTTTGTTGTTACAGGGCTCAGCCACCCCAGTGGGTCAAAGATCTTCGAGATTTCCGAAAGTAGCTTCCGTTTGGTGACCTTGGTTGATGTGTTTGGTTCCATTTGTAGTTGAAAGTTAAAGTTGTCTTCGTTAGGACTCCAGCGTAGACCCAAGGTTTTTGTAGACTCTTGGTGCTTGAAGTCGAATGTTTCTTGTTCGTCGTTAGGTTGTTTTTCGAGTAGTTCTCGATTGTTTGATGACCACTTCCTCAAGGGGAAGCCTCCGACCTTGAGTAAGTTTGTAAGGTCGGTTTTGATCCTTGTTGCAGTTTCAAGGTCAGGTGCGCTGCATAACAGGTCGTCCATGTAGAAGGAAGATTCCAGAATAGCAGCGGCTTCGGGGTAGTTTTGTCTTTCGTCACTTGCAAGTTGTTTCAGGCTCATCATCGCGAGGAACGGGGATGCCTTGAGACCGTAAGTAACTGTTGCTAGAGCGTATTCTCGTAGAGGTTCGTTAGGTGAGTCTCGCCAAAGTATTTTTTGGAATTTTTGGTCATCTTCATGACACAAAATTTGCCGAAACATCTTCGATATGTCAGCAGTGAGTGCAATTTTGTACATTCTCAGTTTCAAAATTTGTGAAAATAAATCTGTTTGTAAATTTGGGCCACCGTACATCAAATCGTTGAGGCTCAAGCCCGACGAAGTTTTTGCTGATGCGTTGAATATGACGCGAAGTGGCGTTGTTGTGGAGTCGGCCCGTTGCACACAGTGATGCGGTAAATAGTAGCTCGGCGTCTCGTTACAAGTACTTTCATGCATGTGTTGCATTTCCGAGTATTCCGACATAAATTGTTTATATTTTACAGCCAAGGATTTTGTTTTGTCAAATTTCCTTTCAAGCTGGTAAAATTGTGCTGTTGCTTTCGGCTTGGAGTCGCCGAGTTTTTCGTTGATGTCTTCGTGTAGAGGAAGTCGTACGACGTAGCGTCCGTCTTCGTTGCGTTTCGTTGTAGCTTGATATAGTTGTAGGCAGTGAAGGTCATCTGTAGACATGTCGCCGCCTTCAGAGACGTCTTCAACTTCCCAAAATCTGCTGATGTCGTCCAAATTGTTGAGTACGACGTTGCATTGATAGGATGTGGTCATATTGCCACATATAATCCAGCCAAGTTGAGTTTGTTGTGCGATAGGTTGGGTCGGTTGACCTTTGATGATACCGCCCAAGATAATGTTAGAGTAGACGTCGGCTCCGAATAGTATATCTATCGGTCGACTGATGTTGAATTCCGGGTCGGCTAGTTGGATGCCTTCAAGGTGGTTCCAAGTAGATGGTGCTTGGAATGTTTGGCTTGGTAGTTTGTTTACAAGGTGTCGCATAACGTATACACGCGTTTGGAATGTATTTTTGGTGTAAATAGATGTACAAGTTATGTCGATTGCACCTTTGCAGTTGCTTTCATGCGCTCCAACGCCGAAAATAATACCTTTAAATTTTTTACGAGGTATTTCTAGCAGTTGGGCGGCGTTTTCTGTTAGCAACGATATTTGAGACCCCTGGTCGATCAGTGCTCGAAGTGTAACTAGCGAGCCGTCTTTGGTCGTGACCTTCACCAGTGCTGTCGCCAAAAGAGTCTCGGAAATTTGTTTTGTTGATAAGTTTGTGTTAGTTGAAGTTGAGGGCGTTAGTTGAGTAGGTCCATCCAGACGTGGTTTAGCCGAATTGTTCCGGAAGGACTGGTCGTGTAGAAGAGTATGGTGAGCAGCATTGCATTCTCTGCATCTCTTTGTTGAAGTGCACTGCTTGCCCTCGTGGTCAAACAAGCAGTTTTTGCATAAATTGTGTTTTGCAACAACAGAGCGGCGTTCGTGCAATTGAAATTGGAGAAATTCATTGCAATGGAAGAGTCCATGCTGTTTTTTGCAATGTGGGCACCTCACGTTACTGGGAACGGAATGTGCTTTATTCCAACTTGCGTTATGTTGGTTTGGGTTTGTTTTGTTGTTGCAATTTTGGTTTGCGGTAAATGCTTTGTAGTTATGCTGGACTCTGTTGTATGAAGATGAACCACGTTGCGACTGTTGTTGCTCGTTCGATGAAATCTGTTGCTTGCGGCGTGCAGATTCCAAGGTTGTAAATTTGTTTTCAAGGTAGTTCAAAAATTCGGTTAATTTTGGCAGCTCTCTCGGTTCAGTTACAGATTCACAGTAGTCGTTGTAGGTTTCAGAATCCAATTTTTGCGACAGTAGATGCACCAAAATAGGATCCCAAGTCGAGGTGTCAACGTCAAGGTTTTTGATAGCATTAATGCACTCGGTTGCGGTGTCATGTACCTTCTTGATAGCGGTAGATGTTTGTTGTTGTACAGTAGGTAGGTTAAGCATAGCGTTTAAGTGAGATGTAAATATTAGTTTCTTGTTATTATATCTGTGGTTTAGTATGTCCCAGCAGATTTGGTAGTTTTCGGAACTGATAGATAAGTGTTGAATCAGTTTTCCGCTTCACCTTTAAGTTTGGCCTTGAGAAATTGCATTTTCTGGGCACTTGATAGCGTTGGATTAGTATGGATCGTCTCGGTGAACAAGTCCTTGAAAGACGTCCATGTAGTGTAAGAGCCGCTGAATGTTGGTAGTTCTATTTTCGGTGTTGATTTGTCTTTGTGTGATAAAGACCACATTTTTGAGTTTATTTCTTTTTTGAGTTTGAGATATTGCTTCTCGTAGATCTCGTAGGTTTGTTCGTATTCAGTGTTGTTGGTTGTTTGTTCACAGTCGATATCCCAGTGGAGGGAATCGATTGCCTTCCACCTTGCTTCTAGCGTTTTGAGAGTGTCATCAAAATCCCACTTCTCAGTTATTGTTTCGACATTTATTGTTCCAATGGTTCTGGTAAATGCTTTAAAGTTGGATCGTTGTTTGCGCAGCATTTCGTCAGTCTTGCTGGCGTTACCTTGCGACATTGTTGGAACGTTGATAGTTGGTTGTTGTTTCTCAGCAGCGGACGCTTCACCTGGTAATTGTTTCCGTGGTAGTGGTGACTTGTCACGTTTCTGAGGACTTCACGTAGCGCCAACAATTTGCTGGGATGACTTGAGTTATTGTATTCTTCGCTCGAAGGACCATAAAGAGTTACGGGCCTCGAATTGTTAGTTAGCTAGTCGCTCGAAGGACCATAAAGATGTACGGTTTACACCTTTAATAGTTAGTTAAGAGTTCGTAGATAGATGGCACGAGAATGAGTACGACACACGTGTAGTGAGCACGGATGCTTTATTAGTACTAAATATGTTATGTTACAGTTACAAGTATATAGTTAGAATATGTAATACGAGTCCGCACATCATAATATAACATTATTGTTACGGTAGACCGTACACTACCTCTATAATGGTTTCAAAAAAATCGAATAATTATAAGCATTATCATAAATTTTCAGAACAGCAAAAAATATAACTCAAAAATCCCCACCATTGGTCATACTGTGCGTTAAGAAAAGCGCTAAACGCTAACGCTAAAAAATGACTAAGAAGACAGTTGCTTCGAGGATTATTGTCTTCTTTTTCTTCTTCTTTTCGGGTCGAAAATGGCTATATTTTTTAATTTATTAATTGAAATATGTTCCACTGCTTTATCGTTAGCCTCCAAAAGATCCTCAAATGTGCAACTTGTGGGGCAGTTAGGGCTTATGAGGCGGTGTGCCATTGACTGGGCAGCATTACTATGATTATAGTCGACTTTTAGCGTTAGCGTTTGGCTTATTTAAGGGCTATTCTTAAGGTCTGACCGTATGAATAATAAACCAAATATAGCAGTTATTGAGGTCATTCTTACACCAGAAGAGAGCCTCACGTGTAAACATCGCCCGCAAGGAGCCTTTGAAAACCTTTGTTATGTAATATAACGATTTATATCACTACATAATGCATGCTATTTTAAACCTTAGCGTCATATGTTTAAGGTTGAATTTAGCATGAGATTGAAGTGGTTTTTATGATGTTGGGTTTAGAGCCTTGGCGAGGTTTGCACCTTTGTGAAATGTGCCTCGAGCGATGCAATGTTACTGTGGCGTTGATTCTGTTGTAGGTCATTTATTTGGGATGGGTCTGATAGCAAAGTCAGCCTTGTAGTGCAGCAGTTTTATACAAAAAGTTTTATTGAGGCTTGAAAAATTAATTTAAGATTTGTTTGGAAAATCGTTTTACCTCAAAAATTGAAGAGAAAATATTATTAACAAGCTGCCCCCAGCGGTTTACCCGCTGTACTGTAGTCTGTGTGTTATTCCAGGGTCTAACCTATCTCTATACAAAATTTCAGCTCAATCGTCCACCCGTTTAGGCGTGAAAGAGTTACAAACACACATCCATACATCCATTTTTACAAACTTTCACGTTTATAATATTAGAAAGATTCCTGCGTCGAGTCCGATGGACTCTCAAATCTTATTTATTTATCACAAATGAATTTGAATAAGTCCACTGAAATGGAATAAATAAAAATTATAGAGGTATACGCAAAGACAAAGCTACTTTCAGGTTTTATAAAATTAATTCGCCTTTGGAGTCTCAGTGAGGGAAAGTAGTAACTGATTGATAAATTGGTGAGGTAGCGGCAAAGATCCCATTTGGCAAAAATCTTCGCCGCTACCCTACCAGTGCCACAGGTAAAACCGCGGGTCACAGCAAGTTTTATATAAATATGAAAATTAGTTTTTATAACTAAATCTAACTAAATTTTTTCGTCTAGTGTAATATCCACATGTATTGAATCCCCGGTTCTCGTGATACATATTGTTATAAGTATAATATAAGCTCGGACTGCCTTCACTGCGGCGGTAAATAACGACTGACTCTCACATTATATTATATTATTATATATTTAGCTGTAAATCTTGGAAGGAGTCACTTTGCATGTAAGGTGTTGTTATAGAGAATAGTGTGAAAAGTGTTGTAAGTTACTGAGAGTCGTTTAGAATATATAATATTAACTAGCTGTGCTTCGCGTTTGTGTTCACATAAGTTCCATTTTTATGGGAAAGAAAAGTGAAATATGTGTGTTTTCCAGGTTTTAAATTATCTACATACTGAGTTTTGCAGAATCGGTTTTATGTCTTAGCATAACAGCAATAAACACTAACCTTAATTATATTAGTATGTATAATTAAATTATTATAGTATATGATGTTAATTAGTTAATAGAAATGTTGTTGTGTTGTTTGGATTATTAGATAAAAAAAAACGAATATGCAAATTTAAATTTGGACAAAGGTTTTTATCCCATTTATATTTCACGAGATCAAAACTGTTTCATCACGTTTAACACCGTGGAACCTTACTTGGGACAAAATAAAAAATTGAACGTGACTTATTTTTAGCTTGATTACTATTAACTTAGTCAACTGGTCACAGAAATATGATAAAAGTTAAAACCTGATATGTTTATAAAAAGATAGCTTTACAATAACTAATGACCGTCTATTACTACAGCTTTATGTTCTGTACAAATTGTCTTGTTGAACAAAACAGAACAATCTCGTAGCAGCGCTACGGCGTAGCAATTAGTGTGCTACGAATTGTTACCTCTACGATATCTGCTACGAAAGCCTGTTTTATTTTTCTATACTTATTGTGAATGCAATGGAAACTTACAAAAACTTGTAAAATTAATCAATTTACTTGATTTTTAACTAGTTTGCCCTTGATTAGCGAGATACCCACGTTTTAATTCTTGAAAACCACTTAACCAATTTCGATAAAAATTTAAGTGAAAACTAGGAAATAATATCGTACTTTTAGATGACTGTCACGGTATTTTATCTAAAATGACAACTTTAAATAAGTATAGATAAATTTCTTATTGCATAAACTTACTTTTTTTTAGATATTACATATTATATGATAATTTTCTATACCCAGTGAAATAATAAAAAATTAATTGTCCACAAAAATATTTAAGCGCCTTGGTACATACACAAATCTCTTTTTTGAAGTTGTTTAAAAGTTCATATTATTATTATGTACCTCTAATATACACAGAGAGTAAATAAAAGCATATTAAATAAAAAAGGTATTCATATTAAACCCTCAATATCTATGAAAAGTTTGAAGGAGTGACGTCATAAAACTTGCACAATAAAGAGTTAGGCAGTTGAAGTTTCCTCAACTTTTTGTTTGTGCTCATATTGCAAACCTATTGAGAAGGTTCTTCGGCATTTACTTCCTTTTTAAACGGCTTCCAAAAAAGAGAGGTTTAGAATTTGACAAAATTTTTAATGTTTTATTACTAAGTTCACACTATTTATTCATAGAATCCCGAAATTTTGTTTTTTTTAGACTTAATAGAATTTGATTAAAATTTTCTATATTCAAAAGAATATTTGGATTACGTACGGAATTTAATAAAGACTTTGAATAAAGTTATTTTATTCCCAAAAAAAATCTAAAACTATTATAGATATTTGTCTCTAAAAATAAATTCAGAAAAAGATTCTGAGAATTTGCGCAACTGCTCCTATTTAGACGTCAGTTAAAAACGACACAATTTATCTCCGATCTATCTCAGTCTAGCTCTAGCCTACACTACATTATAGAACCTATAGGTTTACCATCAGTTTAACAACCAAAAGACGTGACAAAAAATATTTTCGCAAAGCCTGCAAAAAAAAATTATAGGGATCTACAAATAAGTCAAAAATAAACAAAAGAATATAAGAAATATACTCTAAGTGAGCAAATAATGTATAATACATTCAAGCTAATTAAATAACTAGTTCATTTGCTAAAATTTACGACCGTTGCATCTTTCTCGTGACGTTTACCCACATCGATGCGGTCGACACACAATTACGAGCGCATTACTCACTTACCAACATATTAACAACATCTACATGACCTTTAAATCTATAGACATTAGGTTTAAAATCCCGTGGCCAATGTGAATTGGTCGTGTTAACTTACCAACACAAAAATGCAGTCTTTATAACTTCTAGTGTCATAGAAATAAGGTATAAAATCCAGTGGCCAGCGTATAATGGTCCTGTTAATTTACCAATACAAATATGCCGTTTCCAAAACCTCTAATTACATAGACATAAGGTGTATTTTCCCGTGGCTGGTGTGTTGATAGATGTTTGTCGCAGCGCATCTGCTGCGAGCCGAGTGATGCCTTTTAAAACGAGCGCGTGGCTGAGAGTTGTTGTGGGTTTGATTATACATCGGTGATAGCAGACCGCAGATTTCATGATACTTGCAAGATTGACTTGACGGATGTGCAAGACATATGATTATGATTTTTTTATCTTATTTATGTGACATAACTACTTAAGACAGAATTTGATTTAAATTATTAGAAGGATTTTTTTTCCTCGCAATCTCTTAAAACTTAGACTCACAAATTTGAAGCAGAATTAACACTAAATAATATTACAATAACTAATATTTAAAAGGATTTAAAAAGGACAATTTAGTTTTATTATTGTGTTACAGAACTTCATCACTAATAAACCGATTTGGAAATAAGTTTTTCTTGTTGGTTACTATTTACAGAGCTCTTTGCACAGAATTTTCATATGTTTTTGGAAAAAAAGGGTGGACTTCATCCATTTAACTTAATGGACCCGATTAATTGCATTGGTATGAAGACGTCTCACCATCAGGCAGACCCTTTACTCGTGGGTCCGTTTCTAAGATAAAAATAAATCTGCCTTACCAAATATGAAAATCTGAAAACCTAACACCAACACCAAATCGAAAATATTGTTGTTATTTTTAAATTACAATAAAATATTTATTAAAATGGTAACTAGTAGTTCGCCGCGAACTGGGACCTCGCAGACCCAATTTCCCTCAAAATAGGTATACATGGGTAAAAGTTATAAGTATCTACGAAATATAAATGTATGGAAACTTTAACCTATAATATTCGTAAAAGGAAAGGAAAATGCCAAAATTGAAAGTAATGTTAAAACTTAAAATACGTAACGGATATACCTACATTAAAAAAATCTTTATCTCTGTGACTATTTTATTGTTGTGATCAAAATTTCAATAGTAATAAAATATGAAAGGTTATGTGTGTATTCACTTGCAGAAAATAATAGAATAAAATAATAAATATTACTATAGTTTTTAAAAAAAATCTCAAAAAATCTTCATAGTTTGTAGCACTTGTTTACGAAGAAGTTGCCAATGCAGTGGACATTAGAAGAATTGAAATTGGAAAAAAATATCTAGCTTTACTTGTGTTATACAGCAAATTTACAACAGTTATTATATTGATATTGTAGCTAATTCTATAACATTTTTGTCGTTACAGCCGATGATGACTTAGACTTGGAGCGAGAACGCAGAGCTATGACAGTCACGCGTAACATCTAGGCTCGCAGGTTTTCAAGATGTATCTACAGCTACTGAGCAAGACAAAGTGTCCTTGTTCAAGGCATTATCAGACTTTTTAAACGTGCAGCTCGTCGATCACATTTGCACTTTCCATCAGGTGGGATGTGATCAAACGTAGGCCTAATTATTAATTATTTTTTTAAACAAAAGACTTGTGGATGAACTTTACAAACTACAACTTTACAAAAAACGGATCCAGTACAACAATGCTTTCAGGATGCTTTTGGCGCTGTCTCGATACTACAGAGCGTCAGGGATGTTTGCAGATGTTAGAGTGAATGATGGTTTTAATGGCATAATGATATGTGATAAACACATAAATAACAATCCCAATAAGTTTCTTGCTCGTTCTTCTCATAGATATGCTTTTCGAACTAACAGTAGAGTCTTAAAATACTTGGGGGGGGAGGCCGAAGAAGGTTTAATTTTTAGGTTTTTTGCTTATGCCAATTCGAGTGTAATGTGCCCAAACTCGACGGGTTTACTAATAGCCATTGAAGAGGTTCAGTAAACACCTCCTGGCTCCATCATCAGATCAGCTCAGTGGTACCAAATTATTGAACTGTCATCATATTTCTAGACATTTACAAAGTTTCATTATGGTACGACAACCAGAAGTTGGTCAAATATTACTTATATAAGATATTATTACCGACTTTGTATGGAAAACTAATTTCAGCATCTTAAAAATAGACCATGTTTGGAAGACAACGATTGGATATAGATAAAAAGTGTTAAAGCCAAAGTTGTAGGAAATTTTAAAGCTTTTATAATGTAGTACAACAAAATATCGTACTACGCCCAGTTTTTGACATTTAGGCAAATAAAACCGGTCAAGTACGAGTAGGACTCGAGCACCGAGGGTTCCGTACAAACCCGTAGGTTTGTACGGAACCCTAAGGAAAAGTGTGTATAATACTATATAGGTAATGTAGGTTTGATTCCCTTGCGAGTACTTGCGAGTTTGAAAATATGCGGCTAAAATTGCTGTTTCTTTTGATTGTGTTGACATAGATGTTTGATTTTTTTACAGCTTAAAGTTATTATAAAGCTAAGCATTTGGTATGAATTTCAATTTAATACCTGTACGCGTTCTTAAGGAAAGGGGTAGTAAATACAAAATTATTAAAAATATTTTTTATATGATGTAACTAAAAATTGACAGTTTTCGCAATTTTTCCTGTGCCTATGATTTAAGACGTTGCTGCGTACCAAATTTCAAGATTCTGAGTTAACGGCAAGTACCCTGTAAGTTTTGATTCCCTTGAGAGTAGTCGCGAGTTAAAAAATACGGCTAAAATTGCTGTTTCTTTTGAATGCGTTGAGATAGAGGTTTGATTTTATTACAGTTTAAGGGTATAATAGACCTTAGTATTTGATATGAATTTCAGTTTAATACCTACACGCGTTCATGAGAAATAAGGTAGTAAGTATAAAAATTTTAATAATATTTTTTTATATGATGTAACTAAAAATGTACAATTTTCGCAATTTTTCCTTTATCTGTGCTCTAAGGAGTTGCTTCGTTCCAAATTTCAAGATTCTAAGATCACGTGAAGTACCCTGTAGGTTTTGATTTTTTGAGAGTATTTGCGAGTTTAAAATTGCGCCTAAAATTGCTGTTTCTTTTAAATGCGTTGACATAGAGGTTTGATTTTATTACAGTTTAAAGGTATTATAGACTTGAGTATTTGATATGAATTTCAATTTAATACGTTTACGCGTTCATGAGAAAAAGGGTAGTAGGTATAAAATTATTCAAAATATTTTTTTCATATGATGCAAACAAAAATTTATAGTTTTCGCAATTTTTCCTTTATCTGTGCTCTAAAAAATTACTTCGTGCCAAATTTCAAGATTCTGAGTTCACGGGAAGTGCCCCGTAGGTTTTGATTTATTTGGTAATGTCGAAAATTTGCTGAAATTTGCGACATATTCGACTATATCTTTTGATTGGGTTAGCCTAGAAGTTTGAAATTTTCACAGTTTTAAGAGGCAATGGACCTTAGTATTTCCTATAAATTTCAGCTTGTTACCTCCACGCGTTCCTGAGAAAAAGGGTCTTGACAGACAGACAGACAGACAGACGGACAACAAAGTGATCCTATAAGGGTTCCGTTTTTTCCTTTTGAGGTACGGAACCCTAAAAACCTAAAAATGGGACCTTCTTCGGCCCCCCCACCCCTCGGGATCACCTCGGAGGGTTGGGGACTTTTAGTATGTTAATCTCCTGAATAGTCAAAACAAAGTTCCTAAGTTAGTTTTTCTGCTTTCGACTTTTCGATCCACATGCCTCTTTTGGGCACTCATTGACTGGACTACTATTTGAATAAAAAATGGGTTTAAGTTTCACCCGCACGATCATTTAAATTCATAATATTTTGAGTAAATCAACATGGCTATTTACTTATCCGTTAGGGAACCGAACCTAGGACCCAATTATCAAAAATGTATGAAATGACGTATTACGTCGTATCGATTTTTGACAATTCGGTCTTTGGTTCGGTTCCCTGACGGATAACTGAATATCCCTGCAGTTCTCATAATATTATATTCGATAAACATTGTAATTTTGTATATTCTATAACTCTACAACCCTTGCACCGATTTGGCTCATTTTTGGACGTGAGAATTCTTTTAGTTTGTACTACCTGTTTAAAAAGTTTTATCAAGATTGGATCATCGGTTTCATTGTAATAAAGCAATCTCTTTAACTCTTGAACCCTTCGACCGATTTGGCTCATGTTCGAACTTAAAAATTCTATGGATTCATATTACGCGTTTGCAAAGTTTCATGCAGATTGGACCATTGGTTTTCCAGTTATCGCGTAACAAACATACATACAAACATACACTTTGGCTAATATATTTGTGTCACTTATAAAAAATGTGTATATGTTAGAAAAAAATTTATCAGCGGTCCAGTTTTGAAATAATCGTAAGACCTATCGTAAAGACTTTAAGTCACCTATATCTCTGCAACCCTGTAACCTATTTAGCTAATTTTTTCACTTAAATTATCCAATTAACCTTCTTAACTTGTGTGTAAAATTTCATTTAATTTGGATTAACCGTTTTCAAGTAAACGTCGACCAAACTTAAGCATCAGAGGTCAAGCGTTAAACTGGTCCAAACGCAGGCATTTCGCGGCTTTCGACTCTAAGACCTCGCTTCGCTCGGTCGATTATTTAAAATATATAATTTGTAGTTCATAAAGTATTATTTACCAGTAACAGTAAATAAAATATACTACATAAATAGTGTATCATTTTTCGTCCTCTATCGTAATATTCAGCAGTACATTACAGTCAGTCAGTCTGAATGGAGCGGCGGCCATTATCGCCGCGAAGTGGTCTGAACGAGCGATATAATGAGACAAATTCCTCGTGTCGCCGCATTACACACACATTCCTTCAGATATCAATCAATTCTGTCTTATTTCGTTATGAGGCGGGTGCTGACTGGCTGATCTTTGTGTATTTTTTTTTTGCATGACTGACTAAGCCGGGTGCTGACTGGCTGAGCTTTGTAGATTTCTTGCATGACTCTGCCCCAAACTCGATCTCAAACAAAATTTGATCAAATAACCTGTATTACAATCCTGTACCTGTACTAGTAGTTCGCCGCGAACTGGGACCTCGCAGACCCAATTTCCCTCAAAATAGGTATATATACATGGGTAAAAGTTATAAGTATCTACGAAATATAAATGTATGGAAACTTTAACCTATAATATTCGTAAAAGGAAATAAAAGGAAAGGAAAAATAAGTAACGGATATACATTAAAAAATCTTTATCTCTGTGACTATTTTATTGTTGTGATCAAAATTTCATGGGAGGCCGAAGAAGGTCCCATTTTTAGGTTTTTTGCTTATACCAATTCGAGTGTAATGTGCCCAAACTTGACGGGTTCACTAATAGCCATTGAAGAGGTTCAGTAAACACTTCCTGGCTCCATCATCAGATCAGCTCAGTGGTACCAAATTATTGAACTGTCATCATATTTCTAGACATTTGCAAAGTTTCATTATGGTACGACAACCAGAAGTTGGTCAAATATTACTTGCAAGATTTTTTTACCGACTTTGTATGGAAAACTAATTTCAGCGTCTTAAAAATAGACCATATTTGGAAGCTCATAGCTGGACAACGATTGGATATAGATAAAAAGTGTTAAAGCCAAAGTTGTAGGATTTTTTAAAATGTAGTAGGTACAACAAAATATCGTACAACGCCCAGTTTTTGACATTTAGGCAAAAATCCTAAAAATGGGACCTTCTTCGGCCCCCCCACCCCTCGGGCTCACCTCGGAGGGGTGGGGACTTTAGTATGTTTATCTCCTGAATACTCCAAACAAAGTTCCTAAGTTAGTTTTTCTGCTTTCGACTTTTCGATCCACATGCCTCTTTTGGGCACTCATTGACTGGACTACTATTTGAATAAAAATAAAACCGGTCAAGTACGAGTAGGACTCGAGCACCGAGGGTTCCGTACAAACCTACGGGTTTTTACGGAACCCTAAGGAAAAGTGGGTATAATATTATATACTGTGGGTTTTGATTCCCTTGCGAGTACTTGCGAGTTTGAAAATATGAGGCTAAATTGCTGTTTCTTTTGATTGCGTTGACATAGATATTTGATTTTTTTACAGCTTAAAGTTATTATAAAGCTAAGTATTTGGTATGAATTTCAATTTAATACCTGTACGCGTTCTTGAGGAAAGGGATAGTAAATACAAAATTATTAAAAATAAATACAAAATTATTAAAAATATTTTTTATATAATGTAACTAAAAATTTACAGTTTTCGCAATTTTTCCAGTGCCTGTGATTTAAGACGTTGCTGCGTACCAAATTTCAAGATTCTGAGTTAACGGCAAGTACCCTGTAGGTTTTGATTCCCTTGAGAGTAGTCGCGAGTTAAAAAATACGGCTAAAATTGCTGTGTCTTTTGAATGCGTTGAGATAGAGGTTTGATTTTATTACAGTTTAAGGGTATAATAGACCTTAGTATTTGATATGAATTTCAGTTTAATACCTGCACGCGTTCATGAGAAATAAGGTAGTAAGTATGAAATTTTTAAAAATATTTTTTTATATGATGTAACTAAAAATGTACAATTTTCGCAATTTTTCCTTTATCTGTGCTCTAAGGAGTTGCTTTGTACCAAATTTCAAGATTCTAAGATCACAGGAAGTACCCTGTAGGTTTTGATTTTTTGAGAGTATTTGCGAGTTTAAAATTGCGACTAAAATTGCTGTTTCTTTTGAATGCGTTGACATAGAGGTTTGATTTTATTACAGTTTCAAGGTATTATAGACTTAAGTATTTGATATGAATTTCAATTTAATACGTTTACGCGTTCATGAGAAAAGGGGTAGTAGGCATAAAAATATTCAAAATATTTTTTTCATATGATGCAAATAAAAATTTATAGTTTTCGCAATTTTTACTTTATATGTGCTCTAAGAAATTACTTCGTGCCAAATTTCAAGATGCTGAGTTCACGGGAAGTGCCCCGTAGGTTTTGATTTATTTGGTAATGTCGAAAATTTGCTGAAATTTGCGACATATTCGACTATATCTTTTGATTGCGTTGGCCTAGAAGTTTGAAATTTTCACAGCTCTAAGAGGCAATGGACCTTAGTATTTCCTATAAATTTCAGCTTGTTACCTAAACGCGTTCTTGAGAAAAAGGGTCTTGACAGACAGACAGACAGACAGACAGACGGACGGACAACAAAGTGATCCTATAAGGGTTCCGTTTTTTCCTTTTGAGGTACGGAACCCTAAAAATGGGTTTAAGTTTGATTAATAAATTTGAACATAATGCTGCACCACCCGCACGATCATTTAAATTCATAATATTTTGAGTAAGTCAACATGGCTATTCAATTATCCGTTAGGGAACCGAACCTAGGACCGAATTATCAAAAATGTATGAAATGACGTATTACGTCGTATCGATTTTTCACAATTCGGTCTTTGGTTCGGTTCCCTGACGGATAACTGAATATCCCTGCAGTTCTCATAATATTATAATCGATAAACATTGTAATTTTGTATTCTCTATAACTCTACAACCCTTGCACCGATTTGGCTCATTTTTGGACGTGAGAATTCTTTTAGTTTGTACTACCTGTTTAAAAAGTTTTATCAAGACTGGATCATCGGTTTCATTGTAATAAAGCAATCTCTTTAACTCTTGAACCCTTCGACCGATTTGGCTCATGTTCGAACTTAAAAATTCTTTGGATTTATATTACGCGTTTGCAAAGTTTCATGCAGATTGGACCATTGGTTTTCCAGTTATCGCGTAACAAACATACATACAAACATACACTTTGGCTAATATATTTGTGTCGCTTATAAAAAATGTGTATATGTTAGAAAAAAAATTATCAGCGCTCCAGTTTTGAAATAATCGTCAGACCTATCATAAAGACTTTAAGTCACCTATATCTCTACAACCCTGGAACCTATTTAGCTAATTTTTTCACTAAAATTATCCAATTAACCTTCTCAACTTGTGTGTAAAATTTCATTTAATTTGGATTAACCGTTTTTAAGTAAACGTCAACCAAACTTAAGCACCAGAGGTCAAGCGTTAAACTGGTCCAAACGCAGGCATTTCGCGGCTTTCGACTCTAAGACCTCGCTTCGCTCGGTCGATTACTTAAACTCAAACTCAAAATTCATTTATTTAAATAAGTTACAATGGAGCACTTTTGCAAGTTAATTTTACATTTTATTTTAATATTCTACAGCTAATGAGCGGTGCCTTGCGCATTCGCAAGGTAAGGTCTATGTATGAGAAGAACGAGCAAGAAACTCACAGGGATTGCTTTTTTAAATATTATGTATTTACAATGTTTATCTTGGATACATAATTTATTTACAGGTGGTTGCAGAGGTTTCCAGGCATCTTTATCTTCCATGTATTGGCTACGGCGATCAATTAAAACAATTTTTATTAATTGAATATTAACCGACCCCACCTCAGACAACATGAAAAAACTAATTGATATGTTTAATTATAAATTTACTTTATAATTTGGTTAATTAAGTGTTTTATAAGATAATTATTATATTGTTTGTTTTTGCGGGCTTATGGGACGGTGTGGTCGATCAGCGACAAAGTCCTGATCAAAAAAAAAAAAATGTATTGGCTAATTTTATACTCTTTCCATAGTCTAACTCTACATGTTATTATCTCATAATACTATTAGGTATTTATATTAATGTGGCAATATTTTCCCGATCCATATGAAGATAGAGGTCACAGTGGACGTTTGACGCGACAAATACACATTTATCGCGACGGTTATTGTATGACGTTGATATATGAAGTGCTCTCTGTCGCCCTCGCCGCACCACTGATTACTTAGAGATCAGATTGGATCTAATAGTTTTGTAGCAACCGACGACAGTAATGCCGTGATCATAACAAGCAGCTGTAGCGTATCAAGTCAAACGTGTGGTTTAACGTAAGCCTATTTAATTATTTTAAGAAGTCGAGTTCATGCCAATATAGTTGGCGAGCAGAGCCGTGTGTACTAATCTTTTGACTCCCTCGTAAATCAAAAACTATTTCATAATTTATATTTTTTATTTTCTATTTCTATATAAATCAAGCAGCGAACGACTGAGACAGCTTTAAGTTTGAACAATAATTGCATATTGCTAGCACATCTATTCCCGTATGTACGCGCCAAATGCTGGTAACTGGTAGTTTATGCCAAAATTTTTACTATGGTGACAGTTGTGGAAAAAATAACAACAACTCTGTCATCAATGTAGGTACACGCTTTGTTCAAGCGATAGGTGCATGGCTATAATACAGTAACAAAAGTACCAGCACTACACTTCAGTTCGTTTGTTTGTTGTTTTCCTGGAGGGCTGTTTAGCAGTGTAGCTGTTCTTCTTTATTATTTACTCCGTGCCCGACACAGGGTCCGGGATCAACTACTTTATACAGATTATTCTATAGATTTTTTGGGCTCACGGGATTTTCCTACGCTTTGGAGGTTTACTTTATATTTTATATATTTACGACTTTATGAAATTAGGGATATAAAATGCGGAAAAGGTTTGTGTGTAAAGCTATGTGCTTTGTATGTTACGTGTTTACCTGAGAACTTAAACCTTTTGTTAAAGTAAAAAAGGTGTGTTTTTTCTGTAACTTATAACCTGTGACAAAGATAATGTATGAAAGGAACGGATGAAGTACGGTACGGAAGTACGAAAAGCGTATAAGAGAAAATTGGAGTGAATGTGTAGAGAAAATGGACCATCATAATAAGTTGTAGTTTCGCTATCTGGAAGAGATCGTTATTAGCGATAAGACCGCCTATTGTCACACAGTTTACATTACAAATTGTATTTAGGTCTAAGTTCTTGTAAGTTGTATCAATAGAGTGTTATTGAATCTAATAGAAGATTTTATTTTCATGAAAATTAAAATAACTTTTAAAAAGTATATTTTTATAACATATTGAGTAATAAGTAAGTTTAAGAAAGAGTAGCAAACGCTTTGTACTCTCTCTCAGTAGCGCCGGTGTGTACGTAGTATATGAGTATGCCTGTCTGTCCGTTCGATTGAATAACGCTCTTGAAGCATTTGCAGTTCTCATACCACGTCTGGAAATAAAAAAAGTTCAATTGTATAGAGTGACTCTTTGTAAATATACATAAAGGAAAAGAGTTAGATACTGATTGGCTGATCTATTACAAAAATCACCAAGTCACCAAGGAACGAATTACTGAAATTTGATACAAAGATATGATTTATTTCGATAGGAATCTTTAAGGCACAAGTGAAAAAGTGAACCTTTCGCGGCATCTCACGTGATTCATCGTCGACCGCATCAGCACTTTTCATCAGGTGGATGGTGGTTAAACGTAGACATACATATTTAGGAACAGTGTAAAAAAACTGTACCGAAGCAGTAGCTTAGAACTAGATATAACTTTCTCTCCTGTGTCTGGTAAAACTTATTTTCTCCAAACTCATCCAAATTTAAAAGGGACATTTGAAACTCACAGTAATCAGATCACAGTCACCAGGCTTGGTGACCCTTGCCCCCTTATCGGTCCCTTCAGCCCAAGGGTCAGCGCTGCCTGGTCCGTGGCCTATCAGAGCGTCCTGCCAGCATTGCTTGATGGCCTCATGCTGCTCCATGAGGGTTCCGGTGGAGACGTTCACGGGAGGAAGCCCATCGCTCTGGTGAACCAGAAGTATTCTTATGTTAATATGTCATTCAGGCCATGTATTAAATTGAAGTCACTATAAAACGTTTCATTTTTAAACGTGTTGAAAATAAAGAGGATAATTTGTCGGATTTTTTTGTGTATTTTAACCGTTTTCTCGAAAACGTCTGAAAACTGATTAAATAAATTGAAAAAATGAACTTTAAAAGTGGTTTCTTTAAAATTTTACCAAGATTGGACGAGTGGTTTTCTGGTTATGAATTAAAATACGTGACCCAAGAGTAAAGTTTTTTTAGTAAAGGTAGCATAAAGCTGATGACTCTTGAGTAAGAAGCGTTGGTGCAGTGCACCTTGAATTGCACATCATTGTGAAATTCTAGGTAGCACCACGGTAAAGAGATATACAGTAGTTTGACTCCATAGAAACGGGCGGAAAATGGAAGTGAATAGATGTCGGTAGATGTGGGTAGAAGTGGGTATATAATCCAGAAGCGGGTGCCACGCAGCGACGGGCGGACGTCGCGATAGTTTTTTGCAAGTATTTAGTGTTATTCACGTTATTTACTTTTGACGTATGTATACATCTACATCTACACTAATATTATAAAGAGGAAAGATTTGTATTTTTGTATGTTTGCAACGAATAAACTCAAAAACTACTGGACCGATTTAAATAATTCTTTCACTATTAGAATCACACATTATCCCTGAGTAACATAGGCTATGTTTTTGACTCAAAAAAATTAGGGATCCCTATTAAAACTTCAATAATGTTAACCAAGGTATGAAAATTTTGGTCGTAAAATGTCTTTCATCGAATGCGCTGCGAAAACTATGGATGGTAGAGCCAAAACATGTTCTACAATATTAAAGCACATATTATTATCTAAAAAAAAGTCAGCGGTACTATATATCTAACTATTGTAGTTACTTCAAAATAACTACTTATTTTAAAGAAATGTAATCAAAAACCAAACGATGGCGAAAGATCGCGCTATTCATATCTTTGTATGTATCCTTATCTAAATAAATTATTTGATAAATAATATAGTTTCAGTATCTGTACATTACTTTTTGAATTATTAAAATCGGGCATTGTGTTCAAAAGATATCGCGAGTTCAAAAATGCCAGGCAAAAAATTTATTATATTAAATCGTTCGTACGCTTTTGTGCTATCAACGCACAGCCCAAACGGCTGGACGGATTGAGCTGAAATTTGGACAGCGTATTCCTTGGAAGATTTCATCGTGCAATAAGAAGAGATTTTTCGAAATTCCTTCAGGAACAGGAATTATTCCCGAAAAACGTTTGTATGCAAATCCGTAACCATCGAACCGATTGAGCTGAAATTTTGTAAAACGGTTGTTAGGATTGTGATTAGAAACATTGAATAGTTTTTATGTCAGAAATTTACTTTTAAGGGGGGGTAAAGGGGGGTCGAAGTTTGTATGGGAAATTGAGAACCGCTGACTCTATTGAGCTAAAATTTGGCACAGAGGTAGATTGAGTCGTAAAAAATGATATGGGATACTTTATATCCCAGAAATCAACCTCAAAGGCGAGATAAAGAGGGGTCAAAGTTTGAATGAAAAATCAGTAACAAATGACCCTATTAAGCTAAAATTTGGTTTAGATAAAGCTTGAGCCTCTAAAAAGGATATGGGACAGTTTTTAACCCTGAAATTGGCCTTAGAGTGGAAGTCAAATTTTGTATAGGAATTCAGTAACCGCTAGCCCTATTTGATATAGATGTATGTAGTTAGACTCCAAAAAGGGACATTTATTTATTGATTTCGAATAGTTTTTACCGCTCAAAAACAAGTTTTATAAAGAACACATACAAAATACAAACTCTTTTCCGATGTGCCACTATTTAACCCATTATGAAACTAGATGGCGCTGTTCGTCGTTAAAACTCGCAAGCGATTTATTGGACATGAGTGCCTTTTAAACGACTCATGAAATCAGACATTTTTGCTAATTTGTAGTTTTATGCGAAAGGGCGGTCAACAGTCAATGTCGTTATTCCTGAATCCTAGAGTTTTACAGACTGCAAGTCAAAAATTTAACACTCTATACTTTATCTTTATCTTATCTAATCTTCTTCTTCTTATCTTATCTTATCTTCTTCTTCTTTATTATATAAAATAGAAAACTGACTGACTCATCATCGCAGGGATAAAACCGCTAAACCGATTGACCTGAAATTGACTGGGACTACCATGACTGGATTCAAGGTAGTTTTCAACCCAAAATGTCACGGGAATGGGAACAATCTACGAGTATGTCTATACTCTATACCAATATGTATTTAAAGAGGAAATCTACTGATTTATTATCGCAGGGATAAAACCGCTGGACTGATTGAGCTGAAATTTAAACAGCGTGTTTTTTAGGTAACGTAGGCGACCGATGACCACGATCCTCAGCCATGAGGGGACGACTCAAGAGAGAGAGGCGACCGATAAGAAGGATTTTGCGAAATTCCAACGGGAACGGGAAAAAATGGAAATCTGTCAGCGTTGAGTCTATCAAGCAGAAATTTGGTATAATGGTAGTTTGACTACCATGAACAGATTCAGGATAGTTTTCATTCCAAAATTCTTACGGGAACGGGAACAAAATGGAAATCGCGGTAACGCCTATAGCGCTGAAATTTGGAAGGTAGTTTGACTGTCAGGAAAGGATTCACAACGGTTCTTCACGGGAACGGGAATAATATGAAAATCTGTAACCGTTTGGCCGATTAAGCTGGAACTAAATGCAAAGGTAGTTTGGCTATCAAAAAAGAATACAAGATAGTTTTCAATTCAAAATTCCCACGGGAACGGGACTAATATGGAAAATGTAACGGCTAAGCTGAATAGTTTGAAATTTGGTGTAATAGTAGTTTGACTACCAAGAAACGATAATGGGTTGTTTATTCATCCCAATATTCCTATGGGAACGGGAATATTAAGCTGAAATTTGGCATAAAAAAGTTGTTTGATTCCCAAGCTCAAACGCATCGCCTCATTCTCGCTTCGTACGCTCGATTTGCGCATTGTGGATACTTTCCAACCTAACTAACATAATATATGGGACTACACTAAACTCTGTAGGGTAATCTGACTGACTCATCATTATCACAGTGGAGACGAAACTCCTGAACCTAGAATGATAAAATTTGGAATACCTATCCTATAGGTTCTTTTTAATACCTAAACATATATATTTTTATTATCTTTTTGCTGAACTGATAAGAGTTGAAATTTGGCATGCAAAGGTATTTAAGTACCAGGAGAGGATGTAAAATAGTGTTTATCTCAGATATTCCCCTCTTATAGGGGGAAAAGAGGGCCATTTTTCTCCTATAAAAGTGGGGGCAAATGTTTTATTGAAATTTCTAATACCGCTGAGCCTGAAATTTAGTAAGTATAATAAAGGTAGTTTGTATACCAAAATAGGATATAGGATAGTTTTTATATTTTAGAAATATCCTTTTAGAAGGGGAACAGGGGTGAAGTTTGTATGAGTTACCTATATTCGTTAGGCCAATTAAGCTTTTTTTTACTTCTACAATGGTTAGTTTAAGTACCAGGAAGGACACAAAATAGCTTTTATCCCCAAAACCGCCCTTTCAGAGAGGAAACCAGGCATTTAAGAGTTTGTATAAGGAATCAGTAGCCGTCGAACTGACGTAGCTTTCATTTGGTTTTAACCAACGAATTAGGGAAGTAAGTTTTAACACAATTTGAGTCCTGGGACAGAACATAGGATAGTTTTTATTTCCCTGAAATCTTTGTAGTATCTCCAAACATTGTAAAGGCCGCGGCAGTGGTCGGCGAAGCACCAGAAGCTACTAGAATATTTTGAGATAGAAATATCATAAATAGGATCACAAGTTGTAAAAGACTAAATTTATGTTAAGATGCGAATTTAATGTTCGTGATCATTTTCTATTTCTAGCAATGGTATTATACTAAATCTGTAGATTTGTCATTGAAATATTTATTGCGTAAGTCTTATTATTTCATTTTATTTTTGTATTCATAATGGCACCCGAAGCGAAGCGAGGACGGGCCGCTAGTAATATAATAAATTATATAAAATTATATAAAAATGGCAAAAAAATAGCATACTATATTAAGCTGTTTTTGGTAGCTTGAACTTATCAGGAAATCCAGAAATAACATTATTAACCCCCGATGCAAAATCGACGGGGTGTTATAAGTTTGACGTGTCTGTCTGTCTGTCTCTGTGTGTGTGTGTGTGTCTGTGTGTGTCTGTCTGTGGCACCGTAGCTCCCGAACGGATGAACGGATTTTGATTTAGTTTTTTTTGTTTGAAAGTAAGGTTAGTCGAGAGTGTTCTCAGACATGTTTGGTGGAAATCGGTCCAAGATGGCCGCCGCCACAAAATGGCGGATTACTTTTTTCTTCCGCGACCCCCTCAATATGGGTATCAAATGAAAGGGCTTAACTAGTAGAATACAACCCATTATATAAAATTAAAAATCCAAGATGGCCGCCACCACAAAATGAAGAATTGCGTATTGCGTTGGGGGTTTTTTAAAATTTTAATTTAATTCACTTGTTTATCAAGCAACATGGAAAGGTAATAAAATTAAAAAGGTCAGTTAGTTAAAAAGGGGAGGAGGAGGGGGAAGGGGAGGAAGGGAAGGGGAGGAGGGGAAGGGGGAGGAGGGGATGGGGAAGGGGAGGAGGGGGGAAGGAGGGAAGGGGAGGATGGGTAAGGAGGGGAGGATGGGGAAGGAGGGGAGGGGGGAAGGGGGGAGGGGAAGGGGAGGAGGGGGAAGGGAAGGAGGGGAGGAGGAAGGGGAGGAGGGGGAAGGGTAGGGGGGGAAGGAGGGGAGGGGGAAGGGTATGAGGGGGAGGGGGAGGGGAGGGGAAGGGGAGGGGAGGAGGTTGTCTTGTCTTGTCTCTTGTCTTATCTCTTGTCTTGTCTCTTTTCTTGTCTCTTGTCTTGTCTCTTGTCTTGTCTTGTCTTGTCTTTTGTCTTGTCTTGGGTTTTAATATACGCCGCCACGACATGATAGGTAAGTAGGTAGTAGGTAGGTAGCTCAAGTAAGTAGATGATATGAAACAGGTAGGTACCTACTGTATGCGGGCAGCGGCTGCCCGGCAGCCCTATGACTTGCGCATGTACCGCGCGACTGTAGGTATTTATGTTCAAAAATCACGCTCAGTCAAACTACTGTATATCTCTTTACCGTGGTAGCACTGTACTGATTATGGGCAGCGTTATCTCTTAACATCAGGAGAGCGTCTTGCTCGTCTTCTACTTCATCACATAAAAAAAAAGCTCTTTTTAACACATTTCGCCTGGAGCATCGACTGAATTTTGATAATGTAGCTTTAGGCTCTAGAATACAAATATTAGGGAATTTTAGATAGTTTTATCGAGAGCGCAGTTGGAATCTAACAAATAGACTTACCGACGGAGCAGCTAATAGGCAATTGAAGAGCGCCACCGAAACTAACACTAACAAAAACATTTTAAAATTATTTTAAATTATTCACTACGTTCGCATTTGCGGGTCAACTGAACAATTAACTTATTTATATATTACCTACAGTATTAGGCCATAGATATTTTTTGTGCAAATATTTATAATATATCGCAGTGATAAAATGAGGCAGAGGTTAACTTTTATCAAAAAAATATTTGGCAAATATCTGCTATTTTGGTCTGAATGCAAGATTAGTATGTTGCCAACGATGGATATAAACAGAGATTCTAATACTAATGCGAAAGTATGGGTGTGTGTGTGTGTGTGATTGTTACCTCTTCATGATAAAACCGCAGAACTGATATTGGCAGATGAAAACCTTAAAATGTTTAAACTACTGCTAGTCGTCAATTTTAAATAAATCTTAATTTTATAGCTTGGTAATGTAGTGGCCCAGTGGCTGTAGCATGACACAATCCTGCAGAAACTTTAAGAGTAGAATTGTCATCCCGTACATTGTACTTTTGTGAATGTATGGGATGACAGTTGACTTGACAGCAAGACAAGTCTGCGCAGCATCTGTGCTTAAGGGGCAGTTGTCGTATGAATATAATATACTTGTAAGACAAGTTTATATAATAGACCTGTTAAAATCTACGTGGCATAACTTTTTTCCGTATTCCGGAAGATTTTGTTAATATCTTAGACTGTGATGGGTCCGAGATGGTCTTTTTCATTATAGAATTATGCATTCTGGCAAATGAACGTTTGATTAGATTTCCTATAATACATTATATATTATATTAATATAGGTTGACCATAAAATCCTATAAAAATATTATTGTAATAAATAAATAAATAAAATAAATAAATCATTTATTTCAGGCAATAGTGCACTGCCACAGACGCAGTGTACCAGAGGCCCATATCATATATACCTTACAGACTAACATACATAAAAATTTTATAAACTTAAAAACTAGGTGACACGTAGCGCCGGCGACGTGTTGCGCGCAGAGTCAGCAGGAAGTCGACCTCGAAATCGTAATTTGTCTCGTAATTTGTCTAAGGCAGTTTAAGGTATAAATTTAAAGCATAGGTAAACCTGTTCTGTTGAAGAATAGAACCATTTTGTGATTTCATGAAAATATTATCAGGTTTGGTAACCTAATACCTATTTAAACAATATATAGAAATGAAACACAAGTAAAATAATATTATAATCATTTACATTTATTTTAATACAAATTTAAATTAACACTTTATATACACGTTACAGGCTACAACGTAAAGTTATTTATTTATTTATTTAAAAAACTTAACACTATCTTTACAGGTTTTATACCTAATGCAATAGTGCTGAAAATATTCTACTTATAATTAATTGTCTTAAGTTCTACATCTAATAATAATTAAAATTGTTACAAAATATATGAGAAGACATAATATGCCTCCTCAGTGACTTTACCCATTGGGGAACAAAACAAGTCTACCTTTTCTGATATCTTGTTGAGAGCACGCAGCGTACGTGTAAGTGGTGCGAGATGCAGCAAGTTAGTCCGTGCTTTGATACATAAATCGTAAAAATTTGTTTTGAATTCGTTCCATCATTAATTTATATTTAATCTCGTGAGGTGACCAAATTATAGCATTACACTCCAGGTGACTCCTGACAAGCGCATCATACAGTGCTCTCAAAGCTGCAGTGTTAGTAAATTTATTGGCTAATCTGAGCAAAAGTCCTAGATTCCGATATGCTTTTTTACAGATGTTAGTGATATGGACTCTAAATTGCAATTCAGCAGTAAAGTGCACGCCCAAGTCTCTGACCTCGTTCACTCTTTGCAGATATATGTTATTAATTGTGTATGGATGGTGTATTGGGTTGTGTGATCGGCTAAATGATAGTACTGTGCATTTTGTTGATTAAAGAAAAGTTTATTATCGATGCTCCATTTCAATATCCTATTTATATCGTGTTGAAGGGAATAACAATCATTTGTATCATTTATTTGATGGACTAATTTTAGATCATCTGCAAAGAGTAAAGGTATGGATTTATTGACTACTTTTGGCAAATCATTTATCATCAAGATAAACAGTAAAGGTCCTAAATTACTGCCCTGGCTGACACCTGATCTTGTGTAGTAGGGTTCAGAGACTTGTCCGTTGCAGTCCACGTACTGACGTCTGTTGCGTAAATAATTGGCAAAAAATGTTAGCGTGTGAGGAGTACAGCTAACACACGCAAGCTTACGTAGAAGGATATCATTATCAACGGTGTCGAATGCTTTCCTAAAGTCGAAATATCCTACATCCACCTGCAGGCCTGCATCCACCGTTGGTACTAGGTGAGTCATGAGATCAGACAAGTTTCCTGCTGTCCCACGCCCAGGGCGGAAACCGTGCTGCGCGTCCGACAACAGAGAACTTATCTGTGGATACAGAGAATGATGAATGGCTGTCTCAAACACTTTGGCTGGAGTGCACAATACTGCCACCGGTCTATAGTCACCTGGAGCAGAACCTCCACTTCCTTTTGGAACGGGTACTACTCGAGTGAGCTTCCATCGATCTGGAAATGTAGCACTCTCAAGACATACATTAAAAATGTGCAATAAAGGTTTTACTAAAACCATTCTAATGTCCCTAAATATAAAGGCTGGAATACCATCTGGCCCCATAGAACGCTTTGGCGACAGACGCGTAAGCGCCTGCAGGACGTCTTTGGAGTTCAAAGACGCGAGATGCGCCCAGGCACTCCCCGAGTCCGCAGGAGCGTTCGCGTTTGTCGCCTCTGCATCCAGTATCGGTGGTTCCAAATTATATACCGAATGAAAAAACTGTGCAAACTCTTTTGCACATTCGTAATCCGATAGTACGCGTCCATCTTTTAAAATTTTCGTGTTAATTTTGTTACCTTTCCTCGATCTTACGTAATTCCAAAAGGTTTTCGGTTCAGACGCCAGATTTCGTTGTACGCGGTCTCGGTATCGGTCATGTTCCTTTTCAGTTTCAGCTTTAACTATAGTCCGGTACCGTGAAAATTCTCGATAGTCGCTTATTGAATTACTCGATTTGTATTTATTGTGCCATGAATGTTTAATTTTAATATTTTTTATAATAACCGCGGTATACCAAACCGGATAAACGTATCTACCGTTTAAAGAAATGCTATTTTTTAAAGGAACGCATTCGTCAAAAACGCAGACATTGTTTGCGTTCTATACTCAACGTAGCGGATCTTAAATTTAAACTATTCAAAATTTTAGGTACTCTGCTTAGATGTGGCTAAGCTCATTGGTATTTAAAATCCGTTTTCGTCGGAAGGTACGTAGGTGACTTCAGACTCGAAGGCTCCACGGTATACGAAGTACCGCATGATGAGCGTCTTGCCGTGCGCCTCAATCACGCTGATGAAACAATGGCAGTACTCGAAGTATGTCTGAAAATTACAATTAAACATTATAATACGAGTGACTTACTAAGCCAATAGAATTGCTCATTTAACACATTGACTGCTGTAAACACAACCGGTGTATTTTTTAATTTAGGAACGCGAGTGCTGAAGTGCTGAACAGAAATGCTGTGTTTTATCAAAAGATTTTTCCATACAAAACTAATTTCAGGCAGCTCGGATATATAAAACGCGGCCGCAGCCTATTTGTTAAAAATTGGAATAAAATTTTGTCTCCAATATAGTTTTAGAGATGGGGTGATAAGGGTGGGGTATGGCTTCGCTGAACATCATGCCGTAACACGGTCATATCGACTACATAGTGACTCGGTTTTGAGCAGAAAGAAGGCCAGCCAAGAAGTTGTCCAAATTTTGGTTAAATAAATATCTGGAGGGTTCCTGGTAAGACGGAGAACTCAGCTGGGTGGCCTATGTCCAGCTGTAGACGAATATAGGCTTATGACGATACTCTTTCCTGGAAAAAATCAATACTTACGGTCATTTTAGCACACTCCGCAGCGTTTGTCTTGCGAGGCTCCGGGTTGTCCTTGCCGAACGGCCAGAGGTCAGCGCTGCTCGGTCCGTGGCCGATGCGTGCGTCGTCCCAGCACTTCTGCACAGCAATACTTTGTTCCTGCAGGGTTTTGTTGGAAACGTTCACAGGGGGCATGGGCGTCGTCTGGAAAAATGAAATGATTTTTTGACCTCTTACGATAACATTCATTATTGCACGTCTAGTACAGAGTGTTCTTATTGTCTGTGGTCCTTAATATTAAAACAAAATTAATAGTGTTATCCTATTGCTAATTAATATTATATAGGTATCTATACAAATGGATAATAATATATAATAAATGGGGTGTATACGTCAACAGAATAAGTTACCCTACTTACATTGTCAGAGTTATGGTCAACCTATTGCTGTTTTAGGATGTCAAAACAGATTACGATGAAGCATTTTAGCAAGTCAGTATTACAATTTTTAAAAGTTTTTTTTTCGGAAGAATTCCTATTCGTAAGAAGTTTTAAACGAGCAACAAAAAGATATAGTTTTTAAAAAAGCTAACTTTATCTTGGTCGTAGTTTTTTGGGAGCGTAAACTCTAAAATGATTATTAGGAAGTAATATTACCGTTTCTGGATGTCGGGATATGTATGGTTCATAAGAGTCATCGTCATCATCTTCTACCGGAGCAGCCTTCACAGCCAACAAAACAACTGTCAACAACAACAACAACAGCGACCATTTCCTCAACATGTTGAAACAACTGACTGTCCACAGTGCTGCGGTAAGACTGAGCTGATGTCCTAATAATAATATATAGTTATATTAATATAACTTAATATATAGTTATATTTGCTATGTTATGTAAATAAATAGATTAGGTAGAACATGTGAGGGCAAAGGTTATCCTTTTGGCACTATTTTTGTTTATAGCACGTTTTAGTTACACGTGTCATATTAATAAATACAGGTACATAAATTTACGAGTAGATGAATATGTCACGTTGCGTTGTTGCAAAATCTGACGTTTCACCTATTGATTTATAGCTAACTAGCAATGCCCTATGATCGAAAGTTATTGAATTTGAAATAAAGATAGCTCAGTACCTTTGTTTCAAATTCCAGCTCACTTTTCTCAGCCATTTTTTAAGCGTCACAGCCAAAATCCAGCAATTACAAAAATAGAGAATTTGTCTACATCTTAATATCAGGAGCATTATAATGATGTTTTCAAATATAAGACACTAAACCGACTTATTTTGGAATTTCTAGAATAAGGCTTTTCTTTTTAATACCATGCATTTAGTTCATTTCGCTTACTTAACTATAAACTCTTTTAGTTCCCTGCAGTCGCCTGATAACTTACAACAAAATGCATTCTCCTCAGACTATATTTTTTACGTCGCCGTAAAACCGCCAGCATGTTTTTCACTTCATAGTTTTTACGAGTTTTCACTTTGTAAAAGACAATTTTCCTCGCACCGCTAGCAAGCCTTTCTTACTTTGAAAAGACATCTTACTGGATACGTCGCTGTCAAGTTTATTACCATCTTATTATCAATATCAATATCACCAAAGTACCAAAGTACTCGTCAAGAAAAATCAAATGAGCCCAAACTCGATGGGGTTGCGTCGTTTAATAATTACGAAGTTCCTATTGGTACCTTCCAGCTCCATCATCAGATCAGTTCCATGTCATAATAATATTGCATTGTCATCCGATTTATACATGTATGCAAAATTTCAGCTCAATGGGATACCAGGAAATGGGTCAAATTAAACTTGATTTGATTACAGACACAGACAGACAGACAAACAGACAACAGACAGGTAAAAGTAAATATAAGCTGACTATTTTTACACTAAACGATTCGTGAGTATTTAGATTAATCTTTGTAAATTAACGGCATAAACTCACTTGTATTTACTTCGGCTTCATGCCGACCGTTTCGATCCTGTACGAGGATCTTCTTCAGGGAGTAGCTGCGGTTACGCGTCGGCGTCCGCGCCGCGCGCTGCACCCAGCTTAGCAGAATTAAAACGGTCGGCACGAAGCCGAAGTAAATACAAGTAAGTTTATGCCGTTAATTTACAACGATAAATATAAGCTTGTAAAACATAAGTATGGTACCAGCATTGGTGTACGTTGCCTTTCATATAAATTAGCAATGATGGTTATCTATTCCCGTGATTGAATGTTCTATGTAATATAAATAACATGGAGAAAAGAAACTCAGCTTGTTTCAGCACTACCTGAGACAAGTTTTTGTAACTCTTTACACTTTACACTTGAGTGTGAGAATGTACACTTGTTCTGTAAGACCCGACTCTGGACGAGAAAACGAAAGTTCTTACGATACGATACTTGTTTATACTTTAATACTTTTTGAAGAGATCGTGGAGGTTTCGTGCGAGAACACAATCTTTTGATTTGTGGCTTTATATTTTTCAAGAACTTCGCTAATTACAGTTATTTACACTCTCTATGTATTTAACGTTGAATATTTTTGTAATTTTTTCCTCTTCAACTCCACTGGATTCTGGCGCCGCACGATTATTGCATTTGCCAATATCAAGTTTGATGTTTTTGTAAAATTGGTGTAATTTATTTTTTTACAAAAAAGGCATACGTTTGACTATATCCCACCTGATGGAAAGTGCAGATCCGGTTGATGATGGATTACTTAAGATGCCTAGAAAGGTACCTATTTACTCGTGCCTTATAGATACTCAAGTTGTACCGTTCGGGAAACACGGATCTGATCTAAAACTTTAATCTTTTAAACTCTAACCCACAAATTATTATTGTCTGCGAAAGTCCTAACTAGCGCCTCAGATTTCGATTTAAGACAAATCAAAATTGGTCACGCCTTTTAGAAATGTCTGTTCATCTATGTATATAAGACTAGCTTATGTTTGCGGCTTTGTCCGCATGGCAAAATCCTTTCTTAGCGGCGGTCTACGTCATAAAACCTATCTGTGTTTCAAATTTCAACACAATCCGTCCAGCGGTTTAGGGTGTCCGTTGATAGATCAGTCAGTCAGTCAATCAGTCACTCTTTCCTTTTATATATTTAGGAAAAGAAGATATACTAAATCTATGGACTGTACCTAACATAAAACATCCTTGAGATGTTTCTAAAAATACAGGAAATAAAAAGTAGAAGCGCATAATACATCAGTAGCGTGCCTTAATCGGCTAACTTGCAGCGTTCCCTGAACAACACACGGCGCGGGCTAAACAAAAACTGTAGCCTGAAACTTGACGTTGTTTGCAACCGCGGGTAAACCTTACGAACCTTATCATCCTCCTTTACCTAAAATGTACCTTTAATTTTACACATAAAGTCTAATTTTCAATGGCAAGAATGTTGTACCGTTACCTTTTACGACAGTCCACTATTTTTTGAGACACTCACGTGGAAAATTTTAATTTATGTTTTGTGTTTATTTTGTAAATGAGAAGTTTCTGTTTTGTTAATTTAGTTGTGACATAATAATAGTGGGGTATATACGCCAAAAGAACTGGTTTCCCTACTTACACTGCCAGGGTCAAATCACAATTATGAGTTATATGTGACTAACCTATATGTTACAGTTTCAGGTCGCTGAGATTACTAAAGGGCCTGCAATATGACATACAACTGCCTTCTGCTACATATTTTATAGGAATCCTCCGGGACCCACAGTTTTGCGTGTCTTCCGACACACGGTAGCATCTAGGCAAAATTTTGCTTTGATAAAAGCTTAAGAGCTTATATATCGCGAGAGCGTCACTCGATATATACGCTCTTAATCTAAATATATAAAAGGAAAGAGTGACTAACTGACTAATCTATCCCACCAAAAACATTCTGTAAAAAACTAGCCAAGTCTCGATGGAGCTGCTTGTTTATCTCTAAAAAGTAATGAAATCTAGACAAAGTCGTGCCAAGTATAAGGTTCCTTACTGCCATTTCTTTATTATTATAGTTAATGTTGTGTGACTTGGCCGTTGAAGGGTACACAAGGGTACAAAACCAGATGCTCCATGACACTTGGATCGCCTAAACATAAGTATTATTGAAATACGCAGCTTTATCAAGCCTACAATTGACTGGTTATCCAATCAACGTTTTCCAAGTGGAAATTTTCTATCGTGAATGGGTAGCGGACAGATTGGTGCAATAGTGTCATGGAGCACCTGGTATAATACCCTTGTGTACCCTTCAACGGCCAAGTCACACAACATTAACTATAATAATAAAGAAATCGCAGTAAGGAACCTTATACTTGGCACGACTTTGTCTAGATTTCATTACTTTTTAGAGATAAACAAGCAGCTCCATCGAGACTTGGCTAGTTTTTTACAGAATGTTTTTGGTGGGATTTCACTTATTTTTGTAGAAACGCTATATTATAAGGTTATCAGAAATACAAACCGTAAGCGCGTTTTAAAATACAGTCAGCGCCATCTAGATACGTGTGCATTCACTCTTAGTCCAATGCATCATAATATTACCTAGTCAGGTCATAAATTCTGTCACATGTTTAATATAAAATTATTGGAACAAGTTTATTTATTATGTAACCATTTATATACCAAAATGAACTTAACAAAACATAGATTCTTATGACAATAAAGTTTATTCAAAATGACCTCCGTGATTTTGAATACAGGCCTTCAATCTGCGCGGCCAGTCGTCTATCGCAGCACGAACGAGGTCCATGTCAATATCGGCTGCTGCCTTAATCAAGGATGTCTTGAGTGACTCCAAATTGGGATGAGGCTTTGAGCACGCCTTTTCCTCCAAGTGTTGCCATATCTTGTAATCTAACGGACTCAAATCTGGACTGGAGGAGGGCCAGTCTTCGTGCCGGATGAAGTCGATTTCACGCGCCGCCAGCCAGTCTTGTGTGCTCTTCGCTCTATGAGCTGGCGCCGAATCTTGTTGGAATACCCAGTGCCTGTTATTGAACATGGTATGAGAAACAGGTTCCACAAGGTTCGTCAGGACTGTATTTTGATACACAACTGCATTCGTTTTTACACCTTTCTCACAAAAATGTACCTCTGTTAAGCCCCAATAAGAAACTCCCAACCATACCATGAGCGAGGATGGAAAATGACCTCGTTGGACACGCGGAATACGGTTGCTCGCTTCTTCACTACTGTGTGCGTACACCTTATCATTTTGTTTGTTGTAGCTCTCTTCTACGGTAAAAATTTTTTCATCCGAAAAAAGAATTTCTCGATATTTTTTTCTCGCGTACCGCTTCAACAAAGCGCGGCATCTCTTCAGTCTCAGGTCCATTAGACGAGCATTTAAACGATGTCCTGTTTTTCTTCGATATGCCCGAAGCCCTAAGTCTTCATTTAACACCCTTTTCACCGTGGTTCTGCTTAACCCCATCTGAAGGGCCAACAGTTTCTGCTTACGTTTGGGATTTCTTTGAATTCGCGCCTTCACAGCTTTTATCACTGCTGGAGTCCTAACAGACCGAGGGCGACCACTTCTTGACCTGTCATCTACACTAGAGTCTTCATTGTATCGTTTGATGGTACGATAAACGAATCTTTTGGTTATATTCAAATTTTTCAGTATGTCAAAAATTTGAATTGGCGCGTAACCGCAACGATGCAACGCAATAACTGCAACACGGTCTTCTTTAAGCGTCCACTCCATATTTAAAAATGAGTAAAATTCTAAAAAGTATACATTTTTATTTTCATGAACAATTCGAAATTCGAATTCAATAAACTTTTTTGTGGCCAGCATTCTAAAAGAAAAGTTTTTACTGTGTGACAATACTTATGACCTGACTAGGTATATGTACCGGGAAGTGGGCCTAATTAAACTTGCAAGATTTAATTACAGACAGACAGACCGACAGGTGAAAGTAAATAAAAGCTTGTAGTAAAGGCGGTATGTCGATCTCTTCTAATAGTTTGGTTGGGCTCTTATTTTAGTTGGCCACGCTAGATATCGCCTGATCATAACTGACGATTTACGACACATATACACACTCACATATACATATACTATGCCTTAAATATATTTTGAATTAATAAGTTGGATATTACACAATTTTAACCATTGACTGCAAATGTAACTTTGTAATCCTATACATTTATATGAGATTACAAAGTTATTTATGCAGATGAATTATCTCGAAAACGAGACCGAAATTGCATGTTTTTTTAGTTTTCCTATGGTTTATACAATAAATTATAAGTATTTACCAAATTTCAGCTCTCTGAGTTTATGGGAAGTACTAGTTCTATTTTGATGATCATGAGTGAGTGAGTGTCGAAAATGCGAAACTTTGCTTTCGCTTAACTTCGGAACTTAATGACCTATAGACTTGAAATTTTGGATTTTAAGTATGTAATTATAGCTTACTGGATGACGAAAATTTCTGTGTTCTGGTCTTATCCAGAGGTTCTCAAATAGGGGCCTGAAAATGCGACGAAATGGTTCCTGTAAAGATGGTACGGCAGTGCTTGCTTCGCGCTCGACTTGGCGGGGGCACTACCGTGCCCCCAGATCAACGCACAGCATAAACCACTTGAGTTGGGTTGAAATTTGGAACACAGATTGGTTTTATGACGTAGACCTCCGCTAAGAAAGGATTTTGCCACGCGGGCAAGGCCGCGAGCGTGAGCTAGTATTAAATATATATGCTTTGAATTTCTAAACCCAGAGGGCCTATTGGCTAATTCTCACCCACTACGATTGATAACAACTTTAATGTACATTGCTGCGTTTGTTATATTACTCAAATTTGTGAGGAGGTTTAAGCAAGCAATGTACGCAATTTTGTCTATGGATTTTAGTGTTTTACATGTTGTTTGAAGATAGCCAATAGGCCCTCAGGGCCTCCGGACTACAAGCTGGACGTACTATCACTGGGCCAACCTAACCTTTTGTTAATTTAGTTCAGACATGATTACCTCCCTTATTCAGGAGTCGGTCGTGACAGGTTAATAGCGGAACACTGGTTCGGCAATAGCTCGGAGTTTGCCCCGAGCTTGTTTTAATAGCTTGCAGCTATTATGTGAGCTCGTACGCCGTTTAATGCTTTACCTGGCGTTCTTCTACTGAATGCGTGGTTTAACCTACTCTAGTAACTATTACAGAATAATTGGTTCAGCAGTTACTTGATACTTTTAAAAGAAATTAACAAGATTAGCTCGATTTTAAAAGAAATATAAAAGAATAGTGTTCCTCTTGTTCACAAAACAAAAAAAAACATGCACAAAAGAAATTAGTAAACGTATTTTAATTTACTGTTAGTTTGTCTTTGATTGCATTCTTCACAAATATATTAGCCAAAGTGTATGTTTGTATGTATGTTTGTTACGCGATAACTGGAAAACCAATGGTCCAATCTGCATGAAACTTTGCAAACGCGTAATATAAATCCATAGAATTTTTAAGTTCGAACATGAGCCAAATCGGTCGAAGGGTTCAAGAGTTAAAGAGATTGCTTTATCGACCGAGCGAAGCGAGGTCTTAGAGTCGAAAGCCGCGAAATGCCTGCGTATGGACCAGTTTAACGCTTGACCTCTGGTGCTTAAGTTTGGTCGACGTTTACTTGAAAACGGTTAATCCAAATTAAATGAAATTTTACACACAAGTTAAGAAGGTTAATTGGATAATTTAAGTGAAAAAATTAGCTTAATAGGTTACAGGGTTGCAGAGATATAGGTGACTTAAAGTCTTTACGATAGGTCTTACGATTATTTCAAAACTGGAGCGCTGATAATTTTTTTTCTAACATATACACATTTTTTATAAGCGACACAAATATGTTAGCCAAAGTATATGTTTGTATGTATGTTTGTTACGCGATAACTGGAAAACCAATGGTCCAATCTGCATGAAACTTTGCAAACGCGTAATATAAATCCATAGAATTTTTAAGTTCGAACATGAGCCAAATCGGTCGAAGGGTTCAAGAGTTAAAGAGACTGCTTTATTACAATGAAACCGATGATCCAGTCTTGATAAAACTTTTTAAACAGGTAGTACAAACTAAAAGAATTCTCACGTCAAAAAATGAGCCAAATCGGTGCAAGGGTTGTAGAGTTATAGAGAATACAAAATTACAATGTTTATCGATTATAATATTATGAGAACTGCAGGGATATTCAGTTATCCGTCAGGGAACCGAACCAAAGACCGAATTGTCAAAAATCGATACAACGTAATACGTCATTTCATACATTTTTGATAATTCGGTCCTAGGTTCGGTTCCCTAACGGATAAGTGAATAGCCATGTTGATTTACTCAAAATATTATGAATTTAAATGATCGTGCGGGTGAAACTTAAACCCATTTTTTTATTCAAATAGTAGTCCAGTCAATGAGTGCCCAAAAGAGGCATGTGGACCGAAAAGTCGAAAGCAGAAAAACTAACTTAGGAACTTTGTTTGGACTATTCAGGAGATTAACATACTAAAAGTCCCCACCCCTCCGAGGTGATCCCGAGGGATGGGGGGGGCCGAAGAAGGTCCCATTTTTAGGTTTTTTGCCTAAATGTCAAAAACTGGGCGTAGTACGATATTTTGTTGTACTACATTATAAAAGCTTTAAAATTTCCTACAACTTTGGCTTTAACACTTTTTATCTATATCCAATCGTTGTCCAGCTATGAGCTTCCAAACATGGTCTATTTTTAAGATGCTGAAATTAGTTTTCCATACAAAGTCGGTAAAAAAATCTTATATAAGTAATATTTGACCAACTTCTGGTTGTCGTACCATAATGAAACTTTGCAAATGTCTAGAAATATGATGACAGTTCAATAATTTGGTACCACTGAGCTGAGCTGATGATGGAGCCAGGAGGTGTTTACTGAACCTCTTCAATGGCTATTAGTAAACCCGTCGAATTTGGGCACATTACACTCGAATTGGCATAAGCAAAAAACCTTAAAATGGAACCTTCTTTGGCCTTCCCCCCCCTCCTCGGGCTCACCACGGAGGGGTGGGGACTTTTAATATGTTTAATGTTTATGTTCTGAATAGTCCCAACTAAGTTCCTAAGTTAGTTTTTCTGCTTTCGACTTTTCGATCCACATTTCTTCTTTTACTGGACTATAGGCTACAGTGCTTCACTTTTAAAAGTAAATTTTACAATTATTTAGATCTAAGTATTTTAAGATTCTACTGTTCGTTCGAAAAGCATATCTATGAGAAGAACGAGCAAGAAACTTATTGGGATTGTTATTTATGTGTTTATCACATATCATTATGCCATTAAAACCATCATTCACTCTAACATCTGCAAACATCCCTGACGCTCTGTAGTATCGAGACAGCGCCAAAAGCATCCTGAAAGCATACATTAAACTAATAATTAACTTTTAATTGTTGTACTGGATCCGGTTTTTGTAAAGTTGTAGTTTGTAAAGTTCATCCACAAGTCTTTTGTTTTAAAAAATAATTAATAATTAGGCCTACGTTTGATCACATCCCACCTGATTGAAAGTGCAAATGTGATCGACGAGCTGCACGTATAAAAAGTCTGATAATGCCTTGAACAAGGACACTTTGTCTTGCTCAGTAGCTGTAGATATATCTTGAAAACCTGCGAGCCTAGATGTTACGCGGGACTGTCATAGCTCTGCGTTTTCACTCCAAGTCTAAGTCATCATCGGCTGCTACGACAAAAATGTTATAGAATTAGCTACAATATCAATATAACAACTGTTGTAAATTTGCTGTATACAAGTAAAGCTAGATATTTTTTTCCAATTTCAATTCTTCTAATGTCCACTGCATTGGCAACTTCTTCTTAACAAGTGCTACAAACTATGAAGATTTTTTGAGATTATTTTTTAAAACTATCGTAATATTTATTATTTTATTCTATTATTTTCTGCAAGTGAATACACACATAACCTTTCATGTTTTATTATTATTGAAATTTTGATCACAGCAATAAAATAGTCACAGAGATAAAGATTTTTTTAATGTATATCCGTTACGTATTTTGAGTTTTACCATTACTTTCAATTTTGGCATTTTCCTTTCCTTTTACGAATATTATAAGTTAATGTTTCCATACATTTATATTTCGTAGATACTTTTACCCATGTATACCTATTTTGAGGGAAATTGGGTCTGCGAGGTCCCAGTTCGCGGCGAACTACTAGTTACAATGAAACCGATGATCCAGTCTTGATAAAACTTTTTAAACAGGTAGTACAAACTAAAAGAATTCTCACGTCCAAAAATGAGCCAAATCGGTGCAAGGGTTGTAGAGTTATAGAGAATACAAAGTTACAATGTTTATCGATTATAATATTATGAGAACTGCAGGGATATTCAGTTATCCGTCAGGGAACCGAACCAAAGACCGAATTGTCAAAAATCGATACGACGTAATACGTCATTTCATAAATTTTTGATAATTCGGTCCTAGGTTCGGTTCCCTAACGGATAAGTGAATAGCCATGTTGACTTACTCAAAATATTATGAATTTAAATGATCGTGCGGGTGGTGCAGGATATTATGTTCAAATTTATTAATCAAACCTAAACCCATTTTTTTATTCAAATAGTAGTCCAGTCAATAAGTGCCCAAAAGAGGCATGTGGATCGAAAAGTCGAAAGCAGAAAAACTAACTTAGGAACTTTGTTTGGACTATTCAGGAGATAAACATACTAAAAGTCCCCACCCCTCCGAGGTGTTTCACTTTTGAAAGTAAATTTTACAATTATTAAGATCTAAGTATTTAAAGACTCTACTGCTCGTTCGAAAAGAATATCTATGAGAAGAACGAGCAAGAAACTTATTGGGATTGTTATTTATGTGTTTACTTATCATTATGCCATTAAAACCATCATTCACTCTAACATCTGCAAACATCCCTGACGCTCTGTAGTATCGAGACAGCGCCAAAAGCATCCTGAAAGCATTGTTGTACTGGATCCGCAGCGCCTTGAGATCCCTGTTTGTAAAGTTCATTCACAAGTTTTTTGTTTAAAAAAAAAATTAATCATTAGGCCTACGTTTGATCACATCCCACTTGATGGAAAGTGCAAATGTGATCGACGAGCTGCACGTATAAAAAGTCTGATAATGCCTTGAACAAGGACACTTTGTCTTGCTCAGTAGCTGTAGATATACATCTTGAAAACCTGCGAGCCTAGATGTTACGCGTGACTGTCATAGCTCTGCGTTCTCGCTCCAAGTCTAAGTCATCATCGGCTGCTATGACAAAAATGTTATAGAATTAGCTACAATATCAATATAATAACTGTTGTAAATTTGCTGTATAACACAAGTAAAGCTGGATATTTTTTTCCAATTACAATTCTTCTAATGTCCACTGCATCGGCAACTTCTTCGTAAACAAGTGCAAAACAAACTATGATGATTTTGTGAGAATTTTTGTAAAAACTATATTAATATTTATTATTTTATTCTATTATTTTCTGCAAGTGAATACACACATAACCTTTCATATTTTATTATTATTGAAATTTTGATCACAACAATAAAATATAGTCACATAGATAAAGATTTTTTTAATGTATATCCGTTACGTATTTTGAGTTTTAACATTACTTTCAATTTTGGCATTTTCCTTTCCTTTTACGAATATTATAGGTTAAAGTTTCCATACATTTATATTTCGTAGATACTTATAACTTTTACCCATGTATATATACCTATTTTGAGGGAAATTGGGTCTGCGAGGTCCCAGTTCGCGGCGAACTACTAGTGTAATTGCGATTCACTGTCGTTGAAGATGGGGCATTTCGGTAGTTTGATAAACGCAATTTCAAATTAGTACAGATATTAGAGTTGACCATTATAGATTTGCGATTCATTTCTATAAAAACACTTACATTTTGTTAGGTTTATAGACACAATTTCAAAATGGTTCATAATTTAGAGATAATCATTATAGATTTGCGATTCACTCCCATAAAAGACAGTAACATTTTGTTAGGTTGATAGACGCAATTTCAAAATGGTTCATAATTTAGAGATGATCATTATAGATTTGCGATTCACTCCCATAAAAGACAGTAACATTTTGTTAGGTTGATAGACGCAATTTCAAAATGGTTCATAATTTAGAGATGATCATTATAGATTTGCGATTCACTCCCATAAAAGACAGTAACATTTTGTTAGGTTGATAGTCGCAATTTTAAAATGGTTCAGTATTTTGAAAAGACCATTATAAGACCATTTAATAAGGCTGCAGCCTTTTTAATTATTAAATACACAATTTCATCTTGGGCATATTAGCTTTTTCGCTGGCAGTAAGATATATTATTATTTGTGTAGCCTATCTGCAAAACTTTTTAAAACTTAGCATAGTTTGTGCCGGCACATTCAACAATAAAGGTGCACGAGCACACCGTAGTGCAGCGCAGACCACTGGTGGCTCTCTCCAAAAAAGTCAGCAAAAAGTTGAGATCACTACGTACGCGCCCATCCAAATACGTACACGCATAACATTGCTTAACTTCGATGATTACGTTCTTTAAATAGCGCTATTTTTAAATGAATTAATTTTATTAAAAACTAGCAATCCCGGCGAACTCCGTTTCGCCACCAGATGGCTTCGTTTTAAATTTCTGTTGAAATTTTTCCTGAATTTTCTTTGCTATAAACCTCACGGAGCCCGAGACCTTTCCAACGAATGCAAAACCGTGGAAATCGGTTCGTGCGTTCTGGAGTTATAGCGTCAGGAAGGAAAACCCGACTTATTTTTATATAGTAGATTAAAAGTTTTCAGATTTTTTCCTGTATTTAAAATATATGTTAAGGTATGCCAAATTTCATAAACATAGGGTAACGGCAAATTCTCTATTAGAATATAGAATATTGATTTATTCAAAGGGTCAAAACATTTTTTGAAGGATAAACGGGTGTATTTTTTCGACTTAAAGTTCTTGTATTAGGATATTTAAAAAAAAGTCTAAGGTCTAAAGTCTAAGGTTTAAAGGAAATTGGGCCGCGAGGTCCCAGTTTGAGGCGAACTACTAGTTATAGCCGATTTTAAAAAAGAAAGTTAAAATTTGTTCCTAAAAGGATTTTCTTAAAATATTGCGATAAAACCTCCAAAGCCATTGTAATAGTGAAAAAAAAGAAATCCCTGTAAGTGGGAGCAAGGCTTCTCTCATCTGTAAGCCTTTGAATGTTATTAGTATTCCGTCGACGAGTAACAAGTTACTTCCACTCTTATCCGGATTCTGAACTTAGGATGCCTAATGTCTAAATCTTTCTTTTACCTCTACGTGTCGGATAAAGGCTATCATAATGGACCATCAGGCACCTGATCTGTTTATTTTACTTATTGTCATTAAAAAAATCTAGGCACTACTTTTCATCTTGCCATAAAAATACCTAGAATTTTTAGTTACCTCAACAGAATGAGTTACCCTACTCTACGAATCAAATTACAATAATTTTAGAAAACTGCGGGACCCACATTTTCATACCTTTCAAAACACGGTAGTGTCTAGGCGACATTTTGCCACACACTGAGATTTGAACCCAAAGCCTCCGGATTACAAGCCGGGCGTACGCCCACTGGACCTCGAATGCTAAAAAAATATCGTAAGAATCTAAATAATAATATAATGCACTTTTGACCGACATTATCGACTAAACACCACGTCGGAAACACTACAGGTGACGTCTATTACGTGATCACCATCGGCCATGATGGCCATCGGCTTGTGTGTCGGAGGCTTACATTAAAACTAGTGAAATTTAAAGAAAATAACTTTTTAACTAGTTTATTAAATTAAAATTAAAAAAAAAACCACAACGCAACGTTTTCAAAATATGTTATTGGCGATTTTGTGGTGGCCGCCATCTTGGATTTTAAATTTGTCATAGTACGTTGTATTCTACTAGTTAAGTCCTTTCATGTGATACCCATATTGACGAAGTCGTGGAGAAAAGAAGTAATCCGCCATTTTGTAACGGCGGCCATCTTGGACCGTTTCCACTGAACATGGCTAAGAACACTTTCGACTAACTCTATATATCTATCCGTTCATCCGTTCGGGTGCTACGATGCCATATGCGCACACACGCACGCACGCACAATTTTCTATTTAGAATAATCGAATTCTGCCAACGTTGATCTCATCCTTAGCTCCTAAAGCATAGTATTTTTTCAACAAATCGTCCTATATAATATTATGTATGTTAGATGACGTAGGTACGATTACCTACGTCATCTAACGCTCATTTCCTGCACATGAGTATCGAAATCATTTAAGGGTCTCTCCTCCTCGCATTACAGCTTATCGTACTTTAGTACCAATTCTTTGCCGTGTAAGTCCCAATACAGTAAAAAAATCAGGCTAAAAAGCCTGCATATTCTTACAATACGTTCCCCGCTATCATTGTACCCAGTTTCATTATTACCTATGAAGTTTTTGCATGAGAGGAGCAACAAACATAAACAATAACATACCTACGAACTTTCAACTAAGTATATAATATCAGTCAAGATTGATGTATGTTGTTGTGTGATTGTGTTTGTGCATTCCGGATAATTGAGAATTAAATTAAATTAAATTTATATAATAAACAAGTGACAGTTTAAAAAACTTTTTAAAAACAAGCTTTTATTATTATTACCATCCAGCACCAAAGTACTCGTCAAGACAAATCAAATGAGCCCAAACTCGGTGGGGTTGCGACGTTTAATTACGGAGTTCCTATGGCCACCTTCCAGCTCCATCATCAGATCAGCTCGATGTCATAATAATATTGCATTGTCATCCGATTTATGAATGCATGCAAAATTTCAGCTCAATCGGGAACCGGGAAGTGGATCAAATTAAACTTGCAAGATTTGATTACAGACAGACAGACAACAGACAGGTGAAAGTAAATAAAAGCTTGTAAAATACATTTATTTTTCAATATTTTTACTAGCAGTTCTATCAAGTACTAACAAGTTATCGTAAACTATCAGAAAGACAAGCAAACAGGATCGTCAGCGGATCCGTGACATAATGTCCATTGAAGGCACGTCCATCCAGCATCCAACCAGGAAGTATGTGGCCTGTAGCCTGTAGGTATGTAGCATGTAGCATGTAGTATGTAGTAGTGTGGACAGGAACATAATACCCGACTCACCGGCGGTTCCGAGATGATTTACTCTCGGTCGGCAAGCGCAAGTTATAGGAAATAGGTGATTGAAGAAACTTTTGTTTGAAAGGTGATAAAATTTTTATATTAAAACTGTCCGTTTCAATTCGTGAACATTTTTTTGTATTATAAAAAGATGTAGTGAAGAAAAGGATAATAAATTTAAAATATTTTCTCACCTTGCCTTAATTTTATTTGCCCTAAGGTTAATGTGTAACGAGGGTGTAAAAAGTCGTCAAAACGCGCTTCAGACGACTTGTGTAATATAACACACGGAGCGGTCGCCAGTTCTTTTGCTTAAACTTGACTTGACACACTTGTTGGGTTGGAGCCAACCACCTTTTAACCATTTTTAGTAATCCACCTGTTTTATTAGTTATAATATCAGACATCGGACATTTAGTGTAAATTCCACTCTAATTTTGTGAGTCCATCTAAGCTTAAGAGGTTGTGAGGAATTCCAACGATAATTATACAATAATTGATATTATTTATTAATCACCGAATGCCCTCCCTTGCCTTCACTTCTCGTCAAGGCACAAAAGCGCGAGTGTTTCTAAGCACATTACTCCCGCTACCTCTCATGATACAGACCAAGGCTACGTTTGGAGGCTGGTATAGTGGAGCGACAAATATTTGCGTGGAGTATCGCGCCGCACGAGGATGTGAGCGTCCACCGGCCGGAGACTGTCATGGAAGCGATTCTATCTACGTTGCATATTTTGGAGCCTTCACTTTACATCATACCTACTTAACTCCGACACTAGATCCAAGTTCTTCTCTCTCCATGAAGTTCTTCTTGGAGAAGTTCGGATAATGAGGGTTTACACGAAAATGTAATCCGCCAGTTGGCGCCACTTTTGCAGCAGGTCCATCCCAATCTATAAATCTATGAAGATGATTTTCAGTGTTTGTCTATGAATGTCATGAATTAAAAATAAATCATTCTTGAGTCCAGGGGGGTCACATCATCGTGGCCACCTATGAGACAAAAAACAGTTTACGGATTCTCATTATTTTATGAAAATACGCGATATATTGATATTTTAGGTCATAAACTAGTTGAATAACATTGTATTGTCTCAAATTGCTTTAAAATTTTGGAAAAAAACGAAACACATAGGTATTATTGTCAAAGTGAAGCAGTTTGACAGAGTTTGACAAACAGCATAAACCGGCCACACTGAAAGGGACGGAAAAAAGTAGGTTCTCCTTTTTCTTCACACAGAGTGTTCCCTATTGCCATCACACTCACACATAAAATGGCTATGTCTATTTTTATTTTGTCTAAGCTTGAATAAAACCGATAGGTATTCTAAGATCCTCGATCAAACCTTCTTTCAGTGCAGTGCTGCCTCCTGGTACTTTTAAAATAAGTTCAATAATATTGTGCAGCGATCCTATTGAGGAATTTTCAAAAAGTTAATTCTATGAATTTATATTTCAAAATATGTCAAATAGTGCGAGCGAGAGAGCGTACCGTGGACTAAGCGCTCTTCAAGTATGGGTGTGTTATATCATTTCTTCACGCCTAAAGAACTGGACCGATTGAACTGAAATCTATAAGACCACAAAATAACAGATACTCTTAGGTTAAACCACCGGGCCCAGTTGTCTAAATATATAAAAGGAAAGCGTGACTGATTGATTGACTGATCTATCAACGCTCAGCCTAAACCACTGGATGGATTGGGTTGAAATTTGGAACATATGTAGATAGGTTTTATGACGTAGACTTCAGCTAAGAAAGGATTTTGTCACGCGGGCCGCGAGCATAAGCTAGTGTTGGTATAAATCCAATCAGTCACAATGAACAGTGTGTTTACAATGAGTACACAGTGTTACACAGTGAAGTATAACCGTGAGCGGGCGGAGTCGTCGGATCAATTAACGATCATTACGCTCTGTAAACTGTTCGCGACTAGACTGACACCCTGACGATCATGAATACCTTTTTATAGAGTTAGTTTCATTCTGAGGCTTCTATATAAGAACCTGAAGACAAATGTGGGTAAACTTGTAAGGATTTTTTTGAATTTATTCTAACTTTAGCCTTTTTTATATGATGAAGTAGAAGGCGAGCAAGACGCTCTCCTGATATTAAGAGATAACGCTGCCCATAATCAGTACAGTGCTACTTAGAATTTCATAATGAAGTGAAATTCAAGGAGCACTGCACCATCGCTTTTTACTCAAGAGTCATAAGATGTTAAGACTCTTTAGCCCAGTAATTTCACTAGCTACACGATGCCGAAAAACATTTTTAATTGCCGCTTGGAGAAACAGTTTTGTTCAATGGGAGGTAATGAAGCCTACGACCAGTAAAAATTCTGATTCTCATTTGACCCTCATTTATTTCAATCAGCAACGTCCATCCAAAGTTATGCGTAAAATTTCAATATCGGCTTATTAAAGTAACAGTAAACTATAATGGGGCAGTAATGGCGGGAAATAGCCGCACGAACGCGATGCTATCTACAAGATTTATTTTTATGTGCCGCCTATTTTGTGTTATTCGACAATATCGTGAATTATCGCCGCCATCTTGAAGTATAATCTGTGGCTGCAATAACTGTCATGTGCACTATACATCACTTTTATACTCGTTGCGGTTTTTTTTCACAGTATACGCTTTTGATATTATAGGGAGACCACCTGCTGCCTTTTGGCCACATACTACTTAACCTAACTTTATTAGTCTGTACTTTTGGTTCTGAGTGATTTAGTTCAAGCTAATTATTTCGTAGTTGTTCTACCATGGATTTTACGTTATAAAACTGTATCGTTTTCCTTATTTCTGCCATGTTTCCTTAATAATTAAGAGTTAATATCACAAATGTGTGAATAAACAGTTGCCAGCGAATAAAAAAATAACCACTCTGACTTGAGTGTATTCAACTCGGAAAATGAAAAGCATTTTATTATTTACTAGCTGACCCGCGCGCACTTCGTTGCGCGTGACAGTCAATAAAGCGAAAGTTTGGTGCTGCCATTTAGGATTGTATTTCCATCTCCGCGATTTTGTGAGCGTAAAATAGTTTTAACCCAGTGGGTAGTGAATAATATCGGACTGGGTATATCTATGAAGTTTTGTTTTGCTATCGCAGGAACCAGTCCTGTGTCCTTTCCCGGAGGTCAAACTATCTCGGTTTAACGGTTGTTGATTGTCTTCACAAATTTTCACGCCTCTTTTCAGGAATTAGAACTATTTGTGGTCCTTTCCCGGTAACCCTTAAACTTATCTCTACTGTAATGTACCTAAACCTAAGTTAAATTATAATTATTGGTTACCAATTTCTCACACTATCTTTCTCACGACTCAAATCAATTCTGTGATTCCTGAATTCCCATTAAAACTCTGACTCTCCTTCCTCCTGCCTGTAATACTGATTCTCCTTAATAGTTAATTTCTGACATAAAAACTATTCAATAACTTTCCATGCAAACGTTTTTCGGAAATAATTCCCGTTCTCCTGGGAATTTCACAAAATCCCTCCTTATTGGTCGCCTACGTTATATTAAGAATACGTTGACCAAATTTTAGCTAAAACGAAGAAGCGGCTACCGATTTCCTACACAAACTGCATCCCCCCCCTTTCCTCCCCTTAAAGGTTGATTTCTGGGATAAAAAGTGTCTCGTATCATTTTTTATGACTCAAACTAAAGGTTGTATCAAATTTTAGCGTAATAGATAGAGTCAACGGTTCTAAATTTCATTTTGTTGCAGCTATTTCGAAATTGATTTGATTTCCATCCCCGCGGCGTTGAATTAGTATACATAGTTATATTTCCTCCCGCTCTGGATAGCGAAGAAAATCGAGCCAAGTATTTCTATGCAGTTTTTTTTCGCTACCACAGGAAACAATCCTGTGTTACTTTCCTGGAATTCAAAATATTTTAATACAAAATTACAGCTAAATCAATTTAGCGGCTATTGATTCCTTTTTCCAGAATTCCTTATTCCATAAAACTATTTGTTTTCCTTTTAACTATCTATATTGGGAATTTAAGCTAAATCGGTTCCTCATGCCTCATACTATCATTCCCGAGACTCAAATCGATTCCGTGGTTCCTGTAGGTATGCCCATAAAACTCTGACCTTAAAAGTGAGGGAAGGTGAAAGGCCCTTTCACCTATATGCATTGTTGACTTAAGGAACTAAGACTAAGGGACTATCTCAATTATGTCCTTTCTTTTGGCTCAAGCTGTATCTATTTCGAATTTCTGCAAAATTAGAGCTGCGGGTACTAATTTCCCATAAAAACACCGATCCCCCTTTCTCCCTTTAAGCTTGGTTTCTGTAATAAAAGCTATTCCAGGCCTTTTAAGAGTCTCCAATTAACAACAAAATCACAAAAAGTAAAGAACAATTTTATTTTCTACAATTTTCAGTTTAAATGTTCATATTAGGGATTTAGAATTTAGATATTTAACGTGCCTCACGATTTTATTTTTCAGCTTTTTAGTACACTGTATTCAACATGTCAACCCCATTCATTTGATACCCATATTGATGAGATTAAAAAAATTGGTTATCCGCCATTTTGTAGCGAGTGCCATCTTTGATTTTTATTTTGTATAGTGCACTGTATTCTAGTTATCAAGTCCTTTCATTTGATACCCATATTGATTGGAAAAAAAAATGTAATCCGCTTTTTTGTAGCGGCGGCCATCTTGGATTTAAAATAATTTTAAATATACGTAATTATATTGTCACCAGAACCAAAGGCGTACACCAAATTTCATTTGAATCGGTTGACAGGAAGAGGGCGAAATTTGAAATTTGCGATTTTTTTTTTACTAAATTTGACCCAAGAATAAAAAATAATAAAACAAACGGAGTGAGCTAAATAAAACCGTTTAAAATAATAAAAAATGATATTAGAAACCTCAATAATTGAAGACCTATCCGTAATCCGTAGATACCTAAAACGTATGGGTTTGATGAATAAAATGAGTTTTAGTTCTATGGGGAGCCCAAAAAATATTTTTTTTCTATTTTTGTGTGAAAAACTTAATGCGGTTCACCGAATACATCTACTTACCAAGTTTCAATCGTATAGTTCTAATAGTTTCGGAAAAAGTGGCTGTGACACATGGACGGATGGACGGACGGACAGACATGACGAATCCATAAGGGTTCCGTTTTTGCCATTTGGCTACGGAACCCTAAAAACCACCTCAACAAAAAAATAACTTTAGAACTTCCGAAGACTTTTATTAAATAAGGCATGCAAACGAATTTACTCACATAAAGTTAATAAAATAATAATAATTCAATTAGACAAACTCAACATAAAATTAAGGACAATGATTTTTCTGATTATGTGATGGAACTTTAAAGTGAATATATATAATATATCTAATATATAAAATTCTCGTGTCACAGTTTTCGTTGCCATACTCCTCCGAAACGGCTTGACCGATTTTGATGAAATTTTTTGTGCTTATCCGGTATCTGTGAGAATCGGATTTATAATAAAATTATATATTTATAATAAAGGATTTGGGGGAGGTCTTTGCCCAGCAGTGGGACAGTACAGACTAAACAAAAAAGAAAAAAAAATTATAATAAAACAATTATTATTTTGCTATCTCAGTGTAATTCTCATATTAACTTTTAATCATTCCTATTAATTATTTATATGGCAAAACAACGTTTGCCGGGTCAGCTAGTTATTTATAAAATTATTCAACAAATATGGTATATGGTATGTAATAAAATAATTAATATCAGGTATTTTAAAGTTACATTAATTTTATAGTAATTATTAAGTGTTAAATTTTTGACTCGCAGTCTGTAAAACTCTAGGATTCAGGAATAACGACATGGATTGTTGACCGCCCTTTGGCATAATTTATTTATTTAAGGACATCCAACGCAGGAAACACATTACAATTAAAAGTCTTAAGGCTATTATGTCTTTAGTCTGTGTGATCCTACAATTATAGGATGCCACAGCATGCACAACTAAACATAATACTAATAAATAATACTACATAATAGCAAAAAGGTTTGGTTTCATAAGTCGTTTAAAAAGGTACTCATGTCCAACAAATCGCTTGCGAGTTTTAACGACGAACAGCGCCATCTAGTTTCATAATGGGTAAAATAGTGGCACATCGGAAAAGAGTTTGTATTTTGTATGTGTTCTTTATAAAATATGTTTTTGAGCGTTAAAAACTATTCAAAATCAATAAATAAATGTCCTTTTTGGAGTCTAACTACATACATCCATATCAAATAGGGCTAGCGGTTACTGATTTCCTATACAAAATTTGACTTCCACTCTAAGGCCAATTTCAGGGTTAAAAACTGTCCCATATCCTTTTTAGAGGCTCAAGCTATATCTAAACCAAATTTTAGCTTAATGGGGTCATTAGTTACTGATTTTTCATTCAAACTTTGACCTCCTTTATCCCGCCTTAGAGGTTGATTTCTGGAATAAAAAGTATCCCATATCATTTTTTACAACTCAAACTACCTTTGTGCCAAATTTTAGCTCAATAGGATCAGCGGTTCTAAATTTCCCATACAAACTTCGACCCCCCCTTTACCCCCCTTAAAAGTAAATTTCTGACATAAAACAAGTGTGTGTCAACAACTAATGTCTCGGTGAAAGGCATATTAGTTCCGCGCACAGGTTTCAATATTATCAAAACACTGGACGGCACTGTGTCTCTGATATCATGATGTTTACAATTATTGTCCGCATGTTGTCCTTGTTATTAAAAAATAGCTTTGACCCTGTCATGAACGATAGAACTAGAACCGCTGAAAACAGGTGCTATTGTGAAATTAATACACAAACCATTGAAATGTAAACAGAACTCAAAAGACAAACTTCTCACAACTTCCTGATCTCCTGGTACCTGGAATCGTTCCTACAGGTACATTATACACTATAACAGATTTCTCCGTACAATTATGAAGTCGAACCCACAACCGCTTGAAGTGGCGTTCAAGGCAACTCTTGGAGCAATTACCGCGAACGTCTGAGGCGCTGTCGATGAGGTCTGGTTTAATTACAAATTGATTGTACCTTACATCCGGCACGTCGGCACCCACGACATGACACTTAAAGGGTACTACACAATGTTATATTACTCGGATTATGTTTACCGAAAGCAAGCTTCGAGATGTGCACAAATTTCTGTGCTTCGGTAGGAGGCAGGAAGTCTTAACCTCTTATGACTCTTGAGTGAGAAGTTTTGGTGCAGTGCACTAGAATTTTACATCGTTGTCATAACAAAAAAAATATTTATATAAGTTTTATAAAAAGAAGTAAGAACAAGAGAAAGACGCTCTACTGATGGTATAAGGTTATGTCCATAATAAGTACAGTGCTACTCAGGATTCCATAACGATGAAAATTCTAGGTGAGAGGGAGTCATAAGACTTCTATCATAAGACTCTTTACGCACTACTTTACTGACATCTTCTATTTCCTAATGACTGATTGGCCAATTTCGCTTGTCATATTATCGTTATTAAGCACTGTCGGCCCATATCCCACTGCTGGGCAAATGCATGCCTTCGTATCTTGAGCATTTCGCATCACAGGTCTTTCCTGCGACTAGTTCTCCGTAGCAGTGTCAAATTGAAACAAACTTCGATACAATGTGTAGTACCCCTAGCCTCCGTTTGATTGCGGCGCACCTGTCATTGCGTACAAATAACCAATTAACAACACATTCACAGCGCCTGCTCTCTGAATTAATTACAAGCGCGACTTACTGCCGAGTTCCGAGGGACCGGGAATAAACACCTTTGATACAGCCTAGTACGTGATCATGTACCTGTCTTATCAAGTTAAAGTCTAGGTTTAGAGCTAGGGTTTGGTTAAGGAAGATATGTAGTTATACCTAAATCATTTTAAAAAATCTATTTTAACCAACTAGTTAGTCGAGAGTGTTCTTAACCATGTTTGGTGAAAATAGATCCAAGTTGTGTGTGTTGTGGTCAGTTTGGCGGTCCTAATAAAAAAAAAAAAAAAAAGTTGGCCGCCGCTACAAAATGGCGGATTACTCTTTTGTTCCACGACCCCCTCAATATAGCATCAAATGAAAGCTTAAGTTACTACTTACTAAGTTATTAGTTATCTGTTACTTAGTTATTTTACTAAATACAGCCCATTATGATAAATTTAAAATCCAAGATGGTCGCCACCACGAAATTGTGATTAACATATATGTGGTTGGGGTTTTTCTTAATTTAATTCACTTGTTCAATTAAAATAATTTAATAATTATCGTAAACCTCATAATATATAACTGAAATGGTGATTTGAATCTGACAGTAAACTCGCACCAGAATCAAGTCAATCACAATTATTAGGCTAACCAACCGATTAGAATTTTAGAACCTGTAGCCGTAAAATGAACAAAATTCTAACAAGCATAGAAGTGAAAGTATGCTGTGTGTTTGTATCATTTTCACTCTTTAACGACAGAACCTATTCAGCTGCAAATGCTATAATACTATCTATTAGTCTCTATAACGACACAGATTTAAGGGTAAACCACAACAGTAGCAAGTATAATAAGGTAGTAATGACTGTAGCGGTCCCTCAGGAGGTCCGTAATCAGGCCGTGTAAGGTCAGTCAACAGTGCATGTTTGAGCGCCCGTATTTACCTCGCTGCAGGCTCTGTACATCGACTATGTATGTAACTCATCATGTACCAGTGTTTGGATTACTGTAGTTTGTTGATATGGTTTGTTGAAACACCTGGAAATTACTCAAAAAAACCTTAAAAATCGTGTTAAATCTTTACCACCATGAGTTTTTTGCCCGTTTTTCTAATAGAGGTGATAATCGAACGGGCGACCGTGAAATGAAACTAAATTGTAAAATTACAACAAAATTCTTTATTGAAACACTACATGAAAATAACGATTTACCCTACTGTAATTACACTCATGTGTTAGCGTTTTATTACAATCGAGCAGTTAAATAATAATTAGTGGCAAATATACCATCGGTGACACATGACAAATGTTTGACGTGCAAAAAAAGGCAGGAAGTCACTGACATTGTAAAAAACATGTGAGATTGAGAGTTGGGCGCGTAATTGGAATATTATATTCACCTATCTAATCGTATTTATTTTACACATGTAGTATACTTACTGCGACCAGCGGTTTACTCGCTGTAATTTAGCCTATGTGTTATTCCAGGGTCTAAGCTATCTGTATACCAAATTTCAGTTAAGTCGGTCCACCCGTTTAGGCGTGAAAGAGTAACAAACATTCATCCAGACATACATACTTACAAACTTTCACGTTTATAATATTAGTAAGATATCTAAATATATAAAAGGAAAGAGTAACTGATTGACTGACTGACTGATCTATCAACGCACAGACTAAACCGCTGAACGGATTGGGTTGAAACAAATTTCAACCGAATCCGTTTAGTGGTATTCCAAAGAATACAGATAGGTTTTATGACGTAGACCTCCGCTAAGAAAGGATTTCGCCACGCGGGCAAAGCTAATAATATTTAAATTATATAATAAAATAAGGTTTTCATTATGGACTTCTAAATAAACTCTTTGCAAAAAAAACGGGCACTTTGATGATTTCTCTGCTTTAATGAAGAAGAACAAGAAAGAGGTTTTATTAATTTGACGATGCATTGACTTATCATTTATAAACATCCTGGCATGATTATTAATGTTCCAAATTTAAAATTTGAAATTAAAAAAGAAAAATACTGATTATATAGTGAAATTGCTTTGCTTTTTGGCGCGAATTGATGCGAATTGCTGTAACAATTTTATTACAATTTTAAAACTTTTTGAGTTTTTTCTGCAAATTAAACAATTTATTCTTTCTTTCCACAATAAATACCACTTTTTGATATAAGCGATAAAGCGATAAGGACCGGTAAAATTATAGCCCTACTTGAAGAAGGTTGTTCGCAAACTTACGGCTCCACGGCTAAATGTGAGCCGTTCAACTGTCCAGAGGACATGGCAACGATATCAAGAGACCGGTTCGGTTAAAAGAAGACCCGGCTCGGGAAGAAAACGATGCACAGAACCAAGAGACGACCGCTTTTTGGTGAGTCAGGCGTTGCGGAATCGTAAGGCGTCAAGTGTGGATCTGAAAAAAAACCTTGAAGAAGTAAGAGGAGTAGAAGTAAGCTTGTGGACGGTTAGAAGGAGGCTTTTGGCTGCCAATATCAAAAGTTGCCGCACGGCTCGAGGCCCTAAATTACTCCGTGAGCACCGTGTTGCTCGACTTCAGTTTGCTCGAAACTGTGCTTCATGGACTATGGAGGACTAGAATAAGGTATTGTTTTCTGATGAAGCTAGAATCTCTTTGTGTGGAGAGGACCGACGCCGGCGAGTGCTGCGAAGACCACGGGAACGCTATGCGGAAGTGTGTTTCGAACAAATCACTCCTTAAGGCGGAGGCTCCGTTATGTTTTGGGCAGCAATTAATTCGACGGAGCGTACGGAGTTAGTTTTCTTAGAAAGAGGAACATTAAATGCACACCAGTACATAATGGAAGTCCTAATTCCACATGCACAACCCGCATTGACTGCACTTGGGGAAGATTCCATTTTTATGGACGACAATGCCCGCCCGCACCGTTCTGGTGACGTGGAAGCTTATATGCAAGAAGTTGGGATCCGTCGTTTAGATTGCCCAGCTCGCAGTCCTGACCTCAATCCAATCGAGCATGTCTGGGATGTTCTAAAAAGGCGGGTAAGATCGGTGCAACCTGCTCCAAAAAACATCAGGGAGCTAAAAAGAGTAATTGCTGCAGAGTGGGAACGTATTCCTCAAAACGTAATTAAAAACATCGAAGAGAGTATGCCCAGAAGGATTCAAGCTGTGATTTTGGCAAGAGGAGGTCACACTCGTTACTAGGTTTTTACAGTTGTAAATTTATTTAAATAAAAAAGTAAAAAAATCTTCTTGTCTTTATTGCCGGCCACTTGTTATTGTGTGGTCGTGTACGTCGGTTTTGAAAAAAATCATCAATTTAAATACAAAATTGCCAAAGTTCACGCTTATTTCACATGATTATTACACGATTAGGTACGAGTATAAGTATATAAAGTGTGTCAAAAAATTAAATATTTTTAAACTAACACAAATCTACCTTAGAAAGTAAGTTTCCTTAGGTGCCCGTTTTTTTGCAAAAGAGTGTATATAATAAAATATTATTATTCTATACGTAACAAATATCTGAAACAGTAAGGCTGTAAAGTGCGGCTTACGAAAGGAACACGACTTTCTCATTGGAACATCGATGTCGCAGACATGTCGGGACTACGCACATCTCAGCAAATTATTTCTATTACCCCCGTCTCACCCCCTGTGGCCTCATTGGCCCCCTTCTGTTTGCTTTGATAATACATAGGATTCTATGTTACTTTTAGATGTATTATACGAGCTGTGGCCACGGGTTTTACCCGCGTAAAAGTAGTCTATTTGATTTTATAAGGTTAGAGTTAAATAATGGAACTAGGCGTTACTTTGCGGAAATCCATCACAACAATTATTAGTTATTATTTAATATTTAGTGTTAATTCCGCTCTAAATTTGTGAGTCTAACTAAGTTTTAAGAGATGGCGAGGAATTCTAATGTTACCAAAATAGTAATTAGTATTAATTCCACCACCGAGTGCACCACCCGCCCTCCCGCATATGCATGCATTAAGGTTAGAGATACCAGTCTACCAATGTTACCAAAGATGGACACAACTATGTCGCCAAGCGGTTATTGTGCACCGTGTTCCGGCATGATGTTCAGTGAAGCCAGGGGGGATTTATCCCACCTTCTAGGTTTAGTCTGCTACCATCTGCGGCCGCATCGTCGCTCAAGATCAGGCGAGATCGTGGTCAAAGGGTAACCTATAACGAATAAAAAAAAACTTGAGAGGTGTCAAGGGACACCCGGATGGAACGAAGTTCCTTTCGATTAATGAAAATATCTGGCTTGCTTTCTATAAGAGAGAGAGAGAGAGAGAGAGAGAGAAACATGCGCACGCCGCACAGCTTACAATAGCTTACTGTAGCAAAAAGTGTCGTGACAACTTTTCGTAAGATTTTTTTCCGTCTAGCCCCCTTTCACAACGCGCGATAAGGAACTTCGTTCCAAAAAGATACACTGTTACAAAATTAAGAATTGGGAAGAGATTAGAAGAGAGGAAAAAATGTTAAGTTTTAAAATAACTCATATTATTCTACCACATCATAATATATTCACACACATCAGAATCACACCATTATATTATTATACCTCTAATAAAACACTTCTTCACTTGCTTGTTACCATAGAGATGGTTAAACTGATGTTGACAAACATTGCCGGAATTTTCCATTATCAACAGTTCTCTCTCCCAGTTCTCGTGAAACCTGTTACAGTATTCGTAAGATTATTTACGCGACACGATTACGCCATCGGTTTCACTTGCTTTCTTTATAAAATAAAATCTAATTATTATACTTTATAAATTATGATGCCAATAGTAATTGGCTTCGCTACCGATGGGTGCTAACTGAAAATCAGCGCTGGGTGTTTCACTCCAGCCTCCAGCACATGCTGAGTTAGCACCTATTCGGCGATACACATGTATCGCCGAATAATATTTGTAAAATAGTATTTGTACATCGACGCACAACCTCACAGGCCAGGACAGTTTTAGTTTTAGACATTCTTTGTTTTTTCATTGTTTTAGCTCTATATTATGTAGTCATAAATAGATTAACGTTTAGAATTTATTTGTCTTTATGTTGGTGTATAGGTAATGAATAATTTTTGTTTTTTTTTTGTTACTTGTGTTTTTGTCGAATATATGCTTTTTCTTTCTTTCTTTCTATAATTCCAGATATAATATAACTTTGATTAAAACATAATAATATTATTATCATAATCACTGAAGTCACTAATATTGTGTGTAATTACGCATCATCACTCCACGCCGGGGGACGCGAGGCGGGATGTGGGACAGTCCCACATCCCCCGCAGGAGATGGGCGCGGCGGGGAATACCCACTAAAAACCTGGGGGTGTTCCTGCGGGACGCCATAATGCCGGGGCAGCGAAGCACTCATCCGCGGCCCCGACGGCCCTAGCTTAGATTCTAGAATAACACATATTATGTTATGCTACTTTTCACCGGGTAAAACAACTGGATTACACAGATAGTATATTATAAATGAGGGTATCTATCCGTTTGTGTGAGTGTGTGTGTTACCATTTCACGCCCAAAAGTAGCATAAATTTGAGCTAAAATCATTATTTCAGCTGACAAAACCTCTCTAGGCTCACATAAAAGCAGGAGTGTGGTAATGTGACGTCACATTACCTCCCATCACATTGATTTAATTCCAAGTGTAAATGTCGGAAGATGTTTATCTCCACAGCGAGTCACAGGATCCATATATGTACCTACATTTAGTAGGTACTTGTTTACAGACAAACAAACGTGTTGACGCCTCTCTAATGTTGTTATCGTATTTACTCTTAAATAAACAACGAGGCAGATTTAAAGCTAATTCGCCGGCAAAAACTTATTCGGGGAACAAATTATGGAACGTACTTCTCGGAATACAATGCTTTCAGGAAATGTTAGATTTTTTGTTATACTTAGGTAAGTCTGTGACCACGATCTCGCGTGATGTAAAGTGACGATGTTGCCGTTGATGGTAGCAAACTTAACCTAGAAGGCGGGACAAATCCCTCCCTACACTGAACAGATAAATAACGCTTCATTGAACACCATAATAAAATATTTAACACTAGCTGCACCCAGCGGTTTTACCCGCTATGTGTTATTCCAGGGTCTAAGCTATCTTTATACAAAATTTCAGCTCAATTGGACCATCCATTTAGGCGTGAGAGATAGTAACAAACATACATTATTACAACCTTACATTCTTACAAACTTTCCCGTTATACTATTAGTAGGATTACATACATTTTATATTAAAACGTGTTACGACGGTCTTATCTCTAATAACAATCTCAGATAACCAAACAGGAAAGAAAAATATAGGTACCTATTTCCAAGAATATTTGGCTCACTTTGTTAACAAGTAGGTCAGAGGTAATGCAGATGAACTGTACCTATCCAATTAGATAGAGTCCCCCCGGGCCGGTGCAAGGGGGCCACAGGGGCCGCTCGGGGGCAGCTGGGGGCCGCTCGGGGGAGCAGGGGGCCACTGATGCGCCATTCAATTTGCGGTCACAGCGCGAGGAGATAGATAGAGACCAGTTTACCGGCTGTTATTGAAGCATTTTCACGTTATTATTACGCTGAGGGACGCTTGAAGAGAATGGGGATGAGGACAAAAAATTCTCCATAATGTAGACAAAAAATATTGGACACGTATTTTCTTTATAAATTTAATAAAAAACGAGTAAGTTTCAGCGTCCTGAAGTTGCGGAGGAGATCATGACGTTATATTTAACAAGTGAATTAAATTAAAAATTTAAAAAACCCCCAACGCAATACGTAATTCACAATTTTTTTGATGGCGGCCATCTTGGATTTTAAATTTTATGTAGTGGGCTGTATTTTACTCGTTAAGCCCTTTCATTTGATACCCATATTGAGGGGGTCGTGGAAGAAAAAAGTAATCCGCCATTTTGTAGCGGCGGCCATCTTGGACCGATTTTCACCAAACATAGCTAAGAACACTTTCGACTATCTCTACTTTCAAACAAAAAAAACGAAATCAAAATCCGTTTATCCGTTCGGGAGCTACGATGCCACAGACAGACACACACAGACAGACAGACAGACAGACCGACAGACAGACAGACAGACAGACAGACAGACAGACAGACAGACAGACACGTCGAACTTATAACACCCCGTCGTTTTTACGTCGGGGGTTAAAAAAATGAACCTTGAAAAAATGAACTCCCTTCAAAAAATGTTATATGTTATAAAATTATCTCTGTCACATTTAATGATATTAAGTGAAAATGAATAATGTGTGTGTGAATGATATTATAATGATATACCAACCAAAAAATACGTACCTATACGTATATAAGTATTTTTGGTATACTTTTGGTATTTGGTATATATACCTATATATTATCATACTTTAGCTGATGGAGTAAATAGATGATAAAATGTTTAAGATTCAAAGTAAGAGGGAAGAGTTTATGCTTAAATTTGGTCTGAACCGAAATGATATGAGTGTATTTGTAAACATTCTTTCTGATCCTAATTGTGAAGCGGGTCGTGCACTCTTGCTGGTGTTTATGTAGTGATCTATATCCCATTGATGTCTGTATCAATTTGTGCGAGTCGCTTTGCAGTTGGGAGAAGAATGGGTTTTATGTAGGTATCTTTTGATAGTTTTATAAGATTAGGGTATGATGGGACTATCAGGCCCTTAAAGGTTACGACAGATAGAAGCGGAACGGAGCGGTGAAGCGGTCGCGATCTTCATTTTGTTCCTGCCCGCGTTCGCTTTATATGTGACAGGTTACGTACAAATTCGAACATTACAAAAAATCCGTCCCAGATCGTGTTCGCTTTACCGCCTCAGTCTGTCGTAAGCTTTAGGGTAAAAATTTTAACGAAAAAATTTTTTAACCTTGTGGTCATCCCTATTAGTCGGCGTGTTATTCTTGGCCCACGAGGGTTCGTTTCGGGAAGTTAATACGTAAGCGTTGTGCCTCGGTATGATTGCCGAGGTGTTATCTTTTCAATTTGCCGCGACCGTTTACATTATATTATCTATGTTTGAGTTGAGGACGGATTTGGATGCGGAGGGAATAGCGTATTGTTTCCTATCCGTAGGATTTTTTAGCTGTATTAATTTTAGCTTATTTGCAGTTAGGGATCCTAACACTCTTAACCTGTTACCAGGTGGCTTCTCTTTGGTGGCTTCTTGTCTTATAATATTATGTAGAGACAAAATATTATAAGACAATCGCTTCCCGATGTTTACCCATATGTATGTATGCTTAGATCGTTTAAACTACACATCGGATTTTGACGTGGTCTCTTTTAATAGATTGTGAGTCAAGAGAAAGGTTTATATACCTCTATTATGTAATAATACATGCATGTTATGCGATAATATTAGAGTAAAATAAGATTAAACAATTTAGGAAATAAAATGATATATTTTTTTCTATGTAATAATAATTAACAAATAATATACCTAAGATAGAATATAATAGAATAATGCTTTATTGCAAACCAAAAATATACAAAAGAACTTATTACGACCTAAGATTTTGTTTATTAGAAAAAAATATATACACAATACAGATTTCTAAGACATAGTTATCGACCGAGCGAAGCGAGGTCTTAGAGTCGAGAGCCGCGAAAAGCCTGCGTTTCGACCAGTTTAGCGGTTGACCTCTGGCGCTTAGGTTTGATCGACATTTACTCGAAAACGGTTAATTCAAATTAAATGAAACTTTGCACACAGGTTAAGTAGATTAATATAATAATTATAATAAAAAAATAGCCAAATAGAATTTAGGGTTGTAGAGATATAGGTGACTTAAAGTCTTTACGATAGGTCTTACGATTATTTCAAAACTGAAGCGCTGATAATTTTTTTTCTAACATATACACATTTTTTATAAGCGACATAAATATATTATCAAAAGTGTATGTTTGTATGTATGTTTGTTACGCGATAACCTGAAAACCGATGGTCCAATCTTTATGAAACTTTGCAAATACGTAGTTTAAGTCAATAGAATTTTTAAGTTCGAACATCAGCCAAATCGGTCGAAGGGTTCTAGAGTTAAAGAAAATGCTTAATTACAACGTTACCAAAGTTCCAATCTTAATGGAACTTTGCGATCAGGTAGTATAAGCTAAAAGAGTTCTCATGTTCGAAAATGAGCCAAATCGATCCAAGGGTTGTAGAGTTATAAAAATTACTAAATTATAATGTTTTGCACAATTTGTTAGGTACATTAAGTTTGAGAAAGATCCTACAGGCAAGAAAGAGCAGGCAAGTAGATCAAGCTAAAGAATAATTAGCGATAAAGTCCAATAATTCCAGAATTTCAAGCAATTTATCTTATTTTCAATAACATTATTTTTTAGTACATTGCGTAATACCAATAATTGCGTCAATTATAGTCCGGCCACCTAAAGTTTGCTATTGAGATAGGTGTCACATACATGTAGGTAAGTACACGTTTTGTGCTGTTTTTTTAATCTTTTTATAAACCTCATTTCGCTCGATCGATAAAATATAATGTTATTTAATGTAAGTAAAATAAAAATAAAGTAAAATAGTAATTTAAAGTAAAAACCTTATTAATAGCGTTATTTTATGCCCATCGCTAATGGCAAGCAACCAAAGTTGGATTTAGTTGGCATAATTATAATATAATATTATTATGACGACATAACTACGTCACATTGCCTAAAATTTTGTATAAATTATTCCGAACACAATGTACCGGACTATAACTCGCTGTCAAGTAAAATAATATTTTACAGTGGCCGTAGCATGCCAAACGAGATCCCGCTGAAATGTCAAGCGTAGAACTGTCATGCCATACATTGTAGTTTTGTGAATGTATGGGATGACAGTTCTACTCTTGAAGTTTGGTCGGGATTCTGTGTGGCATGCTACGGCCACTGGCAAAACACGAAAGTGGAGACCATAAACAATAATAAGCAGGTAACAATGTCTGTGGAAGTGGTGATAGAATAAAAAAAACTCGCTGAATCGTTTTGTTATAAAATATAATTTAAATACATAATTTATATGAATACATACATATATCATCGACCGAGCAAAGCGAACTCTTAGAGTTGAGAGCCTCTGCTTTTTCGCTGGCAGTAAGGTTATTTGAGTAGTCTGTCTGCATAACTTTTTAAAACTTAGAGTAATTGTTTGTGCCGGCACATTCAACAATAAAGGTGCACGAGCACACCATAATGCATCGGGGGCCGCTGGTGGCTCTCTCCAAAAAAGTCAGCAAAATGTTGAGATCACTACGTATGCGCCCATTCAAATACGTACGCACATAATATTACTTAACTTCGATGTTTACGTACTTTAAATAGAGCCATTTTTAAATGAATTAATTCAAATGTAAAGCTTTCAGAAGTTTTCCCGAATTTAAAATATATGTACTTATAGTCTGCCAAATTTCATAAATATATGGTAACGGCAAGTTCCCTATGAATGTTGATTTATTCAGAGGGTCAAAAAAGTGTAGGTACGTTTTTGAAGGATAAACGGGTGTATTTTTTTCTACGTTAACTTAGAAGTTTAATTTTACGGGTACCAAGCGGCCATAGACCGGTGTAGTATGGTAAAAATAAACAATTCTACGGGATGTAGAGTATAAATGGGTCTTGACAGACATACGGATGACCAAGTGATCCTATTAGGGTTTCGTTTTTTCCTTCAGAGGAACGAAACTCTAAAAAGGATTATATTCTAAAAATCTCGGTACGTAGGTTTATTGAGTTTTAATTTCTCTGAATTTTTGTATTTTGAGTTTTAATATTAATGTTAAAGTTCTTGTATTAGGATATATTTAGTCGAGGCCTAAAGTCTAAGGTTTACCACGGAAATTGGGCTGCGAGGTCCCAGTTCGAGGCGAACTACTAGTTATTTCGTAGCCGTAAACGTATATCTGGGAATAAAGCTTACGTCAGACTGAGCCGGGACGGAACGGTAAAGCGGTCGCAATCTTCATTATGTTCCTGCCCGCGTTCGCTTTATCTCGTATGTGACAGGTTACATACAAATTCGAACATTACAAAAATTCCATCGCACACCGCGACCGCTTTCTCGCCTGTGTGTGTCGTAAGCTTTAGCGTTTTTTTACTACGGAACGCTAAAATGGGGTTAGTGTACCTGGACGTGATCTATTGCAATACATAGTGAGCACTAACAGGACCTACACAATACATAGTGCATAGTAGGACCCATATCAACCGGTTGCGCTCGATGCCCACTGAGCATGAAAATAATAAAAACTCAGCGGAGCGCGACGGCCGCGTGACGAGGGTTCGCTTTACTTCGCCTTACTTCGCCTTACTTCGCTCTCAGGTGAAACAAAACCGATGTCGATCCAACTTCACTTGTCGGTTTACGTCCCTCAAGCATCTCTGTAACACTTGAGGTCAATCATAGAGCTACGTGTAGAGAAACAAACTCGAGCAAGACAAAAATGCGAAGGAAATACGAATAAATAAATAGAGACGAGAGGTCGCATTTGGTATACATTGCTGTTATCGTGGTTAACTTAGAAATCTGTAAGGCACGAGTGAATAGGTAGTAAGTAGGTAGGCACCGTATGTGATTCATCGTCAACCGCATCTGCACTTTCCATATTGTGGGATGAGGTCCGACGTACGCCCATTTAGTATAAAAAAATCAAGATGAAGAGGAATTCCAATCATTTTTTACTGTGACCATTTTAATTTGACAGGTTCATAATATGAATTGCCTGAACAAGCGCCTCAGAATTTAGATGTTTGTCAAATCAAATTGGTCATGCGTTTAATGATATGACAGTTTATCTACGTATATTGTATGCTAGATCTATGAGATCAATATAATTTATTCGTCACGAGTCAGGCAGCGGTTGAATGATAGGTATTTCTTTATTCCAGTACTTGCAAACGATCATGATGTCGAAGAAAGATAAAAATATCTCTGTTTGATTAAGTTTTTTTTTCCCTTTTCGACCGAGCGAAGCGAGGTCTTAGAGTCGAAAGCCGCGAAATGCCTGCGTTTGGACCAGTTTAACGCTTGACCTCTGGTGCTTAAGTTTGGTCGACGTTTACTTGAAAACGGTTAATCCAAATTAAATGAAATTTTACACACAAGTTAAGAAGGTTAATTGGATAATTTAAGTGAAACAATTAGCTAAATAGGTTCCAGGGTTGCAGAGATATAGGTGACTTAAAGTCTTTACGATAGGTCTGACGATTATTTCAAAACTGGAGCGCTGATAATTTTTTTTCTAACATATACACATTTTTTATAAGCGACACAAATATATTATCAAAAGTGTATGTTTGTATGTATGTTTGTTACGCGATAACTGGAGAACCAATGGTCCAATCTGCATGAAACTTTGCAAACGCGTAATATAAGTCCATAGAATTTTTAAGTTCGAACATGAGCCAAATCGGTCGAAGGGTTCAAGAGTTAAAGAAATTGCTTTATTACAATGAAACCGATGATCCAGTCTTGATAAAACTTTTTAAACAGGTAGTACAAACTAATAGAATTCTCACGTCCAAAAATGAGCCAAATCGGTGAAAGGGTTGTGGAGTTATAGAGAATACAAATTACAATGTTTAATCGATTGTAATATTATGAGAACTGCAGGGATATTCAGTTATCCGTCAGGGAAACGAACCAAAGACCGAGTTGTCAAAAATCGATACGTCGTAAGACGTCATTTCATACATTTTGATAATTCGGTCCTAGGTTCGGTTCCCCAACGGATAAGTGAATAGCCATGTTGACTCAAAATATTATTAATTTAAATGATCGTGCGGGTGGTGCAGGATATTATTATGTTCAAATTTATTAATCAAACTTAAGCCCATTTTTTTATTCAAATAGGAGGCATGTGGATCGTAAAGTCGAAAGTAGAAAAACTAACTTAGGAACTTTGTTTGGACTATTCAGGAGATAAACATACTAAAAGTCCCTGCCCCTCCGAGGTGAGCCCGGGGGGGGGGGGGGGCAAAGAAGGTTCCATTTTTAGGTTTTTTGCTTATATGTCAAAAACTGTGCATTATACGATATTTCGTTGTACTACATTATTAAACCTCATAAAATTTTCTACAACTTCGTCCTTAACACTTTTTATCTATCTCCAATCGTTGTCCAGCTATGAGCTTCCGAACATGGTCTATTTTTAAGATGCTGAAATTAGTTTTCCATAAAAGTCGGTAAAAAAATCTTATATAAGTAATATTTGACCAACTTCTGGTTGTCGTACCATAATGAAACTTTCCAAATGTCTAGAAATATGATGACAGTTCAATAATTTGGTACCACTGAGTTGATGATGGAGCCAGGAGGTGTTTACTAAACCTCTTTAATGGCTATTAGTAAACCCGTCGAGTTTGGGCACATTACACTCGAATTGGCATAAGCAAAAACCTAAAAATGAAACCGTCTTCGGCCTCATCAGTGATTCACTTTTGAAAGTTAATTTTACAATTATTTAGATCTAAGTATTTTGAGACTCTACTGCTCATTCGAAAAGCATATATATGAGAAGAACGAGCAAGAAACTTATTGGGATTGTTGTTTATGTGTTTATTACATATCATTATGCCATTAAAACCATCATTCACTCTAGCATCTGCAAACATCCCTGACGCTCTGTAGTATCAAGACAGCGCTCAAAAGCATCCTGAAAGCATTGTTGTACTGTATCCGTTTTTTGTAAAGTACATCCACAAGTCTTTTGTTTAAAAAAATAATCAATAATTAGGCCTACGTTTGATCACATCCCACCTGATGGAAAGTGCAAATGTGATCGACGAGCTGCACGACGAGATTTTTTTTAATGTATATCCGTTACGTATTTTGAGTTTTAACATTACTTTCAATTTTGGCATTTTCCTTTTCTTTTACGAATATTATAGGTTAAAGTTTCCATACATTTATATTTCGTAGATACTTATAACTTTTACCCATGTATATATAACTATTTTGAGGGAAATTGGGTCTGCGAGGTCCCAGTTCGCGGCGAACTACTAGTGTTAGTTAATTAGTTATAAGGGTGACATTTTCTTAATGAAAAAACCCCGTATAAAAATAAATGAAAAAAAAAAAGATAAAAATACACATGTGTTGGTACACATAAAATAATTTATTATTACACAATTAATTTAACCATTATGAAACAAAAAAATCGTGGCTATATTAACAGTTAAAGCGCTGTGCTATGGCGTGAGTACGCCCAATGCTCTTCGTGTCTTTACATTTTGGTCGTATTTAGAGTGCATCTTACTGTTCTACACGTCTCGTATATTTTTTACATATATACATACACTAACTGCGACCCGCGGTGTTACCCGCGGCACAGTTATTACCGATAAAACTTGTTTATAATAATTGCTCTAATTTTAACTAACTTTTAAAAACTAAATTCACTTATATAAGCTTACTACATTAGGTACACTAACACCAGAAACATGTAGGAGATGTTCGGCTCATTTTGTGAAACGGTATCTTATTCGGTTCGGTTTTCGGTGAAGTTAGTATTTGACAAATTAATTTCGATTTTAAAAAAAATCGTAGTTAATTTGGTTGATATTTTTTAACATGCATATAGTCGAGAAGAAGACGAATCGAAAAAACCATAAAAATCGATCATCAAAAACCATCAAATAGATCATCAAAATCGGTCCAGGCGTTCTTGAGTTATGAGTATTGAAACTTTTACGAAGTACCAGGACACCAGAAATGTAGGAGATGTTCGGCTCATTTCGTGAAATTTTACATATATACATACATAAAGGTTCCCGTTGAGGTAGACAAAGACTATTTCCCTCCACTTAGTACGATCCTGAACACCTCTTTCTCTTCCTTGTATATTTTTAACAACGACAAGTGAATTAAATTAAAAATTTAAAAAACCCCCAACGCAATACGTATTTCACCATTTTTTGTATGGCGGCCATCTTGGATTTTAAATTTTATATCTTCTTCTTCTTAGTCGTTTTCTTCACAAAGTGAAGGTCGTGTCTAGTCTGCAGGATTTGCCATCACTCTTCGAATAACACTCTGCCAGGTTGTTCTATCTGTCGCTGATCTCATGGCCTGAGCCACTGGCATGCCGGTAAGGGATTTTATTTGGTCCGTCCATCGCATCGGAGACCGTCCGCGAGGTCTCTTTCCCTCAACCTTACCGACTACCAACAACTTTTCGAGGTTGTCTGGATCTCTCCGAGCAATGTGGCCAAAGTAACTCAGGATACGCTGGGAACAGATACTAGAGAGCCTTGTGGTGATTTTAAGCTGGTTGAGAACAGATACGTTGGTCCTACGGGCTGTCCATGGTATACGCAACATACGCCGCCAACACCACATCTCAAACGCGTCAATCCTCTTCCTGTCACTTGTTCTAATCGTCCAGGACTCCACACCGTAGAAGAATATAGAGAAGACCAGTGCCCGCACCAGTCTCACCTTCGTTGTATTAGATATGTTTCGATCTTTCCATATGCGGGTGAGTTTAGTCATAGCTGCTTTGGACATCTGGATTCTTCTCCTGATTTCTTTATCACTTCCTCCTTCATTAGTGACAACTGAACCGAGATATTGGAACTGATCTACAAATTCCAGGTCTTTAAGTTCGTTTGAACGCGTGAGAGTGCCTGACCGGTCTATTATCATTATTTTTGTCTTAGCCTTGTTTATACTGAGGCCAACGGATTCACTCTCCTTCTCGACTCTAGAGAGCAGAGCAGCAAGTTCTCCCTCGGATGCCGCGAACAAGGTTGTGTCATCTGCGTATCGCAAGTTGCATATCATCTTGCCACCTATCGAGATGCCTCCTTCCCACCCTTCTAAAACTCTCCTCATAATATACTCCCCGTAAATATTAAAAAGGATCGGAGATAAAATACAACCCTGTCTAACACCTTTCTGTGGTTTAAGAGGCCGGGATAGCACATCATTGACCCTCACTACTGTGTTGCCTTTTAGATAGAGGTTCGCTATCAGAATCGTGAGATGTCTGGGTACTCCCATCTCCAATAGTATGTTCCATAGACAATCCCACTTAACACAGTCAAAAGCTTTTGAGTAGTCCACAAAGCACATCAACACTGGAACGTTAAATTCGCGGGACTTTTCTATGACCTGCTTGATATTCACAATCTGTTCTCTGGTACCTCGGCCTCTAACGAAACCTGCCTGCTCTGGTGCGATTTGCCATTGCAGGTAGGACTTTAGCCGGTCGTTTATGATGTATAACAAGATCTTACTAGCGTGTGAAATAAGTGCCACTGTCCTATAGTTTCCGCATGATTTGGTGGAGCCTTTCTTGTGCAAGGGGATTAGAACAGATTCCTGCCAGTCCTCGATCCATTTTCCTGTTCTCCATATCTGGTTACATAAAGTATGTAGTATTTCCACCCCAATATCTCCCACGAGCTGCAGCTCCTCGGCAAAAATTCCGTCTCTCCCGGCTGATTTGTTATGTTTGAGCTTTTTCAATGCGTACTCTATTTCGGATTTTATTATGTCAGGTTCAAGGGGAATGTTATCCAGACTGTTCTCGGTGTTTAAAGGACATGCTGATGAAACTGTATATAAGTTCTCACAGTAAGTTCTCCACCTCTCCGTGACTTTGTCAATCTCCGTCAATAAAACTCCATTCTCATCATCAACCGCCCATGTTCTTGCTTTAAAGTCCCTTGTAATGCTTTTTATTTTATTAAACATGTCCTTTGTATGCAAGGTGTGCGCATGGTTTTCAATTTCCGCACAAATATTGTGAAGATAGTTGTTTTTATCTCTCCTACATAAGTATTGAACTTTACTTGACAAAGCTTTATAACGGCTACGGTCCACATCACTCGAGAGGTTACTCAGAGTGTCTTTTCTCTCATTAATAGTGTTCCATGTCTCGTCAGTCAACCATAGGCTTCGTGGGGCGTTTTGAGTTGGATTTATGCTCTCTTTTCGAGCCGACACCATAGTCATCTTAAGTTTTAACCAATTGTCATTAACATCACTGTCCTCCTCTAACCGTATCTCTGCAGATGCTTTTTGCTGAAATCGTTGCTCAAACTTTCCATACTCATCAGAGGTAAGACGCCGCTGTGGATTGTGTAATGATCGTACACATCTCTTAAGCCTAAGAACCAAACTTGCTATTAGCAGTACGTGGTCACTACCACAATCGGCGCCCGGGTAGGTTTTAGCGCTTGTGACACACGATTTCCACCTGCTGGCGATAGTGATGTAGTCTATCTGATTTCTGGTCTTCCCATCTGGTGACCTCCATGTGTATAGCCTCCGCGGGTGTTGTTCAAATCGTGTGTTCATGATGGATAGGGAATTTGCCGCACAGAACTGCAGCCATCTGTCGCCTCTGTCATTCCTTGTACCTAGACCAAAATGGCCCACAATCCCTCTTAAATGATTGTCATGTTTTGTGCATCCGATCTTCGCATTAAGATCCCCAATGATTAGGTTGATTTCTCTTTTCGGAAGCAAGTTGAGTGTATCTTCAAGTTTGTTGTAGAAATCATCAATGTCCTCCTCTTTTGCAGCTGAAGTTGGTGCATACACCTGAATGACATTCATGCGGCAAGGCTTGGTGTTGATCTTGAGCATAATTATTCGATCATTTACCGGGTTGTATCCGAGTACGGCATTGTTTACCTTGGGAGAGACTGAGATAGCCACGCCTCTGCTGCTCTCATTAGTTGGGCCTGAGTAATAAACTGTGTGCCCTTTAGGTGTTTTGAAAAATCCTGATCCTCTCATATGTGTCCTCTCATATGTGTAAATTTTATATAGAGGACTGTAATCTACTCGTTAAGCCCTTTCATTTGATACCCATATTGAGGGGGTCGTGGAAGAAAAAAGTAATCCGCCATTTTGTAGCGGCGGCCATCTTGGACCGATTTCCACCAAACATGGCTAAGAACACTCTCGACTAACTCTACTTTCAAACAAAAAAAACAAAATTAAAATCCGTTCATCCGTTTGGGAGCTACGATGCCACAGACAGACACATACACACACACACAGACAGACAGACAGACAGACAGACAGACAGACAGACAGACAGACACGTCAAACTTATAACACCCCGTCGTTTTTGCGTCGGGGGTTAAAAATGAATGTCTGTTTTTCAATTTGACCGTTTATATGTTCTTATCCTCGTTTGTAAGCAATAACGCATAGTGTTGAATGATGAGGGCGTAAGTGCAGTTGTCACAAGTTAGAGCCGGCGCTGTGAGGGCGCGGACAAAGGGCTGTGACGTCACTGCTGCGGAATGAGAACAGCGCTTGTATCCACCGCTCGCCACGTCACCCAAACAGCTTGTTACTTTTAACAATATAGGTTATTTTTGTTATTAAAGGAATTTTAAGAGTATATAAGGAGGTATTGAGAATAATTTGTGAGCAAAATAGGTATTAAAAAAAATCATAAAGTGAAGGGAAATTATAGTTGACTTAAAGTAGGCTTTAATAAAGTGAGAGCGAGGTTCACGTTTCATAGAATATCTTGTTAACTGCTGAACTGATTTTGATGAAACTTTCACAGTGCCTTAAGTTGAACTGTCAAATAAATGATAAACGAAAAAGTATACCTAAAATAAATATATATATTTATAGTTTTAGTCAAATTGTTTCCTTACGTGTATTATTGTTTAAGTATGTACCTATTTTGCCGTGAATAAAGTGTTTTCTATTCTATTCTATTCTAAAATAGGACCAGTAGTTTCCGAAAAAATCAAGGACAATAATATAATCAATACGTGCAAAGAAATTCTTCAGTAAAAATTGTTTCTTTAAATAAGTGACCTATGTAAATTATCTCACAGTATCAATATTATATAACATACATTCAAACTGAAAAAGTAACCTTTTAATCAAAGGCGGTTAAATAAGAGTTGGTGCAGTGTACCTAGAATTTCACATCATTGTGAAATCCTAGGTGGCATTGTAGTGATTATGGGCAGCGTTATCTCTGAACATCAGGAGAGCGTCTTGCTCGTCTTCTTACAACATCGCATAAAAAAAAATCAAGGTAAAATATACAACTCAGTAAAATACATACATACTTACGTATATCTGGGGGCACGGTAGTGCCCCCGCCAAGTCGAGCGCGAAGCAAGCACTGCCGTACCATCCTTTACAGGAACCATTTCGCCGCATTTTCAGGCCCCTATTTGAGAACCTCTGGATAAGACCAGAACACAGAAATTTTCGTCATCCAGTAAGCTATAACTACATACTTAAAATCCAAAATTTCAAGTCTGTAGGTCATTAAGTTCTGAAGTTAAGCGAAAGCAAAGTTTCGCATTTTCGACACTCACTCACTCACTCACTCATGATCATCAAAATAGAACTAGTACTTCCCATAAACTCAGAGAGCTGAAATTTGGTATATACTTAGAATTTATTGTATAAGCCATAGGAAAACTAAAAAAACATGCAATTTCGGTCTCGTTTTCGAGATAATTCATCTGCATAAATAACTTTGTAATCTCATATAAATGTATAGGATTACAAAGTTACATTTGCAGTCAATGGTTGAAATTGTATAAAGCTTTTATTTACTTTCGCCTGTCTGCCTGTCGGCCTTATAGTAACCTTATAATATAGCGTTTCTACAAAAAGAAGTGAAATCCCACCAAAAACATTCTGTAAAAAAACTAGCCAAGTCTCGATGGAGCTGCTTGTTTATCTCTAAAAAATAATGAAATCTAGACAAAGTCGTGCCAAGTCTAAGATTTCTTACTGCGATTTCTTTATTATTATAGTTAATGTTGTGTGACTTGGCCGTTGAAAGGTAGACAAGGGTATTATACCAGGTGCTCCATGACACCATTGCACCAATCTTTCCGCTAACAATTCATGATAGAAAATTGCCACTTGGAAAACGTTGATTGAATAATCAGTCAATTGTAGGCTTGATAAAGCTGCGTATTTCAATAACACTTATGTTTAGGCGATCCAAGTGTCATGAAGCATCTGGTTTTGTACCCTTGTGTACCCTTCAACGGCCAAGTCACACAACATTAACTATAATAATAAAGAAATCGCAGTAAGAAATCTTAGACTTGGCACGACTTTGTCTAGATTTCATTATTTTTTAGAGATAAACAAGCAGCTCCATCGAGACTTGGCTAGTTTTTTTACAGAATGTTTTTGGTGGGATATTATTTCCATTTTACAGTTTCTCTTGAAGCACCTTTTATATGAACACTGCAGGTTTGCGAGCAAATCCCATGTTATTATAATACATCGAGGGGCATGCCAAAAGTAATTAGATACTCTTTACTCGTGACTTTGATATTGTCAAGTTATACACACCATCGTAAACCCTGTTTTTTTAGTAATTAATTTGAATGTGGAACATATTTGAATTCATCTGTTTTTTTATTCAATATACTTTTTTCTATGATAAAGTGGGGTGCATTTTCTTAGTGAAATAGAACTTGAGCGCTGTGATTTTCGCGCTATGATTTATATGATCATAAAAAGGTTTAAAAGCTCAATAATGTTTTAATCTTTTGATAACTACTTCTGGTAAGTCTGCTTGTTCACGAGCAGTACTTTTTAATTGGATTGCTGAATTTAAAAGAGGATGAGGAAGCTTTGAATACGAAGCGTAAACAGGCCGTCTGCCAACCACTGTCACCTAGGAAAAAAAATATTATTTTTGGGAGGAAACCGACGAACTTCACATGTAGGGCTAGAGCGTGAATTGGGTAACGAATCAGCAGCAATGCAAACCATTATTGATTATCACGCTTCTTTCCATAAGCGTTGTTCGAGGTGGGTGCCGCATGAACTGACCGATGAGTAGCGAGACCGTCGGGTAGATCGGTGCCCATTTATCATAGACAAATTCGGCGGAGGTAAAAATAAAAACATATACAATATTACTTAATAGCATTGAAGCATAACTCTTTAACTACGTTCTCGAAACAAAGCGAAAATCAACCACATGGTGCTTTGGAAAATAACAAATACCAACAAAATGTCGCCGTGAGCAATGCACATAGAAACAAATCGTCGGTATGTTTTCTTTATAAAACCTGCCATATTGCTACTCCGGTGCTAGAAAATCATAGAACAGTACATTTTGAATGGTTGGTAATAATTTGAACTCCAGCAGTATTATTGGCTTGATGTGACAATCGACCAAAGTCTAGACTCCGGCACATTCTTGGACGTCGCGACAACGCCGCGCCGCACACCTCCGCGAGAACATTTAATTTTTTTAAGTAAAAAAATGTGTTATTTCTATCTCTCCCTACATATTCCTCTAACATGACATCTTGCAAAGTTTACCTGATTGACAAAATCAAATAAAATTTAAGAGGCAAGCCATTAGAGAGCAAGGAAGATGTGCTAAGAGCCCAAAATTATGTCATTTTTAAGCTATCTGAAAAGTAGTAGACTAAAGTATTTTTAAAATGGTTTAAATGCATGAAAAAGTGTATACGTGCTCAGATTGAATGCCTTTAAATGATACATAATAATAAAACGTGATTAACATAATAATTTTTGAGTATCTAATTACTTTTGGCATGACCCTCGTATATGTTATTGTTATAGCTCACATACATAAACATTTCCTTATTATATGTGAATATATTACGTACATCGCTGTAGGAAGCGTTTTACGACGGATTTTATATTTTAGTAGGTGTTTTATATTATTCTATTCTGAAATATTTAATTCATGATTTACAATAAAATCTAAAGCTGCTATTGTTTTTATTTGACTTTTAAAAAAGGGAGATTTTGAGCCCATTACACACGTCGCTATATAGCGCTATATAGCTTCTTATAGCGCGGCATAGCTTCAGTACAAATCGGCATCCGTCACACACGTAGCTATAAATGACATATAGCGCTATATCGCGCTATATTTTACAGTTGATGCGTAGAATCCGCCATTTTTCATTTTGACTAGGTGATAAAATGACTAAGCCGATTTGTATTACCGAGACAAAAAAAAACAAACTTCTATTACCTACGCAATATATTAAACTAAATAGTAGCAAATGTTTAACCGCTGTGTAACAAATTAGAAAAAAATGTTTTTTATATTTATTAAATATTTTCTTGTGTTTGCAGGTCTTTTTGTTAGCATTACGAAACAAAGTAATTTAATTTGTATTTTAAATTTCACCTCCTATTTACTTGTAATAGGAGCTCTTTTTATGCATAATGATTATTTGTCCGAATAACTTAGACCTTTGAATACCTTGCAGTAGACTTTCGCTTAACCGGCTAAGTCATGTTACAAAATGGCTACGCATTTTTTTTTTATCTAGTTCATATGGGATTTGCCAAATTGTATGGTTTTACAGCAACATGTCTGTTGACAATGTCAATTTTGAGTCTTATACAGGATGTGTAAAAAATTCATGATTTTTTTCTCAAATTTTTAAAAAATACATACCAGGAGGTTGCCATGGTTTTTTTTTTACAAAAGTGATTGTCAGTTAAATCTGTAATAATGCAAACACGTTGTTTCAAGGGTTTTGTAGGTACCTCTAAAGAGAAAAAAAAAACAAATCATTATTTTATAGTTTGTCTAGACATTTTTACTAGGAAACTGAACGTTTGGAGTTCTTCTTGTCCTTGTCATATTGCCTATTACTGGGAGTCATGGCCCTCCTTTGGAGGATTTGATATCTGATGATAGATCGCTATCTGGGTTGGTTGGATGCGATTTTCATAGCCAGGAGCCAAAAGACAACAGGACAACAGCAACTACAAGGGTGGTGCGGATCTGATCTGACCAACGCATCGGACTACGACCTAAGTCCGCTTTTCTTTGATTTTCCGGATGACAATGAGCTTCTCTACCTATGCTATTTGGCCGATGTAGTCGAGAATCCTCTGATAAAGTCGGCCAAATCCAACATGAATTGATCTTTTTTGATTAACGTAAGTCATACTTTTAGCAAACGATGTTAATTTAGAATAAAATTTTCTGGATTTTTTGACGAATTTTGAAACGTCATTTTTTTTTAAGTTTACCAGGAGCAGATTTGAAGGAAACCAAAATCTAGGAAAAAAAGAAACATCCTTTATGTAGAATACATTGTCAAATTCATTTGTTTAAATAGTGTTGGGGAATCATTGGAACTATATGCAATTAAAGTGATTGAATCTCCGTTCCTACTCCTGGTACTCCTGGTACCTACTTCCTAAAAATATTAACAAGGAACTAGCTTTTAAATGATGAAAAGTGGTATGTACCTTTAACGAGTGTTCATATATGAAAGTGCATAGGAAGGAGAAATAAAATAGACCCCCGTTGTCGTGATTTTCTGTATAGCAACAAAATCTCCAAAACCTGACGGTTGGTTAGTTTTGATTGGCTTGTTTATAAAAAAAAACTCATTTTGAAGACCAAAACCACCTTAAAAACAAGAGAGAAGAGAGAAATAAAGCGAAAAATATATAAAGCGTTTTCTTTTAAGAATTCTCGGATGCTGCTTGCTAGCGCAAGCATAAACAATACAGTCCAATTTCTCGGATATAAAGATGTACAGTACAAGTCCTGCACATATGCAATAGATATAAATAGCATATAACCACATGAAATAAATACGTCTAGTGAAGCAAACGTACGAATGTGATTTGATTTCGAACAGGAGAAATGATTTGGATACGCAAACTCGATCACCTGCTCGCATTAAGAACCACTTTGAATTTCTTCCAGTTAGACTGCGTTCGTTTTCTGCTTAGATAGGATATGTGAGTCACTTGCATGCCTATGTACGTATGTACATGCAATCACGCTCATCCAAAATCCTGATAAAGTTTTATACAGTCACCGTAAAATAAATCGGTGGTAATATAAATAACATATATTATCATTTTATAGGTTTTGATATAAAAATATTCGACTTATTAGTGCCTATTACTATTAATTATGTACAGAAATGTAAAATAATAAGATTTCAGATTATTTGTCTTATTAATTTCGATTAGATAAAAATAAGTTGGTTAGTTTTATCACTAATTTATGACGATTTTTAAAAGCAGTTAATTATTGTATATTTTAACACTTGTATTTCCTTTAAACAACGGTTTTCAACTTATATCATTCATCGCAGGAGGCACAAACTGGAAATTGTGCATATACTTATTAGCTAAGTAAGACTGGTGATAATGCTATATTTTGGTAACATTGAATTGATCCGATAATGAAGCCGTAAAGTAGCAACTGGAACTCCGTGAAGGTTATAGAACAGTTGAAGTATAGCTAACATATATTAAAAAACAATCTACATAACATGAAAATAAGTATATAATAATTATTTTATGAGTAATTTTCACTTTACATTAATGAAACTTTAATAATTATCATTATTGTGTGGGATAAAAGAACAGATACCTAAACTATTAAAATACGTATTTATTCGTAATATATTATGTTAATAACATTACATTAATAACATAATATAATTTTTTTATATTATTGTATAAATATACCTATTCTAAACGCTCTCAAAGATATTGTTGCCAAGTTATTCCAAGTATTTGAGTACGTTTGTAAATATGAAAAAGTAATGTTAATAAAGTCACTTGATTTGATTTCAATGATCGACTCAAGATTCAATCACAAAGAATGAACTATTAAAAAATATAGTTCCGATCAGTAACCTGGCCATCACTAAAAATAATATAGCAAGGTATAGCGAGGTATAGCAAGGCCTTGCTATGCGATGCTATATGGTACCAGGAGTCATATAGCAAGGTATAGTATAGCGTCGTGTGTAATGGGCTTTGTTCTTCTACGTTAAACAATTAAGCCCATTACACACGTCGCTATATAGCGCTATATAGCTTCTTATAGCGCGGCATAGCTTCAGTACAAATCGGCATCCGTCACACACGTAGCTATAAATGACATATAGCGCTATATCGCGCTATATTTTACAGTTGATGCGTAGAATCCGCCATTTTTCATTTTGACTAGGTGATAAAATGACTAAGCCGATTTGTAATACCGAGAAAAAAAAAAACAAACTCCTATTACCTACGTGATATATTAAACTAAATAGTAGCAAATGTTTAACCGCTGTGTAACAAATTAGAAAAAAATGTTTTTTATATATATTAAATATTTTCTTGTGTTTGCAGGTCTTTTTGTTAGCATTACGAAACAAAGTAATATAATTTGTATTTTAAATTTCACCTCCTATTTACTTGTAATAGGAGCTCTTTTTATGCATAATGATTATTTGTCCGAATAACTTAGACCTTTGAATACCTTGCAGTAGACTTTCGCTTAACCGGCTAAGTCATGTTACAAAATGGCTACGCATTTTTTTTTTATCTAGTTCATATGGGATTTGCCAAATTGTATGGTTTTACAGCAACATGTCTGTTGACAATGTCAATTTTGAGTCTTATACAGGATGTGTAAAAAAATCATGATTTTTTCTCAAATTTTTAAAAAATACATACCAGGAGGTTGCCATGGTTTTTTTTTTATAAAAGTGATTGTCAGTTAAATCTGTAATAATGCAAACACATTGTTTCAAGGGTTTTGTAGGTACATCTAAAGAGAAAAAAAAACAAATCATTATTTTATAGTTTGTCTAGACATTTTTACTAGGAAACTGAACGTTTGGAGTTCTTCTTGTCCTTGTCATATTGCCTATTACTGGGAGTCATGGCCCCTCCTTTGGAGGATTTGATATCTGATGATAGATCGCTATCTGGGTTGGTTGGATGCGATTTTCATAGCCAGGAGCCAAAAGACAACAGGACAACAGCAACTTCAAGGGTGGTGCGGATCTGATCTGACCAACGCATCGGACTACGACCTGAGTCCGCTTTCCTTTGATTTTCCGGATGACAATGAGCTTCTCTACCTATGCTATTTGGCCGATGTAGTCGAGAATCCTCTGATAAAGTCGGTCAAATCCAACATGAATTGATCTTATTTGATTAACGTAAATCATACTTTTAGTAAACGATTTTAATTTAGAATAAATTTTTCTGGATTTTTTGACGAATTTTGAAACGTCATTTTTTTTAAGTTTACCAGGAGCAGATTTGAAGGAAACCAAAATCTAGGAAAAAAAGAAACATCCTTTATGTAGAAAACATTGTCAAATTCATTTGTTTAAGTAGTGTTGGGGAATCATTGGAACTATATGCAATCAAAGTGATTGAATCTCCGTTCCTACTCCTGGTACTCCTGGTACCTACTTCCTAAAAATATTAACAAGGAACTAGCTTTTAAATGATGAAAAGTGGTATGTACCTTTAACGAGTGTGCATATATGAAAGTGCATAGGAAGGAGAAATAAAATAGACCCCGTTGTCGTGATTTTCTGTTTAGCAACAAAATCTCCAAAACCTGACGGTTGGTTAGTTTTGATTGGCTTGTTTATAAAAAAAAAACTCTTTTTTAAGACCAAACCACCTTAAAATCAAGAGAGAAGAGAGAAATAATGCGAAAAATATATAAAGCGTTTTTTTTTAAGAATTCTCGGATGCTGCTTGCTAGCGCAAGCATAAACAATACAGTCCAATTTCTCGGATATAAAGATGTACAGTACAAGTCCTGCACAGATGTAATAGATATAAATAGCAGATAACCACATGAAATAAATACGTCTAGTGAAGCAAACGTACGAATGTGATTTGATTTCGAACAGGAGAAATGATTTAAGATACGCAAACTCGATCACCTGCTCGCATTAAGAACCACTTTGAATTTCTTCCAGTTAGACTGCGTTCGTTTTCTGCTTAGATAGGATATGTGAGTCACTTGCATGCCTATGTACGTAAACACACATGCGCCTATGTACATGCAATAACGCTCATCCGAAATCCTGATAAAGTTTTACACAGTCACCGTAAAATAAATCGGTGGTAATATAAATAACATACATTATCATTTTATAGGTTTTGATATAAAAATATTCGACTTATTAGTGCCTATTACTATTAATTATGTACAGAAAAGTAAGATAATAAGATTTCATATTATTTCTCTTATTAATTTCGATTAGATAAAAATAAGTTGGTTAGTTTTATCACTAATTTATGACGATTTTTAAAAGCAGTTAATTATTGTATATATTAACACTTGTATTTCTTTTAAACAACGGTTTTCAACTTATATCATTCATCGCAGGAGGCACAAAGTGGAAATTGTGCATACACTTATTAGGTAAGTAAGACTAGTGATAATGCTATATTTTGGTAACATTGAATTGATCCGATAATGAAGCCGTAAAGTAGCAACTGGAACTCCGTGAAGGTTAAAGAACAGTTGAAGTATAGCTAACATATATTAAAAAACAATCTATAATACATAACATGAAAATAAGTATATAATAATTATTTTATGAGTAATTTTCACTTTACATTAATGAAACTTTTATAATTATCATTATTGTGTGGAATAAAAGAACAGATACCTAAACTATTAAAATACGTATTTATTCGTAATATATTATGTTAATAAAAATTTTTCACACAAGTATATGGCAACTCCAAATTGCACTTGTCCGTTTTTATTTTTAAATAATGTATGTTTTTTATATTCTTGTATTAATATACCTGTTCTAAACGCTCTCAAAGAAATTGTTGACGCTCTCAAAAAAAAGTTATTCCAAATATTTGAGTAAGTTTGTAAATATGAAAAAGTAATGTTAATAAAGTCACTTGATTTGATTTCAATGATCGACTCAAGATTCAATCACAAAGAATGAACTATTAAAAAATATAGTTCCGATCAGTAACCTGGCCATCACTAAAAATAATATAGCAAGGCATAGCGAGGTATAGCAAGGCCTTGCTATGCGATGCTATATGGTACCAGGAGTCATATAGCAAGGTATAGTATAGCGTCGTGTGTAATGGGCTTTACTCAAAGCTTGAACTGACTTTTTTTATAAAGTATATTTCTTTCCACATAATATTATAATAATATATTTCTTATCAAAACTATTCAAGCGGGTTTTAAAATATATTATTATACCTTCCGCCTTCACTTATTGGACGAAGTCTGTTTCATCATTTGAAAATTCACTTTTAATAAAAAGAATATTATATAAAAGCCAAAAATAAAATATTTTATCCATTATTAACTCGTGGGAATATTCTAGTGTAAATTGGTAGAGAGCTTCCGACCGAAATATTGAATTACAAAAATGAAGTTAGCCATTTTTAGCATATAACGAAAATAAATGTTTGTGAATTGAAAACAATGAAAAATATTCTAAAAATGTTTTCACTACGCTTACTGAATTTCAGGCTCGACACTAACGCTATTGAATATTAATTTAATGTTTTAAACAAAGCCCATAGAGGTTAAATATTTTAGTTTTACATTTTGAAGGCTTTTTCATTTATTAAAAAGTACCTTATTTCGAAAATCCGCGTTGGTCTAGCGTCTGAATCCCAGTGGTCGTTGGTCCGGCTTGTAAGCCGGAGGTCCTGCGTTCAAATCTCAGTGTGGCAAAGAATTTTGCCTGGACGCTACCGTGTTTCTGAAGGTACGTAATACTGTGTGTCCCGGCTGTTTCCTATAAGATATGTAGGAGGCAGTCGTTAGGTCATGTTGCAGGCCCTGTAGTAATCTCGGCGACCTGAAACTGCAACATATAGGTAGGCCACAAAACTTATAAATTGTGTTTTGACTCTGAGAGTGTAGCCTGTTCTTAACCTGTGGGTAACCTGTTCTGTTGGAGTATATAAACCCCAATTATTATTTTTTATTATTATTGAGAGTCACGTGATTAAAATTGACTCTTAATAACTCTGAAACCTGACACTTTACGAGGGTGGGAGGCTAAATATTTTGTGTTAATATTGATGTCACTTATCGATTTATTTAGGTCTGATCGCTGGCCATGATTAAAAAAAATTACAGACCAATTGTTATATAGGTTTTAAACGCTCCACACAAAAATATTAAAACCTAAAAATGTTTAAGTTTCATCACACGTCACACTATTATAAAGACGAAAGTTTGTGAGTGTGTATGTTTGTTACTTCTTTATGCCTAAACGGGTGAACCGATTGAGCTAAAATTTGGTATAGAGATAGCTTAGACCCAAATAATAACACATAGGCATCGAATAATAACACATAGGCTAAAGTACAGCGGGTAAAACCGCTGGGCGCAGCTAATATTAAATAAATTAATAACTTTGTATCGTTGTACATTCAAATTGTAAACAAATTAATTAAACTGTTTTTAGTAGTAGTTTCGAGTGACAATGTAGTCGTGTTGGTCAATTCCTATATAGGTCACGTGACCCAGATCCAATCGTTATCATCGAGTCCAAATATAAATCAATTATTTTTAACTGGACATAGTATTACCAGGTACATATTTAACAATATTTTCTTTTATTTTTGAGCGTCAAACCAAAATAGGAGGATTCACAATTCTAAGTTAATTGAAATGTTATGTTTTATACTACGAAAAAAAAAAGGTTTTATATGTTCACCGAATATACTCGATGATACCTGTACCGATTTGGAAAATTATTATGTTTGAAAGGGGCACTCTATCATTGCTACAGGTTATAGCTTTTCTTCCCCAATACCTATATTATAACAGCGTTTTATGGCTTTATTATTAGTGGCAATAAATAGCAGCTTAAACAACGTAACGGTAAAGCAGTTATCTGCTTGTATCCTGCGCGAGAGCCTCCTACCGTCCAGTATCAGATGTACCATTTACTGAACCCACGAGAATATACCATGGTTTTGTATCGGATAGATGCCGTGAAAATAGAAGATAAGTTAAATAACTATTCTTCTTTCTATTTTATTCCCACACAGAAAAATAAAACATTGAAAACTTATAATTTACCAGGGGTAGACTGTGGGAGGACTAGGTGGAAACCCAACAGTGCCATTAATATTACCGCCTGAGCGGTGATGTGCAAACATTTAACATATATTTTGACTTATGAATGAGAAGCGTTGGTGAAAATATCTTCATCATCACACCCCGGATCAGAAATGCACAAAATAATTCAGGCATCTTATTTGGAAAATGTCTAAATTTTTAAGATTATCTAACTACTTCCAAATTTATATCGGTTTAGCAGTTATTTTTATTCACTTTAAGGAAATAACTATCTTTAATTTACAAGAAAGTGCAATGAAAAGTGACTTGCTTTAATTTTTCATACAAATTGATTCACGGCATCCACGATCAACTTAATCTAACATTATCTTTGTTCCACGCCATTCTGCTCGATTTAAAGATATCAGTATAACAACATAACTTCAACCTTAACACCCTCGATATAAAGTTCAAATTGGCTTAAAATAAAGTTACCCATTTGCCGGCGATGTTCAATAAATTGATATAGAAATTGAATTTAAAACACAGCTCATGTAGACAATGGCTTTATTTTGAGCTATTTTATCACAATTTTTAACGATTTAGAGCTTGCCTTATACCACTTTATTGCAGGATTATGGCAAATATCTGGATAATGCAGATTAACTAACGTGAAGTAAAATTATTGAAATATAGATAGCTAGATAACCCTTTATTGAAACACAAAAGAAAATGTACGAAAAAAACTTAAAAACTAAAACAATAATATACCAATTATAATATACTAGCTTTTAAATAAATAAATTACTGGCTGAGGAGTCTTAACATCTTATGACTCTCAAGTAAGAAGCGTTGGCGCAGTGCACCCAGAATTGTACCTTTGTAAAATACTGAGTAGCACTGTACTAATTATGGGCAGCGTTATCTCTTACCATCAGGGGAGCGTCTTGCTCGTCTTCTTACTTCGTTGTATATAAAAAAATTGAATTATGCTGGCGGCTTTGCCCGCGTGGCAAATCCTTTTTTAGCGGAGGTTTACGTCATAAAACCTATCTGTATTCCAAGTTTCAGTTCATTCCGTTCAGTGGTTTGAGCTGTACGTTGGTAGATCAGTCAGTCAATCAATCACTGTTTCCTTTTTTTATATTTAGATTATGTACATAATATATTTTTAGTAGTATAGTAAAATCTTACTGTACTCGTATTTTACGTTTTCAGCCATAGTAGTATAAGCACATTATAACTCTAAGGCTCAAATTAAGAAATTATCTAAAAAAATCTACATTATAAAAAAGTCAGTCAATAAGGCTCTATTCGTCATGGAATCAGTGTCCCATTGAAAGGAGGCATTACGCTAAACGTTCCAATAGCCGGTATAATATGCAGGCTGTAAATGCTAAAGCGACATAGAACCTTAACAGAGTAAATTGGGAAGGAGAACGGTCGTGGAAGCTTCTAAAGTTGTTAGGAATTTGATTGATTTTGTTGTAATGAATGGAATCAGATATAAAAAAAACAAATATTAAGTTTTTGAAGTGAAAACTTCTTTAGCGGCGCTGAGCACTTTTTTTTGTATGGGTAAAAACTTTCAAACTCGCGTCAGGGTCACGTGATGCTGATCGAAAAAGCGTAAGATCGAGGGGAAGGGAGAGGAACTAGTATCTCCCACTCTTTCTACCGTGCCTGAGTGTGCTGCTCTGTTTAGGCGGCACAGGGGGCTTAGACAAGCGCGCGCCCGATATATTTTTTTTATATTTTTATATTTTATATTTTTTTTATTAGACACTTAAATAGGTTCGAATCAAAACTGTTTGTTTCTTACTTCAGTTATCATAAACCAATTGTATCAGTTGTAAAAATTTGTGATGATGATTCTGATAATAACGATGGTGTAAAAGTCGTCGAAATTATGGATGGAAGTTGATTTTTCTGAGAGATAAAATTTAATGTAATATATAAATAACGATATAATATTATAAATAACAACATATAAATTGTCATATTTGTGTACGATAGCGCAATAAATAAACATTGTATTCTACCTCATAAATGATAGTATTTTTATACTTATAATTAAACACAACGTTAATATTGAAGTTTTCACTTCTGCCGGCACTCCCGGAGTGCTACCTTTTTTTTTTTTTTTATTTATTTAGATTTTGTTGTTTTTGCCTTATTATTGGAAACTGACTATTGAGACTTGTTTGGAAACTGACAAATTCAGTGTGAATTTACCTCGACTCTCTCGAATATTATCTCGACGTGAGAACCATAAGGCCCGACCTTATGGTTCTCACGTCGTTTTGTCCATGTTTTGTCCATGTTTGATTTGTCCACTATAGACACGACACGACTATGTCATATCTGACCTTATATTTGAGACCCATAAAGCCCGATGTTGATGTCCCAGTCGATTAATCGGTTTCCGGTTCTGAAACAGATTTAAAAAATATATTACAGGTTATCCTTTGACCACGATTTCGCGCTATTTTATAGTTATGCCATAGATGGTAGCAAAATAAACCTAGAAGGCGAGATAAATCCCCCTGGCTTCAATGAACAATCCTATGTCCGATCTAATATCATAAGTAATATATGAAAACTCCCGTATAATATATTCACTGTGCGTATGTTAGATTGAATATTAAACGATAACTGCGGTAGTTTCCATTTACATAATACTTGCATACATCGGGACTGAATTACCTAGCTTTCATACTGACCTATATAGTTTACTAGCTGCGCCCAGGGCTTTTTCCAGCAGTACTTAGCCTATGTGTTATTCCAGGGTCATAGCTATCTCTATACCAAATTTCAGCTCAATCGGTCCACCCGTTTAGGCGTGAAAGAGTAACAAACATCCAGACATCCATTCTTACAGACTTTGAAGTTTATAATTATTAGTAAGATATCCAAGCCTCGTAGCTTCTCGTAGCGGCGTAGCACCGTAGCTAGTGCTACGGCGTAGCACTTGACTTTGGTATAATAATAATTATTAATATTGAATAGAATAGAAAACTCTTGTAAATAAAATAGAAAATACAATGAAGTGTAACGATTGGCAGACTTATTGATACAAGCTATCTATAATATACGAGTATTTTGATTTGTTCCTAACGAAGAACAGTTTTTTTTTGTACTCAGCTGTTTTGAAAAGTAAATAAATAGGCAAAGCGCTAAGCCCATTACACACGTCGCTATATAGCGCTATATAGCTTCTTATAGCGCGGCATAGCTTCAGTACAAATCGGCATCCGTCACACACGTAGCTATAAATGACATATAGCGCTATATCGCGCTATATTTTACAGTTGATGCGTAGAATCCGCCATTTTTCATTTTGATTAGGTGATAAAATGACTAAGCCTATTTGTATTACCGAGACAAAAAAAAACAAACTCCTATTACCTACGCGATATATTAAACTAAATAGTAGCAAATGTGTAACCGCTGTGTAACAAATTAGAAAAAAATGTTTTTTATATTTATTAAATATTTTCTTGTGTTTGCAGGTCTTTTTGTTAGCATTACGAAACAAAGTAATTTAATTTGTATTTTAAATTTCACCTCCTATTTACTTGTAATAGGAGCTCTTTTTATGCATAATGATTATTTGTCCGAATAACTTAGACCTTTGAATACCTTGCAGTAGACTTTCGCTTAACCGGCTAAGTCATGTTACAAAATGGCTACGCATTTTTTTTTAATCTAGTTCATATCGAATTTGCCAAATTGTATGGTTTTACAGCAACATGTCTGTTGCCATTGTCAATTTTGAGTCTTATACAGGATGTGTAAAAAAATTCATGATTTTTTTTTTAATTTTAAAAAAGACATACCAGGAGGTTGCCATAGTTTTTTTTTTTTACAAAAGTGATTGTCAGTTAAATCTGTAATAATGGAAACACATTGTTTCAAGGGTTTTGTAGGTACCTCTAAAGAGAAAAAAAAAACAAATCATTATTTTATAGTTTGTCTAGACATTTTTACTAGGAAACTGAACGTTTGGAGTTCTTCTTGTCCTTGTCATATTGCCTATTACTGGGAGTCATGGCCCCTTCTTTGGAGGATTTGATATCTGATGATAGATCGCTATCTGGGTTGGTTGGATGCGATTTTCATAGCCAGGAGCCAAAAGACAACAGGACAACAGCAACTTCAAGGGTGGTGCGGATCTGATCTGACCAACGCATCGGACTACGACCTGAGTCCGCTTTCCTTTGATTTTCCGGATGACAATGAGCTTCTCTACCTATGCTATTTGGCCGATGTAGTCGAGAATCATCTGATAAAGTCGGTCAAATCCAACACGAATTGATCTTATTTGATTAACGTAAGTCATACTTTTAGTAAAAGATGTTAATTTAGAATAAAATTTTCTGAATTTTTTGACGAATTTTGAAACGTCATTTTTTTTAAGTTTACCAGGAGCAGATTTGAAGGAAACCAAAATCTAGGAAAAAAAGAAACATCCTTTATGTAGAATACATTGTCAAATTCATTTGTTTAACTAGTGTTGGGGAATCATTGGAACTATATGCAATCAAAGTGATTGAATCTCCGTTCCTACTCCTAGTACTCCTGGTACCTACTTCCTAAAAAATATTAACAAGGAACTAGCTTTTAAATGATGAAAAGTGGTATGTACCTTTAACGAGTGTGCATATATAAAAGTGCATAGGAAGGAGAAATAAAATAGACCCCGTTGTCGTGATTTTCTGTATAGCAACAAAATCTCCAAAACCTGACGGTTGGTTAGTTTTGATTGGCTTGTTTATAAAAAAAAAACTCTTTTTGAAGACCAAAACCACCTTAAAATCAAGAGAGAAGGGAGAAATAAAGCGAAAAATATATAAAGCGTTTTCTTTTAAGAATTCTCGAATGCTGCTTGCTAGCGCAAGCATAAACAATACAGTCCAATTTCTCGGATATAAAGATGTACAGTACAAGTCCTGCATAGATGCAATAGATTATTGTGTGGGTTAAAAGAACAGATACCTAAACTATTAAAATACGTATTTATTCGTAATATATTATGTTAATAACATTTTTCCACACAAGTATATGGCAACTCCAAATTGCACTTGTCCGTTTTTTTTATATTTTTGTATTAATATACCTATTCAAACGCTCTCATAGAAATTGTTGCCAAGTTATCCCAAATATTTGAGTACGTTTGTAAATATGAAAAAGTAATGTTAATAAAGTCACTTGATTTGATATCAATGATCGACTCAAGATTCAATCACAAAGAATGAACTATTAAAAACAAGTGAAATTTTAAAAATACTTTTTAAAAACAAGCTTTAATTATCATTTCCATCTTGCATCATATAGTACTCGTCAAGACGAATCAAATGAGCCCAAACTCGATGGGGTTGCGTTGTTTAATGACAGAGTTCCTATAGCCACCTTCCAGCTCCATCATCAGATCAGCTCCATGTCAAAATAATATTGCATTGTCATTCGATTTACACACGCATGCAAATTTTCAGCTCAATTGGAAACCGGGAAGTGGGTCAAATCAAACTTGCAAGATTTGATTACAGACAGACAGACAGACAGACAGACAGACAGACAACAGACAGGTGAAAGTAATATAAAGCTTGTAATATAGTTCCGATCAGTAACCTGGCCATCACTAAAAATAATATAGCAAGGTATAGCGAGGTATAGCAAGGCCTTGCTATGCGATGCTATATGGTACCAGGAGTCATATAGCAAGATATAGTATAGCGTCGTGTGTAATGGGCTCTACTATTCTGGGTTCCACGCAGTGTAGTGTTTCGTAATACTGGAAAGTCGAATATTAGCGACCTTGGCTTTTATTAACGATATCTTTAAAACTAATAAAGATATCTTAACCGCTATAGTTTTCCTGGAAAGTTCATGGTTGAAACCATATTCTTATTCTTTTTCAGATTTATATAGCCAGTAGTTTAGATTTTAGAGAGGGGCTTAAAAAACGTTTTGAACTTGAATATCTGTTAAACGAAACGCTAAATCGACTATTCAACGTTCACACCTATTCAACGATACCCCACATGATGGCATCAACCGGAATAAATAAATTCACCCATATCTGTGCAAAATTACAGCTTTCCAGTATAGTTTTTCCGCAAAGCCGCGGATGGACGGACGGACAAAGCGAAACTATAAGGCTTCCGTATTCACTAGCGAAGCCTAAAAAAAGGACACTCAGTACATGCTACCATTGCTATAGGCAAATTCAGGTCTGCTGGTTCAGAAAGGGTCGGTTTCCGCGCCGAAGTTAAAATTTGTGCATGAACCTAATCGGAGCGGTCCATTTGTGAAACGCCTGTTCCGTAACTTTTTAATATATTTGAATTAAAGATAACAATTTTAATAAATTTTATTGCAATATTTATATAAGGTGAGGTCTCACGCGACCGATCCTGAACGTAAAACTAAATGAGTTTCGTAAATAAAGGCTATATTATACTCGACTAAAGGAGGTTTACGATGTACCTCGTAAAATATTAGAGAAAAGATACCTTATTTATGGCTGAACTGTTATTGAACAAATATATTACTGCTGTAGATGTTTATTAGTTATTACGGCTATTGCCCGTGTTTCTGAACATTTTATTGTTATTCACTATAGATTAGCAGTAGACAGATTTTACCCGGTGTACAGTAGTCTAAAGTATGTTGTTATTCCAGCTATCTCTGTACTAAATTTCAGCTCAATCGATTCGTCCGATTAGGCGTGAAAAAATAACAACCATACATACATTCTTATAAACTTTCACGTTTATAATATTAGTAGAATATAATGTATCCATAATCAATTCTAATATTATAAATTTTAATGAAATATAGAGTTAATTCGTATCAGAAAGGACATGAGATAGTTTCTGACATCACATATCTAACACATATTTTTTGAATCAGTTCAAAAGAAATTAGAGGAAAAAATACAAATATCTTTTATTAACTTACTCTGCTCAATAACTTACTTCGAAAATCTCAGAAAATGATACATCCTCCGTCACTTAAGTACCCTGTAAGTCCCAATAAAAGTCCCAAAACTAACTTACTTCAGAAACGATATGAAGCGTGTACCCATCTTCACATCCCACTAAGCCTTAATAAGCGGAAAACAGCCTCCAAAGCCTTCTGATGACTCGTGTCATCGCATCGATCAAATATTTGACGCTCATTTCACTGAAACTCACTTTACCTTACCTTTATAAATATTATTTAAAGGTTTATTTTCAGTAACATAAAGTTCATTTTTGATTGTGTATAAATTATTGCAGGTATCATAAATAAGTGAACAACTTTCAACCTTATTGCTTTGTATTTAAAGTTGAAATTAGTGTGTTGTAATGTAGGTATCGAATGTCTGCCAGAGGCAATGCCGGTTACACGTTTCTTTCGGTGTTTCGTATAATTTGCTTTATTTATGTTGAGATAATTCCATTTATTTTGTTACGATTCTAGATGTTTTGCTTGCCGAAATATTACTTTTACGTTACTATAAGGTCTCTACGCTATAAAAAGGTATCTTCACAAATTTGTAATTTTTTTTGTCCGGTTGGGATTTTATTTCTATTTTGACCGGCATCCAAAATTAAGGAAAGTTTCTCAATTCGTCGGAATTTTATTGTTATGTTTATCGGTTACTCGAATACATCGAGGACATATCCAACTCGAATATGATCAGAACTGAATAAAAATCGTTTTCCCTGCTGGTACCATTTTTTAAATTTGATCGAAAGTAGTCTAGTGTTTTTGTTATAAATGTGTTTGTAAAATGCACTTTTTGGTTATTGGAAGCAAGCCTAAAGTTAGTTTAATATATTTTGAAATTAAAATTTAAAATGAGACCACCTGGGGCGTATGTATCCTTTAAAAAATTGTTCAAATATCTACAAGCTATCACCTATAAAATTTATATAATTCAACAATTTTTTATGTTTTGTTCAAATTAAAATTTTAAGCCCTTTTTAGTTTATAGTATCCTATAACGCGCGTTTATAAACACACTACACGTAATGTGAACCTACACTTTACTCGCCATGTGAACAGAGCCTGTAGGTATCATTCAATACAGCCTATATCTCACAAATGCTGCGTCATCTGACATAATGCTGACCCCTACACTGACCCAAAAAGTTTGTCACCAAATATTGCCTGACGCTAAAAATATTATGGTAGGTATACTTATACCTATAGCTTATACCTATAGACTATAGGGTGAAAGGTCAAGAGGCAAACCTGATTTATAATGTAACTAGCTTATGCTCGCGGCTTTGCCCGCGTGGCCAAATCCTTTCTTAGAGGAGGTCTACGTCATAAAACCTATATGTATTCCGAATTTAAACCCAATCGGTTCAGCTGTTCAGGCTGTACGTTGATAGATCAGTCAGTCACTCTTTCCTTTTATATATTTAGAGATGCACGATATTATAGGAAACCTGGATGAACAAAATATCCTACACAGATTATCCTGCATTAGAAGTAAGAAGACGAGCAAGACGCTCTCCTGATGGTAAGATATAACGCTGCCCATAATAAGTACAGTACCACCCAGAATTTCATAATCATCATCTCAGCCATAGGACGTCCACTGCTGAACATAGGCCTCCCCTTTGGACGTCCATATATACCGGTTGGAAACGACCTGCATCCAGCGTCTTCCAGCGACCTTTATAAGGTCGTCTGTCCACCTTGTGAGTAGACGTCCTACGCTTCGTTAATAATGATGTTAAATTCTAGAACACTGCACCTACGCTTCTTTCTCAATAGTCATAGATGTTAAAAGTTATCATCCCAGTAATATCACCGAGTAATTTTATTTAGTTTAATTTTATTTATTTAGTATTTAGTTCAGTTGTTCAGGTTTTTTAGTTGTAGTTTATTTAGTATTTTTTCCCAGTATTTTTTTGATTTCACTACAGTGCCCTCCTACCACAGCACACATGAATGAAAAAACAATAAGAAGTCCCCAAGCGTTTACGTACATTGTACACGGATGATATTCCCACTTTTATGCCACAGTGCGCAATATTAATGATACACTCAAATGTTACCTTCATTTATAAGGAAAAAATATACTTTGACAGCTTAGCATTAAAATCGTGGATAATATAAGTCACCGATTTGTTAAAAAGCTTATGCCTACTCTGAACTTGTGCCTATTATACACAGTTTTTACGGATAAAACATTTTGATTCTTTATACCTACATTGGGTACTAGCTGCTGCGGTTTAAGCCGCTGTATGTAGCCTATGTATTATTCCAGAGTCTAAGCTATCTCTATATCAAATTTTAGCTCAATTAGTTCACCCGTTTAGGCGTAAAGAAGTAACAAACATACGCACTCACAAAGTTAGTATCTTACTAATATTATAAACGTGAAAGTTGTAAGAATGGATGTCTGGATGTGTGTTTGTTTCTACTTTTACGCCTAAACGAGTGGACCGATTAAGCTGAAATTTGGTATAGAGATAGCTTAGACCCTGGAATAACACATAGGCTATAGAACAGCGGGTAAAACCGCTAGGCACAACTAGTGATTCAAATATAATATTATCATCCAAATGTTTGGCTTCATATTTATGACAAAATTTCACAGCCTATGGCTTTAATATAGGCTTTAATATTATAGAGACAGTAGTTGTGTATATACTATAGAGTGAGTATCAATATCGGTTGCTCGGAGCGATGAGCTCGTGTTACATCACAAAGGAAGTGACGCCAGCAAATTTAATATAATCCACTCAGGGCAGAACGGTCGCTTTACCACACGTGGCAATATCTCTACTCTGTTAACTGGCTATAGTTTATTAAAATAGTGTTGGTTATAAATAAGGGTCCTGAGTGAATTAAAATGTTTTGTTTAAGATCCTCTGCACTTGCATCACGAAAAAAATTAAATAATTATCGGCAAAAATATGTACTACTCGAACTTCATCGTGACTTTTAATACATACGTTACATATAAAATGAGTATTCTATTATAATTGTCTCATGTTGGAGTACAATATCTTTTAGTCCAATTGAATCGTAACCAAGTTTTATCCTTATCTATATTAAAAAGAATTTGAAAAACTCTAACACAACATAAGTTAGCTACCTAACGCGTGATATACATAATATTTAACTCACTCTATTTTCACTTTAACGAGGAAAATCCACACTCTAAAGCTTAAAGTCTACATCGAAACAGTTCGACTAACATTAAGTACGACAACAGTCTCAACTAACATGTTACAATCAGATCTACTCATTAACGTCTCTACGAAATGTCTCGCAAATTAACACTGTTTCCACATCACCCTGTAGGTATTCTGTGCCACCCTGTATACTGTGGCACCCTGTTCATTACATTAGTCGGGACTTATCGCGTAGATTTCTTTTATTATAAAACCAACTTCGACGTTTGGCTCAGTAACATGACTATGAGAGGATTGGAGAGGCGCAAACGATCCTGCGGCGTCGCGAAAGTAGATTTACATCTACCCTCACTCGATCAAAAATGTTCTCAGGGTTATCAGAACACTACCGATATCCTCTTCTTTTTTTCGAAAAGAAGGAAGCCCACCACTGCCTATGCGCTGTGTCACCCTGTATTTCACATCACCGTGTATTGTAAACCTGAACATTGAGTAGGCAATCAGACGGAGGTGTATAATGAACCTATTGTATTAGCGGAGTTGTCACTTCGCTGCTTCTGTCTTCATTTCAAACTATAACTAACGATGTGTTACTATTACGATTATTAATGCAAATGTATAGATATTATGTATGTGATTATAATATTATTATACTGGTGGTAGGCTACGGCCCTACGGCCGTGGCTACCCAACAAACAAATTAGTCATATAACGAGACTTTATAAAGGCTTTTTGTCTTTTAGAAGTCATATTAAGGTTTTTATATCTTACTTTGATCATATATTGGTGCATTATATGTCTACTTAGTTATATAGGCAGATGGTCGTGTAAAGTAGTCGTTTAAACGTTTATACTGCGGTTGTATACGGCAATCATATAATGGTATCGAGGAACACTTCTATACAACGGTTATTATAAAACTTTTAGTCGTATAAGCCTTAAAGTTGTATAAAGGTGATAACTATAGCAAAATTGTCATATAATTCTCTTTTATACGACTCTATAACGGAATATGGTTATATTGCAGTCGGCTAAGTTAAAAATGTAGTATTGATAGCGAAAGTATTTTGCATACGACGATTACACGTCTTGACTATATTTAACCACTACAATATGACCAATTGTCCTATTATAATAATATAAATAATCTGAAATGGTCGTATAAAGTTGTCATTTAAACGTTTATATCGCGGTTGTATACGACAATCATATAATGGTGTCGAAGAACTCCTCTATACAACTGTTTTTATAAAACTTTTAATCGTATAAGCCTTAAAGTTGTATAAAGGTGATAACTATAGCAAAATTGTCATATAATTCTCTTTTATACGACTCTACAACGGAGTATGGTTATATTGCAGTCGGCTAAGTTAAAAATGTAGTATTGATAGCGAAAGTATTGTGCATACGACGATTACACGTCTTGACTATATTTAACCACTACAATATGACCAATTTTGCCTAATTGTCCTATTATAATGTGAGCCTTCAAGACAGTCAGCCAAAAAACTTCGAGGGTTCTGTATCAGATTGTAATATGGACAATTTACTCAACAATGGTTGCTTGTGTGTTAGTGAGAAAGATGATTCATTAGCTCATGAAAATGAAGAAAATAATTCGGTTACCGGTAATATTCAAGAAATTCCGTTGTAAAATTTAATTGTAATTCATCTTTCGAAAGTTCAGACATAGAAGTTGAAAATAATGACTTTCGACAGCATTTGAAAAATGGGCTATAGATTTTAATGTTCCACAAGTAACTTTGAGGGAACTAAGTAAAAAACTTTTGGTTAATTTTATAAGTCGCCAAATATAATGAAATATATTCAAAAAAGTTACACTAACACTGACGTACGTACCACATACGTCGGGAAGTCAAATTCACCAAAATAGAAAAATGGCAGATGGCCGCTATCCATCCCCAGATACTCATCACAGGTGACTACGAAACTACTAAAAAGGACGCTCAGAAATTCCTGCGGAAACAGAAGTTTATAACAGAAAACGATTTGGGTGAAGAACCACGTACGTACGTTAGTGATTAAGGGTTAATTCACACTTTATAGGAAAGATAAAAAATTTAAAATAAAATTTCTGATAATATTGTAAAAGTACTTTGGTTTTATTTAACATATTTTAAGGAATAGTTTTTTAAGTAAATAAAAAATTATCAAAATTACAATAATACTTTTTCTACCTATTATAATAATACGTACTAGTTCAATGTATATCTAAGAACATTTTATTTTAGAAGCATTATAAAGAAGGCCTTATAGCCTTGCAGTCGATTATCTAAAAGAATCGCCATCGTCTCGCTGTCGACTAAGGTTTTAGTATTTAATATAAACAATAAACAGAGTGCAAGTGACAAGACTCAAAGACAAAATATAAAATTTAAATATAAATGTCTAAAATCAAACAAAAATTGCCTTAATTTAGTAACGTGACATACTTATAGCTAATTTTACAGTTATAAATACCAACTAATCACAAAATACCTCAACAATAAAGCTTTTAGAAACTTAGGACAAAAACAATTATAAAAACTAAAAAAGTAACAATATATACATTCATTGCTAAGTTGAAATTATGTGTTCTTAACTAATATTGCATCAATTGTTATGGATGTAAACAAATTAATAGAATTAAATAAACACTTTAAAATTGAATTAAGTGTTTATTTAATCAATATTAAAGTAACATAACTTAATATCAAACATTAAAAAAAAATCAAAATGAATTAACAAAATGCCATTGTTATTCATATCAGAGAGCTGAACATATTTTTTTTAAATTATAATATATTATTAAATAAATATGTTATTTAAAAAAAACAATAGTATCTACAGCGCACGCGATGAAAGAATTTTTCAATGTATTTTTATTTTTATCGACGTCCATGTAAGCTTCAATCATTATAATTATTATAAACTTATTGTATTCCAAAAATATCACACCACCCACCACACTAAAACAAAAGTAAATTATCATGTTTTATTTCATAAATAAAATAAGTAAATATTTACTTATATACCTACTATATGCTTTAAACTAAATACTTATAAACCTGCGTAATAAAAAATCATGTTTAATGAATTTGTTGTGAGTTAAATGAAAAGCGTGAATGAAGAAGGCTCCAAACTAATATCTTAGAGAACCCTAAATTCGATACAAATGGCGGCCAATTCTTGTTCGGAAGTTATATAGACGTCGTGTAATTGGAACATTTACAACATTTCGTCGTATAGAGAAAAGCCTTGATATTTTAGTAAATTAAAAATGCAAAAATATAAATAAAATGAAGATTCTAATAGGCGCATTAATAATTACCCATAAATAACCCAATTTCCGTCGATGAACAGAACTTCCCACAAAAATTTGAAGTTGAAATTGCTTTTAACTTGAGAATAAGTATAACGTTTTCAAAGAAGATTTTTGTAAATATGGTGATAAAACTTAACCTTTAAGGGCGGCTTGCACCAGATGGTCGCTAAGCTGAATTTAGTAAAATCGAGATTTAACGCTAAGCTTCGCTTAGCCTAAGCTGGTTTAGCATTGCATTGCACCAGTGGTCTGACAGCTACATTTAACAAAATCGAGTTTTAACTTTTTAACGTTCCGTTTCTCGCTAAATTTGACATCACAAATATGAACGGCGAAAAATAGCGTGTAATGAAACGAAAATACAGCGGTCTATCTGTCAAATAATAACAATGTCAGTTGCCAGTTGCATCACATGTCAAATTATAATCAACCCGTTACATAAGAATTTCAAGCTTCGGTTGTGTTATTGTTATTGTGTTCATTTACGGTGTTTAACGTTTATTGGTGTGATTTCTAAATTAAAAAAAAAAAAACGTGGCATTTCTAAATATTCATACAATATTTCATCTTCGTCTGATAACAAATCTTCATCACTAGTTGATAAATCCACTGACAAATTATTATTGTTATAATAACTATCCATGTTTTTACTCGCGAAAGCAAAGACCAAGTAGTACTATACGGTTTACGCGCGAAAGTAACTTGTATTATAGAAATCTGTCAAAGTAACCTTCTTGTACCGCAGTTAAGTCGAGATTAGCAAGTTAAACCGACGAACATGTCGGTTTAAATTTAATTCGAGATTTAAGGAAAAAGTGACGTTGTGCAAGACGATAAACTAGGTTTAGGCTTAAATCAAGTTTAAATTTTCTTAAATCGAGATTTAAATGGTTGGTGCAAGTCGCCCTAAGTCACTGACAAGTATAAATTGAACTGCTGTGTAAAAGACAAGTTGTTCATTGAATATTATTTATTGAATAACTAAAATGCGACTGTAATTCAACTAATACGCCGTATAAAAGTCCCAATGAAGACTGTAACGTCGAATACACGTTTTAACAGGTACAACAATGCAACTTGTGGTCAAATCAACGACTTTTATGCGATGATTACTCGACCAAAATGGTTTTTATATGACTGCAACATAACTGCAACACGAATTGGCGTCGTATAAAATGGGCCCTTTTCGCGTTTTATAAACGTTATCATAACGTTTTTACGATTTATCTTATTCAACCTAAAGTTGAGACTAAAACGTAGTCTCGACCAGAAATTGTTTGTTGGGTAGTTACCAGTTACGGTTACCAACTGTGGTTAGTTACCTACGTAACGTTACTAACATAACGAAACATCGTGGTCAATGGCAAGCCTATAATGAATAAAACCTCCATAAAAAACTACTAAGCTCAAATTACTACAAGAATTGCTTGCAGATTGGTATGCAGATTTGGATGACAAATGCGTCATGCGCCAGTAAATAGAGCGTTGATCGTTTAGTTATTGAACTCTAAGTGCTCGACGCTTGTGTCGAGTCGCGTCGAGCGTCGAGTGTCGAGTGTCGAGAGACAAGCGTGAAATGATTCGACGGGAAAATGTTTATATTCACGCAAACATCGGAATTGCAGATCATACGGCGGGTGCCGCGGATCTATCTGTTATGGAGGAACATGTTATTTACTATCCATGGAACGATATTGTTAGAATTGTGAACAGTTTACCTTTTAGTGGTGAAAATGTTGATTTTATTTATTGTAGTATTTAAATATTTGATGAGATATTTCGAGTCAGTGTAGTATTTCTTGCAGTTCCTTCCATCTTTCGAAGTCCCGAATTTCTCGGTTCCAATAATATTATAGTCTCTAGTTATATCTACATACATAATACATTGATATCCAAATTTCAAACTTATTTCAAAGTTTTTATAGGATGTAAAAAGCCTTTGAATGATCAATAATTATTACTTCAAATTATACTTTTTCTTTATTTAGCGTCTTTTTAATCGTATTTATCACTTAACTAGCTTACGCTCGCAGCTTTGGCCGCGTGGGGAAATCCTTTTATGTCTACGTTATAAACCTATCTGTGTTCCAAATTTCGATCCAATCCGTCCAGCGGTTTAGGCTGTGCGTTAATAGATCAGTCAGTCACTCACTCTTTCCTTTTATAAAAATGTTTAGATAAATCATTTCAATAGCCAGTAAATAACATTTCTTTAGCGAATAACTAAATTATTTTATTGACCGCGATAGCGCGACAGTAACTTATTAGTGAATTTAAAAAAAAAATCTTCTTATAAAAACAATCTACATAAAAAATAAAGCCCAATATACAACGGTTTCCATAAAGGAGCTTCCGCCAAAGCTCAATTCATATAGGATTCCGTTTATCCGGGATGAATCTATTCCCTTACACATAACACATGTGGGCCACATCTACATTTGCGCAGATTAAAAACGAACCAAACGAAACGAAACATTCATTTGAGGGTTCCTTTTTCATTAGTTACAATCGCTGTATGTTATGGGAATTGTAAATACAGGGCTATTGATTTTTTGGTACAGTATTTTTTGTTTACCATAATTTAATGTCTTTATGCAAGCAAACGCCTGTGCATTGCAGTGGCACAGTGTTACTAAGGGTACCCAATTCACTTGTTACCTACAAGTGAATTAAATAAAAAAATTAAAAAGCCCCCAACGCAATATGTAATTTACCTTTTTGTGGTGGCGGCCATCTTGGATTTAAAATTTATCATAGTGCGTTGTATTCTACTAGTTAAGCTTCCTTTCCTTCCCTGTTCCTGTCGTGCCCTTTCATTTGATACCATATTGAGGGGGTCGTGGAAAAAAAATCCGCCATTTTGTAACAGCCATCTTGGACCGATTTCCACTAAACATGGCTAAAAAGACTCTCGACTTACTCTACTTTCAAACAAAAACTAAATCAAAATCCGTTCATCCATCCGTTCGGGAGCTACGATGCCACAGACAGACACACACAACATCCAGCCCAGATAATAAAATGAAAATGAATGAGTTTTATTGGCATACTTAAGACATACATTAATAACAAAGGTGATAATATTATAATTAGACATAGAAAATTTAAAAATAAACAGCAGCCAAAGGGAGCAGACTCAGCGTGACGCCATGATAACCCTGCGGCTACCTTGACTGCTGGTTTTCAGTCTGCTCCCGTGCTCAATTAGTGCTGGTGTTATTGCTGAGCGACTGGTCATATCGGGACATTCTTATACTATTACATTACATTTACATTACGTTTTTTTCCTCAACGTTGTTTTATATTTCAATATGCGAATGTAACAATAATCTGTCTCAAAATAACAATACTCTGATAATTATTGTACTCGCCGTGTATTCGTATCCTTATTTTGTAATTAGGAACCCTGTATATGGGCCTAGAGCTATATAAAAAAGTGTATAATATACATAATATGTATATGTTCCTATTTGTTTCGCAGCATGTTGTGTGGTTATACCCTATCCAGGTCAATGGGTTTCTGAATTGGGATTGATTTTAATTTACTGTTTCCGTGCCCACTGCCACTGCCTACCGCATACAACCTACCGCCGGTACAATCAACCAACTAATTGATTTTATCACGGACTGAGTATTGGACTTTGGTTACCATTTACCACTAGAGGGTGAATGTGATAACTATATCCATATGCAGGGGTGTACATTTCAGTATTTCTAGACTATACTCACCGAGTAATTCTTCTGATCTGTGACTATACTAGAAACAAACTTATGTGGGCAAATGCGTCAAAAACCGTAAGAGTCACACATTTAGGCGCTTTGTCAATATCCAAGAAGTCTTGGGGGTAGACTTCCTTTGCAGGAGTTCGACTAGGTAGGTACCCCAACAGTGCCAGTCTACCGTCTGAGCAGTGATGTACAAACATTGCTGTGCTTCGGTAGGAGGGCACTGTAGCTAGTGAAATTACTGGGCTGAAGAGTCTTAACATACCATGATTCTTGAGTAAGAAGCGATGGTGCAGTGCTCCTAGAATTTCACATCATTGTGAAATCCTAAGTAGCACTGTACTGATTGTGGGCAGCGTTATCTCTTAACATCAGGAGAGCGTCTTGCTCGACTTCTACTTCATCACATAAAAAAAAAACTTTTAACGCTTCCGAGATTATAATAACCATTACCTCTTTTATTTACTCTGGATTATTAACATTATTTCGAACAGAGAGAGCAATTATTATGCTCTCATGATAGGCAAAAGTTATCTTTGTTTGCGGCCTAGATATTCCCTTTAGATAGTAAAGCACTTGTTATTCACTCAAACAGCTTTATTTGCCAGAGACTAAAGTATTATAACCATCATAAACAAATGCCCGAGTGAGCCACAATTCCAGCGCTCACAGCACTTTAAGCGCTTCATGCCTGCTCGAGACGTAAAAAGGTAACAACTCAATACATTGTGAAGCGGCGGCTACATTCGTAATGAGAAAAGTTTCGCTTTACGACCGCGCTGCAGTGCTGACCGACCCGATTGAAACTAACCGCTGTTAATAAACTAACACTTCTCTAAATCAAACGGAAACTTCACTTTCATTAGTTTTTTGCTTCTTATAGATAAAAGTCAAGTAGTAGATAACCTTTCACTATTACTCTTTTATTATTAAGACGAAAGACGGTTGAACTTATTACGCTGATATTTGGCATAGAGATAGTCTAGAATGTATTACATAATAAGGTCTACAGCAACAAGGCTATACGGTGGTATAATATACGGGGTCTAATTACTCTAACAAGACAGGTAACTCTGTTTACACTGTCAGAGTCAAATCATTTTCAAACAGTTTTGCGACAATATGATGATGAAATGTTGCAGTTTCAACCGAGATTACCTGACAGCATGTAACATGACCTAGCAACTGCCTCCTACAAATGTAAAAGGTGACAGTAAGGACACACTTTTACATGTCATCCGAAACAAGGTAGAGCCTTGACGAAAATTTAGGCACACACAAAAAAAGTAAAATCAAATTTTCAAGACTATTATTATAGCAAAGGTAATAGATATGTGTATAAGAATTAAGAATCACTTTTAAATTTTCACCAGGGCGAGTCGTTATTATGTGACTCTCCCTTTAAAGTAATTTATAATTATGAACAATCAAAGCATCTCATGATGTGCTTTTATTTTAAGAAAGTTAGCAGCTAGGTAACATAATAAGAAGCTATATATACAAGTGAATTAAATTAAAAATTTAACAAGTGAATTAAATTTAAAATTTAAAATTTAAAAAACCCCCAACGCAATATGTAATTCACCATTTTGTGGTGGCGGCCATCTTTGATTTTAAATTTACTATAGTGGGTTGTATTCTACTAGTCAAGTCCTTTCATTTGATACCCATATTGAGGGGATCGTGGAGAAAAAAAGTAATCCGCCATTTTGTAGCGGCGGCCATCTTGAACCGATTTCCACCAAACATGGCTAAGAACACTCTCGGCTAAATCTACTTTCAAACAAAAAAAACTAAATCAAAATCCGTTTATCCGTTCGGGAGCTAGGATGCCACAGACAGACACACACACAGACACACAGACAGACAGACAGACAGACACGTCAAACTTATAACACCCCGTCGTTTTTGCGTCGGGGGTTAAAAACAATGAAGGTCCATTACTAGCTTTTGTTTAGAATGACAATATTCTGAACTGAGAACACTGAGACCACTGCATTACGCAGGCTATGCTTATAATAATATAGAAACACTAGAACATGAAGGTTGTTGCGGCGTACAATCTGCAACATAGTGCAGTAATAACGTAGTTCCGCACTCCATGTTTATTGATGTGTACACACTACATTACTTTGTATCGAATGTGTTCACTAGCTGCAGGTGTAAATCAAGAAATGTTGAGATGCTTTTAAGTAAATATTATTAAAAAAAATTCAAAGTGGTAACTATACACCCACCACGGTAGTACCCACTGGACAAATCCGTGTCCCCAAGTGGTCTTATTGTGACCGTGTTCCCGCATGATGTTCAGTGAAGCCAGGGGGGATTTATTCCGCTTTCTAGGTTAAGTCTGCTACCATCTACGGCCACATCGTCCCTTAAGATCAGGCGAGATCGTGGTCAAAGGCCTACCCCCTAAATCCCCCCTGGCTTAAAATATATCATCCCTGGCTTAAAATATACCATCCCTGGCTTAAAATATACCATCCCTGGCTTAAAATATACCATCCCTGGCTTAAAATATACCATCCCTGGCTTAAAATATACCATCCCTGGCTTAAAATATACCATCCCTGGCTTAAAATATACCATCCCTGGCTTAAAATATACCATCCCTGGCTTAAAATATACCATCCCTGGCTTAAAATATACCATCCCTGGCTTCACGGAACATCATGCCGGAACACGGTAATAATAACCGCTTGGTAACACGGTGTTGTGCAGTGAGAGGTGGTAACTAGCCACGGCCGAAGCCTACCGCCAGTATAGCGAGTGGTACACATAACTAATTAAAATCATTGGTGCCGGGTCGGGATTCGAACTCGGTGGGCCAGATTTGCAAAAAACAAAATCCCAAGTAGTATCGCTCGAGAAATTCGGCTGACCGCAATGAGAATGTGATCGGTGTGCCTTTAGTTTAGTGTAGTTTTGTAAATTGTAGTCACATCAAAAAGTAATTCTGTCCAATTCTGTACAAAAATGTTTAGTGTTCAAAAGCCTCTTCTTTTGAACACTAAACCGGGATCTATTCCGGCCGGAGAGGACATATCCCTAAATCCCCAAGTCTAGTATCAGAGCTACGTAACGTAGTTTATGTCATTGGCCTAATCTAGACAACCTAGTTATTTGTTTCTAGTTCACTTATTCTCTGTTGGAAATAATTAGTTCGGCCTAAACCATAGAGTTATGATAAGTAGAGAAGAACAAAGTCAGAATAAAATTTCTTACGGAACTAATATAACAAGATAGAAAAGGACAGCGATCATAATGTACCTAACCTATAAATTTTGTGATTTGACTCTGACAATGCCAATAGGTTAACCTATTCTGTTGAAGTACAAACCTCAAATATCTTTTTAATATTGTTACTGTGATCGATTTCAATTGAAAGGTGTAAGGTATAGTACATGTCCAAGCTGTCGCGCCTCTGAATTTCGATTTTTTTACAAATCAAGATTGGTCACGTATTTTTGTATTTTGAAATGTTAGTAGATCTACATAATAAACTAGATCTATGAGCCCAAATAGATCCAATAAATGAAGTTAATTATATGGAAAACATCTCAGTTTGACCTTTGGATGGTTCTATGTGTAATCCGTTCAGGGCTTGACTTATACTTGTTACTACGAAAGAACTAATACTTGTTACTGGAATGAGTTTAGTAAACATTTTACACTGACTCTATGACTACATTATGTACGAATTGTTTGATTTTGACTATAAGTTACTGTTCTTAATAAATCAAAAAGGTACACCCAGCCTTTGATGGTCAGTAGGCGACCATGAGGTCAACTAAATGTCAAAAATACTATTTGATTAAATTTGATACTTCTCGCGAATGTTGGCGTGAAGTGAAGCGACGGCTTTATGATAAAATAAAAAATAATAATTGGGGTTTATACTCCAACAGCAGAACAGGTTACCCCACTTACACTGTCAGAGTCAAGTTACAATTTATAGGTCGTGTGGCTAACCTATATGTTGCAGTTTCAGGTCGCCGAGATTACTACAGGGACTGCAACATGACCTAACGACTGCTTCCTACATATCTTATAGGAAACAGCCGGGACCAAGAGTTTTACGTGCCTTCCAAAACACGGTAGCGTCCAGGTGAACTTTTTTGCACACATTGAGATTTGAACCCAGGGTCTCCGGTTTAAAAGCCGGACGTATGACCACTGGACCACGGACGCTACATGATAATATTATGATGTGTGCGTCATTCATTTTATGACCAACCTCGGTCTAGCAGTACATTTCGTGCACGGTTAAAGCTAATACCTAAATAGTAAGTACAGTATTAGTTACACTTCAGTGGGACTGATTCGATTTAATGCCGGTGGATCTTACTCGATGTACTAATATGCTTCTACATGTTTCACTACTTTATCTAGTTTTGTATTTAATATGATGTTTTCTTATTGATTGGTAAATAATATTAACTGTAGTTATGGGTAGCGGATATTTTACCGATATTTTGATGAAAGTAGGGAGACTTTTTTTCTAATCTTTTCAAACATGTAGTTAACAAAAAATGTTTTCTAACATGAGCACTGGATTTTGGTAAAGATGTTGTAGGGTATGACGGTAACCGCTCACCATCGAAAGCCGACTTCTTGTGTTTATGCAACTGCCAAATTATTATACAAATAAATTAATATACTTCAAGAGACTGTTGTTATCAGCAAGGAACTTCTAGGAGTATACGTTTCTTAGTTATCAGAGTACTATTTTCCGTCAAAATTTCTCCAAAAGCCTTAACTCAAAAGCTTGATTTAAATAACAATCACCCCTAAAGAGCAACCCCTAAAGCAACTAACCAGTGAGTATTAACAGCTATCTAAAGGGGAAGCTGGGGAGCTTTGTCCCCCGTCCTGGACTTAACAGTGATTTAACAAAACGTCCACTCGTCGAGATAATGCCTCCGTACTCGATACTGGAGGCAATCGATATACACTGCTTGACATTAACGCTCCATTGCCTTAAACATCGGCTCACTGAGCGCTAGGAAGGGGAGGTGTCATGTGACGGGCCACTCGCCGAGATCAGTCGATGATAAAATTTACACTATCATTACTGCTCCGCTATTGATAAACGCTCTATTTCATTAAATTATTTAGCTGAACATTATAATAGAAAGAAGGTAAATATTATAATAATAATTATAAACTACTGAGGTACATCAACGATTAATTCTTTAGTTGATTTTGCGTGGAGCTTTCATTTGTATATTTGCGTTTACAATATACTCCAATATTACGGTTCAGTCTACATAACTGTACTTACTATATTGAAATTATCACAATAAGCCGTACGTCATTGATTTTATTTTAATTACAAGCTTTTATTTACTTTCACCTGTCATACTATTATTTGTTCATCTCTTGCTACGATATATGACAGAAAAATATAGAAATAGTTGACTGTACCAGTATTATATTTTACCATTTACCAGTACATTTGACATCTCTCCCTGTGTTTAACCTGTGTATGGAATACTCGGTGTAGTCGCGTGATACGTCACTTGTAAGATAATATTGTGTGCTCGGTGAGCGGGAAGACCCCGCGTCACTCGCCGTCGAAGCCTTACCTCACTCTCATCGATTCATTGACGCACTGCTACGGGTTCTAGACGTGATTTAACTGGCTACTTTGTAATGTATCTAAGAAAAATAAAAATGTTTTAATTCTAACTGAAAATTAAACAAAAAAAAATTAAATATTTTTTTACATCGAGGTATAATTACTAAGAGGAACCGAATTGATTTTATAACGCTGAGTAACACTGTTTCTGATATGGGCAATCATGACACATAATAATTTGTTCGTCTTATCATTGTCATAAAAAGGTTTCTTACCCTATTAGGCGTCATATAGTCCGTAAAAGGCAGTGACATTATTGAAGCGAGTGACGTCACGCGCCGGAGCCTGAGGAATGCCAATAAAGGGGTCTGAATGCCACTCATCCGATCAACATCGTGAGGAATTTTATAATTAGGCGCCTTTTATTCTAATACTAAGAATATTTTATTTCATTTGGAATGAACGTTTATTCAGATTTGTTTATTAAGAATATTGATTGTTTCTGCAACTTTGTTAATCGGTTAAAATTTTCAGTGTTTCTCGGTTTGCTATAAAAATGGAAGATACGCTATAGACGTCTCGCAAATGGATCGTCCCAATTAGGTTCATGCACACAATTTTACTTTGGCGCGTCTGAGGGATCAACTCACTCTCTTGGCATTATCTTGCTCTCGGCGAAATAAAATGGTACCTACAACGGAAGAACGCCTCTGCTTACTTCCCCACCAGTAGGATAAACATAGCTGTTAGTAATGAAGAACTCGGTGAGTGTGGTAAGACAGTCAATAAGTGAAATTCAGTTCAATAAGTGTCTTCTATTACATTTAAATTAAAAGCTCAAAGAGGCCTCTCCGCGTGGAACTTTTTTAAAATTCATTATAAAAATAAAAATAAATAAATAATTGGGGTTTATTCTCCAACACAACAGGTTGCCCTACTTACACTGATAGAGTCAAATCACAAATTATAGGTTGTGTGGCGAACCTATATATTGCAGTTTCAGGTCGCCGAGATTCCTACAAGGCCTGCAACATGACCTAATGACTGCCTCCTACATATCTTATAGGAAACAGCCGGGACCCACAGTTTTACGTGCCTTCCGAAACACGGTAGCGTCCAGGCGAAAATCTTTGCCACACTGAGATTTGAACCCAGGACCTCCAGCTTACAAGTCGGAGGTATGACCACTGGCCACGGATGCTATAAGCATAAGTTTGACCACCCTTTGACCACGATCTCACGTGATGTTAAGTGACGACGCAGCAGATTAACCTAGAAGGCGGGATAGATCTTTCCCTGGGACTCACAAGAGGGAAGACAGTAAGAGGGAGTAGAAAGTAGAGATACTTTCTACTGTTTACTTGTCTCCGTGTACGCCTACAAAAAGCCCGGGTATAACCCGTGTTTAAAAGCGACATTATATAGATTTATAGGTTAAACCTAAATAAAAAGTAATGGCTGTCGATTTCAAGATCAAACTTCCCCTATTTAGCTCGGGTCCCAAGTCTTGGCAAGAAAACAAATAATCACATAAATACTAACTTTCGTATTGAAAATTATGTGAATGTCACAGAAAATTCTTTGATTTTTTTATATAACTTAAACTGATTGACTAATCTATTAACGCATGGAACAAAGTTTTTGGACCTTTAGGACTTTTTGAAATTTAGGACTAATAACGTTCCGAACTACTTCCGTTCGTCGTCGTCCTATTCTTTTGTTTGTACCTATGTCCCTCTCCATTCATCAGTTGTCTAAAAGAATTCGATTTATGGTGATAAAACCGCCGCTTGAACATTTATATTTGGTTAATAATTTTCTGCTTGTAATGTATTTCTCTTTTGTGTAGTGTGGAATAAAGCATTAACTGCTACTTATCTATGTTTGTCAACTCCTTTGAAACGGCTGGATGGATTCGGATGAAATTCATTGGGTTTCTAGCTGTAATAGAGAGATGTTATCGTTAAATATTCGAGTATCGGACTTTTCCCATCTGTCTGCTATTGTAAAATATAATTAAGGTGTATAATATTATTATTTTACAAAACCATTTATTTTCATAAAAGTAAGTTCCAAAGTTGAACACGCTCCGAGTAAAGTTGTGTTGATATGAAGACGTCAGCTCAACTAACAACATCAAACAACTGGTTGTTAGCTTACACTTCATAATGACTGAATGGTGGAATACACACAAAGTTGTGTAAGAACTAACTCGGCTCATTTCGAGCTGGAACTTCTATCGCCGAAGGGTTTAAATTAATAACATACTGAACTTTATGATAAGACTAGCTCTCTAGTTTTACCAGCGTACTCAATTCAGCTCAATCGATTCAGTAAATTTAACTAAGGTATAAAAATCCTAACATATTAAGTGAGAGTAAAAATTAGGAACCTCATGAAAAACTAGCTGTGTTTACGTGCTTAAAAGTAGCATACGTGTAGCAGAATCTTAGCTACCAAAATTTAGCTCAATCGGCCTTTTAGGCGTGTAAAGAGGTACACACTCACACACGTTCATAATTCGTAATAATACGAAAGAATGATAGTCTGTGTTTGTTACCTTTTTAAGATTAAACACTTGAACTGATGGAGCTGATTAATATGTAGGTAAGTAAGACCTTTTATTATCCAAGGAATAATGCGTAATGCATCTAGAACGTAACATAGACCCTGAAATAACACATAGACTATGCTTCAGCGGGTAAAATAGATTTAGCGCTAGTATAGTATACATTATACATGATTTAATTCTATAAGACAGCCTTCGTCTTCTCACTAATGTAGTCCTCCCTCCCCCATGTAGGACGCAGTACTACGCCGCCCCTTCCCAGTCAGCGGTGAGGACATGGGACCACTATTAGCCATGTAAAGGGACCCTACGTAGGCTTTACACACCCTGATTTCAGACTGATTTAAGGTTGAAGGCTCGTGAAATATCAAGTTATGTTACTTATTTTGCCCAACTTCAAGAGAGAAGGTTATCAATTAGATATGTAGGTAAGTAATATTGTAGGAACTGCAAGTAATTTACACGGGACAGTATTTTGACTTCTAAACCAACTCCCTGTAACTCCCTTACTTTTTCCGCAAAAACGTGGTCCCAAACTCACACCACTAAATTATAATACTCACGCGACACACGGACATTCATAAGGGATAACCATGCTAAATTTATTTTCTGTACATGAACTCGCCCATTCATTCACTTGGGGTGTCATTTTACTTAGTCGGATAGTGTTGAGTGAAACAGAAATATTCAATCAACATGTGCAAACGGGATGGACAAAACGAAAGAGTACAAATTTAATAAGAAAAAACTAAAATAAAAATGGCAACATTCTACCTATTTCTTTCAAACTACTTCTGTCAAATTTGACAAAAATAATGTAAACAACAACATGTTGTTCGTATTTTTAGTGATTAATAAGTTATTTCGAAGATTTTTCACAATAATGTTGATGAAAATGAATAAAATAATCCGTGGCGATGCTTGCCAAATGAATTACAAAATGTATATATACGGCGTATACAGCAGTTGCAAATAGAAAAGTGGTTGCTGCTTTTACTAAGTGTTTCTAAGAGAACAGCGTATATCTCAGGTACGTTTAAGTTAGATTAACAGTACATCATCAAGCTCATTGAACCTCATCATTGAAAACGTAAAATAATCGTTATTTTGTCCATAAATAACTATTTTGTGTTATATATTTGTTTACAACTAAAGTCATAAAATACATTATAGTATGACTGAAAATTTTTGATACTTTTCATATTGTCCAAGTTTAATGATGATATTATGTGTATGAAAAATTGCGCTTTAGGGTTCCGTACCCATAGGGGAAAACAAGACCATATAACTAAGACTTCGCTGTCCGTTCGTCTGTCTGTCTGTCATCTCACGAACCGTGATAGTTAAAAGGTTGAAATTTTCACGGATGTATTTTTGTTGCAATACTAAAAATAGAATAAAATAAAAAAGGGGCTCCCAAACAACAAAGTGCTTTTTTCCGTTTGTTTTTGTATATATGAGATGTTTCAAGAAAGAGTTCAATTCAAAAGAGTCCGACTTGCACTTGGCATTTTTATTTTGTTTTAATGTCTATTAGATGTCCCTACGTACAAGTACAAATACAATTGCTTTATTTTGGGAATTTCTTTTAACATTATATTCATGGCACCTTTTTTACTGTTACCATACTGGTACGCCTTTTTTACTTTTAAAAGATGATATTAATCTTATTTATTTTGTATTTTCTAGGCGAATCGAAATCATCAGTCAGAAAATTTGTTTTGGAAAGTATTAAAAATAAAGGAAAATGCCCGCCTACGAGACATCGAAAAGACCACCCCACCGCAAAAAATAAAGAATTGGATTACCCTATATAAACGATTTATTACTTTATTTTAAGTATTTTTTATATTATATTTGTGTCATATAACACATCGTCTTTTATTATCATTTTATAAAAATATCTTTATTAGACGCATGTCTGTTTTATGTGAAGCATGTGTGTTACTTTTTCGCGCCAGAGCTACTTATCTGATTAAACAGAGGTCAGTGACCAAGTACAGTAGCGATTTTTTTTAAAATAATTAAAGTATCAAAATTGTTTATAGTTAAATTCGGTATTGCCATACGGGTAACTCAAATATATTCTTTTATGTCAGACTAGGGTAACCTTGGTATGCTTGAAACAAAACGAATATCTCATCAACCATGCGTTCGACAAGGTAATAGCAAATTTGCCAAATTTGGTACAGAGGTAGTTAGAATCCCCAAAAAGGATATGGAATAAGTTTTATCGGTTTGTACGACAAATGTCCAAAATCCAAATTGTTCAACTAGTAGGTATTGATGTCCAATACTACTTTGGTCAAACACTAATTTGGTCCAACATGGCTTACGTCCAACTAGGAAAAATGTCCAACACGAATAATTTCCAACATGAATTTGGTCCAAAATGAAATATCTCCAATTAAGAATAATGTCCAACACGAATTGGTTTATTTCTGACGCTGTCATAGAAGAAATGAAAGGTCTTAGGAAGATCTACCTTTCAGATGTCAGTTGTCAAACTTGAAATATCAAAATCTGGAAGATCTTCAAGGTTTTTTCATTTTTTCTATGACAGCATCAGCCTAAGACGAGTATTTTCCGAGATATTGACATTTCAAGTTTGACAGCTGTCATCTGAAATGACAATCTTTCCAAGACCTTTAATTTCTTCTATGACAGCATCAGCCTAAGACGAGTATTTTCCGAGATATTGAAATTTCAAGTTTGACAGCTGTCATTGCATTGGAAATAAAGATTGTTCACTAGGTACGTGACACTTTTAATTGGACTACGGGATTAGCTATTGATAGAACCACGGATAAAATAAAACTTTATTGGACATTTTTACGAATGGATGTTTTTCATGAATGGACAATTTTCAAATTGGACCTTTTTACGATTTGACATTTTTATGAGTGGACTATTTTCCGAATGGACATTTTTATGATTGGACGTCTAAAATGTTTGTCATTTTTCATAATTGGACATTAGTCGTATAAACCTGGGCTTTCGATCGGTGTCGGCTCGTGCGGTGATAAAAGCGCGATACCAGAATCAGGTCGAATCAGGCCAAGCCGGGGGGGCCGGGTCAGGTGAATTCTTCACTTTAGAGGTTTTTTCTTTCTTTCTTCAGACTTTTATAAAAGTCATTATTGATTTAATTCAAAAACAAATGCTCTTATTTATTGTACAAAAATAACATTTTTATAGCGGGGGTGAAGCCGTGTGTTTGGCTAGTATACAAAATAAATATAACGTTACCTAATCGAATGCGAATGTAATGAACGACAAAGATAACATTGTTTCAGCCATGCCTAGTTTACCCTATATTTTTACGTATTTTATGTCAACTAAAATCGAAATTATATAATTTGGTTTTAAACTAGTAGTTCGCCTCGAACTGGGACCTCGCAGACTCAATTTCATAAAAAAATTTAAAACCTTACATTTTTAGGTACCTATACCTATCTAATGGTAAAAATATAATGTACCTACAATGTGTTTACATTTATGGAAACTTTAACTTTAATAATACCAAAATTCAAAGTAATTGAAACTCAAAATACCTACGTAACGGAAATGTTTCAACATGATCTTTTTTATCACTGTTCTATTGTTGTGATCAAAATTTCAATAATAATAATATAATAGAGCGATATAATATTATTAACCTTCATAAGGATTTCGGGTCTTTTTGGACCCATTTTTGTCTTAAAATACGGATAACTTTTCATATATTAATTTTTATGATTTGTCACTTCGTGACTTTTATTATATTTTGTAACTCTACGTAAAAAGCGAAAAAAAAGTTTAAAATGTTTATATTTGAGTGAGTTATATATCATTTTACGCTAACGGCTTTCGGGTCCAAAAGGACCCGGCCTTATAAAATATCATGATATATAACAAATTATTCATTATTATATATTTGTAATTATTATATAATTATATTGTTTTACTTTCAATACTAAAATAGTTAGTTTTTAGATATTTGGGTACAAAAAACGAATTAATTCGCATAATTTTCTAATTATATCTAATATTTTCTTATATCAATATGTTCAAAGAATTGAGTAAAATATATATTATATTATGAAAAATAAAGATCGTGTTTTGAATATATTAAGTTCTAAATACTTGATTTGATCAAAAATTAGAAATATACTTAGTATATTCCCTGAAATCAATTTATAAAGCTTTGTATATTTTTGATAATAAAAAATATTTATCAAAATGTATAATATGAAAGAAATTTTTATCGAATCATATTTAAAATACAATTAAAAATAATTTAGTAATAAAAAAAAACAAATGGTATAAGAAATTCACATCATAATAAACATGATTCTTTTTACACTCGTGTACTTTACATATACGCTCTATTTGAGCAAGAAAGGTATATTTTGCCATTATTATGATTATTTTCATTTTAAATATAAATAATATATTCATTATTGATATAAAATATAATTTTTGGAATATTTTTTCATTTATAAAACATTGAAAGTTCTTTTTTTTTTTTTTAAATAAAAAATAAAAAATTATACATATATGAATATTATTTTTATTATTATGTTAGAAAATATTATATTAGTATAAAATCAATTCAAATAAACGGAATATTTAAAATTTATTTGCAGTTTATTTGATTTTAAGAAATGAGTAAACCATACCGTTTTATTTCCTCAAAATAACTCCAGATTCTCTAAAATAAAATAAAAAAGTTTTTTTTTTTTTTTAACTTATTTCTTTACACGTTTTGAAATATTGACATGAAAAAATTATAAAACAATCATGCTTTTAAATAAAAATTAATCAAAATTGTTCACGGGTCCAAATGGACCCAAAGTCCCATAACGTCACTGGGTTTGAAAGTCTTATGAAGGTTAAAGATTATGCGTATTCACTTGATTAAGAAAATTATAGAATAAAAGAATACATTTACTTTAGGCTTTAAGCGCTAGCATTCAATTTTGTAGAGTTAGTACCTACATAGTGCAGACAGACGAATGAAATGTAGTAAACGTGAAACATAGTTGTAGCTCTTGTGTAGGAAAAAAATTACAACCACTGCATTAGAAAAATCGGCTTTTTGCCGCCTTTTTTTGTTCAAAAAATGTCAGCAAAATTTGAGGTCACTGGGTCACCTATCTAAAGACGTACGCGCATAACATTGCTTCACTTCGATAATTACGTACTTTTATATAAAGCCATTTTTTTAACATAAAATCTAATATGAATCAATAACATAGTCATCAGAAGTCATTTTAATAGTCCTCAGATTTTTGCCTGAACTTAAACTAAGTAGGTATATATATATATTCAAAATCTGCCAAACTTCATAAACGGCAACTACCCTATGAATTTCGATTTGTTTGGAGGAACGAAATGTACGTTTTTGGAGCATAAAAAGAAAAAAGAACGAGCGGTAGCGTCTTAACCCATTAATTCCCAAGAGTAAAAATTGTGGAATAAGAAGCCAGAGTACCTATTTGAAAAGCTCACCTGGATCAAAGGCATACACAAACTTAATACGCGATCGAAACACCGCAACATGCTCCTGATACCAGCACACACAACAGCTGGCTTTAAAGGTTGTTTCAAATATAGCGCAACCAAAATTTGGAATAACCTCCCACCTCCCCTTAGACAGAAACAAAGTTTGGTTACCTTCAAATTAAAATGTAAGATATACTTACTACAGCGCCAAAAACAACAGTTTGAAACTACCTTTAAAATTGTCAGAATCAAGGACAAAGTACGTTCACAGTGACAAACTCTTCAAGACACACACACATATACGGATGGACGACAACATGCACGCAAGCATACACACACACACACACACGACACACACACACACACACACACACACACACACACACACACACACATTCGCATATTGAAATATAAAACAACGTTGAGGTAAAAAACGTAATGTAATTGTAATGTAATAGTATAAATAATATCCCGCTATGACCAGTCGCTCAGCAATAACACCAGCACTAATTGAGCACGGGAGCAGACTGAAAACCAGCAGTCAAGGTAGCCGCAGGGTTATCATGGCGTCACGCTGAGTCTGCCCCCTTTGGCTGCTGTTTATGTTTTTAAATTTTCTATGTCTAGTTTGTATTTAATATTATCACTTTTGTTACTTAAGTATGCCAATAAACTCATTTCATTTTCATTTTCATTTTCATTTTCATAAAAATAAACGCATATTTATAGGTTTTCTTGTTAATTATGTTTTTAAATACATTCAAAAAGAGAAAATTGTAGTAAAAAAAATTATTAATTAATTAGTATACATTCTACAACATGTTGCGTCGGCGTAACGTTGGGACTAGTGGTCTTCTATTTTACGAGCAAGTTGAACAACGCTTTAGTATTAGCCTAAGTGAAATATTTTCAAACAATCAGCATAAAGTGTGTATTTGACCTTTTCTATACATATAAATTGTACTTCTACACTGTTGACATCTCTTTGGTGTTTATTTTCTTACTTTTTTTTATGAAATTACCAATATTATTGAAGCGAATACAAGAAGGTAACGGGTTTTTTGATGGTCTTCCTTGATTTGTATCTGAATTACCAAAAATGTGAATTATCTGCAAGTTAGTTCTTTGGTTTTCCTTAAATTTATAGAGTTTCGTAAGATTTGATACATTTATGTCTTCATCTTTTGACAAGTACATATAATATAGCACCAGGCAAAGAATGATATCCAAATAAAAGTAGTATATTACCAAATATCTTTGAATTCCAATACCGTGACAGTAGCAACATTTTGGAAAAGATTTAGAAAAAAGACGGTTATGGTTACGAATATATTTTTTAAAGAAAAACCTATAGTTTATTTCCAAACTTCATCACAAAAAAATACTTTAAAATGTGTTTTTCCACCTAAACATTATTTAGTAATTAGTATCATTGCTGTTTCATCACCTGAAGGAAAATGTTTACGAGTTGGATGTTCATTTTCCAGTCCGAAACATAATATTATTTTGGTGACTTCTTCGGCAGTCTTGGCTTTTTCACAATTAGTGTACATTTCAAGCATTTCAGCGCTATCAGTTATTGATTTAATTACATAGCGCGTTATCATCTATGTCTTCCTCGTCTGTAAAATTATCAACAGCCGGTGTAATAGTACATCTTTACCTCTTATAGTGTAGGTCAACTCAGAGTTTCTTGAGAAGACAATGGTCGCCTACCAAGCAATTATGTTACAACTTTTTACTTTGTATTTACTGCGCTCTTTGTACGCTCACTTATTACTATCTATTGTTTTTTTATAAGAATTACAATAGGACCCGGTCAGCTTGACGTTTTAAAATAAAGTGACCCATAAAACAAAAGTGTTTGTTCTTATTGAATACCGAGGACCTATTGTTTACAATAAATTTTTAACATCAATGGCAAGCAGTATAACAATAAAAACTGATCCCTGTTTGTCCCAAAGTGACGCACGTGCAACGCTCTCTGTAAGTCTAAAATAAACAAAACGTGGGAGTATTTTTGTCTTCAAAAAGGGTTTTTATCGTAAAAAATATATTGTTCAACCTTTATACAGTGTAAAAAGTATAGCTTTATTCAAAAAAATATTTTTTATGATTTGTTGAATCTGTCGATGTTGGGATGAATCAAGTAGCAGTGATTGAAAAATAAAAATAAAATGTATTTGGTTTTAAACCACCATTTAAAAAAATAATAATCCATCTCTTAGTTCTTCTTTTTGAGATTGGTTTACATATCATAGATTTATTTACTTATTTTAACACAAAAAAAAAATCAAATCTGAACGGTAACACTCGCGCAACGTTGGGAATAGATGGGTTAAAATATATCTAAATGATTGTAAAATTTACTTATAAAAGTGGAGCAATGTAGCCTTGAATAAAAATTTTGAGTAAGATTTAACAAAGTACATTATTTAACTACTTATCATTAAAGTAAATATTATATTATATGGAAAGTACTACAAAGCATACCTAAATTTAAGGCAAATAATATTGAACTCTCGGATGCTTGGATATTACTATAGCTATTATTATGTTAATACTTAAAAATAGGTAAACTAAGTGCCTACTTCCACTTGATGAACTTTATGAACCTATCCTGCACTCTGCGGTCATTTAAATTCATATTATTATATGTCAGTTCTCATGTTAACATTGTAATTTATTAATCTCTATAGCTCTACAACCCTTATAGCGATTTGGCTCATATTTGGACTTGAGGATTATTTTAGTTTGTACTACTTGTTTGCAAAGTTCTATCAAGATTGGATTAACGGTAACGTTGTAATCAAGCAATCTCTATAACTCTAAAACTCTTCGACTGATTTGGCTCATGTTCGAACTTAAAAATTCTATTGTTTCATACTACGTGTTTGCAAAGTTTCATAAAGATTGGACAATCCCTTTTCAAGTTATCGCGTAACAAACATACATACAAACATACACTTTTGATGATATATTTATGTCGGTTATAAAAAATGTCTACATATCAGAAAAAAAATTATCAGCGCACCAGTTTTGGCATTATCGTCAGACCTATCGTAAAAACTTTAAGTCACCTATACTCTGCAACCCTATAGCCTATTTGGCTATTTTTTTTTACTAAAATTATCCAATTACCCTTCTTAAATTGTGTGCAAAGTTTCATTTAATTTGGATTAACCGTTTTTGAGTAAATGTCGATCGAACTCAATCACCAGAGGTCAACCGTTAAACTGGTCGAAACGCAGGCTTTTCGCGGCTTTCGAATCTAAGACCTCGCTTCGCTCGGTCGATAATATTAGTTAGCTGTGATAAGTTTTTCCTGCTTTTTACTGCCTTCTTTCCATTTTTACACCAATTTACCACACAAAAGGTCATTTTTGTCCGTTAACTATATTATTTTGGATATTTTTAAAAATCAAACGATGCGTGCATCTGTCGCTGAGCGCGTTGTGTGACTGAGCGGCGGGTGAGTTGTACTTTTTACGCCCCGCCCATATAGTTGTACTTTGCGTTGAATCACTTTTTGAGCTGTGTTCGACTTCTATTATTTCCCTAATTCGTTGTTCTAAACCAATATTATTATATCGAATCTCAAACACGTTTTTCCTCCAAAACCTTTTGACCATGCTTTTTAATTGGCATGCCATAAATTTTCGACGTTTTACCAAATATGTAAGCCATTTCATTCATACGAAGTACGAATTATATCCAAACATAATAATTATATTAATGTGCAGTGCGAGCTCCACTTGTTAAAAAATACAAAAAAACAATTTGTATGCAGATTGAAATTTTCTCACCTAAAACTAAATTTATAAAGTTTATTTCTATCTCAATTTGAATATGAATTGATTGTAAAACTTCTCAAATCGAAACAGATATCATTACGAACATCAATACAAAGTAAAGCGAGTGATTTCAAACTCGAGTGAGCCTGCGAGAGCCTACTCGTCTATATTTCCTTTATAAAGTGCTTCCAAAGTTTTGTATGAAACTCGAGTATTATCGAGGAGGTATTATGACGTCACACGTGATCCCATCAAGATATCTTTTAGGGATTTTTACCGAGTTTCTTTGGAACGGTAATGTTTTGGATTATCCTTAAAGATAATCCGGTTATTGTGGAATACGAAAACAGGCAAATAGTTCAGTGAATTTTTTGATATCATAGATGGCAGATTTCGGCCGTGGCTAGTCAACGTCCACTATGTAAAATCGTGTCGCCATATTGTTACAAGTGAAATTTTAATAAATATTTATTAAAAACAAGCTTTTATTACCATCTAGCAACAAAGTACAATCAAATGAGTCCAAACTCGATGGGGTAATAAAATTGTATTGTCATCTGATTTATATATGTAGGTATGCAAAATTTCAGCTCAATCAGAAACCGGGAAGTGGGTCAAATTAAACTTCAAAGATTTGATTACTAACAGACAGACACTAGGGAGGATAAAATAAATGCCACCTCCATTAAAATAATTTAAATTAAACAATATGAATAAGTATAAATCAGATCCAGTACTACTTTTTCAATTTTGTTGAAATAGATCTAAAGTTTCTCTCGTAACGACATTAAACTTGAGTAATATAATTGAAAGTGAACCAATTAAGAGTGAACTGCGGCCGTATTGCAGTGGAGCGTGCCCTTAACGATCCCACTTCTTAACTTGGAGGCTTCACTGCTTACAGCATTATCAGGTTGTATTTCACCCTCCCTCTTACTCTTGCTTTATTGTATTTTTTTTTTTACTGACTTTAAAACTAGGACAGGTATACAATTCAGCAGATTTTTCATAAGTATCTACATCAACATGAACTCTGTAGCACTGTACTGATTATAGGCAGCGCTATTTCTTACCATCAGGACAGCATCTTGCTCGACTTCTAACTTCTTTGCATAAAAAAAACCTAAAAAACTACTTTAAGTAGCTAGTAGTAGTAGTTTAGTATGTTGGTGTGATCCACATGTATTTGTTTCTGGTCTGGGTGGTTTCAATATAAAAGAAAAGTATATTTTAGTAATTTTATCCGATATCCTAACCACCATAACACAAGCATTAAGTTGCTTAGCTTGGGGCTAGGTGGCGCTGTGTGAAATATCCTGAAATAATTATTTTTATTTTATTTGAGTAGTTTTATGCAAGCAGTAACTACATCGTTTTGACGATGGATGTTATTCTCGTGTTGGAAAAATAGTGAATTAATTAAAGCTTGATCTCATAACATTATTTTTAGGTCACAAGAAGTTTTAAAGATATCGCGAGTGTGTGTATATCTTGTTCAAATTGAAATAAAGAAGGATTAAAAAATAGTTTGTGGTGTACAATACAGCTTTATTCTTCTTTCTTTATCTCCGAAATAAAATATTTGAAATAAAAAAGGATTAAAAAAATAGTTTGTAGTGCAATACAGCTTTATTCTTCCATCTATATCTCCAAAATAAAATTGTTTTTGTGGAAAAAAATATTCATGGAAACATATTGCACACACACGCGCATGATTCCGAACAATTTACATTTTTGTTGTAAAAATAACTTCGAGGAAAATTTTATTTGAAAACTAGCTGACCCGGCAAACGTTGTTTTGCCATATAAATAATTAATAGGAATGATTAAAAGTTAATATGAGAGTTACACTGAGATAGCAAAATAATAATTGTCAACGTTACTACTACACTTGATGCATAAACAATAATGATGGCCGACAACTGTGTAGGGAGTGAGAAAGAAAGGAGACCGGCTTCGTTCTCATCCCTACTCCGTGCTGTTTACTGGGTCAGAAGTGACACCTGTAGACATCTGGCGGGGATAACTAATTAAATGACGATTGATCAGTTTTCGACCGGAGAGGAAAAATGATTAAATTACTAAAATGGCTATTAAAAAATAAGGGTTGATCGTAGAAGGGTGAAAATTGAGGATATACATTTTGTATGTTGTATCATAAAAAAATAGAAATTAAAAATTTTGTCTAAAAAATAAAAATAAAAATTTAGGGGTGGACTACCCCTAACATTTAGGGGGATGAAAAATAGATGTTGGTCGATTCTCATAGATACCGGATAAGCACAAAAAATTTCATCAAAATCGGTCAAGCCGTTTCGGAGGAGTATGGCAACGAAAACTGTGACACGAGAATTTTATATATTAGATATAAAAACTGGAAAACAATGCAAAATGATAAAACAAGTTTCTTTTGTTTTGAAAATTTTATAGACGACGCGGCATACTCGTCTCAATAAATTTAATAATTTTATTTTATTACAGATATATAATATGTAAATAGGTTTAATGATGGTTAAGAGCGTATATATCGAGTGACGCTCTCTCGCTCGCTCTATTTGACAAATTTTCAAAAATAATTTCATGCCATTTTTATATATATCAAACTGGAAACACTTTTAAAATGTGTGCAATAATATCATGGAGGGCTGTTCTTAAGGAATTTTCAATAAATTAATTCTATAAATTTATATTTCAAAATTTGTCAAATAGTGCGAGCGAGATAGCGTCACTCGATATATACGCTCTTACAAAACAAAGACATTCAACATTACCTAACTATTATTAAAAATTACATTTAAATTAAGATACATGTTGAAAGACATTAGGTACTAATAGATAAAAGAAATTAGGTAAATAGTAAATAATATCACATTATTACTTGAGACGGTCGGATTTCCCTTGAACTTATAAAAATGTACCTTTGTAACATTAAACTAACTTGACCTGATAATAATCGACCGAGCGAAGCGAGGTCTTAGAGTCGAAAGCCGCGAAATGCCTGCGTGTGGACCAGTTTAACGCTTGACCTCTGGTGCTTAAGTTTGGTCGACGTTTACTTGAAAACGGTTAATCCAAATTAAATGAAATTTTACACACAAGTTAAGAAGGTTAATTGGATAATTTAAATGAAACAATTAGTTAAATAGGTTCCAGGGTTGCAGAGATATAGGTGACTTAAAGTCTTTACGATAGGTCTGACGATTATTTCAAAACTGGAGCGCTGATAATTTTTTTTCTAACATATACACATTTTTTATAAGCGACACAAATATATTAGCCAAAGTGTATGTTTGTATGTATGTTTGTTACGCGATAACTGGAGAACCAATGTTCCAATCTGCATGAAACTTTGCAAACGCGTAATATAAATCCATAGAATTTTTAAGTTCGAACATGAGCCAAATCGGTCGAAGGGTTCAAGAGTTAAAGAAATTGCTTTATTACAATGAAACCGATGATCCAGTCTTGATAAAACTTTTTAAACAGGTAGTACAAACTAATAGAATTCTCACGTCCAAAAATGAGCCAAATCGGTGCAAGGGTTGTAGAGTTATAGAGAATACAAATTACAATGTTTTATCGATTGTAATATTATGAGAACTGCAGGGATATTCAGTTATCCGTCAGGGAAACGAACCAAAGACCGAGTTGTCAAAAATCGATACGTTGTAAGACGTCATTTCATACATTTTGATAATTCGGTCCTAGGTTCGGTTCCCCAACGGATAAGTGAATTGCAAAGAAGGTTCCATTTTTAGGTTTTTTGCTTATATGTCAAAAACTGTGCATTAAACGATATTTCGTTGTACTACATTATTAAACCTCATAAAATTTTCTACAACTTCGTCCTTAACACTTTTCATCTATCTCCAATCTTTGTCCAGCTATGAGCTTCCAAACATGGTCTATTTTTAAGATGCTGAAATTAGTTTTCCATAAAAGTCGGTAAAAAAATCTTAAATAAGTAATATTTGATCAACTTCTGGTTGTCGTACCATAATGAAACTTTCCAAATGTCTAGAAATATGATGACAGTTCAATAATTTGGTACCAATGAGTTGATGATGGAGCCAGGAGGTGTTTACTAAACCTCTTTAATGGCTATTAGTAAACCCGTCGAGTTTGGGCACATTACACTCGAATTGGCATAAGCAAAAACCTAAAAATGAAACCGTCTTCGGCCTCATCAGTGATTCACTTTTGAAAGTTAATTTTACAATTATTTAGATCTAAGTATTTTGAGACTCTACTGCTCATTCGAAAAGCATATCTATGACAAGAACGAGCAAGAAACTTATTGGGATTGTTGTTTATGTGTTTATTACATATCATTATGCCATTAAAACCATCATTCACTCTAACATCTGCAAACATCCCTGACGCTCTGTAGTATCAAGACAGCGCTCAAAAGCATCCTGAAAGCATTGTTGTACTGGAGCCGTTTTTTGTAAAGTTGTTGTTTGTAAAGTACATCCACAAGTCTTTTGTTTAAAAAAATAATCAATAATTAGGCCTACGTTTGATCACATCCCACCTGATGGAAAGTGCAAATGTGATCGACGAGCTGCACGACGAGATTTTTTTAATTTATATCCGTTACGTATTTTGAGTTTTAACATTACTTTCAATTTTGGCATTTTCCTTTTCTTTTACGAATATTATTATAGGTTAAAGTTTCCATACATTTATATTTCGTTGATACTTATAACTTTTACCCATGTATATATAACTATTTTGAGGGAAATTGGGTCTGCGAGGTCCCAGTTCGCGGCGAACTACTAGTACACTACACGGAAATACTATGCAGCCTTTACAGCGGAATACATACATAATATAAATGTTAAACTTAATGCTTGTGTTATGGTGGTAAGGATAACGGATATAATACTTATATACTTTTTTTTGTAAATACATACTTAATAGATACAAAAAGCTACCCAGACAAGAAACAGATATCTATTTAATAATCTATTCAAAGAGCATTTAACATCCCGACTGAGCTCGAGTTAGTCGCTGCGGCATCGTTCCCTCAGGATCCGGGGACGTATGCTAACTCCGCCACAGCCGCGGGACACGGCTCCGGATCTACCCATTAATATATTATATTAGATCGATGTAATATTATATCAAATGTTCAATATTACATGTGCTTGACTCTCAACCACTCAACTCTAAACCGTCTGCAACAACGGATATTTTGAGGACTGGATCGGCCGTTATACTGTCAAATGCACCTCGACTTTTTCTTACTTAAGAACGTAAAAAAAAATGCTCCATCATAACGAGCAATACTACACAAGGGCGAATCAGGATTTTTTTCTGAGGGGGGCCAAAGTGAAGATCGTCAAAAATATTATAATTTTTACTATAAAAAGTTTGTTTCGCTCGCTCCGTATGGTTATAAAATTCAAATGGTCTTAATAATAAGTGCGCGTACAGCTTGCTGTGAGCGTCCAGAAAAAAATTCTTAATCATGACATAGCCTAAAAATATTTTTCAAGTTACCAAGATGCGGCCTAGATGCGGCTCTTCCGGGGGGTAGACTTCCTTTGCAGGAGGTCGTCTAGGTGGGTACCCCAACAGTGCCAGTTATCCTACCGCCTGAGCAGTGATGTGCAAACATCACTGTGCTCCGGTAGGAGGGCACTGTAGCTAGTGAAATTACTGGGCTAAAGAGTCTTAACATCTCATGACTCTTGAGTAAGAAGCGTTGGTGCAGTGCTCCTAGAATTTCACATAATTGTGAAATCCTAGGTAACACTGTACTGATTATGGGCAGCCGTTATCTCTTAACATCAGGAGAGCGTCTTGCTCGTATTCTACTTCGTCACATAAAAAAAAATAGAACATGATGAGGCCGTTAGCCTCCTCCTATATAAAATCTTATTATTTAACAGTCGGACCCAAATTATTACGTGTCTTAAATACTTTGCGTGTGCCTAAACACTTCGTGCGCCCAATCTTAGTGGCCCGCTTGTCGGTTTCTGTTAGCTGTCGTTGTGAACTGTAGACGCAAGGTTTTATATTGTTTTCCCTCCTGTATATACCGCATAGTAAACTAACCGGTATGAATACCATTTCCTATGCCCTGATACCCTACTCTGGTACTCTGTAAGTTTTTTGTCCTGTTCGTTGGATGGCAGGGTCTTAAAATAGACTATTACTCAGAAAAAATTTACCTACTGAAAAAAAACTCTATAATTTAGCTTATTTGCATAAATAAATTTAGAAACGATTTTTTTTTAATACTAAATAAGCCTACGTTTGTCCACATCCAACCTCATTTGAGATGGATTTATAATTAATAGTCTTAATCAGCAGATACAAATTACTATCTTTATTGCACGCCTATCAAAGCAAAACATGCTAGATCTGAATTTATTTGTTGTTATCATATTGTGCATGCATTATATTATATAAGTACCATGTTTTATGCTAATAAAGAATCTTTACCTTTTATCTTTATTGTAAGAGTTAGACCTCCATTAAGATTATCTTACTCGTACTAGCTAAACACGAAACGGCCGATCTAATACAGTAAGTAATCCGTGACGTATGTACACATACAAACAGTGTTTATGTACGGGGCGGATATTAATCTATCCCAAAAGGTCTATTTACTCTCAATTAAGAATTTGTGAGCTTTCAACTTAATTAATGTAATAAAGCTTCACCCCAACCACTGTTACATGAGAGTTTTAATAACCTTTACATAAAGGGAGAAAAATATATTATAGTAAAAATCTAGTCTCTAGAGACTATTACTAGTAATATACATCAAATTATATCGACAATATAATAGTTGATTCTCAAAATATCTAATTCTAGAGAAAAATATAAATAGGTACATCAACATAATCTATGTCTGCCTGTTTTTTAAAAGCCATTATAGGTTAGGCTTTGACTACGATCTCGCATGATGTTAAGCGATGATACGGCCGCAGATGATAGTAGTCTAAACCTAGAAGGCGGGATAAATTTATCTTGTTAATCTCAGAATCAGCTGAACCAATTTTGAAGAATTCTTCATTAGAAATCCATTTAAATAATTATTAAGTAACTTTATTTCAATAAAAAATATTCATCATATCGCCGAGCTATAAAATAAACTATAATGAATTCATATTATAAATACGACACGGCTGTACTCACGTTGTCTATTTGTTGAGATACGTCTCAACCACGGTTTCGGACAATTACGATGTCCTTCATCAGGAGTTCACGCCTGCAGTAACCGACGCTGACTAGCGTCGGTTACTGCCAAATAGACAACGTGAGTTCAGCCGTGGCGTATTTATAATATGGATAACACTCACGGTAGTTTCCAAAATCGTATAATGAATTCGACGAGAGCGCTGAAAACGAACAAGTAACGCGGGCGAGGCCGCGGGCTCAACTATAGTTAGGTTGTATAATAGTATGGGAGTGATGGTAACTGCATGTGACATGTTTACGAATGTAGTGACGTCACAGTAGCTGCTCCTGACAGATGTCACCACCACTGATAGATTCACCACTTACTTACGTTAAGAGCTTCGTCTATACGATCGACACTCTCACTCGCACGATTTGACAAGTTCTGGAGTTCGGAAAAGCTATAGAAAAAACGTTTTTCTCGTTAAAAATTTAAAAATATATAAATAGATATATTTATCCCTGTATTTGTCCCCGTTCCCAAGCTTAAATCATAAATCATTTATTCCTCAGATTTAAGGTTCTTAGATACAGTTCTAAAGTATAAATATAGTTCAGCTCAAATCTGCCTTTTCAGGCGTAGGACATTATTATTTTTCAAACTGAGCGTCTTATTTTATGAACTTGTCCTTTAACTTTTATAAAATACTTGTAACCATATCAGCTAGAGCTTTCAAGTGGAATTCTAGAAGGAATATAGTCACCTAGATCCTGCAGTGATCGAGTAAACTACTCGTAAGTTACAAGTTAGCATCTATACTGAGTAGAATGAATGCGACGGTTCGAGCCCGATATGTTTCATACTCGTACCACATGCACAAGTTATTTCATCTAACTTGGTGCCGTCAGATGTATCAGTTTGCCCTCACTCTGCTCACTTCATTGCCCCTAACTTTGTGTCAATATTAATCAACTAAATTCACATTAGACTGAGCAAAATTATAATAATTCATTTTTTTTATTGCGATATAATATCCTTATTATGTAGGTTGACTACAATAAAGAGCTGAAAGAAATTGTAAATTATTATTTTATTTTACGCTACTAACTCTCTAATTATGATGATGATAAAAAAATCTATAATATATTACTGAAGTAGAAGAATAATGAGCTAATAAATAGAAGAATTTTCAAATTTAATCTAGTACTTTAAAAAAAACCATAATTTTTACATAATATTAAGAATAGTGTACATAAAAAAAAGAAAAGTGTGTTTGACTGCTGTTTTGTTGTTGCTATACGTCTAAATATATTTGAGTGTTAGAACTTCCCTCGCAGTTCAATTAAAGCCTTTACTTTAACTGTTTAGTTTGTGTATCAATAGGCGAAGTTCGGCGGCGCGTCTCAAACGGTAAATAATACGCGTTCATTTGGCTGCGACATGAAATGTTACACAAATTATGTCCAGCCTTCCTGGAACTTTGTAACTTAACAGCACTTTTACAACGACAACGGTAAATTTAGGTTATTTATTACGAGTAGAAAGGACACAACAATTTAATTTTTCAGCGCAATTTTAAATATCTAGCTTTTACAACACTTTTGAAAATTATAGGCGACTTTTTTATTGACTTCGACATAAGTAAGGTTTACTATTAGTGGGAATGTTTCTGTTGCATGTTTTTAACTTCTATGCTTTATTTATACAATGAAGTAAGAAGACGAGTAAGACGCTTTCCTGATGGTAAGAGATAACATAATATGTTCACTGATTACTCGAAGATGCCAGAATTAATTTGAAAAAATATTTTGTATATGTATTCTAGTCCCTTTATAATTTCTTTGAAATCGGTTGAACGTTTATGAAGTTATGAATTAAAACGTGCGTATCGCCTTTGCTTACATAGCGTGCTGAAACCTGATTTAATATTACGAGTAACATAATATTTCTTTATTTATTAAATCACTTGTTTCATAAAATAAACGGATATTTTCTGCTTCAGCCTCGCGTTTACATAATCCAAAATTAGTTGTACTTGTACATAAATAATTCGTATTTCATTCAGTATTACTAAATAATTGCGATGCTCCTCGGAAGGCTCTGACGGATTCAGCGAAACTTGGCTTCAGCTCGACTCACAAAGGCATAACAAGTGAAATTTTAAAAATACTTTTTAAAAACAAGCTTTATTTATTATTATTATCTTGCATCATAAAGTACTCGTCAAGACGAATCAAATGAGCCCAAACTCGATGGGGTTGCGTTGTTTTATGACAAAGTTCCTATGGCCACCTTCCAGCTCCATCATCAGATCAGCTCGATGTCATAAAAATATTGCATTGTCATCCTATTTACACACGCATGCAAATTTTCAGCTCAATTGGAAACCGGGAAGTGGGTCAAATTAAACTCGCAAGATTTGATTACAGACAGACAGACAGACAGACAGACAGACAGACAGACAGACAACAGACAGGTGAAAGTAATATAAAGCTTGTAAAAAGAATTATTCTGCATAAAGCGTTTTCTATTGCGTGGGCTGTAATCGGATACCCCTCCCGCGCCCCTCTCCTCACCCCCTCTCCCGCCTGCGATGTACCGGTTAAGGTGTGTTCCCGTTAAGGTATGGTTCGAGACTACAAGATTGAATGTCTAGTACAACATTTTGAGTTTCGACATGGGTCATGGTCCATCGTAATACTCGTAAAAACAAAATAATGGATTCATACTAGGTCGGTTTTGGCCGTGGGTAGTTAGTTACCACCCACTAACCACTGTACACTGTGTTCCGTCTACTTTTTATTCCTTTTTATTCCAAAATAAAGAATTTGTATTTGTATTGTATTTGTAATTCTCCCTCAAGATCAGGACTTACACGGGTAAATCCGCGGGTCACAACTAGTGGTATATAAAAAGCACGTAACTTAGATTGACTTGAAGAAAACGTTCTTGACGCTCGCCTGATGCTAAGCGATAACGCCACACAATCGCAGTATTTACCTCGCCACTGCGTCAAAATATACACCATTTTCATAAGTAGTGACAAATACAGCGCATTTCTTTTCGTTTCCGCGCCGCTTTAGTGAAAATACGCAATAAAATAGTCATTTCATTGAGCATAATGTTGGAACGGCGGTTAAACACGACAGTTGGCGAGCGGCAATGTAAACCAGGAGCGAGGTAAACACCGACGCAATATTTGAAGGTAATACCGGCTCTAATTAATATTAATGGTGGCCAAATTATGTCCGACTCACACACAGACTTATGATGTGTAAAGAGGAAGGAGACAGAAATCTTTTACGCAGGTATAATAATATTATAACAAAGTAGAAAAGGAAAGTGAATCTAATGTTTCTGTGACCGTTTTTGTTTGTGGTAGGCACAGTCTTAATTAGTGGCTTAAAATCAATTTCATATTTTTCCCAATTTTGTAGTTTTAATAAAATTGGTCACTCTCTGGTATATCAGTTGATCTAAGTATATACTGGATCTATGGACTTACCTCTCTCTCTCTTTGTCTCGCTTGCTCTGCCTCGCATCAGCCCCAGGGTGATCAGCTTTCATTGTGTTATCATATTAACTGACATAGGTACGGCTCAAAAGGGGAGGTATAGTGGTATATGGGCTGGGAACCCAAACGATATTTCCTTGTGTTTAAAATATTATAGCAATTTCATGCAAAGGAACTTCTAGGTAGATAATATAGAAGGAAAACGTGACTGATTGACTAACTGATCTCAACATAAACAGTTCAAACCACAGAATAAATTGGGTAGAAATTTGGCACACAGACAGGTATCATCGGCTCAAATAAGTATGTTTTAAAAAAACAAAGTCGCGCGTATTAACTAAAAAATAAATCGTAGAATAGGGCTGCACGGGTCGATAAAAAGTCGGCAAAGCTTTTTTGTCATCTGTACTCTCAATTTTTTCTCAACTCAAGGATTTTCTCCGAATCGCAACTTCCTGAAAAACTTTTACGCACTAGAGTAAAACTTATAGAAAACGTCCTTCATAATAATTTTTACGTTGTAGGCTTGTAGGCTACGCAACAGGTTCTGGTGGCCTCGGAAAGGTCAGAGGGAAGCGAAAATAGCTCCGGTTAATATTTGATTTGATAATTTTGTTCTAGTGTGGTATTATGTACGAGGGTAGTGGCCTGAATTATACTACTTAATTATATTATTATTTCTGCTATACTAGTGGACCTGCGCGCACATCGTAGCGTTTAACGGAAAATATTATCAGTGTTTCTCAACTATATTATTATGCATGTACGTATAATCTTAAATCTATACTATTATATAAAATAGAAAACTGACTGACTCATCATCGCAGGGACAAAACCGCTGGACAGATTGAGCTGAAATTTGGACAGCGTGTTCTTTAGGTAACGTAGGCAGGTAATAAGAAGGGATTTTGCGAAATTCCCACAGGAACGGGAACAAAATGGAAATCTGTAACCGTTGAGTCTATCAACCTGAAATTTGGTGTAAAGGTAGTTTTACTACCATGGAAAAATTTAAAATAGTTTTTATTTCAAAATTCCTACGGGAACGGGAACAAAATGGAAATTTGTAACCGCTAGGCCTATTAATCTGAAATTTTGTATAAAGGTAGTTTGACTACCATGAATGGATTCAAGATAGTTTTCATTCCAAAATTCTTGCGGGAACGGGAACAAAATGGATATTTGTAACCGCTAAACCTATAAATCTGAAGTTTGGCATAAAGGTAGTTTGACTACCATGAATGGATTCAAGATCATTTTCATTCCAAAATACCTGCGGGAACGGGAACAAAACTGAAAATCTGTAACCGCTAGGCCTATTACGTTGAAATTTAGTTGAAAGGTAGTTTGACTACCATGACTGGATTCGAGGTAGTTTTCAACCCAAAATGTCACGGGAACGGGAACAATCTACGAGTATGTTTATACTCTATACCAATATGTATTTAAAGTGGAAATCTACTGATTCATCATCGCAGGGATAAAACCGCTGGACTGATTGAGCTGAAATTTAAACAGCGTGTTTTTTAGGTAACCTAGGCGACCGATAAGAACGGATTTTGCGAAATTCCAACGGGAACGGGAAAAAATGGAAATCTGTCAGCGTTGAGTCTATCAAGCAGAAATTTGGTATAATGGTAGTTTGACTACCATGAAAAGATTCAGGATAGTTTTCATTCCAAAATTCTTACGGGAACGGGAACAAAATGGAAATCTGTAACCTCTAGCCTATTACGCTGAAATTTGGTATAAAGGTAGTTGGGGTACCATGAATGGATTCATGATCGTTTTCATTTTAAAATTCTTACGGGAACGGGAACAAAAATCGCGGTAACGCCTATAGCGCTGAAATTTGGAAGGTAGTTTGACTGTCAGGAAAGGATTCAACGGTTCTTCACGGGAACGGGAATAATATGAAAATCTGTAACCGCTTGGCCGATTAAGCTGAAACTAAATGCTACCAAGAAAGTATAAGATAGTTTTCAACCCAAAATTCTTACGGAAACGGGAACAATCTATGTCTATGCAAAAATTTTAAGTGGAAATCTAACTGAATTATCATCGCAGGGATAAAATCGCTGGACAGATTGACCTGCAATTTGTACAGCATGTTTTTTAGGTAACGTTGGCGACCGATAAGGAGGGATTTTGTGAAATTCCTACGGGAACGGGAATTAAATGAAAATCTGTAACCGTTGAGTCTATCAATCTGAAATTTGGTGTAAAGGTAGTTTGACTACCATGAATGGATTCAAGATAGTTTTCATTCCAAAATTCTTACGGGATCGGGAACAAAATGGAAATCTGTAAACACTAGACCTATTAAGCTAAAGTTTGGTATAAAGATAGTTTGAGTACCATGAATGGATTCAAGATCATTTTTATTCCAAAATACCTATGGGAACGGGAACAAAATGGAAATCTGTAACCGTTAAGCCTATAACGCTGAAATTTAGTATAAAGGTATTTTAACTATCAGGAAAGGGTTCAAATAGTTTTCATTCCAATATTCCCACGGGAACGTGAATAATATAGAAATTTGTAACCACGTGGCCAATTAAGCTGCAATTTAATGCAAAGGTAGTTTGGCTACCAAAAAAGAATACAAGATAGTTTTCAATACAAAATTCCCACGGGAACGGGACTAATATGGAAAATGTAACCGCTGAGCTGAATAGTTTGAAATTTGGTGTAATAGTAGTTTGACTACCAAGAAACGATAATGGATTGTTTATTCATCCCAATATTCCTATGGGAACGGGAATATTAAGCTGAAATTTGGTATAAAAAAGTTGTTTGATTCCCAAGCTCAAGCGCATCGCCTCATTCTCGCTTCGTACGCTCGATTTGCGCATTGTGGATACTTTCCAACCTAACATATTATGTGGGACTACACTAAACTCTGTAGGGTAATCTGACTGACTCATCATTATCACAGTAGAGACGAAACTAAACCTAGAATGATAAAATTTGGAATACCTATCCTATAGGTTCTTTTTAATACCTAAACATATATATTTTTATTATCTTTTTGCTGAACTGATAGAGTTGAAATTTGGCATGCAAAGGTATTTAAGTACCAGGAGAGGATGTAAAATAGTGTTTATCTCAGATATTCCCCTCTTATAGGGGGAAAAGAGGGCCATTTTTCTCCTATAAAAGTGGGGGCAAATGTTGTATTGGAATTTCTAATACCGCTGGGCCTGAAATTTAGTAAGTATAATAAAGGTAGTTTGTATACCAAAATAGGAAATAGGATAGTTTTTATATTTTAGAAATCCCCTTTTAGAAGGGGAGCAGGGGTGAAGTTTGTATGAGTTATCTATATTCGTTAGGCCAATTAAGCTTTTTTTTACTTCTACAAAGGTTAGTTTAAGTACCAGGAAGGACACAAAATAGCTTTTATCCCTGAAATCGCCCTTTCAGATAGGAAACCAGGCATTTAAGAGTTTGTATAAGGAATCAGTATCCGTCGAACTGACGTAGCTTTCATTTGGTTTTAACCAACGAATTAGGGAAATAAGTTTTAACACAATTTGAGTCCTGGGACAGAGCATAGGATAGTTTTTATTTCCCTGAAATCTTTGTAGTATCTCCAAACATTGTAAAGGCCGCGGCAGTGGCCGGCGAAGCACCAGAAGCTACTAGAATATTTTAAGATAGAAATATCATAAATAGGATCACAAGTTGTAAAAGACTAAATTCATGTTAAGATGCGAATTTAATGTTCGTGATCATTTTCTATTTCTAGCAATGGTATTATACTAAATCTGTAGATTTGTCATTGAAATATTTAGGTATTCTGTAAGTTTTATTATTTCATTTTATTTTTTTATTCATAATGGCACCCGAAGCGAAGCGAGGACGGGCCGCTAGTATATTATATAAAAGGAGAGTGAATGATTGACTGATCTATCAACGCAAAGCCCAAACCACTAAACGGATTGGTTTGAAATTTGGAACAAGGATAGTTCTGATGACGTAGACCTCCGCTAAAAAAGGATTTGTCCACGCGAGCAAAGCCGCGAGCATAAGCACACATATAAACATTCTTCTTGAAACACGCTCTTTGAAAATACGCATAAAAATCCGTAGGGTAGTTTTAAAGATTTAAGAATAGAATAGAATAGAAAACTCTTATTGTTCACACAAATACAACAATATAAACTAAACTTAAGCATACATAGGGACAGACAGACAGCGGGAAGCAACTTTGTTTTATATTATGTAGTATGTAGTGTTATTTCGTATACATAATGTACATTGTGTTAATGGCGCGTATATTACTGTAGCAGCACTAAATCATGGTCAGCGGTCAGTAATCGGTGTTGATCAGTGTGATGATGGCGGCGGCAGTTCTAATTGATGGATGGCTTGATGTTTGGCTTGATGTATAGCTTGATGTGATACACGCATGTTACTCTATTACCATAGTAACATAATTATAGCAAGTAGGTCAACACTAAACAAAGGTACCGTTCGTGCATTGTGTATTTGTAGCGTCCGTGGCCCAGTGGTGGTAAGTCCGGCTTGTAATCTGGCATTAAAATCTTAGTAAGGCAACGATTTTGGAAGACACAGGCGCATACGTACACGTTCACAATCTCAATCTCCCTCGGCATCCTACATTCAAGGATCCACGTCGTTGGTAGTTATCCTTGCAGATTGCCCCAAGAAAAAATACTTCAGTACAAAAGATTTCTTTTATTTATCATAGTTTAGCCCTTGACTGCGAAATCGATGTGGTCGTTGATGGTAACAGACCTACCTGGCCTCTATGAATATCATGAGAAAATATGGTCATGACCGTTTGGCGACACGGTTTTGTCCAGTGGATGGTAACTAGCCACGGCCAAAGCCTACCTAGATGTTGAAACGTCACATTATGCTCCGAACGATGTTTTAGTCATTTATATTAATAAACACCGTCAGTTGTCCTTCTCGCTATATTTGGCTATGTCATTATGGTCGCTATATCGGTTGGTCGGTACGTAGTACGTAGTGTAATAATTCAATAACAGTGATGAATCAGATTTCACGAACTTCTGTGAATATTGCTCGGAACTTCAATTAGTAATTAGTTTGATAAACTTTGTTTATGGTATGGGTTTATATTACTAATAAACCTACCCAATCAATTTACGGTTTTACAAGTATTCGTATTTTAAGTATAATTTGAGAATAAACCAAAGACAGCGGTGAAAACATCTTCATCAATACACAAATATGACCGTAATCCGGTATGATTTAAGGGGAAGCCAGGGAAGAATTTATCCCGCCATCTAGGTTTAGTCTTCTACCATCAACGATCACATCGTCGCTTAACATAACGCGGGGTCCTGGTCAAAGGCTAACCTATAATGAATAGGTGAAATTAAATAAAAACTTTAAAAAAACTAGCTTTTATTATTATTACCATCTAGCATCAAAATGCTCGTCAAGACAAATCACATGAGCCCAAACTCGATGGGGTTGCATCGTTTAATTAAGTTCTTATGGCCACCTTCCAGCTCCAACATCAGATCAGCTCCATGTCATAGTAATATTGCATTGTCATCGGATTTATTCATGCGTGCCAAATTTCAACTTAATCAGAAATCGGGAAGTGCATGAAACTGAATTTCCCAGATTTGATTACAGAATGGCAGACCGATAGACAGACTACAGACAGTTAAAAGTAAATAAACGCTTGTAAAAAAAAAACTAAATCAAAATCCGTTCATCCGTTCGGGAGCTACGATCACACACACACACACACACACACACACACACACACACACACACACACACACACAGACAGACACGTCAAACTTATAACACCCCGTCGTTTTTGCGTCGGGGGTTAATAAATAAGAAGAAACATATGGTTATCCTACATACTGTACGGTTAGGTGTAAATATTATAGTTTTCAGTATAACAAGGGAACCGTTTAACAAGTGAAGTGAACGAAAGCAAACGGCAGCTAATTCTGTGAATATGTTCGGCTTTACAAAGTTACCCTCGGAGGCAGTGTGGGCGAGCAGCCTTCCTAGTCGATCTCTAACGGCGGCAGTAAGTGGTTCTTTTTTTTTTACAACGAAGTAAGAAGACGAGCAAGACGCTTTCCTGATGGTAAGTGATAACGCTGTCCATAATTAGTACAGTACCCAGGATTTAATATAAGTAAAATTCTGGGTGCACACGCGCCTACGCTTCTTACTTGAGCGTCATAAGATGTTAAAACCCTTCAGCCCAGTAATTTCACTAGTTACAGTGCCCTCCTACCGAAGCACAGTAATGTTTGCACATCACTGTTCAGGCGGTAGAATAACTGGCACTGTTGGGGTACCCACCTAGACGACCTCCTGTAAAGGAAGTCTACCCCCGGTAAAAATACAGCTCTGTCATTGACCTCAATGAGATCTCTCTGATGAGATGGCCTTCCGAGCGACGTATTTCCTACTTCTTTAAACATGGGGCTCTTCAAGAGGAGAATAAAGAAGGTGTCAATGGACCGTTTGCTTGTTTGTCTGTCTCTAACAAAAAAAATATGAGGTCCTGCATCGTGACAGGGCCGCTAGGACATTGTAATAGGTAATCCATAGATTAAATAGCTCCACAGTCACACATTTCGTTTGCAGAGAAACCCCACCTTACTCGATTGGGTTAAAATTTGAAGTACAGCTAAGTATTATATTGTGGATTTCTACAAACATTTTCCCAAGTGGGTACAGCCGCGAGCATAAGCTAGTCTCATATACATATATTAGAAATCTTTTTGTTACACATAAAGGTATACATCCACTACGAGAGTCAGAAATAAAAATAGTCAGTAGGTGCCAGTACAGTATAGATTAATCTTTTATATGGAGGTCTTAAAGAGACCTTAGAGTTCCAACAGTCACTGCACCCGCTCCCAATTTCAACTTAGATTTAAACTTATCAATTGTAGATTACAAACGAAGCCTTCAGAAAAGGCGATCGGTTCCCAATGAATGGAGCCTCCTTTAATCCTATTATTGTACTCCTAACGATGGTTTGCGAAGGCTTCGAGACCCCTACCACTGGAACCTTTAATATGACGTGGGTCATTATTATAATCTTCATTATTATAATCTTTATTAGGAACAATAAAACAGGTTTACAGAGTACATAGAAGAATCGATGATATCCGCATGAGTTAAAGAACTGTGTCGCAGATATCAACGCCCTCCTCCCAACATATTGTTATCACGACTTATTCCATACATAAAAACAAAAAACTTATATTAAAAGATAGTTATATAGTTTATAAAAACATTTTTAAATGATAAGTATATCTAATGGTAGTATTTAGAAACTAGTAGATTAAACATTGTTGGAACAAAAAAAACAAAAAAACAAAATATAAACAAAATAATTTTAAAAAATCTCCTCTAAATCTCCTCTAAATCCTCATTACATTCGTTGTGAATCGTTTAACTGGTTGGGTAATCTAACTTAGTTAATTCTCAATTAAAGTTCCGTGGGTGTTTGATTTAATGCAAACGATGGGAAAAAATTTTAAATGACAAAAAACTTTTTGGAACTTTTATGAAATAGCTGTCTTTCCATTTTTGTATATCTCCTCCCCCTGCACGGTTTTCTGGAAGAGATCTCTCGATTAGTACAGGATTAGCATTAATTTTTGTTATTGTAATACGTGTTTTTCTATGTGGCATCAATAAAGAGTTCTATATTTTATCCTTAAAATATATGGGCCAGAACAAAGTAGAATTTTATTATTGGCGAAGAATGAAACTCACTTGGTAGTCGCTGTGAAATGTATGTGTGACCTATAACTCAGACAATAGAATAGAATAGAAGTACTCTTTATTGTGGACCAACATATTTACAAAACACTGTAATAAAAATAAACACAAACTAACATTTATTATGATTAGGTAACTTAAAATTAAAGAATAAGTTTGGTCTACAATGGGCGGCCTTATCGCTTTAAGCGATCTCTTCCAGGCAACCGCATTTTGAATGGATATTGTATGCAAGGAAGAGTAGGGTTCTCATACGAAATAATGATAATATTAGGTACTTAATTTATAAAACCTATTAACACATACTAAAATATGATATACATACTTACATAATATTAAATACACAGAATTATATAAATGTATAAACAATATATACCTAAAATAAAAATATTAAAACACATAATATATTAAAATACATATTTTAATATTAATATAAATTAATAATATTAAGACAATGTTAGGTAGGTGATGATATGATTCCAGTGGAAGATTAAACTCACTTGGTAGTCGCTGTGAGAAGTCATGACCTATATAATATAACTCACAATGTTAGGTATGTTATTGTTATGTTCCAGTGGTAGGAGCCGCGGGCGGTCCCAAATCGCGTGAACTTATCTCGTTATCTGGAAGTTGCTCCGATACAATTATACAACAACACTCCGGCGGCTGCGCTCGACGCGACGCCTTTATTGTCTTTCTTGATATAACATTATACTGGAGAAAGTATCTTTAGCATTTTACTGACACAGATATTATTATATCCAGTTGTAGAAAATCTCGACGTCTCAGTGATAAAATGGTGCGATGATATCCAGAGGGTCGCAGGAAGGTTGTTAAAGGAGGTCTGTGTCCAGCAGTACGCAAACGTGGAAAGACGATGATGAAGAAGACATCAATATTACAGCCCGCCAAGCACATACATTTCGTAGACTTGTCTTGCTGTTAAGTCAACTGTCATCCCATACATTCACAAAAGTACAATGTATGGGATGACAGTTCTATTCTTGAAGTTTTGTCGGGATTCCATGTGTCATGCTACGGCCACAGAGGCTAATGGTACCAATATCACACATACAGTGCCACCCAGTGTTTTGAAATGCAAAATTGGACGCAGCACTGCACCTGTCACCTTGGGATATTATAGTTATTTAAATTATGTCAAGTTTTGTGTCAAACTATAAGTAATTAGGTACCTAGTCCATGAACATGATGATAGGTGGTAATCCGGGAAGGGGGCGCCCGAAAAAGGTTTGGATGAACGGTGTGTGCAGGGATATGCGTGCTAGGAGAGTGGATGCAGATCTGACGTATGATTAAGTGTAAATCCTGAGATCGGGCGTATTTAAGTGATTCCCGTGGCAGATTTTAAATCTTAGTATTATTGAATTTTACATGTAAAACATCAAATATCACATAAATATAAGTACATCCATCAAATAGGCATCATTATAACTTGTTTTGTTCAGAAGATATTTCAATTTCAATTTTTAGTGCCACGGGAATCAATAAAGTGTGCCATGGGAATCAAAATTAAACAATTTTGTTTGAATTCTAAGTTATTATCTAAATATTGACCTCTACATACTAATCATATAAAATAGAAATGATTAAAAACGGTAATCCAAATGAATATACACCAAACATAACGTATTAAAAAGCTATATATTGCCAGTCTATATAATAATCATGTAAACTAAATAAAATCAACGTATTGCTGTCTTAAACAATGTAAAATTATTGAATAAATAGTCCGAGAATATGAGATTTTTTTCTCAGTCACAATCACTGACAAGATTCACTCCAGAAGCTCTCCGATTGTATATTTATCATTAGTTAGGTTAATCTGGACTGAAGTTGCAGTCAGCCCATAGTTTCGTTTTATTTTTGCAGCATACCTCATATCATCTTAGCCATAGGACGTCTACTGCTGAACATAGACCTCCACTTTAGACCTCCATATATATCGGTTGGAAGCGACCTGCTTCCAGCGTCTTTCAGCGACCTTTATAAGGTCGTCTGCCACACTTGTGGGTGGACGTTCTACGCTACGTTTGCTTGTCCGTGGTATTCAGTCGAACACTTTTCGACTCCATCAGCCATCCACGCTGCGTGCTATGTAGCCTGCCCATTACCACTTCAGCTTCTTACTCCGCTGGAATATGTCAGTGACTTTGGTTCGTCTTCAGAGCTTCTTTTTCCTGATTCGATCACGTAGAGAAACCCCGAGTATAGCTCTCTCCATAGCTCGCTAAGCGACTTTAAGCTTCGAGACGAGGCCAACTCAAAGAAGCTGCCCAACCGAGTTAAATTCGGCGGTCGACCTCTTTCTCGAAGTTGGGTCCTACCGAATTGGACTACTTATTCTAGCTAGCTGTTTGGAGTTAACAAATTCGAGTACCGGACCTCTAACAGATACTGGGGAAGGCACAACATTGGCATTTGACTTAAGTTTGATCTTGTCCATGTTCATTTTATGCTCACCCGTTGTGAAACTTGTTCGAGGTCATAGAGCATCATGCTGAGTGCCTCTATCGACTTCGCCATGACTACGATGTCGTGAGTAAACCGAAGATGAGCAATGTGGTCGCCGTTGATATTGATGCCAAGTCCTTGCCATTCCAAGAGCTTGAACGCGTCTCCCATTACCGCAGTAAACAGTTTCTGAGATATAACATCTCTCTGTCTTAAATACTCCTTTTCTCAAAGGAATCAACTTCGTGCTCTGCTCCTGTACTCAGACCAACATAGTGGCGTTAGAAAACAAACACTTCAACACTTTAATGAACCGATAGTCAATATGGCATCGCTGAAATAACTCGCGCACAGTCCGTGTTTTCACTGAATCAAAGCTTTCTCAAAGTCCAGAAACGCTAAGCTTAATGGCAAGTTATATATTCTCTTGACTAACTTGCCGCAGCACATGAATGTGGTCTATTGTACTAAAGCCTTTTCGGAATCCGGCTTGTTCGGGGGGCTGAAAGTCATCAAGTCTGTGTTCCAGACGACTCGTGATAGGCCTTGAAAACAGCAGCTTATGAACATGGCTCAGAAGCGTAACGGGTCTGTAGTTCTTCAATAGGAATACCTCATAGGTGAGCTTTCATCCCAGAAACTGTCATGAGATTGAATTTTAACATCAGTTTGGTTAATCTGGACCGAAGTTGTAGACAGCCCATAGTTTCGTTTTGAATTAGAAAATTTCTTTACTGATGCGCCTTTACTCGGGAAAATTTCACCATCATATTATGGTATATTAATATCAGTATGTTTAACCTGGACTGAAGTTCCAGCCAGCCCATAGTTTCGCTATGTCTATGCAGCATACCTCACAGGTGAGCCTTTCTCCAGAAGATGTCATTAGAATATACCTAGTCAGGTCATAAGTATTGTCACACAGTAAAAACTTTTCTTTTAGAATGCTGGCCACAAAAAAGTTTATTGAATTCGAATTTCGAATTGTTCATGAAAATAAAAATGTATACTTTTTAGAATTTTACTCATTTTTAAATATGGAGTGGACGCTTAAAGAAGACCGTGTTGCAGTTATTGCGTTGCATCGTTGCGGTTACGCGCCAATTCAAATTTTTGACATACTGAAAAATTTTAATATAACCAAAAGATTCGTTTATCGTACCATCAAACGATACAATGAAGACTCTAGTGTAGATGACAGGTCAAGAAGTGGTCGCCCTCGGTCTGTTAGGACTCCAGCAGTGATAAAAGCTGTGAAGGCGCGAATTCAAAGAAATCCCAAACGTAAGCAGAAACTGTTGGCCCTTCAGATGGGGTTAAGCAGAACCACGGTGAAAAGGGTGTTAAATGAAGACTTAGGGCTTCGGGCATATCGAAGAAAAACAGGACATCGTTTAAATGCTCGTCTAATGGACCTGAGACTGAAGAGATGCCGCGCTTTGTTGAAGCGGTACGCGAGAAAAAAATATCGAGAAATTCTTTTTTCGGATGAAAAAATTTTTACCGTAGAAGAGAGCTACAACAAACAAAATGATAAGGTGTACGCACACAGTAGTGAAGAAGCGAGCAACCGTATTCCGCGTGTCCAACGAGGTCATTTTCCATCCTCGCTCATGGTATGGTTGGGAGTTTCTTATTGGGGCTTAACAGAGGTACATTTTTGTGAGAAAGGTGTAAAAACGAATGCAGTTGTGTATCAAAATACAGTCCTGACGAACCTTGTGGAACCTGTTTCTCATACCATGTTCAATAACAGGCACTGGGTATTCCAACAAGATTCGGCGCCAGCTCATAGAGCGAAGAGCACACAAGACTGGCTGGCGGCGCGTGAAATCGACTTCATCCGGCACGAAGACTGGCCCTCCTCCAGTCCAGATTTGAGTCCGTTAGATTACAAGATATGGCAACACTTGGAGGAAAAGGCGTGCTCAAAGCCTCATCCCAATTTGGAGTCACTCAAGACATCCTTGATTAAGGCAGCAGCCGATATTGACATGGACCTCGTTCGTGCTGCGATAGACGACTGGCCGCGCAGATTGAAGGCCTGTATTCAAAATCACGGAGGTCATTTTGAATAAACTTTATTATCATAAGAATCTATGTTTTGTTAAGTTCATTTTGGTATATAAATGGTTACATAATAAATAAACTTGTTCCAATAATTTTATATTAAACATGTGACAGAATTTATGACCTCACTAGGTATATATTAATAATATAAGTTTGGTTATTCTGGACTGAGGTTCCCGCCAAGCTTTTTATGTTTTATAGAGCTCCTATTTGATCCCATAGATTAAGGCACATTATGATGACATCTTATGTAGCTATTTTTAGCCCTTCAAACTTCAAACAAAAGCTGCTAATTTAAAACGAATTTATGGGCTGGTTGGAACTTCAGTTTAGAATAACCAAACTGTTATGAATATACAATCTGATTATGATATCTTCCGGGGTAAAGACGCATGAGATAAAAAATTTGCTAATTTAAAACGAAACTATGGGCTGGCTGCAACTTCAGTCCAGATTAACCAAACTGATGTTAAAATTCAATCACATGACAGTTTCTGGGATGAAGGCTCACCTATGAGGTATTCCTATTGAAGAACTAGACTATAGGCTGGCTAGAACTTCAGTTTAGAATAACCAAACTGATATGAATGTACCATCTGATTCATATCAGTTTGGTTTTTCTGATTATTTTTATGGTGGGTCGTAATGGTGCCGCATAAGCCAGAGCGGCAGTCTACTATAGTACATAATATAAAAAAACCATCTGGTTTAAATGAAATATACATATTTATTGCCTGGCTTCGCTGTAGTCGAGTATAAAGTATAAAAAGTGAAAGAATGCGCAAGAAAACTCAGGGGAAAATTGATTACCGTGGTAAAACGCCATGAGAATCAATACCATAGAAATCAAAATTGTATAGTTTTTGGGCAATATTTTTAAATACCATAATTATAGACCAATAATAATAAGATATATGATAAACAATACCCTTTTCCTAACTACACACCCTAGTCAAAAAACCGTAAAAGATAAAAAAATATTTTTAAACATGTAAATGGTAATCAATGACCTAGTGAACCAAAACCACGGTAATCAATTTCTCACCTTCGTAAATCCAGTTTATAACAACGAGAGGAGCAACCCCTCTTCACGATGTTTAGAGCGCAATTGAACTTAGCCAACAGCGGGCGTACAAGCTTCTAAGTCTTGTGGTTTGTGAAATGTGGGTAGTTATGTCGCGCGCCATGGGAATCACTTTTTGTCCGGGGACAAACGTAAATTTGTTATTTTTTCTTAAACTTCGCTGAGTACAGCCTTCGCGTATTTTTTAAATCATATAACAGTTCACCCTTTACAGCTTAGATCACAGCAATTAATTAAATTCCTATTATAAGTTAGTGTAAAAAATATATTTTGTTCTAAAAATGTGTAAGGGACACCCCACGGTAATCAAATTTTAGGGCTTTTAGATTTTTTTTCAGGTACTTGCAGCTAAATTTAAGCTGATGTTTATCTTGCATTAAGTAGATTAAACCTTAAACTATCAGAAAAAAATACCTTTGGGTAGAATTTTTATGTTACGGGTAGTTTATCCCCAAAGACACGTAAAATTTTGTCTCTCAGGATTCACCCTTAAGCAGAATGGAGGAGAAAAACGTGTTGTGCCGACCCTACCTAGTGTAGGATAAAGGCAGGAAGAAGAAGTAAAGTTTTGCGTCAAAATATGATAGTAAATACCTAAGTATATTGTGTTCAAATTAATATTCATCGTAACATCAACAGCTATTATAACAAGTAGGTATGAAATGATTGAATATGTTAAGCCATGAGTAAGCCATAAAGCGATGGAACACACGAAGTATCGTAAACTGGCGTTGTTACGAGTTACCGCCATAATGCCCGCGCTTACTCACTTCATGTCGACTTCTCTCCCGTACAGATAATATACCTAGCTAGTTGATCGCTTGTGACCATTCTAAACCTTGCCTTGTATGGTGAAGATATAGATATCTAAATATATATAAAGAAAAGAGTGACTTACTGATCTATCAACGTACAGCCTAAACCACTGGAGAGATTAGGTCGAAATTTGGAACATAGATAGGTTTTATGACGTAGACCTCTGCTAAGAAAGGATTTTGCCATGCGGGCAAAGCGCGAGCATAAGCTAGTAACTAAAAACAAAAACGGCACAACTCACGTCTAATATTGTCGACAATATCTCGACCACGGTTTCGGACAATAACGATGTCCTTCATCAGGAGATCACGCCTGCAGTAACCGACGCTCACTGAGGCGTGATCTCCTGATGAAGGACATCGTAATTGTCCGAAACCGTGGTCGAGATATTCTAGACAATATTAGACGTGAGTTGTGCCGTTTTTGTTTTTAGTTATGGAGAACACTCGCGATAGTTTTAAAAATCATAAGCTATTAGTATATAACCAAGATGTAAGTACACTTCCATCTAGGTTATATAAAGGAATCTCCATCGGAAACGATTGCATGTCATTTAACTACTATACTCCTTCTCTCGCCATTGGCTGTGAGACACACTTATTATTATAAAACATGCTGTTACTTTCTGTAAGGCGGAGGTAATCTTATTATTGATACTTTCTTTTCATCATCTGACCGTAAACTGTTTGGCATTTTTTTCTCCTTAATGCTACCGTGTTTCGTAAGATACGTAAAACTATGAGTCCCTGATGTTTCCTATAAGATATGGGAGGCAGCCGTTAGGTCATTTTGCAAGCCTCGTAATAATCTTGGTGACCTGAAACTACAACATTTAGGTTTGACACACAATCTATTAATTATTGTTGTAAGGTTACCTATCTACTCCACCTGCTATCACTACGTTTCGTTCTAAACTCCACCTAAACCTTTTCCTTAACAGTAAATACCAGTTCTTAGATAAATATAACGTGCCATCAGCAAGCTATATAACCGATGTTTGAAGTCTCAGTTTAACGAGCGTCAGTAAGTAACTCCTCAAGGCTCGTTTGATTGATATGTCCAGTGAGGGAGGATGGGAGGAGCCAGGGAGGAGGAGGGAGGACTAATTGCACTCGAGGAGGACTGGTGAGTCTCACCTGTGTCTCCAGGCTTATACATCAGTTGTCACTACATTACCAACTTCACAGTATAGGGTTGGTAGGGTTTGTCTGTAAGTTCATAACAGATCCTTATTTATTTAAATGCAAATCTCTTACTTACAGTTTAAGACCAAAACATGTAGGAGATCAGTTTACATTATGCTTAACAATTACAATTTTTTTTTCTTACATATTATGTAGGTATTATTATAACAATACTGTTTTAAAATGTTAATATTTTTATGCTGGGTCGAGGTGGTGTGGGCAAGATAAGTGAAAGGATTTTGGAAAGGCCTTTGCCCAGCAGTGGGACAGTAGAGATAAGAAAAAATGTATGATGGACTTTAAGGTATACCTATTGATTTGAGCCTCAGACTCTGGTAGGTACGTTGTATTTGCTGTCAGTGCCTGAAATAAACGATTTGTTATTATTATTTTATAACTTTTCACGCTCCAAGGTATAGGTATATAAATGTGCAAATCCATTTTTCTTCTAGAGAATACTGCAGTAATATCTCCATTAATACTGATTAATTATTGTTGAGCGCAAACTCTAGTAAGCCTTCATTAATCGAAACTTCCAGCTGTAGTTAGTCTAATTACGTAGAATTACTTTGTGTACAGTATAAATATCTAACATTTATTAACACTCATCAAAACTTTCAAAAGCTTTGTACATCACTAATGTGTTTTCGATGGATCTAAATATATATAACTAGCTTATGCTCGCGGCTTTGCCCGCACGGCGAAATCCTTTCTAAGCGGAGGTCTATGTCATAAAACCTGACTGTGTTCCAAATTTCAACCCAATCTAGCTTCTAGCGGTTTAGGCTATGCGTTGATAGATCAGTCAGTCAGTCAATCAGTTACTCTTTCCTTTTATATATTTAGAAGAAAGAGTGACTGCCTGACTAATATATTTAATAAACTAATCTATATAGCCTAAACCACAGAGTACTATGAATATACTGGAATAGAGTTGTCAGTCTAGGAAAACGTATGCAGCGCCTCTATCGTTTTGTGTCCACAACATTAGGACGCTATATATACCTATAAGCGTGAATATACGTAGGTACCTTACAGTATGTACCTACTACCTACATATTTAGAATTACATAATATACATAATGTGTGTGTGTATTAAATAAAAAACAGGAATAGAAATAAATAATTATTTATTTATAAAGTACCTTATTACTAAGTACACACTGGATCGTCAAGAACCACATTATCCAATCCTAAAACAAAAAAAAAACATTTTATTATTCAAAAGTTTTTTATTCTACATGAAAAGTATAATTCCGCGAAGCGTCTGAGTCGCGTTAAGTAGTGGTATACTTACTCGTTTTGCTACAATTACGAACACAACAAGTTCGATCACTTCTTATACTCATCGCTGCAGATGCAGAGAATGCCGGTAACCAAATCACAATGCAAATCGAAGTCCAGATGGAAAAGCAGTAGTCTAACAGAGAAAGAAGAATAAACGGAGTCCAAAACACAAAGCAGTTGTCGTATATAATATATCACTAAAACCGGGAAAAAGCGCAGGAAAGTGTTCACCAAAACTAACACAACACCCGGCAAAACAAACAAAAAATGGCGTGCAAATTGTTCGTTCCGTATTGGGGATACGGAACGAACTACTATATATTATATATATATTACTTGATAATTTATAATATAAATAATATCATTTAGGTATTCATTCTGCTTACTATAAATCACGATATACTTGTATATATTAAATTTGATTACATTATAATCATTTTATTGATGAATGGTAGAATTTTTAACAATAATATCAATATATATTATTTTCTCCTTTTCAAAGTATATGCGTAAAATGGAACAACTTTTTTGTATTGCAATATTGAAAAACAATAAAAATGATACCAGTTTTAAAGAGAATTATTTTTAGGGCGCCCTCTCTTGAAATGTGCCTAAAACATTTCTCTCAGGAACATATAGCTAGTTTGTATGGAGTGAAAAGGCCATGGCCTAAACCTCTGGACGGACTGAGTTGAAATTTGGAACACAGATAGGTTTAATGACTTAGACTAAGAAAATATTTTGCCACGCTGGCAAAGCCGCGAAAATAAGCTAGTTTTTTAATAAAACAAAAAAGTCTAAATGACTTTCCAATAACAATAACGTTGAAGATTTTCCTGGAGCTCCGAGACTCGCCGTGACTTCGAACAAACTCCTTAATTTGACGGCGATAGATTATCGAGACATCTCCCGACGCTCCCGAAGATGAAATCAACGATAAATACAGGAATTTTACACCAACCCTTGTAATACTGCCTTTTTTGATTTATTCTTTAACACTTTTTGGTTATTTTATCTTTTAGGACATTTCTGACCTTAGAACATCTAACTACAGGAATAAATTGAATTCTCTTTGTTATGCTAGTTCCTATGTGAAGAAATCTGCCAGTTTCTGCGAGAAAAAGGTAACGCACGCCAATAATGATAGCACACTAATGAATTTTCGATAACGCACCCGACAAGTAAGTCAAACACTAGCATAAAATGCTAGTATAAATGCTGCTGCATGCATGGTTAATTTACATAATTTATTGATTAATTTAAAACTGTGTAATTTAATTTCTATTTTATTTTTTGAGTGAAATAAAGGTGGTGTGTCCGAATTAAAATATGATTTTTATTTATTTATAAAATATACGCACACAGGACCCACGCAACACACCACCAGGCTCACGCAGGACAGGCAACCCGTATTGTGTCAAGCAGTTTTATGATCTATTTTGTTTGACAGTAGAGGCTACCTGTCAGTAACGTATCCAGTTGGATCTAATCGAAGTTTTTGGCACAAGAATATTCGTGATGTTAAATTTGATTTTGATAATACATTGGAACCGAGACTTGGCAGGATTCTAGCTTCGTTAGATATCCGAATGAATCTCGATGGAAGGCACAAAACACGTGTCTCTCACGTTTTATTTATGACTCCGGAACTGCGGGGTTATTCATGATGGGATTCATGTCAAAGCGACTTATCGTCTTCGAGTCGCTCACTGCTTTTTTTACGAAGTCAAATGCAACTACTTTTCAATTCCTTAGTAAGAATGTGACAGATTGACTGCCAGACTGACCTAAATATTTGATATTTAATATAGAAGAGATGAACAGATTGGGTTGAAATTTGTAAAATGGACAGATTTTACAAGGAAATCTCCACTAAGAAAGGATTTCTGCACGTGTCCAAAGCCGTAAGTTTAAGCCAGTATGGAAAAGTTTTGAAAGCAATTCTTGCTTCGCTCCTAATACACAATTACACATTGTCGTCATCCGTGTTTCACGAGCGTAACAACTGGGACAGCTTCAAGACACGAATGAATAGGTACTTTTCTAGGCTTCTGACGTGATTCATTGTCGACTCCAACTGCACCTTCCAGGTGGGATGTGGTCAAACGTAGGACTATTCTTCTTCTTCTAAATATATAAAAGGAAAAAGTTACTGATTGACTGACTGACCTATCAACGCATAGCCTAAGCCGCTGAACCGATTGGATTGAAATTTGGAATACAGATACATTTTATGACGTAGACTAAGAAAGGATTTGGTTACGCGGGCAAAGTCGCGAGCATAAGCTAGTCCAACATAGAGATAAAATTATTGAGAACATGTGGAATTAGAAATGACTATCAGAATGCGTGTAGTGAGTGAGGTATGTGCAATGTGCCCCACCGCGGGCAATGAGGCGGGTGCTGGCGCGCGGCCAGTTCAGACTGACTGCATTATTCATCGCGCGCTCTATATCGGCAATTAAATCGCTCCACGTAGTCACGTAGCCTCCCGCTACGGACCGACCGGTACGACCCATCGACTCAGCGCCGCGTATTTATCTTTAAATTAATTTTAAATTAACTTTCCAATAGCTTCTAATTTCTAATGAAAATTTATTTTTGGATTACGAGTTACGAGTGTAAATTAAAATGTCATCCGTGATTTACAGCTTCGTAATTAGCTGTAGAAACTGATGTGCTTCTTCATGACAGATTTGTAATGTGTATGCTTAAGAGTTTCGTCCTTGCGTGTGACTCTATCGCTCGCATATATTTGTAGAATTGACTTTTAAAATGTATTTTAGCTATAGAATATAGAATTTTTAAGTATTTCCAGTCTGGCACTTTGAAAAATGGAAAAAAAAATCCAAATAAATTAAAAATATCGCAATATTATTATTTAATTATTTTTGTTTTAATATATAACTTTGTTGTTATTTTATGATATTTTCAAATAAATACTACGCATACATATTTTCTCGCGCTCGCACGATTTCACTCATTTTGAAATAATATTGCACGATTTGACTCATTTATTTAGTTTCATAGTTTTAGTCAAATATTGTTTCCTTATGTATATTATTCTTTAAGTATGTACCAATTTTGCCGTGAATAAAGTGTTTTCTATTCTATTCTTATTTAGAAATAGAGAGTGCAAGCGAGAGAGCAACTGTCTCGTTAGGACGAAACTCTTAATGCTCATGTATGTCTACCAAAACCAGTTTCTAAAGAACTTTTACGCTGCACTACAACACAATATGAGAGTATGAAAGCAAAATAAATCTGTTTCCGAGTGTCAACTGTGAATCGTTTCTCAGCGCCGGGAGGGGACGGTTGTTACAGTTACTTGTATTGTAAGTCACGAGCTATACTTTACTTATTTTCAGGGTTTACAGCTCTTAATTAACTTACTTAGGAATCAGCGGTAAAGATATTATTATGCTAGTAATATTGTTCGATTTTTGAAAGGAGCGTGGCATACATCCAGTTGATATTATGCTATTTGTATTTGTATTTTTTTTTGTATAACTAACTGCGCTTAGCGGTTTTACCCGCTATACTGTAGCCTATGTGTTATTTCAGGGTCTAAGCTATCTCCTTACCAAATTTCAGCTCAATCAGTCCACTCGTTGAGGCGTGAAAGAGTAACAAACATACATCCAGATATCCAGACATTCATACATTCTTACAAACTTTCACGTTTATAATATAAGTAATAAATAAGATTGCGGCCAGTTACATAAACCGAAAGCTGACATCAATACCTACAAATATTATTCCGACACCCTCCCTCGTTAAGTGTCAGGTTTCAGAGTATATTAAGCGTCAATGTTGATCACGTGACATCCAATTGTGGTCTTTGAATTGAAATCGGTTAATATTTATTTAACGCTCGTTAATGGAGTACAAAAGCTAAAAATCTCACCAAGCTATACTCGTCTTTACATGTAAATCATATTCCTCAATGGCTTTAGTTATTCCCGTCCTTGCCAACAAATGTCTATCTTTACAACAGCCGTCAAACAATACTTAACTTTAAGGTTCTCATAATAAGGTTGATATTCCAGGCTGTGGTTTCATGTTAGAATGTCACGCCGAGGGGTGGTAATGGCGATAATTGTCTCACAATACAGCACGCAACATACGCACCAAAATACGCAAGAGAACCAAATTATAGACCCTGCTTTTATAATTTTCGGTATGAAAACAAAATCACCAAAATATGGCAGGGTGTGTGGTTGGCTAGTTTTGATTGGCTCGTTCAAAGTAGAAACTCTTTGGTTCAAAAACATCTCTACAAAAACGGCTAGTTTTGATTTCTAAATTTCTTTACTAACAGTAACTTACAGATACAATTCAAAACGTTACATTAGCTAATTTATTTGCCATTGCTTTTGATTATATTTTGATTGGCTCCTTTGAAAACATTAGACATGTGTTATGCAGCGTCAATGCATATCGTCGACGACAGCATAGTTCCGGTAATGCGCACTCTATGATAGAGTCGTCTATGATACGCACAAACAATGTCAGTGAACCGCCGCTGATGTCGGCTCTACTTTGAGACAGCCTGATATTAACTTAGGTTTTGTTTCGACTTCATTTACATAATTCGGTTGTTTTGACATCACAATGGGGCTTAATCGTGTTTTGTTTCAGGTTTTGTTAATGTTATTGAGGTTATTTCTTTAGACGTGACATGTTTTTGTCTGTAATTTGAATCACAAGCAAAAAACAGAATATTTTTTATACATAATATATTATGTCCTATTTTGTGAAATATATTAAATTAAAAAATGTTGTTGTAGAAAACATGAATAATATTATACAAGGGCATGTAACAGCAAAGATAACAGCGTCATAAAAACCTTTTTAAAATCAGAAGTAGAAAAATGAATCTCACTTATAATTTAAACTTCCATAAACAAAAAAAAATACAATTTTCTTTAAAAACGATATCGTATAAAAATGATAGTTAAATAAATATCGTATATATTTTCAACGAGTTGTGACACGCTCGTGTAATTTTGACGAGTGTCGTATCCTGTTAAATTAAAATAAATAAACCGTAGATACGGTACAGGCGTCTCGAAAATGGACCGCTCCAATTAGGTTTTATGCACACAATATTTACTTCAGCGCGAGTTGGCGTGGCAACTGACGCTTTCGAACCTAGCAGGCTCAAGTTTGGCTATAGCAATGAGTGACCCAAGAGTCAGTTATTGGCACACTGGATATGTCTGTCAATGGAGGGCGTGATGTCCAATGTAATTAAAAAGAAAATTGCAAAGCTAGCTTTTATACTAGAGGTATAATGATTTTGAAAGCCAATTTGATAAATTTATTAACTCATATCTTCCAAAACCTCCATCACCGAAGTTTCATATTTGGGATTCGTCTTACCTCTATTAGGGCTATCAATACAGAACCTTTCAGCCTTTATAAAATGACGAAGGACTGCCACTCGCAGGCTTTTACTCTAGATAGCGCGTACCGTATCTTTCTATTTATTTGAACGAAAGATCGTGTCGTGTCGTGTCGTGCGTGACGGCGACCATTAAACGAGTGTGTTTCCATTATGAAACGAGTTTGTTTCCATTACACAAGTGTGACGTGCTTCATGAAATAAGGGCCGAGTCGTGCCGTGATTGAAACATATCAGCTAATTTAATGTTTCATTACTAACCTTCATTGTCAAGTGGTTGGGGTGAATTTGTTTAAAAAGGGATGATATTGCCCTAGTTTGAAAATTATGGTATAGGAACAATTATATAGAAGACATAAATTATTTTCTCCTTGGTTTAAATCACTCAAAACCACCTCAGTTATTCCAGGGTCTCTAAGCTCTAAGCTAGGCCGCGGACGTGTGCCTCGGCGTACCCGCTGCCCCGGCAATATGACGTCCCACAGGAACACACTCAGGTTTTTAGTGGGTATTCCCGCCACGCCCATTTTCAGCGGGGGAGTCTCACATACCGCCCCGTGCCTCCCGGCATGGGGTGATGATGCGTAACTCATTTAACTGGGTTTTATTTTACTATCTAGAACTTTATTCTCGCAAATAAAGATTTTTCTATTATATTGTAGCAAAAAATGGTCTCTAAGCTACCTACGTATTATGTAATATGTATAATGTTATTTACTTAATATTAATTCAATCAATATAATTAATCTAAAGTTTAACCGAGCAATACAACTTGGGAATCTTCAGGGCATAATAATTGGTTTCAGGTTTCTTTCAAGGCATCTTACGTAATTTATCGTCGACCGGATCCGCACTTTCCATCAGGTGGGCAAATCGAACACCTACATACAAACGCCTACTTAGTACGAAATAGGTTCCATTAAGCTTATAAATAATGGTATAATCAATAATGAGCCAAACTAAAGGTCAATTTGTGAGTGAGTGAGGAGAGTGACTGGAACGAGTCGATCAATCTAGCGGCGTTCCATCAGCTGGCCTGATGAATATGGGCCTATAATGACCTCTCCGAGCCACGGATTATCTATTAGTGTACCACTTTACTACTTACTGTACTTGATAGCTTTAGAACGGGAGATAGTGGAGCGGGTGATTACTTCACATTAATGTGATTATAATGACGTAGGGGAGGAATTTCTTCATCTTAGAAATGAAAATTAATATTAAATTTTATAATCAAATTTAATAATAATAATATCTCGCATGAGCTTCGAGCGATGACCCCTAGGAAAATCCTGCAGTTTCTAGAAGCTGCTATGGTCTGTGGTGAACTCTAGCGCCGCGCCTAGGGGTCAATCTCACCATAATAAGCGGCGATCACAATAGGCCAATCATGGCCGCAGTGATATCATATTGCCGCACTACATAAATAAAAAATAATAATAATAATATCTCGCATTGATTTTTCTCTCGTCGACATCTTAAACTTGCCCGAAAAATAGGTAAAGGTATAATATAATGATTACATTATACATCAGTAATTTTAATACGAGTAGAGTCGAATAGATACACCATTAGAAAAGTATTTTACAAACCCAACAGTACCTAAGCGTAATAGATTTACCAAAAGAATATAACTGTTGACCTCGGGCATGATGTTTACCGTTTTACAGATATAAAAATACTTTTCGTATTTTTTACTAGTTATGTTTCGCGCCATTACCATTCACTCTTATATCTCTACTTTTCTTTCTTTCACTCTTATTAATCTCCTCTAGTTCCAACAAATGCCCACCGCTTCAGAGGGCGCCGCTGTCATCGTCGAGCGATCATTTCCACCACTTGATGTGGTTACCGCTAACTGTTGGCAATGATTGCCGCTAATCCTGTCCCGCCCCGACTAGGACTAATCACGTTACCGATGATTCAATTATAACCCCTTATCTATATACTCAGTGTTATTCTGTAGGCAATACTCAATACTCAATACTTTATTTGCTCCCTTAGAATTAGGTACATAATAAGGTCTTAGTGTAGTTTGCACATAAGTATTTCTAAGGACCCTGGTGGGCACATGCAATTAAGAAGGTACAATAATTGTTATTAAAATTAAGAAATGAAATAATAGTATTTAAATAATTTTAATAGGACGTGTTAGAGAGGATGATATACATGTTTTTTATAATTTATTTATTTTAGTGTAAAATCTTGCAGATATTCTTCTATGCTGTAATATGATTTGTTTAAAAGTATCGATTTTAGGTTTTTTATAAATTTGTTGTAGTTAGGTTCGTTTTAAGGGTTCCGTACCTCAAAAGGAAAAAACGGAACCCTTATAGGATCACTTTGTTGTCCGTCCGTCTGTCTGTCTGTCTGTCTGTCTGTCAAGACCCTTTTTCTCAGGAACGCGTGAAGGTAACAAGCTGAAATTTATAGGAAATACTAAGATCCATTGCCTCTTAAAGCTGTGAAAATTTCAAACTTCTAGGCCAACGCAATCAAAAGATATAGTCGAATATGTCGCAAATTTCAGCAAATTTTCGACATTACCAAATAAATCAAAACCTACGGGGCACTTCCCATTAACTCAGAATCTTGAAATTTGACACAAAGTAACTCCTTAGAGCACAGATAAAGGAAAAATTGCGAAAACTATACATTTTTATTTGCATCATATGAAAAAAATATTTTGAATAGTTTTATACCTACTACCCCTTTTCTCATGAACGCGTAGACGTATTAAATTGAAATTCATGTCAAATACTCAAGTCTATAATACCTTTAAACTGTAATAAAATCAAACCTCTATGTCAACGCATTCAAAAGAAACAGTAATTTTAGTCGCAATTTTAAACTCGCAACTTCTCTCTAAAAATCAAAACCTACAGGGTACTTCCCGTGATCTTAGAATCTTGAAATTTGGCACGAAGCAACTCCTTAGAGCACAGATAAAGGAAAAATTGCGAAAATTGTACATTTTTAGTTATATCATATAAAAAAATATTTTTCATAATTTCATACTTACTACCTTATTTCTCATGAACGCGTGCAGGTATTAAACTGAAATTCATATCAAATACTAAGATCTATAATACCTTTAAACTGTAATAAAATCAAACCTCTATCTCAACGCATTCAAAAGAAACAGCAAATTTAGCCGATTTTTTTAACTCGCGACTACTCTCAAGGGAATCAAAACCTACAGGGTACTTACCGTTAACTCAGAATCTTGAAATTTGGTACGCAGCAACGTCTTAAATCATAAGCACAGGAAAAATTGCGAAATCTGTAAATTTTCCGTTACATCATGTAAACAAATATTTTTAATAATTTCATACTTACTACCTTATTTCTCATGAACGCGTGCAGGTATTAAATTGAAATTCATACCAAATACTCAGCTTTATAATAACTTTAAGCTGTAAAAAAATCAAACATCTATGTCAACGCAATCAAAAGAAACAGCAATTTTAGCCACATATTTTCAAACTCGCAAGTACTCGCAAGGGAATCAAAACCTATATAATATTATACCTACTTTTCCTTAGGGTTCCGTAGAAACCCGTAGGTTTGTACGGAACCCTCGGTGCTCGAGTCCTACTCGTACTTGACCGGTTTTATTTAAGTTATAAGGTAGTTTGTTGTAAATTTTTATGGTCATTACGTATGGACTATTGGAGTGGATGGACAGTAAGGAGTTTGGAAGCGCAAGTTTATTTCTAAGTCTTAAATTGTACTGGTTTTGGTTATCGTCGCGGTTTGTGTATGAATGGGGGTGATCGCGGACGAATTTACAAAGTTCTGAAATGTATATGCAGGGCAAGGTAAGGAGTTTATATTTCTTGAAATATGGTCTGCAACTATCGGTCTGTTCTATGTTGGCTAGGATTCGAATGAGTTTCTTTTGTAATATGAAAAGAGAAGGTGCGTCAGTACTGTTTCCCCAGAGGGTTATCCCGTAACTGAGCCAAGAGTGTACGTAGGCATAATAAGTGGCTAAAGCTGTTTCAAAATTTGTTGTAGATTTTATCTCTCGAAACGCGTATGTAAAACTTGAGATTTTTGTTCGTAGATGTTGTATGTGCTGTTTCCAAGTTACATTTTTATCTATATTCAATCCTAGTAAATTAAAGGTGTTTACTGTCTCTAATTTGATATTGTTAAATGAGAAGTCGATGTGAAGGGGCGTTTTTTGATGAGGGTGAAAGGTGATGATTTTAGTTTTATTGTAGTTAATTTCTAATTTGTGTGAGTTTATCCAGTTTGATGTTTTTGTTAATATATTGTTTAGCTTAGTTTCTATGGTTGAATTGTTATGGCAAGATGTTAGTATAGATATATCGTCTGCAAAGCAAATACAGGGTTCTTCTATTATTTTAGGTAAATCATTGATGTAAATGAGAAAGAGCAAACAACCTAATACGCTGCCCTGCGGAATTGATGAATTTGTTATTTTGATATCGGATTTTACATGTAATATAGTTTTAGAGTTATTATTAAAGTATTCAATTTCTACAACTTGTGTTCGGTTTTTAAGGTATGATTTAAACCAGGTATGAGCTGTACCACGAACCCCTATATTGTATAGTTTGTCTAATAAAATGTTATAGTTTACTCTGTCGTATGCTTTTTTCATATCCAGTAGTATACCTACTGCGTACTTTTTTGTATTTATTAAGTCTATAACTTGTTGCATGAATTTAAATACCGCCAAAGTTGTGGATTTTTTCTTACGAAAGCCGTGTTGTGAGTCATGAAATAGGTTATATTTTTCGCAGAAACTATAGACCCGGTTGCAAATGGCTTTTTCAAAAATTTTTGATGCAGTCGGGAGAAGAGCTATTGGACGATAGTTATTTGGGTCTGTCTTTGAATTTTTTTTGTGAATTGGTCTTATGATTGCATTTTTGAGAAAATTGGGGAAGATGCCTTGGTCGAAGGACTGGTTAACTAGAAAACAAAATGGGGAAGTTAATTCGTCGGCACAATTTTTCATTAAGGATGGTGGAATTTCGTCCATCCCATGAGAGTTTTTATATTTTAATGATTTAAGAAGTTTATTTATTTCGTGGTTATCAACTGGGCTGAGGTATATGGAATTTTCTGTTGGAGATAGGTTGGGTAGAATGTTTGAGCTAATGTTGTCGATTTCGGTATTATTTTCTACAGTAAAGTTATTTATAAAGTGGTTTGCAATTTGTTTTGGGTCAGTTATAAGTGAGTCGTCTACTGTTAATTTAATGTTGTTTTTTTCGTGTTTAATTTTTTTGTTTGTTCGTTCATTGACTATATTCCACATTGTTTTGATTTTATTAGAAGATTTTTTCATTTTATTTATATAATGAATACGTTTAGATGTTTTTACCGTTAGTTTTAAAGTTTTTTCATATTTTTTATATAGATTTTTTAGAATAGAATTGTTGGAGGTTGTTGCATGAATTTTCAGTAATCTTTTATTTTGACATGATTTTTTAATACCTACAGTTAGCCAATATTTTTTGTACTTAGATGTGAGTTTCATTTTCTTTTTTGGTATGCATTTATTTAGTAGTTCACTGAGGATATTTGAAAAAGTATTATAATTGTCATTAACATTTTTGTTATAGTCTAAAATATCTTGCCAGTTTATTTGTTTAAGAGAGTTTTTATAGTTTTCCATATTTTTATGTGTAAATAGCCTCTTTTGAATAACCCAGGTGTCTTTTTTGTTTTTGTAAAGATGTGGAACTTGAAAGTCTAATATGGTTCCAGCATGGTCGGAAAAGCCAAAGTCTTCTACATTAACACTGTTAATAGTTTTTGTGTTAAAGTTTGTAAATATTAAATCTAAACATGCTGATGACGTTTGAGTTATATGAGTGGGGGCTTTTATTTGCTGTTTAAATCCGTAACTACACATAGTATCTATAAATGTATTGGTTTTAGTGTTATTTTGCAAGATATTTATGTTGAAATCTCCGCCTAGTATTATATTTAATTTTGAATATTTATTTTTAATGTAGTCTAATGTTTTTGTTAATTGATTATAAAAAATATCTTCCTCTCTACCATTCCAATACATAGTGACAATTAACGTATTTTCTTTGGGAATTTCAATTGCACACATTCTAGATTATGCTCTATCGATATTGCACTTATATCAGTTTTTTCAACACTTTCTATACAGTCTTGTAAGAGGATACAAACACCACCGCCACGTTTGGAGGTTCGACAATATGAAGCAGCTACTTTATATCCCGTGAAGTTAATCATTTTAAGTTTTTCTTTAGTTAACCAAGATTCTGATAGACAAAGTGCATTAAATGGAGTGTTTATGTTATCATCTAAAAACGATTCCATGATGTGTTGCTTATTCCAAAGGCTTTGAATATTTTGGTATAAAATTTTAAAGGAGGAGTTTGTCACGAAAGGAAGTATTATTGGTTTCTGAGCTTCTTACGAATCCAGGATTTATATTGTTATTTTCATTAGTGGTCGATCTTTTATGTTGTTGCTGTTTATCGAGTGGTGGGAATTGGTCATAGCTCAGGTTGAAATCTTTGTCATTATTTCTTCTATGATTAGTGTCAATAAAAAGTTTGTTGTTGCGTATGACAGCATAAAGACCCTTTTTACGTGCAGCTATCATCTCATCCCGTAGATTCTTTCTTTCTTTTCGAGCTTCTTCATTCAGGTATTCTGATATATAAATGCCGGTTCCTTTGAAAAAGTTGCTTTTCCCAATAATGTATTTTGTCATTCTTTTGCTTATCAATTCTACTACTAGTGGTCGGGTATGATTTTTGGGTTTTCCAATCCTGTAAGTGTCTTCTAAGTAACCAGTCAAATTTACTTGAAGGACGTCATGGAACAAAGCGGTGATTCTTTTGTGGAGGTCATATTCGGGTTCGTTGTGGTAGTCTGTGAGGCCATATATAACTATTTTCTTGTTGTCACTTTCGAGGTTTGCGACCGGCTTGGTTGCTGCCGAAATTTCTTTTATATTTTGTTTTAGTTCTTCGTTTTCTTTCTGTAGGCTTTCTATTTTCAAGTTAAGTTGTTCAATGTCAGTTTCATGTTTATTTTTATATATAGTTAATGTATCAATTTTCTTATTAACTTCTTGCTTGTGTATTCCCAATGCTCTATTTATTTCAGTTTGTATTGTGGATTTAATATCTGATATAATTGACTTGTTATTTTCTTTTAGGCGTAGATCTAATATTTCAACCAGATTTTGTAGTGTTAGCTGCTCAAAGTTACGACTGGCAGGTATTTTTTGGGCCAGTATTATGTTGTCATTCTGTATAGTATTATCACCCTGTATTCTATTGGGATTCCGTATAATGTTCTCTTCTTGTGTGTTGTTGTCACCCATTATACTGTTGTCACCCTGTATATTGTTGTCACCCTGTATATTATTGTCATCCTGTGTATTCTTGTCATCCTGTGTATTGTTGTCACCCTGTATGTTGTTGTCACCCTGTATGTGGTTGTCACCCTGTATTATATTTCCATCCTGTATATCCTTGTCTTCTTTTAAAGTGTCTCCCAGTATACTAAACTCGCCGGAACTCTGACTGTCGTTGAGTATGTTTGTTGTTTTTTTCCTGAATGTAACGTTAAGGCAATAATTTTCTCTCTCGTTGTTTGAATAATGGTTACGTGTTATTGGAGTATTTTGATTTCCTGTTTTAGGCATTTTGCAGTTACAAGATGGGCATGTCCATTTGTTTCTATGTTCTATTGTCATTGTACTGTAAAATCTTGCTTCAGAGACATTCCATAATAGGGATATTGACAAGGTATTGTTTTAGATATCAACTAGATAACAACTCTACGCGTTCTTGATAGGGTTTATACTCCAACAGAACAGGTTACCCTTCTTACACTGTCAGAGTCAAATCACAATGTTTAGGTTGTGTGGCCAACTTATATGTTGCATTTTCAGGTCGCCGAGATCACTATAAGGCCTGCAACATGATCTAACGACTGCCTCCTACATATCTTATAGAAAACAACCGGGACCCACAGTTAAAAAGGGTCTTGACAGACATTACGGACAACTGAGTGATCCTATAAGGGTTTCGTTTTTCCGTTTAGAGGTATGAAACCCTATAAAAGAAATGTTATCACATAATATTCTAACGGTGGTAGATTTTCTGAATCCTCGATTAATGCAAAAAAATATAAAACAATTAATATTAAGAACTCTTACAAGTGATCACACTAATATCATAAAGCTGAAAAAACAAAGATGCAAAGAAAATTATAAAATTAAAATGTATGAGGTTTATTGTCTTAGAAAATTAAAATTGAAAATAATTTGTTCAGACCAGCTTTTATAAGACACGTTAAAATTTAATTATTAAATTAAAAAGTAATTAATGTTAACACAACATGAGACGAACAAAAACTTAAATTATATTTGGATAAGCGAGTTCAAGCCACCTTTGAGAAACTTGCTCATTTTATATATGTTCAAATTTTACGCCTGAAGAACTAAAAGTAAGTGCTGAAATTTTATGTGAAAACATAAAATAAACTCAGGCTAATGTAAGCATAGGGGTTTTGGCAGGCATCATCGCTTAGTCGCTCTCCGTTAGGCTGTTCTAAAAGATGTGAAGAAGACATTCGTAAATATTGCGCGTCTTGAAGGAATCTCGACGACTTGAAACTGTAACACCTACCAGACCGGACCACCAGACTTATGACAGTGATAGCGTAGTTTTTACAAAGACATGGTATTGCTATTTAAGGTTTAATGGCAAAACTTTATAATATACTAGTAGTTCGCCTCGAACTGGGACCTCGCAGCCCAATTTCCGTGGTAAACCTTAGACTTTAGGCCTCGACTAAATATATCCTAATACAAGAACTTTAACATTAATATTAAAACTCAAAATACAAAAATTCTGAGAAATTAAAACTCAATAAACCTACGTACCGAGATTTTTAGAATATAATCCTTTTTAGAGTTTCGTTCCTCTGAAGGAAAAAACGAAACCCTAATAGGATCACTTGGTCATCCGTATGTCTGTCAAGACCCATTTATACTCTACATCCCGTAGAATTGTATATTTTTACCATAATACACAGGTCTATGGCCGCTTGGTGCCCGTAAAATTAAACTTCTAAGTTAACGTAGAAAAAAATACACCCGTTTATCCTTCAAAAACGTACCTACATTTTTTTGACCCTCTGAATAAATCAACATTCATAGGGAACTTTCCGTTACCATAAATTTATGAAATTTGGCAGACTATAAGTACATAATATGTACATATATTTTAAATTTGGGAAAAATTCTGAAAGCTATACATTTGAATTAATTCATTTAAGAATGGCTCTATTTAAAGTACGTAAACATCGAAGTTAAGCAATATTATGTGCGTACGTATTTGGATGGGCGCGTACGTAGTGATTTCAACATTTTGCTGACTTTTTTGGAGAGAGCCACCAGCGGCCCGCGATGCATTATGGTGTGCTCGTGCACCTTTATTGTTGAATGTGCCGGCACAAACAATTACTCTAAGTTTTAAAAAGTTATGCAGACAGACTACTCAAATAACCTTACTGCCAGCGAAAAAGCAGAGGCTCTCAACTCTAAGAGTTCGCTTTGCTCGGTCGATGATTTATGTATGTATTCATATAAATTATGTATTTAAATTATATTTTATAACAAAACGATTCAGCGAGTTTTTTTTATTCTATCACCACTTCCACAGACATTGTTACCTGCTTATTATTGTTTATGGTCTCCACTTTCGTGTTTTGCCAGTGGCCGTAGCATGCCACACAGAATCCCGACCAAACTTCAAGAGTAGAACTGTCATCCCATACATTCACAAAACTACAATGTATGGCATGACAGTTCTACGCTTGACATTTCAGCGGGATCTCGTTTGGCATGCTACGGCCACTGTAAAATATTATTTTACTTGACAGCGAGTTATAGTCCGGTAAATTGTGTTCGGGATAATTTATACAAAATTTTAGGCAATGTGACGTAGTTTTGTCGGCAAAATAATATTATATTATAATTATGCCTATACTACTAAATCCAACTTTGGTTGCTTGCCATTAGCGATGGGCATAAAATAACGCTATTAATAAGGTTTTTATTTTAAATAACTATTTTACCTTTATTTTTATTTTACTTAAATTAAATAACATTATATTTTATCGAGCGAGCGAAATGAGGTTTATAAAAAGATTAAAAAAACAGCACAAAACGTGTACTTACCTACATGTATGTGACACCTATCTCAATAGCAAACTTTAGGCGGCCGGACTATAATTGACGCAATTATTGGTATTACGCAATGTACTAAAAAATAATATGAAAATAATTAAAAATAAGAATTATTGAAAATAAGATAAATTGCTTGAAATTCTCGAATTATTGGATTTTATCGCTATTAATTCTTTGGCTTTATCTACTTGCCTGCTCTTTTTTGCCTGTAGGATCTTTCTCAAACTTAATGTACCTAACAAATTGTGCAAAACATTACAATTTAGTCATCTCTATAACTCTACAACCCTTGGATCGATTTGGCTCATTTTCGAACATGAGAATTCTTTTAGCTTATACTACCTGATCGCAAAGTTCCATTAAGATTGGAACTTTGGTAACGTTGTAATTAGGCATTTTCTATTACTCTAGAACCCTTCGACCGATTTGGCTGATGTTCGAACTTAAAAATTCTATTGACTTAAACTACGTATTTGTAAAGTTTCATAAAGATTGGACCATCGGTTTTCAAGTTATCGCGTAACAAACATACATACAAACATACACTTTTGATAATATATTTATGTAGGTTATAAAAAATGTGTGTATATTAGAAAAAAAAATATCAGAGCACCAGTTTTGAAATTATCGTCAGACCTATCGTAAAGACTTTAAGTCACCTATATCTCTGCAACCCTAAGGTCTATTTCGCTTTTTTTTTCACTAAAATTATTCTATTAACCTATCTAACTTGTGTGTAAAGTTTCATTTAATTTGGACTAACCGTTTTTCAGTAAATGTCGATCAAACCTAAGCGCCAGAGGTCAACCGCTAAACTGGTCAAAACGCAGGCTTTTCGCGGCTCTCGACTCTAAGACCTCGCTTCGCTCGGTCGATTATCTGTATTCAATTAATTTATTGGTTAGAAAATTTAGACAATAAAAGTTATATTAATCTAATTTTATTTTATTTAATGCAAACTCATTTAAACCTTTAAAAATAATAAATAGTTTTACAAAAATCAGACGTACATACTCGTATTTAATAGTAAACTGCAAGGATCCCAATTTTCACAAGTTACGAGTATTATCTGCGCGGCGCAGACAGACAGACATAATGGCGGACCTTTTTGCATATTAACATATATTTAGTGTCACATTGTCCGGGAAGATAGGCTACCACTTAAGTAATTTAGATAATGGATACCAGTTCCCAGGGCTATCTATAAGTAAGTTGGGTTATTTAATCCTGGCTGTGTATGTTATTTTAAATGAATAACTGGCTGCCCCAGCGGTATTACTCTCTCAAAAATATACACACAAAATTTTAGCTAGATAGGTAGATAACCCTTCAATGTTTTTACCCCCTTATAATTATTATTTATTTTACCATACCTACACAACATAATATTATTAATTTCAGACCACTTTAAAAATATATTGAAATCTGAACTACGAAAATAATCTTACTAATATTGTGAACGTGAAAGTATGTAAGAATGTATAGATGTCTAGATGTTATGTATGTCTGGATGTATATTTGTTACTCTTTCACGCCTAAACGCATGGACTTTTTGAGTTGAAATTTGGTATAGAGATAGCTTAGACCCTGGAATATAACACATAGGCTACAGTACAACGGGTAAAACCGCTGGGTGCAGCTAGTTAGGTATAAAAAATCCCATATTATTTTTCAAATGTTAACATAAATCCGCCAATTGTTACACAATTGTGGTTCAGTTTTAATAATATCTGTACCATATTTGTGGTGTTACAATATAAAATATTCTATTCTATAAAATTGTCAAACATTTTCAAATAATTTTGGCATAATCAAAGGCCCTATAATTGGCGTAAATTAATTCTCGATCCAATGAGAAACTGTATCGTTTGGTAAAGTATCAAAATTCCCATTAAACAAACATGTGCCTACTTATGAGGGTCCGGACTCTGTTCGATTCTAATTGAGATCATATGAGTTTGTACCCTTATACACACTCAGATTTAGACTCGATTGAATAACTGTGTATTGCACATCATTATTACAAAATTGCATTAAAAACATTTTATATTTAAAACTGTTACAATTGGTGGTCTTATCGCAAATAACGATCTAATTCAGGCAATCAAACAAGAATTTCTGCACGCGAGCAAAGCCGTTCTAAAAAATTCAGATATATATATAACAATTATTTGTTTTCTATAGAAAACAAATAATTGATTATTTCAGCAAAAGTTGGTAAAATAAAGGATTTCTTTTCAGTTTCCATGGGAACAAAATCACATAGAGGAAATTTCTTATCATTTGACTTTCTGTAATGAATAACAATAAAGACGATCATAAGGCTGTTATAATTGAAGTTCGCTCGAGCATGAAAATAATGACGTACGTCGTGACACACTTCCCTTTTCATTTCTTTTTCAAAATATCTGTAATTGGTCCGTTTCCGATGATATATGAATAGATCTGTCTGACTGGGGTTGTATTTCACCCCACTGCAGCTCCCGACTACCGTCCATCATGGGACAAATAAAACTATACTGACTTTACTGGGTCGGAGGCTTCTGGACTGCAGGTAATATTTGTGGAACAACTTTAGCTTATACGCGTTTAAAAATTATATTATGTTGTCCACTATTTAAAATTTTTGCAATCAAATTAATTCAAATATAATTTAATTAATATTAAAAAAAAATATGTCGATTCAGTTATATTTTATCGTAGTCTCAGAATTCTAGAGGCAGACAATTGGATAAACTATTATAATCCTTTTTTTATTTTTTATTATGTTACTTTTACTATTATGTTATGTTTTTTTTTGTTAAAACTGATCTATAATGTTAGACCTCTGTTGTAGTTCAAACTAACCTTTTATATTAATTTACTCGTTTTATATGTTTGAATATGGAATATGTTTTGTTTATGTCTTTTTGAAAAAATTACATTGAATTGGACCAACGTAATGTTCGTTTTACTTCCACGGAATAATATAATAAACTAGTTATTTTCATCAGGTTATGGTCCTTTCACGAGAACATGGCTTCAACAGCAGGTAATCCTGCAGCAGCAGCTATACCAGTAATTGAAAAACTAAAAGGGTATGAAAATTATGTAAACTGGAAGTTTCAATTGAAAATGCTGCTCATACATGAAGACCTGTGGGATGTTATCTCCGAGGATGAGGCTGAAAGTGCTGAAAAAGACCCAAATTTTAAGAAAAGGTCGTTGAAAGCACTGGCAAAAATTTGTTTGTCAGTACAGCCAGCTGCATACATGCATGTCCGAAAGGCGGAGACAGCCCGTGAAGCCTGGTCCAATTTGAAAAAGGCTTATGAGGATAAAGGCCTTACGCGACGACTAAGTCTCCTCAGAATATTGTTTGCCACCAAATTGAGTGACTTCAAAGACATGGAGGCGTATATTGCAAAAATTTGTGATGTGAGTCAACAATTGAGCGACATTCAGTCACCTCTTGATGATGATTTTGTCGCGGTTATTATGTTGAGCGGTTTGCCTGCCGAATATGATCCCTTAATCATGGCACTAGAAAACTCAAATATTTCACTATCAAGTGAAATTGTAAAAGCCAAATTGATGCAGGAAGTACAGCGGCGCGGTGACAAAAATGAAGAAGGCTCAACAACAGCGCTTGTTTCACATAAGAAAATAAGATGTTTCAAGTGTAAGAAGTTAGGACACACATCAAAACAATGCAAGGGGGGAGCAAGTAACAAGAAAGAGAATAGTAACGGAGAGGCGATGTTAACTGCATTATCGACGTGCGTGCGTAAGGATGTGTGGATTGTCGACTCCGGTGCCAGCAACCACATGTGTAACGACAGGGACATGATCACTGATTTTGTGCCTGGTTTCATAACTGAAGTGAAAGTGGCGAATGGTGAAAAACTCTTTACTCGCGGTCGCGGCAATGTGATAGTAACCTTAAAGCATAGTGTAAAGACAATAAGTAATGTCTATTACGTGCCAAATTTGGCAACCAATTTGTTATCTGTCAGTGCTTTGACAAGGAAAGGTTTCAGAGTTATTTTTATAGATGAAAATTGTAAAATATATAAAAATGATACCTTGATAGCGTCAGCTAAACGCGAATGTGGTGTGTATAGGCTTGAAACTGTAGAGTCTGAGCGGAGTGATACATCAGTTGTAGGGCATAATAATTGTTCAGCTTTTAAAGAATGCAACGAGGCTGTGTCGATGGAGAGTCAAACAGGCTCAAAAGCTTCGCCAGCGGTGCAAGAGGATGTATCACAAACCCAAAAGGCGTCACAAGTAGAGTGGCACAAACGACTCGGTCACCTTAACGTGCGTAGTATGCAAGTCCTAAAAGGTATGAACTCTGGAATAGATTACGATACTTCTACGTTCGAGTCTTGTATTTCTTGCATTCAGGGTAAACAAATTAGATTACCGTTCCCGAAAAAGTCTTTCAGTCGTGCGACTGAGATATTAGGGCTAGTGCACATGGATTTATGCGGGCCCATGCCGGAAAAATCGATTGGTGGTTCAAGATATTTCTTTTCACTTATAGATGATTTTTCGAGAAAGACTTTTGTTTATTTTCTGAAAACTAAAGATGAAGCTTTTACTAAATTCATGGAGTTTAAGGCTTTAGTTGAAAATCAGACCGGGAAAACACTGAAAAGCATTCGTAGCGATAACGGCACTGAATTTATTAATACTCGTTTTCAGAATTTCTTAAAGAAACACGGTATTCGCCATGAGACGACTGTTCCTCACTCACCAGAACAGAATGGTGTGGCAGAGAGAGCCAACCGCACCATCGTGGAGAAAGCCAGGTGCATGCTTCTTGGTGCCGGGCTGGATCAAAGCTTCTGGGCGGAAGCTGTAAACACCGCCGTATATTTGAAAAATAGGTCCCCCACGAAAGCTGTTAGAGGAACTACGCCCGAAGAAAAATGGTCCAAACAAAAGGTACATCTAACTCACCTTAAAGTATTTGGATGTATGGCTCATATACGGATAGAAAACAGAAAGAAGTTTGATGCAAAAACTAAACCGTGCATTTTTGTAGGATATTGTCAAGACACCAAGGGCTATAGGTTCATTGACCCTACGAGCATGAAATGCATAACGAAGGCCAGAAATGTAACATTTCTGGAAAATGTTTTCTATCGTCCTGAGAAGGATAACGGTTCTTTAAAAGAACGTGATGTACTTGTCCACATCTCTCCATCTAAATGTAACTGTCAGCCTGTTAGTGTAGTAGACCCTGCACATTTAGATTCAAATGATGATTCTATAACCCCAAGTAATGCTGGAGCTGATGAATCAGTTGGGCAGGCAGATGGAAGTAGAGATATGTCTCTAGATGTTACTGACAGTAGTGAAACAGATGATTTTCGCGATGAAAATTATATTCCAGATGAATCGTCGTCGTACGAGTCGTTGGAATACGACGAGAACGCTCAGCTGGCATCACAATGCATCTTCGTGGCTGAAGTAGATCGTGCTGACGACGAGCCACTCACTGTGAAGGAGGCGCTGGAAGGCGAGGAATCTGCGAAATGGAGAGAGGCGATGGACGATGAGTACAAGTCATTTATTGTCAACAAATGTTGGACACTGACTGATTTACCGGCAGGACAAAAGACTGTGAAGAGTAAATGGGTGTTTAAGAAGAAAAGAGGACTTAATGGTGAAGTTTTGAGATTTAAAGCTCGTTTGGTAGCCAAGGGCTATACACAAAGGTATGGAGAAAATTATTTTGAGACGTACTCACCTGTAGTCAGATACTCAACTGTAAGGACAATACTTGCTCTAGCCGCTGAACATAACATGGAGGCGGATCATCTTGATGTTAAGACAGCGTTTTTAAATGGTGATCTGTCTGAAACCATTTATATGGAGCAACCAGAAGGCTTTCGTGACAAGAGGAATCCTACAAAAGTATATCGCCTAAATAAGGCAATTTATGGTCTTAAACAAGCGTCCAAAAGTTGGTATGACAAAATAAATGACGTATTAGTAAGAAAACTGAAATTTAAGAAGTTTTCGTCGGAACCTTGTGTGTTCATGAGAAATACTGCTCGAGGTTTGAGTTTTATTTGTCTGTATGTTGACGATATCATCTTATTTTCAAATAATGAGATTGATAAGTCTACAATCAAGAAACAGCTGATGTCTCAATTCGATATGAGAGATTTAGGGCCAGCGCATCACTTTCTCGGCATGAGACTTTGTAGAAAGGAAGAAGGTGGTTTCACCTTGGATCAGTCAAGTTACATTAAAAATGTTTTACAACGGTTTAATATGGCCGAGTGTAAACCGGCTGTTACCCCAATGGAGTGTGGTTTGAAACTGTTGAAAAATGACTCCAAATGTGAAAACTTGCAGTATCGAAAGTTGGTGGGTTGTCTGATGTTCATAGCTGTTTGTACAAGACCGGACATTTCGCACGCAGTGAGTGTCCTCAGCCAGTTTAACGAAAGCTACGGAGAGGATCACTGGAAGGCTGCGAAGCGAGTATTACGTTACCTGAAAGGTACACTGAACCATTGTTTAACTTATGAAAAGAGTGGTTTGTCTGTCAGTGGATATGTAGATGCAGACTGGGGCTCTGATGAGCTGGACCGGAAGTCATTTACTGGTTACATCTTCAAGATTGGTAACTGTGCTATCAGCTGGCAAAGCAGGAAACAGAAAACAGTAGCACTTTCAAGCATGGAAGCGGAATACTTAGGTCTATCAGATGCTTGTAAGGAAGCTTTGTTTATAAGGAGTTTTATGCATGAATGTCTTGGCGTTAACGTTACTGTACGTATCTATAATGATAATCAATCTGCGTTGGCCAGGGCAACAAACTCGATGTATCACTCCCGAACGAAACATATTGACATTCGTCATCATTTCGTACAAGACATTGTTAAGCAAGGGTTTGTTGATCTGCAATATATGTGTACGAATGATATGATGGCGGACGTATTAACTAAACCCCTTAGCGGGGATAAAACGCGTAAATGTGTTAACCAACTTGGGTTAAATAGTAATGTAGTTGGTTAATGTTTCATATATAGTAAGTTTAGTTTGAGGGCCAGTGTTAGACCTCTGTTGTAGTTCAAACTAACCTTTTATATTAATTTACTCGTTTTATATGTTTGAATATGGAATATGTTTTGTTTATGTCTTTTTGAAAAAATTACATTGAATTGGACCAACGTAATGTTCGTTTTACTTCCACGGAATAATATAATAAACTAGTTATTTTCATCATATAACACCACAATTCATAATAACTGTGATTTAAATTTACTTCCAAATAGTGTATATAAAGTGAAAAGCTACGAAACACCAAACGCTACGATTGCTACGAGCGACGTGCTACGAGTGCTACGAGCTACGTGCTACGCCGGTGCTACGGAGGTTCCGTGGCGTCCGGCACGAGATCGAACCTTATTTAAGCTCAGTAGCTTTGTATCATAAAGCTACTGAGCTTCCTCTTGTCTCTAACATCATTTATTATAAATTATGATCCTACGATTGATCATTAATACTTTAGTTATTTACCTATTAGCTATTTTATACTATTTACACACTGTTTTTAGTTTATGTATTTAGGTTTAGTTGTATGTCTTGAAACACTGCGGGTACACTGAAAAAATGTTGAAGTGGGAGGTAAGATAATTGTTAATTGAAATTAACATGTTTTTCATTTTTCATTTTATTTTTAATTTAACCTTAATTCAATCAATGTTAAACCAACCCACAGTCACTCGCATCGTCTAGAATCACCTTAATTAGTTTGGACGCAACATAAAAATTTCATATCGCATTATCTATGGTCAATCATTCATTCGATCACTTTTTCTCTTCTGCTTCGGCTGTCATGGCTCCGGGTGCCAAAATTATCACGGTGGTCAAATTAATTGGAATTTTACTCATCAAAATCAATAACGGAAGGTGTCAACGGTCCAGGACGGTGGGTTGGTGGATAAAACGTCTGTGATTTGGAGTTGGGAGAATAAATAAGGTCAACCACCAGACGGATTTTCATATTCACGGAGAGGCGCGAGCGCACCGCAGGTCAGATTGCCCACCCCTAGGTCATCTATCATCAATTAATCAACAATCAACGGCCACCACGGCCGCAGTTCGCTGGTCGAGACGGCGAGCTCCTGAGTCCCGGCCCATTCCTGAGGCTGGAACGACCGTCGCTTCGAACCCGCCGATCGTCAAAGCAGTTCGCTGGGCTGGCATACAAGTATTGCGATCATTATTTGGTGGCTCATGAGGGGAATCAACGCTTCAATCAAGAAATCAAGAAAATTCATCGGAAAAAGTCGCGGGGCGACATACAGTGTTCAGTGTTCAAAGTTCAAATCAGTGAAAAATAGGTAAAGTGATGTGTCAAAACCGCCATCTTTTCAATCGGTCAGTGTAAGGTCAACCAAAGGTGGCGTCAGTTCATTCTTTCATCGGTGAGGTTGGTACTACTGCGTGTTCACTATTGGCTAAAGACTTTAATCTATGGACATTAACTCATTCATTCACTTCAAGTCAATTCAACTGTCACTGTCAAACTCAATTGTCAGTGTCAAGTTAAGTGTCTGTCAATTTAGATCGATAAATCGATAATCAAACAAAATTATTTATTTTGGTCATTGTTTTATAATTTACACGTAATTCATGAATAACTATGGCTGGAAAGGCCCACATAATTCAGTTTCGTAGTAGGTATAGAATGTTAAACGACTTTGGGGCTACAATCCAGTCCAGTGACTCGGGAATCGCCAAATCGGTGGCAAAACGGCATTTTGATAGATATTACAGTGAGTTCATATCGGCTTATGAGTCAGTCATTGGTACCGGCGAACTATCCGAGGAGGATATATGTCAATTTAATACGCAATTTACAGAAATTAACCAGCTGCTTCTCAAGGTAGATCAATTAACGTGTGCGTCAACGGAGTCGGAGAACAAGGAGTCAACACACAAATCATCCAAGGTAAAAGCACGTTTACCCCTAATTGAAGTGCCCAAATTCTCAGGCAATTTAATTGAGTGGGTACCCTTTATTGATTTGTTTCAGTCACTCGTTCATGAGCGGGATAATCTATCAGATGCTGAAAAGCACTACTATTTGAGAGCTTCATTAGGGGGAGAAGCCCTCTCAATCATAAGGCAGTTACCAATGGACGAAAGAAATTATGAGGTCGCCCTTAACCTTTTAAAGGGAAGGTATCAGAATAGGCGTTTGTTATTGGACATGTATATAGATCGCATCCTCACTCTACCCGTCATTCAGGGCAACGTTTCACTACGTACAGATCTATATGATCCGTTAAGGGAATCAATCCAGGCCTTAGAGGCACTCAAGGTACCGGTCAAGGAGTGGTCCTATATCATACTCTTTATCACATTGCAGAAGTTGCCAGTACGTATCAGGTCGCTATTTGAGGAGCGCCATGGGAAGTCTAGGGACGACTTGCCCACCTTGGACCAACTTATGGATCTACTGGACGAGCAATGCCGTGTTCTTCAATCGGTCAACGAGCAGTCCTGGGCGACGGCCGCCAGGAAGTCTCCATCACCTAGAGGAAAATCATCTCCTCCGCGAGCATCAGGTTCAACGCTACGGGGCTCCACTCACTCATCGCTTCCACAGGCTCAAGGATCACGTCATACATACCAGGTGACTTCAACATCATGCTCTTACTGTCATGAGGCCGATCACACACTTTATAGGTGCGAACAATTCAAACGCATGACTCCTATGGACAGGAAGTCATGGGCCAGGTCGTCGGGGCACTGTTTCAAGTGCTTAAGGAATCATTATGCCAAGAGTTGTCAACACTCCAACTGGTGTTTGTATTGCAAATCACCCGATCACAATTCACTCATCTGTTTACGGAAAACATTACGGTCAGGAAAGAATCAGCCGGACAGTGCTGCTACTGCTGCAAGGTCCCATTCCAATCAACAAAGCAGTACATCATCTCAAACGGTAGTTCAACCGTCCACAAGTGACATGGAACCACAGCTTCAGCCCATTCAATCACACAGGCCACGCCCTGCTGTAGGGGACCGAGCACAACAGGCTCAACGTCAGTTCACGGAGCTTCGGTATGGTTTAACAGATTGACGGTCACTCACTGTTGGGGCTACTCACTATTCATTGCCCACGTCTATTTCGCCCACTGCAATAGTCGCTGTCAAGTCAGGCAATGGAACTTATGTAAAGGCCAGGGCCTTGTTAGACACGGGAGCTAGTGTCTCAGTCATTAAACAATCATTGGTGGATCAGCTACAATTGCACCAACAGTATAACACTCATACTATTTATGGGGTAGGTAAACAACCAGTCAAGTCACCGGGGTCAATGGTCAAACTGGTTATAAGGCCGGTAGGAAAGATGGTACCTATCATAAGTACCACGGCAGCGGTCATGTATTCCTTAACTGGGGTCATGTATTCTTTTACTGTGGGGGTCGGCAGCAGATATTGAGACTATTTTCATACTGCAAAAACGTGCAATTCGTGCCATTTATGAGATGCGCCCAAGAGACTCTTTAAAAGAGGTCTTTAAAGAGATAAATATACTGACCCTACCATCTTTGTACATTTACGAAAATATTATGTATGTCAGAAAAAATTTAGATAAATTCAAGTTAAATAGTGACACTCATAGCTTTAATACTAGAAATAAGAATAAGTTAGCTGTACCTCGATTCAGATTGTCCAAAACGAGCCATAAATCATTTTTAGGGAATTGTGTACGTTTTTATAATAAAATCCCTGATGAAATAACGGGGCTCACAGAAGGTAAATTCAAAAGCCGTGTTAAAGACATATTACAAAAGAAAGCCTATTATAAAATTAGCCAATACATAGAAGACAAAGATGCCTGGAAACCTCTGCAACCACCTGTAAATAAATTATGTAACCAAGATAATAATTGTAAACACATATTTAAAAAAAGCAATCCCTATGAGTTTCTTGCTCATTCTTCTCATAGAGGTGCCTTGCGAATGAGCGGTAGAATACTAAAATAAAATGTAAAATTGACTTGCAAAAGTGCTCCATTGTAGCCTATTTGAATAAATGAATTTTGAATTTTTTGAGTTTGAGTTTGGGGAAATACCTTCATTTAATTTCTATGGTCAGGGTAAATTGGGTTCAAAATTAGTTCTTGCCGATTCAGGATTCAATCAGCCGCAAGACGTAGATCTAATCATAGGGACAGACATTATCAATTATGTACTTGATGGCTCAAAGGTTCCACTTAACATTCCAGGTTTGTCAGCATATGGATCATGCTTTGGATATGTCATCATGGGCGAGATCCCGCCCCATCAAGCATCAGCTGAGATCAACCAGCACTCCACTGAGGTGGCCATGTCATCAGTTCAGGATTATGGTCTTCTGGCAACGCGGCTCGAGGATGTTCTTGAAAAATTCTGGAAATTGGAAGAGCCTCCTTCAGCACCAACTGTTCATCCGGACCACTTGGAATGTGAAAGGTTGTATAATTCTACTACATCTCGTATGCCTGATGGGAAATATATGGTACGACTACCATTAATGTCAAACAAGCCAGTACTCGGTGAATCAAAGGGCTTGGCTATTCAACGGTTCAAATCATTAGAACGGAAAATGGAAAGGAACCCAATATTTGCTCAAAAATATAAGGAATTCATGAAAGAGTATGAAACTCTAGGTCATATGTCCGAGTCGAACTTCTCATGTGATTCAGAACATTATGTAATACCTCATCATGGTATCTTCAAAAAGGGCACGGATAAATTAAGAGTAGTATTTGATGGGAGTGGAAAAACTTCCTCTGGAGTTTCACTTAATCAGTGTCTCTATAGTGGCCCGCCTCTTCAAACAGATGTCACTAAAATCTTAATCAATTTCAGGCGTCACCAAATTGTTTTCACTACGGATATCAAGATGATGTTTAGAATGACATGGATTCATCCTGAGGACCGCAAATACCAACTCATTTTGTGGAGAGACACACCATCAACCCCAATCAAGGTATACGAATTAAATACTAATACATATGGATTAAGATCAAGTCCATTTATATCAATAAGGACGCTACATCAACTGGCGAAGGATTGGACGGCAGAACACCCTAATTCAAGGGCATCACACATCATCACCAGAGATATCTTCGTCGACGATATACTCACGGGCGCTGATTCAATAGCTGAGGCTCAGCAATTAAAATCGGAATTGACAGAGCTCATGGCCAGTGCCGGCTATGAATTAAGGAAATGGTCATCCAACTGTAAAGAGTTACTTCAAGATATGCCACATGATCATTGTGAGCAACCACATCAATTTGATAATGAAGATAAGAGCTTCATCAAGGTTTTAGGTATTCAATGGGATCCTCAATCAGATTCAATCTCATATAAGGTTAATGTACCTACAGGTCATGCTATCACCAAACGCCATATACTCAGTACAATAGCAAGATTTTATGATCCATGTGGTTATTGTGCACCTGTCATTTTTAGATTCAAGGTTTTCCTCCAGACACTCTTCACGGATGGACTCGGATGGGATGAACCTATAAGTCAACAACTCAATGCTCAATGGGAGCACCTTATTCAAGATATCAGTCATCTATCAAGTTTACAGATACTACGGTGCGTTTCGCAACCAGGAGCAGTGTCATATTCGCTTCATGGGTTCGGAGATGCCTCAGAGCAAGGATATGGAGCTTGTGTCTACCTCCGAACTATGGATTCAAGTGGAGGTACGATGGTTCGGCTTCTTTTAGCCAAATCCAAGGTAGCACCCAGGAAAACTACTCAAACCATACCCAAACTCGAGTTGAGTGCGGCTCATCTGGTCTGCAAGTTGTTGAATCATGTATCAGAGGCTTATGAGGAGTCTCTCAAGTTGGACAGTATAAACGCATGGTCGGATAGCACAATAGTCTTGTCATGGTTGAATTCGAAACCGCACATGCTTCAAACTTTCGAATGTAATAGAGTTCAAGAGATTCAGCAATCAAAGCGTCTCATCACATGGCGACATTGCCGCTCAGAATTCAACCCCAGCGACATAGCTTCACGAGGTATGTCAGCGAAAGATCTCATTCATTCAAACCAATGGTGGTCACCGCATTGGCTAACACTGGACCAATCACAATGGCCAATTTCAACAGTTACCATGCCCGAAAAGTTACCTGGATTCAAAAGGCTCATTCATACTACAACATTGGTGGAACCATGGGAACAGTCCCTGCTGTCAAGAATCAGTTCATATAGGAAGCTCATCAACGTCACTGCGTTCGTACTCAGGTTTTGCAGGAATGTTAGATTACCTAAAGAGAAGAGGAATCTAAATACCACTCTATCTATAGAAGAGATACGAGAGTCCAATAAGCATTGGATAAAGATCATTCAATCAACTTCATATTCAGAGGAAATCAAGTCATTATCAAAGGGAAAGGTATTAGCCAACAAATCAATACAGAAACTCAGCCCATTTATAGACAAAGAAGGTCTCATCAGGGTTGGAGGACGACTCAAACATTCGTCACTTACGTTTGGAGCCAGGCATCCATATCTCATACCTAAGGATCATAGGTGGGGTCAATTACTCATAGAATATTATCATAGGTCATATTGTCATGCCGCAACAAATGCTCTAATCGCTATTCTAAGAAGAGAATACTGGATCACTTCAATCAGACGTCAGGTTTCAAGGATCATTCGACATTGTTCAGTTTGTTTCAGGTTCAATCCATCAATTCAACCCCCATTCATGGCGGACCTGCCTGCTGATAGAGTCACAGCAGCCAGACCATTTTCAGGGGTCGCAACAGATTTTGCGGGACCATTCTTAGTCAAAAGCAGTCTATTAAGAAATGCTAAATCAATCAAGGCTTATTTGTGTGTATTTGTCTGTTTAGGTACTAAGGCAGTGCACCTGGAGGTTGTTTCTTCGCTGTCAACGGAGGCATTCATAGCTACATTCACGAGGTTTGTTAGTCGCAGAGGACTACCTTCACTCATCAGATCAGATCGAGGTACGAATTTTATTGGTTCAAATACTTACCTGAAGGAGGTCAACCAGTTTCTCCTAGACCATGAGATCATACTCAAGGAGGAGTTCATTAAGCAGAATATACGATGGGAGTTCAACCCACCTGCTTCTCCTCATATGGGCGGTCTGTTTGAAGCTGCAGTCAAGAGTGCAAAGGGTCTATTGAAACGGGAGGTACGTGAGACTATCTTAACCTTTGAGGAACTCTCAACTGTCTTTTCTAAAATAGAGGCCATACTCAACTCGCGTCCGCTCGTACCCATGTCTGACGATCCGTGTGATTTGGAAGTGTTAACACCGGGACATTTTCTTATAGGTCAACCATTAGTAGCTTTACCAGAGGGTCACTGGACAGATACCAAGGTTTCACGGTTATCACGGTTTCAAACTATTCAAAAGATGTATCAATCAATTTGGTCTAGATGGCATGTAGAATATCTCAATACATTGCAAGGTCGCAATAAATGGTATCACAATCATGGGAATAGTATTCAATTAGACGATCTAGTGTTAATCAAAGATGAAAATTCAGCACCTCTCCAGTGGAGACGAGGTAGGGTCATAGAATTATTCAAGGGATCAGATAATATTGTAAGATCGGTCAAATTAAAAACTCAGGTCGGTGAGTTAATCCGACCAGTTATCAAATTATGTAAATTACCTACAGTTACTTAGCCTATTGTTGTGTATGTACCTAAGTTAAGATTAGTACTATAAGTATCAGTTTATCAATTCACATTCATGTTTCAGAAGGTCATTGCAGATCCATGATATGGAATCTTTCATTCTTTCTGGCCTGGGCAGGAATGTTAATTGAAATTAACATGTTTTTCATTTTTCATTTTATTTTTAATTTAACCTTAACCCTTAATTGGTCGCGTGGGGTGTCACACACCCCAAAGCCACTTTCCAGGCTCATAGCATTTTTAATGTTGAATCTAGCATGCTGATTTTTTTGATAGCTTCCTAAATAAGTGTAAAGTACACGATTAAGTTGCAAGTGGAGCTCAATTTTGATCGATTGGGCTCATAGAGCGCGTTTGGGGTGTCCAACACCCCAGGCGACTGTTTACGTAGTCCAAATTCCACTTACCAATAATTATATTACTTCCTATTTTAGTTATAGGATATTGAAAAATAAGAAGTTTAATGTTTATTTCATTAATCGTGGCCCATCCTGCAGTCATTTTAATGTAAATTTTATGATAATAATTTGTAAAACTATACTTAACATGTACAAGTGGCAAGTTTCGATAAATAAAGTTAACATGAATTGAAATGGCGAAAGTATAAAAATTTTAAGTTTAATGTTATTTTTCTAGGTAATGTTGTGGTATATTTGTGAGATGAGTAGTAAAATTCAAAACTTTGTTTTAAAACTACCCTTCAAATTCCTAAAAATGTTTCAGGACTTTCAGGACCACGAATCTGTTTTAGAAACGGGAAGGTCGCAGTCATACACCGCGTCTCATATTTGTCATAAAACGGAGGATATAAAACCAAAGACTGGATGCTCTAAATGCATAAACATTTTGTGCAATGACCATATAATTGAAGTCTGCCAAAATTGTTATGAAAAAAAGTAGTACCTATAAAAAGTTATTTTTCAGTGTGAAAAACAATATTAATTGTATTTAAAATAAGTTTAAAAGTTGATTAATATGTGTATTCAAATAATCCTATTCAAAAGTGTGAGATTTTGCAAATATTTCATATTTTAATCAAATATATTGATTTGGGGTGCTTAACACCCCACGCGACCGTTTACGTAATTTTTTAAGCGCGCCCAATTAAGGGTTAATTCAATCAATGTTAAACCAACCCACAGTCACTCGCATCGTCTAGAATCACCTTAATTAGTTTGGACGCAACATAAAAATTTCATATCGCATTATCTATGGTCAATCATTCATTCGATCACTTTTTCTCTTCTGCTTCGGCTGTCATGGCTCCGGGTGCCAAAATTATCACGGTGGTCAAATTAATTGGAATTTTACTCATCAAAATCAATAACGGAAGGTGTCAACGGTCCAGGACGGTGGGTTGGTGGATAAAACGTCTGTGATTTGGAGTTGGGAGAATAAATAAGGTCAACCACCAGACGGATTTTCATATTCACGGAGAGGCGCGAGCGCACCGCAGGTCAGATTGCCCACCCCTAGGTCATCTATCATCAATTAATCAACAATCAACGGCCACCACGGCCGCAGTACGCTGGTCGAGACGGCGAGCTCCTGAGTCCCGGCCCATTCCTGAGGCTGGAACGACCGTCGCTTCGAACCCGCCGATCGTCAAAGCAGTTCGCTGGGCTGGCATACAAGTATTGCGATCAATAATCAATGTTCATTCAATAAATAAATATAAATATTTCAGGACACTTCACACAGCGGCACCTAACCCCAAGCTAAGCAACTTAATGCTTGTGTTATGGTTAAGATAACGGATATAATACTAATATATTTTTGTTTTGTAAATACATACTTGTAATAGATACTAAAAACCACCCAGATATATTAATTTTTTTTTTTTTTTTATATGGCAAATGCCTTTATTGATAAAAACAAACTAACAATACTACAGCTACTACAGCAGTAAAGAACACTTTTATTAACCACAGATCGGCCACAAGCCGATCTACAGAAAATCCAAGTGCTCCAAACCACTGTCAGTTGGCAGAGTGCCCAGAGTGCTGGCAGTATTGCCACGTTGAATGGCAATACTTATACGTTGGGCCAAATATACCCCAGCATTTTGGTCACACGTCGCCTCGACCAAGCGCTCAGATAAATTTTGGAAAATGCGGTGAGCTCCCGGACCCCAAGGACCCAAAGTCTCTACCCCAAACGGCTCAAAAATGTAACCGCTATCGAGGTTAGCATATTTATGCCGCTTGAGCCGCTCAGCAGAAACTGCCGCCGCACCAGCCGCAATTTGAGTCTCTGGAAGATGTGAGGGCGCCAGTGTATCAACGCAAGTCGCTAATATATTATTAATATAGTATATTTTATGTGTTAATATTTATTTATGTAAAAATTTTGTTAAATAACTGCAGAGTTTTTAAATTAAAAAGCATCAATAAATACTAATTTTTTCAATATTAAATCAACCTACTCTAGTTAGCATACAAATCAGTACAAAGCGAGCGATGGTGGAATTGAAACAAGTGATTTAGAGCTGAATTAATGTTACCAACATAACCTGCATTTACATGCCCGGGCGAGCGGCGAGCTCGTCTCGATCTAAATGATACTAAATACTTAATTAGATATTAACATAAAAAAATACTGACTTCATTTATATCAAAAGGATTTGTGGCTAATTAAAGATTGAAATGTTGTATCACAATAATACTGCTATTCCACAAATTATGAAAATTGTATTATGTGTTTTTTGCAATTATAAATTATTACAGTTCTTACCTACTTCTGCTCGAACAATGTCGTTAAAAATGCGACCAACTGGAAATATTGCCAATTAAAACAAAAAAAAAGAATCGTACAAATTAAATTAAAAACCTTCGAATTTAATAATTGGAGGACATACATAAAAAATATAAATTTAATAGATATTCATTCGAATCTACGTAGGTACGTAACCCGATATTAATATCGGGTTATTACCATCGTCCTTCCATGATTGTATATTTTGACTGCACAGTAGTTTGGAAGGGATCGCTTTGAGCACCATTATTTAAAATGTGAGGTGAATTATTAAAGAGCTTCTAATCTCATATTAATATTTGGCATAAAATATTTCGTATTCGAAATTGGTGTGAATCCAAGTATGTATAAAACGTCCACAATGAGTTGTATTGTTTGTCCGTTAGATAAACTGTCTGTATTCTGAAGGAGACAGGAAGTGTAACATCAATACACGAGCGGTCTCAAGTGTCGCCTCACTACAAATATACGGTCCGTTTGTCTGTCCGTTCGAGCCTTCCCTTCTACTGCAAATATACAAGAGTAATAGCTACCACATTCTATGAACACTTTCGATGTCACTAAGATATTATATGAAAACCTTTATTACTGACTTCCTACTTACTCCTCAGCTACTAGCATTTCAATTGTTTTTAGCGGGGGTGGATTAAATTAGTTTCTAGTATTCTTAAATTAAAGCCTAAATTCAAATGGGGTGGTTGCGGCCCGATCGACCCGCTCGGGAGTTTAGGGGTTAGTATTATAACTACGAACGTATGGATGGATGTGTGTGTGTGTCTGATTGTGTATGGCCTAAACTCTAAAAGGCTAAAATTTGGTATAAGTATAGTATAGTAGTTTGGTCTATAAGTATAATATTGAAAAATGAAAATAGTTTAGATTAAAAAAAGCTAATTAGACCCTGGAATAGCAAAAAAGCTAATTTTCAGCGGAGAAATAGCTACGCCAAAGGGCACAGATATTAAATATATTATGTAAGGTAAGTTGATTCCATCTGCACTTCGCTTCGGGGAATAATGTATGTAATGTATACAAGTATATAATGTGATATTATGTATATGTGTGGGTGAATATAATGTATGTTCGCAGTGACGTCACGAGCGATTTATGATGAATGTTCGACAGGTGTGTTACAAATGTGGATAAAGGAACGTCCATACAACAGTTAAACTACATAATCTAAATTTATAAAAAGAAAAAATTACTGATTGACTGACTGATCTATCAACACACAGCCTAAACCGCTGGACGGATTGAAGAACTCCGGTAAGAAGGGATTTTGCCACATGGGCAAAGCCGCAAGCATAAACTAGTATTATTATATTTAAAAAAAATGTATTTTGGATGCTAACATAACGACTAACAAAAGAAAACGTTTGCTAAAAAACTAAGTGTCATTACAGTTATACACAAGTATCTTAAGTGGCTGATCCAATTTAGGTGAATTTTGGCATATTATAATAAACGAATAAAAAATACATTAACGTAAAATTGTTGAAAAAACAATGCCTTCAGCTTAGGTAAATGTGAACGTATCCTAAAACATGAAAAAACGTGTCGTCATTCTGTGCGTAGGATCGTGTTACATAAATACAGGCATTACCTGTGATCACAATTTGGTGGAAATATATTTTTACTTTTAGGATTGATGGACATTATAATATACCTTTCTAGCTGCGCCCAGTGGTTTTACCCGCAGTACTTATGTAGCCTATGTATTATGCCAGGGTCTAAGCTATCTCTATACAATTACAGCTCCACCCGTTTAGGCGTGAAAGAGTAACAAACATTCTGACATCCAGACATCCATTCTTACAAACTTTTGTTTGAGAATTAAATACCTCGCATAAACATTTTCTGCAGTATGGTTGGCCTATCGACTATTGTACATCCATACATTTTATGTATGAGGAATAGAGAAATAAGCTATAAGCTACAATAAAATATTTTAGTAAAATATATAGCTTCTCCGTAAAATATTCAACATTCAGATACGAGTGATTGCATTTAGATACGAGTGATTCATCATTCAGATACGAGTGATTGCAATTATCTCGGTACATATGTAGATAACTGAACATCTGAAATAATCTACGAGTATAAGCTACTTTTTATAACGGGATTGAGACTTATGGGAGTGTAACAACCGCAAACCGTAGTTAGCAAGTCAATAAAATAATATTTAATATTAAGCGTTTACTAAGTCATAAAGTAAATTTTGTTAATATTCCAAGATTAGCCCTCTCATGTTATACCTAAGTAAACATGATCTACTGAATTCATGATCTACATGAACTGCTTCATGTTTTAATAATATTTTCTCTGAAATCTCATTTAATTTTCCCTACAGCCTGCGATACTCCGCTGTAAGCTCAGATGTTGAACAAAATAAGAAATAATCAAAGATCTTCTGAAATCAACATTCAATAGCACAAATACAATTTGATAAGCAAAAATGCAGACATTCTCGCAATGTAAACTGAAGCAGAATTTTAAAATTTGTATTTTTCTGAATTAAAATAGGGTAGGTTCAACATCGGATTTATAAATATGTAGGGGTAGGGACCTACGTTTATTACACTCGATGACGCCTAATTTAAATAATAAATATTTTTTGTTAAGATACTTTCTTTTCAATTTTTTAAATTTAAATTTTATCGAAATCGGTCGAACCCTTTCAAATTATGAATTAAAATATGCGTCTTGGCTCCGCTTATAAAAAGCAAGCTTGTAGTTTTCTTTTTCAATTAAATTGACTTCGTTCGATTACTCTTTTTTCGCATTAAAGGACTATGCCTAAAAAGTTAATTTTAATATTAAAATGCTTGCATATGAATATCCAATATAACGTCAGTAAGCTAATTTATAATTAATATTAATGTAAGCGGCTTATTCTGTGCCAATAATTTGATCCAATTATGTAATTAGAGGCCAATAATTGGAACAGTAAGTGGCCGATTGAAGCGATCACCCTAATGGGATATATAGATACCTATAGGTATATGTTCATAGGTAAATAGATAGTAACTATCTTGCTAGTAGATATTATGTCGAAGGCGGAACGTATAATTTTCAAATAATGTTACTGTAGATTTACCATCATAAGGTTGCCCTTCTAACACTGTCAGAGTCAAATCACAATTTAAAGGTTGTGTGGGTAACCTTTATGTTGCAGTTTCAGGCCGCCGAGATTACAATAAGGCCTGCTACATGACCTAACGACTGCCTCCTACATATATTAGGAATACATAGGAAACAGCCGGGACCCACAGCTTTTACGTGCCTTCCGAAACACGGTAGCGGCCAGGCGAAAATCTGTGCCACACTGAGATTTGAACCCAGGACTACCACTGGGCCACAAACACACTGGACGCTACAAAAGAAGTTCAGATTCGAACCAGGTTGTCTGTAAGAGATTGCTTTATGCGATAAGACCGCCGATTGTTTACCGTTTAGTTACATGTTTGGCATATTATGTTCAAACCTATCTATTGTATTTTGGTATACAATAAAGTGTTATTCTATTCAATTTCTATGAGTTTCTCCCTCCTTCTCTAAAATATTTTCTCTAATGCTTTAAAGTTTCAAAGCCAGCAATAAATGAACAAACCCTGGTTGTTTTTATCAGCGCGACCGCGAGAGCCGCGGAGGCTTCACCGGAGCTCATTAACCGAACCACTTTATGAACTAATGTTGTAAACATTTCGTTTTATAATAGCAACTACATTTACTGCTATTATCCCTTCATTGTACACTTTATGTTGGCCGCGCATTTTGGACGACCTGAAACCGCAACATATAGTTTGGCAACACAACCTTTTACTGTGATTTGACTATGACAGAGTAAATAGGGTAACCTATTTTATAGAAAGAGTTTGAAGCTCTTTGGTAACTAGCTTATACTTGCGTCTTTATCCGCTTGGAGAAATCCTTTCTTAGCGGAGTTCTACGTCATAAAACCTATCTATGTTCCAAATTCCAACATCATCCGTTTAGCGGTTTGGACTGGGTGTTGATAGATCAGTCAGTCAGTCACTCTTTCCGCTTTCCTTTTAAACTAAGATCTACACATGCTGAGCTGGTACCTTTTTGCGGCAGGATGTGATTTTTCTTTATATATTAATACTATGTTTTTTTTTCTCTTATGCTTTGTATATTATTATCATCTTGTGTGCAAATAAATTTATTTCTATTCTATTCTATTCCTTTTATATATTTAGAAGAAACCACGATTATTGTTTAACTGTTAATGAATGTCAAATGAATATTATTAATATGCGTATATTAAACGAAACAATATAAAGATTTTTTAAACACAAAAGAAGACAAGCAAGACGCTCTTCTGATGGCAAGAGATAACACTGCCCATAATAATATATCATCAAAAATTTATTAGTTAGGTAGTATAAAAAATCCAGCATCGCATAACACAAGAGATATCATCGATTCAGCTCCAATGAATTAAAGCTTGATACTTTGAGTGCACAATAGCCTATAGGTACTCGAAGTATTGTACGTACATACCTGTAGAGTATATGTGTCGGGTTGTTTGTAGGAGAATATAACCAACAAAGCGAATCAAACGAGTCTCGCGCGAGTGAGGCTGGCCGACACTCAACATTTACCTACGAGTACTATAACTGGTAACTATAATAAATGGCAGACAGCGCTCTCCTGAATACTAACATGGCTATATGAAGACTACTAGAATTTGTTGTATTATGATATTTTTTTATGAACTATTTTTTTTTATTTGATCCACCAAACTGGCCGCTACACATGAAATTATTACAGTAAAATTATAACATAATATTGTAGAACATTGAATGTACGGCCATTGTTACAAATTTTTTGCTCTCAGAAATTATTGAGTATGCATAGATGCAAATTTGTTGAACAACATTTATTGTCTTGAAGAGATGGATATATTAGAGTTAAGACCACCAATCGTATCACTCAGTTTAATTATTAAGTTTTTCATAATGTAATTGTGGTGTCCACTAAAGAGTTTTCGATTCTAATCTTTTATGAAACTTTAGTACACAGACGTAATAATTGCGTTATAAAGGCTCGACAACAGTAACTAAATTTATGCATAGAGGAAACCTTTTAGTATACTCATTTTAAATTTAGTAATACGGCGTCAGTTTTACTGTACAAATCGCAGTATGTGGTATTATTGCAATACGTAGTGTATAGTAACTCGTGTTATTTGTCCGTTTGTTCGTACAAGTTGCACTTCACAGGCTCAGCTCGATCCGCAGGCTGTACTGAGAGGGGCCGAGTGAGGTTTATAGGGGTAACGTATGAATATGTTCCTTGTGATATCTCGACAAATTCAGAAACTCTACGAAACGTAGCTCAAGTGAATTAATATTGTTAAAGAAATAGGTACCTAAATATAAGAATGTACATTTTTTTAAACGAGATAGGCCTACGTTTGATCACATCCCACCTGATGGAAAGTGAAAATGCGGTCGACGATGGAAGTAATAAATACACACATAAGTGTGCGAAATGTGTATAATATATCGGCTGATAGATTTATTGGTCTCCAGTCTGATTATAAACCTGACCATATTCGATCATACCGACTAGCTAAACTTTCTGATCCACGCGCCTTTTGGTCTAAGAGTCATTGTACTTTATACACTGATAAATTTTATTTATTTATTTATTTATTTATTTATTTATTTATTTATTTATTAAAGCATGCCAACATAATGTACACCTTTACTAACAATTACACACATTTTTATATAATACATGCTAAGTGTCATTACATTTATAGGCACAGACTGCATTTAATGAGGTGTGCGAGTAACTTTACATTAAAATAATATAATAAAAAAGAAAGGAAATCACATGGTAGGCAGTTATTACTAAAACTCACTTGAAAAATTAATTTAATACATACTAAATAATATTATATATAATATTAATTATTGGTACATATATATGAAAATGTTAATATAAATACGAATAAATTTCTTTATAAATATTTATGAATAATTACGATAGAGCTTAATACATACGAATCATCTTCCTAGCGTATGTATGTCCCGGCTTATAGCCAGGTTCCGTTTTACGTCTTCTACACTTTTCCTTATGGTTTTCGGCATCCTCTATATTTAGTTCACACTTGGTAACGTAAGATACGTACCCTCACGAAGTCAAACCAGTGCCTCTCCGACCTACCTCGAAGTCTTACTTCTGAAACAAGGTCTACGCACCTGTTACTTACACACCTACTTCGCTGGTGTGCGCAATATTAAGATTAAGTTTTAGATATTTTTTTTAAATAAAACTAATATTATTGTTCTTTTAGGTAGATAAATCAATAGCTACGTGGGTCGAACGCATTATAATTAGTTGACCTAGGTCAATAAACAAATAATTTGATATTACTAGGTAAGAACGAATAACATGCATACGACTCCTAATAGACGATAATATAATTTATTATTGAATATGTAATTACCGTTCATGGCTGGTGCCGAGCCAAATGTTATTGTAATATTATTTGAATTGTGAGTACTATCCTTAACTATTTTTTTTTATTTGGTTCACAAATTGGGTTTAGCCCAGAACAAAATCTACACTAATTAATACCATATATAAAGTAAAGGCTCATCCTAAGTACAGTGAACACAGCATGCACATTAGGCGTGTTAAATTTTTACGAGAGAAAAACAAAAAAAAATCGTTGATGAAAAAACAAAAATGATGAAGAGAGTAAATGTATAACATGACACAAAAAGGAATATTAGTATATATAAAAACAAAAACTGCTACGTGCAACAAAATAAAATAAACGCAGCGAGGCAGGTAGGGGCTTTCAGTCTATTGTGAATCTAGTTCAATAATTAATGTACTATGTACTACCACCGTACCATCGTTTGTAGCGTCCGTTACCCAGTAGTCATACTGGACCGGCTTACAAACCGGAGGTCCTGGGTTCAAATCTCAGTGTGGCAAAGATTTTCGCCTGGACGCTCCCGTATTTCGGAAGGCCAGTAAAACTGTGGTTCCCGACTGTTTCCTATAAGTTATGTAGGAAGCAGTCATTAGGTCATGTTACAGGCCATGTAGGAATCTCAGCGACCTGAAACTGCAATATATAGGTTGGCCACACGACCTATAAATTGTGATTACTCTGACAGTGTAAGTAGGGCAACCTGTTCTGTTGGAGTATAAACACCAATTATTATTATTTTTACCGAAATGTGGTAAAGTTTAATATTATAATATGTAATTATTCTCACCTGAAAGAATATGAAAAGGTTGGTATCATTATGATTCATGTCATAGATATTTGTGTAGATAAATCGTTAAGCAAAAATAAATGATTTATAGTAGAGTCTTTGAATTGACGAGAAGAAAAAGATAGACAAAGTGCTTCTTTCTTAAATATATAAAAAAAACTTATAGTGCAACGGTGTGTACTATTGATCATCTTTACTTCTTCATTTAATTTAGTTAATGATAAAAAAGTTTTTAAAACCAAATTTTATTAATTTGGTTTAGGGCTCCATAATGAATTAATGATGAATCAGTCATTCTCTCTTTATATCATAGTAGTGTAGTGTCTTTGCAGGAGGTCGTCTAGGTACCCACCTGGACGACTCTACCTCAACAGTTGTTGTACCGCCTGAGCAGTGCTGTGCAAACATTACTGTGCACAGGTAGGAGGGCATTGTAGCTAGAGAAATCACAGGGCTAAAGAGTCTTAACATCTTATGACTCTTGAGTAAGAAGCGTTGGTGCAGTGCACCTAGAATTTCACATCATTGTGAAATACATCACATCATTGGTAGCACTGCTGTACTGATTTTGGGCAGCGTTATTTAAAACCAGGAGAGCGTCTAGTTCGTCTTCTTACTTTTTCACTTAAAAAAAAGATCCTCTGACTGAATATAGAGCCGAAACACGGTCACAGTGACCTCTTGGCGATACGATCACTCAGTTGTACTTATCTACAAGATTATTATATTAGTTAGTTTCAGTAAGAAATATTCGTTGATCCCAGATAAATAAATATAATGAGTGAATGATAGACGATCGCGATCCATTAGCGCTAATCCTGTGATCGGCAGCGAGTGTCGGCAGGAGGCAACCCTAACAAATATCCTTCCATTTAGTGAGTGACTCCGCCACGACTGAGCGATTAGTTTTACCGGTTTATTACCAGAACTTAAGGCCAATATCCAGGGTTGTCACATCCAGGAATATACACAAATATTAAACATTTTATGAAGACACTAAGAGCTTTAGTTCGTAGGTTCGGAGCACTTAGTTTGATTTCTGTTCTGTGTTCTTAGACTGTTTCTCCCCTTTAGTGAATAAATTTACAATCATCTTTTCTCAGCCACAAGTTTTATTGATGATACATTATCCAGTATCCAGTAACATTTATATACAACTTTGAATATGTTTTGATAATACGTTAATTAACATTTTGTAGAAGGCTTTGATCGACTTATTAAAAAAACTAATTTATATTATGGTGGCTATACTTACTGTGACTTACGTTCAATGAAGTTTACGAGGGATTTATACAACCTTTTAGTTTAAGTCTACCTTCGGCCACATCTTTTATTTATTTCTTTTCATGTCAACATACACACTTTACCTACCATAAAATTACACGTGTTTGCCCTTATAATACGAGTTTAATTACTTTATTACAGGCAAAAACATTAATGAGGATTAATGAGGATTACTATAACTTATTTTTTTTTATACAACGAAGTAAGAAGACGAGCAAGATGCTCTCCTGATGATAAGAGATAACGCTGCCCATTATACAGTGCTCAGACTTATAATCAGGCATCGTGATCAAAGCGTAACTTCTAAAGATTTAAAAGAAAATGAATACAACAGTAGTAGTAAAGTCCTCTAACTAATAAGAGAGTAGTGGTTGAGTACCGCAGCAGTAACGCAGCAACAAACAAGTGAAATTTTAAAAATACTTTTTAAAAACAAGCTTTATTTATTATTATTATCTTGCATTATAAAGTACTCGTCAAGACGAATCAAATGAGCCCAAACTCGATGGGGTTGCGTTGTTTTATGACAAAGTTCCTATGGCCACCTTCCAGCTCCATCATCAGATCAGCTCCATGTCATAATAATATTGCATTGTCATCCGATTTACACACGCATGCAAATTTTCAGCTCAATTGGAAACCGGGAAGTGGGTCAAATTAAACTCGCAAGATTTGATTACAGACAGACAGACAGACAGACAGACAGACAGACAGACAGACAGACAACAGACAGGTGAAAGTAATATAAAGCTTGTAACTTATGTAAAGATAAAGTTGAAGCAGGGGGAGTGCGCCGGCTGCAGGCGGTGTGGTGCGCTCTAATCGACCGAGCGAAGCGAGGTCTTAGAGTCGAAAGCCGCGAAATGCCTGCGTTTGGACCAGTTTAACGCTTGACCTCTGGTGCTTAAGTTTGGTTGACGTTGACTTGAAAACGGTTAATCCAAATTAAATGAAATTTTACACACAAGTTAAGAAGGTTAATTGGATAATTGTAGTGAAAAAATTAGCGAAATAGGTTACAGGGTTGCAGAGATATAGGTGACTTAAAGTCTTTACGATAGGTCTGACGATTATTTCAAAACTGGAGCGCTGATAATTTTTTTTCTAACATATACACATTTTTTATAAGCGACACAAATATATTAGCCAAAGTGTATGTTTGTATGTATGTTTGTTACGCGATAACTGGAAAACCAATGGTCCAATCTGCATGAAACTTTGCAAACGCGTAATATAAATCCATAGAATTTTTAAGTTCGAACATGAGCCAAATCGGTCGAAGGGTTCTAGAGTTTTAGAAAATGCTTAATTTCAACGTTACCAAAGTTCCAATCTTAATGGAACTTTGCGATCAGGTAGTATAAGCTAAAAGAATTCTCATGTTCGAAAATGAGCCAAATCGATCCAAGGGTTGTAGAGTTATGAAGATGATTAAATTATAATGTTTTGCACAATTTGTTAGGTACATTAAGTTTGAGAAAGATCCTACAGGCAAAAAAGAGCAAGCAAGTTGATAAAGTTAAAGAATTAATAGCGATAAAGTCCAATAATTCGAGAATTTCAAGCAATTTATCATATTTTCAATATTTCTTATTTTTAATTATTTTCATATATTTTTTTAGTACATTACGTAATACCAATAATTGCGTCAATTATAGTCCGGCCGCCTAAAGTTTGCTATTGAAATTGGTGTCACATACATGTAGGTAAGTACACGTTTTGTGCTGTTTTTTTAATATTTTTATAAACCTCATTTCGCTCGATCGATAAAATATAATGTTATATTTAATTTAAGTAGTATGAAAATAAAGTAAAATAGTTATTTAAAAAAAAAACCTTATTAATAGCGTTATTTTATGCCCATCGCTAATGGCAAGCAACCAAAGTTGGACTTAGTAGTATAGGCATAATTATAATATAATATAATGATGACGACATAACTACATCACATTGCCTAAAATTTTGTATAAATTATCCCGAACACAATGTACCGGACTATAACTCGCTGTCAAGTAAAATAATATTTTACAGTGGTCGTAGCATGCCAAACGAGATCCCGCTGAAATGTCAAGCGTAGAACTGTCATACCATACATTGTAGTTTTGTGAATATATGGGATGACAGTTCTACTCTTGAAGTTTGGTCGGGATTCTGTGTGGCATGCTACGGCTACTGGCAAAACACGAAAGTGGAGACCATAAACAATAATAAGCAGGTAACAATGTCTGTGGAAGTGGTGATAGAATAAAAAAACTCGCTGAATCGTTTTATGATAAAATATAATTTAAATACATAATTTATATGAATACATACAAATATCATCGACCGAGCAAAGCGAACTCTTAGAGTTGAGAGATCTCTCGGTGGCAGTAAGGTTATTTGAGTAGTCTATCTGCATAACTTTTTAAAACCTAAAGTAATTGTTTGTGCCGGCACATTCAACAATAAAGGTGCACGAGCACACCATAATGCATCGCGGGCCGTGTACTTATAGTCTGCCAAATTTCATAAATATATGGTAACGGCAAGTTCCCTATGAATGTTGATTTATTCAGAGGGTCAAAAAAAATTAGGTACGTTTTTGAAGGATAAACGGGTGTATTTTTTTCTACGTTAACTCAGAAGTTTAATTTAACGGGCACCAAGCGGCTACAGACCTGTGTATTATGGTAAAAATATACAATTCTACGGGATGTAGAGTATAAATTGGTCTTGACAGGCATACGGATGACCAAGTGATCCTATTTATTAGGATTTCGTTTTTTCCTTCAGAGGAACGAAACTCTAAAAAGGATTATATTCAAAAAATCTCGGTACGTAGGTTTATTGAGTTTTAATTTCTCAGAATTCTTATATTTTGAGTTTTAATATTAATGTTAAAGTTCTTGTATTAGGATATATTTAGTCGAGACCTAAAGTCTAAGGTTTACCACGGAAATTGGGCTGCGAGGTCACAGTTCGAGGCGAACTACTAGTTGGAAGATAGTTGGCGTCGGTCCTTTCAAGCCGACTTGTTTGCAATCTTACTTTACCTAGGTAAGTTCAAATCGTGAGTTTATCTAGGTTCAGAATAATATCACTTTAATTGCCAGTACATCTATCCACGGGTATGTTGCTAAGCCTTTTGGAACTTTTCAAGTTGCTTATGAAATGATCACCAACGGTACTTTACCACTGCTCGTGACTAGGTACAGAATACGTATTAATAAAAGTTATTATTCTTCAAATGGTTTTAAAACCCAGTCATGTCACCCTATTACTGGGCTGAAGAGTCTTAAAATCTTATGATTTTTTAGTAAGAAGCGGCTGCAGTGCACCCAGAATTTTACCTTTGTAAAATACTGGGTAGCACTGTAACAGTACTAATTATGGGCAATGTTATGTCTTACCATCAGGAGAGCGTCTTCCTCATCTTCTTCGTTGTACAATTTTTTTTCCAAAAAAATACCTATTTGCTAAAATAGACACAAGCATGAAGCATGGCATATAATTTGATGAGAGAGACGTGAAACTCAAAATAATATAGCATTTTACCTTTCTGTTTTTTTCTGTTTTTTCCACGAAAAGCCTCCTTAAGTCAAGACAAATGGAGTATTAAAAAGTCGCTTAATATCCCGGTACCTGCATAATGAAGTGACAAAAGCCTTCTAATGAAGGTAATGTAATCACCAACAACACAATGGAAGGCTGCCGGGGTCCGTCCTCAGGACTAATTCTAGCCATTTGTCTGATCTTGGGGGATATGATCTCTCGGACTGATGACTCTCATTTTGACTGCTATAGTTTTAAACGAGCTCCGATTACTTGGAACCCATCGCATTAAATATAGTGAATTTTGAATAATTCAATCAATTCCGTCAAGAGTCAAACTGAATGCGTGATTTTGAAGGACTGAGGTACGAAGTTCTATGCAACACCGTGACGGTCATCTATGAACATAACTCCAAGTTACCCCACCCCCTCTCCTCCCAGGCCGCTTTACCTTTCCAACCGGAGCGAATCACAAACCAATATTGAATGAGGATGTTACTAGACCAGAGACTTTCTAATTAGGAAATCACAGCATCGTTAATAAATCACATTACAAAAGGGCGCTTTCCAGATAGAGCAACTATTACCTACCTATATTGATATTTCATATTAATGAGAAGGTTTCAGCAAGTTATGTACATTAAAGTGAGCATCAAACTTAGTGGCTAAGAATTAGCCAATGGCCCAGCAGATGTCTTTTACAGGATATAATGTAAGTGGGCAGTCGTCAGGTCATGTTATCCGACATAAATCGAGTTAGGCAATCCTTTGCCTCCATTTTGTTGGAGTATAAACATTAAGGAGCTCTCGATGTGGGCAGGGAATGGACGCGGGTAACTTACGGCTAGAACTTCGAGGCGTGGGTGGCAGTTGTTAGGTTAGTTAGGTTATGTTGGGTGAAAGTGCGTATCTATAAAGTTCTAGATAAACTGCACCACGTTTTTGAGGTTTCTGTAGGTGAAACGGTCTATCGGCGGAAGAATCCTTTTGCAGGAGGTCGATTAGATGTCCCTAAAGTGCCAGTTATTCTACCGCCTGAGCAGTGATGTGCAGACATTACTGTGCATCGGTGGGAGCGCACTGTAGCTAGTGAAATTACTAGACTAAAGAGTCTTAACATTTTATGATTCTTGAGTAAGAAGCTTTTGTATAGTGCACCTAGAATTTAACAATATTGTGAAATCCTGGATAGCACTGTACCTACTAATTACGGGCAGTATTATCTCTCACCATCAAGCAATCTTGCTCGTCTTATTTACATAAAACTAGTTCTCTCAACGCAATATTTTCAGAAGAAATTGTTAATACTCCTTTGACCCATAGATCCGTATTTCCCCAAGTCTTTTATTCGTAAATGAACAAACAATCGTTACTACAACAGGATGTATAATAAAAATGGTTTAGTAAACATGTCCCTAACGAGACACATTCCATATTGTCATTATCCTCCATTATTTAGCACAACAAATAGACAAATAGATTAAGCTTGCCGAGGATATTAAGCAAATTAACATTTATCTTGATATTTGTTAATCTTATTCCAATATTGTTTCTAGTAACCTTGCTTACGAAGGAAAATTGACGGGTGAGACGTGAAAACACGTTAGATTAAAATAAAAAGAGAAGATACGGTACAGGCGTCTAGAAAATTGACTGCTCTAATTAGGTTAGTTTAGGTCGCGAGTCGGCGACTTTTTCCCCACGCAGGCTCAAGTTGGACTAAAACAACGAAAGTGCGTACCGTGTCTTCCTATTTCATTTTAATCTAAAGAAAAAACGTAACAGTATTATTGAAACATGTTTCGTGTGATACCGGCGGCTAACACTAACTGAATAAAATGTAGTGAGTGTGTGAGTTGCTCTGGCATTTAGTTCAGGCGCCGCGTGCGTGACGTCACTCGCTCCGTCCCGCCGCGACTCTCGCTTGTTTTTGATGTTCTTCTTATTACTGTCGATCAAATGATGGGTGACCACATTTTAACGTCCACATTATACTATCAAGTTGTTCATTCTCTAGTTACTGTACTATTAATCATCGTACTAATAATATAAATATATGAAAGGAAAGAGTGACTGACTGACTGATCTATCAACGCACAGCCCAAACAGCTGGACGGATTGAGTTGGAAATTGGCATACAGATAAGTTATATGACATAGACCTCCGCTAATAAAGGGTTTAGCCACGCGGGCAAACCTGCGAGCATAAGCTAGTATTATTATAAACGCGAAATGTTGGTACAGATTTAGGAATGCAAGGATGAAGTGAAGTTGGTTACTCTTTCACGCAACAACTGAACATATTGGGCTGAAACTTGGTAGCTTCGTCACTAGAATAACACATACGCTACTTTTCACCGGGTAAAACCTTACCCCATCAAGTAATATAATAAATGATGTTCAAAAATAATATTGGAGCAAAAAGCAAGCGTCAGCAATAATGTCCGTGGCCGTGTACCCTATAGAGAGTGTTAGCAAGGGCGGTGCGTCAGCGTGAGGCAGCTTAATAGCAGCCGAGGTACTGGGGCAGCTCCGGAACCATTTGTATTGAATATTTCTGCACACCTTGCACAAAAATACAGCCTCTGTAAATAATATACAGGTTAGGCCGAATATCAGCGTCCACCAGCCCGTTATGGACCTCGACTTTGTGTGAGACTCTGTCGTTCAATGTATGTATTTTCGTTGTTCGTAGTCGAACTTGAAATATTATAATTCGTGGAATTTTCTACATAATTAAAATTTCATTTTGTTTCATGTTTTTAGTTATTGTTCTTTTTTTTGTTTTTTACAGTTTTATCAATTTTGTGCTTTAAAAAAGGACAATGGAGTATTAAATGAAGTATAATACGTGTGCATATTTTTGTGTTCGTAAAATGTTGTTATTTAAGATAGAAAACTAGAAATACTTTTAAAAAATATAAAAGAATCAAATCTATAGTAAACTTCAAAAAAGTAAATGCTACGAATTTATATCGTGAGAACGAGAGGGTCGTCCGCCAAGAAAAGACCCTTAATAATATAATGCAGCTTTAAATGAAATGGGGCGTCCCTTTGTAATGATAACGGAGGCATTTGGTTCATTTATTAGCGGCTTGCCCTCGGTTATTGACGGATGTGCCAACAACGGCCGACAAATGGAATATTCTAGAACAATCGGAGCGCTGTTTGCCTCCGAGTGGAGTCAATACGTGGCTCCATGGCCACAACTCAACCTGGGAATGTACCTATATATTGTCTTGTTGAGCCACCTGGGATCCTATTTGAGGTCTCAATTTAGATGGGTATAATTACTGGGGTTTAACACTAAACCTTCGCGATTTAAACTCATGTTAATCGTAATGTCACGTGACTCATGACTCATGTTGTGCGTTGAAGTTACTCGTAGTTTTATAATATGTTTTGTAAAACTGAGATTAAAAAACTACGTAAAGCTCCGACTGATTAAATAACATGAGCTAAGGATATTTTACTTCTTAATGTCTCAGGTAGACAAATCGCAGTGTTTTGTAGGACTTCGTACCTAAAGAATATCTAGGTAACACTGCAACGGTAATCTCATTAATATTATAAACGTGAAAGTTTGTAATAATGAAAGGATGTCTGGATGTATGTTCATTAATCTTTCACGCCTATACTGATGGACAGATTGAGCTAAAATTTGGTATAGAGATGGCTTAGACCCTGGATAACTCATTAGAGTACAGCGGGTAAAACCATTGGGCGCAGCTAGTGGATATATAAAAGCGTTCTTGCAAGCGTCGCTGTATCACCTTATTACTTATTACCTCTTGTCGCGTATAAGATTTCCAGTGTGTTTTTTACGTTTTATTTCATTTCAGTACACGTAAAATTTTTTAACGATTGTGTAGGCTTTAGAGCACTATAGCATAACTTCAAATTAAATATTACAGATCTGTATTCAGACGTCTGTTGTTCGTGTTTCGTTTTACACGAATTCATGTTATTGCTAATACAAGGTTAGCTGTAATATTAGGTTTGCTGGTTCGTAGCGAATTCTAGTAATAAGTATAAGCTCCAGCTTATATGTTTATGTCTATAAACGTAAGAGTGTTCACAACGGTATATATTTTTAACACGATTTAATGATAAAATGTAATTTTAAATAGTGTTAAATGTGATTGTTACAGTGATTCCATTCAGGAACGCAGTCTAGGCTCGAGTGTCGATGACGATTGATTTCAGTGAAATATTCAAACGAACTGAGGTACCTACCGGGGGATAGCTTTTACCGGGTAAACTTATACGATTTGTTTTGTTTCAAATCTCCACACACACTCGTACAATACACCCACATTTAAATTCTAAAACGTAATATGGTTAGTGTTTTACGCGTATCATGTTAATTTTAGGATTTGTCTGCATACCAAATTCCAGCTCAATCAGTAAAGCCGTTTAGCCGTGAAAAGGTGACAAACACATATACATTATTTGTACTTTCGCATTAATAATATTAGCGATAAGACCGCAAATCATTACACATTATGCGATATAAATTATATTTAATTTTAAATTAATGTGTAAGATGTTTCAAGGAATGTTATATTACATCTAAACTAATTAAACATTGAGCTATGTCTATGCTCATAAATATAACAAAGTAATCTTCCCCAACGTAAGCCCAGCTCTAATATCGGTCAAGAGCGCCGCATTGTTTCCTTCACCTCATCGTATTCATGTAATATTGCTCTGCATTATAAATTATAATCTACATCAGCTCGACAATAACGTACAGTAAGTGGCGAGTTTATTATTATAACAACAGATAATAAACTGAAAGCTTGCTACGAGACTAAACAACCTCTTTTCTAGTGAAGAACTGTTTATGCACCTCTAGATAAACCTATCGTATATACTAGGGACTAGGTGCATCTGGCTATTCACTGAAAACTGAAAAGTAACATTAGGGTCTAAAACGTCACGAATCGTTTAGTGTAAAAATTAGGGTCTAAACTTTAAACATACATATCGAATTTCAATCCAATCGGCCCAAAATCAAACCTTTTAGGCATAATAAAATAACACACATAATATTGTTTACATAGACGTACGAAATCATAGGAATTAATCTTGAGTTTTAGTCCAAACTAGTGATATTTTAAACCTATTTTTGTATTGTAAACATAATGTGTATGTATGTGCCCCGTACCCTGGTATCCGGAGTGTAAGCACATTATTTATATAAAAGTGTTGTAAGTCTGTATCGGTGTGTTATTGTAACAGTTTGCCGGCGCGATATCAATCCATCGCCGGCTCTGCTCTGTTAGTATTTAGTATCGGTGGTACTTAGCTGGTGTGTTTCACTAAATTGTTTGCGTATCCACTTATAATATCGACATCTGTATATTGGCATACATGCAATACCGACTCGTTTTTTTTTATACAACGACACAGATAAGACGAGCAAGACGCTCTCCTGATGGTAAGAGATAACGCTGCCCATAATCAGTACAGTGCTATCCAGTATTTTACAAACGTAAAATTCTGGGTGCACTGCGCCAACGCTTCTTATTTGAGAGTAATAAGATGTTAAGACTCTTCAGCCCAGTTATTTCACTAGCTACAGTGCCCTTCTATCGAAGCACAATATTGTTTGCACATCACTGCTCAGGTGGTAGAATAACTGGCACTTTTGGGGTACCCACCTAGTCGACCTCCTGCAAAGGAAGTCTACCCCCGGTAAAATATAATAAAAATCCCGGTAAATATAATCAGACTTAAAAGAGTTTGTCTTGATAATATTAATATAAGCCAGGTTACAACGTAATAAGTTTCTATTCAAAACTTACCTCTACTATGTACCTGATAACTGCACCAGGTACCTATGGAATATTTTGATGAAACTGCAAGATTATAATATTATAAGCCAATCGTTTTCAACTTCCAAGCAAATATAGGTAAGTACAAAGTCAAAATTGTACGTGGTCAGCTTTTTCCTACATATTTTCTAAACTACTGATCAGGACACTCTTAGGGCACAGGCTGGGTTACAAGTTTCATCGAATGCGTTTAATTCGTTTTTAAGACCCGGTTATTGAAAGCGATTAAGTCTATTTTTCTTTGATTTCACTTGCGTAAATTCCGTAGAATAAATATTATAATATATAAATTATTATTATAATAACGATGTTTCCGCAGGTGCAAAGTTTGCAAACCGAATTAGATTACCAGTCCAAGCTTAGAGCTGGAACAAGTGAATCGTTCACCGCATCTGAGATAACTATTCCCTGCATCACTACGCATTCCTAAAAGCATGTGCTCTACGTTATGTTGGATGCGAAGTGCGCGTCGAATGCTCTCAGCTTCCAATACATCCTGTTAGCCAGCGAGCTTAAGGCTAGCGTAGACTACGACGAGCCGCACCGCAATACAATCGCATAACAATTTTGCTGCATGACTTTTATGTGAAGTGACTGGGCAGCATTATAGTTTGCGTTAGTTTTTATACATAAATTGGTCGCTGGAGGATTTTTGTATGATACTCTGCGGTATGGCTAGCTCTAATTTCCGCCAACCTTTACATTGTAGTATTGCAGGTGTGTGACCCGCCGTGTTAGTGAATAGTAAAGTGCTTGTTTGTATAATGCAGAGCGGCCGGTGGTCCTTTTGTTAGTTCCGTTGATTCTAATAGCTTGAATAACTTTCATCTCTGTTTCGGGTCGCGGTTACCGTAAGAGTTAAGGTTGTTTATGTAAGGTTTGGAAATGAAGCGCGTCGAGATGAAAGGGATGCTCCTTTATATCGTAAAAACGAGTTGTTTACGAGTGTCATTCATGAGCCGCCGCCGTGCCCGGCCCGGCCCCGTCCCGGCCCCGTCCCCGCACCGTGTCGGACACAGAAATAGTCGTAAAGGGTCGACGACTTACAACTCATAACACACGCACGTACGACGCGACTAAACACAACACTGCACTAAACTGAACCGAACCATTCTTACTTGTTATTGGAAGTAGTGTAACAGAGGTGAAGTACCCATACTTACCCCTTGTGTGATTATGTGAACAAACGAGTGGGCTTATATAATGTTACTTATTTTTTTATTTATTCAAGTAGACTACAGCGGACCGGGGTAGCACTTTTTAAAATCAATTTAAGACTACTAGCCATTAGAAAACTACCTCTCTAAGAAAAACAGGAAAGAAACTTATAGAAATTCAAATATCTGCTGTTTACAATTAATATCTTGGTTTGTTTTTTTTTTTGTTTGTGGGGCACCGCAGTTGGTTTATCCTGCAGAAGTTTACAGGTTTTATTAGGTTTTGGCTAACTTTGTAAAAGCTTTCCTTAATAACATAGATTTTCCGTGTCTTTTTTTCCATACCTATTGTGTGTTGACAGCACACTCATACTATTTGTTTTTATCATTCATACACACTAAACATTGTAAGTCTGCGACAAATGTGACAAAAATTGTACACGAGACTATAATAGCATTATTAACATAGGTATTAAATAATTTATAAATCCATCAAATAATTTAAGAATCAAAAAATAAAAACACACATAAAAAGGTGTTAAAAGGGGTCCCTGAAACAGAATATTATCACGTCACTCGAGCGAGTCGCAGCCTGCAGGTGCTAGGTACGGTAGAACTCTGCAGTCACGGTCCATTTATTCCGCAAAGCCTTCTCTTTATTCCGCGAAGGCTGGCGAAGTCGCAGGAAGTGGAGTGAATTCACTGACGCTGCGAAGACGCTGCATTATTCAGTCAATAAGCGCCGAGACGCGACTTTGTTTCCACTCAGGCTTGAGGACACGCGGCTGTTGGCTCGTCACACATACCATCGTACCATGGTATTATGCTACTGATATTATTTGAAATTGTATGCTTTTTTTACGTATCCTACATTGAAACCACTAGGCCTGTATATAATATTTCTGAAATCTTGTATAGTATAAATATTACGTATTTCGGGCAGAATCTAAATTTATAAAAGGAAAGAGTGACTGACTAACTGATCTTTCATCCTACAGCCCAAACCGCTGAACGGATTGGGTTGAAATTTGAAACACAGACAGGTTTTTTGATGTAGACCTCCGCTAAGAAAGGATTTCACCATGCGGGTAAAGCCGCGAGCGTAAGCTAGTTGAATATTATAAATGCATTATTATAAATGCAAAAGTAAGAATCTTGTGTATGTGTGTGTGTTTGTTACTTTAGGTATTTAATTGTACTAGTATATTCAACGTGGAAAGGTGCACTAAAATTATTTAATTAAACCACTGTTTAAATGATAGGCCTACGTTTGACCACATCCCACCTGATGGAAAGTGAAAATGCGGTCGACGATGGATCACGTAAGATGCCTATAAAGGTACCTATTCACTCGTGCCTTGAAGATACCCAAGTTGAAGATCTCGATAATATACTTACATACTTTCGAGTATATCATTATTGTAATATATTACGTAACCCTTCTAAAGATAACTCTGCTAATATATATTGTAGAATATTAGTAAACTCCACGAGGAATGTAGCTCGTTAAAGCAGTCGAGCCTGTGTAGCGGCAACTTTGTGTATAGTTGTTAGTCTTACACATTATCCAGAAACTTCGCTCTCTGTCTGCTATTTATTTACAACTAGCTGTATCCACTGTTTTTGCTCGATGAAAAGTAGCCTGTGTGTTATTCCAGAATCTAAGCTACTTAAATACCAATTTCAGTTCAATTTGAAACGTTTCTGAATCAATAATTGTAGTCTATTTGAATAAATACTTTGAGTAAACTATGCATTTGTACGAAACATTGTAGCCACTGACCATCAATTGATACACTTGTATTAGTAGGCTTGCTTTGAATGATGTGTAATGAATGTGTAACAGTAGTGCCTCCGAGCAGCCGGTCGCGAGCCAGTCGACCGGAGGACTGCACCGATTGCTGCAAATTGCTGCTAACTCCCGCCATCGCACGCGAAGCCGCGGCGGATATCAGCTTTTTTTCATACTAAATAGTCATACGTTTGACCACACCCCACCGATGGAAAGTGTAGAAACGGTGGATGGTAAATCACGTGGAATGTCTAGAAAGGTTCCACTCTAAGGTATCCCTATTCACTCGAGCTTTGTAGATTCCCATGTTTGTATTGCCTGGAAAACACGGTTGACGACATTGTGTTCCAAATGCGACCAGTTCTTATTTAAAAAGTAGAATCAAAACGCTTGGTTTGTTTAGTAGACGCATTAACTGCAGGTCCCGCGCACTAACCGCGGACCATACCGCAGCCAGATTCATTACATTCCGTCGATTCAACCCCAAACATCGAACGCGAGCGATAACACGAATCACCTGGCTCTATTGGAGTGCACGGTGCAGGATTCACCTGCTCCGCCTCGGAGGAAGTCCTTGCTCACTATGAGCTACGCTAAGTACTCCAAGGAGGAGCTTGGGCTAATGGCCCAAGAGGACGAGAAGATAATCTTCCATACGCTGGAGAAATCCTCAAAAATCAAGGGGGCTAAAGTCTCTGTAAAGTCCCTTCAATGTAGGACCACCAGCATGAGAAACATAATAAAAGAGCTCATGCAGCGGGTAGCGACTGACGAAACCCAGCAGTTGCAGGCGAAAGTCAGCCAATTACAAGCCGAAATCGACCAGCTGCAGAGCAAGCTGGCCGAAATTACCAGTGTGCTTTCATCTATGCTGGGAAGCGAGGAGGCTTGGGCGGCTGTTGCCTCCTTCTGCGAGAACGTGATGACGCGGAAGGAGGCTGCGGAGCGACTGAGACAGCACGGCCCTCTCGCCACGATGTCTCAGGCGACCCGCAACTCAAATCGAGGTACGGCAAGGCGACTCTATATGAGTCTACGCCAGCCCCCCGGTGGTGAATAGCGGATGACAGGCGCGGGGGCGCCTTTCATCCGCATTGCACATTCACCTCCACCGTCGGAGGGAACGTCCGAGCACTCGGGACCGTTCCCGGGCCCCTCCCTGTTGAGAGGGGCGTGTAGGGCCCGCCTTTGTGAAGGCGGGCAGTCGTCGACGGAGGACTGGATGCAAGGCTCTGCCGATTCCCAGGCCTCCGTCCCAAAGACGATGCGGGAGTGCCGCCGGGTTGTTTTAGTGGGTATACCCGTACAGCTGCCCTGCACGGGGAGTCCCACATAACCCTCCCATACCCCCGATGGAAGGGTATGCGTAACGCATTTTTTCCCGGCGCTAACAAAAAAAAAAAAAAAAAAGCCCTAATGAACGCACGCCGCGCCGCCCGCCGCCCGCGACCGCTCCCAGATTAGGAGAGAATCCATTTAAGAATATTGACAATGCTAATTCACTCCGGCTCCGTGGGGCGAATAAAACATTTTGTAAGTAGCCGCCGCGCTGTAATCTCTTCTGAGCTGCTATCAAAACAAGGTGAAAAAGTTATTTATCCCGTTCCGTCCATTACTGAGGTGCGGAGGTCAGCGCGGGGGTCACGGCAGGCCCCGGCGGCAGGCCTCGCTCCAGGTCGGTGACGCTTCTGTTTCCCGTTAACGACTCACCTCTCATTAGAGCCGCTCGCTTCAATTGAACGCGATCCTCTTAAACGTCGTCGTGTTCCCGAGCTCGGCTGTTTGGAGAATTAGTCATTTGCGGCATTATTCGGTCCCGAGTACAGCGAGTCGTCGGCCTCGCCTCGCGGTGTGTTTGTGCCGCGTCCTGACGAATGACGGAGCATTATATTTCATTTCCTCTTTATTAGCGTCGGTGCGATAACGTCGCTCGGATTGTGTCGTGACGTGACGTGATACACTCCACGCACACGCGATGTAGGCTGTGGGGGCCCGAACATCTACTCGATACCAATCCAAACATTGTTCACCATTCATATTATTACTTGTGTTGGAGTCATTTAACTCGCTTAATACTACTCGAAGAACACTCGACATCATAATATTACACTAAATAAAAACTCCTAAAAAGCGTAGAACTTCAAAGAATCGTTTATTATTTACAAAGTTTCACGTAAATAGGAGGCAGAGAACCCTTTCTCTAATATCTATGAAGCCTATCTGACGCTAAAAGTTTTCTTTTTGAAGCAACGAGCAGGTATAAGCGGTTACATTAACATGAAGTCCGAACTTTAACAGAAAGGCTACTTATTTCGCAAGTTAAGTAGGCAAAGTATCTGTTTTTGTAGTAGAACCTTGACTCGTTTCATTATTCAAGAGGTGGGAAGATAGGCGACGTGCCCCGGTGTGCGTGCGTGTCCTACACGGCACGCGCGTGCATGTGTGCGTGTGTACACATGTATGGCGCAGTCGGCAGGATTAGCATGTCAAAGCGAGGCTCCGCCGACGCCTGATCTTTTATGTACTGAATTGCTCTCTCAAACTATGTCTAATGTGCTATCAACCGACTGGAGGAACGTGCTCTGTGTATTGTTTCACAAGCCTGGTTAGCTTTCATACGTCTAACTTAACATGACAAATTGGGTTGATAAAAAGGAATTAACAAAGTTATCGAGACATAAATAATGTTTGTCTGTGGGACTAATCTCTCCATCAAAAAACGAAAAGATTTTCCTGTTCATTTCGCAGCGGGAAGATGAGTGATGTCACCCTAAATCCCAGTTAATTTATGACCGGCCAAACAGGGGCGACTCCGCGCTTCGACAAAAATCCGCCAATTCCCTAAATTGCTGATCCTCGGTGCAGATGTTTTCCTCCTTTTAATTCGCAAATAATAATTACAAATGTTGAAAGCGCCAATCCCTGACAACTTAATATATTATGATCGTTCATAACACTACGCAATGCGGTGACATGCTAGTATTTATGTATTATTACAATTTATGGGCGACAGAACAACTTCTACATTATTATTTATGCCTTATACGAGGTATCTTAATCTTTTTACTTCCTTTTAGCCTTACAAGTAACTACTATACTGATATGTATCTAATAGATTATACATTATTCATATTGTTTCCGCTACGCTACACTGAACTATATTTAGAATGGTGTCATTAGGAATCAAGGTCGCTATTACACATCAATTTACATCTAGAACATCGTCTGTCGCTTCAAGTTACATTTCATTATACTTTTCTCACTTATTGACTAACCTTGAACTAATTTGATAGCTGCCTTAGTAGCAGTTAATATTGTGTAGTTAAGGAAGCTTTCATCTCATCACCCGTCGAGTGACGAGGCGGCAAGTAAGGCATTATCGCGACACTGCCTAGTCGTCTACTAGCCTACTAGTTACCGGAGCACGTCGGCTAACTGAGTTACGAGCGACTCGTCCCACCTTCACTAAGTAGTTACATTTTAAGCTCGTGACGCACTCGCCGTGAGTCTGCTTCACTAGGTTTGCATTATTTATCAGGAGACGAAAATAGACCACAGATCGCATGAATTGATCAATTTTATCTATTTTCGATCACGTATGATCACGTACAAACATTTTTAAACTAAATAGGCCTATGTTAGAACACATCATATGTGAGATCTCGTGAGATACCTAGAAAGGTGCACGAAACCTTACGAAACAAGGATGACGAAAATGTGTTCCAAATGCGGCTAGACATAGTTGAAATAAAATTGGAATAATCTTCGTGATACAGCTCTTGGGAAAATCCAAAAGAAATATATTCATGGAAGGGTGAAGTAGTGTCCTTGAAGGGCCGAAGTCCTCTGTGCCACTCCACGTCGCGGCCGCACTCGGCGCTCCGCTCTAATGATGTATATCTCCTTTGATCTCCAACAGATACACTCCGCGACAAAATATCTCCTGGATATATCCGATCACTGACGCCCACTGACGCCCACTGACGCCCACTGACTGGCTACAGCGCTAATGACATTATAATCATATAACACTAAATTACTACTGAACTTTGTCAATAATTTGATGTTTTAGTTTACTTTATCATCGTTGCTATCGTAACATTTTCACCTGCTTACTGTCTTACCTAATAATAATTTCTTCTGTAGTATTCTACTTGCCACTAAATAATCACAGAATTACACAAACACTGTAAGGACACATATTGTAGTAAGCCTTCATTGTAGAGGCCGCCTGGGGATGTACCACACCTGTACCAGTTATTCATCTGCCAAGCTGTCATGTGCAGTACAGTGTTTGAAACTGAAGAGCAATATGTTTTTTTTTTTTTTAATAAGTAGAAGACGAGCAAGACGCTCTCCTGATGTTAAGAGGTAACGCTGCCCATAATCAGTACAGAGCTACTTAGGATTTCACAATAATGTGAAATTCTAGGAGCACTGCACCAACGCTTCTTACTCAAGAGTCATAAGATGTTAAGTCTCTTTAGCACATTAATTTCACTAGCTACAGTGCCCTCCTACCGAACCACAGCAATGTTTGCACATCACTGCTCAGGCGGTAGAATTACTGGCACTATTGGGGTACCCACCTAGACGACCTCCTGTAAAGGAAGTCTATCCCCGGTAAAACGGTTACCAGCTGAATTACTGGGGCTTGACCAAATTTCACTACAAATAACTATGTTAGTGTACATTGCAGAATTTTTTTTCTATTTCAATACACTGGGTGGCACTGTGACTGATATGGGCATCATGAAACTTACTAGGCTTCTGTTTTTCGTCTTGTCGCTCATTGTCATACGAAAAAACATCAGTTGCGCGAATGGAGCGTCCGGTGTCACTATCAAAATTTCCATTCCTTTCTGCCTTGCAGTGTGTATTAGAGATATCTAACATTCCGTGTAACTCTCAATTGGAAGCCAGTAGCGAGTAGTGGGACACAAACTGCCGCGTCTCGTGAAACAAATATAAGCTGCACATACATGTACACAACTACCACTATACCTACAACTACAGATGGCGCTCTGTCGGCCTTTGACGAAACGACATCATTTATATTCCCGGGACGGCGCACATTTTACAAACGGTTTCCTACACTAACTACTTTTAGAGCACCCTCTACTAAACTAAAACTGTTCACTGTTGACATGCGCCGTGTTTTGTTTTATTTGTTCTAATAAATTTGAATGAGAAAATAGTGTTCGAAGCATTTTTAAGTCCAAATGGGAAGTCTTCTTTATTCAAAGCTGTTAACGATAATACCTATATATAATATTTTGTTATGATGATCATTATAATTTAAAGGAGCAAATATTAAAAGTTCTTATACACATAATACTATTTGACCTCCACAGTGCTTAGCATCATCCTTATAATAAATGTTTAAAGAGAAACAAACGTAAAAACACAATAGCAATTACGGCCTCGCTTCAGTATACATTCCCCCGGGACCCTGGAGACGAACAGGCGGTGGTACAGGATGTTGTAACCTGTGCCTCCGAGCCTGTGCCTGTCGGAGGATGTATCCCTGACGGCTGTCACTCCGGCTGACAGGAGACGGGTGTGGAGGGAGGGCCTGGATGAAGATCGTTATCGACTACAAACAGCCTTTGTGATTAGACTTTAGACTTCAGACTTTAGACATAACAAGTATCTAAATATATAAAAGGAAAGTGTGACTGACTGATCTATCAATCTACAGCCCAAACCGCTCAACGGATAGGGTTAAAATTTGAAACACAGATAGGTTTTATGATGTAGACCTCTGCTAAGAAAGGATTTCACCTAAGGGCAACGCCGCGAGCATAAGCTAGTCTTATATTGAGTGATGCGATTAATAACATGTGAACTTTAGAAAATTATCCGATTACAAGCTCAATTTCAATACGCGCACGTTTTTATTATTGTTTGGCAAACCGATCACCCATTTTTGATAAATGAACTCATTTCAGATAGACCAACTTAAAAGATTAGCTTTTAAAAAAAATCCCAATCATCTCAGGCATCTTCGAGTAATCGGTGAACAAAAACAAGTGAAATTTTAAAAATACTTTTAAAAAACAAGCTTTAATTATTCTTACCATCTTGCATCATAAAGTACTCGTCAAGACGAATCAAATCAACCCAAACTCGATGGGGTTGCGTTGTTTAATGACAGAGTTCCTATGCCACCTTCCAGCTCCATCATCAGATCAGCTCGATGTCATAAAAATATTGCATTGTCATCCGATTTACACACGCTTGCAAATTTTCAGCTCAATTGGAAACCGGGAAGTGGGTCAAATTAAACTTGCAAGATTTGATTACAGACAGACAGACAGACAGACAGACAGACAAACAACAGACAGGTGAAAGTAATATAAAGCTTGTAAAAAGATTTCGAATTCCGACGAATTGCAAACCTTTCCTTTTATAATTTGTGAAGTTGGTACATGTAGATAAAATAAGATAGTTTTGAAAGTATGTACAGTACCAGTAAAAGGCGCGTTATATCCTACCGAGCCTGTCCCGGGCCACCCCACGCGTCTCTCGATACTAAATGATCAAATCAAAACTTGGCCAAATCTTCCAACGAGTTTCACTCCACATCAAACGATATCATATTTCGGCAACACAATCTAAATTTCAAGTTATTTCCGCGTTCGTGAGGAACGTGCTGAGAAACAAATTTCAACGAGAATTAAAATATAGCAAAAGTCCACGTCTATTGCAGAGTGCAGAGTAATATTATATTTCCGGGACAATTTCCGTCGGTTGGGAATTGATTCCTCCCTGTGTGGCGCGTTGTCGGGAAGGCGATGAGACTTGTTTGTTTGTCTGTACGAGGCGGCAGGTCGCAGGTCGCAGAAGGAAGTGACCCCCGCTCCGGTTACATTACATTTTTGTGGACGCTTCTCCAATAAACATCCCGTAGTTGGGAGCTAATATAATTTAACAGATAAAGTAAAAGCCTTCATTCCGAGATTATCCGTTTTCTGGACCCAAATCCAAACCAAATAGAATAATTTCATAAGCCCATTGCGTGCCGTGAGCTCCTGCGGGAGCCTGAGTACTATCGATCCTGTTTAACGAGATACTTTGCTCGTAACTACCAGCTCTCATAAACTGTTGGTAATAATGTATCAGCTTTGTAATGGGAAATCCAATACATACATAATTATGGTGAAACGGTTGATAAATTTAGGCATATAAATCTAAAAATAGTTTAGGCTATATTGAAATTCCTATAAATGTGTGTAAATAGAAATGGAATGAGTAGTGAGCCGGCAGATAAGTTAGTGTAGAAGTACTATATTATTATTGTAGTATGTATGTAAGGTTCGCGGTGGGCATACCTCGCGTCGGAGCTGTGATCCATTTCAAACAACTCTCCACTTCACTCCACATCGATCTGTTGCTATAACCTATTTACTCGTGCTCGGGTGCCTCTCCACTAACCTCCTTTTAATTTACTTCAAACTCCACAAGGACAGTTTTCTTTTCATTACCAAACTAGAAAATGGAAGAAAGTTTGGAGTCATTAAAACACGGTATAATTATTGATGTCGGCTTGTGTTGTCCCAGTAACTACTCGTCACTTAATGTGCCCATCATTGAATGAACATTTCAATATATTACGATGCCATTAAAACTGTCGTTAAAGTCATTGCTTTTTATGTTCTCAGTGAATGTAATAAATAGTGAGAAGGTACAATATGAGTAGTGTCGGTCGAGGCCATCGCAACGCCATCAATATCTGGGAGCCCATCGCGTCGCTCGCATCTGGCTCGCTACCGTTGTGATTCCGCTACAAATTGGATTAAAACAACACTCCACTGTTTAGTTTACAAACTAATATAGAATTAGAAACGAGATCTGGAAACATTCTTAGTGAATGAATAGGTACTAAGAATCAGTGTGTGGTCTGTATAATATTTAGTTGACCTTCCCAGCGGGAATGCCGCCATGATGCGCTCACATGAGGATAGCGAGGGGAGCGGAGTTCAATTACACCAGCCATTGATCGATTGATTTATAAAAATACTCTCCCAATTGAACAAGTGACGCATGTACGTATGTACGTATCTACTTCGCTCCCGACTAACAAATGGCGGGACATGATTGTTGTACAAAACTTGTGCCGTCGGTAATCACAGCAAATGAACCGAAACTAAAACAGATTTATTGCCGCTGAAGAGAGCAAGATTCCCTCGCGTCGGAATACATAATGAACATTCCTTTGGCAGGAGTTAGTTGAAAGTTTACGTTGAACGGAGCAGCAACGGTGCGGTCCGCAGGCCACTCCGGGCCGAGCCACTCCGGGCCGGGAGGAGGAGGAGGTCGCGGCGGATGCAAATCAGTCCGCGCGGCGCAACTTGTCCGTCTGACTCCGGTTAATTCTGACCTAATTATATTCCTGCTCCACTTCTCTACTTGTCACTAATTGTGAACATAACGTGTAATTCACGAGCGCCGCCGCCGCCACAGTGTCGAGATTAGCTCGCCTCGAGCTGCACTCGCCGATACATTACATCTCACCGGAGATTACTGCATGTAGGTGCTAATGACTCTGGCTGAAGACTAGTGGATGAACTCATCATAAAGCAATTATAAAAGTGAAAGTTATCCAGAAGTAGCTAGAGTGTTACATCGCGTGTGTCCCGGCAGGAGGCGCGGGCGCGGGTACAATAACTGGCTAACTTCGACAATTACTCTAATTGATCGCCTCTCGCAGCACTGCATCCTCTCCCCTCCTCGCCCCCTCGGCCTCTACGCTACAAACATCAAAAATTGGGTTACATCCGGGAATTATTGAGCAATTAACATTATTAAACAAACTCGTTCCAAGTGTCTGAAAAAGTTTCATTGTGCGTAGAGTAGTATCTCGTCTTCGTGGAAAAACATCCAGCGCTTAAAAGTGTTTCATTACATAATGCATCTCCGTTCCCGAGGACAAGTGGTGCAGCTGAGATGGAAGCTATTCCGGGAGCGGCCGTGGAGGTGTCGACAATGGTCCATGCTGCAGGCGGCCTCGGGCGGCGCGCTCCGGACAGCTCCGGCACCGCGACCCTGACCTCGCCACCCTCGCTGCCTCACCACTCGCTACACCGACACGACGCGGTATCTACCTGCCACTGATCACAAACAACACCTCACTAAACAGTAAAACAAATAGAACGTCTCGAGTCTGAATGTTCGTGAATACGTGAGCAATTCGCAGGCATTGAAGTGAACTCAGCCAATCGAGTTAGCGAGTTGTCTCTACATTATGGTTGTTTAGGAACTCCGAAGTAACCGCGAATCTCCGACGGCGTCTGCCATCAAATTAACGACTAATTGAGCGCGCGCCGAACAAATAATAGTGCGCTTCGAGCTGCGATAAGTTTACGTAATCCGCTCGTCAGGCGGCGGTGCGCGAGCAAACACCGCGGGCACACATCGCTTCCCGACACGATGCTTGTGTTGTTAACATTACAGCAGCGATTATTGTGCACAGCAGCGGCGCGGCGTGTTGCAGGCGACACAGAGCGTCGCGCGACACCGACTCACCGATTACGAGCCCAGTTTGTGAAGTTAGATGAGCTCACCTCGTCTCCGCCGGCGCCGTCCCTCTGCCAAATTAGCGGTTATGTCCCCGCTATAGATCCCACTAATAGTCTCGGGGAAACGACGGGATTTCTTCAGATTTATGAGAGAGCCGACGAGACCTTTTTGAACAGAAAATTACTTCAATAAGGGCTGCGAAGTTTCACTGAAGATTTTGAGTAAATTTGGAGATGAGATTCGTGAAGCCGCAGTGAATGTTTAAGGAAGGAGGCTCGGCGCGTAGTACATAGAGCGTGGAGTGACTCGGCGTGGACACAGCGTGAAGGAGGCTCGTTGCAGGCTCTCGCGCCTCCTCGCTCCACACTCGAGCGTTATGAATATTCTCATGTCACCTGACGTCACGTCTCCTGTCGCGACGCTTTGTAGAGCTGCAGACGTTGCCGGCATTCAATGTATATCGACCACCTACCTACTGCACACTCGAACAAAACCTCTGCACAGCATAAAATACGTGTTATTCAGGTAGCTCACGTTGCGGTTTCAAATTGTTTATAAAAACTGTTCATCGATATCCACCAGTGATATATTTTTTGGTTATGGTTTGTTGAAGTGATGAGTTTACATAATAACATTATTGTCTCCACTGGCGGCTCGAGCCTCGATCCTCGTGATTGAGGCCGCGGCGCGAGACTCCCAGCCATCCACTGGCTCTATTTGCATGCATTCTTCGCTAAAGCGTTAAATCTAACTCTAATTGAACGTTAAATACATTAAATGTAAGTCACCGTTTCTCTGTGAGGCCAGGAAATGATTACTTTAGATTCCGATACATGTGAATAATTCACAGCAGCGGACGCGTGTATATTAATACAGGCCGCTCGGGCCGGTGAGGACGGACGGGGGCCACTATCGCCCCCGGTGCCCCCTCCATCCTTCATCACCTGTATTTTTCATGAAATGACCGCACGAGGCAGGAGCCCATTCGTATCGTGCACCATTTGATTTTGAGGCGAGTGCTGCCGACACGATGCATTATTAGCGAGCGGTGCCGGCGCCCCGCTGCACGTACCTGCCGTTTATTTGGACGCAAACGTGGAATCTCAAAGGCTCCGTTTGTCTACAGTCGAGCGTGAAGTTGGGGATTTTCACTGGAGACGCTGCAATCGGATGCCCTGTGAGCGAGTGCAGCCGCGGGCGGACGCTAACGAGCCCCGGAACACACGACATCACTGTCTACACACTACACACTCGCAGGACTCGACTGTCATCATTGTTCGCCGCGTTGAGGCCGAGACTCGCTTACAATTTGGTTTTTCCTAGACTCGAAGTTAGTCCTAGACTTGCACATAAAGCGGAATAAACAGACCAAGTTTCCCGCGGCAGCTGTTTGAGAGAGATGTGAGCTCTGCCATTTACTAACTTTCCACACATCTTGATATACACCGCACCACATAGCAGTTATTCGAGCAGTGCATACGTGTGCATAGCACAGTTAATATTTAGTTGCTTGTCTGAATCTACTACTGACCACATGTCCACATAATATTATCTAATCCGGGCGAGGGTGTTGTCTCGCGGTGACGTCACTTGTCACGAGTGGTCACGGATTCACACGACGCTCATTAAACAGTGATGTCCGGAGCTAAGACCTGTTGCACCCGCGGTCACCGCTCGCTTCAAGTAAACCATCCTTCATGAAGGCCACGCCCTGTCCGGTGCGGCCCGGTGATCTCGGCACAGTTTGTACAAGGATGTAATTAATCCTCGGCTTTTACTCTAGTGAGGCCGAGCACGGAGCAAACACTCGAAGGACCTTTTACTTTGATTAGGTTCAGACACGGAATCTGCCCGCTCTTCAGATATCGACGTCGCTCCGATGGCTTCGTGATCAAGTGCCGGAGCGACGGAATGTGAACCTTACGAGCGCGCGGCGGCCGGCGCGTGTCCGGACGTCGCGTCGAGCCGAGATCGTGGGACGACATTATAAACCTATATAAAGCGGTGAAACAATACTCTCACGTCAGACAAGTTCCCGCAAGAATCCATTAAGCTCCAGTTTGAAGGTCGCCGCCGCCTCTAACTTCAACATGGCATGTCGGAGCTCGTGACCCTCACTTAATTCATCATCCATTACTCGACTAACTACACAATCTACTTGTTGGTGCTACATATTTATTTACTCGGAGTCTGATATTGGTGAGACGTCGATATTGACAAATAGGCATCCGATAGTTAGCTCTCAGATCGATCATAAAATGTAATGTGTAGGTAACGTCAGTAATAAGGCGTCAGTTTAATATCGTGCGGGGCGGTGGGTCCCGAGTCCCGACAAGGCGAGGGGTGGCGGCGAGTGGCGAGACGTAATCAGCCCTTCCGTGGAGCCATTCATCTATTGCTAATAATAAAGGGAACGTTTCAAGCGCAAAAATTTCATTTACAATACAATGGACGAACGTTTCATAACGACCCACATACATATAGGGAGCGCTGTGGGATTGCTGTGATTATGTCTAGAATACATCGACTGCTGACTGCACCGCGGGCTCCTCTGTTGTAGAAGGTGCGTATACCCTACTTTGTAATATTATAATGACCATATTTTAATATATCATTTATTGCACCGATTCTAGCAGAAGGTACTGATGAAGCCCCGCTGAATCGGTTTAGTTGAAAATGATACATCTGAGAAACTTAATTAGTAAAGTTGTTGAAACGGTATTTAAAGTACCAGGCTGGCAGGCAGCCGCAGAGCACTCCGCATGCAAATCACTACAACCAAACTGTTCCATATCTTAATCCATTTGGAGACAGCGCCTACTTTACATACGGAAGATATCTTGTATCGGGTATGTGTGACGGTTCTTTGATAGCATAAGTAGGTACATACTTGTAATTATAATATATTTTGGAAATATAATCTGTACATTCTGCATTCCTCAGTGATAAATCAAACATAGATTGCGATTTTTTCGATTTAAACATTCTTTCAAAAGCCAACATAACTAGAAGAGAAAACCTGACATAAAAATGGTTTTCAAATATAATATCTTCTACGTAGAGAAAGATTTCAAATGCAAGTCCGTAGACACCGCGAAATGTTGCCGAAATAATTTAACATGTTCATAAATACATACATATGTATGTACATACGCGAGAGCACGCGGAGCACCGACGAACACAAGTTTATTGTCCAAGTTTCAAGCACTTTTCTGCGAATGCAAAGTTACTGGCACAGAACATCGGAGCTTGGAGTTGCGACTACCTCTACCGCACATTCCAACCTACACTATACTATATATAAAAGTATATTAAATACTCGTAGTTTCTTCATTTGACTACAATAATAATTGACTTTCATGATAAACACTTTTGGAAATAATCTGCCGTTAAGTTTGAGAATGAGAATGTTATTGTTGTTATAATGTTGCAAAAGCATTCCTTATTAACTAAATTCAGTGAATGTGGTATTAATACGGCAAGTGAGATGGTATTATGTAGGGCAAATGTAATATTCTACGAAATTTCCAGTAACACAGAAATGCCGCGCAAACTACGATTGTTATAATAACAATAATAGTTCGTCGCTTCACTAGCGTGCGAGCTTCACTAGACAACAGCTAAAATTTGCGTTTAAAGGGTTTCTGAGTGGATTTAAAATGGCTCATCAGTTGCTAAACTGGTATCAGATATTAGCTAACGTTTAAACCGCTCATTAGATCGTTGTCTTAATGAGAGCGGTATCATAATGTGTGAGGAGGCATTCGGAGGCAGGTAACGATCACCAGCGGCATCACATGGCATCACATGGCATCAGGTGGTGGCAGGGAGGGCGACGGTTACTGTCGATAAATATTGTAACGGAGTGTAGGTCGGTGCGACGTACCTACTTATTAATGATGAGTACGCAGTCTCGAGGAGCTGTTGTTTGCACAAACATCTGCCATCAAATATGTATGTGTGTTCAGGCTCGGCATACTGCTCGCCTCGCCCGCCCGCCTCGCCTCGCCTCGGCGCTGTCGTTCGGGAATTCATTTAAATTCATGAAGACGTTAACAAAGCAATTAGGCTGTACGCAGCCACCGGCACCTCTCGCTACAGTCGGCACTAGGGCACCTCTCCACGTCGCGACTAAACCGAGCGCCCCGATATTTGAATCACTTATAAAATCCTGAATGCAGACATCGTTTGTTGTGTAAACGCTCCCGTCGGCAAGGCTGTGAAAACACGATTATCCGCCGCAGTGACGTCACAGCCCATTACCGAGAACAGTGAAGATTTCATTAATTCCTGCTCCAGTTGTCGCGTCACAGGAGCGTGGTATCCTTCAATGATCTCCAGCGACTCACTCGTTTGTTTGAGACCACAGATTAAGGGTCCGGAAGGTCGGCGCCGGACTCTTGAATATCATAAATTCCTTTACGTTATGAATCACAACCAGTACCACAGGATTGGTGAAAGCTTAACATAATATTCACTTTGTTAATCACTGTTATTACTCCTTCTATTTGTTGAAGATTGTTAATGGCGTAGATCTTGAGTGACATTCTCATGGTTTCTCTACATATTATGTGAATAGTGGCCGGAACAGACCGCATTCAAATGTTCCGATCTCCACAAATGTTCCGCGATTGCTTGAGATGTAAATCCTCACGTCGCCTGCTCTCCTGGTACTAGCGGTGGCTTCATATTCACCAGCTTTGCATAACGACCCTCCGATAAAGTGAATGCTCTAACAGCGACCTCCTCGTGTGATCCCGCTGCTGTCACCCTGGTACCAGGTCGGTGCAGTGTCACAGTATAAGCAAGAGTAAGTAACGAGTGGAGTCTGTCTTGTGACGATATTTTTATGATGCGTCAACAGTCAACTGACATTCCATACGAAAATAACTTCCTTGACTTACATTTTTGGTTTGGATTCGATGCATTTTTACACTTTTAATGTTTTAAATTAATGTGAGTTGTGAAATTTTGCTCTTAATTTCCTATGTTAGGCGTATTGCAGACGAAGCAGATATTGCAACAATTGAGACTGGTAACTGTCTCACAACTTTCTAGCAACTACCTGTTTCATATTGTATTTACGACCGTTGCCACTTTAATTGGTGCAGCTTGCCAATTTAAGTGACGTTCTATGCAGCTATAGCATTAAGATATACGCACATACTGGTTGCCAGATGGATGCCAGTGCTGATTACTCTTATATTCATATTCACTTTATTCATATTTTACATACACGTCAACAAATTGATAACACATAATAATGTTATAAGTTCAATTAAAAACAATTCCGCAGTATAATAAATGTAACAAAACGTTAGAATACAAAATTTAAAATTCAATAATAATATTATCACTATGATATACATTGTTAATAAATTATAATTTATTTCACTATAGATATAAATTCATTATAGTTGTAAAAGGTTTGGTTGATAAGCCATTTCTTTAGTCTGAACTTAAATACATATATTCATATTAGAAGCAGCAGTGATTTCCACTGGCAGATTATTATACACCATGGGTGCCATGTAATGCGTCAACTTGCTAGACTTCGTCAATGTAATACTCGGGCCAACCAGCTTCCCTTTACGCCGGGTGGGATAGTTATGCGACTCACCAACCCTTCTTTGGAATATGAGCAAGCTTGGTAGGGTGAGTATCTCTAGTGATCTGAAGAAAGGTCTCGCTGAAGTGTCCTGTGACACTCTCGCTACTGCACGTACCGCTCGCTTCTGGAGTCTAAAGGCTCGTTCCATGTCAGCCGCTCGACCCCAGAGCTCCGCCCCGTACTGTAGCAGAGAGTGCACGGTCGCGAAGTAGCATGCTCGCACCACCTTCGTGGGCAGTAACCTCGACAGTCGGCTTAGGGCAAAGCAGGCGCCATCTAGCTTACCACACACTTTGTGTATGTGGTTCTCCCAGGTGAGGCCTCTGTCCAGCTCAAAGCCCAAGAAGGCGGCACTCGCTGTTTCTTCAATTTTTATGTTTTTCACACATACACTCAACTGGTTCCTAGAATGACCCGAGAGGTTGAAATGGATAAAGTGCGTCTTAGTAAGATTCAGCACTAGACCATTCGTTTCAAACCACTGTGCCAATGCGATGCAGCGCTGTTCAACCTCCTCTCCAGCTGCTGAGATGATGGTGCCGTCACTATAGCTGCCACGTCGTCGGCGTACATCATCACTTCAGCATCTGTAACGGCACTAGGCAAGTCATTAAGAAGCAGGCTGAACAGTATATTAGAGACGGACGATCCCTGTGCCACACCCATAGAGGTGATTAGAGCGTCGGATTGTTCTCTTCCTCTGTCTCCGACTACGATTTGGGATCGTTGTCTTAAGAGTGCATTAAGGAGAGACAAGTATTGATCATCAATACCATAAAATTTCATCTTAAGAGCAAGGATAGTGTGGTCCGCCACATCGAACGCCTTTGAGAGGTCGCAGCAGAGTACTGCGACTTGTTGCTTCCTCTCGCGAGCGTCCAGTACGTGACGAACCACCTCGCGAGTGAGGGACGTGGTCGATCGACCCGCACGGTAGGCGTACTGTCTATCCGACAATACGTTCACCGACGCCAGGTATTCGGTTAGCCTTGAACTTAATCCGTTTTCTAATATTTTTGCTAGGTTTGGTATTATTGACACCGGCCTATATCCGTCAATATCTTGCCTTTTTCCTTTACCCTTGAATATAGGAGTGATTTTGCTAACTTTCAACGCTTCAGGGCACGTACCCTCTCGAATATAACGGTTAAACAATTCTGCCAGCACTGGAGCGATGGGTGCGGCCGCCGCGTTCAGTAATTTCATTGAAATACCATAAATGTCCTTGGACGGTTTAGGTGGGATGCGCTTAGTGATGATGAGGAACACTTCCTTAGCCGTGAATCTGCGCACTCGCCACAAGCGGTCCGGCGGCGTGCACGCGGCGTGCAGCGCGCGCGCCGCCTGCGCCGAGTCCGCCCGCGGGGCGCCGCACGTCACTGCAGCCCTCACAAACCTAGCATTCATCTCGTTCACAGCATCCTTCTTTGTTGTAAACTGCTCACCGACAGAATTTTTAACGATGTCCGTAAAGTCTAGGTTACAGGTATTATCCTTACCTCTCTGTTCGTTGACGATATCCCACACTGATTTAACGGGGTTCTTGCTGTTACTAATTACTTTTGAATAATGGTTAGATTTTTGTTCCGTTAGTAAGTGTTCATATTTTTTATTTAAGTCATACAAAAATTGCTTTAAGATGTCAGAGTTATTAAAATGATTAGTCAATTCGATAATTTCAAATAGTAATAATTTAATATTTTTAATTTCTTGCGTTATCCACGATGTTTGTCTGTTTTTTATAACCACACGATTCATTGGGAAACACACGTCCTCTTTGTTTTTTATTATATTTATTACAGACATCGTTAATTCGTCGGTCGACATTCTACGTTCTAGTAACTCAATCCAATCAATGCTATATAACGCGCCTATAAAGTTATTTATGTTCATTATAGAGAAGTTTTTTCTAAATATACCATCCGATTGAGATACACGATTTGGCATTGTTACTATGCCTCGCACAGCTAAGTGATCACTTAGATTGGTCACAATTGGTGTCACAGAGATAGATCCCGCCACCAAGTTGCTATACAAATGGTCTAAACAAGTAGCACTGTGTTGTGTCACACGAGTGGGGAAGTCTACCAAGTTGACAAAACCATGGGCTGAAATTATATCGACGTGACGTTTTTGCTCTGCATTTACATCACAAATACTATTAATATTCATATCGCCTACTATAATGCACTGCAGGTCGAGTTCATCTATCTTGTTAAATAGTATATCTAGTTGTAGTAAAAAATCGATCGAGCTGATTTGATTAGTTCTGTAAATACAAATAATCGAAAAGTTATGTTCAACTAAGTCTACTGCAGATATTTCGCAGTTACTCTATCTGTAAAGCGCCTAATATTTAGCAGCAACACACGGCACGGGATGGTGAAAAGTTCCTGTTTTTACTGATGGACCAAGCGGGCATTAATAACTGTGTTCCGGCATTATATACACTGAAACCTGGGAGGGATTCATCCCGCCTTCTAGGTTAAGTCTGCTGCCACCATCTACGACCACGTCGTCGCTTAGAATCACGCGAGATTGTGGTCAAATGCTAACCTAATGAATAAAAAAAATGTACATTGTCCAAATATAGCTCCTGAATCCAAATACGCGATAAACAAATGTTGTCAGCGATTATTATCTCTCTAAACAGGTTATCGGACGATGAACCGACGCGACGCGAGCTGTTTCCGCGGATTATTTACATTAGCGTTATTATTTATATAGCGCGGACTAAATATAAAGAGGAAAGGGCATCTAAGCTAAATGCATCAGTAGTACATAATATATACCATTCTACAAATTTATAAAACTGCGAAATTATAGTTTTTTTGTGAGTGTGAATTTGTTACCTTTTTGACGTACACCCGATTGGATAGGCGGATTTGGGGGGGGGGGGTTGGTCAGGGGGCCAAGCCCCCCCCCCCCCCCCCAGAAGCATTGTAGAGTTATGAATTTTACACATATTTCATAGTCAACACTTATTATTAAGGATATTTGAACTTTCTAACTGTTCAGAGCGACCTAAACACACTTTTTTCTTAGTAAAAATGATAATATTCTTGCCTTGCCCCCCCCCCCCCCCCAGAACCAAATCCTGGATCCGCCTATGAGTGTACCGATTATAATTTAAGCTGAAATTTGGCATACGTGGCTTAGACGTGTGTGGAATAATAATAATGTGGCTTAGACTGTGGAATAACAGATAAGCTTCTCTTTAGCGGGTAAAACCACTGTGCACAGCTAGTAAACTTATAAATACACACTTCGTGCTCGTTGCAATCAGCGAGATCACATTTTATATCTCTGCCGACGCTGGTTACGATGGAACCAGTCTAACGGCCGATCTAATGATATAAGTAGCCTGTGACATAGAACATGGGCGTCGTGTCGACGTAACGTATGGCTCGGTACGACCATCCGTGATGATGATCATAATCAATGTTGATTAACGCACGCTGCGTGCCGAGTGCCTGAGCGATGACTATTATTACATGAGGCAGTTTGAGGACGCACTTGCCATTTGTTTGCTTGGTGTATCTTTAATAGGCCAGCTCCACTTAGAGCAAAAGTTCACGTAAAGTTTTATTTATCAAAAATCTTTGGTCATTATATTGTTTTGTTGGTTCGTGGTTGACTTTCGAGACTATCGAATGATTTATTATAATACTAGCTGCGTCCGGCGGTTTTACCCACTATAAAGTAGCCTATGTGTTATTCCAGGGTCTAAGCTATCTGTATACCAAATTTCAGCTCAATCGGTCTACCCGTTTAGGCGTGAAAGAGTAACAAACATACATCCAGATATCCATTCATTCTTACAAACTTTCACGTTTATAATATTAGTAAGAAGTAAGATGTTATCATTACACGCTTTAGTTCCATCGTGTCGTTCTTAGCTAAATCGTCCACACTGCACCAACAATTGGCACGAACCTCTTCGTTTACTTGGTGTGCTTGGTGGCTTTGCTCGAGATGATGATTGTTTATTATCAAGTAATATGGCTAAAAAACAATTTCCTTCGCAATCATCATCGTCATTAGCCTGCCTACATTCGTCCACTGCTGGACACAAGCCTCTCCCATCAAGTCCCATGGTCGCCAAAACGGTTCTCCGTTTTCGCAATCTTCAATAACATTATTCATACAAATTCCTATTTAAACGTGCGGTAAATTTATTTGTAAGTCTCGCTCGTGTCTCAAATCATATTGTTTCCTCCCTTCGCCCGATATTTTCTGGTCGCATCGAACAAGTTTCCGAGATGAGGTGCCAATTTGATTCGAGACTCCATTGAGAAAACTTGCGTATTCGACATTGTAAGTTCGCATTTACCTGTGGCTTTACCGACGCTATCGAGCTATACTAGTGTAGCTTCAGTTACACGTCTCTATATTTTTTGCTCTTTTCTTGTTTATTTTTTTTGTTTTTTCTGTGTCTCTTTGTTTATTAAATATTTTTCTTTCTTTCTTTATAATATTATCGTAACTTTGTAGACAATGTAATCAGAAATTATGACTAAGACAACATAACAGCTCTTTAAGCTACAGGTTCTTACTAATACTAATATTACTGCGAAAGTTTGTGTTTGAGACCGCTTAATTCTTGAAATAGAACTAAATAATTGTAAAATTAACTTGCAAAAGTGCTTTATTGTAGCCCATTGGCATATAAATTAATTTTGAGTTTTCTCACAGAAATATATAAATTACTAGCTGACCCCGCAAACGTTGTTTTGCCATATAAATAAATAATAAATAAATAAATTATAAATAAATAATAATTTAATAATAAATAACTAATTAAATGACGATTAATCAGTTTTCGACCGGAGAGGAAAAATAATTAAATTACTAAAATGGCTATTAAAAAATAAGGGTTGATCGTAGAAGTGTGAAAATTGAGGATTGTATGTATTTTTGTATGTTGTATCAAAAAAAAATTATAAAATTTTGTCTAAAAAATAAAAAAAAAAAATTTAGGGGTGGACTACCCCTAACATTTAGGGGGATGAAAAATAGATGTTGGCCGATTCTCATAGATACCGGATAAGCACAAAAAATTTCATCAAAATCGGTCAAGCCGTTTCGGAGGAGTTCGATTACGCACCCCGTGACAGAAGAATTTTATATATTAGATAATCTTTTCTTGAAGACTACTGATATCACCCCCGGTGTTGCAAATTGCAGATTATCCACTCCCCCACGGCACACCTCTCAACCAAAAGATTTTAGTTTCTAACTAAAATAATCTTCAGTCTACCTAGATTTTTAGGGTTCCGTACCTCAAAAGGAAAAAACGGAACCCTTATAGGATCACTTTGTTGTCCGTCCGTCCGTCCGTCCGTCTGTCTGTCAAGACCCTTTTTCTCAGGAACGCGTAGAGGCAACAAGCTGAAATTTATAGGAAATACTAAAGTCCATTGCCTCTTAGAGCTGTGAAAATTTAAAACTTCTAGGCCAACGCAATCAAAAGATATAGTCGAATATGTCGCAAATTTCAGCAAATTTTCGACATTACCAAATAAATCAAAACCTAAGGGGCACTTCCCCTGAACTCAGAATCTTGAAATTTGGCACGAAGCAATTCCTTAGAGCACAAAAAAAGGAAAAATTGCGAAAACTAAAAATTTTTATTTGCATCATGTGAAAAAAATATTTTGAATAATTTTATACCTACTACCCCTTTTCTCATGAACGCGTCAACGTATTAAATTGAAATTCATATCAAATACTCAAGTCTATAATACCTTTAAACTGTAATAAAATCAAACCTCTATGTCAACGCATTCAAAAGAAACAGCAATTTTAGTCGCAATTTTAAACTCGCAACTACTCTCAAAAAATCAAAACCTACAGGGTACTTCCCGTGATCTTAGAATCTTGAAATTTGGCACGAAGCAACTCCTTAGAGCACAGATAAAGAAAAAATTGCGAAAATTGAACATTTTTAGTTACATCATATAAAAAATATTTTTGATAATTTCATACTTGCTACCTTATTTCTCATGAACGCGTGCAGGTATTAAACTGAAATTCATATCAAATACTAAGATCTATAATACCTTTAAACTGTAATAAAATCAAACGTCTATGTCAACGCATTCAAAAGAAACAGCAATTTTAGTCGCAATTTTAAACTCGCAACTACTCTCAAAAAATCAAAACCTACAGGGTAGATCCCGTAAACTTAGAATCTTGAAATTTGGCACGAAGCAACTCCTTAGAGCACAGATAAAGGAAAATTTGCGAAAACTGTAATTTTTTTGTTACATCATATAAAAAAATATTTTTAATAATTTCATACTTACTACCTTATTTCTCATGAACGCGTGCAGGTATTAAACTGAAATTCATATCAAATACTAAGATCTGTAATACCTTTAAACTGAAATAAAATCAAATATCTGTCTCAACGCATTCAAAAGAAACAGCAATTTTAGCCGTATTTTTAAACTCGCGACTACTCTCAAGGGAATCAAAACCTACACGATACTTGCCGTTAACTCAGAATATTGAAATTTTATATGCAGCAACGTCTTAAATCATAGGCACAGGAAAAATTGCGAAAACTGTAAATTTTTAGTTACATCATACATAAAAAATATTTTTAATAATTTTGTATTTACTACCCCTTTCCTCAAGAAAGCGTACAGGTATTACATTGAATTTCATATCAAATACTCAGCTTTATAAAAAACTTTAAGCTGTAAAAAAATCAAACATCTATGTCAACGCAATCAAAAGAAACAGCAATTTTAGCCGCATATTTTCAAACTCGCAAGTACTGGCAAGGGAATCAAAACCTACAGTAGGTATATAATATTATACCCACTTTTCCTTAGGGTTCCGTAGAAACCCGTAGGTTTTTTTTTTATGTGGAGAAGTAAGAAGACGAGCAAGACGCTCTCCTGATGTTAAGAGATAACGCTGCCCATAATCAGTACAGTGCTACCTAGAATTTCACTATTATGTGCAATTCTAGGTACACTGCACCAACGCTTCTTACTCAAGAGTCATAAGATGTTAAGACTCTTTAGCCCAGTAATTTCACGGTTTGTACGGAACCCTCGGTGCTCGAGTCCTACTCGTACTTGACCGGTTTTTGAAGTGAAAACTTCTTTAGCGGCGCTGAGCACTTTTTTTTGTATGGGTAAAAACTTTCAAACTCGCGTCAGGGTCACGTGATGCTGATCGAAAAAGCGTAAGATCGAGGGGAAGGGAGAGGAACTAGTATCTCTCACTCTTTCTACCGTGCTTGAGTGTGCTGCTCTGTGAATTTGGTTTAACTATGTCAAATGATCGCAATTTTAGCACAACGAAATACAAAACTACTATTGATGCGGTCTTTATTAGACACTTCAATAGGTTCGAATCAAAACTGTTTGTTTCTTACTTCAGTTATCATAAACCAATTGTATCAGTTGTAAAAATTTGCGATTATGATTCTGATAATAACGATGGTGTAAAAGTCGTCGAAATTATGGATGGAAGTTGATTTTTCTGAGAGATAAAATTTAATGTAATATATAAATAACGATATCATACTAATATTATAAAAGCGAAAGTTTGTGTGTATGTGTGTGAGTGTGTGAGTGTGTGTGTGTGTATGTTTGTTACTTCTTCACGCTTAAACGGATGCACCGATTGACTTGAAATTTGGTATGAAGGTAGCTTGGACTCTGGAATAACACATAGGCTACTTTTTATCCTGATAAATAAAACAGTATCTGAGAGAATTGATGTCAAATGAAAAAAACAACTTTATTTTTGGCGTCTCAATGGTGGCTCCTATAACCTCCAGGTACCAGGATACCAGAAACTTTAAGGAGGTCTATAGTCGAGAAAAAGACAAATCTAAGAAACCATAGATCATCAAATTCGGTCCAGGCGTTCTTGAGTTATGAGTATTGAAACTTTTACGAAGTACCAGGAGACCAGAAACATGTAGGTGTTCGGCTCATTTCGTGAAATTCCGGTGAAGTTCGGATTTGACAGATGACAAATTTGACGCGTTCGATTTTCAATTTTTTTTGAAATTCGAATACGTCTAATGACGTAATTGTCAAATCCGAACTTAACCGGAATCTCACGAAATGAGCCGAACATCTCCTACATGTTTCTGGTCTCCTGGTACTTCGTAGAAGTTTCAATCCTCATAACTCAAGAACGCCTGGACCGATTTTGATGATCTATGGTTTCTTAGATTCGTCTTCTTGTCGACTATATGCATGTTAAAAAATATCAAACAAATTAAGTTGGAAAAAAAAATATTTAAAATATCTACCAAATGGTAGAATTTTTAAAAATCTACGAAATGGTAGAAATTTTGAAAAATCTACCAAATGGTAGAATATTAATTGGTAGTTTTTGGTAAAATATTTTTATGGTAGAAAAAGCTACCAAATGGTAGAAATTTCGAAAATCTACCAAATGGTAGAAATTTTGAAAAATCTACGAAATGGTAGAAAATTTAAAATCTACCATATGGTAGAAATTTTGAAAAATGTACAAAATGGTAGAAAATGAAATGTTAGTTTTTGGTAGAATATTTACATGGTAGAAAAAGCTACCAAATGGTAGAAATTTTAAAAAATCTACGAAATGGTAGAAATTTAGAAAATCTACCAAATGGTAGAAATTTTGAAAAATCTACGAAATGGTAGAAAATTTAAAAAATCTACCATATGGTAGAAATTTTGAAAAATGTACAAAATGGTAGAAATTTTGAAAAATCTACCAAATGGTAGAAATTTTGAAAAATATACCAAATGGTAGAAATTTTAATAAATCTACCACATGGTAGAAATTTTCAAAAATCTACCAAATGGTAGAAAATTAATTGTTAGTTTTTGGTAGAATATTTTTATGGTAGAAAAAAAATACCAAATGGTAGAAATTTTGAAAAATCTACCAAATGGTAGAAATTAAAAAAAAAAACCAAATGGTAGAAATTTTGAAAGATCTACCAAATGGAAGAAATTTTGAAAAATCTACCAAATGGTAGAAAATGAAATGGTAGTTTTCCGTAGAATATTTATATGGTAGAAAAAGCTAACATATGGTAGAAATTTTAAAAAATCTACCAAATGGTAGAAATTTTGAAAAATATACCAAATGGTAGAAAATTTAATGATAGATTTTGGTAAAATATTTTCATGGTAGAAAAAGCTACCTAATGGTAGAAATGTTACCAAAAAATACCATTAAATTTAATTTCTACCTTTTGGTAGCTTTTTCTACCATAAAAATATTTTACCAAAAACTACTATTAAATTTTCTACCATTTGGTAGATTTTGCAAAATTTCTAACATTTGGTAGATTTTTCGAAATTTCTACCATTTGGACGATTTTTCAAAATTTCAACCATTTGGTAGCTTTTTCTACCATATAAATATTCTACCAAAAACTACCATTTAATTTTCTACCATTTGGTAATTTATTAAAAATTTCTACCATTTGGCAGATTTATTAAAATTTCTGCCATTTGGTGGATTTTTCGAAATTTCTGCAATTTGGTAGATTTTTTAAATATTTTTTTTCAAACATAATTTGTTTGATATTTTTTAACATGCATATAGTCGAGAAGAAGACGAATCTAAGAAACCACACATAATCAAAATCGGTTTAGGCGTTCTTAAGTTACGAGTATTGAAACTTTTACGAAGTACCAGGAGACCAGAAACATGTAGGGGGTGTTCGGCTCATTTCGTGAAATTCCGGTGAAGTTCGGATTTGACAAATGACAAATTTGACGCGTTCGATTTTCAATTTTTTTTGAAATTCGAATACGTCTAATGACGTAATTTAAAATATTTTACCAAAAACTACCATTAAATTTTCTACCATATGGTAGATTTTTCAAAATTTCTACCATTTAGTAGATTTTTCAAAAATTATATAAAGTGGATTTAGTTTTAAAAAGTTAGTTAAAATTAGAGCTATTATTATAAACAAGTTTTATCGGCAACAACTGTGCCCCGGTTAACACCGCGGGTCGCAGCTAGTAATATTATAAATAACAACATATAAATTGTCATATTTGTGTACGATAGCGCAATAAATAAACATTGTATTCTACCTCATAAATGATAGTATTTTTATACTTATAATTAAACACAACGTTAATATTGAAGTTTTCACTTCTGCCGGCACTCCCGGAGTGCTACCATTTTTGAAGTGAAAACTTCTTTAGCGGCGCTGAGCACTTTTTTTTGTATGGGTAAAAACTTTAAAACTCGCGTCAGGGTCACGTGATGCTGATCGAAAAAGCGTAAGATCGAGGGGAAGGGAGAGGAACTAGTATCTCCCACTCTTTCTACCGTGCCTGAGTGTGCTGCTCTGTTGATGGTGTAAAAGTCGTCGAAATTATGGATGGAAGTTGATTTTTCTGAGAGATAAAATTTAATGTAATATATAAATAACGATATAATATTATAAATAACAACATATAAATTGTCATATTTGTGTACGATAGCGCAATAAATAAACATTGTATTCTACCTCATAAATGATAGTACTTTTATACTTATAATTAAACACAACGTTAATATTGAAGTTTTCACTTCTGCCGGCACTCCCGGAGTGCTACCTTTTTTTTTTTTTAATATATGTTATTATATGTTGTATATAAATCTTTTTTCTTTCTTTCTTACTATATTTCGAAAATTAATAAAGACATATTATGTTTTTATTTGTATAAAAATAACTCTATATAAAAAAAAAAGTAAATAGTCAACAGTGGGGGTGGATACTAGTTGGTAGTAGTAAGTAGTATAAGTAAATAGTTTATTAGAATTATCACCAAAAATAGCATAAATCCTATGAACTTCTGAGAAATAAACAATTTTTAAAAATTCTTAAAAAGTACGATTTAGGACCATTACTCTTAAATCGTACTCGTATACTCTTAAATCGTACTTTGAGATCCTGTAATTGGTTTAAAAGTCTATGATACATTTAAAAGGTTTAAGTGGAATAAGGAGTGGAAAATAATGTATATCACTTTACTGTGGAATGTCTCATCAGAATCATGTCGGTTTCAAGCATCTCGGTTACCAGCAACTTCCCCGGCCACCTCACCCTTCCGAATGGAGTAATTCGTGGCAAAGTCGTGGTAACTATCCTTAGCGAATTATTCTCGTATGGACAAACTCTCCCACCGCTGAAATCACGGTCCACTTACACTGTGATATCTCAAAAAGCGTGAAATTTTACAAAACAATCTTTGAATTTCTTACCGAGGGTCATTGAGATGTCACATTGCCATCGTAAGTGGACGAAAAACGTTGTAATGTTTTAGAGGTGTATGTTGCCAAACGAGTATATAAAGTTATTATTTGAAGGTTGTATCGAAGTAAAACTTTGATAAACAGCACATTAACTTACAAATTGAAAATAAAGTGCTAAACAAATTAAACACTAACGAGATATTTTATAAATGTAATGATGTTAGAATGTGTCGCACCGATCTTAAGAGATCATCACAGACACGAAGCGGAGCAAATACCTAGGTGCAGACACAGCGATAACGAGTGTAGACGAGGCCTCCGCTCGCTGCCTTCATTGCCACTCGGGGGGAGAAATGTAGGGAAATAGCCTGAACATTACAATAATTATTGCGGTTTATACTCCAAATGAACAAGTTACTTATTAGTACATATTCATATTTATTGTTAATTCCGCTCTATAATAATAACAGGATAGTAGGTTGAATAATATTTAACAATAACTGTCTTGGATTTCCGGAAAATAACGCCTATTACCCCACTTACACTGACAGAGTCAAATCACTAATATATCGACATGCATATTATATAGCAGTTTTAAGACGCCAGGATGCTACATTACCTAACGACTGGTTCCTATAAATCTTATAGGAACGAGTCAGGACCTACAATTTAAATGCCATCAGAAAAACGTTACCGACTACTAGATACTACTTGTAGAAATGAAAATCTAAGAAAAGCAAACCAAATACAAAATACATACAATTTTCTAAAAGGAAGTAGCAGCCATAAAGAATTAAAATAGTCATGATTACTTAAAACTTAATGGAATTGCAAATGTTGCAACACACAAAAAATCTGGTTTGCAAACCTGAATATTGTGTGTCACGGCTGTAATAATAGAATGCGATGTAATCTGCTGACACATCGAGCTGATAATTTGGTGTGTCACATTCTCGTTACCTATTTACATCGTAACTAGAACGAGCTGCTTCCTAGAAAGTGAGGCTACGTGGCTCCTGCTGATAATATCTGGTGCTATCTAATGGTTCCATCGAGCCCTGCGCTTGTGATTCCACACCTCACGCGTCCCTTTGGTAACACTCGCTTTAGTAGCTACTACTCGTGGAAACGCTTTGCGTAATAATGGCTTAGTATGGGCGACGCGAGCCGCGCGTGACGTCACGCACTGCACCGGGAACACACTCGGGACTGGTGTGAAGAGTCTATGGCCGAGTGAACTATTGGATCCGTCTTATGTTTCATATAAGAATCCATCAATCTCCCGTTCCGTGCTACGGTCAATTATCATAATGGTGTCACAATTAGCGCGCCTGTTCCCGAGCGCAGCGGCCGAGGAGCCGAGCGGGGGAGGGAGCGATCCATAACGCGTATAACATTATCAAAATGTTTCGCTAAGAACCGTGCCGTTTGGCAGCCGCACACCCTCCGCGCCGCCGGGGGAATGTGGCCCTTATAGCGTGGGTGTTAGAGGCGAGAGTGGCGCGGCGCGGAGCGGCGGGCACGGGAGGCACCGCAGGCGGCGGCCCGTGCCAAATGAACCGACATTAACTCCAATAGTCCGCCGGAGCCTCGGCCGGCCGCACCAGCGCCCGCCCGCGCCAACAACCGCGAGCGCGTCAATATCGCACGATTAGCGCGTCTCCATCGAGCGGGAACAACCCGCGACGCAACACATCGCGCCGCTAATCACACCGGAGACACGTCCGCCACGGGAAGTGTTCCCGCATTACCCAGGAGCTATTTACGCCTGAATTGGACGTGGAAAGTTCCGCGACAGGGAATAAAGCCAATAAACTCGCTCGGAACAAACCCTCGGCGCGGCGACGGGAAACGCTTCAGGTGCGATATTATTATCGCTGCAGCTCCGACTCCGGCCCCGCTCCGGCGCCGGATCCGATCACCGATGACACGCTTTACTCGCTACATATTATATAAACTAACTCACAGATAAAACTTAGCTGCTATTGATCATATTGAAACTCGCCACTGGTTGATATCTATGCTGATATAATTTATCTGATCCTAGAAGAAAATGAGACCTTAAATAATAATAAACTTTACATTAAAGGGTGATCATTATTATTATTTATTAATTTATTTATTACCTATTATTTCTGAGTTTAGGTTACACAGGTGTACCTATTGCGTTACACTTATACTGCACCGGTTAATATATACATATGTACCTGATATGTATATATTAACCGGTGCAGTATAAGTGGCAGGGTGAGGCGGCGGCAGGACACGCGATGTTCCGTTCCTGCCTCGAGCCGGGACCAGCTAACGTTTAATTGTAAACTTGTACCTGTTTCCTGGAGCGAGGCGTGATCACTGATCGACACCCGTCACACCGCCACCTCGCACCAAGCAATGTTCATGGAGGGAACTCCATGTCTTGTCATGGCTGTAAATAGAGCTACATATTATAGTATTTAGTTGTATGATTCTGCGAACGTAAGTGGTCGTGTCAGCGGCAATGAATCCTGGCGCTCGTGTCTAATTGCTTCCATTGAGTATATTGCTAAAGGTTACATGTGAGTAATGTAGTGTATTCTCGCAGTAAACACGACTCCTCCTGGTCATATTACTGCTGACTGCCACTGAAACTGAATAGCCTCCTGGTTAGGTATCCTACGTTACGCGTATCGAATACAATGCGGGTACGGTCTATACCCGTATTTGTGCTTTATAACAGTAGTATAACCGTATAGTAAGAAACAATCAGAAGGATGCAGCCTAGACGCGATTTATGTGATACGACCATAAAAATCAAACGTGTTTGAAGTTAATATACCGCCCATACAATAATAATCTAAATGATATAACCGAAATAACGTCCACCAGACGAGTACGAGTAAGTACCAAACGCTTGTGAGTATTCCTAAAAATATTATGGAACAGTTATTGTGGGAAAACGAACGACAATAACTGTCATCAAAGTACATAATATTGTAACGTACCATATGTCAGTCGATTTAATAATCTGAGTAGTAGGTGATGTTAGGCCTGAGAGGTGACGCGAGCGGGTCACGGCTGTATGATGGGCTTAATGAAGCATGACATGGCGCGGCGAGCTGTGTGTGAGCTACAGCAGCTGATCATGTACCATCTCGCGACCAGACCACATACACTTGGACTCGGATGCTGCACCGTTATGTCGTGTGATCCTTTACATCTGGGGGCACGGTAGTGCCCCCGCCAAGTCGAGCGCGAAGCAAGCACTGCCGTACCATCTTTACAGGAACCATTTCGTCGCATTTTCAGGCCCCTATTTGAGAACCTCTGGATAAGACCAGAACACAGAAATTTTCGTCATCCAGTAAGCTATAATTACATACTTAAAATCCAAAATTTCAAGTCTGTAGGTCATTAAGTTCCGAAGTTAAGCGAAAGCAAAGTTTCGCATTTTCGACACTCACTCACTCATGATCATCAAAATAGAACTAGTACTTCCCATAAACTCAGAGAGCTGAAATTTGGTACATACTTAGAATTTATTGTATAAGCCATAGGAAAACTAAAAAAACATGCAATTTCGGTCTCGTTTTCGAGATAATTCATCTGCATAAATAACTTTGTAATCTCATATAAATGTATAGGATTACAAAGTTACATTTGCAGTCAATGGTTAAAATTGTGTAATATCCAACTTATTAATTCAAAATATATTTAAGGCATAGTATATGTATATGTGTCGTAAATCGTCAGTTATGATCAGGCGATATCTAGCGTGGTCAACTAAAATAAGAGCCCAACCAAACTATTAGAAGAGATCGACATACCGCCTTTACTACAAGCTTTTATTTACTTTCACCTGTCGGTCTGTCTGTCTGTAATTAAATCTTGCAAGTTTAATTAGGCCCACTTCCCGGTATAATATTTTTATGATGCATTGGACTAAGAGTGAACGCACACGTACATATCTAGATGGCGCTGACTGTATTTTAAAACGCGCTTACGGTTTGTATTTCTGATAACCTTATAATATAGCGTTTCTACAAAAATAAGTGAAATCCCACCAAAAACATTCTGTAAAAAACTAGCCAAGTCTCGATGGAGCTGCTTGTTTATCTCTAAAAAGTAATGAAATCTAGACAAAGTCGTGCCAAGTATAAGGTTCCTTACTGCGATTTCTTTATTATTATAGTTAATGTTGTGTGACTTGGCCGTTGAAGGGTACACAAGGGTATTATATATTATACCAGGTGCTCCATGACACTATTGCACCAATCTGTCCGCTACCCATTCACGATAGAAAATTTCCACTTGGAAAACGTTGATTGAATAACCAGTCAATTGTAGGCTTGATAAAGCTGCGTATTTCAATAATACTTATGTTTAGGCGATCCAAGTGTCATGGAGCATCTGGTTTTGTACTCTTGTGTACCCTTCAACGGCCAAGTCACACAACATTAACTATAATAATAAAGAAATCGCAGTAAGGAACCTTATACTTGGCACGACTTTGTCTAGATTTCATTACTTTTTAGAGATAAACAAGCAGCTCCATCGAGACTTGGCTAGTTTTTTACAGAATGTTTTTGGTGGGATTATATCTACACCCGACATGATAATATGCTTTTGTTTCTATTAAATATAACCCAGTAACTGCAAAATAATATCCAGACGACTGATGGCCATCAGGCATTTCCGAATATTTCATTCATATTTTTCCGTTGAAAAGGAAAAATGTAGTTTAATTGCCTGTTTCGGTATTGTTTAGCTCTCTTCTCATAAAGGATGGCCTACAGGAGCTAAATCAGAACAGTAATCTGTGAAGTACACGTGTACTCTATCTAGTAGTTCGATAATGAATAACACGTGGAGAGATGTGAATGTCCTGTGGAGTAAATATTGACGTAGTATGCGAGTGATCGTACTCATATTGTTCACAGGCCAGACGTATGCAGTGAGTAGGAACTGAGCGGGGACGACCCTGACGTCACATGAGTAGGAACCATGCTAAACATTCAAGATATATGCCAACAAGTTTACTGACCGTTCTCAACAGTTACCAAATTCCGACGATTAAAAGGACCACATTATTTCTATAAACGACAAAATACGAGTGCTCGGTACATCTAGGTCATATCATTAGGTACAGTTATTACTAGTTCACCCACATTAACGTTTAGGTATGCCGGTTATAATTTCGTTAACAAATTTTAAAATGTTGTTGCCAAGTTCCAAGTTAATTTTCAGTTGTTTCGGAGAAATATAAAGTGGGTTGATTTAATATCGAGCTCAGCGGTTTATTATTATTGCCCGCAGCAATATGGCCTGCGCCGAAAATAAATGTTTCTATTATTGTTATTACTTTCAAATTGCAAAATTTCGTGTAAACACTCGATCTCCAGAACCTTGACACAGTGGCATCGTTTATTAATTTGGTAATTTCTTAAGGTGGAAACAAAATTACAATTATTACTTACCAGCTGCCGCCAGCATTTTTACCCGCTATACCAAATTTTCTACCCGATCGGTCCACCCGTTTAGATGTGAATGAGTAACAAACATCCATACGTACAAACATTCGCATTTATAAGAATTGTTTGATCATGACTTGACATGAACAAGTGAAATTTTAAAAAACTTTTTAAAAACAAGCTTTTATTATTATTATTACCATCTTGCATCATAAAGTACTGGTCAAGACGAATCAAATGAGCCCAAACTCGATGGGGTTCCGTTGTTTTATGACGGAGTTCCTATGGCCACCTTCCAGCTCCATCATCAGATCAGCTCGATGTCATAAAAATATTGCATTGTCATCCGATTTACACACGCATGCAAATTTTCAGCTCAATTGGAAACCGAGAAGTGGGTCAAATTAAACTTGCAAGATTTGATTAGACAGACAGACAGACAGACAACAGACAGGTGAAAGTAATTAAAAGCTTGTAAAATAGTAGGTGACGTCAACTGAATACGAATGTCGTGTGTGTAGGTAAGTAAAATGTAGTGTATATGTAGGAGCTGCAGCATTTTGCAGCGGCTGTGAGGATCAGAGGATCAGAGGCAGGTGGGAGCGGACGCGGCCCCGGCGGGAATCACCGCCGCGCCGCGCCGCCGCTAACAATCTGCGGCTTCCGCCCTTCCTGCACACAGCCCCGCCTCGCGACACATCACATTATTATGGCAGCTAGTTGCTGCTAGTTGTAACCCCGTGGCTTCACCCGCAAAAATCTTCTTAGGCACTGTTAAATTCCAATTCAAGAGTACCTACAACCAGCGATCATGTAAGAAGTGAAGCATGCTCAATGTTGAAGAAGCGAAAGAGATGCCTAGATCGTACCGAGTGGAGGGAAATAGCATCTGCCCACCCCTAACGGGAAGGGTGAGATTATAATACATATTATGTATCCATATGGAAATCTCAGCTATCTACATAATGTGTATCATCACAGTGGTCTTAGAGTGAAAGAGCATCAAATATATAAACCTGCACTTACATAGTTTTATACAAACTGTCCTTTCACATACAATCTTCAAGATATTACAAAGTGTTTCACGCCAGACAATGTATATCGTAGTATCACATACCTACCTATGTATATAGGAAGACCTGATCAGCTGCATAATGTCATTATAATGTAACACGACAATAACTGCTAGACGATTATTAGTCGTCCACATTTGACAGGTAGCTTGTAGCACGGTAAAGAGATATACAGTAGTTTGACTCCATAGAAACGGGCGGAAAATGGAAGTGAATAGATGTCGGTAGATGTGGGTAGAAGTGGGTATATAATCCACAAGCGGGTGCCACGCAGCGACGGGCGGACGTCGCGATAGTTTTTTGCAAGTATTTTGTGTTATTTACGTTATTTACTTTTGACGTATGTATACCTAATATAATAAATTATATAAAAATGGCAAAAAAATAGCATACGATATTATGCTGTTTTTGGTAGCTTGAACTTATCATTGAACTTATCAGGAAATCCAGAAATAACATTATTAACCCCCGACGCAAAATCGACGGGGTGTTATAAGTTTGACGTGTCTGTCTGTCTGTCTGTCTGTCTCTGTGTGTGTGTGTCTGTCTGTGGCACCGTAGCTCCCGAACGGATGAACGGATTTTGATTTAGTTTTTTTTGTTTGAAAGTAAGGTTAGTCGAGAGTGTTCTCAGACATGTTTGGTGGAAATCGGTCCAAGATGGCCGCCGCTACAAAATGGCGGATTACTTTTTTCTTCCGCGACCCCCTCAATATGGGTATCAAATGAAAGGGCTTAACTAGTAGAATACAACCCATTATATAAAATTAAAAATCCAAGATGGCCGCCACCACAAAATGAAGAATTGCGTATTGCGTTGGGGGTTTTTTAAATTTTTAATTTAATTCACTTGTTTATCAAGCAACATGGAAAGGTAATAAAATTAAAAAGGTTAGTTAGTTAAAAAGGGGAGGAGGAGGGGGAAGGGGAGGAGGGGAAGGGGAGGAGGGGAAGGGGAGGAGGGGAAGGGGGGAGGAGGGGAGGAGGGGAGGGGGAAGGGGAGGATGGAGAAGGAGGGGAGGGGGAAGGGGAGGAGGGGGGAGGGAGAGGGGAAGGGGAGGGGAAGGGGGAGGGGAGGGGGAGGGGAAGGGTGGAGGAGGAAGGGGATGAGGGGGAAGGGAAGGAGGGGAAGGGGAGGAGGGGGAAGGGAAGGAGGGGAGGAGGGGAAGGGGAGGGGGAGGAGGGGAAGGGGGGAGGGGAAAGGAGGGGGAAGGGGGAGGGGAGGAGGGGAAGGGGAGGAGGTTGTCTTGTCTTGTCTATTGTCTTATCTCTTGTCTTGTCTCTTGTCTTGTCTCTTGTCTTATCTCTTGTCTTGTCTCTTGTCTTGTCCCTTGTCTTGTCTCTTTTTTTGTCTCTTGTCTTGTCTCTTGTCTTGTCTCTTGTCTTGTCTTTTGTCTTGTCTTGGGTTTTAATATACCCCGCCACGACATGATAGGTAAGTAGGTAGTAGGTAGGTAGCTCAAGTAAGTAGATGATATGAAACAGGTAGGTACCTAGTACCTACTGTATGCGGGCAGCGGCTGCCCGGCAGCCCTATGACTTGCGCATGTACCGCGCGACTGTAGGTATTTATGTTCAAAAATCACGCTCAGTCAAACTACTGTATATCTCTTTACCGTGCTTGTAGCTAGTTATAGCTACATTATCGTTAGTTGACGATTTGATGATGATAGCGCGAGGTCAACGAACTCGACCTGCCGACTTCAACACATTAGAGGATTTGATTACATAATCGCTATTGATACAGTCTACAGTCCACAATGACAAGTGTAAGTGGTACTCACTTGATTTGGTAAATGTATGTTAGTTTTAGGATTATTCCCTGACATCGTTCGCACTTCACCCATTGTCCAGTACTTTATCTCCAGTTTCAGAACAACGGGTAGAAAATCTTACTCTAATGTTAGTCCTAACGTTCAAATAAAAAAATCATTTAAAGAATGAAAATTCTAAAATAATTAATGTTTTGTTATTCTGTTCGTTGCGGTGACGAGGAGCATGGCTCTGGAGTCCGGAGGCGACAGAGAGGAACGAACAGGAAACTCTTACAATAATCAATTTTCCACAAATTAAATTAAATCCGAGGCCGTTACCGGCACTCCATGGAAATGATATTCTTGTTTCTGACAAAGAGACTCATTTCATTTTATACGAGTACCTATATTCATTTCCGAGCGAGATTGTGGCTGAAATATTGAACTGTAACCAATAACCAATTATAGGAATTTGACGACGTCTGTGGTGCGGTGGGCTGATACCCGCTTGCAACCCAGAAGGTTGCGGGTTCGATTCCCGCATGAGGCAAATATTTGTGTGATCCACAGGTATTTGTTTCTGGTCTGGGTGGTTTTCAATATCTATTATAAGTATGTATTTACAAAAGAAAAGTTTATAAGTATTATATCCGTTATCCTAATTACCATAATACAAGCATTAAGTTGCTTAGTATGGGATTAGGTGGCGCTGTGTGAATTGTCCTGAAATATTTATTTATTTTTATTCATAGGAATGCTCTTTGTTGTATGTAGGACATACAAGTATAAAATGTACGTTCAATTATGAGTAGAATTTCAACAAATAATTGAATGGTTCAGCCTGCACATGATGGAGTCAGGTTAAATAACTAGCGACACGAGGCAGTGAAGTGTTCGGCTCAACAGCCGGGAGTCGGGAGGGACATCCGAGTGTCGCGGCGCGTCTCGTCGCATGATAAACGAGCGGCGGAGAAAGGTCGCGATCGCTCCGGCGCGGATTAATCACACGTGATGAATCGTCGCGGCAAATGTGCCGGAACAGGGCGGAAGGGCCGCTCGAGGCTCGCGGTCATCGGCGGCCGCTCTCCGCTGCCACACGAGGATGCGCTCGCAGAGGTTCAACCTGTCTACATACACACATGTACACACACAGCTAGTGCGGTGCAGGCGGCACTTGCCAGGCTTCCTGCCACATTAGACGCGACGCGCGGGATTTAGGACTTAGCGGCCGGGATTTATGGAGCTCTACCTTGACAAATCTCGTACTACCCGGATACGGAAATGCGAACATTACACGGGAGCGGCTGCGGCGCTTCCGCGTGCCATAATTACACGAATAGAAGCCGAGCCGTCGATCCATTAGTATAACATATCAAAAGGTATAAAAGTTTCTCGCGGCAGATAAATGTATGTCGGGTAAGTTCATGTGGCCGTTAAACGTAAAGTAACCGCCGGTTGATCTGTGCACGAGCGTGTGATGTGTGCGTGCGTGTGTGTACACCTCGCCGGCGTGCGTGTGTGTGTCGACCACGACACACTCGGAGATTCTGTTTATCTACATTATAAAGTTGAGACGGCTCCTACGAGTGGCTGCGTCTCCGTGTGAATTATTACTAAGAATCCAGTAGCTAAATTAGCTCTGAATATTTTACGGGGGTGTTTTACAACGCGAGCAACATTACAATAGAGTGAATATCGCCGATAAACTTGTAGCGTCTATGCTATGCTTTTATCTTCTTTTAATTCGTTATTATTAAAATTCCATTCCGTTTGCCCTAAATAGCTACTGATCAGAGCTTTCCCGAGAGGAAACATCTACTCTACGTACGGATATAATACGCATTATATCATGTTCTATAGATATTATATGGACGTGTAAGCTGAAGCCTTGTTAGTATGCCGGCAGTCGGGTTGCACTGCTCCTGGTGCAGTAGAGGTCCATCTCTGCAGCTCCAGCTGCAGGGACGTCGACAGCGTCAACACAGCGGGTTCATAATGTTGCAGTGTTGAGGCGGAAGCGGTCCCGCCGCGGTCACCGATCCCGACTATATATAAATAATGTGGATGCACCGCGGAACACGACGCCCAGATCTCGTAAACTCATTAAGATTTCGTAACGGCACGAATTAAAACTGATTTATTAAGTCCATTCAATTCTGTGGAACGTTTCAGGAACCGCACGGAATTAGTCGGACGCGGTGTTTACTGTTTGTGTAACGTGTCGGCAGCTGCTCCCAGCGCCACTCCGGACTCCGGGGATAATGACCTCTGGTCTGTCCGCTCGGAGCTGATCCTGGGAGCAGTGGCGTCTCTCCACGAACACCATCGATCCAGCCAATATCTAGTAAACATATCGGTGACCGCAGTAATGGGCGGGAGAAGGAAGGTTCGGCTCGGCTAACTCAATACGCAGTAATTGTAACAATTGGTTTCGGCAGCTGTGGCCGCAGCTGCTCCTCTATTAGGTAGGTATGGTATAGTAACTAATGGCTCGTTTACTTCATTATCGCACAAACTGACGCCGAGATCGTTGTGTTGTTGAACACTCGGTGTGCCTGTGAGCTCACTACGCCAGCAGCACGGCAGACAGCACGGCCGTGACCCGCGGTAGTCATGTCATGTCGGGTGGTGTGGCTATATTTAGCCGCACATTGATTTCCGTATGTTGTGCTTGAGTCCTTGAGTCAGTCGGCCGCTGAATAATTCGCAGACGCGGCGGCTACCTCCGCCTGACGCCGCGCCACTAAACCTCACTCTAGGGAACACATGTACATACTAGTATATGTAAGGGTATGTATAATAATATTATTATAGTATTCTGGGTGCACAGTTTAGACCCACAAAGGTTACTTTTCATTTTATAAATACCTATTATCTAATCAGCAATTCCTATTTCCTATAAAAGAGCAAGTAGAGGTAGCCGCGTGCGCACAATCATAACAAATGTAGTGACTAACACACGGCTGAGTCAGCTCGATGCGATGATTCAAGGAGATTGCACTGAAACACTATATTTGACAAGGGATTATATAAGGCCACTCACTCACTCACTCAGCCATATCGAGAACTGGTGGATTTAGAAATGTTGAATCAATGTAATGCAGCGAATATGACGAGTGTAACTGTAGTGCTTCATTGTAGTCTATTAGAATCAATGCATCTTTAATTTGAAGTTGAAGTACATATGTACTTGGTAGCAGAGAACGAGAAAACATAGATAAAACACAAGACAAACTCTCACTTGATTGTAGTAGTTAGTCAATTATTTGTGCACTAGTCAGATATTTTGAAAAACTAGTGATCCCGATACGAGGTGGTCATTTTTATAATATTATCCCTTCGTAATTCATTAAGCATGTAAGTTAGCACCAGCTTCCTCCGACCGCCGCACTCTCAGGAGATCCGTGTGAAGAGGCGCAGGCTTCCTGTTGTTCAATTTGCTTGCATTAACGAGTCCAATCTGACGAGCTGTTTGAGTTTAGGGTTATCGTGTTACCGATCATACGGTTCCGTAGTCACACAAGTACATCCAATGCTAACCAAATCTACAAAGATGGAGCTCTGATGCAAGACGATTTTACAATTATTTTGTTCTATTTCAAGACTCTGCCAACTCGGAGATATGAGAAGAACGAACGACAAACCTATTTTGATTAATATTATTAATAATTATTGTATATAAATGTTTTTCTTGTAACATAATAATTTACTGTACCGACTTGTTTACTTCTCGCTAGTGTTATCAATATCAATAAATTCGTAAATCAGTATTATCTGCCAAAGTACCACGATCTCCCGTGGGCTGCAGTCAACGGCCGACCCTCCCCCGCCTTATGGTTTATGGAGTCAACGCCGCACTCTATATGTATATTATTAATTATTAGGTATGACGAAAGGCTGCAAAGGTTTTCTCAAAGCAAACGAAAATGAGGATGTCAAAGTAAACTTTTACAACCTTTCATTTTACTTGCACCTGTCCGTTGTCTGTAATTAAATCTTGCAAGTTAAATTTGATCCACTTCCCGGTTTCCGATTGAGCTGAAATTTTGCATGCGGAATCGGATGGCAATGAAATTGGTTTTGCACACTGACATGACAATAATAAAGAAATATGTAACACAAAAGTTTAAATGTTAACTGTGTTCGTACACGTGACATTTCTGCTTTGGGTACTAATTGTTATTGTTTTCCGTGATGTTCATCTAGTATTTTCTTCGTTATGGTATGACGTAATCTCTATTATTAGTTCCCTGGTTGATAGTGGATGGTGTCAAGCTGCACGTTAAACGAGAGTGACATCTGAGAGAGTCCAGAGCTGAGGCGACACTTTCAAGTTATTTCGGCTGAGCGAGGAGATTGCATTCCCTAATTATAGCTCGGTTCAACTCCTCCCTCACTGCTTATATCCTTTCACCGTCTGATGCTCAGATAATGGTGAATGTGTATTGACTTGCACGGTAACTTGGACATTATGTAGAGTAAATTTCATGACACTCTGTCACTATGGCCTACATAGAGAAAGATGTAGTTATATTTAGCATTACCTACTATTGTTTATTGTGGTTAACTTGGTCACGCTCGTGGCTTCCAGTAGCGATGCCCTGAAGTCTGTAGGTCCGGCCGTGAGTCTGGTCTCAGTGTTTGTGAGGCGATCCTTGTGACCTGTGCCACGCTGCACGCTGGCCTCGCTTCCCTCCTGAAGTCAGAGGACGTCCGACGCTAACGTTTACAATACGTCACCGCGATACAAACTTAGTATAATCCAACGAGTACAACACACACACAAGTGTGAAGAGGTTTGATGGCTGAGGGTGAATAACAAATTACATTTCTTCGAGATAAGTTATGTCAAGTTATGTATGATGTAAGACCTAAGAAAATGGACTTTAGTAATTATTTTAATGTGCAAGTTGTTCCGAATAATGTAATAAGCGAAGCTTTTAAAATAATATTAACTTTATAAGCTCACAATAAAAGCCTGCATAATAAAGCTCGCAAATTTCTCAAAAGAACGCGAGCACGTATCGGGCCGCAAGCCGCAATGTCGGGGCGGTCGGGGGGTGCATTATAATTATTGCAGCTTTCATTATTAATACCAAGTCGGATTTCACCCATTTAGCAAATGTCAACGGCGTCATGGCGGCGGGTGCACTGAGCCATGGGGTTACATAATGTTGTGATCACCGTCGCTGCACTGGCCGAGCTGAGTGTGATATTATTATAGTGAACATGAATGCAGTTGCATGGAGTATGTTCAGGCTATAAGGGAGCCGGTGAACCTCTGCAGCAACATGACACACATTCCTGCGAGGGAACGAGGCCAGCGGTGCGACCGGTCGCGTGTCGCTGCGACCGGTCGCGCGACGCCAGCAGGACGCCGCCTCCGCTCCGCACAAACTTCATAAAGTGGCTCCGGAGGCGTGGAGTCATCTGTTCCCGCAGTTATTCCAGTAGGCTCTCTAATTACAGCTTTTTGACGGAGGCAAGTTAAAGCCTCTCCCTCCCCCCTCACCCTCCACCCGCGGCCGCCGCCTGCGAGCTCTGCACTCCACCTGCTAGATACCTACTTCAGACGGAACTGTAAGGAGTTCTTCATTTTAACTGCAACTTCACGTGATATTCCTAATGATGCTCAAAACAATTTAAGTTGGACTTATTACATAATTGCATCTTTTAAACCGAATATTCCTAACGTTTGCAGCGTCAGGGGTGTGTTTAGGGTGAGGGTTTGTGCTTCAAGGTCGTTAAGGACGTTAGGGCCGCTTGCTATTTACCACCGGTGAACTCTACTTGCACATTGACATCAAAGTATATGCCTAAGTGAACAGTGAACAGTCGATTCACAAAAATGCTCCATTGTATTCTTTTTTATTATTAAACGGTTTTATTTAGCTTACTCCGTTTGTTTTATTATTCTTTTTTTTTCATTATTCTTTTTTCTTGGGTCAAATTTAGTAATTGAAATTTGACCCTCTTCCTGTCAACCGATTGATCTGAAATTTAGTATACGCCTTTGGTTCTGGTGACAATACAATTATGTGTATTCAAAATTATTGTAAATCCAAGATGGCCGCCGCTACAAAATGGCGGATAACCAATTTTTTCAATGTCATCAATATGGGTATCAAATAAAATGGCTTGACAAGTAGAATACAGTGTACTAAAAGCTTAAAAATAAAAAAGGTAAAAAAAGTTTTTAAGTTAAACGGTTTTATTGAAAACATGTACTAAAAGCTAAAAAATAAAATCGTGAGGCACGTCAAATATCTAAATTAATGAACATTTTAACTGAAAATTGTAAATATTTGACGTGCCTCACGATTTTATTTTTTAGCTTTTAGTACATGTGTACAATAAAACCGTTTAACTTAAAAACTTTTTTTACCTTTTTTATAAATAAATGAATTTTGAATTTGAATAAATGTTTGCGACAATCAGATAATTAAAATTATATGTGTGTGTACCGTATGTTTCGTGATGATAGTGTATCATTAGATGTGCTACAAACTCACGAGTTATGAATGAAATGGAGAGCTTCACCGTGGCAATGGTGCAGAGTTGGCACGAGAACGGCCGGAGACAAGCTAGTATAGCATGATGTATTGAGCAAGACGGTGAATGGAGGCAGTGGGCGCCGGTGTCGCCGCGGCTTGTGCAACTAGTCGCGCCCACGCAGCGTCCGTCGCGTCGCGGCGCTGCGTCGCTGCGTCGCGTCGCACCCCAGCGCACTCATTACCTGTACATCACATCATGCATTACTGTTGACCCTGTACTGTAATGGCAGCTCCAGTGACATGTACCTATAGTTTTCTCCATATTCTGTTTTCAACCTTTACCAAAAAGTAAAAGTCAATATTGCCTAGATCCGGTACCTCGCTCCGAATATCGTCGAATACGAAATTGTTTTTAGTCCTGGTGTCTAGTTTAACCAGCATTGTCATAATGTCGTGTAGAGATACCTGCTCATTGCCCATAGAACATGAGCTCCCTGCCGCACAGCACTCGCGTCACTGTCCATCATAGAACCTAATGTATCGGTTACCTTCCGACCTGCAACGTATCGACAACACATCGCCTGCACTTGTGAGGGCTCGCGCGGTGAAGCTTCATCGAAGGGCCTCGCATTACAGGTAATAAGGAGGTAACAATAACTAACACTACCTAAACAAATATGAGTAATATAACAAACGCAGCAATGTACATTGAAGTTGTTATCAATCGTAGTGGGTGAGAATTAGCCAATAGGCCCTCTGTACCATAATATTACCACTGAGCACAGGGAGTGGTAAGCAGAAGCTTTACCGATGCAAAAGGAAGCTTATAACGCGTTGAGCGCTATGATGCATACGATATCGTGGGCCTCGATGGCCTGGACCTGCAGGCTCTCGCAGCGGTCGATGAGCCACAATGCCTGCACCTGCCCGCAGCATATCTGACCATATTATTAATCATCACATTGCTCGATGAAGTCTGTCGTTATCACAGCGTCGCGGCGCCTCTAATCAACCTGATAAGGATTTCTTCGATATCTTGTTATTGAACGTTAAACGATCGATTCCATATTACTCGTACGATGTTTGCATTTCACTTTAAAATGGTTTATCTAATGATTAGTCAGTAGGTAGGTGGGTAGGTGCCGGTAGGCTCGGCTACGTTCTGTTTGGCCGAGATTAGTGCGCTGCGCGTGCGCTGCGCTGCGCTGGCTACTATTTACTCGATCTATTAATGTTATAAACAGCGAGGGTTATCATTCGAAGCGCAGTTCGTTGATCCCTGTGTTTATACAATGATGCTGCACCTATAATAATATACTTACTTATGTATTCATTGTAAATAGGTGTACCTATCTACATATATTATACTCAATTATTGTTAACAATAAGTGAATTATAAATTTTTAAAATAAAAAAAATAACAAGTACGAGTAGATAACAACCTACCAATTCAAACTACAATTAAAAATTTTGAATTTGGAATTCGCTTTTTGTAAACCAGGGCCCAGGGGCGGATAAAACTTGATTGGGACTTGGGACCATCTGTGAAACTTATCTATAGGTAGTTTTTAACCCCCGACGCAAAAACCTCGGGGTGTTATAAGTTTGACGTGTCTGTCTGTCTGTCATCTTATCATAAAGTAAGAAGTGAACTAACATAAAGCCGAAATAAATATCAACAATTTGTATTTTTTCTCGTTTTTGGAGTCGGTTCACAAGCAGCTGTCCACGATTCACGATGACCTCATTGTATCAAACCAGGAGATACCTACTTTACAGATAAGCTATTGGTTTATATGACACGTAGTGGTAGGTAGGTACATTATAATGTCGACGAGAGAAACGTCACGTGGTGCTGCGACTCTACCTATTAAAGCACTAGCCATATTATGTAGGTGGCAAGTGGCGCAGATCACTGAGTACACAATACCAATAGCGTGAGTTAATGAAGCCGGCGCCGGCGCAGGCAGCGACCAATGATCTGGGGTCTGCTGCTGACTGCTGGAACATGCTCTTCAATCAATCATTCATTGGCTCGTTTCGTTGCTTTACTACCTAACCTACCTATACTACGGCTATGATATTATTACTGTGTATAAGTCAACTGTAGAAACATTAAGTATCATTTTAAATTTGTCCATTCAACAAAATTAATTTAAAACGAAAACAAATATACAGGGTTACTGCTATGATTGTTACAGTCAATCAGTCGTGATCAGATCTATAATATCATTGTAATGTAACATTTATTATCTTGGAAATCCATTTCATAGTGGAATCTTTTTAGATATCTACCTACTAGCTATTCTGTGCGTGCTGTTTGTGTGTGGAATTTAGAGAACTCGTTCGAATAACAAATAGCTTTAACTTATTAATTATTAAATAAGCACTTTACAAGCTCTACTCGTGTGCATATTAAGATGCACAATGCAATTATTTATTAGTGACACTTTAATTTTTGATGATCCTGATTTTTCCCAGCGGATGAAATATACATAATGATGACTATTTATCTTAAAACACTCATGTCGTGTTATACAGGGTTACAGATTTGAAAATGGGCACAAGCCAGTAAATGATCGAAGTAGAAACCAGAGCGCAGCCTCCGCGGTGCAAGTGCATGATGTAGCTTTCACAAGTCACAAGCACGCACTCGTGACTCGTGGCGGCGAGTGTGGAGCGAGGCAGCGTGCGGCGTGCGGCGCGGCTGCCGGCGCGGGGCGAGTGCGGCGTGCGGCGGGTGCAGGCGGCAGGCGGGCGGCAGGGAGGAGGCGGCAGGCTCCGCGCCCGCACCCGCGCCCGGTGCCGCCAGTCAGCCCCAGGCCGCGCCGCGCTCCGACCGCGTCGCCTCTGTGTCGCCGCACCCCGCGCCTCTCCGCGAGCACACGACAAGACCGCTGACCCGCCGCATACCTCACACGACAAACTTGACCAAAGTGACCGTCGGAACGACGCTGTGAATGTGCCATTGTGAAAATTGTGGAAATAGTGTCCGGGGCCGGTTCGAGTCGCGAGCCGGTTTCGAGTGTGGTCGGAGCCCGTGCTGTGAGCCTACGGAGTGGTGTTTTCTAAACGAGTCTCGGACGGGAGATAACTGTGCGCCTGCACGCGCCGTGCTTCTTAGCATAGCGTGAATCATCGTCCGGACGACTAGACTGCCGCAGACGAGCTTTGTTGCACACAGGTGAGGCTCGTCTCCGCACCCTGCTCCTCACTGCGAACACGACCGATGAGGACTAATAACACGTGTGAGACGTTCAATATAACGGGATATAATGATACCATCTGACGCGACGTTACTAAACATAATAACAATAATTGACCAAGCGTACGATTAAACACATCAAAGCACCTTCAATATATAGAAAAAATTGTGAACTGGAAAGATCTCAACCGATGACAATAAAGAGAACCGTTGATACGAGCGGTAATGTTCTACTTCCTTGCCCACGGTGCACGGTACCTCTCGCGACCTTCACTCAGTAGGTCGCTCAGCTTCATGCTTGGAACTCCCACATGATCATTGTATATCTCAAAGGAAATTGGTTGTTATTGTAACCTTTCCAGTCCCTAAATAAATCATTGTTTTCTCAAATAACTTTGATTTCAAAACTTCGACCAACACTCTCATGGACCTAAATCTGATCTGAAACGAGAAAACGGCTTTGAAACTCAAAACGCATTTAAAATTAATAGAAATCGTCCGGATAGGAACGCGGCGGTAAATAATGAAGTATAACGCGACGTAACGCTCGAGGCTCGAGTGTAGCTCGGTGGCTCCAAACTGTAGGAACGGGGGAAGTAGGTTACGCGGAGTGGTGATGAGAGTCACGCAGCGGAGGGCCGCGGCTGTATTATATCGCTGAATCATCACACGTCGAGCGCTCGCTGGCAGGCTGGCAGGCTGGCAGCCCACCGCCGCCGCTGCACTACAATAGATACTCACCGACACCACTAATTAACCTTCCTCACCGTCGCCTCGCCGCTTATAAACAATCTCATCATTTTCGATTGGTCTCACTCCCATTAAATGCTATATTTATTATTTATGCATATTAATAATTATTTCAATTTACGTCTCATTAATGCCGTATCAGGAGGTGACAATAACGTATATCTCTACAGGAATGTATTCAGATAAGAAACATAGCCGGCATAAACATTATATCAAAGATATAAGAAGTTTCGGTTAATCCAATCATCTTGTTAGATGCACTTTGAGGAGATACAATACCTGAACGTAGATAAACTTTTTCACACTGTGAGAGGTGATAGCCACGTAAAATAATAACCAAATAATGTCAGTTATGTCAATGATGTACTAATGATGTACTAAATAAAGTAACCGCCGGGATGGAGGAGGGGGGACAGGTGGACGCAGTCTATACTGACTACAGCAAGGCATTCGATAGAATAGACCATAATATTCTCCTCGCCAAGCTATACGCAGCCGGTATACGAGGAGATCTACTCAGGTGGTTTACCTCGTACGTCGAAGATCGATGCCAAACTGTAGTCCTTCATGGATATGCGTCGGCCTCGTCACCCATCCCCTCTGGAGTTCCCCAGGGATCTATTCTTGGCCCTCTTCTCTTTGCTCTCTTCGTAAACGACATCAATACTTGCTTTCAACACTCAGATTTCCTCCTTTTCGCCGATGACATGAAGATATTTAAAACTATAGAAAATGCCTCAGACTCTGTACAGCTTCAATCAGATCTCGATCGTCTCCTCAATTACTGCACCAGGAATAAATTAGATTTAAATGTTATGAAATGTTTTTGCACAACTTTTACCAGATCTCCGGCACCTATTATATTTAGTTATAAGTTAAACGATCATTCTCTCATTAGAAACGACAGTGTAACTGATCTCGGTGTTATACTAGACTCTAAGCTACTCTTTGATAAACATGTAGAAAACGTCTCGGCAAAAGCTATGAAAAGTCTCGGTTTCCTAATACGAGTCACGAAGGATTTTCAATCGTCTAAAACGTTGAAAATTCTTTATTGTTCTCTTGTTCGTAGTCATCTAGAATATGCGTCCCAAGTCTGGAATCCCTACTATCAAAAATACATCGATCTATTAGAAAAACCTCAAAAAAAAATTCTACGATTTATTAACTATAAATTCAAAATCAAGCGTAGTGACTATGTTTCAAGTTGCAAACATCACCATATGTTGCCATTAACGCTGAGACGTGAAGCAGCCGACCTCACCTTCCTGCATAATATTATTATTAACGTAATAGATTCTTCTACCCTTCTGGCAGAGATCTATTTTACAGTGCCCTATAGAACAATCTCGCGTAGAAACTACCTAAAATTACATTTCCCTTCTTGTTCTACTAACTATCGTCACAACTCATTTCTTATACGCTCTGCGGACCTATTTAATAGTAAATATTCTAAAGATACAGATCTATTTATGATGAAACCAAATTATTTTAAAGTTTTAATCAGTAACAATTTCTTTATATAACTACAACTTTTATATATTGTTATTTAAATTTCTATTTATGATATATTTTTATTAAATCATACATATATATATGTATATTACTTTTTGTGTATGTTTATACATTATCATATTAATTCTGTCTAATATTTACTTGAATATTCCAGTTATTTCAAATTACCTCATTAATGGCTGTCCACCTTCAAACCACTGTGTTGTGCTTATCTACTCAATTAAAATGACATAATATAGCATGGCTTTGAGTTTTTTCTTTTTAATTGAAAAGTTAATTACTTTAATATTATCTGTTTTTATCAGTGAAAACTATTTTGGCTAAATGTTTACTGTATTCCCTTTTTGTATCTAATATAAGAAGCTGTTTGTTTTCCTAATAAAATAAAATAAAATAAAAACAAAATACTACACCAGATTTTATCTATTTAATCACAAAATCGGTAAGAATTTCGGGAGTTTGATCGAGAAAAATCAAGAGTAGATTGATGATAATTTTTATACCATTGATAAAATGAAAAGATTTACACGAAAAACTTCAGACACAACACTGTATTCCTATTAATGGACCCTGTTCGCGCCGATCCTTCGGCATGATAATTTAATTATTTTAAACTACCCGCATTTATCTGATGTATGTAGTAACGCTATGTACTCGTATATCGTAATAATTCCTGGGTAATACGAAGTATAATAACTTCTCCAGCATTACCCTTTGAAAGTTCTCAGTGAATGCGTCGTATTTGGGTCGTGATTACAGCGATCACATGCACTGGATTAGATATCAACATTCAAATTGACCAACTTGATAAGACATAGTAATACGTTAAGTACAAGGTACAAAAAATAACTTTTCAAAATGATTCAGGTACCGGCATTAAAAAGACTGACCTTTTATCATGGAGAACCTTACAATAATTAAACACAAAATGATATTTTACTAGGCATTGTGATAAGACTTGCATTACAAATAAAGTCTACCTATTAATCGCTAAAAGTTTATGTAAAGAATTAAAAGCCAAGTTAATAATAATATACACATAATAATATTATATTAATCACAACATGCTATTAGTAGATTTCGTAGTAATACAGAGATCTGAGGGATCAATAAAAGTAGGTGAATGAAAGCAAACAAAACAAACTGTTCCAGTTCTCATAGTCATCAACAGAACAATATACTATGATATCATAACGTGTAAATTATGTGCGAAAACGTTACGAAGGAAAAAAGTTAATAGAGATTGTAAAAGCATTTGTTGATTAGCAATGAACAATGAACATCCGTTATGTTTGTTGAAGGCGCGCCATCTGTTGCTATTGTGGCTGGTCGTGTACCTGCTCCTCTGTCGGCTGACGGCTGTCGGACGGGTGACGGGACGAGTGCGGCGAGGGGAGAGATTAACTTTGTAAATGGCGAGGGGTGCCGAGCGCCGCGTGCACACAGCCTCCTCTAAACACTTGCATCTCCGACGCCCGCTGCTCTGAATAATTGATTCCCGTACTTGACTCTCCACTCTCCAGCTCCTGCTCGTACCTAATACCTAACGAACGTTTACGACATGGATTCCCTCGTGTAATTGCCTTCACATCTGTTTCAATTTGGAGCGGGTCGTTTGATAGCTCTCATTCTTGTTGATCAGATATCGTATCACTTCTGTGTACCTTTGTCTGAATGAGACGTTTTGTGTTTTCGTCAAGCCACATGGTTATGGCATTCAAATTAGTATTTACACTTTATTCTATTTTCATTATAACGTTAAATTCACTTCAATTCCATCACATTCATAAAAATTGTTTGAGATCATATCCTTATCTAATTCTATGTTCTGTTGAATCTAATTTCAAAGTATGTTTCGTAACCTTTAAAATCATGAAGTGTAATGTGTACGCAACGCATACATGTAGGAGATAAGATAATGTAACGAGTGAGAGCAAAGACGAAGTCGATATGCAAGACGCAGCTTCACTATAACTAGTAAGGCGGCCAGAGAAATTTCTGGGCTCATAACCTGTAATAGGTCTCAGATTGACGAGCGCGTTGTTTTTGCGAAGGACTTCTTATTCCTCCGAATCTCTTTAACTAGTAGTTCGCCGCGAACTGGGACCTCGCAGCCCCAATTTCCCTCAAAATGTTAAAACCTTGGGTTTTAGGTATATAATTATACATGGGTAAAAGTTATAAGTATTTACGAAATATAAATATGGAAACTTTAACCTATAATATTCGTAAAGGAAAGGAAAACGCCAAAATTGAAAGTAATGTTAAAACTCAAAATACGTAAGGGATATATTTAAAAAAAATCATCATCTTTGTGACTATGTTATTGTTGTAATCAAAATTTCAATAATAATAAAATATGAAAGGTTATGTGTGTTTTCACTTGCAGAAAATAATAGAATAAAGTAATAAATAGTACTATAGTTTTTACAAAAATTCTCACAAAATCTTCATAGTTTGTAGCACTTGTTTACGAAAAAGTTGCCGATGCAGTGGACATTATTATTGTATAAATAATCCCGCTAATAACTTTTTTTTGTAAATCTCGACTAATATCTCCGATCGAGCATGGGATAGGCTGAAAACCAGCGCTGCGCGAGATCCCCTCACGCAGCATTAAGCTGAGCCTATCCCAATTGACAGCAAAATTACGTGTATATAGTATATAAGTACCTACTTTGGTTTAAGAGATTTATGTATTGTTTTTTTATGTTCTTTTGTCTTGTTGTAACTTATATATTATGTATTTTTAATTGTAGAATGTCAATAAATTATTTTTTACTTACTTTTTACTTTTTACATTAGTAGAATTGAAACTGGGAAAAAATATCTAGCTTTACCTGTGTTATAAAGCAAATTTACGACAGCTATTATATATATTGATATTGTAGCTAATTCTAACATTTTTGTCGTAGCAGCCGACGATGACTTAGACTTGGAGCGAGAACGCAAAGCTATGACAGTCACGCGTAACATCTAGGCTCCCAGGTTTTCAAGATGTATCTACAGCTACTGAGCAAAACAAAGTGTCCTTGTTCAAGGCATTATCAGACTTTTTATACGTGCAACTCGTCGATCACATTTGCACTTTCCATCAGGTGGGAAGTGGGATGTGTTCAAACGTAGGCCTAATTAGTATTTTAAAAAAACTGGATGAACTTTACAAACAGGGATCTCAAGGCGCTGCGGATCCAGTACAACAATGCTTTCAGGATGCTTTTGGCGCTGTCTCGATACTACAGAGCGTCAGGGATGTTTGCAGATGTTAGAGTGGATGATGGTTTTAATGGCATAATAATATATGATAAACACATAAATAACAATCCCAATAAGTTTGTTGCTGGTTCTTCTCATAGATATGCTATTCGAACGAGCAGTAGAGTCTTAAAATACTTAGATCTAAATAATTGTAAAATTTACTTTCAAAAGTAAAGCACTGTAGCCTATTTGAATAAAAAATGGGTTTGAGTTTAATTAATAAATTTAGAAAGTATATTACCTATATTGGTACTAAAAATAATGCCTAAATTTAGGGCAAATAATTAGGTATATAATATTATATTACTCGTATTATGCAAACTTGAAAATAAGTAAATTAAGTACCTACTTCTACTGGCAGGATCTATACGAGGATAATATTATTATCAAACTTGACGTATCGAATAAATACTATGAATTTATCCTGCACCCGCACTATCATTTAAATTCATAATATTTTGAGTAAGTCAACATGGCTATTCACTTATCCGTTAGGGAACCGAACCTAGGACAGAATTATCAAAATGTATGAAATGACGTATTACGTCGTATAGATTTTTGACAACTCGGTCTTTGGTTCGGTTCCCTGACGCATAACTGAATATCCCTGCAGTTCTCATAATATTACAATCGATAAACATTGTAATGTTGTATTCTCTATAACTCTACAACCCTTGCACCGATTTGGCTAATTTTTGGACGTGAGAATTCTTTTAGTTTGCACTACCTGATTAAAAAGTTTTATCAAGACTGGATCATCGGTTTCATTGTAATAAAGCAATCTCTTTAACTCTAGAACTCTTCGACCGATTTGGCTCATGTTCGAACTTAAAAATTCTATGGATTTATATTACGCGTTTGCAAAGTTTCATGAAGATTGGACCATTGGTTTTCCAGTTATCGCGTAACAAACATACATACAAACATACACTTTTGATAATATATTTGTGTCGCTTATAAAAAATGTATATATGTTAGAAAAAAAATTATTAGCGCTCCAGTTTTGAAATAATCGTCAGACCTATCGTAAAGACTTTAAGTCACCTATATCTCTGCAACCCTGGAACCTATTTAGCTAAATTTTCACTAAAATTATCCAATTAACCTTCTCAACTTGTGTGTAAAATTTCATTTCATTTGGATTAACCGTTATCAAGTAAACGTCGACCAAACTTAAGCACTAGAGGTCAACCGTTAAACTGGTCCAAACGCAGGCTTTTCGCGGCTTTCGACTCTAAGACCTCGCTTCGCTCGGTCGATAATAAGTAAGATTGCGTCTGTAATAGTCTCTCGTTATATCGCTTCATTTCAGGCGAGTGCAGAGTACAAGCTCTACACTGAAGAGCTCCTTTCGTTCATTTGCTTACAAAAAAAATGCATTAATAATTTCAATTTTTCTTTACGAGATGCTTTCAGTTTTCAAAGCTCAACTACATACTTACCTTCTATATCATACGTCCAAATATACCCACAACCCACACACTTTGACCACGGCTTTGACCATCAGATACTTAGATAGATAACTTTTTATTGCACAAAATAATTACAAAATACAAAACAATTACCGTTAAATACATTCAGTTCAGTTTCATTCAGTTTCTGGTCACATTTTACTAGACTGCAAACTTGGGATTTTAGTTTTTAGATCTTTTAGTTATGAGTTATGAGCGAAAACGAAAATAAAAGAAATATCGGTCGTCGTCGTAGCAGAGTCTGACACAAAATGTTATTCATAAACGGCCACATAATGATTATTATCAACCAATAATAATAAACAATGAATAAACATGCTTCGTCTTAAAATAACTATTGCCAAAATACTGATTCTGTTGGAAGTCTTGCTATACTATTCCCATTTTCCATCTCCATTGTGAAATTATTTTAAAAAGAGGGAATTTCTAAAACTCTTCAAAACACCTACGTATTATGAGTAGCCATATCGTCACGCATAAGGTTCCAGATCTGCAGAGTTCTAAAAACGAATAGTCGCGCAGACACGTTCATATACCTAAGTGGAATCAGATTTGAGGCATTACTTTTTAACGGTATGTAGTATCTTTTCCATAGCAGTCATAGCCAAAAAATATCTCATTACACAGGTGCATAATGAATTATTTTCAGTTTATTTTTGACAATATTCGTCCCAAAGCCTGATTTGTTACATCTTTCTTTGAATACATAATATGTACAGTAGTAGTACAATTTGACAAGGGAACACTGCAACCAGTTCACGAATTCAACCACTCAGAAATATTAATGATAAATATTTTATGTAATTTTTTTCGTAATACATACGTAGTTATTATTGCTCCAACGCTATGACAATCGTAATTGCACTAAAAATCTCATAAGATATGCTACGGCAAGGACTTGTTTGAACATGTACCTGCGTGCTTGTGTTACCCGCGTCCTACGCGCCTTGTCATAATTAGTCATATACATTAATCTATACTAAATACTAACTTTCGCATTGAAAATGTTATGAGATAGGGTAATATGAGAGCAAGTAGGACATTAACATTAAATAACAGTAATTTTGTGTATAAAAACAAATCATTTTGAATGAACTGAATTTTTCAAAACATTTTAACTTTAACCACTAAATACCACTACACTGTAGGTACTGTGAACTGTGTACAATGCTTATATCATAAATCATAATATCTACCAGTAACCCTGTATAACATTATCAATATTTTGTATATTATTTATTTTAATGAAAAGAATTAAATAAAGGTGTAAAACCTGGTAGTAGTAAAAGTTGGTAGGTATAGTTAGTAGTTATAGTAAATACCATGAACCCCATTATGTAGGTAACCTTAAAGTTACGTCTTAATTAACTTAGTACTAAATTTACGTCTAAGTTACGGGTAAACGTATAGGTATTTCAATGCTCTAAAAGTATAATTATATTCCTCTATCCATGGCACTACTGCTGAAGTAATTGTGTTCCACTGCACATGATCTAGTTATGAGGTTATTGGACCGCTTGACGATTGACGACAACCATTGTGTCCGAGAAAACTGAACCAAATCCATGCGCATACTATATTATAGACCCTTGCTTATAACTTATAGTTGTAGGTAGCACCGGTGCTCGGTGACACAATAACCATGTACGTAAGCACTGGTGCACTCCGTGTCTGCGGTCAGAGCGCTTCCGTCGTAGCACTCAATGAATCAACACGTTAGTTCCATATTTAGCCGCATCCATCATTATCGTAGACAGAAGAGAGCGGCGAACAGTAAGCGCGCGGCGTGCTTGTGTTTGTAAACAGACCGGCGCCGGCGCGCGTGTGTGCGTGCGTGCGTGCGTGCGTGTGTGTGCGCGCGCGCAGCTGTCGACCGCCGCGCCGCGAGCTTTCACACAGAATACACAATAGTAGCATGACTCGAGTGTATTGCACGAATGTTGTCTAAAGCTACGCTGCCGTGGTATAACTATAATGCCGTTATCTACCAAAATCTAATTTTGAACTATGAGCAAAAAAACCTAAAAAAATAAGGTACATAATGGTATGCGTCTAGATGTCAGTTAACGGCATTATAGTTATACCACGGCAGTACGTGTGTTCTCCATATTATTCTTGTACCTGTAATATTACTGTCGTATAGTTTTCGTCCCTGTCTACTGTCTACGTCTGCCTCAAACTGGCGATGATTGCCCTTCAACATATTTTCACTTAGCTTTTGTATCAGATCACCTCTCTCACCTTGCACTGTCCTATTAGTAGTGCTGTCTGCTAAATTTTAACAAGCTTCTTATTCGCGCTTCCTTCATTCGCGTTTTCACTATTCGCGGATTAAAAAATACGACCCAATTCCTATATTCGCGACTAAAATTTCAATATCCGCGGATCATATTCATATAATAATAAAAACTGAGGCCTGCTCTGACTGCGGAAAATGACGAAGAATCTGTGCATTGTGCATGTTCAAACTTTGGCTGCAAACACATAACCAAATTTTAATGGAATAGGACGCGATAGAATCGAACAGATAGAATCAAGTGACATTCAGGAATAGCTTGAACCGCAAGACGAAGGTTTCGCTGAAACATGACTTGGAAGAAATGTTCGCATCCCATTGAAGAAGAGGAAGAAGCTTCAACAAGCACTGAAAACGCAACATTTAATTTGAAAATACGCGATTATTATCTCCATATCCTTAATTAGGCGCATGAGGTCTGGGCCACTAGAAATTGAAAAAAAAATGTTTTAGAGTGTTTACAGCGCGCTCACGCTCTTTATAGCTTCCGAATTCCCCGTGGGGTACGCAAATAAGTTTTCCTTTTTTTATAGTTTTTTACTGATTTGAAATATCTGATAAAAGCCATTTAAAAAAAAAATAATTTAATGGCTAGAAGAAGTGTCCGATGAAGAGCCGACGCGACGGCTTCGTGAAGTTGATGATGTGGACGAGACAGTCCAACAATCGACAGCTAAGTGTGGGTGCTGTTCATCATGTCCTAGAAAGGACGAAAAAAAAGTGCCAACAAAATGCTTCAAGTGTCATAAATTTATTTGTCAGCAACACTTGAGGGTTTACTGCGTTGGATGCAGAACAGAAGAATCCGCTGATGACACTGATTAATTTTTTTTCTTTAAGTTGATCTCGGACACGCCAAAAAAAATAGTTTAATAGTTTTTTATTCAATATAATGTTTCTTTAATGTTTTCTTTTTTAACCTCCGACGCAAAAACGACGGGGTGTTATAAGTTTGACGTGTCTGTCTGTGGCATCGTAGCTCCCAAACGGATGAACGGATTTTGATTTAGTTTTTTTTTTGTTTGAAAGCAGAGTTAGTCGAGAGTGTTCTTAGCTATGTTTGGTGGAAATCAGTCCAAGATGGCCGCCGCTACAAAATGGCGGATTACTTTTTTCTTCCACGACCCCCTCAATATGGGTATCAAATGAAAGAGCTTAACTAGTAGAATACATAATACAACCCACTATATAAAATTTAAAATCCAAGATGGCCGCCACCTCAAAATGGTGAATTACGTATTGCGTTGGGGGTTTTTAAAAATTTTAATTTAATTCACTTGTTTAAAGTTAATAACATTAAATAACTTTATTAATTACTATAAAATACATAAAGTTTTTTTCCTATTTGACACTCCTATCCCAATGTTTTGTTGGGGTCACTCAAAACCCCATGCGCCTAATTGTGTGATTTTTTCAATGCGCCTAGTTAAGGGTTAAAATTGTTTCGATAACCACCAACTAGCAGGTGAAATTTTCAAAAGCTTTTTAAAAACAAGCTTTTATCGACCGAGCGAAGCGAGGTCTTAGAGTCGAAAGCCGCGAAATGCCTGCGTTTGGACCAGTTTAACGCTTGACCTCTGGTGCTTAAGTTTGGTTGACGTTTATCGACCGAGCGAAGCGAGGTCTTAGAGTCGAAAGCCGCGAAATGCCTGCGTTTGGACCAGTTTAACGCTTGACCTCTGGTGCTTAAGTTTGGTTGACGTTTACTTGAAAACGGTTAATCCAAATTAAATGAAATTTTACACACAAGTTAAGAAGGTTAATTGAATAATTTTAGTGAAAAAATTAGCTAAATAGGTTACAGGGTTGCCGAGATATAGGTGACTTAAAGTCTTTACGATAGGTCTGACGATTATTTCAAAACTGGAGCGCTGATAATTTTTTTTCTAACATATACACATTTTTTATAAGCGACACAAATATATTAGCCAAAGTGTATGTTTGTATGTATGTTTGTTACGCGATAACTGGAAAACCAATGGTCCAATCTGCATGAAACTTTGCAAACGCGTAATATAAATCCATAGAATTTTTAAGTTCGAACATGAGCCAAATCGGTCGTAGGGTTCTAGAGTTTTAGAAAATGCTTAATTTCAACGTTACCAAAGTTCCAATCTTAATGAAACTTTGCGATCAAGTAGTATAAGCTAAAAGAATTCTCATGTTCGAAAATGAGCCAAATCGATCCAAGGGTTGTAGAGTTATGAAGATGATTAAATTATAATGTTTTGCACAATTTGTTAGGTACATTAAGTTTGAGAAAGATCCTATAGGCAAAAAAGAGCAAGCAAGTTGATAAAGTTAAAGAATTAATAGCGATAAAGTCCAATAATTCGAGAATTTCAAGCAATTTATCATATTTTCAATATATCTTATTTATAATTATTTTCATATAATTTTTTAGTACATTGCGTAATACCAATAATTGCGTCAATTATAGTCCGGCCGCCTAAAGTTTGCTATTGAAATAGGTGTCACATACATGTAGGTAAGTACACGTTATGTGCTGTTTTTTTAATCTTTTTATAAACCTCATTTCGCTCGATCGATAAAATATAATGTTATATTTAATTTAAGTAGTATGAAAATAAAGTAAAAAAGTTATTTAAAAAAAAACCTTATTAATAGCGTTATTTTACGCCCATCGCTAATGGCAAGCAACCAAAGTTGGACTTAGTAGTATAGGCATAATTATAATATAATATTATATAATATAATTATGACGACATAACTACGTCACATTGCCTAAAATTTTGTATAAATTATCCCGAACACAATGTACCGGACTATAACTCGCTGTCAAGTAAAATAATATTTTACAGTGGTCGTAGCATGCCAAACGAGATCCCGCTGAAATGTCATGCGTAGAACTGTCATACCATACATTGTAGTTTTGTGAATGTATGTGATGACAGTTCTACTCTTGAAGTTTGGTCGGGATTCTGTGTGGCATGCTACGGCCACTGGCAAAACACGAAAGTGGAGACCATAAACAATAATAAGCAGGTAACAATGTCTGTGGAAGTGGTGATAGAATAAAAAAACTCGCTGAATCGTTTTATGATAAAATATAATTTAAATACATAATTTATATGAATACATACAAATATCATCGACCGAGCAAAGCGAACTCTTAGAGTTGAGAGATCTCTCGGTGGCAGTAAGGTTATTTGAGTAGTCTGCATAACTTTTTAAAACCTAAAGTAATTGTTTGTGCCGGCACATTCAACAATAAAGGTGCACGAGCACACCATAATGCATCGCGGGCTGTGTACTTATAGTCTGCCAAATTTCATAAATATATGGTAACGGCAAGTTCCCTATGAATGTTGATTTATTCAGAAGGTCAAAAAAATGTAGGTACGTTTTTGAAGGATAAACGGGTGTATTTTTTTCTACGTTAACTCAGAAGTTTAATTTAACGGGCACCAAGCGGCTATAGACTTGTGTATTATGGTAAAAATATACAATTCTACGGGATGTAGAGTATAAATTGGTCTTGACAGACATACGGATGACCAAGTGATCCTATTTATTAGGGTTTCGTTTTCTCCTTCAGAGGAACGAAATTCTAAAAAGGATTATATTCAAAAAATCTCGGTACGTAGGTTTATTGAGTTTTAATTTCTCAGAATTTTTATATTTTGAGTTTTAATATTAATGTTAAAGTTCTTGTATTAGGATATATTTAGTCGAGACCTAAAGTCTAAGGTTTACCACGGAAATTGGGCTGCGAGGTCACAGTTCGAGGCGAACTACTAGTTATTACCCAAGCAGCATTTTGTTCTCTATAATAGTTCAATTTTCGTTCACAGGTGATTTCTAAGAGTTAAAATTGGCGTCTTGTGATTCATAGGTTGTATTAATGAGAACAAACTCACTCAGAGCCGTATAAAGCAGTTATAGAAGTGGCAAATTGATCTATTAAATATCTTTTAGCATTTTGATAGGACACAATTACTCTTTTAGTCGGCTTTCGATTCGAGGTTTAATAAGAATTATTATAAGAGAGGGAAAATATGGCATCAGCTCTTTAAAGGTTCACTTGTACAGTGTTAGGTTGCTGGCATATTAACATGACAAATATACACATTAAAGCAGCTAAAAGAGTTTTAACAGGTCCTAATGTGAGGTGATATACCGCTTGTGGCTCTAAGCAGGTCCAACTTGCGAGACCTTAATCAGCCTTTATAATATTATTCTCTAGAAGAGCGTTTAATAAAGTCACATGTTACTTCTGAGGTTCGTTTTTGTTACACATCGGAACCTCCATAGATTGTATGACATTATTACATTATTATAGCCATAAAATAAGAATAGAATAGAATACATTATTATAGTTCACCTGTGGGACTTTTTAAAGTTCACAAGACTACTTGGGTGTTACAATGGTCTTACACAGATGGCTGCCATATTTTACTGATAACCTATAATATTTAAGAAATAATTTTGATTTTAATACTTTTTATGCAGTCTTAAATATTGATGATCGTATGTTACTGTGTATGTTGTGTGTTATGATGTCCACGTATGTTGTTTTAAGCCATAAAAACACAAATATAAACAATTAATTTGTTTGTCTTTAATTATTTTGAATAAAAGTCATTATATTTGAGGCGCGTGAAAATTTTAGGTATAAATATGTATCCACTTCACAATAAATCTGCCAAGTCGAGCGCGAAGCAAGCACTGCCGTACCATCTTTACAGGAACCATTTCGTCGCATTTTCAGGCCCCTATTTGAGAACCTCTGGATAAGACCAGAACACAGAAATTTTCGTCATCCAGTAAGCTATAATTACATACTTAAAATCCAAAATTTCAAGTCTGTAGGTCATTAAGTTCCGAAGTTAAGCGAAAGCAAAGTTTCGCATTTTCGACACTCATTCATTCACTCACTCACTCATGATCATCAAAATAGAACTAGTACTTCCCATAAACTCAGAGAGCTGAAATTTGGTGCATACTTAGAATTTATTGTATAAGCCATAGGAAAACTAAAAAAACATGCAATTTCGGTCTCGTTTTCGAGATAATTCATCTGCATAAATAACTTTGTAATCTCATATAAATGTATAGGATTACAAAGTTACATTTGCAGTCAATGGTTAAAATTGTGTAATATCCAACTTATTAATTCAAAATATATTTAAGGCATAGTATATGTATAATATGTGAGTGTGTATATGTGTCGTAAATCGTCAGTTATGATCGGGCGATATCTAGCGTGGCCAACTAAAATAAGAGCCCAACCAAACTATTAGAAGAGATCGACATACCGCCTTTACTACAAGCTTTTATTTACTTTCACCTGTCGGTCTGTCTGTCTGTAATTAAATCTTGCAAGTTTAATTAGGCCCACTTCCCGGTATAATATTATGATGCATTGGACTAAGAGTGAACGCACACGTATCTAGATGGCGCTGACTGTATTTTAAAACGCGCTTACGGTTTGTATTTCTGATAATCACCGCTGGGCTGAAGCCGTTGAGAGCAAGGGAGAGGCACTCGCCGTTAGTCTGGACATCGCCAAGGCCTTTGATCGGGTGTGGCACCGGGCACTTCTCTCCAAGCTACCTTCTTTTGGCATACCCGAGGGGTTGTGCGAATGGGTTGCCAGCTTCCTATCGGATCGGAGCATTCAGGTCGTTGTCGACGGGCAGTGTTCCGACAGTAAGCCGATCAATGCCGGTGTCCCTCAGGGCTCTGTGTTGTCACCGACGCTGTTTATCTTGCACATCAATGATATGCTACAAACTAGTGGTATGCATTGCTATGCGGATGACAGTACTGGTGACGCTCAGTATTGTGGTCGCATCAATGCCCCCCGTGCCGTAGTGGAGGAATGCAGGAACAAACTGGTGTCAGACGTTGAAGCTTCTCTGGAACAGGTCTCAGATTGGGGCTCGCTGAATCTGGTCCAGTTCAACGCAACCAAGACACAAGTTTGCGCGTTTACCGCTAAGAAAGTCCCTTTTGTTGTCGCTCCTCGCTTTCAGGACACTCCTCTCAGGGTCTCGGATAGCATAAAAATTTTGGGTGTCGACATTTCTGCTAATGTTCAGTTCCGTGGTCACATTGCAGGTAAGGCCAAGCTCGCTTCCAAAAAACTTGGAGTGCTCAATAAGGCGAAGCGGTACTTTACGTCGAGACAGAGACTGCTTCTTTATCTAGCACAAGTCAGACCTCACGTAGAGTACTGCTCTCATCTCTGGAATGGAGCACCCAAGTATCAGCTTGACCCTCTTGATGCATTACAGCGTAGAGCTGTCAGAATTGTTGACGACCTCAAGCTAACCGAACACCTAGAACCGCTCAGTTTTCGTAGGGACGTAGGATCCCTTTGTATCTTCTACCGTTTATACAATGGGGAGTGTTCTGAAGAGTTATTCGACCTGATTCCGGCCTCGCGCTTTTATCACCGCACGAGCCGTCACCGCTCGAAAGCCCATCCACACATTATTGATGCTTGGCATTCTCGCACTGTGCGATTCACTCGCTCCTTCTTGCCGTACACCTGCAAATTGTGGAATGAGCTTCCGCCCGCGGTATTTCCGATGAGCTATAACATGGGACTCTTCAAAAGGCAAGTGAATAGAGTCTTGAAAGGTAGGCAACGTACCAGCGGTACCCCTGGTATTGCAGGTATCCATAGGCGACGGTAGCCACTCACCATCAGGTGGGCCGTCTGCTTGTTTGTCACCTATTACATAAAAAAAAAAAAAAAAAAAAAAAAAAAACCTTATAATATAGCGTTTCTACAAAAATAAGTGAAATCCCACCAAAAACATTCTGTAAAAAACTAGCCAAGTCTCGATGGAGCTGCTTGTTTATCTCTAAAAAGTAATGAAATCTAGACAAAGTCGTGCCAAGTATAAGGTTCCTTACTGCGATTTCTTTATTATTATAGTTAATGTTGTGTGACTTGGCCGTTGAAGGGTACACAAGGGTATTATACCAGGTGCTCCATGACACTATTGTACCAATCTGTCCGCTACCCATTCACGATAGAAAATTTCCACTTGGTAAACGTTGATTGGATAACCAGTTAATTGTAGGCTTGATAAAGCTGCGTATTTCAATAATACTTATGTTTAGGCGATCCAAGTGTCATGGAGCATCTGGTTTTGTACCCTTGTGTACCCTTCAACGGCCAAGTCACACAACATTAACTATAATAATAAAGAAATCGCAGTAAGGAACCTTATACTTGGCACGACTTTGTCTAGATTTCATTACTTTTTAGAGATAAACAAGCAGCTCCATCGAGACTTGGCTAGTTTTTTACAGAATGTTTTTGGTGGGATACGAATTACCCGTAACATTAGCACAATAGAATGAAATAAATGAGTGTTGATAAAATCTATTTCAAACTAGCAGCTATACTTATAATATTTGTTTGCAGCCATACGACTTGTAATATTTGTACTAAATGAAAAATAAATTATTATAAAATGTGGTATTCGAGTAATTATTTGGGGGAAAAGGGAAACTTCTGTAGTTTATATGGTTCACTCATGAGCATTATTATGACTTAGAGGTCTATAGTATACCTTCTTGTACCTACTTCTAACTCTCTGATTCGAATAAAGAACCATACTAATTCTATTAAAGGCCCGTTGATCAGCTTTAACACCACTATTCTCTCTCAAAACAGCCACTAAAGAGCTGCTAGGCAGCTACTGTGAACCATTAAAGTCCTTTAGGCTGCTTAATTTGTGCCCAAATTGGTGATACAAGGGCTGTATAGCATGCTATAACACCCTGATATATCCTAGTTTGTGAACCTTAAGACCAAGCGTGTATTATTAGTCTGCCGCTTTAGAACCAAAAATGCTAATTGGGTATTACCATCTAGCAATAAAGTACTCGTCAAGACTAATCAAATGAGCCAAAAATCGATGGGGTTGCGTTGTTTAATTACGAAGTTCTTATGGCCACCTTCCTGCTCCATCTTCAGATCAGCTCCATGTTATATGAAATAATACTTATTGCATTGTCATCCGATTTATACATGCATGCCAAATTTCAGCTCAATCAGAAATCGGGAAGTGGATCAATAAATCAAACTTCCAAGATTTGATTACAGTTAGACAGACAGACAACAGACAGGTGAAAGTAAATAAAAGCTAGCCAGATGCAAGTCGGAGGGCAGGCCTACCGTCGCTCGCTCCATCCTGTCACTGAGCGCCGACGTGTAGTGTGTAATGAGCTCGTACCGGGTCACTCTCACCGCTCACCTGGCTCGTGGAGTCCGTACAACGTGATAATATGACCTGCAGGACATGCCCTTGAACCCAGTCCTCACATGAGGTCCACACTAGGCAGGAACTCAGCAGAAGTGCTGCGGCTGGACCTCATACATCGTACTTGTCCGTAAAACACAATGTTACCTGAGTTGATAGCCGATAGCTAAAGCCTGCGTTTGTTTCTAATAACTTCGTGATTTGCCGGCTTATGGTGATTGCCACCAGAGCAGAGCGGTGTACATTAGTGAACGCGGTCTCACGGGTGTCAATTACACAATGTGTTTACAAATAATTTATTGTTATTAAATATGTATGCTTACATATCGTCTAAACTACGCAACGGATTTTGATGCGGTTTTCATAAATAGATAGAGTGATTCAAGAAGAAGGTTTATATGTATGTATAAAACATGCATAATAATATAGCAGAGAAACACTGATAATAATTTAGTATTAAGTGCGACGTGACGTGTGGGCGGCGAGCTGTCCTCCATAGATAAGCTGACAAGGCACCGCCGCCTCCTGCGCCCGCGCGCCACTCCCGCGCTCTCCTTCTACACGTGCTCACAACTCACAATAACATTTTCAACTAAACTATTCTAGTACCTATATAATAGCTTTCTTCATTTCAAATTTGGAAAAATGATAATATGTATAATAATATATTGCGACTTCTGCGAGAAACTCGGCATTCTGATTCTGACTCATCACTCCTTTATTTATCCACTATTTACGAATTGTAGATAATAATGTAGGTTTATTGTTCAAATGAATGAAATTGACCTCTTAAGTTCGCTGCCGATAAAATTTGCAAGTTTTTTTATGTTACTGTTATCATCTTCACTGACCTATTTATCTTTCAAAGATGATTCAGAATGTGTCCGTCTGTCCGTTCCATAGCTACCTAACTACATATAAAAATGAGGCACTTTCGTGAATGTCTAGTGCAGGCAGGACCGCATCATAGAGGAGACCACGAGCGCGCGCATTACCGGAGGCTTGCCAGCTATCGGAGCCGTCTCAACGAACTAATGAGTTAAAGCACAATAACTCCCGTTTAACACTATCCCAGAATATAATATCAACCAAAAGATCCACCCATATAGTGTTGTCAACACGAGTCCATATTATTGTACTGTCAATAAGTAAGTAATCAGATCTCTTGTAGAGCCCAGCTTCTTACTCTACGCGCCATTCGCCATATAGTGCGGCTCCTTAGCTCGATTTTGTGTGAACGTATGACCCTAACCGGCAGAAAGCATGAAACTTGGCATGCGTATAGCTTTACCATTCATAAGAAGAATTTTTTGTAGAAACACCCCCCGATAATGTTTCTACCTCTCCCCCCCCCCACTTTTATGTCCCTATTTTTAGTTTTTGAGTTTTTCTTGAAAACTATGAGAGCTAGAAAAAAAATGTCCATGGGAAGTTTGTTCTCCATAAAATTCTCTACAATATTATCCCTTATAGTATATTCCCAGGACTTATAGTTTCAAAAATATGATTTATTTCTTTTTTAATATTTTCAGAAATGCCACTTAAGACGGACTCTGGGTGCAAAACATGTCGTTTTCATGCAGAGGTTTGAAACTTGGCACAATAATTCCTTATCTCCAAATAAGCTGATTAAGATCGAAAACCCCTCCTATTACCCCCTCTGGCAGCAAGGAGGGGGCAAAGGGGCCGCGCCACCTTGCTTCATTTAATTAACTCTGGGTGACCATGTAGAGCCACAAGGAAAATTTCGGTGTCAATTTCGGATAAACCGATGATGTAGATTTCATTTCTGATATATAAAACAACAGTATTGGTGGCGTTATGTTTAGCAAAAAAACTAAAAATAAAATAAATAACCAATTTTTTGATGTTTCAAGTCATTGTATATTTTAAACTGGTAGTATTTTTATAAAATATGTACTATAATATAAGCTACTATAAGACTAGCTATACTATAAGGTGTGAAGCGTTATAATCGTTATCGACTCCCCATTTCTTCTAGGAAAAGTTTACTTCTCAGTCCCTTACAGGGCCATCTCACGCAGAAATTACCTTAAGTTGCACAATCCACCTATTATCATCAAAATTCATTTTTCCTTCGTACTGTAAATCTTTTTAATTCTGTACGGTTTTAAAATAGTAATATTTAATAAATTCTTCTCCTAGCTATTTATATATTTAATTATTTTACTATTATTATTTTATATTATTTTAATACTATCGTACCTTTCAAATTACACACAATATTGTTATCACAAATTATGAAGTAATATAGGCTTTACCCTTTGTTATTATTATTGTTCTCTGTAATGTATTAATTTTTTCGTCTTTTATCTTTTGTTTACTTTAAAAATATCTATATACTATTATATAAAGAGGTAATCTGACTGACTGACTCATCATCGTACAGACAAAACCGCTGGACCGATTAAGCTGAAATTTGGCCAGCGTGTTTTTTAACCCCCGACGCAAAAACGACGGGGGTTTATATGTTTGACGTGCCTGTGTGTGTATGTGTGTGTGTGTCTGTCTGTGGCATCGTAGCTCCCGAACTATGAACGTATTTTGATTTAGTTTTTTTTTGTTTGAAAGTAGAGTTAGTCGAGAGTGTTCTTAGCCATGTTTGGTGGAAATCGGTCCAAGATGGCCGCCGCTACAAAATGGCGGATAACTTTTTTCTTCCACGACCCCATCAATATGGGTATCAAATAAAAGGGCTTGACTATTAGAATACAACGCACTATAACAAATTTAAAATCCAAGATGACCGCCGCCACAAAAACGCGAATTACATATTTTGAAAGCGTTGCGTTGGGGGTTTTTTAAATTTTTAATTTAATTCACTTGTTAAATTTTTAATTTAATTCACTTGTTAAATTTTTAATTTAATTCACTTGTTAAATTTTTAATTTAATTTACTTGTTAGGTGACGTAGACGACCGATAAGAAGCGATTTTGCAAAATTCCCACGGGAACGAGAATAATTCTCAAAAAACATTTGTATGCAAATCCGTCACCGCTGAACCGATTTCACTGAAATTTTGTAAAACGATTGTTTGGACTATGTTTAGAAACTTTGAATAGTGTTTATCTCAAAAATTACCTTTTAACGGGGGAAAAGGGGGGTCAAAGTTTGTATGGGAAATTTGAAACCGCTGATCTTATTGAACTAAAATTTGGTACAGAATAGAATAGAATAGAAAACTCTTTATTGTTCACACAAATACAACAATATAAACTTAGAACTAAGATTACAAAGAAAGAAGTGTTACAATTGGCGGTCTTATCGCTAATAGCGATCTCTTCCAGACAACCAAGCAGGGAAAGGAAATACATAAAATAGAGCGACGGTGGTTATAAAGATATATAAGGAGACATAAGTACATATTTTTTATCATAGCTATATAAATATACCAATACATACTATTAAAACCAATAGAATAAATAATACATACTTAATGATATAATAATAAACATACATATTATTATACTACATATATACTATACGATATATAAATAATATATATAGTATATAGATATCATAATGATAGGAAGTGAGCTTTGACGCGATTTTTGAAGGAAGCAAGGGAAGGAGCGCGTCTTATCTCCACAGGGAGATTGTTCCACAGGCGGACAGATTCCACGGTGAATGATCCACCATAGAAGCCGGTGCTATGCGCTGGGCATTTCAGTGTTAGGTTCTCCGACGATCTGAGCGAGCGTGAATGGGTCGCATGAAGGAACTCAAAACGTTCCCGAAGATAGCGCGGGGAAGAGGGATTAAACAGAACACTGTAAAGAAGAGATAGAATATGAGCATTCCGGCGATGGCGAATAGGAAGCCACTTGAGCTTAGAGCGAAATTCGGAGACATGGTCATATTTGCGAAGACCAAATATGAACCTAATACAGAAATTTTGAAGGCGCTCAAGTTTATTCAGCTGATCTTCCCTAAGGTCAAGATAGCAGACGTCAGCATAATCGAGTACAGGGAGTAGAAGAGATTGTGCTAGTGCAATTTTGGTGGCGGTGGGCAGGAAGTTTCGCAGCCTACGAAGTGCGCCAGCCGAAGAAAATAGCTTTCGACTAGTTGTAGCTAGCTGCGGGTCCCATGACAGACATTTATCAAATGTTACACCCAGATTTTTCACAGTGCTGCTAAACGGTATGTACACCCCATTGAACATCACTTGAGGGAGACGGTCCCAATCAACTCTGCAAATTGTTCGTGAACTTCCCATGACAATGACTTGGGTTTTGGACGGGTTGACTTTAAGGCCGTGCGCCCTACTCCAATCGGAGATTTGGCGCAAGTCACGATTCACCGTAGCTATTGCCTCAGGTAACTCATCAAGAGGTGCTTGACAATACACCTGCAAGTCGTCCGCATAGAGGTGGTAGCATGAAGTAAGATTTAAGGAAATAGAATTTATAAAGGTAGCGAAAAGAAGAGGAGAGAGGACACCACCCTGAGGAACACCGGCGTCGATGTTACACCATGAAGAAAAGGAATCTCCAAGGCGAACTCGCTGCCGGCGACCGAACAGGTAATTATAAAGCCAGCCAGTTGCCGCAGGAGATATGTGAAGAGAGCGAAGAATAGCAAGAAGGATATCAAAGTCGACAGTGTTAAAGGCGTTACTGAAGTCCAGGAGCGTCAACACAGTTAACTGTCCAGTCTCCATCCCAAGACGAATATCATCCGTGATTTTGACTAATGCAGTAACCGTGCTGTGCCCTGGACGAAAACCGGATTGGAATGGGTTGAGAAGGTTTCTAGAGGTTAGGTAAGAGTGAATCTGATTATAGATGAGACGTTCGAGAACTTTAGATAGAAATGGAAGAATAGAGATAGGCCTGTAGTCACTGAAAGATTTTGGATTATTTTTTTTAGGAAGGGGAATAATTTGCGCTTGTTTCCACAATAATGGAAACACACAGTTTGAAATTGAGAAATTAAAAATATGGCATAAGACGGGAAGGATGAAGTCTAGAATTGGAATGAGCATATTGCGACTAATGTTGTCGACACCCACAGCATTAGAAGTGATGGAGAGTAAGCTCTTCTGAACATCAGCAGCGGCAACTGGGTTGAAGGTGAAAGATGGGACAGTAGAAGAACTTAGAGAAGAGAGATAGTTTAGCGTGTTGGATTTAGTGGCGTCATCGATGTTACTAGGTGATGCGAAGTGAGTATTAAGGGCATCAATATCCAAGTTATTAGAGATAGTGTCCTGGCGGGTTTTTCCGACTCCTATAGTCCGGAGGAATTTCCATACCTTTGCTGGGTCCTCGTCTTGAACAGAATCGTATATATGTCGCCTTTGAGCGTCTCTACATACCACATTGCAACGATTCCGCGCCTTGACATATCGAGACTTATTCACATCACTGGGACACATCTTATACCTAGTCTTTGCAGCAGCTTTTTTATGCTTTAACAACTTTATGTCATCTGTAAGCCAAGGTGCGGGCACATGTTTTATTTTTATAGATCTGAACGGTGCATGGACGTCATAAAGTTGTGTGACAATAGAGTTAAATATTGCTATTTGATCATCGATAGTCGAAGCATTCGTGACTGGAGACCAGTCAATATTACTCGCATCACTCATAAAGGCCTCTTGATTCATACCACCAAAATTGCGCTGCAGAATGACGGTAGGTTTTGGTTTGGGAGGACGAATCTTATAGGACAGAAAAATCAAGTCATGATAAGAAAAGGCATCAGCAGAGCACTGGCCATGCTTCGCAACATGTTGTAAGGAAGATACTAACATTAAATCAAGAAGAGACGGCAATGAGTTAGGAAAATGGTGGGTGGCACCTAGTGGGAGGATAGACATGTTGCATGAATTAATTAAGTTTTGCAAAGAGAAAGAGCGGTGATCTTGCTTTAGTAGACATGTGTTGAAGTCACCCATAATTATGGTGTGACTATAAGAAGGCGTAAGATTTTCGAGAATAGTTTCCAAGGAAGAGAAGAAATTAATGCTAGAAGAAGGGCTATAATATACTCCGAGTAGAATTTTGGTGTGAGAGAAAAGGATTTCTACAATTAAATGCTCGCCGGCATTCGCGGGCGGTGGTTGGGCTGAGGTGCTAATTACAGTATATGGAAAATGAGATCGAAGGTAAATAGCGACACCTCCACCACGACCACAAGTACGATCATTGCGTATAAGATTAAATCCGGGAAGAGCGTATGAGGCAGATGGAAGAGTTGGTTTAAGCCAGGACTCGGAGACTAGTATAGCATGAATGTTATTGTTGTCAAACGACGTCAGCATATCAGAAAAATGAGCCGGAATACTCTGCGCATTAATATGGATAATATTCAAATTTTTAGATACATCGGAGAAATGAGAACCCAACGTTTCAGAGAGAGAAGGTATACTAATAAAGCTATCGTCACTGCTAGACGAAGAAAGGGTTAAATAATCGTCACTATTATCATTATCAGAGGATAACATTAATATATGTATAATATCTAATTTAACAATAAATATATATATAATAAATATAATATAATACTACTAAAAAATATAGATACCTTAATAAAACAGATTCAACTAAATAAAATAATAATACACTACACCTGCCGGGTTCTGCTGTTGAGTTACAATAAAAATATTGATTAATATACAAACCAACAAACATTAATTATTTTTAAAACTTGAAACAAAAAAATTATAAGTAAACTCCAAACTTCAAAGACTGCAATGGCAAATACATGTTCCATGTTAAGTTATAATAAAGAGAAAAACAATAAAATAGAATGCCATGCTAAAGACTCTAAGACAAGAAACAAAATATTGGAACATTTTATGCTTTTTAGTCTGTGGTGAAATAATAAGCTGTCATAATGTCACCTCATTAATAATGTCAAATGCCAAATCGATAATTTCGTGAAAAAAAGTAAAAATGAGGTTATGACAAAATAAAAATAAAGTTTTAAATATTACCCACAGATATTACCCTAAAATTATAAATATTGAAGTTAGAAGTAATATAAAGTGAAACATATCTATACATGCATTGTACATCAAACGGAACTAAAGCAAAAATAATAAAAATTACAACTACCAGCCGGCGCCTAGACTCCGCAGACGATTCATTTCTTAATTGCAGCCGCGCGCTTAGTTTTGGGGGCCGGCAAGGGCTCCTTAGCGCCTGCAATAACTTGTTTTGCTGCGGTAGTGGCAACAGCATGTTCCTTATGCACTCCAAGCTTCTCCAGATCAGTGACAGAGTTCACACGATGCCGCTTACCGTCTTCAGTCACGACGTAGACGGATCCATCACGGGTCCAAGACTTTGTAACACCGAATCTCTGTCTCGCCAACATAAAGGTGTTGTGACGTGCCTTTGTTAGAAATTCGGAAACAGTGATGCCTGTACCTTTGAGCTTTGTTTTGGCGGCCCAGATTTTACCGCGCACTGCCAAGTCACGAAGCTTTACCAGTATTGGCCGGGGACGAGAAGAGGTGGCCTTGCCCATCCTATGACAGCGACTGATATCTGTCTGATTAAAGGCAACTAATTGAAACTTTTCGGCAACTACCTTTGCAACAACAGATGAGGTATCTTCGTCTTTGTCCTCGAGGCAACCATGAAGAAGAAGGATTTTACGCCTACTCTGCATCTGGAGATCATCGTACCCTCTGCTCAGTATTGCCACCTGATTTTGTAGCGCACGGAGAGCATTTAATGTAAATTCTTTAAAAGTCCTATACTCAGCATCAAGGGAGGAAGAGTCCTTGGAAGGTGCAGCAGCCAGTTTACATTGTCTCTCCTCAAATTCAGACAGCTTTTGTAGGAACATCTCGCTCATCTGTGCCACAGAGTTCTCAATTGCTTCCATGATGTGTCAGTGTTGTGATTTGTAACAATAAACAGTGGAAAACACTTCCCAGCAGGTACTGTAGCCTTATTTTTAATTACACATGTAAATATTATGATTTTAATTCTTTTAACTATTTTATTTTTGAATATTAAATTTAAGCTACACAAAATAAGTGTTTACGTTAAACTACCCCCCGCCGAAAAAAGATACAGAGGTAGATTGAGGCCTAAAAAATGACATAAGATAGTTTTTATCCCCAAAATCAACGTTAAAAGGGGGAAAAGGGGAGTGCAAGTTTCTGAACAAAACTGCTAACCTTTTTTAGCTGTAATTTGAACTGCGTGTTCTTTAGGTAACGTAGGCGACCGATTAGAAGGGAATTCGCGAAATTTCCACGGGAACGCGAATTATTCCCGAAAAACTATTGTATGCAAATCCGTAACCGCTGAACCGATTGAACTGAAATTTCGTAAAACGATTTTTTGAGTTGTGCTTAGGAATATTGAATATTTTTGACATCATAAATAAACTTTTAAGGGGGAGAAAAAGGGGGGGGGGGTCAATGTTTGTATGGGAAATTTAGAACCGCTGACCTTATTGAGCTAAAATTTTGTATATACAAGGTAGCTTGAATGTCAAGAAAGGACACAAAATAGTTTTTAACTCAGAAATTAGCCCTTATGGAGAAAAAGGGGCGTTCAGAATTAGTATGGGAATCAGTAACCGTTGCTCTTTTTTCGCTGAAATTTGGTGTATTAAGAAAGGATATTATGAGATAGTTTTTATCCCAGAAATCGGCCGTTAAAGGGAAAATTAGTTCAGTTTGTATGCAAATTTTTAACCACTGAACTGATTGAGCAGAAATTTTGCAAAACGATACATTAAGCTACATTAAAGAATATTGGATTTTTTTTTTATCAGATATGAACTTTTAAGGGCGTAAAAGGGGCTTCAAAGTTTGTATGGGAGATCAGTGTAATTGCTGTACCTATTTAGATACAATTTTGTATAAATGTAGCTTGAGTCTTGAGAAAGGATAGGAGATCAGTAGTTTTTTTTTCCTTGGGTGGAGGGTGCAAGTTTTTATGGGAAATCAATAACTGATGACTTTATTTAGCTAAATTTTGGTGTAGTATGAGACTCAAAAAGGATGTGGGATTCCCGGGAAATTATAGAATAATTTAAATTTCTAGGTATATATTAATTATTTAATTGTTACGCGCTACGAAGTGCACGCAGGTCCGCTATATATATAAAATAGCTAGTATATATATAAAGTAGATATATTATGATTCTGAATGTTCCTATCAGAAGAAATCATTGTTGGCTAAGCATATTTTGTATACTCATTTACTTTGTAAGCTTTAATTAGAGCTGTTGAAAAAAAATATAATATAGCCTATATTGTGTAGATTAAATAAAATATAACTTTTAATTGAATTTTAAAAAAATTTAATAACTAAAAAAAAATATTTTAGCAAAGGGGGCCACGAATTTTTTGTAACAAAATTTTCCTTATTTTTAAACCGCGACGCAAAAACGACGGGGTGTCATAAGTTTGACGTGTCTGTCTGTGTATGTATGTGTGTGTGAGTGTGTGTGTGTGAGTGCGTGTGTCTGTCTGTGGCATCGTAGCTCCCGATCCAATGAACGGATTTTAATTATTTTTAGGGTTCCGTACCTCAAAAAGAAAAAACGGAACCCTTATAGGATCACTTTGTTGTCCGTCCATCCGTCCGTCTGTCTGTCAAGACCCTTTTTCTCAGGAACGCGCGGAGGTAACAAGCTGAAATTTATAGAAAATACTATGGTCCATTGCCTCTTGGAGCTGTGAAAATTTCAAACTTCTAGGCCAACGCAATTAAAAGATATAGTCGAATATGTCGCAAATTTCAGCAAATTTTCTAAATTCCCAAATAAATCAAAACCTACGGGGTACTTCTCGTGAACTCAGGATCTTGAAATTTGGCACGAAGCAACACCTTAGAGCACAGATAAAGGAAAAATTGCGAAAACCATAAATTTTTATTTGCATCATATTATGAAAAAAATATTTTGAATTATTTTATACCTACTACCCCTTTTCTCATGAAAGCGTAAACGTATTAAATTGAAATTCATATCAAATATTCAAATATTTTGGGGTAGAGACATTGGGTCCTTGGGGTCCGGGAGCTCACCGCATTTTCCAAAACTTATCTGAGCTCTTGGTCGAGGCAACATATGACCAAAATACTGGGGTATATTTGGCCCAACGTATAAGTATTGCCATTCAACGTGGCAATGCTGCCAGCATTCTGGGCACTCTGCCATCTGACAGTGGTTTGGAGCACTTGGATTTTCTGTAGATCGGCTTGTGGCCGATCTGTGGTTAATATTCAAGTTTATAATATTAAACTGTAATAAAATCAAACCTCTATGTCAACGCATTCAAAAGAAACAGCAATTTTAGCTGCAATTTTAAACTCGCAACTACTCTCAAAAAATCAAAACCTACAGGGTACTTCTCGTTAACTTAGAATCTTGAAATTTGGTACGCAGCAACGTTTTAAATCATAGGCACAGGAAAAATTGCGAAAAATGTAAATTTTTAGTTACATCATATAAAAATATTTTTAATAATTTTGTATTTGCTACCCCTTTCCTCAAGAACGCGTACAGGTATTAAAATGAAATTCATATCAAATACTCAGCTTTATAATATCTTAAAGCTGTAAAAAAATCAAACGTCGTTTTGCGTTAACGCAATCAAAAGAAACAGCAATTTTAGCCGCATATTTTCAAACTCTAAAGTACTCGCAAGGGAATCAAAACCTACTGTATATAATACTAGCGGCTCGTCCTCGCTTCGCTTCGGGTACTATTATGAATAAAAATTAAAAATATTATATGGTAGGTACTCTAGATTTAATAAAATATTGTTTAAAAAGTAATTTTTGACTTTAAAACTATTCAATGCTCATTCGAAACTTAAACAATCGTTTTTCCAAATATCAGCTCAATCGGTTTAGTGGTTACTGATTTGAATACAAACGTTTTTCGGGAATTATTCCCATTTCCGTAAGAAATTTGCAAATTCCCTTTTTATCGATCGCTGGCCGAATTTCAGCTGAATATAATTGGTCTAGCGGTTCGGGCTGAGAGATTTTGTTTAAACTGGCATTTTTGAACTCGTGATATCTTTTGAATGCAAAGCCCGATTTTAACTAGTAGTTCGCCTCGAACTGTGACCTCGCAGCCCAATTTCCGTGGTAAACCTTAGACTTTAGGTCTCGACTAAATATATCCTAATACAAGAACTTTAACATTAATATTAAAACTCAAAATATAAGAATTCTGAGAAATTAAAACTCAATAAACCTACGTACCGAGATTTTTTGAATATAATCCTTTTTAGAGTTTCGTTCCTCTGAAGGAAAAAACGAAATCCTAATAAATAGGATCACTTGGTCATCCGTATGCCTGTCAAGACCAATTTATACTCTACATCCCGTAGAATTGTATATTTTTACCATAATACACAGGTCTGTAGCCGCTTGGTGCCCGTTAAATTAAACTTCTGAGTTAACGTAGAAAAAAATACACCCGTTTATCCTTCAAAAACGTACCTAATTTTTTTTGACCCTCTGAATAAATCAACATTCATAGGGAACTTGCCGTTACCATATATTTATGAAATTTGGCAGACTATAAGTACACGGCCCGCGATGCATTATGGTGTGCTCGTGCACCTTTATTGTTGAATGTGCCGGCACAAACAATTACTTTAGGTTTTAAAAAGTTATGCAGATAGACTACTCAAATAACCTTACTGCCACCGAGAGATCTCTCAACTCTAAGAGTTCGCTTTGCTCGGTCGATGATATTTGTATGTATTCATATAAATTATGTATTTAAATTATATTTTATCATAAAACGATTCAGCGAGTTTTTTTATTCTATCACCACTTCCACAGACATTGTTACCTGCTTATTATTGTTTATGGTCTCCACTTTCGTGTTTTGCCAGTAGCCGTAGCATGCCACACAGAATCCCGACCAAACTTCAAGAGTAGAACTGTCATCCCATATATTCACAAAACTACAATGTATGGTATGACAGTTCTACGCTTGACATTTCAGCGGGATCTCGTTTGGCATGCTACGACCACTGTAAAATATTATTTTACTTGACAGCGAGTTATAGTCCGGTACATTGTGTTCGGGATAATTTATACAAAATTTTAGGCAATGTGATGTAGTTATGTCGTCATCATTATATTATATTATAATTATGCCTATACTACTAAGTCCAACTTTGGTTGCTTGCCATTAGCGATGGGCATAAAATAACGCTATTAATAAGGTTTTTTTTTTAAATAACTATTTTACTTTATTTTCATACTACTTAAATTAAATATAACATTATATTTTATCGATCGAGCGAAATGAGGTTTATAAAAATATTAAAAAAACAGCACAAAACGTGTACTTACCTACATGTATGTGACACCAATTTCAATAGCAAACTTTAGGCGGCCGGACTATAATTGACGCAATTATTGGTATTACGCAATGTACTAAAAAAATATATGAAAATAATTAAAAATAAGAAATATTGAAAATATGATAAATTGCTTGAAATTCTCGAATTATTGGACTTTATCGCTATTAATTCTTTAACTTTATCAACTTGCTTGCTCTTTTTTGCCTGTAGGATCTTTCTCAAACTTAATGTACCTAACAAATTGTGCAAAACATTATAATTTAATCATCTTCATAACTCTACAACCCTTGGATCGATTTGGCTCATTTTCGAACATGAGAATTCTTTTAGCTTATACTACCTGATCGCAAAGTTCCATTAAGATTGGAACTTTGGTAACGTTGAAATTAAGCATTTTCTAAAACTCTAGAACCCTTCGACCGATTTGGCTCATGTTCGAACTTAAAAATTCTATGGATTTATATTACGCGTTTGCAAAGTTTCATGCAGATTGGACCATTGGTTTTCCAGTTATCGCGTAACAAACATACATACAAACATACACTTTGGCTAATATATTTGTGTCGCTTATAAAAAATGTGTATATGTTAGAAAAAAAATTATCAGCGCTCCAGTTTTGAAATAATCGTCAGACCTATCGTAAAGACTTTAAGTCACCTATATCTCTGCAACCCTGTAACCTATTTCGCTAATTTTTTCACTACAATTATCCAATTAACCTTCTTAACTTGTGTGTAAAATTTCATTTAATTTGGATTAACCGTTTTCAAGTCAACGTCAACCAAACTTAAGCACCAGAGGTCAAGCGTTAAACTGGTCCAAACGCAGGCATTTCGCGGCTTTCGACTCTAAGACCTCGCTTCGCTCGGTCGATAATTCAAAAAGTTATGTACAGATACTGAAACCATCTTATTTATCAAATAATTTATTTAGATAAGAATTCATACTAAGACATGAATCATGCGATCTTTTCGCCATTGTCTGGTTTTTGATAAAATTTCTTTAAAAAAGTATTTATTGCGAAGTAACTACAATAGTTAGATATTATAGTATTGTACCACGGACTTTTTTTAGATAATTAAGTATATGTGCTTTAATATTTATTGTAGAACATATTTTGGTTCTAACATTGATAGTTTCCGCAGCGCATTCGATGAAAGACATTTTACGACTACATTTTTTAACCCCCGACGCAAAAACGACGGGGTGTTATAAGTTTGACGTGTCTGTCTGTCTGTCTGTGTGTGTGTGTGTGTGTGTGTGTATGTGTCTGTCTGTGGCATCGTAGCACCCAAACGGATGAACGGATTTTGATTTCGTTTTTTTTTGTTTGAAAGTAGAGTTAGTCGAGAGTGTTCTTAGCCATGTTTGGTGAAAATCGGTCCAAGATGGCCGCCGCTACAAAATGGCGGATTACTTTTTTCTTCCACGACCCCCTCAATATGGGTATCAAATGAAAGGGCTTAACGAGTAGAATACAGCCCACTATATAAAATTTAAAATCCAAGATGGCCGCCTTAAAAAATGGTGAATTACGTATTGCGTTGGGGGTTTTTTTTAAATTTTTAATTTAATTCACTTGTTCATACCTTGGTTAACATTATTGAAGCTAGCTTGCTATGGTTTGAAAAATATATTCACAGCTACTGGTGCACAAAAAGGATTCACGCAGTCAACTTTGACGCTTAATAACTCCAAAAGCTGACACTTTAGGTGGCTGGATGTCATATTATTTATTGTTGGTATTAATGCCAGCTGTCGATTTATATAGGTTTTATACAAAATTTAGAAAGATCACTTTGTTGTCCGTCCGTCTGTCTGTCAAGACCCTTTTTCTCAGGAACGCGTGGAGGTAACAAACTGAAATTTATAGAAAATACTAAGGTCTATTGCTTCTTGGAGCTGTGAAAAATTGAAACTTCTAGGCCAACGCTATCAAAAGATATAGTCGAATATGTCGCAAATTTCAGCAAATTTTCTAAATTCCCAAAGGAATCAAAACCTACGGGGTACTTCCCGTGAACTCGGAATCTTGAAATTTGGTACAGTCAATATGCAAAAATTATTTACCCTTACTTCGTGACATTTTTAGTATCCACCAAATCTTATACTATATTCGATTCATTTTAAATGCCATTATTATGTATCACCTAAGGAAAAGTAGTGGGATACATCATTGTTGCATATTAAACGAGTCGATGATAATATAAAGTTTGATTGCTACTAGAAATGTCACGAACCGAGGGTAGTTCATTGTGGCAAATGAAAATTTACTTCATTTTGTAAGCCTAACATGGATGTTAGATGCCGGTTCTGGTGTTGGAGAATGGTTCTCTGTTGTTGGTTAATTTGATGTGTTGTCTGAGACTTCTGTCCGCCATGGAGGTTCTTGTAAAATGATAATACCAGTTGAGATGCAGTAACACTTTTATTAGAGCTCTTCACTCTACCGATGCCACCAGAAAAGTAACAATTGTGAGGGCTTACCCTCTTTACATTGACTCGGTTATTGTAAACAACTTTCACATTGCGACCTTGAGGAAGACTGCAGTCAACCCATTGTCAATTTAGTATTTTACACAATCTTATTTCAATAATAAAATCACGTCATTATTTCTAAATTCTTAAAACTATTTTACAATCACATTCAATAACATTTCTCGCCGATAAACCTCGGCTCGAACTTAACTTGAGTGTTAACAACTTTAAGGTTGCAAACTTGAGAAACACTCGCAGAGTCGCGAGGTGGACTCTTAATCAATTACAATCTTATTAACACCATAAAAGTCTCAGGACTATTTTTATTATCATTTTCATCAATTAATTAACTGATAATTGTTATTCCTTAAATTATTGCTTCTTATGAGCAATAATTCAATTCACGTAAAATAGTAACGGAAAAAGGTCATTCAAAATAGTCATTTTTAACAAATGCGCTAACATGGATACATCTCTTTGTAGTTGACTGTACAAAGCAACGTCTTAGAGCACAGATAAAGGAACAAGTGAATTAAATTAAAAATTCAAAAAATCCCCAACAAAACGCTTTCAAAATAATAATTTGTAAAAAAAAAATTGTAATTCGCCATTTTGTGGTGACGGCCATCTTTGATTTTAATTTTATTATAGTACGTTGTATTCTACGCGTAAAGACCTTTCATTTGATACCCATATTGACGGGGTCGTGGAGAAAAAAAAATCCGCCATTTTGTAAAAGCGGCTATCTTGGACCGATTTCCACCAAACATGGCTAAGAACACTCTCGACTAACTCTACTTTCAAACAAAAAAAACTAAATCAAAATTCGTTTATCCGTTCGGAAGTTACGATGCCACAGACAGACACACACACACACACACACAGACAGACAGACACGTCAAACTTATAACACCCCGTCGTTTTTGCGTCGGGGGTTAAAAATGGCGAAAAGAGAATTTTTTTGTTACATCATATCGATGGCTCCTACGTAAACTATCGTATGTTCGTTTTGCTAACTTTTCAGGACTTTTTAAAGATATTTTCTAGCACGGTATCTTTGAATATAAACATTTTTATTTGAAATTTATACCACGGAATAATTATTTAGGGGGGAATAATATGGACTAAAAATAAATAAAGAATTATTTGTATTTTTTAAGATATTGTTGTTACGATTTTATACTTGGCTCAAGAGCATATTAAAAAAATTGTAAGTGATATTTACGATCTTATTCATCGTCTCAAAGTTTCAAAAAAATATCGTATGTGGAACTTACGATTTTATACAATGGCTGTTTAAGAAAAAAATATGTCGTAACATGCACATACCATGATTTACCAGGTTCATTTTAATTTTATTTGATATAGTAAAAGATAATTACATGGTAAAAATGCAACATAAAGTCATTTTAATCAATTTATTATAACAAAATAGATAGATTTGAGATAATGTATTTATTTTTAAGTATTTAGATGTATGATAACATCTCATCAAAAACATAAATGTGAAATTAGAGCCAAGTTCAATATTACGATATAAGTACCTATTTGTTGGTTGTATGTTGACTTCAGCGACAAAAAAAGTGAGATCCAAATAGTTGCCAAGGTCAGTGGTTAGTCCTGAAATATATTTGTTTCATAAAAAATATTTTATTACAACTTTAAATTATTATTTCTTCTTATAACGTAAGATAAATATGTTTTATCCTAAGATCTGATTTTGCTACTTATCTTATACGAAATATTATGTATTAAGTTGATACCTGCCTACAATTACTGTCTCAAAAGCACCCTATGTTCGATGGCTATGATTTTATGTAAAGTTTTAGTAGGCAAGTTACCTAATAATTCACTGTAGTAAAGAAATTTACTAACAATCAACAGAATTAATTTAAAGAAAAAATAAAAATAAATGGAGATATGTAGATTGTAATAGATTTTTCATTTTATTACTATCATAAGTAGTATAGTACTCACACAACAACTAACAATGATTATAACAAAAAAGAAACTAAATAGTATCAAAACTATCAAAACACCAATTTCAAAGTAATATGATAATACTATTTATAATGTTTAACACAAAATAATTTTTTTTAAGGTAACCGTAAAGACTCAACTCGCTTATTTTCTCTCATCATCATCTCAGCCGTAGGACGTCCACTGCTGAGCACAGGTTTCCTCTTTCGACCCCGTTAGAATCGAAGTGCATCCAGCACCATTCAACGTCCTATATAAGGTTGACTGTCGGTCTCACAAAATAATATTGAAGTTTTTACACATTTCAATATTTTTCAAGCATTAAAACATAATGATTGTATATAGGATAATATCAAATCACTAGTCATCAGTCAGTGTAAGAGATCTAGTTACTTTTATAATTAGGATCAATCAGTATAATAATTAATAAATGTAATGTACTCGCATGTACGAAATAATTATAATAAATCATAAGACTTATTCGGAATCAAGTATGTACTTTGAATATTCAGGTACGTTGAAGGTTCTAAAAGGAAAATTTGTGATGAATTGCTAGAATAACACCTCTAGTATGTACAAATACTTATCGATTCATTTTTATCGCTTGATGTATGGGCATTAAGTCTCGTTACCTCAACGCTTTTTTTTTGTAGGCGCGGGGTTTTTTTTGTCGTGACAATTTATAAAGAAGTTTGCGCGGTTGTCCTGCAAGCAATCTTTCAATTTCTTAATCATTATTCACTGATCAGTATTTGTAACTATTTTTTTCCCCTAATGTTTGTCATGTAGCGTGGATTTGAAGTCTTAAAAATGGGTGGTTATTCATCTCAATAACTTGGTATATGATTCCTTCTGTTTTAGCATAATATTATATCGGACTAATGTAAACCATTGAGAAGATGTGTATGTTAATTTATTCGTCCATTTTTCTCAATCAATGCAGCCACGTTGTTAAATTATTATTGCGTAATTGTCTTTATAAACTGTGTTTTATTGTTAAGTTATAAGCTCTCAGAAAAAAAAACATTTTATATGCTGCAAGCACGATACGGTTTATGTTGTATTACGGCTCAAATATTTTTACCTAGATTTTCAGTGTTTTTCTTTAAATGTTAACCCATTCTTTTATTTATCTTCTTCAAATATTGCCTTGAGGTGTAGTAATAACAAAATAAATATCAGAAAGGTGGGACAGTGGTTTGTTCTAGTAGAGTATTTGAGAGTACAGTATTAATACAGATCAAATACGGATAAAAATCTTTGGTGCAATTAAAATCCAAATGGTAAATGAACAGCTACGGGGAGAAGCAGCGTGAGGTGTTGAGCTATCTTCCAGATTCTTCTTCTAGACATCAGACCGTAAAATTATTCCGTAAAATATATTTTAATCTTATATTATCAGAGAGGTAGATCTTTATCTTAGAAACGTGATCGTTCTAATGACATAGATATTCATTTTATAAACGTGAAAATTTGAAATAACGTATGGATGTCTGATGTATATTTGGTACTCTTTCAAGCCTAAACGGGTCGACCAATTGAGCTGAAATTTGGTATAGAGATAGCGTAAGACTCTAGAATAACATATAGGCCATATAGCACAGCAAGTAAAACCGCTGGGCGCAGCTAGTATGACATAAGATAGCATTATTTTTATGAAGTCCCATGTATACTATTGTATTGTTTAGTTACGATAATTGATAGTGCCACGTAATTTGTTGTATGTAGTAAATACGACAGAAAACAATTTTGAATGAACCAGGTAAAATGTTGTATGTATAAGTTACGATAAAAAACTTTTCATGGTGAACGCAGTAAAATATTGTATGTGTTTTATACGACACATTTTTATAAAAAAATTATAACGTACATGGTCGTATGAGGTACTAACCATAGTCTTAGTTGACTTCTATCAAAATCAATATTAAAATTTTTATTCTTTGCTTAATATGAGAAAATAATGTTACTATTATGAGAGTGACTTAGCCAGTGGTCTGTTTTCAGTATTATAATTTAAACTGCTGCTATATTCATCGTTCTTACGAATAACATCAAAAAATCATCATTATTTTGAACATGAAATGCACATGTAATTTCTCAGTTTTTGTGCTAGTGAATACTTTCCGACATTCAAATTACTCATACCTAGCTAAATCTAACATTAATCGACCGAGCGAAGCGAGGTCTTAGAGTCGAAAGCCGCGAAAAGCCTGCGTTTGGACCAGTTTAACGGTTGACCTCTAGTGCTTAAGTTTGGTCGACGTTTACTTGATAACGGTTAATCCAAATGAAATGAAATTTTACACACAAGTTGAGAAGGTTCATTGGATAATTTTAGTGAAAATTTAGCTAAATAGGTTCCAGGGTTGCAGAGATATAGGTGACTTAAAGTCTTTACGATAGGTCTGACGATTATTTCAAAACTGGAGCGCTAATAATTTTTTTTCTAACATATATACATTTTTTATAAGCGACACAAATATATTATCAAAAGTGTATGTTTGTATGTATGTTTGTTACGCGATAACTGGAAAACCAATGGTCCAATCTTCATGAAACTTTGCAAACGCGTAATATAAATCCATAGAATTTTTAAGTTCGAACATGAGCCAAATCGGTCGAAGAGTTCTAGAGTTAAAGAGATTGCTTTATTACAATGAAACCGATGATCCAGTCTTGATAAAACTTTTTAATCAGGTAGTGCAAACTAAAAGAATTCTCACGTCCAAAAATTAGCCAAATCGGTGCAAGGGTTGTAGAGTTATAGAGAATACAACATTACAATGTTTATCGATTGTAATATTATGAGAACTGCAGGGATATTCAGTTATGCGTCAGGGAACCGAACCAAAGACCGAGTTGTCAAAAATCTATACGACGTAATACGTCATTTCATACATTTTGATAATTCTGTCCTAGGTTCGGTTCCCTAACGGATAAGTGAATAGCCATGTTGACTTACTCAAAATATTATGAATTTAAATGATAGTGCGGGTGCAGGATAAATTCATAGTATTTATTCGATACGTCAAGTTTGATAATAATATTATCCTCGTATAGATCCTGCCAGTAGAAGTAGGTACTTAATTTACTTATTTTCAAGTTTGCATAATACGAGTAATATAATATTATATACCTAATTATTTGCCCTAAATTTAGGCATTATTTTTAGTACCAATATAGGTAATATACTTTCTAAATTTATTAATTAAACTCAAACCCATTTTTTATTCAAATAGGCTACAGTGCTTTACTTTTGAAAGTAAATTTTACAATTATTTAGATCTAAGTATTTTAAGACTCTACTGCTCGTTCGAATAGCATATCTATGAGAAGAACCAGCAACAAACTTATTGGGATTGTTATTTATGTGTTTATCATATATTATTATGCCATTAAAACCATCATCCACTCTAACATCTGCAAACATCCCTGACGCTCTGTAGTATCGAGACAGCGCCAAAAGCATCCTGAAAGCATTGTTGTACTGGATCCGCAGCGCCTTGAGATCCCTGTTTGTAAAGTTCATCCAGTTTTTTTAAAATACTAATTAGGCCTACGTTTGAACACATCCCACTTCCCACCTGATGGAAAGTGCAAATGTGATCGACGAGTTGCACGTATAAAAAGTCTGATAATGCCTTGAACAAGGACACTTTGTTTTGCTCAGTAGCTGTAGATACATCTTGAAAACCTGGGAGCCTAGATGTTACGCGTGACTGTCATAGCTTTGCGTTCTCGCTCCAAGTCTAAGTCATCGTCGGCTGCTACGACAAAAATGTTAGAATTAGCTACAATATCAATATATATAATAGCTGTCGTAAATTTGCTTTATAACACAGGTAAAGCTAGATATTTTTTCCCAGTTTCAATTCTACTAATGTCCACTGCATCGGCAACTTTTTCGTAAACAAGTGCTACAAACTATGAAGATTTTGTGAGAATTTTTGTAAAAACTATAGTATTATTTATTACTTTATTCTATTATTTTCTGCAAGTGAAAACACACATAACCTTTCATATTTTATTATTATTGAAATTTTGATTACAACAATAACATAGTCACAAAGATGATGATTTTTTTTAAATATATCCCTTACGTATTTTGAGTTTTAACATTACTTTCAATTTTGGCGTTTTCCTTTCCTTTACGAATATTATAGGTTAAAGTTTCCATATTTATATTTCGTAAATACTTATAACTTTTACCCATGTATAATTATATACCTAAAACCCAAGGTTTTAACATTTTGAGGGAAATTGGGGCTGCGAGGTCCCAGTTCGCGGCGAACTACTAGTTATAACAATATATAAAAAATATTGAATAAAACAATTGCAGGTTATAAAATCAGTGTAAATGCCGGTAAGTGATACATACGATTATTTTCTCTGCTCAAAAAACAACATACGATAGAAAACTGAAAAATAAAATGCGTATTTTTTAATATTTTCATCTGAAATTTACACAGTTTATAGAACTAATCAAGCTCATTTAGAAAACATAAAAAAGTGAAAAACTCAAAAGTGTGGGTTACGATAGTTTACGTAGGAGCCATCGATATTATAAAAATATATTTTTAATATTATACCTTTAAGCTGTAAGAAAATCAAACTTTTATGTCAACGCAATCAAAAAAAAAAAAAGAAATAGCAATAATTAGCCGCATATTTTCAAACTCGCAACTACTCGCAAGGGAACCAAAACCTAAAGGTTACTTCCCGCGAACTTAGAATTTTGAAATTTGGTATACTTACGGGTTTGTACGGAACCCTCGTATCCGACTCGTACTTGACCGGTTTTTTTCTTTATTGCAGGCGAAGCGAGAGAGTGCGGCGAGATGTCTGCGTGAAGCAGGCTCGAGTGACGCCGTCGACATCAGCTCGTACTACATGAGGTGAGCAGAGTGCTCACTCGCACGTCCCGCGTGCCCGATACCGCTCTACCGTTCACATTACGGAAGTCGGGCTTCGTGATCGTCATAAAGTTAGGAGCTTTCATAAATCATTTCAGAATAAGAGGAGAAGTATGCTCGGAGCACGAGCGTGGGTGGTGCTGGCGGCGGTGGCGTGGTGCGCGCGCGCCGGCCCCGGCCCGCCCGAGCCGGCGCTCGCCTTCGCCTGCGCGCTCTACAACGTGAGCATCCCGGAGAACAGCCCGCCGCGCACCTACGCCACGCAGCCGCCCGCCGCCGAGCCGCTGGGCGTGCGCCTGCCCGCGCCCGGCGCGCGCCTGCGCTTCCGCATCCGACACGGCGACAAGGACAAGTTCTTCAAGGCGGAGGAGCGCTGCGTCGGCGACTTCTGCTTCCTGCTGATCCGCACGCGCGCCGGCCTCGCCGACGTGCTCAACCGCGAGCGCCGCGACTCCTACCGCCTCGAGGTGCACGCGGCCGCCACGCTGCCCGCCGGCGCCGCGCTCGACGCGACCGCGACCGTCGTCGTCGAGGTCACCGACGAGAACGACCTCAGTCCGCTGTTCTACCCGACCGAGTACGAGGCGCTCGTGCCGGAGGACGCCGCGCCGCACTCGAGCGTGCTGCGCGTCACCGCCGAGGACGCCGACCTCGGCCTCAACGGCGAGATCTACTACAGCCTCGCGGAGCCGACGGACCGCTTCGCCGTGCACCCGACGACCGGCGTCGTGTCGCTCACGCGGCCGCTGTCCGCCGCCGAGAGCGCGCGCCACGAGTTCGCCGTGCTCGCGCGCGACCGCGCCTCGCTGCTGGAGCGCGGCCTCGCGGCACCGGCCGCGCGCGCCGCCGTCACCGTGCGCGTCGCGCCCGTCAACCTGCACGCGCCCGAGATCGACGTGCGCCGCGCGCCCGACGTGCAGGAGAACGCGGCCGGCGAGATATACGCGATCGTCGAGGTGACGGACCGCGACGCGGGCGAGGCCGGCCGCGTCGCCTCGCTGGAGATAGTGGACGGGGACCCGGACGGGCACTTCCGCGTGCGCGCCGGCTCCGGCCCGGGGCGGTACGACGTGCTGGTGCACGCGCTGCTGGACCGCGAGCGCACGCCGCGCGGCTACAACCTGTCGCTGCGCGCGCGGGACGCGGGCCGCCCGCCGCGCGCCGCCTACGCCACGCTGCCGGTCGCGCTGCGCGACGTGAACGACAACGCGCCCGTGTTCAGCCGCGAGGTGTACGAGGCGGCCGTCTCGGAGACGGCGCCGCCGAACACGCCCGTCATCCGCCTGAAGGTGAGCGACCGCGACGAGGGCCTCGCCGCGCGCGTCTACATCGAGATCGTCGGCGGCAACGAGGGCGGCGAGTTCGTCGTGAACGCGGACACGGGCGTGCTGTACACGGCGGTCGAGCTGGACGCGGAGCGCAAGGCGCTCTACACGCTGACCGTGTCGGCGATCGACCAGGGAGACGCGGGCGCTCGGAAGCAGTCCTCGGCGAAGGTGAAGGTGACCGTGCTCGACGCGAACGACAACGACCCGGCGTTCGAGAGGGACGAGATGGCGGTGACGGTCGCCGAGAACGGACCGAGCGGCGCGGTCGTCGCCCGCGTGGTCGCGCGCGACGCGGACTCCGGCGACAACGCGTACGTGTCGTACGGCATCGCCAACCTGCAGCCGGTGCCGTTCGAGGTGGATCACTTCTCTGGCGCCGTGCGCACCACGCGCCTGCTCGACTACGAGAGCATGCGGCGAGAGTACGCGCTGCGGCTGCGCGCCAGCGACTGGGGCGCGCCCTACCGCCGCCAGGCGGAGATGCGGCTGCTGGTGCGCCTCGAGGACGTCAACGACAACCGCCCGCAGTTCGAGCGCGTCGACTGCGTCGGCCACGTGTCCCGCCGGCTGCCGATCGGCTCCGAGATCGTGACGCTGTCGGCGATCGACTTCGACGCGGGCGACGTCGTCTCGTACCGCATCACCGGCGGCAACGAGGACAACTGCTTCGCGCTCGACTCCGGCAAGGGCGTGGTGAGCGTCGCGTGCGACCTGAGCGACGTGCGCGCCGAGACTCGCGCGCTCAACGTGACCGCCACGGACGGCACGCACTTCGCGGACGCGACCTCGCTCACGCTGCACCTGACGGGCGGCGCCGGCGCCGACGGCTCGCTCGAGTGCCGCGACACGGGCGTCGCGCGCCGCCTCACCGAGCTGCTGGCGGCCGCCGAGCGGAGCAACGCGCCGCTCGACTTCGCCGACGAGTTTCCCCCGGCGCCGTCCCGGTACGGCGAAAACCTTCACTCGCCCGAGTTCGTCGATTTCCCGGTGGAGGTGAAAGTGAACGAGTCGGTCGCTCTCGGCACGTCGCTGGTGCGACTGCGCGCGAGGGACCGCGACCTCGGCTACAACGGGCTGCTCGCGTTCGGCGTGTCCGGCGGCGACCCGGACTCGGCGTTCCGGATCGACCCGGAGACCGGCGAGCTGCAGGTGATCGGCTACCTGGACCGCGAGCGCGAGACCGAGTACTACCTGAACGTGACCGTGTACGACCTCGGCTCGCCGCGCCGCTCCGCCTCGCGTCTGCTGCCCGTCACCGTCGTCGACGTGAACGACAACGCGCCGCGCTTCGAAAAGACGCTCGCCAGCTTCCGCGTCACCGAGAACGCGCTCAACGGCACGACGATATTCCGAGCGAACGCGACCGACCGCGACGCGGGCGAGTTCGGGCGCGTCGAGTACAGCGTGAGCGGCGCCGACGAAGGCGAGTTCTGCGTGGACCGGCGCGGCGGCGCGCTCGCCGTGTGTGCGCCGCTGGATCGCGAGCGGCGCGCGCTGTACGAGCTGACGGTGCGCGCGGTGGACGGCGGCGGGCTGGCGGCCGAGGCGCTCGTGCGCGTGGCCGTGGACGACGTCAACGACAACGCGCCGCGGTTCCCGCTCGCGTCGTACTCGGCGCGCGTGCGCGAGGACGTGCCGCCGGGCACGCTGGTGGCGGTGCTGGAGGCCTTCGACCCGGACCTGGGCGCGGGCGGCCGCGTCGCCTACTCGCTGCCGGAGCAGGCCGCCGACGACGCCGTGTTCGCTGTGGACGCCTCCTCGGGCGCGCTGCGCACCGCCAAGCTGCTGGACTTCGAGGAGCGCCAGGTGAGCTCCGCGCCTCACTCGACGCGCGGTCGGGTGTCCGTCGTTTTGTGGCCTGTACGGGGTCGTCGGCCGTTCGGTACGTCGGTGTACTCACGAGTTTATTGGGATCTCATTATACAGGGTCTTTGGTTATTCGGTACATAGGTGTATAGGGCCTTATTGGAGAGGTCGTTGGCCACGTTTTGACCGCAATATAGGTATGTTCCGCGAAAATTTACGATTTCGAGATATTTAAAGTTTTTCGAAAAATCGAGGTGACAATTTTAAAAAGTTATAAAAAATAACCCTGTATAATTATTTTATTTTTATTATTTCATTACGTAGGCAAAATATCAGAATATTTATAATATTTTAACTAATCAAATTAAATCTAATTTATCACAATAATTATAAAAATAAAAGAGAAGAAGTAACAAAATTTAGCAAATTTTATGAATACTTTTGCAAAATTTCTCAAAAAAATCATAGAATAAAATTTCAGGCCGATTTTTTGAAAAACATCGTCGTTTCCGTGGCTTTCATCTGAGATATCGAAATTAAGAATCGATTAAGAAATTATTGAAATTTTGAGGTCACAAGTTACCAAGGAAGCTCTAAATACTGAAATAGGGGTGTTGACACATGTTACGAATTCATATAAACTTGTGTTTTTCACATAAAAGACAGTGTTTAAAAACCTATAATCACATTTTAAGGATCTATTCACAAGCCAAAATTAAATTTAATCAATTTTAATTTCAATAATTTTTATTTATTCTTACGCGAATGCGAACGCCAATCAGAGCGCGTGACGTCACACCACTGGCACGCACCGCACCGCACGCAGTCAGCGGGACTTACGTTTCCTATGAAATGTTCCTGATTTCAACACATTCTAAGTATTCATAACTTAAAAACCACTGAACCGATTTTGATGCAACTTATACGGTGCCATAAGTTGGTCCGAATTTAAGCAAAAAAAAAGTCAATAACCAAAATGGATCTTATATTTTCAGAGAGACATTTTAGTTATTGGCTTTATTTTTGGTTTAAGTATGGACCAACTAAGGGCACAGTATAAGTTGCATCAAAATCTGTTCAGTGGTTTTTAAGTTATGAATAATTAAAATGTGTCGAAATCAGGAACATTGCGTAGGAAACGTAAGTACAGGCCAGTGGTGTGACGTCACGCGCTGTCAGATGACAGTTCGGAACGTTTTCGGCGGCATTCAAAAAATCATTTTTATTTACGTATTTTTAAATTGAAATTTCGTATATTTTTGCATAAAAATATGATATTCGTGTATGAAATGAATCTATCTATCATATAAAAGCAATTCCAAAAATTAGTCAACATCCCTATTGTCCTTGAAAATGCTTCATACAAATTGTCTCAAAAAACTGTAATGAGGTAATAATATGAAATCTTATGTTCTGGTAATAACTGATCTTAATTATTGCTTCATTTTGACGGCTACAGATAATATTTACCATCGCTTTAAATTTTCATACATTTTGTATGAACCAGTTTCTAGGAAAATTTCAGTATTTAGAGGTGCCATAGTGACTTGTCACTTCGAGATTTTTGTAATTCCTCATCCGATTCTTAATTTTGATATCTCGGATGAAAGCCACTGAAATGTAGAGATGTTTTTCAAAAAATCTGCTTAAAATTTTATTATATGATTTTTTCGGGAAATTTTGCAATTTAGGTTCAAAGTATCCATTAACTTTGCAAAATTTTGTGACTTCTCCTCTTCTATTTTTATAATGTGATAAATTGGATTTAATTTGATCAATTAAAATAATATTCTGATAATTTGTCCACGTAATGAAATAATAAAAAAACCGGTCAAGTACGTGTAGGACTCGAGCACCGAGGGTTCCGTACAAACCTACGGGTTTCTACGGAACCCTAAGGAAAAGTGGGTATAATACTGTAGGTTTTGATTCCCTTGCGAGTACTTGCGAGTTTAAAAATATGCGGCTAAAATTGCTGTTTCTTTTGATTGCGTTGACATAGATGTTTGATTTTTTTACAGCTTAAAATTATTATAAAGTTGAGTATTTGATATGAATTTAAATTTAATACCTGTACGCGTTCTTGAGGAAAGGGGTAGGAAATACAAAATTATTAAAAATATTTTTTTATATGATGTAACAAAAAATTTACAGTTTTCGCAATTTTTCCTGTGCCTATGATTTAAGACGTTGCTGCGTACCAAATTTCAAGATTCTGAGTTAACGGCAAGTACCCTGTAGGTTTTGATTTATTGAGAGTAGTTGCGAGTTTAAAATTACGACTAAAATTGCTGTTTCTTTTGAATGCGTTGACAAAGAGGTTTGATTTTATTACAGTTTAAAGGTATTATATAGGTAATAGACTTGAGTATTTGATATGAATTTCAATTTAATACGTTTACGCGTTCATGAAAAAAGGGGTAGTAAAAATAAAATTATTCAAAATATTTTTTTCATATGATGCAAATAAAAATTTATGGTTTTCGCAATTTTTCCTTTATCTGTGCTGTAAGGAGTTGTTTCGTGCCAAATTTCAAGATTCTGAGTTCACGGGAAGTGCCCCGTAGGTTTTGATTTATTTGGTAATGTCGAAAATTTGCTGAAATTTGCAACATATTTGACTATATCTTTTGATTGCGTTGGCCTAGAAATTTGAAATTTTCACAGCTCTAAGAGGCAATGGACCTTAGTATTTCCTATAAATTTCAGCTTGTTACCTCCACGCGTTCCTGAGAAAAAGGGTCTTGTCAGACAGACAGACAGACAGACGGACAGACAACAAAGTGATCCTATAAGGGTTCCGTTTTTTCTTTTTGAGGTACGGAACCCTAAAAATAAATTATACAGGGTTATTTTTTTATGATTTTTTTAAATTGTCACCTCGATTTTTCGAAAAAAGTTAAATATCTCCAAAACCGTAAATTTTCGCGAAACATGTATTGCGCTCAAAACATGGCCAAAGACCTCCCCAATAAGGCCCTATACACCAATGTACTGAATAACCAAAGATCCTGTATAAAAAAATATTTTTAATAATTTTATATATTATGTATATACTACACCTTTCCTCATGAACGCGTAAAGTTATTAAATTGAAATTCATATCAACTACTCAACTTCATAATGATTTGTACAAAATTAAACAAAATTCACCAGGGGTAGACTTCCTTTGCAGGAGGTCGTCTAGGTGGGTACCCCAACAGTGCCAGTTATTCTGCCGCCTGAGCAGTGATGTGCAAACATTACTGTGCTCCGGTAGGAGGGCACTGTAGCTAGTGACATTACTGGGCTAAAGAGTCTTAACATCTTATGACTCTTGAGTAGGAAGCGTTGGTGCAGTGCTCCTGGAATTTCACATAATTGTGAAATCCTAAGTAGCACTGTACTGATTATGGGCAGCCGTTATCTCTTAACATCAGGAGAGCGTCTTGCTCGTCTTCTACTTCACCACATAAAAAAAAAAAAAAAAAAAAAAAAATTAAACAACAAGAATTTGGTATACCTACGGGTTTGAGATATACAGTACACGGTAAAGAGATATACAGTAGTTTGACTCCCTAGAAGCGATTGAAATCAAGGTCGCGCGTGTTTGAAACAATTTTGGTAGGGTTCGGTAGGCAGCGGGGTGCCGAATAGGCGTAATTATTGTGAATTACTCAAGATATCAAAAAGAATTAAATACTTTGTGATATTTTTACTAATTCACAACCATTATTCGGAAGCTTACTGCGTAAAACGCCAATTCGGCACCTAGCTGCTTACCGAACATTACCCAAATCGTTGCAAACTCGCGCGACCTTGAGTTCAACCGCTTCTAGGGAGTCAAACTACTGTATATCTCTTTACCGTGACGGAACCCTCGGTGCTCGTGTCCGACTCGTACTTGACCGGTTTCATCACTACTACGATTTTGCTCCACGCCTTGGAGATCTCCCTGAAAAGAGAACAGAGTTAATAAATATTCGCTGGAGCTCTCGCATTATAGGTGCACCTACAGTCTACAGCCTTCAAGAGCTCCGAGGTTAATCCATCGTCACCAGAGGTTTTTCCTTTTTTAAGCTTTCCAAGGGCTATCGACACTTCACTTATGCTGATATCCGGGATGTCTTCGGTATAGTGGCGCGTTAGAGTGGCTCTCGAACTATCATTTTCATCATCATCACGTATATAATATGAAGATTCATTTTACTCTGGTTTTGGTGCCTGTGAGGCATACAGCTGGCTATAAAATCTCCCACCTCTGCAAGAATCTCAGGCTGAGAGGTGACGAAGTCTTACTGTCTAGGATATTGTTATATTCGGTGCTCGTTTCGTGTGTTTTTCTTCTCGCTAAATTAAGCGTCTTCTTCCCGCAAGATTTTCATTACTCTATTGAGATCCTGGTTTACGTCAACGACAATAGTGGTCCATTTAGTACCAAAAATAAATAATTTGGAGTTGCAAAGTTGTCATTTCCGTTGGAGTAATTATTTTAACTTTTCTTATTACCATATCCGTGTAATTTTTAAATCTCAATTACTTTAAAACCACTATTACGGGACTAAAACCAAATAAATTATTAATTTCGTATACATTTAATGTCTTTCATATTTTAATGTATTTGAGCCAATCCAATTAAAAATCAACAAGTGAATTAAATTTAAAATTTAAAAAACCCCCAACGCAATATGTAAATCACCATTTTGTGGTGGCGGCCATCTTGGATTTTAAATTTATTATAGTGCGTTGTATTCTACTCGTTAAGCCCTTTCATTTGATACCCATATTGACGGAGTCGTGGAACAAAAAAGTAATCCGCCATTTTGTAGCGGCGGCCATTTTGGACCGATTTCCACTAAACATGGCTAAGAACACTCTCGACTAACTCTACTTTCAAATAAAAAAAACTAAATCAAAATCCGTTCATCCGTTCGGGAGCTACGATGCCACACACACAGACAGACATACACGTCAAACTTATAACACCCCGTCGTTTTTCCGTCGGGGGTTAAAAAAAGGCACGGGAACGAGGTAAGTATTGCTCAATTGGAGAATGACCGTCACAAATCGAGGGGACTCAGGCCAGAAAATAATTAGAGAGTTTACATCGGTCGCTTCGTTCCAATCGTATTTGGAATCGAAACGACTCTCGGCACGAGCGTGAGTCTCGTGTGCATGCGCAGGTGTACGGGGTGACGGTGCGCGCGACGGACGGCGGCCAGCCGGCGCTGTGGGCCGAGGCCACGCTCATCGTCGAGGTGGAGGACGTGGACGAGAACCGGCACGCGCCCGTGTTCCGCGAGCACGCCGTGCTGTCTGCCAGCGTGCGCGAGGACGCCGCGCGGGGCACGCGCGTGCTGGACGCGGCCGCGCGCGACGCCGACCCGCCCGGCCGCGACTCCCGCCTCGCCTACTACATCGTGGCCGGCTCCGGCATGGCGCACTTCACCGTCGACGACGCCGGTGCGCACCCGCCCCCGCGACGCTCCCCTCGCCACCTCCGCCTCTCTGTGAACCGTGGTTTGCGTCCGCAGGCATCGTCCGCACGCTGTCCCCGCTCGACCGCGAGACCGTCCCGCACTACTGGCTGACGCTGTGCGCGCAGGACCACGGGCTGGTGCCGCGCCACGCCTGCATCCAGGTGAGTGCGGCGGGGCCGGGCCGGGTCCGGGCCGGGGCGGGGACGTGACGCGGGACGCGTGTGCAGGTGTACGTGGAGGTGGAGGACGTGAACGACATGGCGCCGTGGCCGGAGCGCGCGGCGTACGAGGCGGCCGTGCCCGAGCACGCGGCGGCCGGCACGCACGTGGCGCGCGTCACGGCGCACGACGCGGACGATGCGCCCGAGCCGCGCAACGTGACCTACTCGATCGTCGCCGGCAACCCCGACGGGCTGTTCTCCATCGACGAGACCACAGGTCGGTACGGCGCCGCCGGTCGCCGACGCGCGACCCACGCGGCTCGCGTGACGCGGTGTGGTGTGCGCAGGCGAGATAGTGACGACGGGGCGCGCGCTGGACCGCGAGGCTGCGGCGGCGCACGCGCTGGAGGTGCGCTGCTCGGACGGGGAGCTGGCGAGCTCGGCGCGCGTGCGCGTGCGTGTGCTGGATCTCAACGACCACGCGCCGGCCTTCCTGCAGCGCTTCTACGACGTGCGCGTGCCGCTGTCGGCCGCCGAGCGCGCCGCGCTGCCGCAGGTGCGTGTGTGTGCGTGCGCGCGGGGGTGTGCGTGCGCGTGCGTGCGTGTGTAGTGAGTGTGTGCGTGTGTGCAGGGCTCGGGCGCGGGCGCGGAAGGCAGCGCCGAGTGGGAGGAGGAGGAGGAGGGCTCGGGCGGCGCCGCGTGGGACGCGCTCGAGGACGCCGCGCCGCCGCCGCACCACGACTACGTCGCCACCGTGAGTACCGACCGCCGCACCGACACTCGACACTCGACACCCGCCGTCAGACGCTGCGCCGCGGAGCACACGTCACACTCGAGTCGTGATACAATTATAATCGATAGGTAGATACGTGTGTGCATAGGCGGATTTAGGGGGGGGGGATTTTTTTTTTCTCGGCGCTCGCAGCATGCTGCTCGCGCACATATTATTAAGGATGTTTAAGCTTTCTAACTGCTCAGAGCGAGCTAAACACACACTTTTCGTAGTAAAAATTATAATATTATTGCCCGTCTGCACCTTGGCCCCCCCAGAACCAAATCCTGGATCCGCCTATGCGTATGTGCACAGTGTGATCGTGCAGCTTTGTGAACGCCCGCAATTTCCCATGTAAACTTTGACCCAACAAAAACCGGTCAAGTACGAGTAGGACTCGAGCACCGAGGGTTCCGTACAAACCCGTAGGTTTGTACGGAACCTGTGTTTGTAAGGAAAAGTGGGTATAATATTATATTCTGTGGGTTTTGATTCCCTTGCGAGTACTTTCGAGTTTGAGTTATGCGGCTAAAACTATATCTTTTGATTGCGTTGGCCTAGAAGTTTGAAATTTTCACAGCTCTAAGAGACAATGGACTTTAGTATTTTCTGTAAATTTCAGCTTGCTACCTCCACGCATTCCTGAGAACAAGGGTCTTGGCAGACAGACAGACAGACAGACGGACGGACAACAAAGTGATCCTATAAGAGTTCCGTTTTTTCCTTTTGAGGTACGGAACCCTAAAAATCAGCCTTAAAGGGGGGGAGAGGGGGGCCTCTGGGGGAGCTTTCCACTCCCTTAGAGGCAGATTTTAGGAATTAAACCTATTATTACACTTTTTTATGTCCTTTTCGGATAGAATAACTTGATTCTTTCGGATAGAAGATGAAATTGGGTAAGCAGAGGATTATGAGTCTAGTTCTGAAATTCAGTTTGATCAAAAAGTTACAATCCAAAAATGTTAATTTTTCGGTGCACCATCAAGGGTTCCTTTATTTACACCAAGATTAATATTATCGAAAACAAGGCTCTCTGTTGATATAATGCAGCGATTCCCGCGAAACATAGCAAAAGTTTAGGGGTTACAATTTTATTTTTTTATTTATTGTATTTTTGATTTTTTGTTTTTAATGAAATAAAAACAATTGTACGGGAGCGACCCTGGGGTGGGTCAAGCGGAGCCCGTACTGTGAGAGGACGGTACGTCTACTCTCATAGCCACTGTCCTGGTCCCGAGAGGCCCCAGAATGTTCAATCCTAGATTGATCATAAACCAGCGACGTGCAGATTCCTTCACGTCACCTTATCTGAACCTGATAAAATGCAGATTTCCAAGATAATGGTGAAGCACGTTTTAAACAGACTGCTGCATCAGTCTTTACACGGACGCACACAACTAAATAAACTGTAAATGTGTACATAGAGGTAACTAATATATGTACTAGTAGTTCGCCTCGAACTGTGACCTCGCAGCCCAATTTCCGTGGTAAACCTTAGACTTTAGGTCTCGACTAAATATATCCTAATACAAGAACTTTAACATTAATATTAAAACTCAAAATATAAGAATTCTGAGAAATTAAAACTCAATAAACCTACGTACCGAGATTTTTTGAATATAATCCTTTTTAGAGTTTCGTTCCTCTGAAGGAAAAAACGAAATCCTAATAAATAGGATCACTTGGTCATCCGTATGCCTGTCAAGACCAATTTATACTCTACATCCCGTAGAATTGTATATTTTTACCATAATACACAGGTCTGTAGCCGCTTGGTGCCCGTTAAATTAAACTTCTGAGTTAACGTAGAAAAAAATACACCCGTTTATCCTTCAAAAACGTACCTAATTTTTTTTGACCCTCTGAATAAATCAACATTCATAGGGAACTTGCCGTTACCATATATTTATGAAATTTGGCAGACTATAAGTACACGGCCCGCGATGCATTATGGTGTGCTCGTGCACCTTTATTGTTGAATGTGCCGGCACAAACAATTACTTTAGGTTTTAAAAAGTTATGCAGATAGACTACTCAAATAACCTTACTGCCACCGAGAGATCTCTCAACTCTAAGAGTTCGCTTTGCTCGGTCGATGATATTTGTATGTATTCATATAAATTATGTATTTAAATTATATTTTATCATAAAACGATTCAGCGAGTTTTTTTATTCTATCACCACTTCCACAGACATTGTTACCTGCTTATTATTGTTTATGGTCTCCACTTTCGTGTTTTGCCAGTAGCCGTAGCATGCCACACAGAATCCCGACCAAACTTCAAGAGTAGAACTGTCATCCCATATATTCACAAAACTACAATGTATGGTATGACAGTTCTACGCTTGACATTTCAGCGGGATCTCGTTTGGCATGCTACGACCACTGTAAAATATTATTTTACTTGACAGCGAGTTATAGTCCGGTACATTGTGTTCGGGATAATTTATACAAAATTTTAGGCAATGTGATGTAGTTATGTCGTCATCATTATATTATACTAGTAGTTCGCCTCGAACTGTGACCTCGCAGCCCAATTTCCGTGGTAAACCTTAGACTTTAGGTCTCGACTAAATATATCCTAATACAAGAACTTTAACATTAATATTAAAACTCAAAATATAAGAATTCTGAGAAATTAAAACTCAATAAACCTACGTACCGAGATTTTTTGAATATAATCCTTTTTAGAGTTTCGTTCCTCTGAAGGAAAAAACGAAATCCTAATAAATAGGATCACTTGGTCATCCGTATGCCTGTCAAGACCAATTTATACTCTACATCCCGTAGAATTGTATATTTTTACCATAATACACAGGTCTGTAGCCGCTTGGTGCCCGTTAAATTAAACTTCTGAGTTAACGTAGAAAAAAATACACCCGTTTATCCTTCAAAAACGTACCTAATTTTTTTTGACCCTCTGAATAAATCAACATTCATAGGGAACTTGCCGTTACCATATATTTATGAAATTTGGCAGACTATAAGTACACGGCCCGCGATGCATTATGGTGTGCTCGTGCACCTTTATTGTTGAATGTGCCGGCACAAACAATTACTTTAGGTTTTAAAAAGTTATGCAGATAGACTACTCAAATAACCTTACTGCCACCGAGAGATCTCTCAACTCTAAGAGTTCGCTTTGCTCGGTCGATGATATTTGTATGTATTCATATAAATTATGTATTTAAATTATATTTTATCATAAAACGATTCAGCGAGTTTTTTTATTCTATCACCACTTCCACAGACATTGTTACCTGCTTATTATTGTTTATGGTCTCCACTTTCGTGTTTTGCCAGTAGCCGTAGCATGCCACACAGAATCCCGACCAAACTTCAAGAGTAGAACTGTCATCCCATATATTCACAAAACTACAATGTATGGTATGACAGTTCTACGCTTGACATTTCAGCGGGATCTCGTTTGGCATGCTACGACCACTGTAAAATATTATTTTACTTGACAGCGAGTTATAGTCCGGTACATTGTGTTCGGGATAATTTATACAAAATTTTAGGCAATGTGATGTAGTTATGTCGTCATCATTATATTATATTATAATTATGCCTATACTACTAAGTCCAACTTTGGTTGCTTGCCATTAGCGATGGGCATAAAATAACGCTATTAATAAGGTTTTTTTTTTAAATAACTATTTTACTTTATTTTCATACTACTTAAATTAAATATAACATTATATTTTATCGATCGAGCGAAATGAGGTTTATAAAAATATTAAAAAAACAGCACAAAACGTGTACTTACCTACATGTATGTGACACCAATTTCAATAGCAAACTTTAGGCGGCCGGACTATAATTGACGCAATTATTGGTATTACGCAATGGTGGATATTGTTTGCCATAAATATCCTTATTATTCTTTCCTTCACCTATCCCTCTCCAAACCCGCACGTACGTGATTGGTGCCTCGATTCCGCAACGAGCCGTTGGCCAATCACATCGCAAGCCGATGACGTGACGTCACTCGGTGCCCGCCGGAGAGGTCGCCGTTGACAAGCGACCACACCAGAACGCTTAACTTCGCCTTTGCGAGAGCACCTGCGCGCGCGCGCCTCGCTCTTTTACCAGCCGCGTGGCCGTCGCCATTAACCTCGCGCCGTGTGAAGTGAACGTGAAATAACGATACCTACTGGATTTGCACCAAACTAAGGATAATGGACGGAGTTGGAGCCTGGGAGCTGCGAGAGGTACGTACGTGCGTTTTCCTTCTTCCTGCCTCTAACCTGTAATCTTTTATCCACCAAATTTATCATACAGTCCACTATCGAACCGCCTCCCCCAACTTGTGGTGTAATAACCAGCGCCAAAAAGAATTTACACCATAAAGTGTTGGTCCTTACGAACCGGGATAGCCAAATTGGACCCGGGGTCGCTTAAAATACCCGGCCGTCCATCCGCCATATTTTTGTGCTATTAGCCCACGCCTTTATTTCATTACTTTCCGCCTCTTAATATTTTCTCTAAATATTTATATTCGACCGAGCGAAGCGAGGTCTTAGAGTCGAGAGCCGCGAAAAGCCTGCGTTTTGACCAGTTTAACGGTTGACCTCTGGTGCCTAACTTTGATCGACATTTACTCAAAAACGGTAAATCCAAATTAAATGAAATTTTGCACACCAGTTAAATAGGTTAATAGAATACTTATAGTAAAAAAAAAAGCCAAATAGGCTTCAGTATTGCAGAGATATAAGTGACTTAAAGTCTTTAAGATAGGTCTGACGATAATTTCAAAACTGGTACGCCGATAATTTTTTTTCTGAGCTATTAACATTTTTTATAACCTACCTAAATATTTTATCAAAAGTGTATGTTTGTATGTATGTTTGTTACGCGATAACTTGAAAACCGATGGTCCAATCTTGATGAAACTTTGCAAACGCGTAGTACTTATCCATAGAATTTTTAAGTTCGAACATGAGCCAAATCGGTCGAAGGGTTCTAGAGTTAAAGAGATTCCTTGATTACCACGTTACCGAAGTTCCAATCTTGACGGAACTTTGCGAACGGGTAGTACAAACGCAAAGAATACTCATGTTCAGAAATGAGCCAAATCGGCCCAAGAGTTGCAGTTAAATCTTTTATTAATAATGTAACCGGGATATAATTGCGATTCACTGTCTTAGGAGATGGGAACATTTTGGTAGGTAGATAAACGCAGTTTGAAAGTAGTTCGAATAGTACGGACCGTTATGTAATTGCGATTCACTGTCGTTGAAGATGGGGCATTTCGGTAGGTTGATAAACGCAATTTCAAATTAGTACAGATATTAGAGTTGACCATTATAGATTTGCGATTCATTTTCTTAGAAGATAAAAACATTATGTAAGGTTGATAATCGCAATTTCAAATTGGTACAGAAATTAGGGTTGACCATTATAGTTTTGCGATTCATTTCTATAAAAACACTTACATTTTGTTAGGTTGATAGACACAATTGCAAAATGGTTCATAATTTAGAGATGATCATTATAGATTTGCGATTCACTCCCATAAAAGACAGTAACATTTTGTTAGGTTGATAGACGCAATTTCAAAATGGTTCATAATTTAGAGATGATCATTATAGATTTGCGATTCACTCCCATAAAAGACAGTAACATTTTTGTTAGGTTGATAGTCGCAATTTTAAAATGGTTCAGTATTTAGAAAAGACCATTATAAGACCATTTAATAAGGCTGCAGCCTTTTTAATTATTAAATACACAATTTAATCTTGGGCATATTAGCTTTTTCGCTGGCAGTAAGATATATTATTATTTGTGTAGCCTATCTGCAAAACTTTTTAAAACTTAGAATAGTTTGTGCGGCACATTCAACAATAAAGGTGCACGAGCACACCGTAGTGCAGCGCAGACCACTGGTGGCTCTCTCCAAAAAAGTCAGCAAAAAGTTGAGATCACTACGTACGCGCCCATCCAAATACGTACACGGATAACATTGCTTAACTTCGATGATTACGTTCTTTAAATAGCTCTATTTTTAAATGAATTAATTTTATTAAAAACTAGCAATCCCGGCGAACTCCGTTTCGCCACCAGATGGCTTCGTTTTAAATTTCTGTTGAAATTTTTCCTGAATTTTCTTTGCTATAAACCTCACGGAGCCCGAGACCTTTCCAACGAATGCAAAACCGTGGAAATCGGTTCGTGCGTTCTGGAGTTATAGCGTCAGGAAGGAAAACCCGACTTATATTTATATAGTAGACTAGCAAACCCGGCGAACTCCGTTTCGCCACCAGATGGCTTCGTTTTAAATTTTTCCTGAATTTTCTTTGCTATAAACCTCACGGAGCCCGAGACCTTTCCAACGAATGCAAAACCGTGGAAATCGGTTCGTGCGTTCTGGAGTTATAGCGTCAGGAAGGAAAACCCGACTTATTTTTATATAGTAGATTAAAAGTTTTCAGATTTTTTCCCGTATTTAAAATATATGTTAAGGTATGCCAAATTTCATAAACATAGGGTAACGGCAAGTTCTCTATGAATATTGATTTATTCAAAGGGTCAAAACATTTTTTGAAGGATAAACGGGTGTATTTTTTCGACTTAAAGTTAAAGTTCTTGTATTAGGATATTTTAAAAAAAGTCTAAGGTCTAAAGTCTAAGGTTTAACGGAAATTGGGCCGCGAGGTCCCAGTTTGAGGCGAACTACTAGTTTATGTAAATCTTATATTACTTCTTTATATATACTTATTTATATTATAATTAGTTGGTCAAACCCTGCTGATATAAGATTTATCGTAAGTTGTTCGCTTGCATTTCATACCCGCTTTTATTTCCGCACCGCGCACGGGCATCTTACTTGTTAAATATTACCGCACCGCGCTTATATTCAGCATAAGATTTGAGCATACTATTATAATATATATTTTATCTTGTTAGTAAAACCGCAAAGTAATATTTCTCTCATTAGAAATAATTACATTATAATTGTGTAAATTTGTAGGTATCCATTTTCGTTCGTATTAGCTTCTCATTATTATTTGAATAGTACGTTCTCCATTATCGCACTTTTATAACGCTAGCTATAGCTAAGTACGTAAGCTCACCGCTCGGCACTCACGCGCCGCGCCGCCGCGCCGCGCCGTCTCTCTGCCTCGCTTGACAGTTCCTTATCGCTCCCTATTGTTCTTGTGTAGGAACGAGAGACGTGCATTCCTTAATTAATATAACTTTATTATATTAATACAAATTACGAGTTTTGTCTATTTTATATATTTCTTATCGTTTGTTATTTAAGAACTCATCACAATGAGTAAAAATAAAAACGAAAGCCCTGGTTCTGATGACGAAAGGGCACGTACTCAAGACGAGATAAGGCAAGCAATGCTGGAGTCAAAACGGGAGGTTCTATTTTCTAGACTTCAGAGCATTTACGACCTCGCTGTAAAGGTATCATCCGAACCTTCCACCGCTAATGTTGACGCATTGCTGCGCTCGGCTTATAATATAGACGAACTTCGTAATAACTTTGAGAAGGTTTTAGATTCTTACAATGAATGGTCGCTAAAGATAAATCCGCGGCATAACGTAAGGTATCAGGAATGGACTAACTTCGATGTTATGTATTGTTTCATTAAACAAATAATCGCGTCTAATTCTCCTGGTACTAGTGAAACATCTGTGTCCACGCGAACCAACATTAATAAATCTAAACCTAAACTCCCCGCAATTGAACTTAAATCATTTGATGGTGATGTTAGCAAATGGCCTGTTTTTTACCAGCAGTTTAAGTGCACCGTGCATGAAAACTCGCTACTATCAGATAGTGACAGAATCTACTATCTCGTAGGTAAGTTAACAGGCTCCGCCGCGTCTGTCTGCGCCCGGGTGCCCGCTACAGCTGATAATTACCGCATTATATGGGAGTCACTCGTGGCCAAATACGAGGATCCCCGATTACTCGCATCATCCTACATAAATCAGATGTTAAACTTTAAACAGTTAGCTTCAACTACCGATACGGGTTTGGAATCTTTTCTTGATACATTTGACACGTCTGTGGCCGCCCTTAAACAATTAAATATTAGCGACCTAACCGACTTCATTCTTTTGCACCTTGCGTTACAGAGACTAGACTCGGAGACTGTTAGGTTATTTGAAATAACTTACCGCAAAGAGAGTATTCCTACCTACGATAATTTAACTGAATTTGTAAAGGAACAGAGTAAAGTTTTATCGCGATCTGTTATTAAGCCACAAATGCAGCAGAAGCCACGCCCCTCTCAAGTACCTTCGCCTAGTACCAAGCAGCCACAAACCAAGACTTTTGTTAATACGGATTTAGCGCGCGGTACAAGTGATGAGCGAGGCTCGTGCTCGTTGTGCCAACGTACGCACACACATATGTATTATTGTTCTGTTTTCCGTTCCAATATGAACCCGCACGAAAGATTTAAATTTATAAAAGGTTCCTCCTTTTGTTGCAACTGTTTAAGTACTAGGCACAAGACAAATGATTGCATTTCAAAACATACTTGCTCACATTGCCAACGCAAACATCATTCGCTATTGCATTTTAATTCGACCGCTAATAATAATAAAAATATGGAGACTAAAATTTCAAATAATAATTCACCCGCTACCGCTCATGCTTATGACCACGCCGCGTCTAAGCCTTCCGCTTCTACCGAGTCTCAACCTCGGCCCGCAGTCAGCGCGTCTCCTGCGCATGATTTAAACCCTTCACCCGATACCGCTCGTGTGCCGCCTGCGCACACTAATAATATTATTTCGCCGACCGCTCCTACTGTGCACAATAATATTTTACCGCAATCCGCTTCCGCTAATGATCGAAACACGTCAGTGTGTACTGTTTCTTATGATCACACTTCTCACACAATAACAACTGCGTTATTGGCTACCGCAAAAATAAAGGTCATAGACCATCAGAACCGCACTCACTTTTTGAGATGCTTGATTGACCCAGGCTCTCAGAGTGAATATATATCCGCCGCTTGTAGTAAGCGTCTGTCGCTTCCTATATCCTCGCAGAGTCGCTTCTCCAAGGTGCAAGGTATAGGTGGGGTCTCTCAAAAAATCTTAGGTGTGACGTCACTCAGGTTTATGTCGCGTTTCGATAATAACGATGAGTATCATATTCAGCCTATGGTCGTAGATTCGATTACGTCACAGTTACCTGACTCGCGCGTAGATGTTGGCGCCCTCTGCCACCTGCGCGACCTGCCTATGGCTGACGACGATTTTTCTGAGCCCGGTCCCATCGACCTTTTGTTAGGTGTTCATGTGTATTGTCAAATACTCTTGTTTAATAAGATCGCCGCAGACAATAACAACTCGCCTATAGCGCTTGAGACGACTTTAGGTTACATAGTGATGGGGAACGCGCCCGTCATATCTCCGCGCTCCGCGTTGCATACCCTTTGTGCGTTTACCGCAGATCCGCTGCACCAACTTGTGGAAAGGTTTTGGTCCACCGAGGAACCACCTTCCAAGTTACATTTGAGTCCCGATGAGCAACGTTGTGAGGACATTTACAACACCACCACTACGCGTAACAGTGATGGTAGTTACGTGGTACAACTTCCTTTCAAGGAAGATCCGCATGTTCTCGGCAACTCTTACATAACTGCAAAGAAGAGGTTTTTAGGCCTCGAGAAGAAGTTTATAAAATCACCGGACTTACACAAACAATATAATGATATTATTCTCGATTATTTAAACAAGGGTATTTTGACGCGCGTGTCTCCTGAACACAGTACCTCTCCAGGTTATTACCTGCCGCACCACCCGGTGGTTCGGGATGATAAATCCACCACTAAGGTCCGCATCGTGCTAGACGGCAGCGCCGTGACTGATTCCGGTCTGTCTCTAAACGACATTTTATATAAAGGCTGCAATTTGCAGGCCGATATATTCAACATCTTGTTGAATGTCCGCATATTCCGCATCGCATTTTTCTCTGATGTTAGACAGATGTATCTGTGTATATATACACATCCCGCTCATCGTTGTTTTCAGCGTATATTATATCGCTTTTCTCCAAGTGATGCTCTGGAAACACTGCAATTTGAGCGTGTCACTTTTGGACTTCGTTCTTCTCCCGTGTTGGCTATGCGCACTCTGCGCCAACTTGCACAAGATGAACGAGACAGGTGGCCCCTGGCCGCTGACATCATCGAACGTGACATTTATATGGACGATTTGGCTTCTTCCTGCCCTTCTGTAGAGAGGGCAGCCAAGACAGCACAGGAGCTAATTCAGATGTTTAAAGCTGGTGGGTTTGACTTAGTCAAGTGGACCAGCAACTCTCCCGAGCTGCTGGAACACATCCCCGTTTCACATCGCACATCTGAATCGGTCTCGTTCGATGAAGGTGACACTTTCAAGATCCTGGGACTGCGATGGCTACCCGCTTCAGACATGTTTACCTTTTCAACATCAGTACCGCCATCCGCTTATACAAAACGGAGCATTTTGTCCATGACCGCACGCATCTACGACGTTTTAGGACTTGTCGGGCCCGTAGTGCTATACGCAAAACTGGTCATCAGAGAATTATGGCTTTTAAACATTGATTGGGATGACGAGCTGCCCACTCATATCGCCGACTTATGGCGCCGATATATATCGGAACTCCCGCTCATATCGCACCTCAAGTTCCCGCGTCATGTGGGTATTGAGGAATTTAATTCTAGCATCTCGCTAGCCGCATTTTCAGACGCCAGCGAAAAGGCATATGGCTGTGTGATTTACCTTCACGTTACCAATGGTAACCAGCCGCCCATAATATCGCTGTTGTGTTCTAAAACCCGCGTCGCTTCGGCCAAGCCTACAGTTACGTTGGCTCGGCTCGAGTTAAACGGCCTAGTGCTTCTCGCTAAGTTACTACGCGCCGTGCATGACTCATTATCCGCGCGTTGTCATATTGACAACGTATTTATATTCTCGGACTCGACTGTCGCCTTATGTTGGGTGACTTCCTCACCACACCGATTTCAGACATATGTCGCAAACCGCATCTCGGAATTTCAGAGTACATCTCCTTCTCAGAATGTACATCACATTGCAGGAACGGAAAATCCCGCTGATTTCGTTTCCCGTGGTTTATTGCCATCTCAAATTGTCGACAATGACTTGTGGCTTCATGGACCACCATGGATGGCTGCTCCGGTTGCAGACTGGCCTGTTGTACCATTCTCTCCCAGTCACGCTCAGCTGCCAGAAGAGAAAAGTACTTCCCTTGTCACCGTGGCAGAAGATGAGAATGTTCTCATCGCATTAGGCTCCAAGTTCTCCTCGTGGTTAAAGTTTCTAAGATCCACAGTCATCGTGCTCCGTTTTCTTAAGGTTCTACCTCGAAGCGATGTGATTTCTGCAGAAGATCTTAACACTGCTGAAAATAAAATTATTCAAGCTGTCCAGCGAAGCTCTTTTCCCATGGACATAAAGAACATTCAAAGGAACAAGTCTTGTTCTACCGCGCTTAGGAAGTTATCACCTTTTATATCTGAATCTATTGTTCGAGTCGGAGGGCGACTGTCGTACTCAAGTTTAGAATTTACTCACAAACATCCCGCTCTTATGCCCAAAGGTGGTCATATCTCCGAACTTATTGTGGATTGGTACCATCGTGAACATAGTCACGCTGGTCCACAATTACTTATGTCCATTTTAAGGCAAAAATATTGGTTTTTATCCGCTAGACGCTTAGTGCGTAACCGCATACACAAGTGCATCCGCTGTTTTCGGCTTAACCCTAAGCCTACATTTCCCGCTATGTCAGATTTACCCAGCTGCCGCGTGGAACCATGCAAAGCGTTCACCCACACGGGTGTCGACTACGCCGGCCCACTTTTTATAACGACCGCTAGGAAACGAGGTGTTCGTAGCCAAAAGGCTTATCTCTGTGTCTTTGTGTGCCTAGTCACCAAAGCCGTACACATCGAGCTAGCTTCAGATCTTAGCTCCGCCACGTTCCTTGACGCTCTAAAGCGTTTCCTATCTAGGCGCGGTCCGTGTAATTTTATTTATAGTGACAACGGAACTAATTTTATCGCGTCACAATCCTTCCTAAAGGAATTATTTAACTTTTTAAAATCTGACGAATATTATGTTCAGTTTAATACTGAACTCGCCAAACACCGCATAACTTGGAAGAGATCGCCTCCCTTGGGAAGCCATTTTGGGGGAATATGGGAAGCGAACATAAAAAGTATTAAGTCTCTTCTCTTCCGCGTTATTGGAAAACAAATCCTCACGTACGAGGAAATGTTGACTGTGCTCAATCAGGTCGAGGCTATATTGAACAGTAGGCCGCTTTACGTTCTAAGCACCGACCCCGCTGAACCTACCGCTTTGACTCCGTCACACTTCCTCTCTACGCAACCGCTAGCTTTCTTGCCCTCTGCTGACGTTAGTGGAGAACGGGCAGATCTGCTATCTAGACATTCCCTTATGGACTCAATCGTTCAAACCTTTTGGAAACGATTCAAAGATGAATACCTACATAATCTCCAAATGCGCGAAAAATGGAACACCCCCAGCAATCCGCTGGAGGTGGGAGTTATTGTTCTTCTCAACCAAGAGAATGCTCCTCCCTTGTCCTGGAAGATAGGTAGAATTTCGGAAGTCTTTCCAGGCAAGGACGGCCTAGTGCGCTGCGCGAGAATAGTAACGGGTGATTCATCTTATATTCGCCCGGCAACTAAGTTGTCGCCGCTACCGCTACAGTAGGGTGACCATTAGATTTATTATTATTTATTTTTAAAATAACTTTATTATATTTCTCACCCTATTTATGTACTTATTTCTCATCCGCAATATATTTATTCCGCAATTTTTAACTTTCCGCATATTTATTTTTATTTTTCCGCATCATTTTAATCCCTTTAACCATTTTGAAGGGAACCCTTCAAGGGGGGGGAGATGGTGGATATTGTTTGCCATAAATATCCTTATTATTCTTTCCTTCACCTATCCCTCTCCAAACCCGCACGTACGTGATTGGTGCCTCGATTCCTCGCAACGAGCCGTTGGCCAATCACATCGCAAGCCGATGACGTGACGTCACTCGGTGCCCGCCGGAGAGGTCGCCGTTGACAAGCGACCACACCAGAACGCTTAACTTCGCCTTTGCGAGAGCACCTGCGCGCGCGCGCCTCGCTCTTTTACCAGCCGCGTGGCCGTCGCCATTAACCTCGCGCCGTGTGAATTGAACGTGAAATAACGATACCTACTGGATTTGCACCAAACTAAGGATAATGGACGGAGTTGGAGCCTGGGAGCTGCGAGAGGTACGTACGTGCGTTTTCCTTCTTCCTGCCTCTAACCTGTAATCTTTTATCCACCAAATTTATCATACAGTCCACTATCGAACCGCCTCCCCCAACTTGTGGTGTAATAACCAGCGCCAAAAAGAATTTACACCACGCAATGTACTAAAAAAATATATGAAAATAATTAAAAATAAGAAATATTGAAAATATGATAAATTGCTTGAAATTCTCGAATTATTGGACTTTATCGCTATTAATTCTTTAACTTTATCAACTTGCTTGCTCTTTTTTGCCTGTAGGATCTTTCTCAAACTTAATGTACCTAACAAATTGTGCAAAACATTATAATTTAATCATCTTCATAACTCTACAACCCTTGGATCGATTTGGCTCATTTTCGAACATGAGAATTCTTTTAGCTTATACTACCTGATCGCAAAGTTCCATTAAGATTGGAACTTTGGTAACGTTGAAATTAAGCATTTTCTAAAACTCTAGAACCCTTCGACCGATTTGGCTCATGTTCGAACTTAAAAATTCTATGGATTTATATTACGCGTTTGCAAAGTTTCATGCAGATTGGACCATTGGTTTTCCAGTTATCGCGTAACAAACATACATACAAACATACACTTTGGCTAATATATTTGTGTCGCTTATAAAAAATGTGTATATGTTAGAAAAAAAATTATCAGCGCTCCAGTTTTGAAATAATCGTCAGACCTATCGTAAAGACTTTAAGTCACCTATATCTCTGCAACCCTGTAACCTATTTCGCTAATTTTTTCACTACAATTATCCAATTAACCTTCTTAACTTGTGTGTAAAATTTCATTTAATTTGGATTAACCGTTTTCAAGTCAACGTCAACCAAACTTAAGCACCAGAGGTCAAGCGTTAAACTGGTCCAAACGCAGGCATTTCGCGGCTTTCGACTCTAAGACCTCGCTTCGCTCGGTCGATTATAATTATGCCTATACTACTAAGTCCAACTTTGGTTGCTTGCCATTAGCGATGGGCATAAAATAACGCTATTAATAAGGTTTTTTTTTTAAATAACTATTTTACTTTATTTTCATACTACTTAAATTAAATATAACATTATATTTTATCGATCGAGCGAAATGAGGTTTATAAAAATATTAAAAAAACAGCACAAAACGTGTACTTACCTACATGTATGTGACACCAATTTCAATAGCAAACTTTAGGCGGCCGGACTATAATTGACGCAATTATTGGTATTACGCAATGTACTAAAAAAATATATGAAAATAATTAAAAATAAGAAATATTGAAAATATGATAAATTGCTTGAAATTCTCGAATTATTGGACTTTATCGCTATTAATTCTTTAACTTTATCAACTTGCTTGCTCTTTTTTGCCTGTAGGATCTTTCTCAAACTTAATGTACCTAACAAATTGTGCAAAACATTATAATTTAATCATCTTCATAACTCTACAACCCTTGGATCGATTTGGCTCATTTTCGAACATGAGAATTCTTTTAGCTTATACTACCTGATCGCAAAGTTCCATTAAGATTGGAACTTTGGTAACGTTGAAATTAAGCATTTTCTAAAACTCTAGAACCCTTCGACCGATTTGGCTCATGTTCGAACTTAAAAATTCTATGGATTTATATTACGCGTTTGCAAAGTTTCATGCAGATTGGACCATTGGTTTTCCAGTTATCGCGTAACAAACATACATACAAACATACACTTTGGCTAATATATTTGTGTCGCTTATAAAAAATGTGTATATGTTAGAAAAAAAATTATCAGCGCTCCAGTTTTGAAATAATCGTCAGACCTATCGTAAAGACTTTAAGTCACCTATATCTCTGCAACCCTGTAACCTATTTCGCTAATTTTTTCACTACAATTATCCAATTAACCTTCTTAACTTGTGTGTAAAATTTCATTTAATTTGGATTAACCGTTTTCAAGTCAACGTCAACCAAACTTAAGCACCAGAGGTCAAGCGTTAAACTGGTCCAAACGCAGGCATTTCGCGGCTTTCGACTCTAAGACCTCGCTTCGCTCGGTCGATAAGGTCAAGTTTTATGATAATAAAGTCAGACATCAAATATCATCCACACGGTGTGGTTTTGATTCGTCTCACCCAGCACACTGCGACCACTCGCAGTGGCTATGAGAGTAGACGTACCGTCCTCTCACAGTACGGCCTCCGCTTGACCCACCCCAGGGTCGCTCCCGTACATTTGGTTATCATTATTCCATTTTGCATCTTCAGTAATCCATTCAACAAAAACTTGTTATATTCTTGGACTCCCAATACTATATCGATGGGTCCACTTCTGTTATACTCTGGATCAGCAATTTGCTTGTTTCTCAAATGGCTTGATTGCTTATGCACTCGTGGTACTGTTTCTTGCGGCAGCGTGTCGTTTAGCTTCGGAAGAACCATCAGCGTAACTGGAAGCTTGTAATCGCTGGGGAACCTCGGCTCTAACGTGACTTCTATCGATGATCTTGATACACTCGGCTTCTCTCCCGTTATTCCGACGACTTCTGCTTGAATACTTTTCCGGGGATACGCCAACAGTCTAGCTACTTCCTCTGTGCAGAAAGCAGCCTCGGATCCTTGATCTACCAAGACTCTTAATATATGTTGAGTGCCGTCTACAGCCCTTACTTTTACTGACGCTGTTATAAGCAGCGCAGTAACTTGACCCGCCTTCTTACTGGTTGACAGGTTCGATACTACTCTTGTTTTTGTTTTCTTGAATGGTACTGGCTTCTTCATCTTCTCTGCATTTTCTTGGTTCTCATCATGTAGTCGTGAATGATGACCATTCTGGCCACAGAACCAACATCCATTCTTGCTATAACATTCTGTTGAATCTTCGTGCATTAAACATCTCTTGCAAATGTTATTCTCTTCTACAGCTTCTATGCGTTCGGGAACTGGTAATACCTTGAACTCCATACATTTGTAGATATTATGTTCCTGGCTATCGCAAAACCAGCAGCTCGTAATTGGCTCGTAGCGTACTTCTTGATAGCTTCTTCTTTTTGATGTAGTTGCCTCTAAACTCTTGAATCTTCTCTCCAGAAACCGCATCATCTCGGTAAACGTTTGTAGTTTGTCTGGTTCTTGTAGTTGCAGGTCGTACTTCTCGTTGGTTTCCGCATCCCATACTCGCCCTAGTAATCTTGTTAAAAACGGATCCCAAGATGCGGTCTCCACGTCTTGATTCTTGAGTGCCCGTAAGTTCTCGTTGATTGTATCGTGAAGGTTTCGTAAGTTATCCGCCGTTCCTTTGTTTATCTTCGTTAGATTTAGTATGTTGTCAATGTGCTTATTTTTAATTATTCGTTCATTCTTGTAGCGCTTCGTTAGCAATTCCCACGCGGTGGCATAGTTCACGTCGCAGACAGTTAAATGTCTTATCAATTTATTCGCGGCGTCGCCTTGCACGTGCGTTTTCAAATACTGCATTTTTCCGTAGCAGTCAATGCATCGTTTTCGTGTATTATTCTCAGGAACAAGTCGTAGAATGAATTCCATGAATCATAACTTCCAGTAAATGTAGGTATGATGATTTTTGGCAAATTTACCGACGCTCTGGAACCGCCGGTACGTTCTCAAGCTATATTTATACCAAATTTCAGCGAAATAGGAGCAACTGTTACTGATTCCCTTACGAACTCTGCCACCCAACCCCCCTTCCTCCCCCTCTTACCTTTTCTCCCTTAAGTGCTGATTTTTAGGGTTCCGTACCTCAAAAGGAGAAAACGGATCACTTTGTTGTCCGTCCGTCTGTCTGTCTGTCAAGACCCTTTTTCTCAGGAACGCGTAGAGGTAACAAGCTGAAATTTATACTAGTAGTTCGCCTCGAACTGTGACCTCGCAGCCCAATTTCCGTGGTAAACCTTAGACTTTAGGTCTCGACTAAATATATCCTAATACAAGAACTTTAACATTAATATTAAAACTCAAAATATAAGAATTCTGAGAAATTAAAACTCAATAAACCTACGTACCGAGATTTTTTGAATATAATCCTTTTTAGAGTTTCGTTCCTCTGAAGGAAAAAACGAAATCCTAATAAATAGGATCACTTGGTCATCCGTATGCCTGTCAAGACCAATTTATACTCTACATCCCGTAGAATTGTATATTTTTACCATAATACACAGGTCTGTAGCCGCTTGGTTCCCGTTAAATTAAACTTCTGAGTTAACGTAGAAAAAAATACACCCGTTTATCCTTCAAAAACGTACCTAATTTTTTTTGACCCTCTGAATAAATCAACATTCATAGGGAACTTGCCGTTACCATATATTTATGAAATTTGGCAGACTATAAGTACACGGCCCGCGATGCATTATGGTGTGCTCGTGCACCTTTATTGTTGAATGTGCCGGCACAAACAATTACTTTAGGTTTTAAAAAGTTATGCAGATAGACTACTCAAATAACCTTACTGCCACCGAGAGATCTCTCAACTCTAAGAGTTCGCTTTGCTCGGTCGATGATATTTGTATGTATTCATATAAATTATGTATTTAAATTATATTTTATCATAAAACGATTCAGCGAGTTTTTTTATTCTATCACCACTTCCACAGACATTGTTACCTGCTTATTATTGTTTATGGTCTCCACTTTCGTGTTTTGCCAGTAGCCGTAGCATGCCACACAGAATCCCGACCAAACTTCAAGAGTAGAACTGTCATCCCATATATTCACAAAACTACAATGTATGGTATGACAGTTCTACGCTTGACATTTCAGCGGGATCTCGTTTGGCATGCTACGACCACTGTAAAATATTATTTTACTTGACAGCGAGTTATAGTCCGGTACATTGTGTTCGGGATAATTTATACAAAATTTTAGGCAATGTGATGTAGTTATGTCGTCATCATTATATTATATTATAATTATGCCTATACTACTAAGTCCAACTTTGGTTGCTTGCCATTAGCGATGGGCATAAAATAACGCTATTAATAAGGTTTTTTTTTTAAATAACTATTTTACTTTATTTTCATACTACTTAAATTAAATATAACATTATATTTTATCGATCGAGCGAAATGAGGTTTATAAAAATATTAAAAAAACAGCACAAAACGTGTACTTACCTACATGTATGTGACACCAATTTCAATAGCAAACTTTAGGCGGCCGGACTATAATTGACGCAATTATTGGTATTACGCAATGTACTAAAAAAATATATGAAAATAATTAAAAATAAGAAATATTGAAAATATGATAAATTGCTTGAAATTCTCGAATTATTGGACTTTATCGCTATTAATTCTTTAACTTTATCAACTTGCTTGCTCTTTTTTGCCTGTAGGATCTTTCTCAAACTTAATGTACCTAACAAATTGTGCAAAACATTATAATTTAATCATCTTCATAACTCTACAACCCTTGGATCGATTTGGCTCATTTTCGAACATGAGAATTCTTTTAGCTTATACTACCTGATCGCAAAGTTCCATTAAGATTGGAACTTTGGTAACGTTGAAATTAAGCATTTTCTAAAACTCTAGAACCCTTCGACCGATTTGGCTCATGTTCGAACTTAAAAATTCTATGGATTTATATTACGCGTTTGCAAAGTTTCATGCAGATTGGACCATTAGTTTTCCAGTTATCGCGTAACAAACATACATACAAACATACACTTTGGCTAATATATTTGTGTCGCTTATAAAAAATGTGTATATGTTAGAAAAAAAATTATCAGCGCTCCAGTTTTGAAATAATCGTCAGACCTATCGTAAAGACTTTAAGTCACCTATATCTCTGCAACCCTGTAACCTATTTCGCTAATTTTTTCACTACAATTATCCAATTAACCTTCTTAACTTGTGTGTAAAATTTCATTTAATTTGGATTAACCGTTTTCAAGTCAACGTCAACCAAACTTAAGCACCAGAGGTCAAGCGTTAAACTGGTCCAAACGCAGGCATTTCGCGGCTTTCGACTCTAAGACCTCGCTTCGCTCGGTCGAAAAAATACTAAGGTCCATTGCCTCTTGGAGGATCGAAATAAATTTGTCGAATTCTTTACTTTACCGAAAACCGAACCGAATAAGAAACCGACTGTGGAAAAAAAACCGAACCGAATTAGAAACCGAATTTGGAAAAAATGTAAAATCGAAATAAATTTGTTAAATCCTAACTTCACCGAAAACCAAACCGAAAATGTCAAAATGACAATTAATTGTCAAATTTCAAAACTGTAATTTTTTTTAATTTATTGGATTTTTTACTAAAACTGTTTCTTTTATCAGGATAAAAAGTAGCCTATGTGTTATTCTAGAGTTTTAGCTATCTTCATACCAAATTTTAAGTCAATCGGTTCATCCGTCAAAGCGTGCAGAAGTAACAAACATACACACACACTCACGCACTCACACACTCACACACATACACACAAACTTTCGCTTTTATAATATTTATTTATTTATTTATTTTATTTATTTTATTTTATTGGAAAACAAACAGCTTATTACATTAAGTACAAAACAGGAGAATAAAAATCCGTAGCCTAATTAGTTTTCACTATTTGCAATACTAATACATCAGAAAGTAATAATAATATAAAACAAAGAGTAAATGTTTACATGCTATTGACAATATACGAGCAGTTTAAATACAGATCTAAATACAATTCGAAATTGATATACATGTTATGATATATAAGAATTGTGATAGTGTAATCAAAATCAAAGCCATAATACTTTTTACTACAAGTAATAAATGTTAAGATGCATTATAATAGTATATAGATAAATAATAAATTACTGGACTAAAGGATAGCTTAAGTGAAGAATGCGTTATTAATTAAGATTTTAAAACTATTTCGTTTCATCATAAAGAGATCAGCACCATCAGAATATTTATTATTAAAAAGATGTTTTGTACGGATGAAAAATGAATTTTGACGATAATTGGTTGAGATAGAAGGTGAGTATAATTTTAAGTAGTTTCTACGCGAGACAGGCCTATAGGGTACAGACAAATATATTTCAGACAATAGTAAGGGGGAATCAATTATGTTAATTACAATATTATGTAAGAGGGTTAAATCTGCGGCTTCTCTTCTGAGCGTTAGAGGCAAAATATGGTGTCGTTTGCAACTGGCAACATAGTCTGGACATTTAGTTTTAAATTTGAAGTTAATAAAACGTAGAAACTTCTTTTGGGGCTTTTCTAACATATTTATGTATTTGTCGTATCTCGGATTAAAAACTTGCGAAGCGTATTCCAGGTGACTGCGTACCAGGGAGCAGTAGAGGATTTTTAGAGTCTTCAAAAGTTGGAAATCCTTCGTGATTCGCAGAAGAAAGCCGAGACTTTTCATGGCTTTAGCCGTTATGTTCTCAACATGCTTATCAAAAAGAAGTTTAGAATCTAGAAGAACTCCGAGGTCCACTACTGTGTCAGTTCTGGAGAGGGGCTGGTTGTTTATTTTATAAGCTACTTTAAGAGTGTTTGGACACCTGATAAAGGTAATGTAGCAATATTAGTGAGATAATTTTGTATTTCCTACCCCTTTCCTCAAGAACGCGTACAGGTATTAAATTGAATTTCATATCAAATACTCAGCTTTATAATAACTTTTAGCTGTTAAAAAAATCAAACATCTATGTCAACGCAATCAAAAGAAACAGCAATTTTAGCCGCATATTTTCAAACTCGCAAGTACTCGCAACTGAATCAAAACCTACATTATATAATATTATACCCACTTTTCCTTAGGGGAAACCTACGGGTTTGTACGGAATCCTCGATGCTCGAGTCCGACTCGTACTTGACCGCTTTTTTTTTATTTGGTTGACAAAGTGGGATTTTTGGGATAAAGACTATCATATCTCATTATGTCCTTTTTTGGCATTCAAGCTACCTCTACACTCTATACCAAATTTTAGGATAATACCGCCAGCGGTTACTGATTTCCCACAAAAAACTTTCAACTCCCCTTTTTAATCCCCGACGTAAAAACGACGGTGTCACAAGTTTGACGCGTTCGTCCGTCTGTCTGTTACAGAGAATAAAAATATCCATCTAAACTATTATTTGAATTTTCAAGTACACGGTCAGTAATAAACAATAAGCACGAATAAAGAGACCCCCCCCCCCCCCCCCCCCGGGGTGGCGGGGTGGGGGATGAGGGTACCGGCGGGGCGTGCAGCGTGTGTGCGTGCAGGTGGTGGCGCTGGACGCGGACGAGGGCGCCAACGGCACCGTGCGGTACAGTGTGCGCGCGCGCGGCGCCGGGCGCGCGGCCCTGCGCGTGCACGCCGGCAGCGGGCGGCTGTACTGGGCGCGCGGCGTGCCTCGCCCCGCGGCGCTGGCGGCGGCCGTGCGCGCGTGCGACGCCGGCCCGCGCCCGCGCTGCGCCGTGGCGCGCCTGAGCGTGCGCGCGGCGCCGGCGGGCGGCGGCGGCGCGCCCTCGCTGCCGCCGCCGCCGCCGCTGCAGGCCGCGGAGCTGGACCCGCCCGGGTTCCTGCTGGCCGTGCTGCAGGCGCAGGACCCGGACGGCGACGCGCTCTACTACGACATCGTCGGTGAGTCGCCCGAGCGGTGAGCTTCTGTGCGTGTTTGTGATCCCTCACCTGCCGGATCCCCGATTTTGATATTGTGTCCGAGAGTCCGAGGAGAGCCACCGGAACGTTATATTTATGTACGGGTCGGCTAAACCCGCGCGCGCTTCGTGGCGCGTGACGGTCAAATCGTAAAGTGATGAATTCGGTGCACCCGTTTGGACCTGTTATTGGATTTCCATTTCCACGGAAAAAGGGAATTCACGGGGTTTCTGCGACTTTGTGAGCGTAGAATTAGTAAAAGCTGGCAAGCCTGACCGATATAAATAGCTCCCGCTTAGGGTAGCGAAGAATATCGCGCTGGGTTTCTCCATTTCTATGCAGTTTTGTTCATTTCTATGCAGTTTAGTTTCGCTACCGCTACAATCCTATTGAACAGTCCTATGTTCTTTTCCGGAATTCAGTGTGGATATAGACACTAAGTTACAGCAGTTAAGTTGGTTTCGCGGTTATTAATTTCCTTCACAAACTTTCAGGAATATAAAATGTTATGAATAAAATGTTTATTGTTCTTCCCGGAAACTAACAATCTCTATTGTAACTTGTAATGTACAGTGTACTGCCAAATAAATTCAGTGGCAATACCCATACTAAACTTTCACTTTCAAATTTAACATTAAAATGTTAGATCAAAAGGGTTACCGGTTACTGATTTCTCACACAAATTCTGGCCCCCTTTCCCCCCTTAAAGGATGATTTCATATCATGATTCATTTCATATCCTTTCTCATTACTTAAGCTATATCCGTACCAAATTTCAGCGAAATAGGAGCAACGGTTACTGGGACGGAAACTCTGCCCCCCCCCTTTCCCCTTTAGGGCTGATTTTTGGGATAAGAACTATCTTATATCCTTTCTTGGCATTCAAGCTACCTCTATTCCAAATTTTAGAGTTAGCGGTTACTGATTTCCCATAAAAACTTTGACCCCTTTTACCCCCCTTAAATGTTGATTTCTGCGATAAAAAGTATATCATATCTTTTTTTAGGATTCAAACTACCTCTATACCAAATTTTAGCTCGATCCTCCTCCTCCTTATCTATTCTGCAGCCTTCGTCTATATCGTGACACAATCTGTTATATTCCTCCCTTACCTCTGGGTCTTGAAGCCCTTTACTTTTATGTCTTTTCTTCGACGCGTAAGTTCCCAAGTTCTGTCAGATATCCCTATGGATATCCCGCTTACTCGCGTCATTTAAGGTATCACTTATAAGAGCTTTTATGTGGTTCCAAATAGAATCTACGCTATCAGTATCTACAAAACTCGTAGACTTGAGAGAATCTTCCATCTTGAGAGATCTTGAGAGATTCTTCTTTTTAGCTCGATAGCGGTTCCAAAAAGGAAAGAGTGACCGATTGACCGACTGATTGATCTATCGACGCACACCGCCCGTCCTTCGAAACTCTGTTATCAAACATCGTGATGTTACAGAGTAGGTACCTACAGCAACAACCGTGGTGGTATTCACGCTCGTGTGTGTGTGTCGGTCAGACGGTGACCCGCGGCAGGAGTTCCACATCGGTCGCGAGGACGGCAGCCTCGTGCTCACCAAGCGGCTGCTGTGGGAGCGCACGCCGCGCTACACGCTCAACGTGTCCGTCACCGACGGTGCGCACACCGTCCACACGCCCGTGAGTACCCGCCCCGGTGACGTCACGCGTGCCTCACACGCCCGCCCGCCGCCCCCGGCGCTCACCCGCTCGCCCGCGCAGGTCGACGTCACCGTGATCAACGACGCGGACGAGGGCGGCGTCGCGTTCTCGCGCGAGGAGTACGCCGCGTCCGTGTCGGAGGCGGCCGGCGTCGGCGAGGCGGTGCTGACGCTGGCGGCGCGCGCGGCCGGCGGCGCGCGGCTGCTGTACGGCGTGCACGCGGCGCGCTCGCCCCGCTCCGCGCGCCTGTTCCGCCTGCACGAGCTCTCCGGCGCGCTCGAGCTGGCCGCGCCGCTCGACGCCGAGGCGCAGGCGCTGCACGAGCTGACCGTGTGGGCGCGCGACCAGGCGCCGCGCGCCTCCGTCGCCTTCGCGCGCGTCGCCGTGCGCGTGCACGACGCGGACGAGCACGCGCCGGCGTGGGGTCGGCGCCTGGCCGAGGCGCGGCTGCCGCGCACGGCGCCGCCCGGCGCGCTCGTGGCCGCGCTGCGCGCCGCGGACCGCGACGCGGGCGACGCGGCGCGCCTCACGTACTCGCTGGCGGGCGGCGACGCGGGCGGCCTGTTCGCGGTGGACGCGCGCCTCGGCGACGTGACGCTGGCGCGCGCGCTGCCGCCGCACGCGCGCGACTACACGCTGCACGTGCGCGCCGCCGGCCCGCCGCCCGCCGCGCGCGCCGCCACGCTGCCGCTGCACGTGCAGGTCGTGGAGCCGGACGACGCGCCGCCGAGGTGAGTGCGGCCGGGTGGGGGCGAGGCGGGGCCCGCGTGCGCCCGCTCACGTGCTTCGTGCGGCAGGTTCGCGGTGGAGGAGATGACGTGCGAGGTGGAGGAGAACAGGCCGGGCGGCACGGCGCTGGCGGGGCCGGAGGCGCGCGGCGGCGCGGGCCTGCGCTACTGGCTGGAGGGCGGCGAGGGCCTGTTCGCGATCAACCCGACGGCGGGCGTGCTGGCGACGACCGCGCCGCTCGACTACGAAGCTCGCGACTTCTACAACCTGACCGTGACCGCCGTCAACATGGTACGTCACCGAACTTTAGAGTTTTGTCGCCGACGGTGCCCTCAGGTCGCTCGCTCGTTCCGAACTCCGGACTCTCACGAGGCGGCGGGAGAGCTGGCGGTCCACACTCTCGAGTTTGTTCGACCCGTCTCCGGAGTCTCTCTAGAGTCGACGATCTTTCGTTCCGGTTTACTGAATTACCGATAACCCGACAAATAACGCCAACGTAGAGAACGTATTCATCGGATTGCATACAGATTAAAGAAAAAATAAATTTTTGGCGCACACGGTAGGATCAATTCGACTATGATACTCCAAAATTTCTCTACATTTACACAATTTAAGAACCGAAGAATCAGAAAGTCGCCGACGGACACTAGAGGTAGATGTAGAAATATAAGTGGTGAGGTGTGCGTGCGTGCGTGCAGGGCGGCGGGCGGGCGCGGGCGCGCGTGCTGGTGCACGTGCTGGACCGCAACGAGTTCCCGCCGCGGCTGGTCGCGCGCCAGTTCCGCGGCCGCGTGTCCGAGGGGGCGCGCGCCGGCGCCGCCGTGCTGGAGGCGGACGGCGCGCCGCTCGTGCTGCGCGCCGAGGACGCCGACTCGCCCGCCAACCGACAGCGCGCCTACGAGATCCTGGAGCCGGCCGCCGCGGCGCTGTTCCGCGTCGACGCGACCACCGGCGCGCTGCGCCTCGCCGCGCCGCTCGACCACGAGCGCGCCGCCGAGCACCGCTTCACCGTGCGCGTCGTGGACGCGGGCTCGCCGCGGCTGCCCTCCGACAGCGCGGCGACGGTCGTCGTCGAGGTGCTCGACGAGAACGACTGCCCGCCGGCGTTCGACCGCGCCGCGTACGACGCGACCGTGACGCTGCCGACGGTGCCGGGCGTCGTCGTGCTGACGCTCGTCGCGACCGACCCGGACCCGCCGCCGGGGGGGCTCAAGTACGACGTGATCGAGGGCGACGCGGACGGCGCGTTCTCGCTGTCCGCCGGCGGCGCGCTGACGGTCGCGCGGCCGGAGGCGCTGCGCGCGACGCACCGCCTGCGCGTGCGCGCGTCCGACGGCCTCCACTCGGCGACGGCGCGCGTCGAGGTGCGCGCGCGCGAGCCGGACAACTCGGGCCTCGCCTTCCAGAAGGCCGAGTACTACGGCTCCGTCGTCGAGAACTCGACGAAGCCGACGACCGTCGCCGTGCTGAACGTGCTCGGCGCGGCGCTCAACGAGCACGTCGAGTTTCGCATCCTGAACCCGACGGAGGGCTTCGAGGCGAGTGTTCGGTCCGTCGGCGTCGCGGCGGCTCGGCCGGCTCGGTTTCACGCGGTCTCTCGGCGCAGATGGGGCTCACGTCGGGCGCCGTGCGCAGCACCGGCGTCGCGCTGGACCGCGAGCTGCGCGACTCCCACACGCTGCTGGTGGAGGCGCGCTCGGGCGGCGGCGCGGAGCCGGCGCGGGTGGCGCGCGCGCGCCTGCACGTCGCCGTCACCGACGTCAACGACAACTGCCCCGCGTTCGTGGAGCTGCCGTACGCGGCGGCCGTGCTCGCCGGCGCCGAGCCCGGCGCGCCCGTGCTGCGCGTGCGCGCCGTCGACCTCGACGCCGACGACAACGGCGAGGTGAGAGTCGCGCCGCGGCCGCCGGACGCCGGAGCGCGGCCGGCGGACGCTGACGCGCGGCGTGCGCAGGTGCGGTACGAGATGAAGCGCGGGCACGGCGAGCTGTTCCGCGTGGACCGGCGCAGCGGACAGATCTCGCTGAAGCAGACGGTGGACGCGCACCGCGAGGCGTACTCGCTGGTGATCGCCGCGTTCGACGGCGGCGTGCCGGCGTGCGGCGCCGAGGCGGAGGTGACGGTGCGCGTGTGGGGCGGCGGCGCGGCGCCGGCCTGGGAGCGCGCGCACTACGAGCTGGAGGCGCGCGAGGACGTGGCGCCGGGCGCGCCGCTGCCGCCGCCGCTGCGCGCCGCCTCGCCGCTGCTGCGCCAGCTCATCTATACGCTGCCGGACGACGCCGGCCTGCTCGAGATACACTTCGACACCGGTCAGTGTCCGCGCTCAGTGACCACGTTCGTCGGTCCTCGAGCGCTTTGAACACGTCGCGTGTGATCGTCGAGGTGATCTCGATGATATTATTCGTCGGCGTGACCGACGAACGTGACGTCGGTGTCCGTTCGAGAGTCGGTTTGTGGTGTGTGTGGATTACTAACGTTCGGTTTTGTCCCGCAGCCCCCGACGGAGGCAATAACCCATGTGAGTACGGCGCGAGTCTGTCCTGTCGTGTGGCGTAGTGTGCTTTTCACGAAAGGAGTCCTTTTTTAAATTTTAATATCTGGTAACATTTTAACTCCTCACAATTTCTCATATTTATTTTCTTAATTAAATTGGTAAATTTATTTTATCTAACAAATAAAAAATATTTAGGATATGAAGTTCGGTAATAATCGATAAAATTTAATTTAGTTCCGCTAAATTCCGCGGAATCTCTATCGTGAAAAGGACTCTACCTGTAGCACGTGTCCCGTGTGACGTCACGTGAGGCTCGCCGTCTCGCTCCCTCCCGCAGCTGTCTCACGCTGTAGACGCGCACGTCACGTGTCGGCATGTCCTCTGTTCTGTCCGCTCGTTCTGTCGTCACCTCGCATCCGCTCGATCTGTTGTTTTCATTCATTACATTTATTCACTCGTTAAGGTTTATAATATAACCATTTGGAAGTGCATCCACGGCGCGAGGGAGCTGCTTGTAGTCGCTCGCTGTGTGCTTGTGTTGTGCTGCACACTGGCGGACACTCGTCACAGTAGCGACACGATGTGTGCGCGTGTGCGTGCCGCGAGCCTCGTGCTGTGCGTGTGTGCGTCAGGGTGGTGTCGCTACGCTGTTGTCGCTGTAGGAGCTGCATGTGTGTGTGTGTCACGGCCGCAGCCCGAGCTTCTGATACACCTAACGTTAAAAGTGACACGGCCTTGTCACATCTAAGACTAGTAGTTCGCCGCGAACTGGGACCTCGCAGACCCAATTTCCCTCAAAATAGTTATATATACATGGGTAAAAGTTATAAGTATCTACGAAATATAAATGTATGGAAACTTTAACCTATAATATTCGTAAAAGAAAAGGAAAATGCCAAAATTGAAAGATATGTTAAAACTCAAAATACGTAACGGATATACATTAAAAAATCTCGTCGTGCAGCTCGTCGATCACATTTGCACTTTCCATCAGGTGGGATGTGATCAAACGTAGGCCTAATTATTGATTATTTTTTTAAACAAAAGACTTGTGGATGTATTTTACAAACAACAACTTTACAAAAAACGGATCCAGTACAACAATGCTTTCAGGATGCTTTTGAGCGCTGTCTTGATACTACAGAGCGTCAGGGATGTTTGCAGATGTTAGAGTGAATGATGGTTTTAATGGCATAATGATATGTAATAAACACATAAACAACAATCCCAATAAGTTTCTTACTCGTTCTTCTCATAGATATGCTTTTCGAATGAGCAGTAGAGTCTCAAAATACTTAGATCTAAATAATTGTAAAATTAACTTTCAAAAGTGAAGCACTGATGAGGCCGAAGACGGTTTCATTTTTAGGTTTTTGCTTATGCCAATTCGAGTGTAATGTGCCCAAACTCGACGGGTTTACTAATAGCCATTAAAGAGGTTTAGTAAACACCTCCTGGCTCCATCATCAACTCAGTGGTACCAAATTATTGAACTGTCATCATATTTCTAGACATTTGGAAAGTTTCATTATGGTACGACAACCAGAAGTTGGTCAAATATTACTTATATAAGATTTTTTACCGACTTTTATGGAAAACTAATTTCAGCATCTTAAAAATAGACCATGTTTGGAAGTTCATAGCTGGACAACGATTGGAGATAGATGAAAAGTGTTAAGGACGAAGTTGTAGAAAATTTTATGAGGTTTAATAATGTAGTACAACAAAATATCGTATAATGCACAGTTTTTGACATATAAGCAAAAAACCTAAAAATGGAACCTTCTTTGCCCCCCCACCCCCGGGCTCACCTCGGAGGGGTAGGGACTTTTAGTATGTTTATCTCCTGAATAGTCCAAACAAAGTTCCTAAGTTAGTTTTTCTACTTTCGACTTTACGATCCACATGCCTCCTATTTGAATAAAAAAAAATGGGTTTAAGTTTGATTAATAAATTTGAACATAATAATATCCTGCACCACCCGCACGATCATTTAAATTAATAATATTTTGAGTCAACATAGCTATTCACTTATCTGTTGGGGAACCGAACCTAGGACCGAATAATCAAAATTTATGAAATGACGTCTTACGACGTATCGATTTTTGACAACTCGGTCTTTGGTTCGTTTCCCTGACGGATAACTGAATATCCCTGCAGTTCTCATAATATTACAATCGATAAAACATTGTAATTTGTATTCTCTATAACTCTACAATCCTTGCACCGATTTGGCTCATTTTTGGACGTGAGAATTCTATTAGTTTGTACTACCTGTTTAAAAAGTTTTATCAAGACTGGATCATCGGTTTATTGTAATAAAGCAATTTCTTTAACTCTTGAACCCTTCGACCGATTTGGCTCATGTTCGAACTTAAAAATTCTATGGATTTATATTACGCGTTTGCAAAGTTTCATGCAGATTGGACCATTGGTTCTCCAGTTATCGCGTAACAAACATACATACAAACATACACTTTGGCTAATATATTTGTGTCGCTTATAAAAAATGTGTATATGTTAGAAAAAAAAATATCAGCGCTCCAGTTTTGAAATAATCGTCAGACCTATCGTAAAGACTTTAAGTCACCTATATCTCTGCAACCCTGGAACCTATTTAGCTAATTGTTTCACTTAAATTATTCAATTAACCTTCTTAACTTGTGTGTAAAATTTCATTTAATTTGGATTAACCGTTTTCAAGTAAACGTCGACCAAACTTTAGCACCAGAGGTCAAGCGTTAAACTGGTCCAAACGCAGGCATTTCGCGGCTTTCGACTCTAAGACCTCGCTTCGCTCGGTCGATTAGCCGGCTAAACCTACATCGCCACTTTGAGCTTAGCCGCAGTATACCGCGTTTGAAAAACTTAGATCTTTTTTGTACGCGCAGTAATGTTACAATGTGTCAGTCAACGAATTAGGGAAATAATAGAAGTCGAACACAGCTCAAAAAGTGATTCAACGCAAAGTACAACTATATGGGCGGGGCGTAAAAAGTACAACTCACCCGCCGCTTAGTCACACAACGCGCTCAGCGACAGATGCACGCATCGTTTGATTTTTAAAAATATCCAAAATAATATAGTTAACGGACAAAAATGACCTTTTGTGTGGTAAATTGGTGTAAAAATGGAAAGAAGGCAGTAAAAAGCAGGAAAAACTTATCACAGCTAACTAATATTATTTTAAACCAAATTATATAATTTCGATTTTAGTTGACATAAAATACATAAAAATATAGGGTAAACTAGGCATGGCTGAAACAATGTTATTTTTTTTTTTTTTTTTTTTTTGTCGTTCATTGCATTCGCATTCGATTAGGTAACGTTATATTTATTTTGTTTACTAGCTAAACCCACGGCTTCACCCCCGCTACAAAAATGTTATTTTTGTACAATAAATAAGAGCATTTGTTTTTGAATTAAATCAATAATGACTTTTATAAAAGTCTGAAGAAAGAAAGAAAAAAACCTCTAAAGTGAAGAATTCACTTGACCCGGCCACCCCGGCTCGGCCTGATTCGACCTGATTCTGGCATCGCGCTTTTATCACCGCGCGAGCCGACACCGATCGAAAGCCCAGGTTTATACGACTAATGTCCAATTATGAAAAATGACAAATATTTTAGAAAAATCCAAAAAAAAAATTCCAATCATAAAAATGCCCATTCGGAAAATAGTCCACTCATAATCAGATCTTGTCAATCTTAGTTCTTACTGTCTTATTAACAAGCTTGACCTAAATGTTCAAAAATGCTGCTGCATTACCTTTAGCAGGTGTCCAAATACTCTTAAAGTAGCCTATAAAATCAACAATCAGCCCCTCTCCAGAACTGACACAGTTCTAGACCTCGGAGTTCTTCTAGATTCTAAACTTCTTTTTGACAAGCATGTTGAGAACATAGCAGCTAAAGCCATGAAAAGTCTCGGCTTTCTTCTCCGAATCACTAAAGATTTCCAACTTATGAAGACTCTAAAAATCCTCTATTGCTCCCTGGTACGCAGTCACCTGGAATACGCTTCGCAAGTTTTTAATCCAAGATACGACAAATACATCAATATGTTGGAAAAGCCCCAAAAGAAGTTTCTACGTTTCATTAACTTCAAATTTAAAACTAAATGTCCAGACTATGAAGCCAGTTGTAAACGACACCATATTTTGCCTCTAACTCTCAGAAGAGAAGCCGCAGATTTAACCCTCTTACATAATATTGTTATTAACGTAATTGATTCCCCCTTACTTTTGTCTGAAATATATTTGTCTGTACCCTATAGGCCTGTCTCGCGTAGAAACTACTTAAAATTATACTCTCCTTCTATTTCAACCAATTATCGTCAAAATTCATTTTTCATCCGTACAAAACATCTTTTTAATGATAAATATTCTGATGGTGCTGATCTCTTTATGATGAAACGAAACAGTTTTAAAATCTTAATTAATAACGCATTTTTCATTTAAGCTCTCCTTTAGTCCAGTAATTTATTAATCAATATATAATGCATGTATCATGTATTAGGGCTTTGATTTAGATTTTGATTTTGTTTGCATTATAACAATTATTATATTATCTTCGTATGAATTTCGAATTGTATTTAGACTTGTATTCAAACTACTCGTATATTCGTCATTAGCATGTAAACATTTACTCTTGGTTTTATATTATTATTATTTTCTGATGTATTAGTATTGCAAATAGTGAAAACTAATTAGGCTACGGAATTTTATTCTCCTGTTTTATACCTAATGTATTATGCTGTTTGTTTTCCAATAAAATAAAATAAAATAAAATAAAAATGTCAAATCGTAAAAAGGTCCAATTTGAAAATTGTCCATTTATGAAAAACGTCCATTCGTAAAAATGTCCAATAAAGTTTTATTTTATCCGTGGTTCTATCAATAGCTAATCCCGTAGTCCAATTAAAAGTGTCACGTACCTAGTGAACAATCTTTATTTCCAATGCAATGACAGCTGTCAAACTTGAAATGTCAATATCTCGGAAAATACTCGTCTTAGGCTGATGCTGTCATAGAAGAAATTAAAGGCCTTGGAGAGATCTTCATTTCAGATGACAGCTGTCAAACTTGAAACGACAATATCTCGGAAAATACTCGTCCTAAGCAGACGCTGTCATAGAAGAAATAAAAAAACTTTGAAGATCTTCCAGATTTTGATATTTCAAGTTTGACAGCTGTCATCTGAAAGGTAGATCTTCCTAAAACCTTTCATTTCTTCTATGACAGCGTCAGAAATAAACCAATTCGTGTTGGACATTCATATTTCATTTTGGACCAAATTCATGTTGGAAATTATTCGTGTTGGACATTTTTCCTAGTTGGACGTAAGCCATGTTGGACCAAATTAGTATTGGACATTAATACTAGTTGGACAATTTGAATTTTGGACATTTGTCGTACAAACCGATAAAACTTATTCCATATCCTTTTTGGGGATTCTAACTACCTCTGTACCAAATTTGGCAAATTTGCCATTACCTTGTCGAACGCATGGTTGATGAGATATTCGTTTTGTTTCAAGCATACCAAGGTTACCCTAGTCTGACATAAAAGAATATATTTGAGTTACCCGTATGGCAATACCGAATTTAACTAAAACAATTTTGATACTTTAATTATTTAAAAAAAAATCGCTACTGTACTTGGTCACTGACCTCTGTTAAATCAGATAAGTAGCTCTGGCGCGAAAAAGTAACACACATGCTTCACATAAAACAGACATGCGTCTAATAATGATACTTTTATAAAATGATAATAAAAGACGATGTGTTATATGACACAAATATAATATTAACAAGTGAATTAAATTAAAAATTTAAAAAAACCCCCAACGCAATACGTAATTCACCATTTTTTGATGGCGGCCATCTTGGATTTTAAATTTTATATAGTGGGCTGTAATCTACTCGTTAAGCCCTTTCATTTGATACCCATATTGAGGGGGTCGTGGAAGAAAAAAGTAATCCGCCATTTTGTAGCGGCGGCCATCTTGGACCGATTTTCACCAAACATGGCTAAGAACACTCTCGACTAACTCTACTTTCAAACAAAAAAAACTAAATCAAAATCCGTTCATCCGTTTGGGCGCTACGATGCCACAGACAGACACATACACACACACACACACACACACACACACACACACACACACACACACACACACACACACACACACACACACACACACACACACACAGACAGACAGACAGACAGACACGTCAAACTTATAACACCCCGTCGTTTTTGCGTCGGGGGTTAAAAATAGTTATGTTTAAATAATACAATGGAAAATAAAATTAATAACTTATGAAGAATAGTTAAAGTGCAAAGAGTACTGCGATACATTACGTAGAAAAGTCTTTTTTAATAAATACACAAGTGAATTAAATTAAAAATTTAAAAAAACCCCCAACGCAATACGTAATTCACCATTTTTTGATGGCGGCCATCTTGGATTTTAAATTTTAAATAGTGGGCTGTATTCTACTCGTTAAGCCCTTTCATTTGATACCCATATTGAGGGGGTCGTGGAAGAAAAAAGTAATCCGCCATTTTGTAGCGGCGGCCATCTTGGACCGATTTTCACCAAACATGGCTAAGAACACTCTCGACTAACTCTACTTTCAAACAAAAAAAACTAAATCAAAATCCGTTCATCCGTTTGGACGCTACGATGCCACAGACAGACACATACACACACACACACACACACACAGACAGACAGACAGACAGACAGACAGACAGACAGACAGACACGTCAAACTTATAACACCCCGTCGTTTTTGCGTCGGGGGTTAAAAATACATAAAATAAAGTAATAAATCGTTTATATAGGGTAATCCAATTCTTTATTTTTTGCGGTGGGGTGGTCTTTTCGATGTCTCGTAGGCGGGCATTTTCCTTTATTTTTAGTACTTTCCAAAACAAATTTTCTGACTGATGATTTCGATTCGCCTAGAAAATACACTAGTAGTTCATCGCGAACTGGGACCTCGCAGACCCAATTTCCCTCAAAATAGTTATATATACATGGGTAAAAGTTATAAGTATCTACGAAATATAAATGTATGGAAACTTTAACCTATAATATTCGTAAAAGAAAAGGAAAATGCCAATATTGAAAGTAATGTTTAAACTCAAAATACGTAACGGATATACATTATAAAAATCTCGTCGTGCAGCTCGTCGATCACATTTGCACTTTCCATCAGGTGGGATGTGATCAAACGTAGGCCTAATTATTGATTATTTTTTTAAACAAAAGACTTGTGGATGTACTTTACAAACAACAACTTTACAAAAAACGGCTCCAGTACAACAATGCTTTCAGGATGCTTTTGAGCGCTGTCTTGATACTACAGAGCGTCAGGGATGTTTGCAGATGTTAGAGTGAATAATGGTTTTAATGGCATTATGATATGTAATAAACACATAAACAACAATCCCAATAAGTTTCTTGCTCGTTCTTCTCATAGATATGCTTGAGCAGTAGAGTCTCAAAATACTTAGATCGTATAATGCACAGTTTTTGACATATAAGCAAAAAACCTAAAAATGGAACCTTCTTAGGGACTTTTAGTATGTTTATCTCCTGAATAGTTCAAACAAAGTTCCTAAGTTAGTTTTTCTACTTTCGACTTTACGATCCACATGCCTCCTATTTGAATAAAAAAATGGGTTTAAGTTTGATTAATAAATTTGAACATAATAATATCCTGCACCACCCGCACGATCATTTAAATTAATAATATTTTGAGTCAACATGGCTATTCACTTATCCGTTGGGGAACCGAACCTAGGACCGAATTATCAAAATGTATGAAATGACGTCTTACGACGTATCGATTTTTGACAACTCGGTCTTTGGTTCGTTTCCCTGACGGATAACTGAATATCCCTGCAGTTCTCATAATATTACAATCGATAAAACATTGTAATTTGTATTCTCTATAACTCTACAACCCTTGCACCGATTTGGCTCATTTTTGGACGTGAGAATTCTATTAGTTTGTACTACCTGTTTAAAAAGTTTTATCAAGATTGGATCATCGGTTTCATTGTTGTTTTGTTGGTTTGGTTGTGGTTGTTGTTGTATCGGTGGTTGTTTACCGGGGGTAGACTTCCTTTGCAGGAGGTCGTCTAGGTGGGTACCCCAACAGTGTCAGTTATTCTACCGCCTGAGCAGTGATGTGCAAACATTACTGTGCTCCGGTAGGAGGGCACTGTAGCTAGTGAAATTACTGGGCTAAAGAGTCTTAACATCTTATGACTCTTGAGTAAGAAGCGTTGGTGCAGTGCTCCTAGAAATTCACATCATTGTGAAATCCTAGGTAACACTGTACTGATTATGGGCAGCCGTTATCTCTTAACATCGGGAGAGCGTCTTGCTCGTCTTCTACTTCTTCACATAAAAAAAAAAATAAAGCAATTTCTTTAACTCTTGAACCCTTCGACCGATTTGGCTCATGTTCGAACTTAAAAATTCTATGGATTTATATTACGCGTTTGCAAAGTTTCATGCAGATTGGACAATTGGTTCTCCAGTTATCGCATAACAAACATACATACAAACATACACTTTGGCTAATATATTTGTGTCGCTTATAAAAAATGTGTATATGTTAGAAAAAAAATTATCAGCGCTCCAGTTTTGAAATAATCGTCAGACCTATCGTAAAGACTTTAAGTCACCTATATCTCTGCAACCTCGGAACCTATTTAGCTAATTGTTTCACTTAAATTATCCAATTAACCTTCTTAACTTGTGTGTAAAATTTCATTTAATTTGGATTAACCGTTTTCAAGAAAACGTCGACCAAACTTAAGCACCAGAGGTCAAGCGTTAAACTGGTCAAAACGCAGGCATTTCGCGGCTTTCGACTCTATACAAATACAAATACAAATACAAATATCTTTATTTGCAAGAAATATGGTACATCATATCAAGGTGGTAAAAATAGTTTTTGTTTCACATATTTCGCTGGTACGGTACCAGCATGCAAAATTATTAAAATTACTTATTAAAGTATGCAGCCAAAAAAAATAATAATCCTATTTGAGAGCATGCATTCTCATTCCATTTGATTTAATAGTAAAATAGTTAAAACAGATAATATTATGTCAAAAAGAAAGTCAAAGCAAAAATGTCAGAAAAGAAGTCTTTAAAAATAAATTATGAAATAGTAAAAAAATATGATGTCAAAGTTTGTCATTTAAAAATTCATTTACAGTGTAATATGCTTTTTTTGTCAATATTGCTTTTAGTTTCTTTTTAAATAGTATTTCTGATGTAAATTTTTGTATGTCCTTTGGTATTTTATTATATATTTTTGAAGCCATGCACAACAGACTTTTGTGCATTTGTGCTGTTTTTGACGGTTGCAGACACCTGTAGTCAACGCGCCTTAATCGATTTCCTAAGTCTGACATACGCGGGAATAGATAGGAATTATTTTGAACAAAAATTGACACCTCTAAAATATATAGAGACGGAAGTGTTAGAATGTTATATTCTGTAAAGTATGGCTTACAGCTGTCCGTAGTCTGTAGCCCAAACATGGCTCGAATACAACGCTTTTGCGCTTTAAAAGCTGTCGGGAAATCAGTTGAATTGCCCCAGAATATAATTCCGTATCTCAGAATAGAGGCAGCCAACCCGTGATAGGCAGTTAGTAGAGCGTCTTTGTTTATTATCGGAGCCAGTTTGTAGAGTGCATAGGCTGCGCTACCAACTCTCTTACAGAGCTCAGCTACGTGCACCTTCCAATTGAGCTGCCTATCTATCCACAAACCTAAGAATTTGGCTGTCTCTACCTGCTCTACTGTGTTATTTTTATATGCTATTTGTATTCCCTGTACAGGGATGCGTTGGCTGAAATGCATAATTTTTGTCTTACTTATGTTTATTTTCAAATTATTATTATTCATCCAATCAATTACAAATGTCAAAGAATTATTAATGTCGAATTCATATGTCTCTTTTGCTCTACATGCGATTGTCAATGTGCTGTCGTCTGCAAATAGCGACATTGGGTGGATTGTAGCTCTAGGTAGGTCGTTTATGTACAAAATGAAAAGAAGAGGCCCCAATACACTACCTTGAGGTACTCCGTAGAATGTAGAGCGCTCTATTGATCGATATTTTTCCTCGCATTTTGTTTTTAAGTTTACTCTAGAGATCTCAGTAACTTGTTTGCGACCCGTGAGATATGATTTTAACAACTCTAGAATGTTTCCTCTAATCCCATATGCCTCTAGTTTTAGAAGTAGAGTCGCATGATTTACATAATCAAACGCCTGTGTCATGTCACAGTAAATGGCACTGACAGGACATCTTTTATCCACATTGGTAAGAACTGTTTTATAAAAGTCATAAATTGCCATGTTTATTGTTTTGTTCTCTCTAAAGCCTTTTTGCTCATGACAAAGAATATTGAACTTTTCCACATACTTGTATAGTTCTTTATGAATATACTTTTCGAATATTTTGGATATCACTGGTATCAGTGCAATGGGTCTGTAATATTCCATTAAATCTTTGTTTTCTTTTTTAAAGATTGGTTTGATTACCGAAAGTTTGAGAGCATCTGGGAAAACACCAGTGGATATACTCAGGTTTATTAGATGACTTAAATGACAACTTATTATGTTTCCTACTCGCTTTAATATCTTTGTTGAGATGTCATCATAGCCAACACTATTTGTGTTATTTAGTCCATTAATTATTTTTAAAATGTCATTGGGAGAGCAAGGCGCCATAAAAATTGATTGAACATATGGCGAGATTAAAGATGTCACATTATTGCCAGAATTGGGAATAGGTAATATTTTGTCAACGAAATAATCGTTGAATGCATTTGAAATTTCTTGGGGGTTAGATACATATTCATTATCTATTTTGATTCGTTCAATAGAGTCTCTAGGTATGTTAAGCCTGTTGTCATTTATTATTTGCCAGGTAGTTTTTGTGGGATTGTTTGATGTTTGTATGTTATAGTTGTTTTGTGCTCGTTTAGTTAATCTTATAATTTTTTTGAATAGTTGTGAATATTTCTTATATTTTAATTTATTTTCCTTTGTTGGATTTAATCTAGAGTTCCATAGCATACATCTTTTCTTTTTGCTACATGTTCTTATGCCTCGCGAGAGCCACTTAACTCTTCTTTGCACCCTAATTGTGATTATTTTCGTGGGAAAGCAGAGGTCATAGAACAATCGGAAAGTGTCATAGAAATAGTTAAAAGCAATGTTAATGTCATGTTCATTATAAATGTCATTAAATGTCAAAGAATTAATACAATTAATAAATTTAATAATATTTTCATTAGAATAATCACGAACTGTCTTTCTCCAGAATTTAATAGCGCAGGTTTTTTTTACCGGTACTCTCAGCAATTGAGAAGTATGGTCGGATAATCCAAATTCTAACACTTCCGTTTTACACTGCTTTTTTACATTATGTGCAAAATTATCGATACACGTTTTACTTATCAATCTCGTTGGTTGCCTTAAAGCCAATTGCATGTTGTAACTAAGAAGAAGGCATTCAAAATCAAGAGATGTGTTATTTACTTTAAGAATGTCAATATTGAAATCCCCTGCTATAACTATATTTTTAGATTTACATTTATTGAGTATTTGTAGAATATTTTCTAAAATGTTAAAAAACAAATTTATATTGTCTGGCTTAGGAACTCTATATGCACATATAACAATAGTATTTAATTCAGTTAGTTCAATGGCGCAAAACTCACATGAGCCTGACACTCATTTAAGACATTTATTTAAGACCTCGCTTCGCTCGGTCGAAAATAAATAAGATTAATATCATCTTTTAAAAGTAAAAAAGGCGTACCAGTATGGTAACAGTAAAATAGGTGCCATGAATATAATGTTAAAAGAAATTCCCAAATAAAGCAATTGTATTTGTACTTGTACGTAGGGACATCTAATAGACATTAAAACAAAATAAAAATGCCAAGTGCAAGTCGGACTCGTTTGAATTGAACTCTTTCTTGAAACATCTCATATATACAAAAACAAACGGAAAAAAGCACTTTGTTGTTTGGGAGCCCCTTTTTTATTTTATTCTATTTTTAGTATTGCAACAAAAATAATACATCCGTGAAAATTTCAACCTTCTAACTATCACGGATCGTGAGATGACAGACAGACAGACGAACGGACAGCGAAGTCTTAGTTATATGGTCTCGTTTTCCCCTATGGGTACGGAACCCTAAAACGCAATTTTTCATACACATAATATCATCATTAAACTTGGACAATATGAAAAGTATCAAAAATTTTCAGTCATACTATAATTTTATGACTTTAGTTGTAAACAAATATATAACACAAAATAGTTATTTATGGACAAAATAACGATTATTTTACGTTTTCAATGATAAGATTCAATGAGCTTGATGATGTACTGTTAATCTAACTTAAACGTACCTGAGATTATTATTTTTTTTTTTTTTTTTTTTTTTTATACGAGATAGGCCTACGTTTGACCACATCCCACCTGATGGAAAGTGAAAATGCGGTCGACGATGGATCACGTAAGATGCCTAGAAAGGTACCTATTCACTCGTGCCTTGAAGATACCCAAGTTGTACCGCTCGGGAAACACGGATGACGGCAAAGTGTTCCAAACGCGACCAGTTCTCATTAAGAACGACGAAGCAAAACGCTTGGTGCGGGCAGTAGGTAACGCCACTAAGTAAGGATGCCGCTTTGCCGTCTGCCGCGACGTACGTCGGTAGAATGGGCTTGAAGGAATTAGTTCGTGTAATTCCTGCGCACACTCTCCAAAATGAATCCTATAGAAGAACGATAACGAGGCGACCATTCTACGGTGTTCAAGGCTCTGCAGCCGAGATTCCGTGATCTTTTGGTCATCTACGAGCTTTTTGGCACGTCTCTCAATCGACTCCAGTGTCTGAAGCTGGTATTTGGCAGTACCATCCCAAAGATGAGAACAGTACTCCATACACGACCGGACTTGTGCTTGGTACAGCGTTAGCAGCTGTCCCGGTGTGAAGTATTGCCTCACCTTTGCCAAAATACCCAGCTTCCTGGCAGCCAATTGAGCCTTAGATTCGATGTAACTCCCAAAATTAAGGTCAGACGTGAGAGTAACTCCTAGTAACTCAAGCTGGTTAGTTATCGGTAAAGAAACATTTTGGAAAGGAGCTTCGTTGAATAGACTCCTTTTAGCGGTAAATAGACACGCCTGGGTTTTTGTAGCGTTAAACTTAACCAAATTAGCTACTCCCCAATCGGAAACAGCTTTTAAGGCCAAGCTCATACGCTCAACCATGGCCTCTCTGCATGACTGGATTTCATCTCCGTTGGCTCTAGCGCTAGATGTATATCGCTCAACTACCGTGCTGTCGTCTGCATACCCAACAATACCTGGCTTAAGCAGGTCATTGATGTGCAGCAGGAAAAGTGTAGCAGAGAGAACTGACCCTTGAGGTACCCCAGCATTAATAGCTAATTGATCGGACGAGCTGCCGTCAACGACTACTCGAATCGATCGTTCCCTCAAGAAGTCTGAAATCCACGCGCATAAGCCAACGGGTAACCCGAACGAGGGAAGCTTACCGACAAGGCTGTCATGCCAGACCCTATCAAAGGCCTTCGAGATGTCAAGAGAAACAGCGATCGCTTCTCCGTGTTTCTCGATGGCCTCACTACAGATGTGGGTGACATACGCAAGAAGATCCCCAGTAGATCTGCCACGACGGAACCCGTATTGCCGATCACTGAGGAGATCATTCGCTTCAAGGTATGTCAGAAGCCTGTTGTTCAGAACACGCTCCATACACTTACAGAGTATGGATGTGACCGAGATTGGCCTGTAGTTGGATGGGTCAGTACGACTGCCTTTTTTGGGCACTGGTTGCACGTTGGCAAGCTTCCAAGAACTGGGCACTTCACCAGTTTTGAGAGAGAGGCGAAATAGGCGTGTCAAGATCGGAGTGAGCTCAGGTGCACAAGTCCTCAACACTATCGCTGGTATTCCGTCCGGTCCACTAGCCTTATTCACGTCAAGATTCCGCAGCGTTCTACGAACCTCTGATTGCCGGATGTGTATGTCAGACATTGAAGTCCCACAATCCGGCAAGACTGGAGGTATCTCGCCAGCAGTATCTAGACGTGAAGATTCCGCAAAAAGAGAGGCGAATAAATTCGCCTTATCTTTGGCAGTGTGAGCCAGCGATCCGTCAGGCCTGAGTAGTGGAGGAAATGAGGGGCGACAGAAATTAGTTTCCACCGATTTGGCAAGGGTCCAAAAGGCTTTGCTACCCGCAGGGTAAGAAGCCAGTTTGTTCCCAATCCGCCTAATCCGGTTGAACCTTGCTTTCCGCAAAGCTTTTTTGCAGGACTTGGCTGCCCTGTTATAGGCTCTCTTCTTACTACGAATATCCTTCGTCTTGCGTTTCCGCGCTTCCGCCCATGCTAGGTAAGCTTCATGTTTCTTCGCTTCAGCGAGTCTACATTCTGCTCCATACCATGGTCGGGTTTTGACAGACAATGGCACATCTGAGAATGGGATATAGTATTCCATTCCCTGACGCAACACATCCGTCACTGCATCCGCACAAGTCGAAGGATCGTGCGAAGAGAAGCAAGTGGGCAACCAAGGGTAAGATGCGAAGAAAGAACGCATCTCGTCCCAATCTGCTGACTTGTATCGCCAAATCCGCCGAGTGCCCGTTGGGCAAAAGTCGAGCGGAGTGTAGGTCGACACAGATTTCACCAGACAGTGGTCTGAACTACCAAGTGGCGATGATATCGACACCGAGTAACTGTCTGGATATGTTGTCAGTAGAAGGTCCAGGCAATTAGCTGTGTGAGAGTCAACATCGGGTATCCGGGTCGCACCATTAACCAGCTGGGTGAGATTTAACGCTAAGGCGAGCCTTCGCGTCTCTCTGCCTGCATGGTCAGTGCACTGGTATGCGAAGAGCCACTCTTGATGGTGGGCATTAAAGTCCCCCAGTAACACTAGTTGGGCCGTAGGATACCTCTGCTGAGCCTCATCAGCCGCCTCATACAGGTAATCGGTCAACCTGGTCATCTCGCAATCACCGCTGTGCGACCGGTAGACACAGGCACTTCTCTATTCCGGTATCTACCAGCACCCACACCACGGAGAAACTTGGGTCTTCAAGGTTCCGGAGGCGCCGATAGCAGATGTCGTCGCGGGCGTACATACATACCCCCGCACGTGGCTTAAAATTGTGTTCCAGGGAGAACCCTGGATAACAAAGATAAGACACGTCTGACGGCGGACCTATCTGCGTCTCCGTGAGGAACAAGAGAGCGGGTTTATCAGTCTCGAGGTGGTGGTGGACTGCTACGAGATTGGAGTGCAGACCTCGAATGTTAGAGAGGTGCACTTTTAATGAGAGGGAGTGCTGCCGCTGTGTAACCGTTCTCTTATTTCTCAGATTCATATAATATTATTTAAGTGTGGGAAGGTACAGAAGGACAGAAGTAGAACGAGGCCTTATGCTACAGAATACTAGACTAAAGCTGAAAATACGGCACCCAAGAGAAACTAGACAGGAGACTGCGGGGACGCCCGAGCCCCCCCGGGGATGTCCATCGGGCCCTCTCATCCGGTCGCCGACCGGCACGATGGCGCATCCCGGGATTTTTCACAGTTGGCGGGGCAGCCTTTCATAAGTGGCTAGCTTACTAATTGGGCCCCCAACTACCTGCGGTCGGCCAGCGGTGCACCGTGCCTCGGATCCCGCTACCCTCCAGATCTAGTTTCAGGGTGAAGCAACGCAGAATGAGTCACTACGTTCTGTATCTAGCACAAGGCAACTGTTCTGACCCGTCCTTCAGGGATGGCTACACCAACCATCATGCCGGAGCGCGGCAAGCCACTCAGGCGGCATGGTTTTGATCGGCGGGTGGTGACAAGCCACGGCCGAAGCCTACCACCAGATTTGAGCATCCATTTAGCGCCAACCAGGAGTCACGTGTAGGGTGTCGGGGGCAAATCCCTACGGACGCGGATGCTGCTAACTCCCAACAAAAAGATATACGCTGTTTTCTCTTAGAAACACTTCGTCAAAGCAGCAACCACTTTTCTATTTGCAACTGCTGTATACGCCGTATATATACATTTTGTAATTCATTTGGCAAGCATCGCCACGGATTATTTTATTCATTTTCATCAACATTATTGTGAAAAATCTTCGAAATAACTTATTAATCACTAAAAATACGAACAACATGTTATTGTTTACTTTTTTTTTGTCAAATTTGACAGAAGTAGTTTGAAAGAAATAGGTAGAATGTTGCCATTTTTATTTTAGTTTTTTCTTATTAAATTTGTACTCCTTCGTTTTGTCCATCCCGTTTGCACATGTTGATTGAATATTTCTGTTTCACTCAACACTATCCGACTAAGTAAAATGACACCCCAAATGAATGAATGGGTGAGTTCATGTACAGAATATAAATTAATCATGGTTATGCCTTATCAATGTCCGCGTGTCGCGTGAGTATTATAATTTAGTGGTGTGAGTTTGGGACCACGTTTTTGCAGAAAAAGTAAGGGAGTTACAGGGAGTTGGTGTCAGTGTTAAAAATTACGGTCTGATTCTTTAACAAAACGAGAGAGATCGCCAATGAGTCGCGTACTGCCAAAGTTTAACAGAAAGTGGAATAATCAGCAAAAATTTTACGTAATCAATGTAGGTACTTACCCTGCAGGTTTTGATTCAGTTGCGAGTTTGAAAATATGCAGCTAAAAATTGCTGTTTTTTTTTTTTTTTTTTTTTTTTTTTTTTTTTTCTTTTGATTGCGTTGACATACAACTTTGATTTTGTTACAGCTTAAAGATATTATAAAATTTAGTATTTGATATGAATTTCAATTTAATATCTCTACCCGTTCATGAGGAAAGGGGTAGTAAATATAAAATTATTAAAAATATTTTTTATATGATGTAACAAAAAATTTACTGTTTTGCAATTTTTCCTTTATCTATGCTCTAAGACGTTGCTGCGTACCAAATTTCAAGATTCTGAGTTCACGGGAAGTAACCTGTAGGTTCTGATTCCCTTGCGAATATCGAAATTTGCTGAAATATGTGGCATATTCGATTATATCTTTTGAATGCGTTGGCCTAGAAGCTTGATTTCTTCACAGCTCCAAGAGCCAGTAAACCTTTCCTATATATTTCAGTTTGATATCTCCACCCGTTGCTGAGAAAAAGGTTCTTGACAGACAGACGGACGGACAACAAAGTGAACGAGGGTTCCGTTTTTCCTTTGGAGGTACGGAACCCTTAAAAGTAAATTTTACGAATTTATTATTCAAATTTTGTGATATCGTGCGAGCGAAAGGTCGCGCGAGTCGAACAAGCCTCGAGTAAATTGCGAGAGTTTTCATTTTGCGGGAGAAACGGGACCACATTTCGGGAGTCAGAATCGTGAGCCTCGGCCGATCATTTGACAGAACCCACAATTTATAAAATAAAACTAACCTTTAAAATCACTCCATCAATTAATTATTATTACGATCGTGGTTAAAGTGTGAATCGATTAATCAACGATCAAAATTGTAACAACAGGCAGCGTGAGCGTGCGCGTGCCGCTGGACTACGAGCGCGCGCGCGAGCACCGCGGCGTCGTGCGCGCCACCGACCCCGTCACCGGCGTCTACGCTGACGTCGCGCTGACGCTGCGCGTGATCGACGTCAACGACTGCGAGCCCGAGTTCGCGCAGGACGAGTTCCGCGCCGCCGTCTCCGAGGCGGCGCCCCTCGGCCAGCTCGTGGCCACGCTGCCCGCCACCGACGCGGACGCGGGCGCGGCCGGCCGCCTCGCCTACTCGCTGACGGCCGCGGGGGGCGACCCCGCCGACCCGCCCTTCGCCGTCGACGCTGCCTCCGGCGCGGTGCGCGTCGCCGGCCCGCTCGACGCCGAGACCCGCGCGCTGTACCACCTGGTGGTGACGGCCACGGACGCCGGCGCACCGCCGCTGCACACCACCGCGCACCTGTTCGTCACCGGTCGGTGTCTCCGCGTCGCCCGCTCGCGGCCCCGTCCGCGGCGCACTACAACCTCGCGTCTCGCGCAGTGACCGACGTGAACGACTGCGCGCCGGTGATGGAGCGCGGCGTGGTGTCCGCGCCGGTGTCGGCGGAGGCGGCGCGCGGCGTGCTGGTGGCGCGCGCGGGCGCGTGGGACGCGGACGCGCGGGACGCGGCGCGGCTGCGCTACCGGCTCGAGGGGCCGGCGGTGCGCGGGCTGCGGCTGCACGCGCGCACCGGCGTGCTGTCGCTGGCGGGCCCGCTCCCCGCGCCGCCGCCGCGCTCGCTCAACGTGTCCGTGTCTGACGGCGCGCACGCGGCGTTCGCGCGCGTGAAGCTGTCGCCGGCGCCGGCCAACCGCGCGCCGCCGCGCTTCCCGCACGCGGTGCACGAGGCGCGCGCGCTCGAGGGCCGCGCGCCGCCGCTGCTGCTCACCACGGTGAAGGCGTACGACGAGGACGCCGGCGAGTACGGCGCCGTCTCCTACTCGATCCCGTCGGCGCTGCTGCGCGAGACGTTCGCGCTGGACGCGCGCAGCGGCGCGCTCACGACGCGCGTGCCGCTCGACCGCGAGGCGCGCGCCGAGTGGGAGGTGCCCGTGACGGCGGCGGACGGCGGCGGCCTGCTGCGGCACACGGTGGTGCGCGTGCGCGTGGCGGACGTCAACGACAACGCGCCGCAGTTCCCGCTGCGCGAGTACCGCGCGGCCGTGCGCGCCGACCGGCCGCCGCTGGCGCCGTTCCTGACGCTGGAGGCGACGGACGCGGACGCGGGCGAGCACGCGCGGCTCGCCTACTCCGTGCACGAGGGCGAGGCGCGCGCGGACAGCGCCGGCTTGTTCCGCGTGGAGCCGGCCACGGGCGCGCTTTCCTTCGCGCGCGACGCCTCCGCCTTCGGTGAGTGCGCCGAGAACGCGCGGCAACACCCTCCAAATAAATCGAAATTCAGAGGGCACTCGCCCTACGTTTGTGTTTTTTTTTATTTATTATATATTTTTTTAGTTGAGTCGATTTTAAGTACTTGATGATTTTTATTTGGAAAATCGATTGATTCGAGTGAAGCTCACGAAGTTAACGAGTGTACAAAATGTGCTCAGCTTCGTAGCGCGTGACAGTCAAATCATAAAGTGATGAATTTGGTGCACCCATTTAGACCTGTGATTGGATTTCCATTTCCGCGGAAAAGGGGAATTCACGGGGTTCCAATTTTCCCATACATAGTTTGCTCCCCCCCCCCTTTCTCCGCCTTATAAGTTAATGTCTGAAATTAAAACTATTCAATGTTCAAACACAATCCAAAGCAAACAATCGTTTTACTAAATTTTAGCTCAATCGGTTCAGAGGTTACGGAAACTTTTTTGGGTATCATTCCTGTTCCCGTTCGAATTTGGCCAAACCCCTTCCTATCGGTCGCCAACGTCACCTAACACGCTGTCCAAATTTCAACTCAATCCTTCCATATGTTTATATTTTTTTTATTGTTTATATATATTTTTACATATTTCTATATAGTCTATATTCATAATTACATAATATAATATTTATTTATTTATTATTCAGCACAGAGCTAGGACTAACTTAATGCTACAATAGCATATCAATGTATTCCAGATTTTTCCTTATATTATTTTATCATAGGCTCTATCCACTCTAATCCACCGTTGCAGGTACCAATGTCTTACTTAAAAATATTATGTAATTCTAACTATGTTATAGCATGGCTTTTTTTGTTCTATTTTCTATTTATGAAGAATTATTTATGTATTACTTTTTGTTAAACTTGTTTCTATCAGTGAAAACTATTTAGGCTAAGTGTTTATTGTATTCCCATTTTCTATATAAGTTCAGAAGCTGTTTGTTTTCCAAATAAAATAAAATAAAAAACATTTCTTGAAGCATATACATTTTTTTTTGTGTAGGGGAATTTTGCTGTGTGTAGTAAATAATATGCCTGTTCACATCATAATTAAGGCTTTATCTGGGGGCACGGTAGTGCCCCCGCCAAGTCGAGCGCGAAGCAAGCACTGCCGTACCATCTTTACAGGAACCATTTCGTCGCATTTTCAGGCCCCTATTTGAGAACCTCTGGATAAGACCAGAACACAGAAATTTTCGTCATCCAGTAAGCTATAATTACATACTTAAAATCCAAAATTTCAAGTCTGTTGGTCATTAAGTTCCGAAGTTAAGCGAAAGCAAAGTTTCGCATTTTCGACACTCATTCATTCACTCACTCACTCATGATCATCAAAATAGAACTAGTACTTCCCATAAACTCAGAGAGCTGAAATTTGGTACATACTTAGAATTTATTGTATAAGCCATAGGAAAACTAAAAAAACATGCAATTTCGGTCTCGTTTTCGAGATAATTCATCTGCATAAATAACTTTGTAATCTCATATAAATGTATAGGATTACAAAGTTACATTTGCAGTCAATGGTTAAAATTGTGTAATATCCAACTTATTAATTCAAAATATATTTAAGGCATAGTATATGTATATGTGAGTGTGTATATGTGTCGTAAATCGTCAGTTATGATCAGGCGATATCTAGCGTGGCCAACTAAAATAAGAGCCCAACCAAACTATTAGAAGAGATCGACATACCGCCTTTACTACAAGCTTTTATTTACTTTCACCTGTCGGTCTGTCTGTCTGTAATTAAATCTTGCAAGTTTAATTAGGCCCACTTCCCGGTATAATATTATGATGCATTGGACTAAGAGTGAACGCACACGTATTTAGATGGCGCTGACTGTATTTTAAAACGCCCTTACGGTTTGTATTTCTGATAACCTTATAATATAGGGTTTCTACAAAAACAAGTGAAATCCCACCAAAAACATTCTGTAAAAAACTAGCCAAGTCTCGATGGAGCTGCTTGTTTATCTCTAAAAAGTAATGAAATCTAGACAAAGTCGTGCCAAGTATAAGGTTCCTTACTGCCATTTCTTTATTATTATAGTTAATGTTGTGTGACTTGGCCGTTGAAGGGTACACAAGGGTATTATACCAGGTGCTCCATGACACTATTGCACCAATCTGTCCGCTACCCATTCACGATAGAAAATTTCCACTTGGAAAACGTTGATTGGATAACCAGTTAATTGTAGGCTTGATAAAGCTGCGTATTTCAATAATACTTATGTTTAGGCGATCCAAGTGTCATGGAGCATCTGGTTTTGTACCCTTGTGTACCCTTCAACGGCCAAGTCACACAACATTAACTATAATAATAAAGAAATGGCAGTAAGGAACCTTATACTTGGCACGACTTTGTCTAGATTTCATTACTTTTTAGAGATAAACAAGCAGCTCCATCGAGACTTGGCTAGTTTTTTACAGAATGTTTTTGGTGGGATTTAGCTTTACAAAACGTACAATAATAATGACAACTTATGACAAATACAATAGCATAGATAACGGATATAATATCTATATGAAGGTTTAATTTTTTTTTTTGTTTTTTTGAAGTGAAAACTTCTTTAGCGGCGCTGAGCACTTTTTTGTATGGGTAAAAACTTTCAAACTCGCGTCAGGGTCACGTGATGCTGATCGAAAAAGCGTAAGATCGAGGGGAAGGGAGAGGAACTAGTATCTCCCACTCTTTCTACCGTGCCTGAGTGTGCTGCTCTGTTTAGGCGGCAGAGGGGGCTTAGACAAGCGCGCGCCCGATATATTTTTTTTTATATTTTATATTTATATTTTTATATTTTTTTTATTAGACACTTAGATAGGTTCGAATCAAAACTGTTTGTTTCTTACTTCAGTTATCATAAACCAATTGTATCAGTTGTAAAAATTTGCGATGATGATTCTGATAATAACGATGGTGTAAAAGTCGTCGAAATTATGGATGGAAGTTGATTTTTCTGAGAGATAAAATTTAATGTTATATATAAATAACGATATAATATTATAAATAACAACATATAAATTGTCATATTTGTGTACGATAGCGCAATAAATAAACATTGTATTCTACCTCATAAATGATAGTATTTTTATACTTATAATTAAACACAACGTTAATATTGAAGTTTTCACTTCTGCCGGCACTCCCGGAGTGCTATTTTTTTTTTTTTTTTATTAGATCCGCCAAACTGGCCGCTACACAGGAAATTATTATAGTAAAATTATAACATAATATTGTAAAACATTGAGTGTACGGCCTACTTGAGGCAGATACAGCGTGCAAAATATTAGCTCTCAGAAATTGCTAGTATACTTAAATAAACTACAGCTAATACTACTTATATCAAGATAACTGACTATGAACAAAATTTAGGTAGGAGTACAAAGATGTGTTTTGATTGATTTGACTGATGCACTGAAAATATCCAAGTTATTGCAGATTTCGTTGTAGGAAAAACACAAAAACCAAAAATACCACAACACACACATCACACATACCACATTCCTTGTGTTTAATACCACATTCACCCCCACATTCTTTTATACAACATAATCGCGTTAATGAGCAGGCGGTTGTCGCGATCTCTCGGAACGACGCAAGACTTGACGTTGTTGCTCCATCTCTTCCTGCACCTCTGGTGCACCTTGAGATTCGTCCTCCCCTCCGCCGTCATCAGGGGATTCATACAGAGATGAGTCGCTCTCGTCTGACATAGGCGGCGGTGACGGTGCCAGGTGGCGATTTGATACCACCGTTTCTCTCCCACTCTGCATTCTTACACGAGAGTGAAGCGGATTTACTTCTAATATTTCTACTTCCTCCACTAATGGATCGTACTTACTGCGTCGTACGTGATTTTTAAGGAGTGCTTTATCAGATGATGAAAGCCAAGAGGGCATGGATTGGCTATTTATAGATTATCTTCTTTGGTGGGTGAACATGTGTGTGCGTGTCTGTCTGTCTGTGGCATCGTAGTGTGGCTCCCAAACGGATGAACGGATTTTGATTTAGTTTTTTTTGTTTGAAAGTAGAGTTAGTCGAGAGTGTTCTTAGCCATGTTTGGTGGAAATCGGTCCAAGATGGCCGCCGCTACAAAATGGCGGATTACTTTTTTCTTCCACGACCCCCTCAATATGGGTATCAAATGAAAGGGCTTAATGAGTAGAATACAGCCCACTATATAAAATTTAAAATCCAAGATGGCCGCCATCAAAAAATGGTGAATTACGTATTGCGTTGGGGTTTTATTTTTAATTTTTAATTTAATTCACTTGTGTTTAACTCAGTTTGTATTTTCTATTTGTACATTAGAGTATATATATATATATTTTTATTTGACACATCTAGAAGGGCATTTATATAGGTTATAACCTGTCGTGCAGGCGGTCGCGTGGTGGTGGTGTGGGTGCGTGCGACGGACGGCGGCGGGCGCGCGGGCGAGGCGGCCGTCAGCGTGCGCCTGCTGCGGCCCGGCGAGTCTGCGCCGCGCCTGCGTCCGCTGCCGCCCGACCTCTTCCTGCGCGAGGACGCCGCGCCCGGCGCGCTGCTGGCCGCGCTGGCGCTCGACCCTGGTGCGTCTCTCTCTCTCTCTCTCTCTCGCCGGGCCGGGAGTTCACGCTCGGTCGACGCGTTCGATCGTGTCGACCGCCACGCGTCCGTTCGCGGCGAAGGTGTGACGACGTGACGGTCGCGGACGCGCTTCGAATTTCCTTTTTCGGACTTCTTTTTGGCATCCCGTGAACTCCGTCGAGCGGTCCGCGCGAGCCGCGACCGGCGGACCGCTACATAAACAAAATTTCGACCGTACGAGCGCGTGCGTCTTCGATGTCCGCAGAGGAGGGCTCGGGCGCGGCGCCGCGGCTGCGGCTGGCGGAGTCCCGCGGACCGCGCGACCTGTTCGCGTTGGACGACTCCGCGCGCCTCGTGCTCGCCGCCGCGCTCGACCGCGAGACCGCGCCGCTGCACGTCATCGGTGAGCCCCCGACCGCGCCCGCGCCCGCGCCCGCGCCTCCCGCGCCCGCTGACCGCCGCGTGTTGCAGGCGTGATCGCGGAGGGCGCCGGCAGCCCGCCCGCCGCCACCATGGTCACCACGCGGCTGCACGTGCTCGACGTCAACGAGCACGCGCCCGCCTTCCACTCGCAGCCGTACGTCGTGCACGTCGCCGAGAACACGCCGCCGCACTCGAGCATCGTGCAGCGTGAGCGTCCGCCTCCCTCCCTCCCGCGTCCGTCTCTCTCTCTCGCTCGCTCGCGCGCTCACCGCGGCCGCGTCTCGTCCGCAGTGATGGCCGAGGACGCGGACGCCGGCGCCAACGGCGAGGTGCGCTACCGGTTCGCGCCCGACGGCGACGGCTCCGGCGACGGCGAGACCGAGAGCCCCGGCGGGCTGTTCGCGGTCGACCCGCACACCGGCTGGGTGAGCACGCTGGCCGAGCTCGACCGCGAGGCGGCGCCGGAGCACCGGCTCGCGCTGCTCGCGGCCGACGGCGGCGTCCCGCGGCGCGTCGCGCGCGGCACGCTCGTCGTGCGCCTCGTGGACTACAACGACTGCCCGCCGCGGTTCGAGCGCGCCGAGTACGCGGCGGAGGTGCGCGAGGACGCCGCGCCGGGCACGGTGGCGGCGCGGCTCGGCGTCACGGACGCGGACGCCGGCGGCGCGCCGCTCGCCTTCTTCGTGACGGACGGCGACCCGGCCGCGCGCTTCCAGCTGCGAGCCTCCGGCGAGCTGTACGTGGCGCGCGCGCTCGACCGCGAGACGCAGCCCGAGTACCGCCTCACGGTGGCCGCCACCGACGGCAAGTTCACGGCCACCGCGCGCGTCACTCTCACCGTGCTCGACGTGAACGGTGAGTGCGCCCCCGCCCCCGCCCCCGCGCCGGGGCAGGGGGGGCGCGCGCTCACGGCCGCGTGTTGCAGACAACCCGCCGTACTGCGTGCGGCACCGCTACCGCGCGCGGCTGCCGGAGGACGCGGCTGTAGGCACGCAGCTGCTGACGCTGCAGACGCGGGACGCGGACGAGCCGCGACACGCGCGCCTGCGGTACTACCTCTCGGGCGACCACCATCACCACTTCTCCATTGACAAGGTGAAGCCGCGAGCGTTTTAAAATACCTACTCGACGTGATCGGAAATTAAAATATTAAGGAAAGGCTCATCCCGAGTCCGGTGAATCGGTTCGGGACTATAGTCGAGTTTTCGCGTCGTATTCCAAAATTTTTGACCGCTCTTAAATTTGCAATTTTGTCCATTTTGATTTGCTCCTGGGTGTATTTTACTTTGTACCTGGGTTATTTTTTAAATTGACATAAAATATTATTTTCGACCGAGCGAAGCGAGGTCTTAGAGTCGAAAGCCGCGAAATGCCTGCGTGTGGACCAGTTTAACGCTTGACCTCTGGTGCTTAAGTTTGGTCGACGTTTTCTTGAAAACGGTTAATCCAAATTAAATGAAATTTTACACACAAGTTAAGAAGGTTAATTGGATAATTTAAGTGAAACAATTAGCTAAATAGGTTCCGAGGTTGCAGAGATATAGGTGACTTAAAGTCTTTACGATAGGTCTGACGATTATTTCAAAACTGGAGCGCTGATAATTTTTTTTCTAACATATACACATTTTTTATAAGCGACACAAATATATTAGCCAAAGTGTATGTTTGTATGTATGTTTGTTATGCGATAACTGGAGAACCAATTGTCCAATCTGCATGAAACTTTGCAAACGCGTAATATAAATCCATAGAATTTTTAAGTTCGAACATGAGCCAAATCGGTCGAAGGGTTCAAGAGTTAAAGAAATTGCTTTATTACAATGAAACCGATGATCCAATCTTGATAAAACTTTTTAAACAAGTAGTACAAACTAATAGAATTCTCACGTCCAAAAATGAGCCAAATCGGTGCAAGGGTTGTAGAGTTATAGAGAATACAAATTACAATGTTTTATCGATTGTAATATTATGAGAACTGCAGGGATATTCAGTTATCCGTCAGGGAAACGAACCAAAGACCGAGTTGAAACTTATTGGGATTGTTGTTTATGTGTTTATTACATATCATTATGCCATTAAAACCATTATTCACTCTAACATCTGCAAACATCCCTGACGCTCTGTAGTATCAAGACAGCGCTCAAAAGCATCCTGAAAGCATTGTTGTACTGGATCCGTTTTTTGTAAAGTTGTTGTTTGTAAAGTACATCCACAAGTCTTTTGTTTAAAAAAATAATCAATAATTAGGCCTACGTTTGATCACATCCCACCTGATGGAAAGTGCAAATGTGATCGACGAGCTGCACGACGAGATTTTTATAATGTATATCCGTTACGTATTTTGAGTTTAAACATTACTTTCAATATTGGCATTTTCCTTTTCTTTTACGAATATTATAGGTTAAAGTTTCCATACATTTATATTTCGTAGATACTTATAACTTTTACCCATGTATATATAACTATTTTGAGGGAAATTGGGTCTGCGAGGTCCCAGTTCGCGGCGAACTACTAGTTATTTTTGGAACGAAGTTCCTTATCGCGCGTTGTGAAAGGGGGCTAGACTCTAGACGGAAAAAATTGTTATGAAAAGTTGTCACGACACTTTTTGCTATAGTAAGCTACTAGCTGACCCGCGCGCACTTCGTTGCGCGTGAGAGTCAATTAATAAAGCGAATTCGGTGCTGCTATTTTGACTATGATTGTATTTCCATCCCCGCGACTTTGTAAGCGTAAAATAAGGCATGGCTATAATATTTGCTCCCGCTGTGGATAGCGAAGAATATCGGGCTGGATATTTCTATGCAGTTTTGTTCGCTACCGTAGGAACCAATGCTATGTCCTTTCTCAGAGATCACACTATTTAAGTTTAGCGGTTATTGATTTCCATCACAAATTTTCACGCCTCTCCTCAGGAATTAATACTATTTGTGGTCCTTTCCCGGTAACTCTTTAACTTATCTCTATTATAATTTTTCTAAGCTAAATTATAATTATAGGTTACTAATTTCTCACACCATCCTTCCCGCGACTCAAATCAATTCCGTGGTTCCTGAATTTCCATTAAAACTCTGACCCTGAAGGTGGGGGAAGGATCAATACTGAGTCTCCTTAAAAGTTAATTTCTGACATAACAAACTATTCATTAACAGAACCAAAATTCTGAGTACTGGTGAGTTCGCAAAATCTCTTCTTATCGGTCGCCTACGTTACATAAAAAATACGTTGTCCAAATTTTAGCTTAAACGAAGAAGTGGTTACCGATATCCTACACAAACTGCACCCCCTCTTTCCTCCCCTCAAAGGTTGATTTCTGGGATAAAAAGTATCCCATATTTTTTTTAAGTCTCAGTCTACCTTTGTATCAAATTTTAACTCAATAGGGTCCTATTTCCTATACAAACTTTGACCCCCTAACGCTTCAATTCGAAGGTAATTTTTGACATAAAACTTTTTATTATTCCTCAACACATCCCCAATAATCTTATTGTGGATTTGTATACAAAAGTTTTTTAGGAATAATAATTCCCGTTCCCGTAAGAATTTCGCAAAATCCCCTCCCCTCTTACGGGTCGTGAAAGTCACATAAAGAACATGCTGTCTAAATTTTAGCGTAAAATATAACTGGTTACTGATTTCCTACGTAAACTTCTACCCCCCTTACTCCCCCGCACCCCTCCCTCTTAAAGTAAATTTCTGTCTAAAATAATATTCAGTGTTCCTAAACAAAACTCAAACCATGATTCCACAAAATTTCACCTGAATTGGTTAAGCGGTTACGGATTTGCATACAAAAGTTTTTCGGGAATAATTCTCGTTCCCGGGGGAATTTCGCAAAATACCTTCATATCGGTTGCTTACGTTACCTAAAGAATACGTTGTCCAAATTTCAGCTAAAACAAAGAAGCGGTTAACGATTTCTTACCCAAACTTGCATCCCCCCTTTATCCCGCCTTTGAGGTTGATTTCTGGGATAAAAATTATCCCATATCATTTTGTAGAACTCAGTCTACCTCTCTACCAAATTTCAGCTCAATAGGGCCAGCGGTTCTAAATTTCCCATACAAATTTTGTACCCCCCTTACCCCCTCTTAGAAGTTAAATTTTGTCATAAAAACTATTTAATGTTCCTCAAAACAATCCCAACAATCGTTTTACAAAATTTCAGCTCAATCGGTTCAGCGGTTAAGAATTTGCTTACAAAAGTTTTTTAGGAATAATTCCTGTTCCCGCGGAAATTTTGCAAAATCCCTTTATATCGGTCATCTACGTTACATAAAAAATACGCTGTTCAAATTTCAGCTTTAAAAGATGGCCGATTACTGATTTCCTACTCAAACTACTACCCCTCTCTTCCCCCTTCAAGGTTGATTTCTGGGATAAAAAGTATTCCATATCATTTATTTGGATTCAATCTACCACTGTACCAAATTTCAGCTCAATAGGGTCAGCGGTTCTAAATTTTCCATACAAACTTCGACCTCCCTTTACCCCCCCTTAAAAGTTAATTTTTGTCAAAAAAAAAAAAACAATATTCCTAAACACAATCCAAGCAATCGTTTTACAAAGTTTCAACTCAATCGGTTCAGCGGTTAAGGATTTGCTTACAAACGTCTTTTAGGAATAATTCCCGTTCCCGTGGAAATTTTGCAAAATCCCTTTTTACCGGTCATCTACGTTACATAAAAAACACGCTGTTCAAATTTCAGCGTTAAAAGATGGCCGGTTACTGATTTCCTACTCAAACTTCTACCCCCCCTCTTCCCCCTTCAAGGTTGATTTCTGGAATAAAAAGTATTCCATATCATTTATTTTGACTCAATCTACCGCTGTACCAAATTTCAGCTCAATAGGGTCAGCGGTTCTAAATTTTCCATTCAAACGTTGACCCCCCTTTACCCCCCCTTAAAAGTAAATTTCTGACATAAAAACTATTCAATGTTCCTAAATACAATCCAAACAATCGTTTTACTAAATTTCAGCTCAATCGGTTCAGCGGTTACGGATTTGCATACAAACATTTTTCGGGAATAATTCCCGTTCCCGGAGGAATTTTGCAAAAATCCCTTTTTATAGGTCGCCTTCGTTACCTAAAGAACACGCTGGTTTAAATTTCAGCTTAAACAAAGAAGCGGTTACCGATTTCCTATTCTAACTTTGACCTCCTTTATCCCGCCTTAGAGGTTGATTTTTGGAATAAAAAGTATACCATACAATTTTTTAGGACTCTAATCTATCTCTGTACCAAATTTCAGCTCAATAGGGTCAGCGGTTCTAAATTTTCCATACAAACTTCGACCCCCCTTTACCCCCCTTAAAAGTAAATTTCTGACAAAAAAACTATTTGATGTTTCTAATCACAATCCCAACTATCGTTTTACAAAATTTCGGCTTAATCGGTTCAGCGGTTACGGATTTGCATACATTCGTTTTTCGGGAATAATTCCTGTTCCTGAGGGAATTTTAAAAAATCGCTTCTTATTGCTCGATGAAATCTTCTTACGAATACGCTGTCCAAATTTCAGCTCAATCCGTCCAGCCGTTTGGGCTGTGCGTTGATAGAACAAAAGTGTACGAACGATTTTATATAATAGATAAGTAAATCTTTAGATAGATATAACTCTTTTATTTAAAAACCGATTTAAATAAAACCAATACTATTTACAAATTAGAGAAATTTGCAACGTTTTAGCGAAAACTGCATACAATTCGGTTGTGCCGTTTTATCACACATAAGTAATAACCTTTTTACAAATTAAGCCTAATAAAACTACTCTGGTAAATTTTCGTTTATGGCCACATCGATAGATGGCGTATTTTTAGTTTGTCGCACTTTTTGCTTTTTGATTTTTTTTAATTGAATTTACTTTATATTCTATTACTTTTACTTCGAAATTTTGATGTAAATTAGGGGCGATGTGTCCGATATAAATGATTATTATTTATTTTATTATTTTATTTTACGTTTCCCTAGGAAAAATTGACAAAATGTTTTACGATCTAGATCGCGCAAGCGACTTTTTCGCGTCGTTTTGTTCATATGCGTATTTTCACAGTTCACCTTAGTAAAGGATCACAATGAATGGGGAGAAATTTCCATTCTTATTATATGTATGGATGGATATGGATATGGATATGGATATGGATATGGATGGATGGATATGGATATGGATATGGATGGATTGTAAGCTGTGCGGCGTGCGCATGTTTCTCTATCTGTCTCTCTCTCTTATAGAAAGCAAGCCAGATATTTTCATTAATCGAAAGGAACTTCGTTCCATCCGGGTGTCCCTTGACACCTCTCAAGTTTTTATTTTATCGACCGAGCGAAGCGAGGTCTTAGAGTCGAGAGCCGCGAAAAGCCTGCGTTTCTTCCAGTTTAACGGTTGACCTCTGGTCCTTAAGTTTGATCGACATTTACTCGAAAACGGTTAATCCAAATTAAATGAAACTTTGCACACCAGTTAAGTAGATTAATAGAATAATTATAGTGAAAAAATTGCCAAATAGGCTTCAGGGTTGCAGAGATATGTATAAGTGACTTAAAGTCTTTACGATAGGTCTGACTAAACATAGAATAGTTTGTGCGGCACATTCAACAATAAAGGTGCACGAGCACATCGTACATCGCGGGCCGCTGGTGGCTCTCTCCAAAAAAGTCAGAAAAAGTTGAGATCAGTACGTACGCGCCCATCCAAATACGTAAGCGCATAACATTGCTTAACTTCGATGATTACGTACTTTAAATTGAGTCATTTGTAACCCCCGACGCAAAAACGACGGGGTGTTATAAGTTTGACGTGTCTGTCTGTCTGTCTGTTGTCTGTCTGTCTGTCTATCTGTCTGTCTGTGTGTGTGTCTGTCTGTGGCATCGTAGCTCCCGAACGGATGAACGGATTTTGATTTAGTTTTTTTTGTTTGAAAGTAGAGTTAGTCGAAAGTGTTCTTAGCTATGTTTGGTGGAAATGGGTCTAAGATGGCCGCCGCTACAAAATAACGGATAACTTTTTTCTTCCACGACCCCATCATTATGGGTATCAAATGAAAGGGCTTGACTAGTAGAATACAACGCACTATAACAAATTTAAAATCCAAGATGGCCGCCACCACAAAACCACGAATTTACATATTTTGAAAGCGTTGCGTTGGGGTTTTTTTTAAATTTTTATTTTAATTCACTTGTTAAATGAATTAAAATTACAAATGTATAGTTTACAGATTTTTTCCCGAATTTAAAATATATTATGTACTTAAAGTCTGCCAAATTTCATAAACATAGGGTAACGGCAAGTTCTCTATGAATATTGATCATAGATCAGAGGGTCAAAAAAATGTACGTTTTTGAAGTTAAGCTTAGAAGTTCCATTTCATGGGCACCAAGCGGCCATAGATCTGCGTATATGGTAAAAATATACAACTCTACGGGATCTAGAGTAAATGGGTCTTGACAGACAGACGGACGACCAAGTGATCCTATTAGGGTTTCGTTTTTCCTTCAGAGGTACGAAACTCTAAAAAGGATTATATTGTAAAAATCTCGGTACGTAGGTATTTTAAGTTTTAATTTCTCTGAATTTTGGTATTTTGAATATTAATATTAATGTTAAAGTTCTTGTATTAGGATGTTTAGTCGAAGACTAAAGTCTAAGGTTTACACGGAAATTGGGCCGCGAGGTCCCAGTTCGAGGCGAACTACTAGTGTAATTTTAGATAGTTTCTACGCGAGACTGTTCTATAGGGCACTGTAAAATAGATCTTTGCCAGAAGGGTAGAAGAATCTATTACGTTAATAATAATATTATGTATTTTTTCTTTTCAATGTATATATTCGTACTCGTATCAATCGACCGTTACACGCTGCGAAGTGCGCACAGGTCTGCTAGTATGAAGTGAAGGCTCATCCTGAGTATAGTTATAATTATGAGTAAATTTACTTTTTGATTTTTTAAATATTATTTTCGGTTTTCTATCTTCAATACCACAATAAATAACGCAGTCACCGAGGTAAAACGGGTCGGACTTTATTTTTCACGTGGAAGTATGAAACTCGGTGCGGGTGGTTCCTCACGTCAAAATAAGCGGCGAAAGTCGAAATCGTGTCGTGAGCGGCGGCAGGGTGTGGTAACAGTAGAGTGGTGCGCAGGAGACGGGCACCGTGCGCGTGGCGGCGGCGCTGGACCGCGAGGCTCGCGCACACTACCGGCTGCGGGCGCACGCGCAGGACCGCGCGCGCGCCGCCTGGGAGTGCAGCTCCGAGCTGCGGGTCGACCTCGACGACGTCAACGACAACGCGCCGCGCTTCTCCGCCGACACCTACAGCGTCACGCTGCCCGAGGACGCCGACGTGGGCACGCTCGTCGCCAAGGTGCGCCCTCGCGCTTCCGTCCGTGCCGCGAGCGCTCGCGCCGTCACGTGACACGTCGCACGCGTGCGCAGGTGCACGCGACCGACCTCGACCTCGGCGAGAACCGCTCCGTGAGCTACTCGCTGCTGGAGGGCGACGCGGCGGCGTTCTCGCTCGCGCCGGACAGCGGCATCGTGACGCTGCGCGCGCCGCTCGACCGCGAGACGCGCGCGTGGCACCGCCTCGTGCTGCGCGCGACCGACGCCGGCCTCCCGCCGCGCTCGGCGACGGCCACGCTGCGCCTGACCGTCGCCGACGTGAACGACAACCCGCCCGAGTTCGAGCTGCGCGAGTACCGCGCGGCCGTGCCCGAGCTGCACGCGCCCGGCGCGGAGGTGCTGCGCGTGCGCGCCACGTCGCGCGACGCCGGCGTCAACGCCGAGGTGAGCTACGCGCTGGTCGCCGGCGACGACCGCGACGACTTCGCGCTGGACGCCGCCTCGGGCGCGCTGAGCGTCGCGCGCCCGCTCGACTACGAGCGCCGGCGCGCCTACCTGCTGACCGTGCAGGCGGTCGACGGGGGCTCGCCGCCGCTGAGCGACCTCGCCGCGATCAACGTGACCGTGCTCGACGGCAACGACAACGCGCCGACGTTCTCGCGCACGACGTACTCGGCGCGCGTGCGCGAGGACGCCGCGCCCGGCGAGCGCGTGCTGCAGCTGATCGCCGACGACGCGGACTCGGGCGCGAACGGTCGCGTCGCGTACTCGCTGACGCGCGGCGACCCCGACGGACGGTTCGCGATCGACGAGGACACCGGCTACCTGACCGTGGCGGCGCCGCTCGACCGCGAGACGACCGCCGCGTACACTCTGCGCGTGCGCGCGCGCGACCGCGGCGTGCCCGCGCTGGAGGCGCACGCGCTCGTCGCCGTGCAGGTGCTGGACGCCAACGACAACCCGCCGCTGTTCACGCGCGCCAACCACTCGGCCGTGGTGCGCGAGGACCTGCCGCTGGGCGCGGCCGTGCTCCGCCTCGAGGTCACCGACGCGGACGCGCCGCCCAACGCGCAGCCCTACACGTTCGACTTCCGGTCCGGGGACGACGCGGGCGCCTTCCGCCTCGAGCAGGACGGCACGCTGCGCACCGCCACGCGCTTCAACCGCCGCGTCGCCGACAGGTACGCGCCCGCGCCCGCCGCCGCCCCCGCCAGCCGCGCCGGAGCGACCTCGCGACCGATCCACTTCCGCAGGTACGCGCTGCAGGTGCGCGTGTTCGACAACGGCACGCCGCCGCTGTACTCGGACGCGTGGGTGCACGTGCGCGTCGTCGAGCAGTCGCGCTACCCGCCGACGGTGACCGCGCTCGACGTCACCGTCAACTCGTACCTGGACGAGTTCCCCGGCGGCGAGATCGGGCGCGTGCACGCGAGCGATCGCGACGCGTACGACACGCTCTCGTACGCGCTCGCGCCGACCGACGGCGCCGCCGGCCTGTTCGAGATCGACGCGGCCGACGGCACGCTGCGCGCGGCGCCCGCGCTCGACGTCGGCGAGTACCGACTGAACGTGACCGTCGACGACGGCAAGTTTGTCGCGTCGGCGCCGGTGCGCGTGTCCGTCGTGCTCGTGTCGGACGAGATGCTCGCGCGCGCGGTCGTCGTGCGCTTCCGCGAGGTCTCCGAGCGCGACTTCGTGCTGCGGCACCGGCGCGGCTTCGTGCGCGCCGTCGCCGAGGCGTGCGAGGTCGACGTCGGCGCGGTGGTCGTGCTCGGCGTGAGCGCGGCGGAGGCGGCGGCGCGGCGCGCGCGGCGGCAGGTCGCGCGCGACCTCGACGTGGCCGTGTGCGTGGTGGGCGCGGGCGGCGCGCTGGCGGCGGAGGCGCTGCGCCGGCGCCTGCACGCGCAGCTCGAGCGCGTCGAGGAGAGCGCGCAGCTGGTGGTCGAGCAGCTGCCGCGCGCCGCGTGCGGCGGCTGCGCGCACGGCGCGTGCGCCGAGCGGCTGGCGGTGACGGGCCCGCCGCGCGCGCTCGCCACGGAGCTCGCGGCGCTGGTGGCGGCGCCGCTGGAGCCGGTGGCCGCGTGCGAGTGCGCGCCGGGCTGGGCGGGGCCGCGCTGCGAGGCGGCGGCGGCGGCGGTCGCGCCCGCGCCGGCGGTGGCCGCGCTCGGCGGCGACGGGTACCTGGAGTACCGCGTGGAGCGCGGCGCGGTGGCGGGCGCGCGGCCGCTGGAGGACGAGCTGCTGCTGTCGCTGCGGTTCCGCACGCGGCGGCCGCGCGGCACGCTCGCGTGGGTCGCGGGCCGCGTGGACCGCGCCGCGCTCGAGCTGGAGGACGGGCGCGTGCAGCTGCGCATGGAGCTGGGCTCGGGCGAGGCGCTGGTGCGCGCGGCGCCGGCGGCGGCGGACGGGCGCTGGCACGAGGCGCGGCTGGAGCGGCGCGGCGCGGACGTGCGGCTGACGGTGGACCGGCGCAGCGCCGCGGGCGCGACGCCGCCTCCCAACTCGGTGCTGGACGTGCGAGCCTCGCGCCGGCTGCTGGTCGGCGCCGCGCTCGAGCGTCACGCGCACGCCTTCGCGCCCGAGCAGGTCGGTGATGAATTGTACGAATAAAATCTTTCAGATCCGACGGCGGTGACGTTCCAGACGAAATGTTTTCAGACACGATTAATGCTCACCGGAGACGTCAAATTTGCAACCTGTTTTCAGACTACTTTCTGATGGGTTATGGGTAAATAAAGCAGAAACACAATGGATTCAACAGGATTTATTAGTACAAAATTACGGAGCAAATTACGGAATAGAAAATGCGTGTCGTCGCAGCCAGCAGGGATATTCACTTATCCGTCAGGGAACCGAACCGAATACCGAATTGTCAAAAATGTATGAAATGACGTATGACGTATTGTTAAATCGATACGACGTAATACGTCATTTCATACATTTTTGACTATTCGATATTAGGTTCGGTTCCCTGACGGATAAGTGAATATCCCTACAGAGGTCATTGCGGAGAGAGTGAGAGAGAAAGAGAAAGCAGATGTCATTCATACCATTCATACCTGCTGTCATTAATAGACTTTGACATTGACATATAAAAATGTTTACTTTTCAGACTGTTATTACTAAGAAAAACTATTTGCCAATAAACAATATTATTAAACAATTATATAAACAGTCCAACACTTTCATTCCGTACATCCTGACATACACTTGGAACAGCCGGTTTTGTACCCTCGTGTGCCCTTCGACGGCCAAGTCACACGACATTAACTATAATAATAAAGATATCGCAGTGAGGAACCTTAGATTTGGCACGACTTTGTCTAGATTTCATTACTTTTTGAAGATAAACAAGCAGCTCCATCGAGACCTGGCTAGTTTTTTTACAGAATGTTCGTGGTGGGATTATCTTGTTTTGTAAGCTATAGTGGGTAGTTATTGTTAATTGCCTTAAATAACTTGATTTCTTAGGAGTACATCCACCGTTTCTAATTTAATTCTTTTAAACGAATACCTATATCACGAACGACATGGTCATATTTGCGAAGGCCAAATATAAACCTTATACATACATTTTGGAGTCTCTCAAGTTCAAAACTTCAATCCGACCTGGATCTCCTTTATCATTATTGTGTTAAAAATAAACTAGATCTTAATCCAGACAAATGTTTTGTAAAACAAGTAACATACTCTCGGAAACCTTCTGTTCAAAATTTTACTTACATGTACGTATAATAATACCGTCCTACTTCGTGAAACTGTTGTTTGGGAGTAATACATGACTCAAAACTTCTGTAATAAAACTTCTTCTTAATTCTCGGTATTTATTAATACTTATACACTTTCTTAAACAATCTACTACTATTCTGCTAAATTATGAATATTCGACGATAATAACACTTGGACGACTGTTCACTTTCGCTGCCAGAATATTAATAATCCACAATTTCGAGTCCGTTCCCTATTTCGAGACATCTCCCGCCACTCGCAATAGTGTCCGGACTCGTAACAAATCAATAGAAGTACTATTACATTAATATATTAAATTAATAATCTTGTTATTACTATTTATGTGCATAATATTAAATTATAATAATTATTTGATTTATATTAATCTGTTTTAATTTATTTACTTAATACATGTCAAACATTTCAAATCAATACTAGCACTTTTATTTTAATTCAATAAATTGACAGTCTCTTTCGTTATTTAATGTGTATAATATTAAATATTAATTGTAAATAGAACTCTTAAATAATAATATATGTAAATAATATTAAATTTATTAACTAAATATAAATGAATCACTACATTCGGCCATCCGACAGCGTGCTATCTCCGGAGCACGCATGTTAATCACTACATTCATACTTTACACGACAAAAGGAAAATAAATATACCAAACAGAAATTATATACTGCTTGATAAAAAAAAAGTAAAAAAAAATTATGCGACCTTTAAAAAGTACAATAATTAAACATCTAGAGGTATATATACATACGTTAAGGGCCTAAGGCTGATTTAACAGTGTATCAATTAATTTATAAGCACAATAATATCATATAATACTAATCTTCCTCTGAACTAGGTACTAGTATCGCTATTATTAGAATCACAGGACCTGTTGATTTCTAAAGTTTGAATATTTATCCATGGAAGCATTCTATCTACGGCTACAACAGACTGGTATTTCTTTGTGGCAAACCCAAGTACAGAGATAGATAGAGATTTCGTAACGATCATTCCCTAAACATTTAGTTACTTTGTATGGACCGATGAATTTAGGCATTCTTGCTTTTACCATCATTATTAAAGTTGGTTTCACAGCTTCTAACTGAGAGGTGGATTCGATACTATCAGTATTTGATGATAATTGATCTAATATGGCTGCAGAGATGTCCTATCTCACTAGACTGGGTGTGAGGAACCGCATCTCTGTCATTCTCTGTTAACAACATATTGTCTATGGCCCCATTTAATTTAATTCCGAACAATAGTTCGCCCTTTTGTGTAGAGGCATTGACAGTGTTATTGATACCCCACTGCACCTTCCTAAGTTGCTCGTCCCAAATGCGTTCGTCTTTGTTATGAGTCTGAGTGGTCAAAGCTGTTAGTACGGTTTTATTAAATCGTTCCGCTTGTCCATTGTCTAAGACAGGCGACTGCATTATGTATACATATATGCTTAATGCCTTTACTAATACAAAACCCTTAAAATTGAGTAGATGAAAATGCTGTACCGCGGTCGGTGATTATCCGTCGAGGTGTGGCAAAATCAGCAAATAAACTCTCGAGCACTTTGATAACACTTTTGGTTTTAGTGTCTCTGACGGGTTTCGCAAACATATTTTGTAAACCCATCTACTATAGTCAAAATATAGCTGTTACGGCTTTTACTACGTACAAATGGTCCCAAGAGGTCCAAATGCAAGACATCGAACGGCTGCTCTACTTTGGGTATAGGGTCTATAAATCCACTACGTGTCTGAAGAGGATTATTATCCTTATTATACGCAGAGTCGATACAGGCCGACAACTTAGGAAACCAATATCGGAATTGTATATCGTTCCAGAGTCTTGGCAATTCCGAAATGATCAACATCATCATGATTAGCTTTACAGATTTGCCACCGAGCATCATTGGGAATAACCAGTCGCAAATCTTCGCCAAATTTTCTATACAGTGCATGATTCTTTATGACATAATTCAATTGAATCTTGACGATTTCTTCGCTAGACTCAGGTTTCAGGATCTTAAAAATACGGCCGAGTTCGGGGTCAGCCATTTGCACCGTAAGTATCCAATTTTCTGTGCTAATATTAAAGGTATTAACGAAATTGTGTGGCGTAGTGTTTTAAGGTGGATTTCGGCTGAGAGTAAAACTAATCCCTAACAGATATGAACGGAACTTTTTCAACGAACAGACCACAGCAAGGGTTTCTAGTTCATGAATGGAAGTGACGTTCCTCAGGTGTGGTCTGCCTACTAAAGTAAGCCACTGGCTTCAATACTCTTGGAGAAACCTGCCATTGGTTATAATCACGCCTTAACGAACTTGCATCGGTGTGTACTTCTGTATCTAGTTCTGGATCATACAAGGCTAACAAGGGACGATCTATCAACCGGGACGTTAAAGTCTCAAAAGATTCTGTTTCTTTATCTGACTATTGCCACGAAGAGTCCTTTTTTGTAAGCAGCATCGTCAGAGGTCTTGCAATTTCCCCAAACCCTTTTACGAAGCGCCTGAAATAGTTTGCCAGGCCTAAATACTGACGATACCTCATGAACGTTACGCGGTGCGGGAAAATCACGAACAGCTGCTCCTGTCGCTGGGTTTTATCCCTTCAGATGGTATCTCGTATCCTAGATACTCAATTTTAGTTACGAAAAAGCTACACTTTGACAGTTTAAGCGTAAGACTTTAGGGCCCTATAGTCTACGCATAATCTGGATTCACCGGTTTTTTTCGGACAAGTAATATGGGACTTGCATAATTAGAGCTTGATTCTTGCACAATATCGTTCTGGATTATGTCGTCGACTATGTTCCGTACATTTTGACGCTCGTGGTGGGATAAGCGATAAGGCCTATAAACAACAGGGGCTCTATCGTGGAAGTCTATGTTCATCACGGCGTCTTTGGAACAGCCAAGCTCTCTAAGATCTACCTCAAAGCAATTTCTAAATTTAGCTAAAAGCTTATACAATCGGTCACGAAACGCTTGATCTATGCCTTCATCGACTTCAATGTCAGATGCTTGTAAGGGCGGAAGCTGGTTCTCACTAGGACTGTCGGTATTTACGATAAACGACCTAGTCTCTAAAATGGGGTTCAACCTTGCTATTTGCTATTAAAGTGATGGCTTTAAAAGTGATCGAATCATAAGATAATGCCGTAACAAAAATTAGAGCCTTGCCGTCCCTAACAGCGTAACAGCCCTGGTGCAAATAATACTCTTGGTTTGGACTTAATTGTGTGCTGCCGTTCAAAAAAAAGCGTCACCTGTATAAGGTTCTTTAGAACATACTTCTACTAATCCTCCCTTTTTTATGGTAATCTCGTTTGTAACGTACATTTCAAGAGATTTGCCTACTCTATCGGAAGGATCATCAGGAGTATGGTAAAATACGCATTTCTTTATCTTTTAACACCGTTACAGAAGGAAACTCTGAAATCCTGACCAATCAACATCGGGGTGTTCAGATTCATGTCATCAACCACCAAAACACTCAATTCTGCCTCCGCTTCATCAATTCTAACTATTAACTTAGATTGGAACTTGGGGACCACAGAAGAATTACCGAAGCCTTTTATGGTCGGTAAAGGTGCACCAATTTCTGAGGAATGAAGCCTGTGAAAGTTTAATCATGCTATATTCGCTACCAACATCTACAAAAGCATTTAACATGATACCGTTATACAATATTTAACATCATAATATGTACATGTATTTAATGCAATAAATGTTTTTGAATGATTTGATTTGATTTGTTAACACAGATATTTTTGTAGTAATTGCTGTCATTATCTACTGTAGAGGGCTTTGTGTTGGTGGGTAGGCAAAAATCTTTATTTTATCTATGATTCCTACAGACTCATTCCTACAGGCTCATTAGTCTCTTTTTACATTCTTGCCCTTTTCTGCCGATTGAATGTCTGGGCTATTGAATTCACGCGTCTGTAAAGGTTGTTTAGTATAACCTTCCGAATTATGACCTACTCTACCACACCTTATACATTTGATCAACGGCTTGCTACACGAATAGAAGCCATGACCAAGCTCATTGCAGTTAAAGCATATGAGCTCACTACTTGCATTTGATGACGACGACCTAACCTGAGAATCATTGCCACGAAAATCTCTTCTAATGGAATTGGATGTCTGTACAACGCGAGAAAGATCTCTTGATTGAGAAACTCGTTGCGACGCTAAATAGTTCAACAGATCCTCTGGTTTTGTACACTTAAGAACTTGTGCACCAATCCTAATTGAGCTATCACTAATGCCATATATTACGCAATCTACTGCCTTACGACCGACAATCTCGCATCGACTCTAAAGTGCTAACTTGTCAAAAATAATCTCTCAAAGTTTCGTCAATGCGAGATTTTCGGTTTAACATTTCCTCTAACAATTTCCGTAGTTGATATCATTGGGAAAAGCCTTTTTAAACTAACTGCCACTTTTGCCATGAAAAATCGAGCGATGAAAGCGACTCATACCATCGTTTTGCTAAACCGCGCAATTTCTAAAGTGCATAGTGAATAGTCTCGATTTTCGTCCCAATCGTAGATCGATGAACACTCGTTCACCTTTTTTTTTTAACCATCGTTCAACATCTCAAAACTTATTGTCGGGGTCAAACTCGGGGACAACATTAGTAGTATAGTTATTTTTACTTGAGTTCCTTTGGAGCGCCGATTTCAGTTCCAGCAGATCCTCTGTTCTGAGCCCCTCTGCGGCCCGAGTCCTCTTCCTAGGTGCTTCTTCAGGCTCGCTGGATGACGATCGTCCACGCCTCCTTCTAGGTCGAGCAGGAGTATGGATTTCAACTTCATCGTGCCCTGAAACGTTTTGGACACTAAACGTTCTTTTCGGATAATCCAATTTAACATGATAAAACGGTTTCTAACATAATAATTCACTAATATGAATCATGAAATAATCAAGATTTCAATGTAATAATATTGTATAATATTGTAAATATTAATGACTGATAAAATATTTGTATGCCTATGCTCGGCTGCATGAATATTGCTTTCAGAAATCTTACAACACACCTACATGGTTGTATTATGCTATTATAAAGTCAATTTATTACGTCATTAGTCACCAGCTCACCTACATGGCTGATATTATGAATCGTCAGTTATATTATCTTAACAGCACACCTACATGGCTGTAACATTATCATTAGGAAACCAGCACACCTACATGGCTGGATAGGAATAGAGTAATGTTAACAGCACACCTACATGGCTGTAACATCAGTAGGAAACCAGCACACCTACATGGCTGGATAGGAATAGAGTGATATGTTAACAGCACACCTACATGGCAGTAACATTATCAGTAGGAAACCAGCACACCTACATGGCCGGTTAGGAATAGAGTGATATGTTAACAGCACACCTACATGGCTGTAACATTATCAGCAGGAAACCAGCACACCTACATGGCTGTAACATTATCAGCAGGAAACCAGCACACCTACATGGCCGGATAGGAATAGAGTGATATGTTAACAGCACACCTACATGGCTGTAACATTATCAGTAGGAAACCAGCACACCTACATGGCCGGATAGGAATGGAGTGATATGTTAACAGCACACCTACATGGCTGTAACATTATCAGCAGGAAACCAGCACACCTACATGGCCGGATAGGAATAGAGTGATATGTTAACAGCACACCTACATGGCTGTAACATTATCAGTAGGAAACCAGCACACCTACATGGCCGGATAGGAATAGAGTGATATGTTAACAGCACACCTACATGGCTGTAACATTATCAGTAGGAAACCAGCACACCTACATGGCCGGATAGGAATAGAGTGATATGTTAACAGCACACCTACATGGCTGTAACATTATCAGTAGGAAACCAGCACACCTACATGGCCGGTTAGGAATTGTCAGAGTGATAATATGTTAACAGCACACCTACATGGCTGTAACATTGTCTAAATAAATCAAATAGTCAGCACATCTAGACTGATACAACTTGTAATCGACCGAGCGAAGCGAGGTCTTAGAGTCGAGAGCCGCGAAAAGCCTGCGTTTTGACCAGTTTAACGGTTGACCTCTGGTGCCTAACTTTGATCGACATTTACTCAAAAACGGTAAATCCAAATTAAATGAAATTTTGCACACCAGTTAAATAGGTTAATAGAATACTTATAGTAAAAAAAAAAACCAAATAGGCTTCAGTATTGCAGAGATATAAGTGACTTAAAGTCTTTAAGATAGGTCTGACGATAATTTCAAAACTGGTACGCCGATAATTTTTTTTCTGAGCTATAAACATTTTTTATAACCTACCTAAATATTTTATCAAAAGTGTATGTTTGTATGTATGTTTGTTACGCGATAACTTGAACACCGATGGTCCAATCTTGATGAAACTTTGCAAACGCGTAGTACATATCCATAGAATTTTTAAGTTCGAACATGAGCCAAATCGGTCGAAGGGTTCTAGAGTTAAAGAGATTCCTTGATTACCACGTTACCGAAGTTCCAATCTTGACGGAACTTTGCGAACGGGTAGTACAAACGCAAAGAATTCTCATGTTCAGAAATGAGCCAAATCGGCCCAAGAGTTGCAGTTAAATCTTTTATTAATAATGTAACCGGGATATAATTGCGATTCACTGTCTTAGGAGATGGGAACATTTTGGTAGGTAGATAAACGCAGTTTGAAATTAGTTCGAATAGTACGGACCGTTATGTAATTGCGATTCACTGTCGTTGAAGATGGGGCATTTCGGTAGTTTGATAAACGCAATTTCAAATTAGTACAGATATTAGAGTTGACCATTATAGATTTGCGATTCATTTTCTTAGAAGATAAAAACATTATGTAAGGTTGATAATCGCAATTTCAAATTGGTACAGAAATTCGGGTTGACCATTATAGTTTTGCGATTCATTTCTATAAAAACACTTACATTTTGTTAGGTTTATAGACACAATTTCAAAATGGTTCATAATTTAGAGACAATCATTATAGATTTGCGATTCACTCCCATAAAAGACAGTAACATTTTGTTAGGTTGATAGACGCAATTTCAAAATGGTTCATAATTTAGAGATGATCATTATAGATTTGCGATTCACTCCCATAAAAGACAGTAACATTTTGTTAGGTTGATAGACGCAATTTCAAAATGGTTCATAATTTAGAGATGATCATTATAGATTTGCGATTCACTCCCATAAAAGACAGTAACATTTTGTTAGGTTGATAGTCGCAATTTTAAAATGGTTCAGTATTTTGAAAAGACCATTATAAGACCATTTAATAAGGCTGCAGCCTTTTTAATTATTAAATACACAATTTCATCTTGGGCATATTAGCTTTTTCGCTGGCAGTAAGATATATTATTATTTGTGTAGCCTATCTGCAAAACTTTTTAAAACTTAGAATAGTTTGTGCCGGCACATTCAGCAATAAAGGTGCACGAGCACACCGTAGTGCAGCGCAGACCACTGGTGGCTCTCTCCAAAAAAGTCAGCAAAAAGTTGAGATCACTACGTACGCGCCCATCCAAATACGTACACGCATAACATTGCTTAACTTCGATGATTACGTTCTTTAAATAGCGCTATTTTTAAATGAATTAATTTTATTAAAAACTAGCAATCCCGGCGAACTCCGTTTCGCCACCAGATGGCTTCGTTTTAAATTTCTGTTGAAATTTTTCATGAATTTTCTTTGCTATAAACCTCACGGAGCCCGAGACCTTTCCAACGAATGCAAAACCGTGGAAATCGGTTCGTGCGTTCTGGAGTTATAGCGTCAGGAAGGAAAACCCGACTTATTTTTATATAGTAGATTAAAAGTTTTCAGATTTTTTCCTGTATTTAAAATATATGTTAAGGTATGCCAAATTTCATAAACATAGGGTAACGGCAAATTCTCTATGAATATTGATTTATTCAGAGGGTCAAAACATTTTTTGAAGGATAAACGGGTGTATTTTTTCGACTTAAAGTTCTTGTATTAGGATATTTAAAAAAAAGTCTAAGGTCTAAAGTCTAAGGTTTAAAGGAAATTGGGCCGCGAGGTCCCAGTTTGAGGCGAACTACTAGTATTATTATGTAACGTATAACAGACATGGTCAGTTGGACAATGCTTTGTCATTAAAATTTTTCACAGATATACAATTTCGTGGGTAGATGTAAATGTAAAACGACTTTTGAAATGTAGCAAAACTGCTGGAGAGTAGCCCCAGCCTTATTTTATTACGTTTCCAAATTACAGAACAATACTATGTCGAAGTGTCGCCTCGATCACAATATTGTCTGCGTCATTCTAACATTTTAAAATTCATGCGATAAAAGTGCTAGGGAGTTGCCCTAACCAACTTCTATGGCACAAAATTCGTTTCACACAACGGCCAAACCTTTACAGGGGAGTTGCCCCTGCCAAAAGAAAAAGCCACGTGCTCGAAACTTCAATCTACTCATGAAACATGCTTTACTTTTTTTTTTCATTACAATTCACTCAAAATTCAAGACCATGTGTGTATATTGTACTGACACTGCATCAACAAAAACTTTTACTTACGATTTTTTTCTGCCATAGCGCGTGAAGCATCCCACTTCTGACTTGTAATAAAACTTCTTAATTCTCGGTATTTATTAATACTTATACACTTTCTTAAACAATCTACTACTATTCTGCTAAATTATGAATATTCGACGATAATAACACTTGGACGACTGTTCACTTTCGCTGCCAGAATATTAATAATCCACAATTTCGAGTCCGTTCCCTATTTCGAGACATCTCCCGCCACTCGCAATAGTGTCCGGACTCGTAACAAATCAATAGAAGTACTATTACATTAATATATTAAATTAATAATCTTGTTATTACTATTTATGTGCATAATATTAAACTAGTAGTTCGCCGCGAACTGGGACCTCGCAGACCCAATTTCCCTCAAAATAGTTATATATACATGGGTAAAAGTTATAAGTATCAACGAAATATAAATGTATGGAAACTTTAACCTATAATAATATTCGTAAAAGAAAAGGAAAATGCCAAAATTGAAAGTAATGTTAAAACTCAAAATACGTAACGGATATAAATTAAAAAAATCTCGTCGTGCAGCTCGTCGATCACATTTGCACTTTCCATCAGGTGGGATGTGATCAAACGTAGGCCTAATTATTGATTATTTTTTTAAACAAAAGACTTGTGGATGTACTTTACAAACAACAACTTTACAAAAAACGGCTCCAGTACAACAATGCTTTCAGGATGCTTTTGAGCGCTGTCTTGATACTACAGAGCGTCAGGGATGTTTGCAGATGTTAGAGTGAATGATGGTTTTAATGGCATAATGATATGTAATAAACACATAAACAACAATCCCAATAAGTTTCTTGCTCGTTCTTGTCATAGATATGCTTTTCGAATGAGCAGTAGAGTCTCAAAATACTTAGATCTAAATAATTGTAAAATTAACTTTCAAAAGTGAATCACTGATGAGGCCGAAGACGGTTTCATTTTTAGGTTTTTGCTTATGCCAATTCGAGTGTAATGTGCCCAAACTCGACGGGTTTACTAATAGCCATTAAAGAGGTTTAGTAAACACCTCCTGGCTCCATCATCAACTCATTGGTACCAAATTATTGAACTGTCATCATATTTCTAGACATTTGGAAAGTTTCATTATGGTACGACAACCAGAAGTTGATCAAATATTACTTATTTAAGATTTTTTTACCGACTTTTATGGAAAACTAATTTCAGCATCTTAAAAATAGACCATGTTTGGAAGCTCATAGCTGGACAAAGATTGGAGATAGATGAAAAGTGTTAAGGACGAAGTTGTAGAAAATTTTATGAGGTTTAATAATGTAGTACAACGAAATATCGTTTAATGCACAGTTTTTGACATATAAGCAAAAAACCTAAAAATGGAACCTTCTTTGCAATTCACTTATCCGTTGGGGAACCGAACCTAGGACCGAATTATCAAAATGTATGAAATGACGTCTTACAACGTATCGATTTTTGACAACTCGGTCTTTGGTTCGTTTCCCTGACGGATAACTGAATATCCCTGCAGTTCTCATAATATTACAATCGATAAAACATTGTAATTTGTATTCTCTATAACTCTACAACCCTTGCACCGATTTGGCTCATTTTTGGACGTGAGAATTCTATTAGTTTGTACTACCTGTTTAAAAAGTTTTATCAAGACTGGATCATCGGTTTCATTGTAATAAAGCAATTTCTTTAACTCTTGAACCCTTCGACCGATTTGGCTCATGTTCGAACTTAAAAATTCTATGGATTTATATTACGCGTTTGCAAAGTTTCATGCAGATTGGAACATTGGTTCTCCAGTTATCGCGTAACAAACATACATACAAACATACACTTTGGCTAATATATTTGTGTCGCTTATAAAAAATGTGTATATGTTAGAAAAAAAATTATCAGCGCTCCAGTTTTGAAATAATCGTCAGACCTATCGTAAAGACTTTAAGTCACCTATATCTCTGCAACCCTGGAACCTATTTAGCTAATTGTTTCATTTAAATTATCCAATTAACCTTCTTAACTTGTGTGTAAAATTTCATTTAATTTGGATTAACCGTTTTCAAGTAAACGTCGACCAAACTTAAGCACCAGAGGTCAAGCGTTAAACTGGTCCACACGCAGGCATTTCGCGGCTTTCGACTCTAAGACCTCGCTTCGCTCGGTCGATTATAATAATTATTTGATTTATATTAATCTGTTTTAATTTATTTACTTAATACATGTCAAACATTTCAAATCAATACTAGCACTTTTATTTTAATTCAATAAATTGACAGTCTCTTTCGTTATTTAATGTGTATAATATTAAATATTAATTGTAAATAGAACTCTTAAATAATAATATATGTAAATAATATTAAATTTATTAACTAAATATAAATGAATCACTACACTTCTATACGGTGAACATGTTGAACATATAGTTAAAAAAAGCAACTAAAGCTATGGGGTTTATACTACGAACTTGCTCATCATTCAAAAGTGTTAAATCCCCTTGCAAATTCTGCAACCAACTTGTCTCAAAGGGAAGAAGTACAGTCTTGGAATTCTCTCACAAATGAAATATCACGGAGACGGATATACAAATAAAACAGAGCGGGCACGACGGGCGTTCGATTCCGGCGTCCGAGTTCGCTCCTCTTCCGTGAGCGTGATCGAGCGATCTCCCGGCACGGACACAGTGAGTCGGTCCGCAGGTGACGTACGGGTTCGAGGGCTGCATCGCGGACCTGAAGATGGACGGCGTGCCGCTGCCGCTCGAGAGCGGCGGCACCTCCGCCGACGGGCGCGTGCTGCTCGCGCGGCGCGTGCGCGTGCGCGTGCTGGAAGCGTGTCCCGAGCCGGCCCCGCCCACCGCCTGCGCCTCCTACCCGTGCCTGCACGGCGGCTCCTGCGCCGACACGGAGGACGACGAGGGCTACTCGTGCGCGTGCCACGCGCGCTTCCGCGGCCGCCGCTGCGAGCTCGACACGGAGCCGTGCGCCTCGCAGCCGTGCCTGCACAGCGGCTCGTGCGCCGCGCTGCCGGGCGGCGGCTTCAGCTGCGCGTGCGCGGCCGGACTCGGCGGCGAGCGCTGCGAGCGCGGCCGCTGGTGCTCGCCCGGCGCGTGCGCGCACGGCGGCGCGTGCGAGGAGGGCGAGGGCGGCCCCTCGTGCCGCTGCCGCGGGTACTACGGCGCCGCGTGCCAGCACGACGTGGACGAGTGCGCCGGCGAGCCGTGCCTCAACGGCGCCACGTGCCTCAACGAGCCGGGCTCGTTCCGCTGCCTGTGCCCGCCGGACCGCACCGGCATGAACTGTGGCAACCCGCTGCACTCGCACGCGGTGCTCGCGGGCGACGCGGGCGGCGCCCGCGCCCTCGACTCCCTGTGGCGCTGGGCGCTCGCCGAGCGCTGGCCGCTCGCGGCCGCCGCGGGCGCGCTGCTGGCGCTGCTGCTGCTGCTGCTGCTGCCGCTGTGGCTGCGCCGCCGCCCGCCGCCGCCGCCGCCGGACAAGCTGCCGCCGCGCAGCAAGCTCAGCAACCTGGAGGCGGTGCGCGCGGCCCGCGAGCGCCCCGCCTCCTGCGCCGCCGCGCCGCCGCTCAACAACGTCGACACGCTGCGCTCGTACGGCTCCGCGGGCGACGAGCTCGAGGGCATCCCGCCGGACTACCGCCGCAACCTGAACATCGATTCGACCGATCGCAAGCCGTGGTCGGAGCAGATGCACCTGCACACGTTCGTCGACAACAAGATCTACAACGGTGAGTGGTCGCGGCCGCGCCCCGGCGCCCGCCCTCCCTCCGCCCTCTGACGCGCGTCCCCCCGCAGACCTGAAAGGTACGGGAGCCGCGCGGCGCGCGCCGCCCGAGGCGCACCTGGTGGGCGGCTACCACTGGGACTGCTCGGACTGGTGCGGCGGCGGCGGCGCGCTGCCCGGCATCAGCGAGGTGGCCGGTTCCGAGCGCCCGGACTCCTCGTCCGGCGCCTCGCCTCCCGCCTCGCCGGCCTCGCGCGCCTCGCCCGCCTCGCGCGCCTCGCCCGCCTCGCGCCGCACCCGCGCGCCGGCGCCGCCCTCGCGCCGCGCGCTGTGCCTCGACACGGACAGCGCGCCCGACGAGCCGGAGCGCGACCGTGAGTACCTCCCCGCGAGTCTCCCTCCTCCCTCCCTCCCGTGCGTGACGGTGACGGGCTCGTGTTGCAGCGGCGGCGTACCTGCTGCACCCGGACGAGTACCTGCCGCGCGCGGACGAGTGCGTGCGCGGCGCGCTGCGCGTGCGCGAGCCCGACGCCGCCAGCCTCATCACCATGCTGGGTGAGTGTGCGTGCGCGCCGTGTGTGTGTGTGTGTGTGCACACGCGGCGGGCGCGCGTGCGAGTGACGGCCGCGTGTTGCAGAGGAGCGCACGTCGCTGCTGGGCGGCGAGGAGGCGGGCTCGTGCAGCGAGCTGTCGGCGCACCTGTGCGAGATCGAGGAGTCGGACGCGGAGGAGCCCCCGGGCCCGGCGGCGCCGGCGCGGCACACGGACGTGTGACGGCGGCGCGCGCGGCGCTGCCCGGCGCCGGCGCGCGCGCGCGGCCTGTAGCGCCGCGCCGACTGACTAGTGTAGGACCCGTGCGTGTGTGTGTATGTGTCTGCGCCCGCCGAGTGCGCCGCGTCGCCGACTCGCCGGCGGACACCGTGTTCGTTCGTGGAGACCGACTCCGATGACACCGGTCGCGTGTGAGCGAGTACGGACCGACGGTCACGTGTCGTCCCGCGTGTGACGCGACGCTCGGCCCTCGGGCGCGGTCGCCGACCGACCTCACTTGTACTTACGTTATTATGTATGTAAACGTTGTGATAACCGACAGTCGACCGTATTTTCATGACGATATCTGCTAATGTGTCACATAGTAGGTATATTCGGCCGTACCCACACGCCGAACGACGACAAAACGAAATAATGTCGCGATGGCACAATGAATGCTTTTACGAGCACGTTAATGTTGCCAGATAATTTTGTACAATTATGAAAGCACGTACGAGTATAACGATATTATGTGAACACGGTTCTCACAGCATCGTGATAGTAAATTTCGAATAAAAAATACTTAATGTAATTTGATCAGTTCACGTACCTACACAGAACTGGGGCGGTTAACTAAAGCTGACGCCGTCGTCACATTTAGAAGGTGCGAGTCACGCCTGTGACGGCCTGTGTAGTGTGTGACGCGTGACGTCACACCGCAGCGACGACGACCATTTAGTCTGTCTCGCTCGGAACTCGGGCGCGAGGGGATTTTTGTGAGAACGAATAAATATGAAGGAGACATCGTAACCTATTATTACTCCGATATTTTAAAATACTGCATTTTGAATCATAATCCTTTATTTTTAACATAGTGAAATTGTGTGTGAATAGCACGAACGGGCCAGCTTTAGTTAACCGAAATACATGAGACCTACCGTTAACGAAATGTATGAACCGGTCGACAGAGGCCGGCCCCGAGCGACACCCGTATTATATTATATGTGATATGTTATGTCTGTCTGTATGTATGTGTGCTCGGGGCAACTCGGCGGACTCTACTGTATGTATGTATGTTGTATTTATTGACTATATTTTTATATTACTGTCGAACACTTTATCGATGTGTCGAATGCGAGCATGAATTTATTGTATCGGTCGTCGCGAGACAGGTGCGACGCGTCGCAGTCGCAGCTTCCGCGCGAGCGTTGCGTCGCGTCGCAGCGGCTAGGTGTACAGATGTAGTATATAGTTACATGTATATTATAGCAGAGAGCGGTCGCTCTCCACGAATGGTGCTCCGATTGTATTATAATAGTTTCATATCATGAGTGTGGCGTCACGGACTCTCCTGTGCGTTTATATCGTGTGACGTGACGTGATGTGACGTGTGACGCAGTCGCTGAACAATCATAATGTCTATATTTTTGTATGTGATGTGCGAGCGAGACAGCTGCGAGTGCGTGTGACGAGAGTGTCGCGACACTACATTACTATTAAATACTAAATACCTGACTATCACACGGCGTTTCATTTGCTGCCCCCTCCCCCTCGTGTCCTGGCTGCGCTGATGGCGATACTTTTATTTTTTTAAGGTTCCGTACCTCAAAAGCGGAACCCTTATAGGATCACTTTGTTGTCCGTCCGTCCGTCAGTCCGTCTGTCTGTCTGTCAAGACCCTATTTTTAGGAACGTGTAGAGGTATCAAGCTGAAATACTTAGGTCTACTGCCTCTTAGATTTGTGAAATAATCAAGGCCAACGCAACCAAATGATATAGTCAAATATGCCACAAATTTCAGTAATTTTTTTTTGACATTCTCTAAGGAATCAAAACCTACAGGGTACTTCACGTGAACTCAGAGCCTTGAAATTTGGTACGAAGCAACGTCTTAGAGCACAAATTATAAGTAAAGGAAAAATTGCGAAAACCGAATTTTTTTTTGTAACACCATATTTTTTTTTTTAATAATTTTATGCTTACTACCTCTTTTCTCATGAACGCGTAAAGGTAATAAACTAGTAGTTCGCCTCGAACTGGGACCTCGCAGTCCCGATTTCCCTGAAAATGTTAAAACCTTTGGTTTTAGGTATAAATACATGGGTAAAAGTTATAAGTATCTCCGAAGTATAAATGTATGGAAACTTTAACCTATAATATTCTTAAAAGGAAAAAAAAGATTCGTAAAAGGAAAGGAAAATGCCGAAATTGAAAGTAATTTTAAAACTCAAAATACGTAACGGATATATTTAAAAAAATCTTTATCTCTGTGACTATTCTAGTTGTTGTGATCAAAGTTTCAATAATAATAAAATATTAAAGGATATGTGTGTATTCACTTGCAGAAAATAATAGAATAAAATAATAAATAATACTATAGTTTTTACAAAAACTCCCACAAAATCTTCATAGTTTGTAGCACTTGTTTATGAAAAAGTTGTCGATGCAGTGAACATTAGAAGAATTGGAATTGGAAAAAAATATCTAGCTTCACTTGTGTTATACAGCAAATTTACGATAGCAATTATATTGATATTGTAGTAGCCGACGATGACTATTAGAATTGGAGCGAGAACGCAGAGCTTTGACAGTCACGCGTAACATGTTGGCTCGCAGGTTTTCAAGATGTATCTCAAGGCATTATCAGACTTTATATACGTGCAGCTCGTCGATCACATTTGCACTTTCCTTCAATCAGGTGGGATGTGATCAAACGTAGGCCTAATTAGTATTTTTAAAAAACTTGTGGATGAACTTTACAAACAGGGATCTCAAGGCGCTGCGGATCCAATACAACAATGCTTTCAGGATGCTTTGGTGCTGTCTCGATACTACAGAGCGTCAGGGATGTTTGCAGATGTTAGAGTGGATGATGGTTTTAATGTCATAATAATATGTGATAAGCACATAAATAACAATCCCAATAAGTTTCTTGCTCGTTCTTCTCATAGATATGCTTTTCGAACGAGCAGTAGCGTCTTAAAATAGATCAAAATAATTGTAAAATTTACTTTCAAAAGTGAAGCACTGTAGCCTATTTGAATAAAAAATGGGTTGGACTTTGATTAATAAGTTTAGAAAGTATATTATATTGATACTAAAAAGAATACCTAAATTTAGGGCAATTAATTATACCTATATACAACTCGTATTTTGCAAACTTGAAAATCAGTAAATTAAGTACCTACTTCCACTGGTAGAATCTATACGAGGATAATATTATTATCTAACTTGACGTATCAAATAAAAACTATGAACATATCCTGCACCCGCACGATCATTTAAATTCATAATTATATTGAGTAAGTCAACATGGCTATTCACTTATCCGTTAGGGAACCGAACCTAGGACCGAATAGTCAAAAATGTATGAAATGACGTATTACGTCGTATCGATTTTTGACAATTCGGTCTTTGGTTCGGTTTCCTGACGGATAACTGTATTCAGTTATCCCCCTGCAGTTCTCATAATATTACAATCGATAAACATTGTAATTTTGTATTCTCTATAACTCTACAACCCTTGCACCGATTTGGCTCATTTTTGGACGTGAGAATTCTTTTAGTTTTTACTACCTGTTTAAAAAGTTTTTATCAAGACTGGATCATCGGTTTCGTTGTAATAAAGCAATCTCTTTAACTCTAAAACCCATCGACCGATTTGGCTCATGTTCGAACTTAAAAATTCTATGGATTTATATTACGCGTTTGCAAAGTTTCATAAAGATTGGACCATTGGTTTTCCAGTTATCGCGTAACAAACATACATACAAACATACACTTTTGATAATATATTTATGTCGCTTATAAAAAATGTGTATATGTTAGAAAAAAAATTATCAGCGCTTCAGTTTTGAAATAATCGTAAGACCTATCGTAAAGACTTTAAGTCACCTATATCTCTACAACTCTAAATTCTATTTGGCTATTTTTTTATTATAATTATTATATTAATCTACTTAACCTGTGTGCAAAGTTTCATTTAATTTGGATTAACCGTTTTTGAGTAAATGTCGATCAAACTTAAGCACCAGAGGTCAACCGTTAAACTGGTCAAAACGCAGGCTTTTCGTGGCTCTCGACTCTAAGACCTCGCTTCGCTCGGTCGATTAAAATTCATATCAAATACTCAAGTCTATAATACCTTTAAACTGTAATAAAATCAAACCTCTATGTCAATGCATTCAAAAGAAACAGCAATTTTAGCCGCATTTTAAAACTCGCAACTACTCTCAAGGGAATCAAAACCTACAGGGTACTTCCCGTAAACTTAGAATCTTGAAATTTGGTAAGCAGCAAAAAAAACAGCAATAATCTAGACACGCGGGAGCGTGTCAAGCCAAGTTCAAGCAAAAGAACTGGCGACCGCACCGTGTGTAATATTACACGAATCGTTTGAAGCGCGTTTTGACGACTTTTTACACCCTCGTTACACAAAAACTATTACGCATAGACAAATTTGGCACATATACTGCAATATACGAACTACATCTGTGTTCCAAATTTCATAAACACAGCTCAAACGGTTGTTTAGATATAAACATCCGGTATTCAATAAAATTTAGGGGTATATACCTATAAATCAAAATTATATCCCTCTTCCAGATGACCTAGAAAGTTCAAATTTAGCATCCAGATAGGTAATGCCCTAGTAACAAAGGAAAAAATGACAAACTAGTAAATTTTGATAACTTAATAATCGACCGAGCGAAGCGAGGTCTTAGAGTCGAAAGCCGCGAAATGCCTGCGTTTGGACCAGTTTAACGCTTGACCTCTGGTGCTTAAGTTTGGTCGACGTTTACTTGAAAACGGTTTATCCAAATTAAATGAAATTTTACACACAAGTTAAGAAGGTTAATTGGATAATTTAAGTGAAACAATTAGCTAAATAGGTTCCAGGGTTGCAGAGATATAGGTGACTTAAAGTCTTTACGATAGGTCTGACGATTATTTCAAAAATGGAGCGCTGATAATTTTTTTTCTAACATATACACATTTTTTATAAGCGACACAAATATATTAGCCAAAGTGTATGTTTGTATGTATGTTTGTTACGCGATAACTGGAGAACCAATGTTCCAATCTGCATGAAACTTTGCAAACGCGTAATATAAATCCATAGAATTTTTAAGTTCGAACATGAGCCAAATCGGTCGAAGGGTTCAAGAGTTAAAGAAATTGCTTTATTACAATGAAACCGATGATCCAGTCTTGATAAAACTTTTTAAACAGGTAGTACAAACTAATAGAATTCTCACGTCCAAAAATGAGCCAAATCGGTGCAAGGGTTGTAGAGTTATAGAGAATACAAATTACAATGTTTTATCGATTGTAATATTATGAGAACTGCAGGGATATTCAGTTATCCGTCAGGGAAACGAACCAAAGACCGAGTTGTCAAAAATCGATACGTCGTAAGACGTCATTTCATACTTTTTGATAATTTGGTCCTAGGTTCGGTTCCCCAACGGATAAGTGAATTGCAAAGAAGGTTCCATTTTTAGGTTTTTTGCTTATATGTCAAAAACTGTGCATTATACGATATTTTGTTGTACTACATTATTAAACCTCGTAAAATTTTTTACAACTTTGTCCTTAACACTTTTCATCTATCTCCAATCGTTGTCCAGCTATGAGCTTCCAAACATGGTCTATTTTTAAGATGCTGAAATTAGTTTTCCATAAAAGTCGGTAAAAAAATTTCATATAAGTAATATTTGACCAACTTCTGGTTGTCGTACCATAATGAAACTTTCCAAATGTCTAGAAATATGATGACAGTTCAATAATTTGGTACCACTGAGTTTATGATGGAGCCAGGAGGTGTTTACTAAACCTCTTTAATGGCTATTAGTAAACCCGTCGAGTTTGGGCACATTACACTCGAATTGGCATAAGCAAAAACCTAAAAATGAAACCGTCTTCGGCCTCATCAGTGCTTCACTTTTGAAAGTTAATTTTACAATTATTTAGATCTAAGTATTTTGAGACTCTACTGCTCATTCAAAAAGCATATCTATGAGAAGAACGAGCAAGAAACTTATTGGGATTGTTGTTTATGTGTTTATTACATATCATTATGCCATTAAAACCATCATTCACTCTAACATCTGCAAACATCCCTGACGCTCTGTAGTATCAAGACAGCGCTCAAAAGCATCCTGAAAGCATTGTTGTACTGGATCCGTTTTTTGTAAAGTTGTTGTTTGTAAAGTACATCCACAAGTCTTTTGTTTAAAAAAATAATCAATAATTAGGCCTACGTTTGATCACATCCCACCTGATGGAAAGTGCAAATGTGATCGATAAGCTGCACGACGAGATTTTTAGGGTTCCGTACCTCAAAAGGAAAAAAACGGAACCCTTATAGGATCACTTTGTTGTCCGTCCGTCCGTCCGTCTGTCTGTCAAGACCCTTTTTCTCAGGAACGCGTGGAGGTAACAAGCTGAAATTTATAGAAAATACTAAGGTCTATTGCCTCTTAGAGCTGTGAAAAATTCAAACTTCTAGGCCAACGCAATCAAAAGATATAGTCGAATATGTCGCAAATTTCAGCAAATTTTCGACATTACCAAATAAATCAAAACCTACGGGGCACTTCCCGTGAACTCAGAATCTTGAAATTTGGCACGAAGCAACTCCTAAGAGCACAGATAAAGGAAAAATTGCGAAAACCATAAATTTTTAATATCATCATATGAAAAAAATATTTTCAATAATTTCATACTTACTACCCCTTTTCTCATGAACGCATGCAGGTATTAAACTGAAATTCATATCAAATACTAAAACCTATAATACCTTTAAACTGTAATAAAATCAAACCTCTATCTCAACGCATTCAAAAGAAACAGCAATTTTAGCCGAAATTTTAAACACGCAACTACTCTCAAAAAACCAAAACCTACAGGGTACTTGCCGTGAACGTAGAATCTTGAAATTTGGTAAAAAGCAATTCCTTAGAGCATAGATAAAGGGAAAATTCCGAAAATTGTACATTTTTAGTAACATCATATAAAAAAATATTTTTAATAATTTCATACTTACTACCTTATTTCTCATGAACGCGTGCAGGTATTAAACTGAAATTCATATCAAATAAAGGTCTATAATACCTTTAAACTGTAATAAAATCAAACCTCTATCTCAACGCATTCAAAAGAAACAGCAATTTTAGCCGAAATTTTAAACACGCAACTACTCTCAAAAAACCAAAACCTACAGGGTACTTGCCGTGAACATAGAATCTTGAAATTTGGTAAAAAGCAATTCCTTAGAGCACAGATAAAGGGAAAATTCCGAAAATTGTACATTTTTAGTTACGTCCTATAAAAAAATATTTTTAATAATTTCATACTAACTACCTTATTTCTCATGAACGCGTGCAGGTATTAAACTGAAATTCATATCAAATAAAGGTCTATAATACCTTTAAACTGTAATAAAATCAAACCTCTATCTCAACGCATTCAAAAGAAACAGCAATTTTAGCCGTATCTTTTAACTCGCGACTACTCTCAAGGGAATCAAAACCTACAGGGTACTTGCCGTTAACTCAGAATCTTGAAATTTGGTTCGCAGCAACGTCTTAAATCACAGGCACAGGAAAAATTGCGAAAACTGTAAATTTTTAGTTACATCATATAAAAAATATTTTTGATAATTTTGTATTTATTATCCCTTTCCTCAAGAACGCGTACAGGTATTAAATTGAAATTCATACCAAATACTCAGCTTTATAATAACTTTAAGCTGTAAAAAAATCAAACATCTACTATGTCAACGAAATCAAAAGAAACAGCAATTTTAGCCGCATATTTTCAAACTCGCAAGGGAATCAAAACCTACAGTATATAATATTTTACCCACTTTTCCTTCCGGGTTCCGTAGAATGCCGTAGGTTTATACGGAACCCTCAGTGCTCGAGTCCTACTCGTACTTGACCGTTTTATTTTAATGTATATCCGTTACGTATTTTGAGTTCTAACATTACTTTCAATTTTGGCATTTTCCTTTTCTTTTACGAATATTATTATAGGTTAAAGTTTCCATACATTTATATTTCGTAGATACTTATAACTTTTACCCATGTATATATAACTATTTTGAGGGAAATTGGGTCTGCGAGGTCCCAGTTCGCGGCGAACTACTAGTATTTTACATTTAAAAAAATTGTTAATGTTAAAGTATGGCAATAACTTGCAAATTAAATATGATCCACTTTCCGGTTTCCGATTAAGCTGAAATTTGGCATGCATGTATAAATTAGGATGACAATGCAATATTATTGTGACATGGAGATGATCTGATGATGGAGCAGGAAGGTGGCCATAGGAACTCCGTAATTATACTAGTAGTTCGCCTCGAACTGGGACCTCGCAGACCCAATTTCCTTGAAAATGTTAAAACCTTGGGTTTTAGGTATATATGTAGTCAGGTCATAAGTATTGTCACACAGTAAAAACTTTTCTTTTAGAATGCTGGCCACAAAAAAGTTTATTGAATTCGAATTTCGAATTGTTCATGAAAATAAAAATGTATACTTTTTAGAATTTTACTCATTTTTAAATATGGAGTGGACGCTTAAAGAAGACCGTGTTGCAATTATTGCGTTGCATCGTTGCGGTTACGCGCCAATTCAAATTTTTGACATACTGAAAAATTTGAATATAACCAAAAGATTCGTTTATCGTACCATCAAACGATACAATGAAGACTCTAGTGTAGATGACAGGTCAAGAAGTGGTCGCCCTCGGTCTGTTAGGACTCCAGCAGTGATAAAAGCTGTGAAGGCGCGAATTCAAAGAAATCCCAAACGTAAGCAGAAACTGTTGGCCCTTCAGATGGGGTTAAGCAGAACCACGGTGAAAAGGGTGTTAAATGAAGACTTAGGGCTTCGGGCATATCGAAGAAAAACAGGACATCGTTTAAATGCTCGTCTAATGGACCTGAGACTGAAGAGATGCCGCGCTTTGTTGAAGCGGTAGGTACGCGAGAAAAAAATATCGAGAAATTCTTTTTTCGGATGAAAAAATTTTTACCGTAGAAGAGAGCTACAACAAACAAAATGATAAGGTGTACGCACACAGTAGTGAAGAAGCGAGCAACCGTATTCCGCGTGTCCAACGAGGTCATTTTCCATCCTCGCTCATGGTATGGTTGGGAGTTTCTTATTGGGGCTTAACAGAGGTACATTTTTGTGAGAAAGGTGTAAAAACGAATGCAGTTGTGTATCAAAATACAGTCCTGACGAACCTTGTGGAACCTGTTTCTCATACCATGTTCAATAACAGGCACTGGGTATTCCAACAAGATTCGGCGCCAGCTCATAGAGCGAAGAACACACAAGACTGGCTGGCGGCGCGTGAAATCGACTTCATCCGGCACGAAGACTGGCCCTCCTCCAGTCCAGATTTGAGTCCGTTAGATTACAAGATATGGCAACACTTGGAGGAAAAGGCGTGCTCAAAGCCTCATCCCAATTTGGAGTCACTCAAGACATCCTTGATTAAGGCAGCAGCCGATATTGACATGGACCTCGTTCGTGCTGCGATAGACGACTGGCCGCGCAGATTGAAGGCCTGTATTCAAAATCACGGAGGTCATTTTGAATAAACTTTATTGTCATAAGAATCTATGTTTTGTTAAGTTCATTTTGGTATATAAATGGTTACATAATAAATAAACTTGTTCCAATAATTTTATATTAAACATGTGACAGAATTTATGACCTGACTAGGTATATACATGGGTAAAAGTTATAAGTATCTACGAAGTATAAATGTATGGAAACTTTAACCTATAATATTCGTAAAAGGGAAAAAAATATTCGTAAAAGGAAAGGAAAATGCCAAAATTGAAAGTAATTTTAAAACTCAAAATACGTAACGGATATATATTTAAAAAAAAAAAAAAGGTAGCACTCCGGGAGTGCCGGCAGAAGTGAAAACTTCAATATTAACGTTGTGTTTAATTATAAGTATAAAAATAAAAATAATCAATATTACTATAGTTTTTACAAAAAATCTCACAAAAACTTCATAGTTTGTAGCACTTGTTTACGAAAAAGTTGCCGATGCAATGGACATTAGAAAAATTGGAATTGGAAAAAAATATCTAGCTTCACTTGTGTTATACAGCAAATTTATTTGTGTTTGTTATTGACCGAGCGAAGCGAGGTCTTAGAGTCGAAAGCCGCGAAATGCCTGCGTGTGGACCAGTTTAACGCTTGACCTCTGGTGCTTAAGTTTGGTCGACGTTTACTTGAAAACGGTTAATCCAAATTAAATGAAATTTTACACACAAATTAAGAAGGTTAATTGGATAATTTAAGTGAAACAATTAGCTAAATAGGTTCCAGGGTTGCAGAGATATAGGTGACTTAAAGTCTTTACGATAGGTCTGACGATTATTTCAAAACTGGAGCGCTGATAATTTTTTTTCTAACATATAAACATTTTTTATAAGCGACACAAATATATTAGCCAAAGTGTATGTTTGTATGTATGTTTGTTACGCGATAACTGGAGAACCAATGGTCCAATCTGCATGAAACTTTGCAAACGCGTAATGTAAATCCATAGAATTTTTAAGTTCGAACATGAGCCAAATCGGTCGAAGGGTTCAAGAGTTAAAGAAATTGCTTTATTACAATGAAACCGATGATCCAGTCTTGATAAAACTTTTTAAACAGGTAGTACAAACTAATAGAATTCTCACGTCCAAAAATGAGCCAAATCGGTGCAAGGGTTGTAGAGTTATAGAGAATACAAAATTACAATGTTTATCGATTGTAATATTATGAAAACTGCAGGGATATTCAGTTATCCGTCGGGAAACCGAACCAAAGACCGAATTGTCAAAAATCGATGCGACGTAAAACGTCATTTCATACATTTTTGACAATTTGGTCCTAGGTTCGGTTCCCTAACGAATAAGTAAATAGCCATGTTGACTTGTTGTGACAATATAAGTATTATGAATTTAAATGATCGTGCGGGTGCAGGATATGTTCATAGTTTTTATTTGATACATCAAGTTTGATAATAATATTATCCTCGTATAGATCCTACCTGTGGAAGTAGGTACTTAATTTACTGATTTTCAAGTTTGCAAAATACGAGTAGTATATAGGTATAATATTTTGTCCTAAATTTAGTTATTCTCTTTAGTATCAATATAATATACTTTTTAAACTTATTAATCGAACTCCAACCCATTTTTTATTCAAATAGGCTACAGTGCTTCACTTTTGAAAGTAAATTTTACAATTATTTAGATCTATTTTAAGACTCTACTGCTCGTTCGAAAAGTATGAGAAGAACGAGCAAGAAACTTATTGGGATTGTTATTTATGTGTTTATCACATATTATTATGACATTAAAACCATCATCCACTCTAGCATCTGCAAACATCCCTGACGCTCTGTAGTATCAAGACAGCGCTCAAAAGCATCCTGAAAGCATTGTTGTACTGGATCCGTTTTTTGTAAAGTTGTTGTTTGTAAAGTACATCCACAAGTCTTTTGTTTAAAAAAATAATCAATAATTAGGCCTACGTTTGATCACATCCCACCTGATGGAAAGTGCAAATGTGATCGACGAGCTGCACGACGAGATTTTTTTAATGTATATCCGTTACGTATTTTGAGTTTTAACATTACTTTCAATTTTGGCATTTTCCTTTTCTTTTACGAATATTATAGGTTAAAGTTTCCATACATTTATATTTCGTAGATACTTATAACTTTTACCCATGTATATATAACTATTTTGAGGGAAATTGGGTCTGCGAGGTCCCAGTTCGCGGCGAACTACTAGTTAATTAGAATCCTGAGCGTTAGCGAGGGAATCAAAAGAGCACAAGGTCAAAAATCTTTGCACTCGAGTGTGACACATAATTTTTCATCCCCCCTCAGCGAGGAAATAACTCAATGCTAAAAGTTTTTTTTTAATTATTCTCACCATGGATGCGCACAGTGTTGCCAGTGCACTATCTTCAAAAATAACCAGTATTCAATTTTAATTTACGTAGGTACGCTTACTTAGAGTCCTTTTCACGAAAGAGGTCCCACGGAATTTAGCGGAACTAATTTTTTATTCTATTATTATTGGACTTCATATTTTAAATCATTTTCATTTGTTACATAAAATAAATACCTTTTTGATTTAGAAATTAAATATGAGAAATTATGAGGCGTTAAAAAGTTAAAGGTATTTAAACTTTTAAAATGTGCGATAGTGGCGTCCCGCAAAAAGGTCTCCTTTCGTGAAAAGCACTCTACCTATTCGTTTTAGTGATTATTTCCTCATTTTCAGTTTATTACAGTGAGAAATCTTTAATAAAAAAGTTACTAAAAAGTAATACTTAGAAAAAATCTTGCTACTAACTAAATAAAGTTATAAAAAATTGGCTTATTCTATTAACTCTGCTAAATTAACTCATATATTATTTACTATTACAGTACTATATAATTCATTAAAAAAACATTATTGCCTCGAAATGTAACTTTTATCTAAACAACTAACGTAAATATGTAGTTCAAAAGAAACGTAATATGTTACAAAAGTAACTTACTGGTAAGGCTGATGGTGCGCCCAAAGCAAATTAAAAAAAAAAGTTTACTAAAGAGGTTCTTACTCCGAGTTTTTAACAAATTTAAAAAAGTTGTACGCTTATTTCGGTACCATAGAGGTGGAAGTAAATAGGTTTAACTAGTAGTTCGCCGCGAACTGGGACCTCGCAGACCCAATTTCCCTCAAAATAGTTATATATACATGGGTAAAAGTTATAAGTATCTACGAAATATAAATGTATGGAAACTTTAACCTATAATATTCGTAAAAGAAAAGGAAAATGCCAAAATTGAAAGTAATGTTAAAACTCAAAATACGTAACGGATATACATTAAAAAAATCTCGTCGTGCAGCTCGTCGATCACATTTGCACTTTCCATCAGGTGGGATGTGATCAAACGTAGGCCTAATTATTGATTATTTTTTTAAACAAAAGACTTGTGGATGTACTTTACAAACAACAACTTTACAAAAAACGGATCCAGTACAACAATGCTTTCAGGATGCTTTTGAGCGCTGTCTTGATACTACAGAGCGTCAGGGATGTTTGCAGATGCTAGAGTGGATGATGGTTTTAATGTCATAATAATATGTGATAAACACATAAATAACAATCCCAATAAGTTTCTTGCTCGTTCTTCTCATACTTTTCGAACGAGCAGTAGAGTCTTAAAATAGATCTAAATAATTGTAAAATTTACTTTCAAAAGTGAAGCACTGTAGCCTATTTGAATAAAAAATGGGTTGGAGTTCGATTAATAAGTTTAAAAAGTATATTATATTGATACTAAAGAGAATAACTAAATTTAGGACAAAATATTATACCTATATACTACTCGTATTTTGCAAACTTGAAAATCAGTAAATTAAGTACCTACTTCCACAGGTAGGATCTATACGAGGATAATATTATTATCAAACTTGATGTATCAAATAAAAACTATGAACATATCCTGCACCCGCACGATCATTTAAATTCATAATATATTGTCACAACAAGTCAACATGGCTATTTACTTATTCGTTAGGGAACCGAACCTAGGACCAAATTGTCAAAAATGTATGAAATGACGTTTTACGTCGCATCGATTTTTGACAATTCGGTCTTTGGTTCGGTTTCCCGACGGATAACTGAATATCCCTGCAGTTTTCATAATATTACAATCGATAAACATTGTAATTTTGTATTCTCTATAACTCTACAACCCTTGCACCGATTTGGCTCATTTTTGGACGTGAGAATTCTATTAGTTTGTACTACCTGTTTAAAAAGTTTTATCAAGACTGGATCATCGGTTTCATTGTAATAAAGCAATTTCTTTAACTCTTGAACCCTTCGACCGATTTGGCTCATGTTCGAACTTAAAAATTCTATGGATTTACATTACGCGTTTGCAAAGTTTCATGCAGATTGGACCATTGGTTCTCCAGTTATCGCGTAACAAACATACATACAAACATACACTTTGGCTAATATATTTGTGTCGCTTATAAAAAATGTTTATATGTTAGAAAAAAAATTATCAGCGCTCCAGTTTTGAAATAATCGTCAGACCTATCGTAAAGACTTTAAGTCACCTATATCTCTGCAACCCTGGAACCTATTTAGCTAATTGTTTCACTTAAATTATCCAATTAACCTTCTTAATTTGTGTGTAAAATTTCATTTAATTTGGATTAACCGTTTTCAAGTAAACGTCGACCAAACTTAAGCACCAGAGGTCAAGCGTTAAACTGGTCCACACGCAGGCATTTCGCGGCTTTCGACTCTAAGACCTCGCTTCGCTCGGTCGATTATGTTTTTGTCTCTAGAGGGTAAAGTAAATTTGAATTTCTCTAGAGAATAATATGGACTTTTCCAGTCAGATATCGAAGCGCAAAAATACACTTTCCGAGGTGGGGGGATGAAAAAGTATTTTTAATAATTTTGTATATTTACTACCCCTTTCCTCAAGAACGCGTACAGGTATTAAATTGAAATTCATACCAAATACTCAGCTTTATAATAACTTTAATCTGTAAAAAAATCAAACATCTATGTCAACACAATCAAAGGAAACAGCAATTTTAGCCGTATATTTTCAAACTCGCAAGTACTCGCAAGGGAGTCAAAACCTACAGTATATAATATCCCATCAAAAACATAAATGTGAAAAGAGAGCCAAGTTCCATATTACGATGTATGTACTCATAGTTACACCTATGATTTGGTAGTTGACTTCAACGACAAAAGAAGTGAGATCTAAATGGGTGCCAAGTTCAATGGTCAGTCCTGAAAAATATTTTCAACCACATAAAATATTTTATTACAACTTAAAAGATTATTTCTTCTTATCACTTAGAATTAATATTATTTTGAAGCCCAAAGTTCGACTTGGCTAGTTCTCATGGGTACCATACGACGAAGTATCATTAAGATAAGACAATAGATACTTTATTGTACACCACATAATGTTACAGAAAATACATAAGTACAAAATTGAAAATTACAATGTACAAGTGGCGGTCTTATCGTTAAAGAGCGATTTCTTCCAGACAACCAATGGATGGAGGGGACTAATTTACACGATAAAAGACGGTGGCGCACTAATTAGCATTAAGTGCTAGCCAAGTCAAACTTTGGGCTTCAAAATAATATTAATTCTAAGTGATAAGAAGAAATAATCTTTTAAGTTGTAATAAAATATTTTTCATCCCACTATCTCGGAAAGTGTAGTTTTACTCATCGATATCTGACTGGAAAAGTCTATATTTTCCTCTAGAGAAATTCAAACTTACTTTACCCTCTAGAGACAAAAAACATAATTAAACCTATTTACTTCCACCTCTATGGTACCGAAATAAGCGTACAACTTTTTTAAATTTGTTAAAAACTCGGAGTAAGAACCTCTTTAGTAAACTTTTTTTTTTAATTTGCTTTGGGCGCACATTCAGCCTTGCCAGTAAGTTACTTTTGTAACATATTACGTTTCTTTTGAACTATATTTACGTTAGTTGTTTAGATATAAGTTACATTTAGAGGCAATAATGTTTTTAATGAATTATATAGTACTGTAATAGTAAATAATAGTTGAGTTAATTTAGCAGAGTTAATAGAATAAGCGAATTTTTTATAACTTTATCTAGTTAGTAGCAAGATTTTTTCTAACTTTTTTATTAACGATTTCTCACTGTAATAAACTGAAAATGAGAAAATAATCACTAAAACGAATAGGTAGAGTGCTTTTCACGAAAGGAAACCTTTTTGCGGGACGCCACTATTGCACATTTTAAAAGTTTAAATACCTTTACCTTTTTAACGCCTCATAATTTCTCATATTTAATTTCTTAATCAAAAAGGTATTTATTTTATGTAACAAATAAAAATTATTTAAAATATGAAGTCCAATAATAATAGAATAAAAAATTAGTTCCGCTAAATTCCGTGGGTCCTATTTCGTGAAAAGGACTCTAAGTAAGCGTACCTACGTAAATTAAAATTGAATACTGGTTATTTTTGAAGATAGTGCACTGGCAACACTGTGCGCATCCATGGTGAGAATAATTAAAAAAAAACTTTTAGCATTGAGTTATTTCCTCGCTCCATGAAAAATTATGTGTCACACTCGAGTGCAAAGATTTTTGACCTTGTGCTCTTTTGATTCCCTCGCTAACGCTCAGGATTCTAATTAATAAATCACTCGCTACGCTCGTGATTTAATTTTAGAATCCCTCGCTAGCTCGGTCATACAAACTGAGCACGCGGTAAAAATGCAACTTTGCACTCTTGTATAACAAATAACTATTATGTGGTTGTAAATATTTTTCAGGACTGACCATTGAACTTGGCACCCATTTAGATCTCACTTCTTTTGTCGTTGAAGTCAACTACCAAATCATAGGTGTAACTATGAGTACATACATCGTAATATTGAACTTGGCTCTCTTTTCACATTTATGTTTTTGATGGGATATCATTGGTTTTTGTACAGTACTTTTTAGTATGTAATAGGTTTAAGACACCCAGTCATAATAAGATTAATACCAAATGATTATTTTATTGCACCTCCCCCCACCCCACTGCTCCATGGCACGGCCGTCGCACCGCGAACCGCGGCCCGTGAGCCTCGCCGTGCTTCGATATACCTATACCTATAATTAGTTTAGTACTTATTTATATATAGCATTTATGTGCACTATTGATTTGAATATTGTACCTTATTTCCCTAATTCGTTGATTGTATCTAATCAATTGATTTTTAAACAATACTAGTTACTGATCTAGACACGCGGCAGCGAGTCAAGCCAAGTTCAAGCAAAGGAACTGGCGACCGCGCCGTGTGTTATATTACACGAACCATCCAAAGCGCGTTTTGACGACTTTTTACACCCTCGTTCTACAAAAACTATTACACATAGACAAGTCAAATTTGGCACATATACTTAAATATACGAACTATATCTCTGTTCCAAATTCCAATAACACAGCTCAAACGGTTATTTAGATATGAACATCCAGTAATCGGTGAAGTTAATACATACTGAGGGATAGATCAAAAGTAATATCCCAGTTCCAGATGACCTAGAAAGCTGAAATTTGGCATCCCGATAGGTAATGTCGTAGTAACAAAGGGAAAAATCAGAAACTAGTATTTTTTTATCATTTTAAATTATTATTTTTTTTTTTTAAATGTATGATATTAAAGTTTACGACGCCTAGGAACACATAAAGCAATACACGTTGCATTTTGCTATAATTTTTGTGTAGGCGGCTATTTTCTGTTAGATACTACGAAGTGCGCGCGAGTCAACTATTCCTACTAATATAATTATAAATATAAATACAAACTTTATACCTACTGTACGTATGGATATTATGTTTTTTACTTTTTCACGCCTAAACGGGTGGGCCGATTGACTTTAAATTTGGTATTATAAAAAATATAGCTTAGACCCCTGGAATAACATAATATACACTACTGTACCAAACTGTATAGCGGGTAAAACAGCTAGGCACAGCTAGTCACTAATAAAAATAGGTTACTGGTACCTACGTAACAATTGTATATCCTATGTAAATACCTATCAATATATCGACTCACCAGCACAAGGCGGCTCAGTAACATAGAGGTAATAATATTAACATTGTTTACAATAAAAATAATGTATGTATATCGCCTTAGGTGCTAGTTGGTGTAAACATTTTAGATACCTACGTACCTGTAACGTATAGTCATAATATTATAGGTATGTGGCGGTATCTTGGGGCACGGCAGTGCCCCCGCCAAGTCGTCGTCATTACAAGTCTTGTCGGCTTAGGTTTCTATTTTCATACTGCAAAAGCGTGCAATTCGTGCCATCTATGAGATGCGCCCAAGAGATTCTTTAAAGGAGCTCTTTAAAGAGATAAATATACTGACCCTACCATCTTTGTACATTTACGAAAATATTATGTATGTCAGAAAAAATTTAGATAAATTCAAGTTAAATAGTGACACTCATAGCTTTAATACTAGAAATAAGAATAAGTTAGCTGTACCTCGATTCAGATTGTCCAAAACGAGCCATAAATCATTTTTAGGGAATTGTGTACGTTTTTATAATAAAATCCCTGATGAAATAACGGGGCTCACAGAAGGTAAATTCAAAAGCCGTGTTAAAGACATATTACAAAAGAAAGCCTATTATAAAATTAGCCAATACATAGAAGACAAAGATGCCTGGAAACCTCTGCAACCACCTGTAAATAAATTATGTAACCAAGATAATAATTGTAAACACATATTTAAAAAAAGCAATCCCTATGAGTTTCTTGCTCATTCTTCTCATAGAGGTGCCTTGCGAATGAGCGGTAGAATATTAAAATAAAATGTAAAATTGACTTGCAAAAGTGCTCCATTGTAGCCTATTTGAATAAATGAATTTTGAGTTTGAGTTTGAGTTTGGTCGAAATTCTAATCCAGTTTCAGATGATCTAAAAAGTTAAATTTCCAACCAGGTAGGCGGTCGACGGTAGGTATATAAGATAGCTGGGGAATATAGATTTAGACACGCGGCAGCGAGTCAAGCCAAGTTCAAGCAAAGGAACTGGCGACCGCGCCGTGTGTTATATTACACGAACCGTCCAAAGCGCGTTTTGACGACTTTTTACACCCTCGTTATACAAAAACTATTACACATAGACAAGTCAAATTTGGCACATATACTACAATATACGAACTATATCTCTGTTCCAAATTCCAATAACACAGCTCAAACGGTTATTTAGATATAAACATCCAGTAATCGGTGAAGTTAATACATACTGAGGGATAGATCAAAAGTAATATCCCAGTTCCAGATGACCTAGACAGCTGAAATTTGGCATCCCGATAGGTAATGTCGTAGTAACAAAGGGAAAAATCAGAAACTAGTATTTTTCTATCATTTTAAATTATTATTATTTTTTAAAAAATGTATGATATTAAAGTTTGGAACGCCTAGGAACGCATAAAGCAATACATGGTGCATGTTGCTATAATTTTTGTGTAGGCGGCTATTTTCCGTTAGATACTACGAAGTGCGCGCGAGTCCACTATTCCTACTAATATAATTATAAATAAAAACTTTATACCTTTATACCTACTGTACGTATGGATACATGTTTTTTTTTACTTTTTCACGCCTAAACTGGTGGGCCGATTGACTTTAAATTTGGTATAATAAAAAATATAGCTTAGACCCCTGGAATAACATAATATACACTACTGTACCAAACTGTATAGCGGGTAAAACAGCTAGGCACAGCTAGTCACTAATAAAAATAGGTTCCTGGTACCTACGCTACGTAACAATTGTATATCCTATGTAAATACCTATCAATATATCGACTCACCAGCACAAGGCGGCTCAGTAACATAGAGGTAATAATATTAACATTGTTTACAATAAAAATAATGTAGGTATGTATATCGCCTTAGGTGCTAGTTGGTGTAAACATTTTAGATACCTACGTACCTGTAACGTATAGTATAGTCATAATATTATAGGTATGTGGCGGTATCTGGGGGCACGGCAGTGCCCCCGCCATGTCGTCGTCATTACAAGTCTTGTCGGCTTAGGTTAGGTTAGTCTTTTGTTCGAAATTCTAATCCAGTTCCAGATGATCTCAAAAAGTTAAATTGCCATCCAGGTAGGCGGTTGGTATAAGATAGCTGGGTGAATATAGATAAATTTATCAGTAACTAGTATTGTTTAAAAATCAATTGATAAGGTACAATATTCAAATCAATAGTGCACATGAATGCTACATATTTAGACACGCGGCAGCGAGTCAAGCCAAGTTCAAGCAAAGGAACTGGCGACCGCGCCGTGTGTTATATTACACGAACCATCCAAAGCGCGTTTTGACGACTTTTTACACCCTCGTTATACAAAAACTATTGCACATAGACAAGTCAAATTTGGCACATATACTACAATATACGAACTATATCTCTGTTCCAAATTCCAATAACACAGCTCAAACGGTTATTTAGATATAAACATCCAGTAATCGGTGAAGTTAATACATACTGAGGGATAGATCAAAAGTAATATCCCAGTTCCAGATGACCTAGACAGCTGAAATTTGGCATCCCGATAGGTAATGTCGTAGTAACAAAGGGAAAAATCAGAAACTAGTATTTTTCTATCATTTTCAATTATTATTAATTTTTAAAAAATGTATGATATTAAAGTTTGGAACGCCTAGGAACGCATAAAGCAATACATGGTGCATGTTGCTATAATTTTTGTGTAGGCGGCTATTTTCCGTTAGATACTACGAAGTGCGCGCGAGTCCACTATTCCTACTAATATAATTATAAATATAAATAAAAACTTTATACCTTTATACCTACTGTACGTATGGATACATGTTTTTTTTTTACTTTTTCACGCCTAAACTGGTGGGCCGATTGACTTTAAATTTGGTATAATAAAAAATATAGCTTAGACCCCTGGAATAACATAATATACACTACTGTACCAAACTGTATAGCGGGTAAACAGCTAGGCACAGCTAGTCACTAATAAAAATAGGTTCCTGGTACCTACGCTACGTAACAATTGTATATCCTATGTAAATAGTAAATACCTATCAATATATCGACTCACCAGCACAAGGCGGCTCAGTAACATAGAGGTAATAATATTAACATTGTTTACAATAAAAATAATGTAGGTATGTATATCGCCTTAGGTGCTAGTTGGTGTAAACATTTTAGATACCTACTTACCTGTAACGTATAGTCATAATATTATAGGTATGTGGCGGTATCTGGGGGCACGGCAGTGCCCCCGCCATGTCGTCGTCATTACAAGTCTTGTCGGCTTAGGTTAGGTTAGTGTTTTGTTCGAAATTCTAATCCAGTTCCAGATGATCTCAAAAAGTTAAATTGAAATCCAGGTAGGCGGTTGGTATAAGATAGCTGGGTGAATATAGATAAATTTATCAGTAACTAGTATTGTTTAAAAATCAATTGATAAGGTACAATATTCAAATCAATAGTGCACATGAATGCTACATATAAATAAGTACTAAATTAATTATAGGTATAGGTATATCGAAGCACGGCGAGGCTCACGGTGCGCGGTGCGACGGCCGTGCCGTGGAGAAGTGGGGTGGGGGGAGGTGCAATATATAATCATTTGGTATTATAATCTTATAATGACTGAGTGTTTTAACCTATTACATACTAAAAAGTACTGTACAAAAAGCAATGATATCCCATCAAAAACATAAATGTGAAAAGAGAGCCAAGTTCAATATTACGATGTATGTACCTACTCATAGTTACCTATGATTTGGTAGTTGACTTCAACGACAAAAGAAATGAGATCTAAATGGGTGCCAAGTTCAATGGTCAGTCCTGAAAAATATTTACAACATAAAATATTTTATTACAACTTAAAAGATTATTTCTTCTTATCACTTAGAATTAATATTATTTTGAAGCCCAAAGTTTGACTTGGCTAGTTCTCATGGGTACCATACGACGAAGTATCATTGGGATAAGACAATAGATATACTTTATTGTATACCACATAATGTTAGAAAATACATAAGTACATAATTAAAATTAAAAATTACAATGTACAAGTGGCGGTCTTCTCGTTAAAGAGCGATTTCTTCCAGACAACCAATGGATGGAGGGGACTAATTTACACGATAAAAGACGGTGGCGCACTAATTAGTATTAAGTGCGTTTAATAGTGATCAAGCTAAAGTTAAGAGAGAACCTACCTAGTATATTATGAGAACTGGCCAAGTCAAACTTTGGGCTTCAAAATAATATTAATTCTAAGTGATAAGAAGAAATAATCTTTTAAGTTGTAATAAAATATTTTATGTTGTAAATATTTTTCAGGACTGACCATTGAACTTGGCACCCATTTAGATCTCATTTCTTTTGTCGTTGAAGTCAACTACCAAATCATAGGTAACTATGAGTAGGTACATACATCGTAATATTGAACTTGGCTCTCTTTTTACATTTATGTTTTTGATGGGATAAATAAGTACTAAATTAATTATAGGTATAGGTATATCGAAGCACGGCGAGGCTCACGGTGCGCGGTGCGATGGCCGTGCCGTGGAGAAGTGGGGTGGGGGGAGGTACAATAAATAATCATTTGGTATTATAATCTTATAATGACTGAGTGTTTTAACCTATTACATACTAAAAAGTACTGTACAAAAAGCAATGATATCCCATCAAAAACATATATGTGAAAAGAGAGCCAAGTTCAATATTACGATGTATGTACCTACTCATAGTTACCTATGATTTGGTAGTTGACTTCAACGACAAAAGAAATGAGATCTAAATGGGTGCCAAGTTCAATGGTCAGTCCTGAAAAATATTTACAACATAAAATATTTCTTACAACTTAAAAGATTATTTCTTCTTATCACTTAGAATTAATATTATTTTGAAGCCCAAAGTTTGACTTGGCTAGTTCTCATGGGTACCATACGACGAAGTATCATTGGGATAAGACAATAGATACTTTATTGTATACCACATAATGTTAGAAAATACATAAGTACATAATTAAAATTAAAAATTACAATGTACAAGTAAGTGGCGGTCTTCTCGTTAAAGAGCGATTTCTTCCAGACAACCAATGGATGGAGGGGACTAATTTACACGATAAAAGACGGTGGCGCACTAATTAGTATTAAGTGCGTTTAATAGTGATCAAGCTAAAGTTAAGAGAGAACCTACCTAGTATATTATGAGAACTGGCCAAGTCAGTCTTTAGGCTTCAAAAAATATTAATTCTAAGTGATAAGAGGAAATAATCTTTTAAGTTGTAAGAAATATTTTATGTTGTAAATATTTTTCAGGACTGACCATTGAACTTGGCACCCATTTAGATCTCATTTCTTTTGTCGTTGAAGTCAACTACCAAATCATAGGTAACTATGAGTAGGTACATACATCGTAATATTGAACTTGGCTCTCTTTTCACATATATGTTTTTGATGGGATAAATTTATCAGTAACTAGTATTGTTTAAAAATCAATTGATTAGGTACAATATTCAAATCAATAGTGCACATAAATGCTATATATAAATAAGTACTAAATTAATTATAGGTATAGGTATATCGAAGCACGGCGAGGCTCACGGGCCGCGGTGCCGCGGTGCGACGGCCGTGCCATGGAGCAGTGGGGTGCAATAAAATAATCATTTGGTATTAATCTTATTATGACTGGGTGTCTTAAACCTATTACATACTAAAAAGTACTGTACAAAAAGCAATGATATCCCATCAAAAACATAAATGTGAAAAGAGAGCCAAGTTCAATATTACGATGTATGTACTCATAGTTACCTATGATTTGGTAGTTGACTTCACCGACAAAAGAAGTGAGATCTAAATGGGTGCCAAGTTCAATGGTCAGTCTTGAAAAATATTTACAACAACATAAAATATTTTATTACAACTTAAAAGATTATTTCTTCTTATCACTTAGAATTAATATTATTTTGAAGCCCAAAGTTTGACTTGGCTAGTTCTCATTGGTACCATACGACGAAGTATCATTAAGATAAGACAATAGATACTTTATTGTACACCACATAATGTTACAGAAAATACATAAGTACATAATAAAAATTAAAAATTAAAATGTACAAGTGGCGGTCTTATCGTTAAAGAGCGATTTCTTCCAGACAACCAATGGATGGAGGGGACTAATTTACACGATAAAAGACGGTGGCGCACTAATAAGGATTAAGTGCGTTTAATAGTGATCAAGCTAAAGTTAAGTGAGTATCTACCTAGTATATTATGAGAACTGGCCAAGTCAGTCTTTAGGCTTCAAAATAATATTAATTCTAAGTGATAAGAAGAAATAATCTTTTAAGTTGTAATAAAATATTTTATGTTGTTGTAAATATTTTTCAAGACTGACCATTGAACTTGGCACCCATTTAGATCTCACTTCTTTTGTCGGTGAAGTCAACTACCAAATCATAGGTAACTATGAGTACATACATCGTAATATTGAACTTGGCTCTCTTTTCACATTTATGTTTTTGATGGGATAAATTTATCTATATTCACCCAGCTATCTTATTATACCTACCGCCTACCTGGATGGAAATTTAACTTTTTAGATCATCTGGAACTGGATTAGAATTTCGATCAAAAGAAACCTAAGCCGACAAGACTTCTAATGACGACGACTTGGCGGGGGACCGCCACATACCTATAATATTATGACTATACGTTACATGTACGTAGGTATCTAAAATGTTTACACCAACTAGCACCTAAGGCGATATACATACGTTATTTTTTTTGTAAACGATGTTAATATTATTACCTCTATGTTACTGAGCCGCCTTGATGCTGGTGAGTCGATATATTGATAGGTATTTACAATTGTTACGTAGGGACCAGGAACCTATTTTTTTTTTTTTTTATTCTAGGGCTATATTTATTATACCAAATTTAAAGTCAATCGGCCCACCCGTTTAGGCGTGAAAAAGAAAATAAAACCGGTCAAGTACGAGTAGGACTCGAGCACCGAGGGTTCCGTACAAACCTACGGGTTTCTACGGAACCCTAAGGAAAGTGGGTATAATATTATATTATGTAGGTTTTGATTCCCTTGCGAGTACATACTTGCGACTTTGAAAATATGCGGCTAAAATTGCTGTTTCTTTTGATTGCGTTTACATAGATGTTTGATTTTTTTACAGCTTATAGTTATTATAAAGCTGAGTATTTGGTATGAATTTCAATTTAATACCTGTACGCGTTCTTGAGAAAAGGGGTAGTAAATACAAAATTATAAAAAATATTTTTTTATGTGATGTAACTAAAAATTTACAGTTTTCGCAATTTTTCCTGTGCCTATAATTTAAGACGTTGCTGCGTACCAAATTTCAAGATTCTGAGTTGACGGCAAGTACCCTGTAGGTTTTGATTCCCTTGAGAGTAGTCGCGCGTTAAAAAATACGGTTGAAATTGCTGTTTCTTTTGAATACGTTGAGATAGAGGTTTGATTTTATTACAGTTTAAAGGTATTATAAACCTTAGTATTTGATATGAATTTCAGTTTAATACCTGCACGCGTTCATGAGAAATAAGGTAGTAAGTATGAAATTATTAAAAATATTTTTTATATGATGTAACTAAAAATGTGCAGTTTTCGCAATTTTTCCTTTATCTGTGCTCTAAGGAGTTGCTTCGCGCCAAATTTCAAGATTCTAAGTTCACGGGAAGTACCCTGTAGGTTTTGATATTTTGAGAGTAGTTGCGAGTTTAAAATAGCGACTAAAATTGCTTTTTCTTTTGAATGGGTTGACATAGAGGTTTGATTTTATTACAGTTTAAAGGTATTATAAACTTGAGTATTTGATATGAATTTCGATTTGATACGTTTACGCGTTCATGAGAAAATTGGTAATAGGTATAAAATTATTCAAAATATTTTTTTCATATGATGCAAATAAAAATTTATGGTTTTCGCAATTTTTCCTTTATCTGTGCTCTAAGGAGTTACTTTGTGCCAAATTTCAAAATTCTGAGTTCACGGGAAGTGCCCCCTAGGTTTTGATTTATTTGGAAATGTCGAAAATTTGCTGAAATTTGCGACATATTCGACTATATCTTTTGATTGCGTTGGCCTAGAAGTTTGAAATTTTTACAGCTCCAAGAAGCAACGGAGCTTAGTATTTTCTATAAATTTCAGCTTGTTACCTCCACGCGTTCCTGAGAAAAAGGGTCTTGACAGACAGACAGACAGACAGACAGACGGACGGACAACAAAGTGATCCTATAAGGGTTCCGTTTTTTTCCTTTTGAGGTACGGAACCCTAAAAAACATATATCCATACGTACAGTAGGTATAAAGTTTGTATTTATAATCGACCGAGCGAAGCGAGGTCTTAGAGTCGAGAGCCACGAAAAGCCTGCGTTTTGACCAGTTTAACGGTTGACCTCTGGTGCTTAAGTTTGATCGACATTTACTCAAAAACGGTTAATCCAAATTAAATGAAACTTTGCACACAGGTTAAGTAGATTAATATAATAATTATAATAAAAAAATAGCCAAATAGAATTTAGAGTTGTAGAGATATAGGTGACTTAAAGTCTTTACGATAGGTCTTACGATTATTTCAAAACTGAAGCGCTGATAATTTTTTTTCTAACATATACACATTTTTTATAAGCGACATAAATATATTATCAAAAGTGTATGTTTGTATGTATGTTTGTTACGCGATAACTGGAAAACCAATGGTCCAATCTTTATGAAACTTTGCAAACGCGTAATATAAATCCATAGAATTTTTAAGTTCGAACATGAGCCAAATCGGTCGATGGGTTTTAGAGTTAAAGAGATTGCTTTATTACAACGAAACCGATGATCCAGTCTTGATAAAAACTTTTTAAACAGGTAGTAAAAACTAAAAGAATTCTCACGTCCAAAAATGAGCCAAATCGGTGCAAGGGTTGTAGAGTTATAGAGAATACAAAATTACAATGTTTATCGATTGTAATATTATGAGAACTGCAGGGGGATAACTGAATACAGTTATCCGTCAGGAAACCGAACCAAAGACCGAATTGTCAAAAATCGATACGACGTAATACGTCATTTCATACATTTTTGACTATTCGGTCCTAGGTTCGGTTCCCTAACGGATAAGTGAATAGCCATGTTGACTTACTCAATATAATTATGAATTTAAATGATCGTGCGGGTGCAGGATATGTTCATAGTTTTTATTTGATACGTCAAGTTAGATAATAATATTATCCTCGTATAGATTCTACCAGTGGAAGTAGGTACTTAATTTACTGATTTTCAAGTTTGCAAAATACGAGTTGTATATAGGTATAATTAATTGCCCTAAATTTAGGTATTCTTTTTAGTATCAATATAATATACTTTCTAAACTTATTAATCAAAGTCCAACCCATTTTTTATTCAAATAGGCTACAGTGCTTCACTTTTGAAAGTAAATTTTACAATTATTTTGATCTATTTTAAGACGCTACTGCTCGTTCGAAAAGCATATCTATGAGAAGAACGAGCAAGAAACTTATTGGGATTGTTATTTATGTGCTTATCACATATTATTATGACATTAAAACCATCATCCACTCTAACATCTGCAAACATCCCTGACGCTCTGTAGTATCGAGACAGCACCAAAGCATCCTGAAAGCATTGTTGTATTGGATCCGCAGCGCCTTGAGATCCCTGTTTGTAAAGTTCATCCACAAGTTTTTTAAAAATACTAATTAGGCCTACGTTTGATCACATCCCACCTGATTGAAGGAAAGTGCAAATGTGATCGACGAGCTGCACGTATATAAAGTCTGATAATGCCTTGAGATACATCTTGAAAACCTGCGAGCCAACATGTTACGCGTGACTGTCAAAGCTCTGCGTTCTCGCTCCAATTCTAATAGTCATCGTCGGCTACTACAATATCAATATAATTGCTATCGTAAATTTGCTGTATAACACAAGTGAAGCTAGATATTTTTTTCCAATTCCAATTCTTCTAATGTTCACTGCATCGACAACTTTTTCATAAACAAGTGCTACAAACTATGAAGATTTTGTGGGAGTTTTTGTAAAAACTATAGTATTATTTATTATTTTATTCTATTATTTTCTGCAAGTGAATACACACATATCCTTTAATATTTTATTATTATTGAAACTTTGATCACAACAACTAGAATAGTCACAGAGATAAAGATTTTTTTAAATATATCCGTTACGTATTTTGAGTTTTAAAATTACTTTCAATTTCGGCATTTTCCTTTCCTTTTACGAATCTTTTTTTTCCTTTTAAGAATATTATAGGTTAAAGTTTCCATACATTTATACTTCGGAGATACTTATAACTTTTACCCATGTATTTATACCTAAAACCAAAGGTTTTAACATTTTCAGGGAAATCGGGACTGCGAGGTCCCAGTTCGAGGCGAACTACTAGTTATATTAGTAGGAATAGTGGACTCGCGCGCACTTCGTAGTATCTAACAGAAAATAGCCGCCTACACAAAAATTATAGCAACATGCAACATGTATTGCTTTATGCGTACCTAGGCGTCTCAAACTTTATTATAATAATTTTTTTAAAAATTAATAACAATTTAAAATGATAAAAAAATACTAGTTTCTGATTTTTCCCTTTGTTACTACGACATTACCTATCGGGATGCCAAATTTCAGCTTTCTAGGTCATCTGGAACAGGGATATTACTTTTGATCTATCCCTCAGTATGTATTAACTTCACCGATTACTGGATGTTTATATCTAAACTAGTAGTTCGCCTCGAACTGGGACCTCGCAGACCTAATTTAATTGAAAATGTTAAAACCTTATATTTTTAGTTACCTACCTATACCTAAAGGTAGAAATATAATGTACCTACCTACGAAGTGTGTATATTTATGGAAACTTTAACTTTAATATTTGCAAAAGGTAACCAATATTACCAAATTTCAAAGTAATAATTAAAACTCAAAATACCTACGCTTATTGCAGACAGACGAATGAAATGTGGCTGAGGTCCGCACCTACATCCTCATAGATTGTAGCTCTTGTATAGGAAAAAGTGCCAACCACTGCATTAGAACAATCGGAATGGCTTCTAGCAGATTTTTTTAAAATTTTTAATGACGTAAATATAATAACCATAATATTGATCACTAATAATAACTACGCGTAACATCACATCACCCTGGAAAAAATATCTAGTTTTTTACTGGTGTTTTACAACAAACCAATAACGCGATTTTACGACTATTCCTACCATAATTATTGATAAATTGTAGCAAATTCTAACGTTTTTGTCGTAGCTTAGCGTAGTGACTTTGATCTAATTTGTGATCTCTAATGATGACAATTTATTTATTTAATTATGGTTCATATTTAAAATAAAACCTAACAAAATTAGTTATTAGTTATTCAAAATTAGCCAAAAAAAAGTTGAGGTCACTGGCTCACCCATCCAAATACGAACGCGCATAACGTTGCTTCACTTCGATGATACGTACTTTAAATAAAGCCATTTTTTGAACATAATAATATGAATTATTTACATACGATTAGTCTTCAGATTTTTTTCTGAACTTTAAATAAGTATGTTTATTCAAAATCTGCTAAAGTTCATAAATGGCAAGTACCCTATGAATTGCGATTTATTCAGAGGGTCGAAATGTACGTTATTGGGGCTGTTTTTTTTCAACAATAACTAATAACTAAATTTCAACTCGGTAAGTCTACGGGTTCTAGAGTTAATAGGTCTTGACAGACAGACAGACGGACAACCGAGTGATCATAATTATATGCGTTTCGTCTTTTCCTTTAGAGGTACGAAACTCTAAAAAACGATCCCAATAAGTTTCTTGTTCGTTCTTTTCATAGAGGAGAGGTGCTTTTTGAACGAGCGGTAGCGTCTTAAAATTGAAGTAGATCTAAATAATTGTAATTTTTTACTTTTAAAAGTGGAGCACTATAGCCTATTTGAATAAAAATTTTGAGTGAGATTATATGAAGTGTATTATTACGAGTACTTATCATTAAGGTAAATATTAAATATGGAAATTGGATGTTACTATAGCTATTATTATGTGAACTTGAAAATAGGTAAATTGAGTGCCTACTTCCACCGGTAGGGTCTATTAATATCAAACTTAACGTTTCAAATAAATAATATTTATGAACCCTGCAGTCTTTTAAATTCATATTGTGAGTATGTCAGTTCTCATGTAATTGATAAACATTGTAATTTAGTAATCTCTATAGCTTTACAACCCTTGGAGCGATTTGGCTCATATTTGAACTTGAGAATTATTTTAGTTTGTACTACTTGTTTGCAAAGTTCTATCAAGATTGGATTAACGGTAACGTTGTAATCAAGCAATCTCTATAACTCTAGAACCCTTCGACCGATTTGGCTCATGTTCGAACTTAAAAATTCTATTGTTTCATACTACGTATTTGCTAAGTTTCATAAAGATTGGACTATCCCTTTTCAAGTTATCGCGTAACAAACATACATACAAACATACACTTTTGATAATATATGTATGTCGGTTATAAAAAATGTCTATATATTAGAAAAAAAATTATCAGCGCACCAGTTTTTAAATTATCGTCAGACCTATCGTAAAGACTTTAAGTCACCTATACTCTGCAACCCTGAAGCCTATTTGCCTATTTTTTTTTACTAAAATTATTCAATTAATCTACTGAACCTGTGTGTAAAGTTTCATTAAATTTGGATTAACCGTTTTCGAGTAAATGTCTATCAAACTCAATCACCAGAGGTCAACCGTTAAACTGGTCGAAACGCAGGCTTTTCGCGGCTCTCGACTCTAAGACCTCGCTTCGCTCGGTCGATAACCGTTTGAGCTGTGTTATTGGAATTTGGAACAGAGATATAGTTCGTATATTGTAGTATATGTGCCAAATTTGACTTGTCTATGTGTAATAGTTTTTGTGTAACGAGGGTGTAAAAAGTCGTCAAAACGCGCTTTGGATGGTTCGTGTAATATAACACACGGCGCGGTCGCCAGTTCCTTTGCTTGAACTTGGCTTGACTCGCTGCCGCGTGTCTAGATGCTTGAACTTGGCTTGACTCGCTGCCGCGTGTCTAGATATGGTAGAAAAAGCTACCAAATGGTAGAAATTTTGAAAAATCTACCAAATGGTAGAATTTTTGGAAAATCTACCAAATGGTAGATAATTTAATGGTAGTTTTTGGTAAAATATTTTCATGGTTGAAAAAGCTACCAAATGGTAGAAATTTTAAAAAAGCTACCGAATGGTAGAAATTTTGAAAAATCTAACAAATAGTAGAAATTTTGATAATCTACGAAATGATAGAAATTTCGAGAAATCTACGAAATGGTAGAAATTTTAATAAATCTACCAAATGGTAGAAATTTTGAAAAATCTACCAAATGGTAGAAATTTTGAAAACTCTACGAAATGTTAGATAATTTAATGATAGTTTTTGGTAAAATATTTTCATGGTAGAAAAAGCTACCAAATGGTAGAAATTTCGAAAATTTTGAAGTACCAGGAGACCAGAAACATGTAGGAGATGTTTGGCTCATTTCGTGAAATTCCGGCGAAGTTAAGATTTGACAAATGACAAATTTGACGCGTTCGATTTTTAATTTTTTTTGAAATTAGAATACGTCTAATGACGCAATTGTAAAATCCGAACTTAACCGGAATCTCACGAAATGAGCCGAACATCTCCTACATGTTTCTGGTCTCCTAGTACTTCGTAAAAGTTTCAATACACATAACTCAAGAACTGCTGTACCGATTTTAATAATCTATGATTTCTTCAATCTGTCGCCATCTCTACTAATATGCATGTTAAAAAATATCAACCAATTGCACGAAATTTTTTTTAAAAATCGAAAGACATTTGTCAAATCTGAACTTCACCGAAAACCGAATCTAACCGTATCCGAATTTCACGAGCCGAACATCTCCAACATTTCTGGTGTCCTGGTACTTCGTAAAAGTTTCAATACTCATAACTAAAGAACGCCTGGACCGATTTTGATGATCTATGGTTTTTTCGATTCGTCTTCTTCTCGACTATATTATGCATGTTAAAAAATATCAACAAAATTATGTACGAAAAAAAAATTAAAATAGAAATAAATTTGTCAAATCCTAACTTCACCGAAAAACGAACCGAATAAGAAACCGAATTTCACAAAATGAACAGAACATCTTCTACATGTTTCTGGTGTTAGGGTACCTAATGTACGAGTAGTAAGCTTATATCCCACCAAAAACATTCTGTAAAAAACTAGCCAAGTCTCGATGGAGCTGCTTGTTTATCTCTAAAAAGTAATGAAATCTAGACAAAGTCGTGCCAAGTATAAGATTCCTTACTGCGATTTCTTTATTATTATAGTTAATGTTGTGTGACTTGGCCGTTGAAGGGTAGGTACACAAGGGTACAAAACCAGATGCTCCATGACACTTGGATCGCCTAAACATAAGTATTATTGAAATACGTAGCTTTATCAAGCCTACAATTGACTGGTTATCCAATCAACGTTTTCCAAGTGGAAATTTTCTATTGTGAATGGGTAGCGGACAGATTGGTGCAATAGTGTCATGGAGCACCTGGTATAATACCCTTGTGTACCCTTCAACGGCCAAGTCACACAACATTAACTATAATAATAAAGAAATCGCAGTAAGGAATCTTATACTTGGCACGACTTTGTCTAGATTTCATTACTTTTTAGAGATAAACAAGCAGCTCCATCGAGACTTGGCTAGTTTTTTACAGAATGTTTTTGGTGGGATTTCACTTATTTTTGTAGAAACGCTATATTATAAGGTTATCAGAAATACAAACCGTAAGCGCGTTTTAAAATACAGTCAGCGCCATCTAGATACGTGTGCGTTCACTCTTAGTCCAATGCATCATAATATTATACCGGGAAGTGGGCCTAATTAAACTTGCAAGATTTAATTACAGACAGACAGACCGACAGGTGAAAGTAAATAAAAGCTTGTAGTAAAGGCGGTATGTCGATCTCTTCTAATAGTTTGGTTGGGCTCTTATTTTAGTTGGCCACGCTAGATATCGCCTGATCATAACTGACGATTTACGACACATATACACACTCACATATACATATACTATGCCTTAAATATATTTTGAATTAATAAGTTGGATATTACACAATTTTAACCATTGACTGCAAATGTAACTTTGTAATCCTATGCATTTATATGAGATTACAAAGTTATTTATGCAGATAAATTATCTCGAAAACGAGACCGAAATTGCATGTTTTTTTAGTTTTCCTATGGCTTATACAATAAATTCTAAGTATGTACCAAATTTCAGCTCTCTGAGTTTATGGGAAGTACTAGTTCTATTTTGATGATCATGAGTGAGTGAGTGTCGAAAATGCGAAACTTTGCTTTAGCTTAACTCTGGAACTTAATGACCTACAGACTTGAAATTTTGGATTTTAAGTATGTAATTATAGCTTACTAGATGACGAAAATTTCTGTGTTCTGGTCTTATCCAGAGGTTCTCAAATAGGGGCCTGAAAATGCGACGAAATGGTTCCTGTAAAGATGGTACGGCAGTGCTTGCTTCGCGCTCGACTTGGCGGGGGCACTACCGTGCCCCCAGATAAAGTGGATTTAGTTTTAAAAAGTTAGTTAAAACTAGTAGTTCGCCGCGAACTGGGACCTCGCAGACCCAATTTCCCTCAAAATAGTTATATATACATGGGTAAAAGTTATAAGTATCTACGAAATATAAATGTATGGAAACTTTAACCTATAATATTCGTAAAAGAAAAGGAAAATGCCAAAATTGAAAGTAATGTTAAAACTCAAAATACGTAACGGATATACATTAAAAAAATCTCGTCGTGCAGCTCGTCGATCACATTTGCACTTTCCATCAGGTGGGATGTGATCAAACGTAGGCCTAATTATTGATTATTTTTTTAAACAAAAGACTTGTGGATGTACTTTACAAACAACAACTTTACAAAAAACGGATCCAGTACAACAATGCTTTCAGGATGCTTTTGAGCGCTGTCTTGATACTACAGAGCGTCAGGGATGTTTGCAGATGCTAGAGTGGATGATGGTTTTAATGTCATAATAATATGTGATAAACACATAAATAACAATCCCAATAAGTTTCTTGCTCGTTCTTCTCATACTTTTCGAACGAGCAGTAGAGTCTTAAAATAGATCTAAATAATTGTAAAATTTACTTTCAAAAGTGAAGCACTGTAGCCTATTTGAATAAAAAATGGGTTGGAGTTCGATTAATAAGTTTAAAAAGTATATTATATTGATACTAAAGAGAATAACTAAATTTAGGACAAAATATTATACCTATATACTACTCGTATTTTGCAAACTTGAAAATCAGTAAATTAAGTACCTACTTCCACAGGTAGGATCTATACGAGGATAATATTATTATCAAACTTGATGTATCAAATAAAAACTATGAACATATCCTGCACCCGCACGATCATTTAAATTCATAATATATTGTCACAACAAGTCAACATGGCTATTTACTTATTCGTTAGGGAACCGAACCTAGGACCAAATTGTCAAAAATGTATGAAATGACGTTTTACGTCGCATCGATTTTTGACAATTCGGTCTTTGGTTCGGTTTCCCGACGGATAACTGAATATCCCTGCAGTTTTCATAATATTACAATCGATAAACATTGTAATTTTGTATTCTCTATAACTCTACAACCCTTGCACCGATTTGGCTCATTTTTGGACGTGAGAATTCTATTAGTTTGTACTACCTGTTTAAAAAGTTTTATCAAGACTGGATCATCGGTTTCATTGTAATAAAGCAATTTCTTTAACTCTTGAACCCTTCGACCGATTTGGCTCATGTTCGAACTTAAAAATTCTATGGATTTACATTACGCGTTTGCAAAGTTTCATGCAGATTGGACCATTGGTTCTCCAGTTATCGCGTAACAAACATACATACAAACATACACTTTGGCTAATATATTTGTGTCGCTTATAAAAAATGTTTATATGTTAGAAAAAAAATTATCAGCGCTCCAGTTTTGAAATAATCGTCAGACCTATCGTAAAGACTTTAAGTCACCTATATCTCTGCAACCCTGGAACCTATTTAGCTAATTGTTTCACTTAAATTATCCAATTAACCTTCTTAATTTGTGTGTAAAATTTCATTTAATTTGGATTAACCGTTTTCAAGTAAACGTCGACCAAACTTAAGCACCAGAGGTCAAGCGTTAAACTGGTCCACACGCAGGCATTTCGCGGCTTTCGACTCTAAGACCTCGCTTCGCTCGGTCGATTAGAGCTATTATTATAAACAAGCTTTATCGGCAACAACTGAGCCGCGGGTAACACCGCGGGTCGCAGCTAAAATAAATTAAAGTTAATGTTATCATACTAATATTATAAAAGCGAAAGTTTGTGTGTATGTGTGTGAGTGTGTGAGTGCGTGAGTGTGTGAGTGTGTGAGTGTGTGAGTGTGTGTGTGTATGTTTGTTACTTCTTCACGCTTAAACGGATGCACCGATTGACTTGAAATTTGGTATGAAGGTAGCTTGGACTCTGGAATAACACATAGGCTACTTTTTATCCTGATAAATAAAACAATATCTGCGAGAATTAATGTCAAATGAAAAAAACAACTTTATTTTTGGCGTCTCAATGGTGGCTCCTATTACCTCAAGGTACCAGGATACCAGAAACTTTAAGGAGGTCTATAGTCGAGAAGAAGACAAATCTAAGAAACCATAGATCATCAAAATCGGTCCAGGCGTTCTTGAGTTATGAGTATTGAAACTTTTACAAAGTACCAGGACACCAGGAACATGTAGGAGATGTTCGGGTCATTATGTGAAATTCGGTTTCTTATTCGGTTCGGTTTTCGATGAAGTTAGGATTTGACAAATTTATTTCAATTTCCAATTTTTTTTTTGTGTAGTTAATTTGGTTGACATTTTTAGGGTTCCGTACCTCAAAAGGAAAAAACGGAACCCTTATAGGATTACTTTGTTGTCCGTCCGTCCGTCCGTCCGTCCGTCCGTCCGTCCGTCCGTCCGTCCGTCCGTCCGTCTGTCTGTCAAGACCCTTTTTCTCAGGAACGCGTGGAGGTAACAAGCTGAAATTTATAGGAAATACTAAGGTCCATTGCCTCTTAGAGCTGTGAAAAATTCAAACTTCTAGGCCAACGCAATCAAAAGATATAGACGAATAAATCGCAAATTTCAGCAAATTTTCGACATTCCCAAATAAATCAAAACCTAAGGGGTACTTCTCGTGAACTTAGAATCTTGAAATTTGGCACGATGCAACACCTTAGAGCACAAATAAAGGAAAAATTACGAAAACTATAAATTTTTATTTGCATCATATGAAAAAAATATTTTGAAAAATTTTATACCTACTACCCCTTTTCTCATGAACGCGTAAACGTATTAAATTGAAAATCATATTAAATACTCAAATCTATAATACCTTTAAACTGTAATAAAATCAAACCTCTATGTTAACGCATTCAAAAGAAACAGCAATTTTAGCCGCAATTTTAAACTCGCAACTACTCTCAAAAAACCAAAACCTACAGGGTACTTGCCGTGAACGTAGAATCTTGAAATTTGGCAAAAAGCAATTCCTTAGAGCACAGATAAAGGAAAAATTGCGAAAACTGTAAATTTTTTGTTACATCATATAAAAAATATTTTTAATAATTTCATACTTACTACCCCATTTCTCATGAACGCGTGCAGGTATTAAACTGAAATTCATATCAAATACTAAGGTCTATAATATCTTTAAACTGTTTTAAAATTAAACCTCTGCTGTTTCTTTTGAATGTCAACACATTCAAAAGAAACAGCAATTTTAGCCGCATTTTTAAACTCGCGACTACTCTCAATAAATCAAAACCTACAGGGTACTTTCCGTTAACTGAGAATCTTGAAATTTAGTACTCAGCAGCGTCTTAGATTATAGGCACAGGAAACATTACGAAAACTGTAAATTTTTAGTTACATCATATAAAAAAATATTTTTAATAATTTTATATTTACTACCCCATTTCTCAAGAACGCGTACAGGTATTAAATTGAAATTCATATCCAATACTCAACTTTATAATAACTTTAAGCTGTAAAAAAATCAAATCTCTATGTCAACGCAATCAAAAGAAATAGCAATTTTAGCCGCATATTTTCAAACTCGCAAGTACTCGCAAGGGAATCAAACCTACATTACCTATATAATATTATACACACTTTTCCTTAACCGTAGGTTTGTACGGAACCCTCGGTGCTCGAGTCCTACTCGTACTTGACCGGTTTTTTAATTCGGATGCGGATTCGGTTCGGTTTGGTTTTCGGTGAAGTTAGGATTTGACATAATATGTCTTTCGATTTTCAATTTTTTTTTTCTGCTTATTTGGTTTGATATTTTTTAACATGCATATAGTAGAAAATGAGACAAAACTAAGAAACCGTAGATCATCAAAATCGGTCCAGGCGTTCTTGAGTTATGAGTATTGAAACTTTTACGAAGTACCAGGAGACCAGAAACATGTAGGAGATGTTCGGCTCATTTCGTGAAATTCCGGTGAAGTTCGGATTTGACAAATGACAAATTTAACGCGTTCGATTTTTTTTTTTTCAATACTCATAACTCAAGAACTGCTGTACCGATTTTGATAATCTATGATTTCTTCGATTGGTCGCATTCTTTTCTACTATATGCATGTTAAAAATATCAACCAATTGTACGTTTTTTTTTTTTAAATCGAAAGACATTTGATAAATTTGAACTTCACCGAAAACCGAATCTAACCGTATCCGAATTTCACGAAATGAGACGAACATCTCCAACATTTCTGGTGTATAGGTACTTCGTAAAAGTTTCAATACTCATAACTCAAGAAAGCCTGGACCGATTTTGATGATCTATGGTTTTTTCGATTCGTCTTCTTCTCGATTATATGCATGTTAAAAAATATCAACCAAATTATGTACGAAAAAAAATAATTAAAAGCGCAATAAATTTGTCAAATCCTAACTTCACCGAAAACCGAACCGAATAAGGTTTGTGTTAGGTTTGGGTTAGGTTAGGTTTGGGTTAGGTTAGGTTTGGGTTAGGTTAGGTTTGGGTTAGGTTAGGTTAGGTTAGGTTAGGTTAGGTTAGGTTAGGTTAGGTTAGGTTAGGTTAGGTTAGGTTAGGTTAGGTTAGGTTAGGTTAGGTTAGGTTAGGTTAGGTTAGGTTAGGTTAGGTTAGGTTAGGTTAGGTTAGGTTAGGTTAGGTTAGGTTAGGTTAGGTTAGGTTAGGTTAGGTTAGGTTAGGTTAGGTTAGGTTAGGTTAGGTTAGGTTAGGTTAGGTTAGGTTAGGTTAGGTTAGGTTAGGTTAGGTTTTTTTTTTTTTTTTTTAGAGTTTATTTACAATTTAAGTTAAAAGTTATTTTACATTTAAAGTTGTTGGCACGTGTATTAAAGATAGTTTCATTCGCGTCTTTGCTATTGGATACAAATCGGCGTTTCAAGTTAAATATACACATTAAAAAATATACAAATACAGTAAAGTTAAAAAATTTTAAGTTATATCAGTAATCTTATTAATATTATAAATGTGAAAGTTTGTGTGTATGTGTGTGAGTGTGTGAGTGCGTGAGTGTGTGAGTGTGTGAGTGTGTGTGTGTGTATGTTTGTTACTTCTTCACGCTTAAACGGATGAACCGATTGACTTAAAATTTGGTATGAAGATAGCTGAGACTCTGGAATAACACATAGGCTACTTTTTATCCTGATAAATGAAACAGTTTCTGTTAAAAATCTAATATATTAAAAAAAATGACACTGAAATTTGACAATTAATTGTCATTTTGACATTTTCGATTTTCAATTGTTTTTGAAAAATTTGACAATTAATTGTCATTTTGACGTATTCGATTGTCATTTTTTTTGAGAAATTTGACATATTCTATTTTCAATTTTTTTGACATATTTGACATGAGATTTTTAATTTTTTTTCGAGAAATTTGACATATATAGAATTTTCAATTTTTTTTTTTGAGAAATTTGACAAATTCGATTTTCAATTTTTTTGACAAATTCGACATGATATTTTAAAGTTTTTTCGAGAAATTTGACATATTCGATTTTTAATTTTAGAAAAATGCTAGAAATTTTAATGATAGTTTTTAGTATTAATATTATAAATGTGAAAGTTTGTGTGTATGTGTGTGAGTGTGTGAGTGCGTGAGTGTGTGAGTGTGTGAGTGTGTGTGTGTGTATGTTTGTTACTTCTTCACGCTTAAACGGATGAACCGATTGACTTAAAATTTGGTATGAAGATAGCTGAGACTCTGGAATAACACATAGGCTACTTTTTATCCTGATAAATGAAACAGTTTCTGTTAAAAATCTAATATATTAAAAAAAATGACACTGAAATTTGACAATTAATTGTCATTTTGACATTTTCGATTTTCAATTGTTTTTGAAAAATTTGACAATTAATTGTCATTTTGACGTATTCGATTGTCATTTTTTTTGAGAAATTTGACATATTCTATTTTCAATTTTTTTGACATATTTGACATGAGATTTTTAATTTTTTTTCGAGAAATTTGACATATATAGAATTTTCAATTTTTTTTTTTGAGAAATTTGACAAATTCGATTTTCAATTTTTTTGACAAATTCGACATGATATTTTAAAGTTTTTTCGAGAAATTTGACATATTCGATTTTTAATTTTAGAAAAATGCTAGAAATTTTAATGATAGTTTTTAGTACAATTTTTTTTATGAGTGCTTCATTTTTTTGCTTCAATGGGCTTACTATGGGAGCTTCATTTGGGGTTTATCAAATGGGCTTACTGTGGGTGGTTCATTTGAAAATTAAATGGGCTTACTATGAGTGCTTAATTTGTGGTTTATCAAATGGGCTTACTATGGGAGCTTCATTTGAAAACTTAATGGACTAACTATGAGTGCTTCATTTGTGATTTATCGAATGGGCTTACTATGGGTGCTTCATTTGAAAACTAAATGGACTAACTATGAGTGCTTAATTTGTGATTTATTGAATGGGCTTACTATGGGTGCTTCATTTGAAAACTAAATGGGCTTACTATGAGTGCTTCATTTGTGGTTTATCAAATGGGCTTACTATGAGTGCTTCATTTGTGATTTATCAAATGGGCTTACTATGGGTGCTTCATTTGAAAACTAAATGGGCTTACTATGAGTGCTTCATTTGTGGTTTATCAAATGGGCTTACTATGGGTGCTTCATTTGTGGTTTATCAAATGGGCTTACTATTGGTGCTTCATTTGTGGTTTATCAAATGGGCTTACTATGGGTGCTTCATTTGTGGTTTATCAAATGGGCTTACTATGGGTGCTTCATTTGTAGTTTATCAAATGGGCTTGCTATGGGTGCTTCATTTGTGGTTTATCAAATGGGCTTACTATGAGTGCTTCATTTGTGATTTATCGAATGGGCTTACTATGGGTGCTTCATTTCAAAACTAAATGGGCTTACTATGAGTGCTTCATTTGTGGTTTATCAAATGGGCTTACTATGGGTGCTTCATTTGTGGTTTATCAAATGGGCTTACTATTGGTGCTTCATTTGTGGTTTATCAAATGGGCTTACTATGGGTGCTTCATTTGTAGTTTATCAAATGGGCTTGCTATGGGTGCTTCATTTGAAAATTAAATGGGCTTACTATGAGTGCTTCATTTGTGGTTTATCAAATGGGCTTACTATGGGTGCTTCATTTGGGGTTTATCAAATGGGCTTACTGTGGGTGCTTCATTTGAAAACTAAATGGGCTTACTATGAGTGCTTCATTTGTGGTTTATCAAATGGGCTTACTATGGGTGCTTCATTTGTGGTTTATCAAATGGGCTTACTATTGGTGCTTCATTTGTGGTTTATCAAATGGGCTTACTATGGGTGCTTCATTTGTGGTTTATCAAATGGGCTTACTATGAGTGCTTCATTTGTGATTTATCGAATGGGCTTGCTATGGGTGCTTCATTTCAAAACTAAATGGGCTTACTATGAGTGCTTCATTTGTGGTTTATCAAATGGGCTTACTATGGGTGCTTCATTTGTGGTTTATCAAATGGGCTTACTATTGGTGCTTCATTTGTGGTTTATCAAATGGGCTTACTATGGGTGCTTCATTTGTAGTTTATCAAATGGGCTTGCTATGGGTGCTTCATTTGAAAATTAAATGGGCTTACTATGAGTGCTTCATTTGTGGTTTATCAAATAGGCTTACTCTGTGTGCTTTATTTGAAAACTAAATGGGCTTACTATGAGTGCTTCATTTGTAGTTTATCAAATGGGCTTACTATGGGAGCTTCATTTGAAAACTTAATGGACTAACTATGAGTGCTTCATTTGTGATTTATCGGATGGGCTTACTATGGATGCTTCATTTGAAAACTAAATGGACTAACTATGAGTGCTTAATTTGTGATTTATTGAATGGGCTTACTATGGGTGCTTCATTTGAAAACTAAATGGGCTTACTATGAGTGCTTCATTTGTGGTTTATCAAATGGGCTTACTATGAGTGCTTCATTTGTGATTTATCGAATGGGCTTACTATGGGTGCTTCATTTGAAAACTAAATGGGCTTACTATGAGTGCTTCATTTGTGGTTTATCAAATGGGCTTACTATGGGTGCTTCATTTGTGGTTGATCAAATGGGCTTACTATTGGTCCTTCATTTGTGGTTTATCAAATGGGCTTACTATGGGTGCTTCATTTGTGGTTTATCAAATGGGCTTACTATGGGTGCTTCATTTGGGGTTTATCAAATGGGCTTACTGTGGGTGCTTCATTTGAAAACTAAATGGGCTTACTTTGTGTGCTTTATTTGAAAACTAAATGGGCTTACTATGAGTGCTTCATTTGTAGTTCATCAAATGGGCTTACTGTGGGTGCTTCATTTGAAAACTAAATGGGCTTACTATGGGTGCTTCATTTAAAAACTTAATGGGCTTACTATGAGTGCTTGATTAATGGTTTATCAAATGGGCTTACTATGGGTGCTTCATTTGTAGTTTATCAAATGGGCTTGCTATGGGTGCTTCATTTGAAAACTAAATGGGCTTACTATGAGTGCTTCATTTGTGGTTTATCAAATGGGCTTACTCTGTGTGCTTTATTTGAAAACTAAATGGGCTTACTATGAGTGCTTCATTTGTGGTTTATCAAATGGGCTTACTATGAGTGCTTCATTTGTGGTTAATCAAATGGGCTTAATAAGGGTGCTTCATTTAAAAACTTAATGGGCTTACTATGAGTGCTTCATTTGGGGTTTATCAAATGGGCTTACTATGAGTGGTTCATTTGAAAACTAAATTGGCTTACTATGAGTGCTTCAATTGTGGTTCATCAAATGGGCTTAATATGGGTGCTTTATCTGAAAACTAAATGGGCTTACTATGAGTGCTTCATATGTGGTTTATCAAATGGGCTTACTATGGGTGCTTCATTTGAAAACTAAATGGGCTTACTATGAGTACTTCATTTGTGGTTTATCAAATGGGCTTACTATGAGTGCTTCATTTGTGGTTTATCAAATGGGCTTACTATGAGTGCTTCATTTGTGGTTTATCAAATGGGCTTACTATGGGTGCTTCATTTGAAAACTAAATGGGATTACTATGAGTATGAGTGCTTCGTTTGTGTTTTATCAAATGGGCTTATTATGGGTAGAAATTAGACTTACTTATTACTTATTCGACCAGAAACATGTAGAAGATGCTCGGCCCACCCCGCGAAACTCCGGTGAAGTTCGGATTTGACAAATGATAAATTTGACGTGTTCAATTTACTTTTTTTTTTAATTCGATTTCGTTTAATGACGCAATTGTCAAATCCGAACTTAACCGGAATCCCACGAAACGAGCCGAACATCTCCTACATGTTTCTGGTCTCCTGGTACTTCGTAAAAGTTTCAATACTCATAACTCAAGAGGTTAGGTTAGGTTAGGTTAGGTTAGGTTAGGTTAGGTTAGGTTAGGTTAGGTTAGGTTAGGTTAGGTTAGGTTAGGTTAGGTTAGGTTAGGTTAGGTTAGGTTAGGTTAGGTTAGGTTAGGTTAGGTTAGGTTAGGTTAGGTTAGGTTAGGTTAGGTTAGGTTAGGTTAGGTTAGGTTAGGTTAGGTTAGGTTAGGTTAGGTTAGGTTAGGTTAGGTTAGGTTAGGTTAGGTTAGGTTAGGTTAGGTTAGGTTAGGTTAGGTTAGGTTAGGTTAGGTTAGGTTAGGTTAGGTTAGGTTAGGTTAGGTTAGGTTAGGTTAGGTTAGGTTAGGTTAGGTTAGGTTAGGTTAGGTTAGGTTAGGTTAGGTTAGGTTAGGTTAGGTTAGGTTAGGTTAGGTTAGGTTAGGTTAGGTTAGGTTAGGTTAGGTTAGGTTAGGTTAGGTTAGGTTAGGTTAGGTTAGGTTAGGTTAGGTTAGGTTAGGTTAGGTTAGGTTAGGTTAGGTTAGGTTAGGTTAGGTTAGGTTAGGTTAGGTTAGGTTAGGTTAGGTTAGGTTAGGTTAGGTTAGGTTAGGTTAGGTTAGGTTAGGTTAGGTTTTTTTTTTTTTTTTTTTTTTTTATACCGCCGTTTCTTCTTGCGTGGCAAGAATTTTTGTTTTATTATATTTTTATTTCCAATTCTCTTTTTTCCGCTGCTGTGATTTTTTGCGGCATTGGAGTTTTCTTTTTGGATGCTCTTTTCCAATTATTTTAAATTTTTACATATTCTTACATCTATCTTAAATTTATACAGTTCTTGCCAACGGCGTTGCTAAGTTGTTTGTGTTCGTTACATTTCTGGTCTTATTTCTATCTATTGCTATTTTTGCTACTTTATGACAAAACCGCTCTAGATATGGCCTGGAGTCTTTGTTACCTATTATTTCGGAAATAGTTGTTTCACTTAATGTTTTTCCAGTCCTTACTTCCAGGTCATATCTATCGCGGTCATGTCTCGGACATTCTAGCAGTAGGTGGACAATTGTTTCCGGAACTTCAGGGTCGCACACACATGACTGATTGTCTTTTAATTTGAATTTAAATAGGTAAGCAGCAAAACCACCGTGTCCTGTCAGCACTTGTGCCCAAATCGATGTTTTGTCCAGGCTCTTTGTTACTCTGTGGGCATGCCACACATCGGGGAAAAATATGCGGGTGACTCCGGCTGTGGTCGCTCCTGTGTACCTCCCATTCCATTGCGCAAGTGTGCTCTCTCGTATCCTTCTCTTTACATGTGAGAGTGGGCATTTGTCATATGCTGGTGCAACCTTCTGGGCCGCGGCCTGTCTCGCCAACTCATCGGCGCGCTCATTTCCGGGGATCCCGACGTGAGCTTTGACCCAAAAGAACTGGAGACTTTTACCACTCCCCTGTAACTCCCTAATATTCTTGCGAATATGGGTAGCGAGGGGGTGATGAGTTTCCGGGTTTCGGACCAAATCTAGTGAGGAACGGGAGTCGCTGAGCACCGCTGCACAGTCGAAGCCGCTTCGGATAACCAGGTCCGTAGCTCTGGCTATTGCGAGCAGCTCCGCCTGAAAAACGGTGCACAGCGGCTCCAGCCTCATTCGCTTGGTCCGAATCTCGGACCCATCCCGCCAGTAGGAGTATGCTGCCCCGACCCCATCAACTGATTTACTACCGTCGGTGTAAATCAGATGGCCGGGAAGCTGTAGCTGGGCTACAGTTTCGGGGAGCATATTCTCCAGACATTGATATTCAATATCCGGCTCGCTGGCGGGATGTGGAGCCTTAATAAAGGCCTCACGTTCCTCCAGTTCGCGGGAGTCCAGCTCTTCGGTCGGGCACCCTCGCTTGCACTCATACAGCCGAGCTGCCTCCACAATCCGCAAATCGAGAGGGAGGAGACCCGCCAGTATGAGTGCTGCATTGAGCGACACTGTTCGGTGTGATTTGGCGATTTTCTGTGCAAAGCCCCTCTGGATGGTAGCGAGAGTCTTTTGCACACAAATTTTTTCAGCTGCTTCGGCCCAGGAGCTCGCACCATACATTATTATGGGCTCTATTACGGCAGTGTATATCGTCTTGATGATCCCCGGGCACAGTCCCCACTCAACCCGAGCCATCGTTGACAGTTTTCTATATATGTTTGCAGCCTTACGGCATATATAGCTGACATGGGTGTTAAATGTTAATTTACTGTCAACGATGACTCCGAGGATCTTTAACTCAGTTACCAATGAGATGTCAACGCCCCCCATCCGAACGACCGGAGTGTCACACCTAAGCTTGCGCGTAACCATCATCGCTTGGGTTTTCTCTGCGGAGAAACGAAGCTTATTTGCGACACCCCAGCCGTGCACACAGGTAAGAGCGGCGTTCGCATCCCGCTGGATTTCGAGCGCCGTGTGCCCGGAGAACACCAGAACGATATCGTCCGCAAACGCCTGCACGTATACGCCCAATCTCTCAAGGTGGTCCAGGAGAGGGTCAAGCAGTAGGTTCCAGAACAGTGGCCCCCCTATGGAGCCCTGAACGCAGCCTTTTGTCTGCGTTTTCCGCTCCATTTTTCCCGCGTAGTGTACGGCCACTGTTCTGCCTTGGAAATAATTCCCTATTAAGGCTCGCAGATTGACGGGAACTCTTTTTTCAATCAATTGGCACTTGATGGCGGGCCACCACGCGTTGTCAAATGCTCCCTCAATGTCGAGGGAGACCAACAGGGCGGTCTTTCTCCTTCTCCTAATACCCCTGACGTGCCGCATGAGGTCGTACAGCGCGTCCTCCGTGCTCCGCTGAGGTGTGAAGCCGTACTGCCTTTGGTTGGACTTGGGCAAGACATGCCAACGGATTCGTCGGCATAGGATTTTCTCCAGAGTTTTGCCCAAGATGGACAGTAGTCCAATGGGGCGGTACGACTTCGCGCGGGCATAGTCTGGACGCGCTGGTTTCCTCAGCACCACGACAGCCGCCTCTTTCCACGGAGCTGGAAAGCACGCCAAGTCAAGGCACCGGTTCAGGATGGCTAAGAACAGCTCGATTTCCGCGAATATAGCACAACAACATATGTCGCTGGTAAATCCATCCTGGCCCGGTGCCTTTTTTGGGTTGAAACTGCGCAGAGTCCGGATGAGTTCCCCCTTGGTGATCGGAGGGTCATCAGTCTCTCCTGGAAGGCGCGTATTGGCCAGATCCGCCTGGCTTCTGATGCTGGTGTGGATATCAGAATCCGTGCCATCATCGTCATCGGCGAAGAACGTTCTGGCCAGCAGCGCGACTGATTGTTCCGGGCTCTGCACAACTCCATCCTCCACGAGTAGTTGGTCTTCGTGGTGGCTGGACGCTCTTCTCAGCACCCGGTAAATGCCATCCCACATAGACTCCCTCTCTTGTGTAGTGCAGAGGGACTTCCAGCTTTCCGTCTGGGCGCTGGCAGCCTTCCGCTCATATTCCTCCTTGGCGCTCAGGTATTCGTCTACCACGTACTGTCTACGGCGCGGCGCGGCACACCGAATTCTTCGGCGTTTGGTGTTCACCTCGCACCGCAGCCTTTCGAGCTCCTCGCTCCACCAAGGAAATGGTTTTTTGTTTTTGGGTGGTTTCCGGAGAGAAATACTTTTTTGGCACGCCTCATTAATCGTCTCTATATATTCCGATACCACCCCTTCCAAATCTTCCCTGTCGCTTATGTTCTTTATCCGCTCCGGAGTGAGGCCCCGGGCGGATATCCCATTTTGCATTTCCTTGGTGAAGCGATTCCAGTCGGCTTTCTTCGTGTTGAAGCGTCGAGTTGTCCATTTGACGTTACCTCCGGGGGGTACCCTGAGGCCTAGAGTGACACGTATTGCTCGATGGTCTGAGCTGGTCACGGAGTCGTCTACTTTCCATTCTCGGACGCTGCTCAACAATCCGTGAGTGCAGACGGTTACATCGACATGACTCGTGTACCTTCTGCCCCCACGGATCGTATCGAAGGTGGGGACGACTCCTCTGTTCAGTACGTGCAACTCCAGGTCGTCAAAGAAACCCCTCAGAATTTCACCCCGTGTGTCCTCCTCGACGCTCCCCCACCACGGGCTCCAGGCATTCCAGTCCCCTCCCACGAGGATCCTGTTAGTGTCGACTCGATCCATGAACTCGCGCAATCGCGAGAGATACGGTTCGATATCCTCCGTGCCCTCAAGGTAAACAGAGATAGCTGCCACGGTCCAGTCCCTCGTCTTTAAGACGGCAGCCACGATGTTCTCGGTGACGATTTGGGGGTTCACATGAACCTCCAAATCATCCCCGAACACCATGATTGCCGCCTTGACGGGTTTTGTCCTAGCAGTCTCCCTCTGTATTACCCTGACGCCACGGAAGTCGCCGATTCGCCCCGCCGCGCCGACGTAAGGCTCCTGGACCAGGGCGACCCCAACACGACCCTCACGGGCGGACTTCACTAACTCCTGAGTCGCCAGGCGACCCCGCTGTAGGTTGGCCTGGTACACCACCAAGTGTCCCCCACATGCCCGATCCGCTGTGGTGCCCTCAGCAATAGCTCACCGAGGAGCGCGCTATCGCATCCCACTTCTGTCGTATAGGGCAGTCCCCGCTAAATGCATCATGTCCCACCTCCTGATGTCCAGCACGGTCGCAGTTCCGGCAGACGGGGGTCCTTGCCTCCACGCGGGATGGGCACGTCGCACGCTGGTGCTCCCCTCCGCAGTGGCTGCAGAGGTCCACCGTCTCCTTACAGTACTTGCGACCGTGGCCGTACCCCAGGCAGCGGGTACACTGCATCAGCGGCGACTGGTCCTCTGCCCTCAGGCCCTGGATGTCGATGAAAACAGTCTCTGCCTCAGTCAGCCTACGCCATACTTGAGGGGAGACTTGGAGCACGACATGGGCCTGATGGGGATTTCGCGCTCTCTTGCGGTATACCTCCTTGACCCTAAAGTGGCTCGGGTCCATGTTCAGCCACAACTTTCCGTTCTGAGTCTTGAGTGACTCGATTATATCGGACTCTGTATTGTAGCTGAACAGGTTCCTCACTACCACTCGAGGGTCTCGGTTTGCCGCGGGCTCAAGCTTGAGGTTGTCCTTGGCTTTGAGTCGACTCTCCATCCTCTCAAGCTCCGGTTTGTTCCCGCAGCAGATCACGATCTTTCCGTCTCTTATCTTCCTAATCTTATCCACCTGTATCCCCGACTTGCGAGCATCGAGGGCCTCTCTTACTTTCTCCATCACGTTCTCACTCGTATCCTTCTCCTCACGTGAGGATACAATGAGAGCGTGATTTGGTCGGCAGGGCAGAGGCCGGGCCTTGGGGTTTGGGGCCCTCACTGTCTCAGCGTACGTAGCCTCCGGGACCTTGAGGGCCTCCATGACCCTTCCGGTCTCCCTGACGGTTTCTCCGTACTCATTCATCCTCTCCCCCACCTCCCCAACCCGCTCCCTAACTGTATC